>CM060929.1:748909189-751309189 GCA_030765085.1 Allium cepa
TAAAGTTAAGAAGTGATTATGAAATTAGTAATTGAATAATTGAATGAAAGTCGGTTGAAAGTCAAATTAATTAAAATTATATGTGTTAAACCAAAGTGAATGTAAACGTAGTAAATATGAATGTTGAGAATGTAAATTAAATAAATTTGGTTATGTTGGTTATACATTGGTTGTTAGTTGATTGTACAGAAATTCATTAAGTGTTAATAAAATTGAATTAATGAAATTGAAAACTAAATAATTGAATTCAAGTAAGTAAATTTAAATAGAATGGAATTTGATTTGAATTGAAAGTGAACCAACTTGAATGTAAATTAGTGAATGTAAGCTAATTGAATATTAATGGAAAGATGAATGTCAGTGAAATCCAATGTTAATAAATAAAATGTGATTTAAATTGAAAATAAATTCAATGAATATTTAATAAGAAGTGAAGGTATATTGATTTGGTTATGGATTGATTGGATAGATATGGTTTGTTGGATGTTAGGTAGATGATAGTTGTTTGATGGTTGAGTTTATTGCTTTGATTGCATTTTCTATGTTGATATATATAGTGGTTATATTGGTATATATTGTATATTGATATTACTTTCATATATACATGTTTCCTATTGGTTTTTTGAGTGTTTAGTAGGTGCGTATGGCGCTTGCTTCGCATATGGAGCTCGCTTTCGCGCTATATTAGCCGTATATGCTCGCTAATAATATATAAGGTACATATCTCGGATTATGTATCGTACTTTTATACATTTTACCCTACGGGATGCCTCATCCTCAAAGATGAGATGTATATTTATGATATATATATATATATATTGTGATCCTACCACGATCAAACCGCGCAAAGGAGACGCTAGCGAAATTTTTTGAAAATTTAAAGCGTTGGAAATTTTTGGGAATTTTGGAAAAAAATTTATAACTAAAATTTTGGTTTTTTTGAGCTATAATGTATATGATATTAGTTGGTTTCGAAAAGATGACTAAGAATGAATTTGAAAACTTAGAAAAGTTTTTATAAGAAGTTTAACTAATGATTTTGGAAAAGTTAAAAGGTTTAAATGAATTGCTTTCTAATTTGAATGAATTGTTTTGGAAAGTTAATGGATCTTATGATATTTTCTTACTTTGTAATTTCGAGGACGAAATTCTTTTAAGTAGGGGAGATGTAATGACCCTGAATTTCCATCATTTGAAATTCGTATATTTGATTGATTTTGAATATTTAAAAGTAAATTTTACAAGCTGAATAACTTATTATATTTCGAATATCTTGATTTATTTGGATAATAAATTATTAATTTAATATTTGAAATTTCTGAAATAATTGATATATGAATTTTAAACGTGAATAAAAATGATTTATAAATTTGAATTTAATTCTATTTTAATTAGAATGATGTTAGACAACTTCTAAAATAGAATTAAAAGTTAAATTATGGAAATTGAATATTTTAATACTTAATTAACATGTAAAAATAGCCATTTTTCATGCTGTCTCAAATTTCGACGAAACCAAGTTCATTAGATTCGTAATGTTATATTATTGTAGGATTTCAAATTTCGTGTCAATCGGATTTACGGTTTGTCCCGGGCAAGCTAAAATGCGTAGAAATCTATTTAAGTAAATTTTAAATTTAAATAATTCGATTCGAATACCTATCTTCCACATACAATTGAATTGGCTTTCGATATATATTCCATTGTGTTTAGAATAGGGGTAAAATATTATAAATGCCAGGCAGCAAGCTTCGATTGGAGTTCGAAAAATTTCCAAGTGAAGAGTGTCATGAAATTTTCTATAAAATGCCACGTTTTTATTCATTTTTCACAAACCCTAACAAGGCTAGGGCTAGCTGCCACCTTTAAAACCAATGGCTAGAAAAAATCATCGTTCTTCCCTCTTTTTCTCTCAATCCATCGACTATTACGAAAAGTGTTCAACTGCAACGTTTAAGAGCAAATCGAGATCTAAATTCTCAACGGCTATGATCAAAACCTTGGTGGTAGATTGGCGGCAATCTTCATTCAAAGGTTGCACGTTTCCCATGTTTGTCGAGGCAAAATCATAGCCGAGTTTCACGTCCATCACGACGTTAGTAGAGTGGAGCAAGGTGTTTCGAATGGAGGTAGTTGATCGGGGTAAAGCATCGTGATGGAGGCGCGTTAATTCTGTGAAATATGACAGCCTATGGGTTCGATTTCGTGAGTTCAAACGAGAAGAAGAAAGAAACAAAACTCATGGCCCATACTAGAGTAGGTTTTAAAAAAATAAAATAAAATTGTGAATATATATATATATATATATATATATATATATATATATAATTCGTACAAACTTTAAAATGCTCTAACTTTGTTAAACTAGGTCCATTTTTTACGAAACAAATTGCATTGGGTCCGTATTGATGAGCATTACATTTTAGAGCTGGTTTGGAGTTGATTGAAGTCATTGAAAATTTTGGTAAAATTAAATGTGCATTTAATTTTATTCGGAATAAAACACTGCAACTGCTATTGGAATCAATATGAGTACAACTCATTCTTTTTGACTCACTGATATTTTTATATAAGTGAAAATAAATTTAATTTACGCTGATTGATGATTCTTTAGATGATATATAATATATTATCTATATATTGATTGGTATTTGGATATATTCCTGCCTATTGGAGCAGATGAGACCTTATACGTTTCCATGTATGAGCGGATGACCCTTTGTACGCACGCCTGCCTTGAAGCGGACATTGTACACATATTTTCTAATATGTATATTTGTTGCAGGTGACAGGTTTGAGGGATCCAACTGGATTCCTCACCAGTATTGGTTTTATTTACAGATATTGATATATAAGCTGTTATCATATGATATATGATGTTTTGGATGTCAGGATTTATGTGACTGATGTATTTAGTGTTGTGGAAGCATTGGGCATATTTTGGAATTTTAAAAATGTTAAAGTGATGATTTCCAAATTTAAAAGGATTTTAAATGTGACTTTGAATTTGTACATTTTATTAATTTTGAATGGTTAAGGGAATGAATTGATTTTTACACAAATAAAAGATATAATTTTTATGTTATGAAAATTATGATATTTGGGTAATATAATTGAAATATGATTTTTGATATATGGAATTGGTTAACAAAGGGAATTTATAATTTGAAGTATTTATAAAATACAAATGTGATTTGTACCGATTGCTTTATAAATATGAAATCCATTTAAATTGATAAACTAGACATGGATATTTATTAAAGGGATTATATCTACGATTTTGGACAGTGGATTATCCTTTAAATTAAATGTGCAATAATATTGAATTTAGTAAGCGAATTATATTCACGATTTTGGACAATGAATAATCTTTTAAGTTAAATAAATGTTTTTGGAAGTGATATTTTAAATGAAGTTAAATGGTTTGAAGATGTTTGAAGATGTTTTAAAATGTGTTGAGTATCGAATACATAGATTTCAACATTCATTGTTGAAATAGACGTTTTCAAGAAATAAGGAAATGATGGACTATAACACTGTTGTTATAGTAAATGATTTTCGAAAGGAAATGTTTTGTGTAGTATATGGGATTCATATATCGATCTAATTTTCAAATCCCTATACTAGTTATTCTGGGTTGTCGTAATGATGTTTTACGCATATTCGTTTTGACCCAAATAAATGTGTTTAAGAGAATGTTTTCCTTAAGAATAAATTATATACTTAATCCTGATTTAAGTATGTGTAATATTTTCTAAGTATTGAAAATAAATTGATTTGTTAATTACTTATTATTAAATAATTATATGGAAATGTTTTCCAATATTGAAATGGTTTTGAGAATATATCTTGTAAAAGATAATTTGAAGTGAATATTTGGCATGTAATTTAATTAATGAATGATTAGTTGAAAGGGCCTAGTGATTGCATATGGTGCTATATATTTTTTGTTGCTTTGATAATTAAATAACCGACTATCAAAATTTGGCCATTTTTAGTTCCTCGACTTGATATGGGAACTATTTAGTCGTACACTTAGTACGTAGACTTTTGTGTAGGCTTGATTATCGTTTGTGTTAAGGATGTTGATTCATGTAGTGCGGAGTAAGGATGGCAATGGTGCAGGTCTAGGGTCCAAACCCGGTCGACCCGCCCCTGTTTTGGCCCGTCTAGACCTGCCCCATTGGTCATTGGGGCGGGTAAACCCGTGACCCGTTCTTGAGTGCTCCAGATCTAGGGTCGGGTCAGGGCTCGGTTGACCCGCCCCAACCCGACCCGCACTACTAACATCTCATGAAACTGCTTTATTACTATAATGATTTATTAATCTTCTTAAATATAAGTGATTCTAGCATGGATATTAAAATGTTCCAATAAATAATCTATATAAAAAATTAGAGGATGAAGTTGCGCCATTGATAATTATACAATAACATATGTATATATTTTTTGAATTGTTATTGTACATATCATTTTTACTAACTTTCCTTAGACACGTTTTTATTTGTATTTCATGTATTATTTGGTAATAACGAGTATAAACAAATAAATATATGTAAGTTGGTACACAATTTTGAATCAATACATGAGACTCATCGGGTCTTGAGGTGGATAGGGTCTACGCTGACCAGTACAGGTCCCGGGTATGGGGCAAAATTCCAGACCCACACCGGGTGTACGGGGCGAGTCTGGGGCAAGGTCTAAAAAATCCAGGACGAGTATGGGGCACTAAAAACCCGCCCCAACCTGCCCCATTGCCATTCCTAGCGCGGAGTATTACACCAATCTATCGAGCTTCCTCCTTGCCCGAAGGATAGCAAGTTAAAAGTTGGAGACGTGATAAGTCTATGAGACTTAGTTTCTGTATGGGGTTGAGAAACGCTTTTGCGTTATTGATGCGAAGAAACGGGGATCAGATTTGTCTGAAAACCACTTCGGACCAATGTATATGCGTTCGATTGTGCAGGTAAGCCGATGATATTGATATTCAGGATTTTCATAGTGGTGGACTTCTTGTTGATCGTTTGGGGTTAAAATCCCAATGTACATCCAGAGCAGCAGTCTCTTCGTTATGAAATATCCAATGCAAGGACTATTCGCTACTAATCCTAGGGATTTCTTGATAGGATGTGGTAGGAAAGTGCATTCAGTTTGTCCTGTTCCTGGACAACTTTTATGGATTTTTTTAACATTGCATTTCTAAAGATTACGTTCGTTGGTTTTACAAACGTATATCAGTGGTGGCGGAGAAGGCAACTTCTCTTAGCTTAACACCCACCTTGAGACGTATGAGCTTAAGGGTTGTATTTCTATGGAAGGAAATTAGTAGTCAACGGAAACGGCTGTGTGGCATTCAAAGTGATGTGATATATGATATGTGAAAGTTAATCGTTACCTCAGGCCTCATCAACCGAAAATGACCGAAACAGAGTTAGATGCGGCAAGGCCAAGTGGGTCACTTCCAAGTAGGATATGATTATCCTCTTCTAGATATATCTTTACACGCTTTGACGTCGTGTATCTAATTATTGTGATTTGTATGTTTAGAGGGCCCTCGGTAAAGGTCGGTAACGACCAGAGGATGATATATTCAGTACCATCTAGTTATAGATGTGGGTCGGTCTTGTGTTGGTAGAGGGCAGATGTTCTATGCCTCGGGATATCCATCTAGAGTTGTACCCATCGAAAGGTAGTCCCTTCACCTGGTCATTTGTATGGAAATCCAAACTCCACTACGTACCTGCCATTTTATTTATAGAGCCTAGTATGCTGGAATTTAATAATGGTAACAATTTCGGTTATTTTGAATATTATTTGTATACTAGACACTAGTATAATATCACATGATTTGATATGTAAATTTTAGTTATCATAAGGTAAAAATATCTTCGTGTTTATGTGTGGGCTTGTCTTACGAGATACTTTTGTTTGATAAAGGAAAAGTTTGGTAATCTAATAAATTCAGTTGAGTGTGTTTCCCATGCTGGTTTACCAAACTGATCCAGACATTCTACCCTTTCAATGCTCGGTTCAGACCAAGCATATTTACAAGTTGAGATTTGGTGCTTTTGGAGCTTCAGTAGGAGAGCTGGAGACCTTCATATTCGTATATACGTATCTTTTTTGATTATCCACTGCTTAGTTGTTTATATTATCAACAATCGTGAGGACAGTTTATTATAACTATCCAAACTGATAACTACTGATTGATTGTTGTACTCTGATTGATGCATGTATATACAATTTCTGTTTTGTAAAGATCATTGATATGATATTATATGTTTTCCGCTACTATGTGAGATTCTGTATTGATCTGTTTGGTTCTATCTTCTCTCTTTCTTCTCTTCTCTTCTTCTCTCTTCTTTTCTTTCTCCCGACTTTCCATCAGTCTTTGCTTTTTGGGTTGGATAGGTGTGGTTTATTGTCGATTTAAAGGATACGGATTTGCAGGTTGTCACAGCAGTGGTCCCCTTGTTACGGAGATTTTTTTGGATTGCAAAGGCTTCTTGCCTAGTAATGGCCGAGGAAAATGCCTTCAGTTTCGTTCAATCCTATAACGAACTTGTATGGACAAATGTCTGACATTGCATCTCTGAGACACAACCTTTGACTTTTACAAATGTACATCCACTTGGTGGTGGAGAAGGCAACTTCTCTCAGTTTAATACCCTTCTCTGTGACATACGAGCTCAAGGGTTATATGCTTGTAGGAGTCGAATAGTGAATTAAGGAATGGCGGTGTGGCATTCAAAGTGGAACCTGTTATGATCAAAGCGTGGTTTTGTATGAAAAGCATGGCTTTGAATAAAATTGAGCGTAGCCTCACGAGCCTTACATCCTAGTTATGATGGGATTTTATGTGGTCAGATGTATGCTCGCATTTCGAATAGTAATGATTTGGGTTATCAGATGTTCTAAGCTCTTGGTACAAAAAACTTCTGGGCCTTATGGCAGGGATGCGTGAAGTCTGAGTCCTTGGATGTTTTTCGCATATTGTATCCCCTTTTAGCCATTTGTGTTTTTTTATAATGGCGTTTGAGTCTTGGACATAAGCCATGGATACAGATTGATCTTTCCACTAGATTCCTATCATGTTGGAAAACCAATCCTAATACTAGATTTATGGTTTTTATTGTATTCCCAAAATAGTTGTAATGACTTACAAACTTTTCAACTACCCCTTTTTGGTATCATATATCTTGTTCGGGATATTCGTTGACCCAATCAGGATATGTTAACTTACATTTAGTCTGGGTATTGATACCTTATTTGGATAAGTTTATTTGAAAAGTGTTTTCAAAAGAATGTCATTAAAAATAATATCAAGTGTATTTTGAAATCAAGTGTTTTGGTTATCATAAGGTAAAAACTCGTCCGTGTTTATGTGTGGGCGTGGTCTTATAAGATATCTTTCTTTTCAAAGGTTTGGATAATATAGTCATTTTAAATTTTGAGTGTCTCACGCTGGTTTATCAAGCCTGATCCGGTATTTTTAATACTCGGGTCATATCCGAGTAGTTTCAGTTGAGTTGAAGACGGTTGGAGTTTCCAGAGGAGAGCTGGAGATCTTCATCATCGTATGGACGTATTCTATTATCTACTGCATTTATTGCATTTGTTTTTTTGTTTTCAACATTTGTAAGGGCGGGTGTTATAAATGTCCAGGTTGAATCTAGGTTAGACTCTGATATTGTATTTAAAATTTTCCACTATAAAGATTATTATTGAAATAATATATGTTATTCCATTCATGTGAGATTATGTTCTGTCTTATTTTCTTTATTACCCTTCATATTTCGTATTTTCATGCAATTTGAGTTGGGCATGTGTGGTTTATTATCGATTCAAAGGACACGGAGAAACGGGTCGTGACAATACCCAATGCTTTTGTAGCCATGCTACAGTACCTTTTAGCTTTTGAAGCCATGCTACAATACCACTGCTTTCGAAGGCATGCTACAATACTGATGCTTTCGTAGCCATGCTACAGTACATTTTAGCTTTCGAGGCCATGCTACGGTACCACTGCTTTCGTATCCATGCTACAACGCCTTTAGCTTTCGAATCCCTTTTGTTATTAAAGTTGTGGACATTGAGACAGATGGTAATTGTGGTTTTCATTGCGATGCGGAGTAGGTAGGTGAATTGAATGGCGATTTTGTGGAAGTGAAGAAATCAGTGTTGTAGGATTTAACAAAACATTGGGATATGTATCATAAATACTTCAACATTGCTTAGTGTGCCAAAATGAGCAAGGTACTTAGTTTGTATGAAAAAAATGTCCATAAGGAATATTGGATGGAAATGCCTGAAATGGGTTACTTAATAGCAAATGCTTTTAACAAGGTGGTCGTTTTATATCCAGTATTAAATATTATCCACATCAATGAGGTCCTGTAGGTGAGAACCCTGATAAGTTTATCACTTTTATTAACATAAACAACTACCACTAAATGAAGATAATGTTGATAGAAAATTCATCGGTCCTATTAGTTGGAACTGTTGGAGTAGATTTGCAACAGAAGAAGCTAAACTGCAGAACGATTGTTACAAAGAAAGGCAAGTTGAATTCGACCGATTAAAGCCCAATAGCATATGTAAAAGGGATGTGTCTATAGATTTTAATGGTTCTTTATTATAATTTTGGTAATAATGTCTTCGATATTTAATTAGTAACGTGGAATGCAGGTTGAATAGTGGTTTGATAATAAATTTAATTTTGGTAGTACCAATAGCTTGTTATTTGCATGGTTATCATGTAATCTACTACCATGGTAAGTTTGATTTGTAGTACATAAACCTATAATGCAATTTCAATCTCTTTGGTCATTTTTAATTTGTTTGCAAGAGTTTTAACTCTTACTACAATAAAAAATGTCTATTTTTTATTTGATGAGAGATAATACTTAACCCACTTGAAATTTGTTGAGTAAATGAATGAGATTTGTGTGAACATGCCTTTCTCTGCATGGTACAATATTAAGTGGGCTAGTACATGCTAACTACAACAGTACATATGGTTTAACATAGCCATGTGAATGTTGAATGACATGGTTATAACAAATTCATCTACTATCAAAATTAATTATCTATGAAATGATTGCAAAAACATATTGTTTGCTTTTGATTTGAATTTGAATTGGGAGCAATTTATGTGTATGGAGAGATATGGAATAGTCAAATGGTTAAAAAAATCCAAACATAGAAATAAACAGTGTAATTTGAAAGTTGTTCGAACCACAAATACATGGTAATGTCAATATTAATACAAACGATTTTACATAACCATTGAATAGATCCATAGTTTGGTTTTGAATAGTCATCCAATGTGGGCAACTCTCTATTCGCATGTGATATAATCAAAGGATGCATATAACCATGTAATTGAATAAGTAGCGTAGAAAACATAACCGCCCATTTGAGTCTAGTCTCTCTTTGGCTAAATATTTTCTGTATGATAATGCAATACTGATCAGTATGAAGGTCATACATAATTTTCTAAATCGAATGACTGATAATAATTTTTTCTTTTAAATTTAGAACCAATGAAGCAACATAAAGTAAAGTTGAAGACATGCAACTTCAAAACAATATTGAGTCGACAAGTTATAAGAAGTAACATATTATAACTAACATGATAAGCTAACCGTTCATCCATACATAAGTAGAAGTTACAAAAACCATAGTCAAAGGTCATAAACAACCAAAATTCTACCCAAATACCAAAATACATAACAGAGTACATTAATTAACAAAATATAAGTCCAAAAATAAGCCCTTCACCTTTTAAATTCCATACACGGTTGTTTTTTGACTTAAATGCAATTTGCTTAAGCCGTGGTCCGAGTGGTGTCTCATCAACGACCACTAAAGCTTTCTCCAATATAACTTTCGCATCTTTCTCTCGACTATCTTTCACATTCATTGAACCTCCACTAATGTTGGCATTTAATATAAGTAGAGCCTTTTTGTAGGTTTAAAACAAAGAAAAATATGGAATAGATTAGAAGGAAAAAATAAATTCATTACAAGTAGCGCGACAATAGTACTTACAAGTGTATTTGTCTTAAGATCTGTTGGGTTATTGATGTTTGGACTCAAATGTGCACTAGGATTCTTCACAATCATAAGGGTTTTTGTCTGTATTTGACCTATAATTTGTAGTCAAACTTGATCTTGGCAACTTTGACCCAACTAATAGCTAATGTCATACTGAACTTTGTACATATTATATTTTGCTCCTCTACGACAAGCTAAAGCAGCCATTATAGGTTTTGAGATAACTTGTTTAATACCAAACTGTCTCTTTACATAGTGAGGGAAGTAAGGCTCCGCAACATCAAAACATAGTAAAATCCCAGTATAAAAGGAATACTCTTCCAAGGGTAACTATCACGAATACCCAAGTACAGGTTCCACACAACCTCGTAGCACAATGTAAGTATATAACTGAACCTCATACACATGCATTGACTATTATATAAAAACAACTATAATTATGTCTCGCTATGTCAACATTTTTTGTTGCTTTCTCAGCCTTAGCAGGGCATATGCCTTGTCACCATCACCTTGGTTAACTTTCCACGTGCATAATCTTGGTTGAGATTCACCGCATACATGATTTGGAGTAGCATTTGGAATCTTTGACAATGGTCATATATCAAAGAATATATTAACATTTCAATTTAAAATTTCTAATTTTCAATTCATCCAATTTTGGTAATATACCATATGTTATAAATTAATGGGTACAAGCACATTTAAAATGAAAAATGTGGCATGAGTTTGAAATTTAGCAGTTTTAAAAGTTCGTACCACTAAGAGAGACGAACATGCACTTAGTTGCTTTACATCTATATGAGATGTAAGTCCAAGCTATCTGTACAAATATGCTAATATCGTCGTTCCCCTAGCTCTCTCCTTCGCATCATCCATAGATCCCTTCAATCCAGTCAAGTAGTAAGTGGACATCTTCATTCCTGATTTGTATGGAAACATGCAACAACCTATGATGTATCACGAATAGCCATAAACGACCCTATCGAACACCTCCACATCACCATCTTCTACAACTTTACCATGAAATTGTTCTTCAAGAAACTCAACCTAACAACATTTATACCCATCATCTTGGCCTTTGCAACATTCTTATGAATGCAAAGTCGTTCACCTAGTAGCACTAGAAGATCATCCATATCTATATCCCTACCACCTCCTTCGTACGACCTCACGGTACCCATTATATGAATTCGTAGCACTTGCATCACATTATCAGTGGAATGTTCATCTTCCCGAAAGGCATATGAAATGTATTTGTCTTTGATTTCCGTCTCTCCACAAAAGATAAGATTGAAGTCATATCCATCCATATGTATGAATGATCAATAATATTCATCAAACTAGAAACTTTTATTTGTTTCAAAATCGGCAGTGGCTCGTCCTCTAATTTCCACCATCGTATTTTCATGAATGAGAGATGCACCTAAGTGGCCATGCTCTTGTATAATTCACGACGTAAAAGTTGTCAACCATCAGATACTATACGTGCATATCCATATCACAATATAGCATTTCACTTTTAAAAAGTCATTCAGATTTCATAAATATTTCACCAGTTTTGTAACATCCCATATCTTGAGACCAAAAGCAAAGTGCTACAGATGCTGCAGTCATCCATAGTATTAACTTCTGGTGAAAAAATATGGTAATGCTAATGGTATCCATAATATCAGAAGCACTTGAATATGAACAAAATCTCATATTTCAAACAAAATAACATTTCAACGATTACATTTCAAAACAAATTCATATCCAAGTTATAAAATCCCATAATGTTTTCCACGCAATGATCAAATATAATTTACAATAATATGCCAAGAGCGATATATGACGATTCCCCACTGGTTGATTAAAGCAATATAGTCATATCTAACATAATGCATAGTGGAAATAAACAAAATAATCCGTACTCCTAACTAGCTATCCGTCAGCCGCCTTCCCCTCTCCGGAAGCTTTATTCACCAAAATTTTAAAAACCTAAAAACCTCAACCCTCAACCTACTCAATTCAATTTTGAGCAAGAGGAAACAAAAACTTCGAGTCAGACATAAAGCTTGCTATGAATAATAGTGTTTATCTCTGTTATTTTATGTTAAGTGAAACCACGTCGCTTAAGAGAACAGATTTCCTCTCACTAACATCCTTTTAGAACATATCTTTTGCAAATCTTTTCTTGCAACTAAAACAAGTTAAAATCTATAAAGTATCATTATCTAAACACACATATATATCAGGTAATAAATGACTATCTGTTTATGCATTTTAGTTCTTTTTGGCTAACTATTAACCATTGTTGATTCGGGCCTACCAAATAATCATATCAAAATTTACCTAACATCTATTAGACACTGCTCTTCTTCTGGATGTTCTGTCGTTAACTATATGTTAAATACTTCTCTTCTGGATAGTTTGTCCTTAACCTATCATCTTCCAGGTCACCTGATCCTAACAGTATAGCGGGCTCACCAATAACTTATCTGTGTACAAACATATATACCTTTCTTTATGTATTCATAATTTTAGTATTACTTGTGACAAAGCCCTACACACTGGAATTTTGGACTAAATTATCTGGGGCTAATAGCTAATGTATAAGGCATGACCCTATACCAGTCCACCGGTATTCTAATATCTGAGTCATTTTTCTTAAGGATATCTTCCCAAAATTTTCCTTGAAAACCTTTTCAAAATGATTTACAACCTTTAAATTAAACTCTAAGAAAAATTTATATGTTCTATACTCTACTCAAAATCACCTTGCCATGTTATATATACTTTACCTAAATCTTAGTTGATGAAAACATTTAAGTCTTTGAAAGTCCCCCTTTGGAATCTATTGAAAGTATGCTTTTCTAATCTATTGAAAGTACTCTTTCTGAATTAAGTAAAACCTTTCTTTTATCTAGGCCGAAAGGCCAAAACCTTCCTTTCAAAACCATTCTCGAAACCCTTTCGAAACCACTGAAAACCTTTCTTTCAAAAGATTTAAAAACTTTAGACATCTTTCTTTTAAAACCTTTTAAACCTTGCCTTTCGAAACCCTTGGAAAATCTTTCCTTTCGAACATTTTGAAACATCGGAAAACTATACCTTTTGACTCCTTCGAAAATATTAGGGAACAACCCTTTTGAAACCTTCCTCTAAAACCTTTCAAAAGCATCAAACCTTGAAAACATAAACCTTTTAAAAGAATTCGGGTTCAGTTTAAAATATGTGGAAAACGCCTTTCAAATCATTTAACTCTACTCTTTCGAAGCCTTTTGGGTTATACTTCAACAAGGAAAAAGTGTCATTAAAACCATTTAAGTCGAAAGTCTACCTTTCGAAAGCATTCCTAAGTAAAGAAGTGATGATGTCGAAACCATCTCTTCGAAAGCATTGGAGATGTGGGAAAATTTTAGAAAACCAGTAACCCCTTCGAAACCCTCTAGGTCAAAAGGTAAAATGATACCAGCTAGGTGTTTTGACTTAGTCGAAAGTATTCATTTAAAAACAAAGGCACAACCCAATCGAAACCATTTCCTTTTAAACCAATTGACCTAGTCAAACGCTAACTAAGTCGAAAACAACTTGGTCCAAAGCAAACAGGCACGTTTTTCTTTAAAACAAATCAAAGCCTCAACCCCTTCGAAACCCACCGTTTCAACCCTATACCTTCCGCCTGCATCCAATTCATTACGTTCCAGTTGCCTAATACCATATGCACTGGTTTCGACTGAGTCGGAGGTGAAGGAATGAAGGTGGAACCTGGTGCCGATATTATCGAAACACTGAAAAACATGTTGATTAGTCCTTTCAAACTATTTCTTTTATGCCTAATCTGTCTTGTTTGTCTAAATCTGATTGGTTTCCGTAGTACTTTTTCAAAAGCACTGCCAATTTCCAGAATTAACAAATTCAACTTATTTGCAAAAGGCCCCTTTCTCCTTTTAAAATGTATAAAACGTCTACGTCCCATACCTTAAATAATTTTATATACCCATCAAAACATGTACGAAAAATCTAGAAAAATTCTAGAAAATATCTTTTAAGATGTTTTCTAACATATAAAAATTTCGAACCCTAATCTTTTATTATTTACCCGTAAATAATTTATTATCCAAAATAACATTTTCTTTACTAGAAAATTCATATTAAATCCATATAAATTCCAAAAATTCTGAAAATTGAAACCCATCTCTCAAATATTATTTCTGGTTTTCTTAAAAATTCACAAGGCATTTAGATGTCATTCAATAGGGTATTTACCTTAAAACATATCGTAAAATCAATATGAACATATATAAATCATCAACCAGTATATATAAACATTCTATCATTCAAAAACATGGCAAAACATTGCAAGTCATTTTGGAATTATCTTAATACCAAGAATACACCAAAACAAGAGATGTAAACATTATTTACCTTAGCTTTTGTGATTAAAGAGATTGAGATATGAAAAGATTTGATTTTCTTAAGCTTCCCCTTTTTCTTTCTTCCTCTTCTCTTATTAATGGTGGCCAGCCTTAACTTTTAAAATTTGAGAATGAAATGAATGTGTATAATTTACACGGCCATGGGATAAAGATATAGGAATGGTCTCTTTCCTATTTTACCCTTCCTCTTATTTTATTTTAACTCTTCTTTAGTTCACTGGTTACATGGCACGGCTACCCTTTAATTAAAATCAAGTCTCGATCCCCTAATTAATACATTATTTTATTTAGCTAATTAAATAGTCTAAATAGGGTTTAAAAAATCTGGGGAATTACAGACTCCTCTCGTTAAAGAATTTCATCCTCGAAATTATGATAAGGTACGCAACAAATCAAATAAGAAGGTAAAACAAACCATCAAATAAGTCAAGATAAGTATCTCTAATCCTACTCTCAATCTTCCAAGTACAATCCCTGTCATCGTCACTCCACTGGACTATGACTAATCTGACCATCTTATTTCTAAGCTTCTTCTCATCTCTTGCAACTATAGCAGCTAGTTTTCTAACTATGGTCAAGTCCGGTTCTACCACTAAGTCATCTAGCACAGTCGATGCAATAGCAGTTTCTGGATCTCTAACGCGCTTTCTGAGATGAGAAACATGAAAAACATCATGGACGCCTGCCAAACTGCTCAGTAACTGAACTCTATATGTGAGTTTCCCAATCCTCTCAACAATAGAAAAAAGTCCAACAAACCTCGATGTCAACTTTCCTGATCTCCCAATTCTGATCACACCCTTCATCGGTAACACCTTAATAAAAATCCGATCTCCAACTGCGAACTCCAAGTCTTTCTGTCTCTTATCTACAAAACTCTTATACCTAGACCAAGCCTCCTTTATTCTAGATTGAATGATCTTAATCTTTTCTGCAGCTTCTCTAACCAAATCTGAACCAAGAACCAATTTATCTCTGGTCTCCAACCAACATACGGGTGATTTTCATAGCGTTCCATACAGAGCTTCAAATGGAGCCATCCTAATACTAGTTTGATAACTTTTTAATACGAAAACTCAACTAAATGCAGATGTTCTTCCCTTGATCCCATGAAATCTAGAACATAAGCTCTTAACAAATCCTCCATGATCTTGTTAACTCGTTCTATCTACCCATCTGTTTGTGGACGGTAAGCAGTACTCATCTATGCTTGGTTCCCAAAACTTCCTATAGGCTCTTCTAGAACTCGCTAGTGAATAAGAAATCTCTATCACTAACTATTAGGAACTCCATGTAGTCTAACCACATTCTTCATAAACAACTTCGCTAATATAGATGTCGTTCTAATTGACTTAATTGGAATGAAATGGACTCTCTTGGTCAGTCCGTCCACTATGATCCATATACTATCATTTCCTCGGTTAGACCTTGGCAACCTGTCAATAAAATCGATAGAAACAGAATATCACTTCCATACCAGAATATCCAATGGGTGAAGCAATCCACTTGGTTTCTGGTGTTAGGCCTTTTCCTGTTGGTAAATCAAGCACAGCTTTACACACAAACCACTATCCCACTTCATACCTTCCCAGAAGAAACCTGTCTTCATATCCTAATACATCTTAGTACCTATCGGATGAATAGAGAACTTCGAACGATGGAATTCCTCCAAAACTTCTTTTCTTATGTTTCCTACACTCGGAACACATAATCTTCCTTTCTTTCTCAAGATTTAAATCTTTCAACTCATCACTCCTAATTCCTACCCTTAACTTCCTGATCCATTCAGCTAACAATGGATCCTCCTCATGTTTAGAAGCAATCCTTTCGATCATCACTGGTTGAACTTTCAAACAAGACAATACAACTGTATCTCCACTAGACCCAGCCTCAAATTTCCCTTGCACTCTGCAATCCGCTAACGCTTCCAAATCTTTAGACTTGGTGATCATTGCCAATATTGCATTCTGATGTTTCTTGCTAAGTGCATCCCAACCTTGTTGCCTTTACCTGGTGTATACTCAATCCCAAAATCATAAGCAGCGATAAACTCTAACCACTTCTGTTATCTCATGTTTAGCCCTTCTAAGAGAACAAATACTTCAACGACATATAATCTGTATATAACTCAAACTTTTCTCCCAAAAGGTAATGTCTCCCTACGTTCAATGCAAAAATCAGTGCAGCCAATCCGAAATCATGCGTCGAATATCTGACCTCATGCGCTCTAAGTTGTCTAGAAGCACAGGCAATCACTTTACCTCTCTACATCAGCATAGCTCCAAATCCTGTTCCACGTGCATCCATATAAACCACCAAATCCTGATTGCCTTTAGAAACAAGCGTCACAGGTTTATGGGTCAAAAAGTGCTTAAAACTCTGGAATGCTTAACACTTATTGGTCCACACAAACTTCACATCCTTCCTTGTTAGCTTGGACATCGGTGTCGTTATCCACAAAAAATTCCTTAATGAATCTCCGATAATAACCAACCAATCCAAGGAAACTCTTTATCTCTGTCACTATCTCAGGTCTCCTCCAACTATTCACCGCTTAAATATTAGTTGGATCTACCGACAACCTTCCTCTGGGACTACATGAACAAGTTCCAGAAGTGATACTTTGAAAACATCGCTTTCAGCTGATGATGCCTCAACATCTCAAGCACTACCCTAAGATTAACTTCATGCGCTCTTTCATCCATAGAATAAATTAATATATCATCTATGAAAACCAATATGAACCTATCCAAGTGCTCTCGAAAACCCCGGTTCATCAAATTCACAAAGAAACCTGGCATATTAGTCGGTCCGAATGGCATAACTAAACATTCGTAGTATCCATATCTGGTCCGAAACACCGTCAAAGGTATACTATCCTCTGCTACTCTGAGCTGATGGAAACTTGTCGCCATATCCAATTGCGAGAATAACTTGGCTCCACTCAACTGGTCAAACAAATGGTCAATCCTCGACAATGGATATTGATTCTTTATCATCCTTTCATTCAACTTACAATAGTCGATACATAGCCTTAATGATCCATCCGTCTTCTTAGCAAACACTACGGCTGCTCCCAAAGGCGAACTACCCGGCTTGATAAAACATTTGCTTTCCAAATCCACCAACTCAACTCCCTCAGCTCTGAAGGGGTCATCCTGCTCGGTGGCCTACTCATTGGTTTTGCTCCCAAACCAAATCTATCTGAAACTCAATGGCTCGTTTCGGTGGCAATCCTACTACAGGCTCAAAAAAATTTGTGAATTCTTTAACCATGAAAACTCGACTCACCTCATCTTCTAATTCCATAGCACCCAGTAAGGCACTCATTTCACCCTAAGAACCTTTTACGGTATAAACAATCCCGTCACTACAATCTGGGTGTCTAAGCGATATTTTCCTATCCCGGCAAAATATCCTAGTATCGTACTCACTTAACCAATCCATACCAAGACTGGTCCCGAACCCTCTAAAATCAAACACGTGCAAACAGCAAACAAAAGTATGACCTAATAAGTCAAACTCTAACTGGTCACACCTCAACCTTAGAGTTGCATACCTTACTATTGGATTTGCAACCCATAAGAAAGTAACTAAATATGTGGGTTCTAGATTAAGCTTATCTATCAAATATCTAGATATAAAAGAATGCAATGCACCAGTGTCAAATACAACGCTAATAGACATACCATGAATCTGAAGCGTACCTCCCAAAATCGCCTTTCCCTTCTCCTGAGTTGTTGGCTTCGAAGTATCAGACTCTAATGCATACACTTTTCCCTTTCCATCCTAAGTGGGCTCCTTGCACTAGCTCTTATAATGGCATATTTGGTCGCAGTTGAAGCACCTGACATTTTTTTGTCCGCCACCTCCTTTGCCTTTCCAGCACGACACTCATTAACAAAGTGGCCCTTCTTGTTGCACATGAAACAGATAATCTCAGACTTCCTCTTCTTAGCTGCTCCACACTTTCGAGCACCTTTCTTAGGAAAGAACTTCCTTTTCTGACCCTGCTTGACCTAGACTCTCTAGTCTTACTCTTCTCTAAAGAATCAAGAAACTCCTCATGCCTTCAAGCCATGTCCAATACAAAATCAGAAGGATCTCTAATATGAGGTAATGTAGCCTTGGCCAACTCAGGCTTCGACCCCTTGATCAATTTCTCATTCCCCTTCATTACTATATCCACTGAAGCATACCCATATCTGGCCAACTCCTCGAACCTTTTGACATACTCCAAAACATACATCTCTCTCTACTCTAATTCATCAAACTTTCTGACCAAAGCGACTGTGCCATTGCAGACATGAACCTCTCCTAGAACCTCCCCTTGAAATCTTTCCAGGTCATAATCTCCTCATCTACTGCCACAATCACACTATTCCACCAGAACAAAGCTGCTCCCTGAAGCTGTCAAAATGCCAACCTCCTCTTTTTCTCATCATTGAGCCCCAGATCTGCAAAAATCCTTTCATAGTTCAACAACCTATTTTCCACCTCAATGGCATCCTCCATTCGAATAAATGGGTACCCTCCAAGCTTGGTGTAATCTCCACTCAGCTTAACATAATGATTAACTATCAGAACTTCCGAAACCCCTACTACTGCAGCATTTCCTCCTAACACTCAAGCTGCAACTCCCGCCTGCACCGTATTCCTGAAAAACTGATACATAGCTTCCATTCCAACTGTGGGATTTCAGCACCCACATTCTTTGCTTATGGCGGACCTTGACCTCTTCTCTCATTAGGCCTGGCATTCCCATCGGTGCCTTCCTCTCCTAGGTTAACTCTTCCTCTTCTACCTTCTATATCTATATTCAAATCTAATGAGATACATAAAAATATCCTAACAAAGATAGAAGACTAGTGTATTAATATATACAACAAATTCAAGTACGTTACTATAGCGTCATCCCATACATCATTCTTACTCTAATTCTTTAGGATTATATTTTAAACACCCATTTTTAGTCAAAGTTTTTCATAAACCTAGGCTACGATACAAGATTGTAACATCCCGTATTTGGAGGACAAAAGCTAAGAGCTACAGATGCTACAGACATTCATAGTATTAACTTCTAGTGATGAAATACGGTAATGCAAATGGTATCTGTGATATTAGAAGCACTTGAATATGAACAAAATCACATATTTCAAAAAAAACAACATTTCAGTAACGACATTTCAAAACAAATTCATATCAAAGTTCCAAAATTCCATAACGTTTCCTAGGCAATGATCAATTATAATTTACAATAATAAGCCAAGAGCGACATATGGCGATGCCCCTTTGGTTGATCGAAGCAATATAGTCATATCTGACATATATACAGCGGAAATAAACAAAAAAAATCTATACTCCTAATTAGCTATTCTTCAACCACCTGCTTGTCTCTAGAAGCTATATTCGCCAAAATTTCAAAAACTTGAAAACCTCAACCTTCAGCCTACTCAAATAAATTTTGAGCACCGGAGAGTTTAAGAGGAAACAAAAACTTCGATTCAGACATAAATCCTGGTGTGAATAACACTAATCACCTCTTTTATTTTTATGTTAAGTGAGACCATGCTACTAGAACGAGTTTCCCCTCATAAACATCCTTTAAAACATATCTTTTGCAAACCTTTTTCTACAACCAAAACGGGTAATAAATGAACTATCTGTTCATGCACTTTAGTTTTTTTTTGGCTAACTATTAACCATTGGCTAACTCAGGCTTACCAGATAATCATATCAAAATTTATCTAACATTTGTTAGACACTCCTCTTCTTCTAGACGTTCTGTCCTTAACTATCTATTAAATATTTCTCTTCTGGACAATCTGTCTGTAACCTACCATCTTCCAAGGTCACCTGATTATAATGGTTTTGTGGGCTCACCAATAACCTATCTGTATACAAAAAAATATTCCATTCTGTGTGTGATCATAATTTTAGTCTTACTTATGACAAAACACTACACACTGGAATTTTGGACTAAACTAGCTGGGGCTAATAGCTAATGTATAGGGCATGACCATATACCTGTCTTATATGGTATTCTAATATTTGAGTCATTTTTCTTAGGGATATCTTCCTAAAATTTTCCCTGAAACCTTTTCAAAATGATTTAAAAATCAAATCTACAAGGAAAATTTGTATTTTCTATGCTTTAGTCAAAATCAACTTGCCATGTTACATATACTTTACCAAAATCTTAGTTGATGAAAACATTTAAATCTTTGAAAGTCCCCTTTCGAATCTATTGAAAGTATCACTTTCTAATCTGTTGAAAGTGAAAGCACCCCTTTTAAAACCAATGAAAGAACCTCTTTCTAAATGAAGTAAAATCCTTTCTTTTATCTAGGCTAAAAGGCCAAAACCTTCCTTTCGAAACCATTTGAAACCACCGAAAAACCTTCCTCTCAAAAGCTTTAAAAACTTTAGACATCTTTAATTAAAAATCTTTTAAAACTTGCTTTTCGAAACCTTAGGAATAAGCTTTCATTTTGAACCTTTCAAAACCATCAGAAAACTATACCTTTCGACTCCTTCGAAACCATTAGGGAATCGCCCCTTCGAAACCTTTCTCTAATACCTTTCGAAAGCATCAAACCTTGATAAACATAAACCTTTCAAAAACATTTGGGTTCAATTTAAAACATGAGGAAAAACACCTTTCGAAATCACTTAACTCATCTCTTTCCAAACCTTTTTGGGTACTTCAACAGGGAAAAAAGGTCATTAAAACCATTTAAGTCAAAATCCAACCTTTTGAAAGCATTCCTTACTAATGGTGTCGAAACCATCCCTTCGAAAGCGTTAGAGATGTGGGCAAACTTTAGAAAACAAGTAACTCCTTCGAAACCTCTGGGTCGAAAGTAAAAAGGTGGCAACTAGGTGTTTCAACTTAGTGGAAAGCATTCATTTACAAAAAAAGGTGCAACCCAATCGAAACAATTTCCTTTTAAACCATTTGACCTAGTTGAAAGCTAACTAAGTCGAAAGCATCTTAGTCGAAAGCAAGTAGGCGCATTATTCTTTTAAAACAAATCAAAGCCTCAACCCCTTCGGAACCAATGGTTTCGTTCCTATACATTCTGCCCACATCAAATTCATTCCATTCCAGTTGCCCGATACCATATACATTGGTTTCGACGATGTTAGAGGCGGAGGAATGAAGGCAAAAAACCTGGTGCCGACAATATCGAAACAGTGAAAAACATGTTGATTAGTCCTTTTAAACTATTTCTCTTGTACCTAACCCACATTATTTGTCTAAATCCGATTGGTTTCCATTGTACTTTTTCAAAAGTGCTGCTAATTTCCAAAATCAATAAATTCAATTATTTGTAAAAAGCTCCTTTCTCCTTTTAAAATATATAAAACATTTAAGTCTCATACCTTAAATAATTTTATATACTCATCAAAACACCTAGGAAAAATCTAAAAAATTCCAAAAATCTTTTTTGCTATGTTTGCTAACATATAAAAATTTCTGACCCAAATCTTTTATTATTTATCCGTAAATAGTTTATAACCCAAAATAACATTTTCTTTACTAGAAAATTCAAATTAAATCCACATATATTCCAAAAATTCCTAAAATTGAAACCCATCTCTCAAATATTATTTTTGGTTTTCATAAAAATTCACAAGGCATTTAGATGTCAGTTAATATGGATTTTACTTTAAAACATATCATAAAATCAATATGAACATGCACAAATCATCAACAAGTATCTATAAACATTCCATCGTTCAAATACATGGCAAAATATTGCAAATCATTTCGGAATTAAAACCGAGAATAAATCAAAACAAGGGATGTAAACATTACTCACTTTAGCATTTGTGATCAAAGAGATTGAGATATGAATAGATTTGATTTGCTTAAGCTTCCCCTTTTTCTTTCTTCCTCTTGCTCTTATTAATGGTGGCTGGCCTTTAATTTTAAAATTTGAGAATGAAATGAACATGTATAGTTTACACAGCCATGGGATAAAGATATAGGAATGGTCTCTGTCCTATTTTACCCCACCTCCTATTTCATTTTAACTCTTTTTTAGTTATTGGTTACATGGCATGGCTACCCCTTAATTAAAGTCAAATCCCAATCACTTAATCAACACATTATTTTATTTAATTTAGCTAATTAGATATTCTAAATAATGTTACCAAAAATCTAGGGTGTTACAAGTTTTATATCTCATTTGCCTTTGGTTATAGGCCAATCAATGGTTTCAAGCCAATTTTCACATTCCACGCCACCTCCACCTATATTTTGAGCTCCTTCAACATTTTGCAAAGTCATACCCAAGCTCAAACAACTTGGAAAATTAGATGAACATAATTGATCTTCAAACTCCTTTCCATCCTATGTATTATGTAATTATTCTCAAGCCTCATACGTCTCCTCCTTGGTAATTGAACCGGCTTCAAGACATGTTCTTGGCAATTCTATGTTTTTTCTTTCTTTAAAGCTGTATCCACCTTAATGTACAAAGAGTCATGTAACCACAAATGAGGGAATGAATGTGATTATTATTTTTATCATTCTATAACGAATATAAAGAGCCATGTAATCTAAAATGAACTATTGAGGCATATTGAAATCAAAAATGCACATTAATACCTAATGTAGAACATTCATTTAACATAACCGTAGAACTATATCTGAATATGGATTTTGAATAGTCGCCCAATGTTAACAACTCTTTATTTGTTCATAATGTTAATAAATGGTTTTATATTACCGCATAGCAAATATAGTGAACATAAAATACAAAACCAAGAGTGTGACTATATTCTTTGTGTGCTTTAACCTTGTTTACACGATAATATGTACCAATTATTGTCCTAGGGCTACCATTGGCCAATGGAATGGTTTATTATCCCATTTGTATAAACAATAATATGGTTCAAACGGATCTCATTACCGACTATGACAGGCGATAAAGGAAAATGAATTGAGTTTAAAATAAAGATCGATGAACTAAGAACATTTGCTTTATGTAATGGATATCTCTGACTAAAATAATACTTATATACATGTGAGGTTATTCCAATAATACTATTTAATTCTCTTTAATATTTCAATTAGAAGGAAAAAGGATAGAAGTGCATAATTTCATAACTACTACACACATAATTCCACTACTTTAGATATATAAAATTTTGTAGAAAAGAATAAATAAATTGTTTACTATATTTTTCAAGTTATAAATGTGTTGTATTTAGTTTTAGTTTTGTTAATACTAGAGTATTCATAAATTAGAAGGTCTTTCCTTTACATCCCATGGTTATATGGGATGCCATTCAAATCAAACTTGATTGCATTTGATTTACATATTACATTGTTCATAAGTGAGCTTCCATTCTTCATTGTTATAGAACATTTTCTTATATACAACATGGAATATATTGTTAAAATTCTGGACTTTCTTTTCTTCTTTATTTCAAATCAGTTTTACTATAGTACATTAAAAGAAATGTTTAGAATACCATTAGAAGCCAAGTAGTTCGCTTCAGCCTTTGGATATTCCAGTTTGGAAGTGGTATTCATATCCATTGATTTTATTGACGGGTTGCTAAGGTCAAACTAGGGTGATGAAAGTATATAGGTGATATGGGACAGATTAAAAAAGATTACCCATTTCATTTTGATATGGTCAACCAGGACGACACCTGTTTTGGCTAAGTTGTTCATGAAGAACATCATTAGACTATATGGAATTCCTAGTAATATCGTCAATGATAGAGGTGCTTTGTTTACTAGCGAGTTCTGGAAGAGACCGTAGTGTGTTAGGTACTAAGCTTAAGATGAGTACCGCCTATCATCCTCAAATGGATGGGATGACAGAGAGAGAGTCAACAAGGTACTAGAAGATCCGTTGAGTACTTGTGTGCTGGATTTTGGTGGTTCTTGGAAAGATCACTTGCACTTAGTGGAGTTTTCCTATAATAATAAGTATCAAACTACTATAGGAATGGTTCCTTTTAAAGCTTTGCATGGAGGGCCATACAAACCACCAGTATGTTGGTTAGAGACCGGAGGCAGATTGGTCCTTGGTCCAGATTTGGTAAGAGAGGAGACCGAAAAGATCGAGTTGATACGGGAAAGAATTAAGGAAGCTCAGTCTAGGTAGAAGAGATATGCAGACAAAAGCCATAAGGACCTAGAGTTCTCGGTTGGAGATAGAGTTTTCATCAAGGTATCACCGATGAAAGCTATGGTTCAGTTCGGGAAGACCGGGAAGCTAGCATTGAGATATGTTGGACCATTTCCTATATCAGAAAGGATTGGGAGACTCGCATAACGAGTTGATTTTTCGTGCAGTTTGGCCGGGGTCCACAATGTATTTCATATTTCTCATCTTAGGAAGTATGTTCATGATCTAGAAACTACTATCGCTTCGACGGCACAGGAGGACTTAATGGTGGAACCGGATACGAATTTTGTGAGGAAACCAATTCGAGTTGTGGTAGAAGTTGAGATGGGGCTAAGGAACAAGACAGTCAGGTTGGTGAAAGTTCCATGGTACGACAATGTGAAGGACTGTACTTGGGAGGTAGAAGACATGATTAGGGCTACTTTTCCTGGGCCATTTTAGATAGTATATTCTATATATAGTTTATATAGAATTTGGCCGGTAGGTTATACTAGCTTTGCTTGCATGGGCTATATGCTTGTTGTTTTGTCCATACTGAAATTTTGGGGACGAAATTCTTTAAGGAGGGAAGTCTGTAATGCCCTTAAATTTTAATTAACATTATTCGGGATATTTAATTGGATAAATTAAATAGAATATTGTGAATAATTAGGGAGATGAGATTAATAAATCCGATGGCCATGTCTTAATGAATGAAGTAAAATAAGACTTAACTAAATTTAGAAGGGGGAATTTTCCTAAGGGGTAAACTCGAAAATGGAGCTACATTTCATAGTATAAATCTCTTCCTCCACCTTAATAAATTCTCACATTCTCATTCATAATTCCTCACACCTACTTTTATCCAGCCATTAAAAGCTCCAGGAAGAGCAATAAATTGAAGAACAAGCTAAGGAATTAAATATAGGAAATTATCTCGTTCTCCAATCAAATAATCAATGTGAAAAATCATGTTTATCATCTCATTTTTCTCTGTTTGGTATGTGTTATACCTGATTGCTTTGTGTTTTGGTTAGGATATAACCATTTAAAACTTTGTTTGGATAAGACATAGGTGTTGTTAAACGTTAATGGGCTAATTAACTTGTTTTATTCAGTTTTGGTTAAATTTCGTATTGTTTTGATCTTCATACGCTCTAAAATTTTATTATGCTAAAGAGAACATATTAATTGATTTTTGGAATTTTTCCAAAATTTTTCATGATGTTTTAATGGTTATATAAAATTGTTTAAGGAATAGGACTTAAATGTTTTCTGTAATTATAAAGGAGAGAGGGGCTTTATCAAATTTTCAAATAAGGGAAGTCGATGGAAATTTTTGAATATAAAATTCCGGCAACCAATCAAATTTTGATAAACAAGGCAGTTGGGGTACAAAAGAACTGTTTAAAGTACAATTTTCATTATTTCACTCTTTCGGCAAGAGCCTCCGCCTCCATTCCAAACCTTCCAACAAGGTCGAAAGGTATCAAACCTTTCAACTAGGTCAAAAATAAATGCACAAGGTATGAGACGGTTGGTACATAGTGAATTGAAAGGGGGCGAAAGGTTTAGGGACGAAAGATTAGAGCTTTCGAAGGAGATGAATCTTTGTTTTGGTTTTAAAGAAAATACACCTGCTAGCTTTCAGCAAAGACCTTTCGACGTTGTCAAATGATTTAAAAGAAAAGGCTTTCAATTGGTTTGCTTTCTTGTTTTAAATGAATCCTTTCGACAAAGTTGAAAGGTTAGCTTTCAACAAAGTCAAAAGGTTAGCAGTGAACAGGGTGGTAAGCATAGTTGCCACTTCCAAACCTTTCGACGTAGATGGAGTCAAAGGTTATTTTTGTTTTCTAAATACATACCGCCTCTCTCCATTTTTTTGAAGGGTTAGTTCAAACACTAAAACTTCATTGTTTTTGAATGGTTTCGAAAGGTTTTATTTTTTGAAGGAGTTACCTTCAATGACTTCGAAAGGTTTTAGTTTCAAAAGATTTTGAGTTTCATTGCTTTATAATGGTTTATAAATGGTTTTATAGGAGAGGATACCCCAGGCTTTCGACAAAGTCGAAAGGTAGAATCTTTCGACTAGATCGAAAAGGAACCTTCTAACAAGGTCGAAAGGTGTGATTTTACGATGCTTTCAAAAGGAAGGCTTCCGAAGGGGATAAATTGGATGTTTATTTTCTTTCGAATGGGGCTTCATTCGAAGGGGTTCAAACGGCTGTTTTTAGACATTTTTCTTAAGTAAAGATTTGCTAATTTGAAAGGGGTATTTTGAAGGGTTATAGCATAAAATACTTATCTTGGTTTGAATATGCAAGGCAGATCCTTATATATATTGGATGTTACTAAACCTTAGGGATACCAGGGTGGGTTTAATGTTTTCGATATACAGTTTGAGTTACAAACAGAAATGTGCTTTCGAAAATAAACATTAGGGCTCTCAATGGTTTTATTTAGTTTAACCTAATTGGGACTATCAATGGGAATAGGTTAAACATGTGGGATACGTGGGAAAAATAAATATTTATGGGGATCATGAATTTAATGAATAAACAAGAGGATCATGATACTTTAATTAGCCAAGTGTTAGGTTGTTAGTTAAACTAGGAAAACCATGGAATGTGTGGTGGATAGCCCACATCAAATTTAAAATAAAGAATGTTTTGCCAAAGGTGTTTAGCCCAGAATTTAGCCCCAAGGGTTCATAGTCATCCTAGGAAAACTATGGAGTGTGCGATGGATAGCTTACACCAACTTTTATAAAACAATGTATGATGGATAATCTGCATTTACATTGATGAATTTGGGACGGATAGTCCTATTTAAGTTTTGGATGGATAGTCATTTTAAAGATTTTAGAGGGGAACTCTAATAAATAGATTTTAGAAGGGAAATCTAATAAATTGCTTTTAGATGGGATATCTAATTAATGGGTGGATGAGATATCCAATATATATGACTTATGGCTTTATTTCATATTATGTTAAGACTAATTATTTTAGGTGCAGGAGCATAGTAAATGATTTTCATGTTTTTTTGGATACTTGTGAAGGGGAAACTCATTATCCTAGGCGGTGCGGTCTCACTATGTATCTATTTATGATAAGAGATGATAATGGATTATTCATACCAGGCTTATCGTCTGACTCGAAGTTTGTGGTTCTCCACGAATTATCGGGTATTCAAAATTACTTTGAGCAGTCTGGGAGTGGGAGACTTCAGGTTTTTGGACGAATAAGCTTTCGGGGACGTAGAGGGGGTAGTGTTAGCTATATAGGAGCTATTTTGTGTTTTCCGCTGTGATGTACTAAGAACTGTAAAGTTCATATTTATTAGTTCTCTGATCATAATAAGGGGACATCCTCATATGTCGCTCTTATCTTATTTTTACAAGTATATGTGATATAAAGGTGGTTAATATCTGGGATTATGTAATTAAATCTTAAATTGAAATTCATAGGAAATGAGAAATTCTATTTTTTTTAAGTTTATAATTTTTCATATTCTTGTGTTTCTGCGTTGCCAATAGTTTCAAGATTCCAATTTCGGTCACTCAGAAATAACACCTATGGATGATTGCAGAATCCATAGCAGTTTGTTTTAAGCCTCCAGATTGGTATTAGAGCATGGTTTATGTACTTAATTGGAATTCAAACCTTAAAAGATTTTTAAAGCATAATCTAATGAATCTAAAATATGGTTGGGTTTACGTAAGCATTATAGTAACGTATTTGTACTTTGCTATAAATACCTAAGTATGTATTCCCCACTCTCTTAGACCATTCTACTGTATCTTACAAAGATTGGATTTCGGTAGTAGGGTAGTAAGATATGGAAGCATGAAACGGAAGAGTTAATCCCGGTGGAAGGCGCACTGCAACAAGTGGAAATTTTCAACCCAATGCTAAGAGAAACTAGGACCGATAAGCAAATGCAAACCCAAATGCAAATTCTATTTTGGTGTTGAGATTCCGCCGGTTGATATGGAGATATTGTATCAGTTCTTCATGAATATGATGCAAGTTGGACCAGCTGCGAGAATGGTTGCAGGGAATATTGAAGGAGCTAATCTGGTGGCCCTATTTGGCAATAATTATGCCAACCTAAGCAGGGATTATGCTAGTCTTGGAGGAAAGCCTTTTCTAGGAACCGAGGATGCAGTAGGAATGGAGAGCTGGCTATTGCATTGTGAAAGGATATTTGTAGATCTTGGCTTGACATATATGCAGAAGAGAAGACTTGCTTCAAGGAAATTGCAGGGAGCAGCATTATTTTGGTGGAACGGAGTTGCCATGGGAGAGCCAGAGGAAGACCTGACTTGGGCTGTATTTTGAAGGAGGTTCGAAGAAAGATTTCTACCGGAGGTTGCCAAGTCAGAATTGCTCAGGAAATTTACAGATTTAGTCCAAGGGGATAGATCGGTAACTGAGTATGCTACAGAGTGTGATGAGCTATCCTATTATGGATATGCTACTGTGGATACAATCATTCAAAGGAATGATAAGTTTATTAGGGGGTTGATCCTGAGATCGCTAGAGAAACTATGCCAAACCTCCGGGATCCGTATCATATTGTTGTTAAGATGGCTATTCGGATTGAAGAGATGCTTTCTACTTTTGGAAAAGGGAAACCAGCTGACGTTTAGAATTTTCAGGGTAAGAAGCATAAGTTCTTCAATAAGAAGAGAACATGGTCGCGGGCAGCAGCGAAGAAGAGCAAGGCTGAAATTATCTGTTACAAGTGTGATACGAGGGGAACTATGCTAATGAGTGTCGCTCGGGTGATGGAAGAGCTGTTGCAGTGAGGCCGAATGAGAAGTGCTAAAATTGTGGCCAGATGGGCATGACAAGGACACTTGTCTCGATGTTTCTAAGACTAGAAAGGGAAAGGTCTTTGCGTTGGAACAATCAACCTCTAGAGCAACAGCTGCTGAGAAAGGAAAAGCTATGATAAAAGGTATGCTTATGATCCATAGCACTCCAGTTAGAGTACTATTTGATACCAGTGCATCACATTTATTTATATCTCAGTATTTGGTAGATTGTTTATATCTGGAACCGTTATAAATTATTCCTCCTTTAAGTGTTGCAAATCCTATAAGAGGGTATGCAACTATAGGAATGAGATATGACCAGTTAGAACTTGATTTGTTAGGTCATATGTTTGCATGTAGTTTATACGTGTTTGATTTTGTAGGTTTCGGGATCGTATTGGATATGGATTGGTTAGATAGATATGATGCTAGGATATTTTCTCAGGAAGGGGAAATGTCATTGAAGCACCCTAATAGTCATAATAGAGTTATTTACTCAGTAAGGCGTTCAGACAGAAATGCTTATGTGTTATTAGGTGCCTTGGGAACGAAAGAAGAGTTGAAGTAGGTTTATGTTGTAAGAGATTTTGCGGATGTGTTTGAACCAGTTTTGGGCTTGCCGCCAAAAAGGGCGATCAGGTTTCGAATAGACCTTGTACCGAAAGTCAAACCCGTAAGTAGACCACCTAGCAAGATGTCACCAACCGAGATGAAGGAATTGAAGGAGCAGATAATGGAATTGGGAGGGAAGAATTTCATCCGACCAAGTAGTTTTCCTTAGGGAACGGCCGCGGTATTCGTGAAGAAGATAGATGGGTCGTTAAGGATGTGTATCGACTATCATATACCGAATGAGAGGACGATCAAGATTAGGTATCCTTTGCAAAGAATCGATGACTTATTCAATCAATTGAGTGGAGCCAGAGTGTTTTCCCAGCTGGATTTGGCGCTAGTTTTCCATCGGCTAAGAGTGGCAGAGGACAGTATTCCTTTGACGGCATTTAGGACCAGATATGGGTCTTACAAATGGTTGGTTATGACATTCGGTCTTACTAATGCGCCGGCTTTCTTTGTGGATTTGATGAACCGGGTTATCCGAGAGCACTTGGACAGGTTCGTGTTTGTTTCTATTGATGACATTTTGGTGTATTCTAAGAATGAAAAGGATCATACAGATTATCTTAGAATAGTTTTAGAGATGCTAAGGCAACATTAGCTGAAAACGAAGTTCTCTAAGTATCATTTCAGGAAAAGGGAAGTGAAGTTCCTTGGTCATGTAGTTTTTGAGGAAGGTTTAGCAATTGATGTGGATAAGGTCGAAGCTGTTAACAATTGGAAGAGACCAGAGACAGTAAATGAAATTAGAATTTTTCTTGGACTTACAGGATACTACAGAAGGCTCGTTAAGGATTTCTCGTGGATACCGGCATCATTGACCATGCCAACCAGGAAGGACGTGAAGTTTATTTGGTCTGACAAATGTGAGGAGACATTCCTTAAGTTGAAACATTTGTTAATCAATGCACCCGTGTTAGTGTTCCAAATGGGAATCTGGGGTTGGTAGTTTGCATTGATGCATGTGGTATTAGGTTAGGTGCTTTGCAAATGCATAATGGGAAGGTTATTGCATGTGCTTCTAGATAGCTTAGACTACATGAATTGAGATACCCCACTTAATAGTTGGAGTTGGTAGCGGTAATCTTCGATTTGCACTCAAACTGCATACAATCTTTGATCTTTGATCACTCTATCTTCCACATTTCTCAAGCACGGTACACTTTATATCATAAAGGAGAAGATTATAGGAAGATTGTAGTTAATTGACTTATCAATGCTATTTAAAGAGCATACTACAGTCGGATACTTTTGTTTTTTGTAAAGAAGTCATGTTCGGTTGCTCAGGCGGTAGTATTCCTATTCGGTTGCTCAAGCGGTAGAAGTCCTATTCAGTTGCTCAGGAAGTGTAAACCTATTCCTTCGGATTAAGTGAGGGTTGCTCGTTTAATTTCAGAAAGAGTCTGGGACTGAACGTAGAATGGAAGTTCGAACAAGTATAAAAGTCTCTGGTGTCATTTACTTTATTGCTTTGATTATTAATTTATATTCCGCACAAGTAGTCTATTCATATTACACGATCCTATAACACACTCACTTTCATTTGGTATCCGAGCAAGGTCATCTTTAAACCTAACATAGTTATCCGATATTTTAATGTGGAAAACAACACCAGCACCGTTACTAACACTAGATTTCTTGAAGGTCAATCCATTGCACGACCATCACTATTTAATGGAATGAACTATAACTATTGGGCTACTAGGATGAAAATTTATATACAAGCAAATAGTTATGAAACCTGGAATAGTATGCAAAATGAATGTACCATACCTACCACTGAATATTCACAATGGTCTAACGCACAAAAACCGGACGCTATTGAAAATGCTAAAGCCTTAAATATGTTGTATTGTGCACTAGACAAGAATGATTTTAATAGAGTAAGAATGTGTAAAAAGGCTTATGAAATTTGGCATACACTTAAAGTTACACATGAAGTCACTAACAAAGTAAACTCTTTATGCTCAAAAATCAGTTTCAGAATTTCAAGATGAAGCACGATGAAACTATCAATGAAACGTACTTAGATTCCAAGATATATATCATTCTCTTTTAGCATTAGGAGAAACTTATGCAGACTTTGATATTGTTTCAAAAATCCTCAACTCTCTAACGGATGAGTGGGAAAGAAAGGTCATGGAGATCGAAGAAGCTAACGAAATTTCAACCATTAAACTAGAGGAGTTGATAAGAAATCTAATGTCTTATGAAGTTAATCTCAAGGCAAAATGAGTATAGGCTCAAGATAAGAAGAATATGGCATTCTAAGCAGAAAAAATTGAATCAGATTCAGATGAAGAAGATATGGCATTCATTGCTAAAAATTTCAAAAAGTTTTTGATATTTAGAAAGAGAAACAAATTTAGAAACAACAAGAACAACTCCAGCAACGATAACAACAACAACAACAAGACATCTTCTGCTCTAGAATGTTATTAATGTCACAAGAAAGGCCACATGAAGAAAGACTGTCCTAATCGGAAGAAAGACAAATTTAAATACAAGAAAGACAGATTTAAGAAGAAAGCCTTCTCTATCACTTGGGACGATTGAGAATCATCTTCATCATCAGATAGTGACTCAGACAGTGATACTGAATAAGCCAACGTATGTTTTATGGCCACAAAAGAAGAGGTGAGTGATCTAACTTTTGATGATTTATTGGAAATAAACTCAGAATTACTTGACAAACTAAAAGACATCAAAAGAAAGTACAAAGAATCTCTTGAAAAGATGAATAGAATTGAAATCGAAGTAGATATGTAAAGAGATGAGAAACAAATTTTAGAAGAAGAACTTGAAGTTACTCAGGAATCTTGTTCTAATATGACATCTCAACTCTCTATGTTAAGTCAAGAGATAGAAACTCGGAAAGAAAAGAATGATGCTCTAATAATTGAAAATTATGATCTCAAAGCTAATATTAAATTTTTGAAATTAGATAACTCTAGTCTTAAAACAAAATTACATGATATAACTAAAAAAAATTCTAATTTTAACAAAGGTAAAGAAAATCTTTCTAAAATTACAGAAAATTCTCAGATAGCTTCAAATAAGAAAAGACATGGATATAAGCAAGCTTCCAAAGTTATTCTAAAGAAAAGAATTCATTATATAGCAATTTTAAAAGGAATAATAATAAAATTGTAAAACCTAGTTCACAGACTATTCTAAATCAATTGACATTTGGGTTCCTAAAACAAATTATTTTTTAGTTAGAGAAAAATATATAAAATCTTTTATAAAAACTGTTCATAAAAACAAAGATTTTATTTTTAAAAGGAATTCTGAACCCTCTTGGGTTTGGTTTCCTAAGACCTAACTCTTAGGACCCAAATAAAATGGTGGGTACCAATGTTAATTCTATGTTTCTCACGTACCACCTAAAAACAAAGGAAAATGGATATTGGACATTGGTTGCTCAAAACACATGAAAGGAAACAAAGGGATGCTAACGAACATTATCCACTCAGATGGAGGTTCTGTCACATTTGGAGATAATTCCAAAGGATATGTTATCGGTGAAGGCGATGTGAGCAATAATGGTATATCTAATTTACCTCTTATTATAGATTTTTTATTAGTTAAAAATTTTAAATGTAATTTACTTATTAGCAGCCAACTATGTGAGAAACGATTCAATATTTCTTTTTCTGAAAATAAATGTAGCATTTTTTATCAAAATAAAAATCTTATTTTTGAAGGTTTTAGAGATAAAAATATATATGTTTTAAATATGAATATAAATTACAATACTAACATATGTTTCATAGCCAAAGCAAATGATCCTTGGCTATGGCAAAAGAGATTTTGTTACATAAATTTCGAAGCTATAAACAAATTATCTAAAAATGAGTTAGTAAAAGGTTTACCAAAAATGAATTTTAAAGTAAACAATATTTATGACACTTGTCAATTAGAAAAATTGTCAAAATAATCCTTTAAATCAAAGAAAAATATTTCTATTGTACAAGCACTTGAACTATTGCATGTGGATCTCTTTGGTCCAACTCAAGCTCAATCTATAAATCATAGTAGATATGTGTTTGTTATAGTAGATGATTTTTCAAGATATACTTGGATTATTTTTTGAAAAATAAAAATGATACTTTTGAAAATTTCAATTTTTTTGCTAAACGAATTCAAAATCTTAGAAATTTAAAGATTAAGAATTTTAGAAGTGATCATAGAGGTGAATTCGAAAATGAATCTTTTGAACATTTTGTAATAAAAGGGAATTTATCATAATTTTTCTTTTCCTAGAACATCACAACAAAATGGAGTTGTAGAATAGAAAAATAGAACTTTACAAGAATGTGCGAGAACATTATCAAATGGAAGTACTTTACCAAACCAATTTTGGGCAGAAGCTGTAGCAACTTCCTGTTATGTTATGAATCGTGTTTCCATTCGACCACTAACTAAACACACTCCATATGAACTATTTCATGAAAGAAAACCAAATATTTCATATTTTAAAGTTTTTGGTTCAAAATTTTTTATTTTAAACACAAAAGATTATCTTGGCGATCCAAAATTCGATGAAAGATTTTCACAGGATATTCGAAACGGAGTAAAGCTTATCGAATTTTTAAAAAAAGAACTAAAACAATCGAAGAAACACTTCATGTTTCTTTCGAAGAAAATTTTAAATTTAATAAAAAATTTACGATGATGAGATAATCACTAAGATGGTCACAAATACGGTTACTCAAAATAATTTTGAAGGAGATGAAAACATTATTCATAATGAAAATGAATTAAGATCTCCTCCTAGGATTTTATGAGATCACCCAATAGAAAATGTAATAGGAGAAATTGACTCACGTGTCAGAACTAGAAATCAACTTAATCAAATGGGCCATGTAGCATTTATTTTTAACATTGAACCTCAAAATGCAAAAGAAGCCTTTATTGAAGACTACTGAATTATATCTATGCACGAAGAGCTAAACCAATTCGAATGTAACAAAGTTTGGAAATTAGTTCCCAGACCAAGTGATCAAACATTCATTGATACTAAATGGGTCTTCAAAAATAAAGCAAATGAACAAGGAAATATTACTAGGAATAAAGCTAGATTAGCTGCACAAGGATATAATCAAGAAGAAGAAATTGACTATGAAGAAACGTTTGCTCCAGTCGCACGACTAGAAGCAATACGTATCATACCAGCCTTTGCATGTTTTCATAATTTCAATCTTTATCAAATAGATGTTAAAAGTGTTTTAAATGGATATATAAAAGAAAATGTTTATGTTGAAAAACCTCATTTATTTGCGCATAAAAAATTTCCGGACCATGTCCATAAACTTAAGAAAGCTTTATATGGTCTAAAACAAGCACTATGTGCTTGGTATGAATGGCTTAAAAGCTATCTTATAGATTTTGGTTTTTAAATTGGAAAGGTTGATCAAACTCTTTTATTAAAAGAACTAAAAAGGATATTTTAATTATTCAAATTTATGTAGATGATATTATTTTTGGTTCTACAAATGAAAAATTATGTCAAAAAATTTTCAAATATAAAGACTAAAGAATTTGAAATGTCACATATAGGGTACTATCTTATTTTCTTGGTTTACGAATTAAACAATTTAAAATGGAATTTTTATTGTCAAGAAAAATATTGTAATAATCTAATCAAACGCTTTGGTATGGAAAAATACTTTTGCCAAACCAACTCCAATGAGTACAACAATACACCTTGATAGAGATGAAGATGGCAAAAGTGTCGACCAAAAATTATACCGAAGTATAATTGGATCATTACTCTATCTAACTGCTAGTTGACCTAACATAATGATGAGTGTTTGTTTATATGATCGATTTCAAGCAAATCCTAAAGAATCACGTATACGAGTAGTGAAACGAATACTGCATTATCTAAGAAAAATCAAAGATTCTGGACATTTCTATCCAAAAGAATGTCCTTTCGAGTTAGTATCATATAGTGACGCTGAATTTGGAGGATGTCGAACGATCGAAAAAGTATTAGCGGAACTTGTTACTTCATCGGATAATCCTTAGTCTATTGGTTTAGCATGAAACAAAATTATTTTTCACTATCGACGTGTGAAGCGGAATACATTTCTACTGCTTTAGCATGTGCACAAGTCATTTACATGCAACAAACACTTCAAGATTTTTGTATAAAATTATCTAAATCGATTACTTTTTATGATAACACAAGTGCCATAAATTTATCTGAAAATCCTATAAATAGTTCACGAACTAAACATATTGACATTCGCTGTCATTTTCTTAGTGATAATATTGAAAAGGATTTAGACAGATTGGAATTTGTATCCTTTGAAAACCAGCTGGAAGATATATTTACCAAACCTTTAAACAAAAATACTTTCATAAAATTAAGAAGAGTGAAATACCCCACATCCCTTAATATGTCCAAAATGACACATAAAAGGCATGGTGCATTGTAGGTATAACTGAAACTAATGGAGACTAAGATTCACAAGACAAATATAGATAAAAACAGAGGAAACTTAAAGTAATAACTCGATTAAAACAAAGCTTTATAATTGCTTCATAAATAAGTCATATACCAAATGCCACATACAAGTCTAAAAAATCAATATGACTCATGAAACAAAAACTCATAGTCTCAAAATCAGAGTACATAGTATCCCACAAAATAAACCAGTACATAAAAAGAACAAAAGTTGAAATAAAAGAAAATACATAGAAGAAATCACCTCCAAGCATACTCCAAGCTACAGCAATCTACTAACTTTTCCCTTGATTTCCTAAGGGGGGAAAGGGGAAAATAGAGGAGTAGATCAGATTAAAAGTCTGGTGAATGATAGTAATTACTAGTCTTTAAGCAAGATAAAGTAATAGACTTTATAATAGTTCTAGAATAAATAAGGATAATAAAGAAATAGGAAAGAGATAAATTGGAAATAATTACGATTAAATATTGCTCAATTTATAAGATATGTTAACTTTGATTGCTTGCACTTGCCCTTGATTTCTGCTTTAATTAGGCTGAATTGCTAATCCTGTAACTAGGATGTGATCATAATTCTACCCTTTTTGATCTGCTTGCTACTCCATAGACCTTACTGCAGACCAGCCGCTATATAACTTCGTACATAGTAGCCAATGGTATCTACGAAAGATGCCAGAGCAACTAATGTCGATTCGGACGACATATATAACTCTCTACACAGAAGGCAATGATGTCTACGAAAGACACCCATACTAAGTGCTTGGAACTCATGGCTATTACTGAGCACTCGAATGGAAGTCGCACTCATAACTGCCACCATGCCCATGCTACCTTTTCCTCCACCTATTTGGGTCTTCCTATTACCTCAACATCCATCATAAGTGTGCCCCTCATCTCACTTCAGGCTAATGTGAGATCATCGTGTGTCCATAGAATCTATACGGGAAATGCTGTTGGTACTGGCCCTTAATCCAAACAATATTTAGTTGTGTCCCTTATCCAAATCCCTAGTGATTTGGACTTCTAATTGACCAGTTACTACCATTCTTAGCATAAGCATGCCCTAGGCTCACCTTTTTGTCTAATAAGGAATGCTATTTGGTACAGGTCCTACTTTCATCTTTTCTTATTAACTTAGATAAATTATTTTAGATAAGCCTTTATAATTTATCCCTACTATCTTTGCTTATTAATTTATCCTAAATCTTAAAATAAGCTTTATTCTGTTCTGTTTCTTATTATAACCTGCGTTATAATTATGTTTATTACTTAAGCATAGGTCTAAGTGTGAAAATAAGCTTCTTTCATCTTTTACTCTATTCAGTTATAATTCTAATTTATAGCTATGCCAATTATCATTAATTCGTCCAATTCTAATTATAATTAGGCATAATTTCAGTCCATTTCCATTATTTATTATAGTCCAATTCCATTATTTATTATAGTCTTTACAATTAACATCTTATTTCTTCATTCAACATTATTACTTATATAATCCATGTTCGTGTTTAATTTATTCTAATCCATATGCGAAGAAAAGGGGGATGAAGAGAATAGATGCTTGCATAAAATTCAAAACATCGGAAAAGATGTAAATAACAGTAAATAAACTTAAATACCCTAAATTGTAAATCAATATAAAAAAAATATGCTTAACAGAAATAAACCAAAATTACATAAAAGAATAGCTGAAAGGAAAAAGACTGAAAATAATTCTAAAAACTGTTAATAAACTACTGAAAAGGCTATTCCAAAAATCGTAGTAAAACTACAACTATTGGAAACGTTATTATTTTAAATTACTTGAAGAAATCTTAAAATAAATACAATCACTCACCTCCGGTCCTAAGCTTTTCCTTTGGTATTCCCGGATCCAGTTGGAGTTGTAAAATAATTTAATTTATAACGATTTTCTCCTTTGAAAAAATTATTCCGTTTGGGGTCCTTCCTTGAAAGGTAAAACCAATTGGAGAAACTTGAAATAAACAATGCAAAAAACGTCGGCTAAGGACTCTAGAACGTTCGAATGAATGAAAGTTCGTTCGTTCGAAATAAGTAGAGGAGGATCGACCGGCCGGTCGACCGCCTTGGTGCCCAGGTCGACCGGCCGGTCGACCTATATATATATATATATATATATATATATATATATATATATATATATATATATATATATATATATATATATATTCGTCCCTTTAATTATTTCATTCTTTGCTCAATTTAACTCGGATTCTGACATTCTATATATGGAAATTGACTACAAAACTACCACGTACACAAGGGTGCTACTTACGTGGCTTGATTCTGATAATCTCACAAAGTTATTTTATTATTTAATTAATTAACAAACTAATTATTATGGGTTAAATTCTGGGTTGTTACAAAGAAAATTAGGAATGTATCACTAAAAGATCTATATTTATTTCTTTTTCCAAAAATAAAAATTTTGCAAAAATTGAAGTTTACAAGACTCGAACTTGTGATCTCTTACTTCATAATCTGGAACACTACCACTATACTACACTTTACTTTACAACTACACTCGTTTACAATTCATATTACATTTTAATTATTGTCTGTTTGATTTTCCACCATACATTTATTTTAACTTTTCACAACCTATCCTTATTTTTCCATGGTTTTTATTTATCTATTTTTTAACCTTTATTTTGTTGTCCGGCCTTCAATCTCTAGTTTTTTATAATCCTTCGTTTATATTTTTTTAAGTCTTGCTCTTTCCTATATATTCAGCTTCTCTTATATCTTTTATTACCATCTCCTAATCTTCAAAGTTAAACATTTTTTTTTTCAAAGTTCTCCAAATTTTTAAACCTTTTTATCATGGCATCCCAAGAAAATTCTCAATCCTCCTCGCTTTCTTATACATCATCAAGTTCAGACTCTGTTAATTAACCTACATCCACACTGATTTATGAACCAGTCCTAATCATACCACCTTCAACTCACATCGGCTACATCCCTTCTAGCAAAAGAGCTAAACGTTCTTTATTTTTTGGGTCGCCATCTACAAAAGATAGCATCCACCACTATCAACGAAAAACACTGGAGTTATAGTGTGAACTATATTACGAACAGAAGGTTAACACGAAGCGTTTAAGCTTCTTGGAATTGGTCGCCTAAAAATTTTGCGGATCCATATCCCAAGCACGGTACATCAATCGTCTCCCATTCATTCTCCATCCCGACATAATCCTTGGGAATTTTCACCACAGCATCCACCAGTATCTCTGAACTCGTGGGAACACTGCAATAGATGGTCGCCATTCAGGCCACTACAAGAGAACAAAAAAATAGAGTCGGATGAATATCACACTCCAAGCTCCTCATCAAAATATGTTTAAAGTATTATATATATATATATAATATTTCTTGTATTCTATTTTGTTTATGCATATATGTATATGCTGTACTTTTACTAATAAAATTTGTTATAAAAGAAGTAGGTAGCCATATTTTTACAAATAATTCAACCGGTTGACCCCTTACAACAGACGGCTGAATATTGTCCAAAAAGAAAAAAATTCTCTAGATTTAGATGGTTGAATCACTGAAAAAATCTGTCTGAATTAGTTCAAAAATGAACTATTTCCTTGCGGGAAGGAATTCAAATGGCTGTTTACAGTAAAACAACAGGCCGAATCCCTCCTTAAGCTTTTTCTTATAACTAGGCCCTACATCTCCTTTACCAACTTTACCCTTACTTTTCACCTACCTATAAATTCATCTTTTCACCTTTTACCTCTTCACTTTAGAACCCTATCTCAATTATTTCAAATTCTCAACTTTTAATTTTAGATTTTCAACAAAAATGGCTCCTAGATCAGAACGCACAAGGTAATCTGCCTCCGGTCCTTCTGAAGACCAGATTCATCGATGGATTTAGAATGATGTTGCTGTCTCCCGCTACAATTCTATGAAAAAATCCAAATTTTTGAAGCGGCTTTTATGAAATTCCTAGATTTTGCAGCATATTGGATTAGAAAAGGCTGAGCAATTCCACTTTAACAATCTCATAGGGTATGCTCCTAATAATGTTAGAATTAACCGTCTACTGATTAAACTTTTTCTTGCAAATTTTAATCTAGACTACCATAATCCTCAAAATAGAGAAGATTATATTTTGTCAATATTTTATGGAACTAAAATATTTTTGCTTTTGCAAGGATTACACAATTTTTTAAAGTGTCCCTATCAACGAGTTGATATACATGAAATAGAAGTTGATATGGATCATAAAGATGAAGTTGCACATCATTTCTTATCTGATCACCTTACCAATTTAAGCGCATTAAAATAGAACTTTAAGGCCATAAGCACATCTTATTCACTATACTTTTATTCGCTCCTTACAACCTCGAACGGGAAGTTATGAAAAAGTTTATAAAAGAGTTTTTCAAGCTCTCTATTCAATCTACTCCAACCAATAAATAAATTGGGGAAAAATCACTTTAGATGAATTTCAAGACATCACAATCCAAAGGAAATATAAGACCATCCATTATGGCGCTTATATAATGCGTAACCTTCTCAACTTCGATATTCTAATGCCCGACTCCGAGTATTCAAGCATTAGTGAGTTAGGCACAAAACCTTTGGATTGATGGGTCTTGCTCTCCAACCTCCTCCACAACAAATCATTTCATTTCAAGAATGGTCTCACAATGTTCAACGAGGGGTTCCACAACCCCGTGACACTAGTATTGCCTCCTCTTCGCATATGCAACATGAAGAAGAAGAAGAGGAATATGAATCCATTAAAGTTGTTGGCCCAGAAACTTCCTCCAAACAAGCTATCATCACCCTCTCCCAAAATCAATCAAAACTTCATCGAGAAATTTAATCTCTTGAAAAGAAGACGGAGAAGATATTCGACTCCATAAAAGGATTTCTTAATAAGATATGGGATAAAATCTCTTGTTCGGGTTCTACATCCACTGAAGCTTACAACCCATATCCCTTCCAATGGTCGTCTTCGAGTTCTAATAATGATGATGATGGTAGCAATGAGCCCTCTACCTCTATCTTGCTTTTTTATAATCTATGAACTTTAGCATTTTGGTTTGTAATATTGTTTCAAAACTTCCACAGTTATCTTTTTAGTTGACAATGTCATGTTGTATGAATACTGTGATTTTGTTTTTGTAATGAAATCTCAAGTATGTGTTTGTTTTTTAATCAATGTTCTGCAATGTTTACAAGCATTTATTTTATCCTTCCTTTTTTGTCGACGACAAAGGAGGAGAAAGTTAGCCTAAATTATTGTGCATATTAACTGGGGGAGAATTCACGTAAGTATTTATGTAAATATATTATTTATATTATATGGTTATCATCATGAAAAAGGGGGAGAATGTTCGAAATTCGATTTTCAACGTTTTGATTGTGACAACTATATAAATCAATATTTGTGGGTACTAATCACTTACACAGGAGATTCGTTGTGGATTCAGAATGTTTTGAAGACGAAAGTCTATTGTTTGGAGTCTGTATACTATTTAGAAATGTGTTAAAGTCCGTCCTAAATGGTGTATGTATATATATAAACATACACATACATGCACACACATGCACAAAAGGCTGAAAACAGCCAGCTGAAAGGACTCATTCAGCTGTCTGTTTGCTGAAACATTTTTATTCTTTCACAATATTCAGCCGGCTGAATGAGTTGATTCAGCCGACTGTTTAGGCCTAAATTCTTACCGGTTTCGATTTTAACAAATTCAGAAGGCTGAATTATTATTTCGGGCAGTTGAATATTTACAATGGCGGTTTTTTTATGAAAAGACACTTCTCTTCATCGAAGAGAAACATCTTCAAAACAAATAATTGCATCTATTCTATTCATCATTTCTCTTCATTTAATTTTGCAACTCTTTGTATTCTATAAATAGATATCAGAATTCAACAAATAATTTACCTAACTGATTTTAGTATTCGTGAATTTTTATCTCTTATTCTATATTTTCGTTTGCCTTCAAACTACATACAATCTCTGATCGTTGATCACTCTATCTTCCACATTCCTCAAGCACATTATACTATATATCATAAAGGAGAAGATTATAGGAATATTGTACTTAATTGACTTATCAGTGCTATTTAAAGAGCATACTACAGTCATATACTTTTGTTTATCTGTAAAGAAGTCATGTTCGGTTTCTCAGGAGGGAGAAGTCCTATTCGGTTGCTTAGGCAGTTGAAGTCCTTTTCGGTTGCTCAAGCGGTGTAAACCTATTCCTTCAGATTAAGTAAGGATTGCTAGTTTAAATCCAGAAGGAGTCTGTGACTATACGTAGAACGCAGCATAAAAATCTTTGGTGTCATTTACTTTATTTCTTTGATTAATTACTTAGTTTATATTTCGCACAAGTAGTTTATCCATACTACACGATCCTATTACATAGTCACTTTCAACTAACACTTCATTGTTTTTGAATGGTTTCGAAAAGTTTTAGGTTTTAAAGGGGTTACCTTCAATGACTTCGAAAGATTTTAATTTCGAAAGGCTTTGAGTTTCAATGATTTCAAAAGGTTTTGAGTTTCATTACTTTCGAAAGGTTTATAAATGGTTTTATAAGGGGGATAACCTAGGCATTCGACAAAGTTGAAAGGTAGTACCTTTCGACTAGGTCGAAAAGAAACCTTCCGACATAGTCAAAAGGTAGGACCTTTTGACAATCGAAAGGTATGATTTTATGATGCTTTCAAAAGGAAGGTTTTCGATGAGGCTAACTTTGGATATTTATTTTCTTTCGAATGAGGCTTCATTCAAAGGGGTTCAAAGGGCTGTTATTAACCATTTTTATTAAGTAACGGTTTGCTAATTTGAAGGGGGTACTTCAAAGGGTTATAACATAAAATACTTATCTTGGTTTGAATATGTAAGGGGGATCCTTATATAAATTAGATGTTATTAAACCTTGGGACACTGGGGGTTTTAATGTTTTTGATGCATAGTTTGAGTTACAAACAAAAATATGCTTTAGAAAATATACATTGGGGCTATCAATGTGTTTTATTAAATTTAATCTAATTGGGGCTACCAATGAGAATAGGTTAAACATGTGGGATATATGGGAAAAATAAATATTCATGGGGATCATGAATTTTAATGAATAACCATAGGGATCATGATATTTTAATTGGCCAAGTGTTTGGTTCTTAATTAACCTAGAAAAACCATGGAATGTGCGGTGGATAGCCCACATCAAATTTCTAAAGTAAAGAATGTTTCGCCAGAGGTGGTTTGCCTCAGGATTTGGCCCCCAAGGATTCATAGTCATCCTAGGAAAATTATGGAGTGTGCAGTGGATATCCTACACCAACTTTTATAAAATAATGTATGATGGATAATCTGAATTTGCATTGATGAATTTAGGACGGATATTCCTATTTAAGTTTTGGATGGATAGTCATTTTAAAGCTTTTAGAGGGGAACCCTAATAAATGGATTTAACAAAGGAAATCTAATAAATTGCTTTTAGATGGGATACCTAATGAATGGGTGGATGGGATATCCAATATATATGATTTATGGCTTTGTTTCATATTATGTTAAGACTAATCATTTTGGATGCAGGAGCATAGTAAATGATTTGCATATTTTGTTTTGGATACTAGTGAGGTGAAAACTCATTCCGCTAAGCGGCGTGGTCGCATTAGATATTTATTTATAATAAGAGATGATTGGGGATTATTCATACTAAACTTATCGTCTGATTCGAAGTTTGTGTTCCTCCGCAAACTCTCGGGTACTAAAAATCAATTGGAGTAGTTTGAGAGTGGGAGACTTTTAGGTTTTTGGACGATAAGCTTCTGGGGATGTGCAGGAGGCAGTGTTGGCTATATAGAAGCTATTTTGTATTTTCCGCTATGATGTACTAAGAACTGTAAAGTTTATATTTATTAGTTCTATGATCATCCTAAGGGGATATCTTCATATGTTGCTCTTATCATATTTTTACATGTATATGTGATTTGAATGTGGTTAACATGGGGGAATATGCAGTTAAATCTTAAATTGAAATTATTAAGAAATGAGAAATTTTGTTTTGTTGAAGTTTACATTTTTTTCATATTCTTGTGTTTCTGCATTGTCAATAGTTTCAAGATTCCAATTTCGGTCATTTAGAAATAACACCTGTGGATGATTGCAGCATCCATAGCAGTTAGTTTTGAGCCTCCGAAAGCGGAATGTTACAAGTTGGTATTTGAGCATGGTTTATGTAATTAAAAGGAATTTAAACCTTAAAAGATTTTTAAAGCATAATTTAATGAATCTAAAATATGGTTGGGGTTGGGTAAGCGTTATAGTAACGTATATGTACTTTGCTATAAATACCTAAGTATGCATTCCCCACTCTCTTAGACTGTTCTTCTATATCTTATAAAGATTGGAGTTTAGGTAGTAGAGAAGTAAGATACGAAGGCAGGAAATGGAAGAGTGAATCAAGGTAGAAGATGCACCGCAACAAGTGGAAATGTTCGACCCAATACTAGGAGCAACTAGGGTCGACATGCAAATGCAACCCAGATGAAAATGCTAACGTTGGTCTAAGATTCCGCTGGTTGATATGGGGATAATATATCATTTCTTCATGAATATAACGCAAGCTGGAGCAGCTGCGGGAATGGCTACAGGGAATGCTAGAGGAGCTAATACAGTGGCCTCAGTTGGCAATAATTATGCCCAGCGGAGCAGGGATTACACTAGTCCTGGAGGGAAGCCTTTTCCGGGAACCGAGGATGTAATAGGAGTGGTGAACTGGCTATTGCACTGTGGAAGGATATTTGTAGATCTGGGCTTGACGGATATGTAGAAGAGAAGGCTTGCTTCAAGGCATTTGTAGGGAGTAGCATTGTTTTGGTGGAACGGAGTTACTGTGGGAGAGCCAGAGGAAGACCTGACTTGGGCTGAATTTCGAAGGAGGTTTAAAGAAAGATTTCTACCCGAGGTTGCCAAGTCAGCATTGCTCAAGAAATTTGCAAATTTAGTCCAGGAGGATAGATATTGAGTATGCTATGGAGTTTCATGAGCTATCCCGTTAGGGATATGCTACTGTGGATATTGTCATTGGGAGGAATGATAAGTTTGTCAAGGGGTTGAATCCTGAGATCGCTAGAGGAACCAGCCAAACCTCCGGCATCTGTGTCATATTGTTGTTGAGATGGCTATTAAGAATAAAGAGATGTTTTCTACTTTTGGAAAAGGGCAACCAGCTAAGGTTCATAATTTTCAGGGTAAGGGAAAATTCACTCCAGGTTAAGGTTTTCTTCCATAAGTTGGCGATGCTCTATCCTAGAGTCGCATTGTTTTACCACTCTTTGCTAGAGCATCACGGTTTTCAAAGCATCCTCTTCTCTTGTAACACCTTGTGACTTTATGAAAATAAATAAGAAAATATAATTAGAAGATAAGAATTCCCTTAAAAGGAAAATTTTCACAAATGTCTGAATTTGATTATGCGACTTGCGCTATTTGTCTGTAGTAATTTTCTAGACGACTTTATTATATAACTTATTGAAATCCGAGCTAAAAAAAAAAGTTATAAAGGGTTAAATAAATAATAAATTGAAAAGAAAATAGAAAGAAAAAGAAATTAACTACGGATGGACCTAGGTCGACTATGGGCGGTTGGCCTAGCCAAAAGGCGGTCGGCCTAGGACAAAGGTGTTCAACTCGACCTATGGTCAATTATAGGTTCGCGACAACCTAGAGACAATATTTTTCATCATGCGAGATTGTTGCATGCTGGCCATGGTTTCAGAGGCAAACAAGATGATTTTTAGCTGGATCTGACAATAGTGAGCTGAGGTGTTCCCTTATGATAGCTAGGGTTAACCTAAAATCTAATTCTTTCCATTGGAGCGAAGCTCTTGGATAGATTAGGCAGAGAGGTTTCATCGATTCATCTTAGGCGTTATGTCATAGGCTTGAAAGGATGGTTGAGGAGATATGGTAGGCCATATGTTCCTCATAGTGCGGATTTGGTGAATGCAAGACTAGTGGAGTCTCACCACTCTAGAATTACCATTCATCTTGACGGAAATAAGATGTATCGGGATATGAGGAGAGTTTTCTTTTGGTCTAGGATGAAGAGGCAAGTAGTGGAGTACGTAGTTAAGTGTATGACTTTCCAGAGGGTGAAGGCAGAGTAGAAGAAGTCTGGAGGATTGTTGCGACCATTGGACATCCTATAGGAGGATTGTTGCAACCATTGTACATCCTATAGTTGAAGTGAAAGAATATTTCTATGGACTTCATAGATGGATTACCCAGATCTAGGAGAGGGAATGAGGGCATTTGGATCATTATAGGCAAATTAACTAGGTGTGCTCATTGCATACCTGTGAGGAGCATTAGGACGGAAGCTTCATAGGCAACTTTATACATTAGGGAGGTATGGAGTATCTACCAGTATAGTTAGTGATAGAGATCTACTCTTCACTAGTGAGTGTTGGAGGAGTCTACAAGAGGCTTTAGGGACTGAGTTGAGCTTGAGATTAGCATACCATCCATAGATTGATGGTCCTACGGAGAGAGTAAACTTGGTTCTGGTGGATTTACTTAGGATGTTTATAATTGATTATGGAGGCACTAGGAGGATCATTTGCCACTAGAATATTTTGCCTATAATAATAGCTTTAAGGCTAGCATAGGGATGACACATTCGAGGCTTTATATGGAAAACCTTTTAGATTGCCATCATGTTGGTGGGATACTACAGATATGATTATCTATGGGACTGATATGGTTAAGGAGACTTCAAGAGGGTGGACTTGATTTGGAAGAGTATGATGACAGCTCAAAAGCAATAGTAGTTTTATGGAGATAGGAGGCGCTTTGAGTTGGAGTTTGCACTTGGGGATGTGGTATTTGTGAAGGTCTTGCCCTTGAGACAAGTGATGGGATTTGAAAGTTTGGGGAAGCTAGCTCTAAGAATTATTGGACCCTTTCCGATCGTGGTATGATTAGGAGATTAGCTTATAGAGTTAGACTTTTGGTGAAGTTGGTTGGAATTCATGATGTTTTCCATGTTTTGCACTTGCGAAAGTGCTTGCATGATCTGGCTGTTGTAGTAGAACCTAGCAGTGTCCAAGAGATTGATGTAGAGCGTGAGTCACTTGTTTACCGTGTACCTACTTGGATTTTAAAGCACGAAGCTAAGTGGCTCCTCCAAAAGGAGATTAGATTAATTAAGGTTCAATGGGGAGATGACCCAACTGAGAGTACTTAGGAGCTCGAGGAGAGGATTCGAGCTTCTCACCTATAGATCTTTTCTAGTATGTATCACATTGTGATCTTTCATTAGTTAGAACCCTTACGCGGAACCTTGGGGGAAAGGGTAGACTACGTTAGGTAGAGATCTTTGGATGATAGGTATATTTGTAAATATGTCAATGAGACATGTTATGTTTAATGGGTGCTCTTGGATTTACATGGGTGTTTATGGATGTAAGTGGTCACATTGCACGCACTAGGATATTGAGTCCCTTAGGCACACACATTCATACCTTATGCATATCGTTGCTGATTTTGGATTGTTATCCATGGATGATTTTTGCATATGAATGTTGAATTTGGATGTGTGGCTAAGAATACATGTAGAAGTATCAGTTACTTTATGATCTTACATATATTTGAATGCATGGCATGTGCATATATGCATAAATAAGACATCGACTGAATCAGTAGACTGGCTACTCTTTTGCATTAGTTTTGGTTTATATGCATTCCATATTGCATTATTACATAGTTGCATTAGAATTATTAAGGACTATGGTTGCTATGATGACAGATGAATATATGGATGTAGACTTTGATTGTTGGTTGTTATTTGCATTCTTCTGTCCTTGGAGATTTTAGAGAGAAATCCTTTAAGGGGGAATGTAACACCTTAGAATTTTCTAGAAACAAAGAGGAAAATATAATTAAAAGATAATAATTAACCTAAAAGGAGAATTTTCACACATGTCTAAATTTGACTATGGGTCTTGCACCATTGTGTCCAAAGTAATTTTTTGGATAACTTTCATATATAACTTGTTAAAATCCAAGCAAAAATGAAAAGTTATAAAGGATTGAATAAATAAGAAATTAGAAAGAAACATAGAGAAAAAAATCAAATAGAGCCAGGTCGACCAAAATGGACCTAGGTCGACCATAGGCGATCGACCTAGCATAAGGGCGGTCAACCTAACCTATGGTCGATCGTAGGGTCGTACCGACCTGGAGATGATTTGTTTCATCATGCGAGATCATTGCATGCTAGCCATGGTTTCAGGGAAAAATGAGATGATTTTAAGCTGGATCTGACGGTAGTGAGTTGAGATATTCCCCTATAAATTGATATCTAAGGTTAATCGAAAACCTAATGCTTTCCATTGAAGCTCTACCGAATGGAAACCGCATATCCTAATTTTCCAATCAATTTCTAAACCCCAATTGTATTCAAATTCTCAATGTAAGTTAAAATAAAATGGAGATCTGACAATTGGAGAAGAGACCTAAGCGGATTTAGGGGAGAAAGCTTGCAACGTCTGGGGCAAATCTAAAAGCTTAGGATAGGGGTGAGTGGGCACAGATTTAACAAGTTAATTAAATTAATTGATTTTAATATCTATCCTATGATGATTTGACTGTTTATTCTGGTATTAATACCTTAATTTATTAAATTGGGAATCTAGAATAATGGATCTTTTTTTATCTTATTGCAATTGACATATGTAAGATGTAAAACCATAAATCACATGCTAAGATTGGATTTGACACCTATAAATTGCTAACTAGAATAATGTTAAATGTTGCAATGACTATGATAAAAATGGGACAAATAGATTAGCCCAATTGAAATAAGAATTAAATGGATTGCATATGATAATTGAAATGGAATACGTTTGACAATTGAAATGGAATACATTTGACAATTGAAATGGACAACATCTGATAATTAAATAAAATGATTAGCTTACTTAAAGCAAGTAAATCAAAAGATATCTGAATGTAGGCAATCGACTTAAGACTAGCGTAGGTCGACTGTCGTAAGTCACTTTAGACTTAGTAGACTATCTTGGGCCTTGAGCTGATATGAGTATGAACCTTATTTCTCTCTAAATTGCTTGATCAGCATAGACACATTTAGGTGTTCTTATTTGAGATAGAAGACTTAATTCGTGCTTCCATATCATAGAGTAGGATATAGAGTGTTGTTAAGACATGCAATTTATATTGCAAAAAGTGTGCACAAGTATTGGGACCGAATTACCGGTTGTTAGTTGAGGCTATTTGGTTCGAATTTTCGGTTGTTAGTCGGAATATTGGGATCAAAGACTGGATCATGGACATTCCCATAGACCCATATAGGCATAGACGTTGAAAGATAGGTGGTGTCGAGTACCAAGCAGAGTTAAGCGTAGTAACTCCTTAGGGTGCGTAAGAGGTATTTTGCTGCTAGGATCGAGGGGTTTGGCACGAGTGCATACGATGAGTCATTATGCTAATTTACATGCGTGTTCTTCCTCTCTAGGCCTAGTAGTTAAAGTGGGTTAGTAGTTACCCTAAAACTAGACAGTCATTCAGTGAAATTCATTTTGTTGTTATCCTTTTGATGTTAGACCGAAGACTGTTTATGACCGATGACTATTTGGCTGGTGACCTTAGTTTTGCAACCTTAGATGCATGGATACTATACACACACCCTATATCATTTAAGGTAGACTTGACTAGGTTGTATTTAATTTTCTTTTTAGTCTTGTTCTCATTTACCAGACTTTATGTCAGACCTATTCTAATTTCACCCAACATAGATGACAAGTAGCCATTGACAGGTCCACTGCTGCCTTTGGTTTATCATGCCTGGAGTCTAGTTCTATTTTATCCTTTATCATGTATTTCATATTGGTACATTTTACCTTTTAGTATTTTTCTTATGAGGGATTATTTTTATTATACTCTAATATTTGATATGTATCGATGATTTTCTAAGACTACGGTACTATGATACTTTAAGACCTTAATATTTTGATGGTTTTAAGATTTTTATTGCTGTTATTATGAAATTATCCATATATCTAATATTATGTTTCCATTGTGATGACATTTGGATTAGATAGATTATTTCTTCATTGATATTTTGGCTCCGTGATACTACTTTTTCCTTAAACCGATGATCTGTGTTTCTTGATATGGCGATGTTTGGCATGTCAAGGGATGCAGATCATCACATCCTACTTCTCATCAATTAGGTCCAAGGACATGTTTAGCAATTCCTCATTCTCATTTGAGTCATAGAAGATTCTCCTATGAGATAGACTATAGTTTCAATGAAAATCATAACCTATAACGTGTAGCCAAAAGCAAAAGGAGCATGTCCCATTGTAGTTTCATAGAAATTGCAATACGCATAAAGTCCAACGGCAACTCATCCGTCTGAGCCTCCTTAACATTTTCTGAATGCTTCTTTATAAGCATTATGAGAACCTTATTGACTTCTTAACCTATCCATTGGCCTGGGTGAGGCACTGTATAAGCTTTTTCGGATTTTGGGTTGCCAAAGAAGTTGGCAAATTCCCGACTATCAAACTACCATCCATTGTCTGAGATCATCTGGAGTGGAACTTCACGCTCGATAAACAAATCTGTGGCCACTATTGCATACTCAAATCCATTAATAGCTATTAGAAGTTCTCCATTCAAATCGATGCCCAAAAGATTTCCTTTTCTAAGGTCTACTCCTAGTGTGGTCTCCTTGACTGCCTTGATGTATGATATCCAATATTTTCTAAGCCTCTCTTGTAGCCATGCGCCTAGTAGTGGATTAGTGAATACCCTTCCATATAGGATTACATCTTGTATGGTGTACTGAGCCGCTTTGCCCATCAACCCTTCCTTGCCTCACTCTAGTTTAAAGGTGATATTTTTACTAGTACACTACAAAAGTGATACATTTCCCGAGCAAGCTAACTTTTCTAAATCACCAGCATTTGGATTTTCCTCTCTTGGGCTATGCTTAACCATGTAGCATCCTTACACATTAAGCAAAGCCTTACCCTTTTTCTTTTTTAATAGTGTGCAAACCATTCTCTTTTGACTTAGGACTCATAAAGTGCATGATTCACGGCCATTTACAAGTCGCTATGGATACATAGTGTCCTAATTCCTAGTTCTTTTACTTTTTCTGCTCCTGCAATTAGTGTGTTGTACTTGGTCATTCAGTCTAGCCTACAAGTTAAGAGGTATATCCAACTTGTAGAGGTAAATAATATCAATTCCTGCCTAGTCATTAATATTTCTCCTACTTCTGTGGGTGTTGCATAATCATGTGGCATGGTGTTATTATGCCTTAAGTATTTCCATTAAATATCATTCAAAATTTATTCATTGAAGTAAGTCGTAAATTTGCATTCTTTTCCCATATTCTATGAAGTTATTCGGTCTCTGTAGTATCTTGCTTCATATTCATATGAAGTTGACTCTATTTTAGGGCTTTTTGAAAAGATTATGCTCCTCCATATCTAGAGATGTCCCGTCCTGCCTATGGAATGGGTCAGAATAACACTTCACTATCTCTGGAGGAGCTAAATCTAGTCTCCCACTGGTCTTTAATGGAGTTAAACCCTATATTTCAGATTAGGAAGTTTATGCTCCGTTGTCTATTTAATTTGTTATTCACAATTTTCAAGCACATTTATCTTCGAACATCTAGTAGGAGGATATTCTCTGATGTCCATAGGGAAATCCAACACCGTGCCCATGAGCATAATTTATACCGAGGACTCAGTTTTATTGAGGGACTACACTCTGTAGTTTGTGGCACTCTCATTGGAGTTACATTAGGTTCAACTGACAACATGTCTACGAGATTTGTCTATATTCATTGGTCTTATGACCTTAAATATCATGGAAAATGTAGTACCTGCATATCCCTGTCTCTTCTATATTTGACTCTCCAGTCCTTAACTCACCGTGTTAACCTAAAAAATGGATCAACACCTGGTTTGAGTGTGAAAGCACCAGTCCTATTCTCATAGAGCAATAATATAGACAATAGATACAAAAGAAAGTAGTAAGAGAAAGAAGGCAAGAAGATTTTTACAGTGGTTCAGCTGTTATCGAAGCCTACGTCCACTTTATAAATTTTATTATTGACTGATTGCTGTTACAAGAAGTGTTTGATTACAAAGCTCTTGATTATCCTTAGCTAGATTGAATCTCCAAGGTTGGAATCCACTTGAGAATCAGAGTGGGCCCCATTGGAGACTATTTGAGGGAGGTAAAGAGTGAAGAAAGCTTCCAGCAGAGTTTCAACAACTAGTTCAGAGAAGAACCAGTCTAAGTTGCAGGTTGGATTGTATTTATAGAGGTTGGAGAGCTACAGGGCCAAGCCCGTTCGCCAAAATGTTTGCACACGACCACATAAATGCACATTGGAAATTATGTCGAGAACCAAGCTAACGCAATGAATCGCTAGCGATCCATATGTTAGACTCGAAAGCGATCCAATGCCTTCGTGCATTCCTCATGATTTTTTATAGCAGTGAACTAATAAAAATGTATGGATCACTAGCGATCCATACACTTGGCCCATTTTTTGGTCTTTGACTTTTAGATCATGATGCAGGAAGATAGACAGGCTCATGAGAAAACCAACAGGATCGCTAGCGATCCATAGGATATGGATCATTGGCGATCCATGTTCTTAACGTTTTTCTACTTTCTTCTGGCTTCTTCTTGGCTTGCTATTCTAGTCTTTTTGGTTGATTCTCTGTTTGTTCTGACTCGACGTAGATGTTCTGACTTCCTTTGAACTAACTTCCTTTGGATTCTGTTGGGTAAAAGCCTGGATAACATTTGCCCCCCAGAGTATGCTTTCGTTGAAAACAAGGCGTGCTCTTGAAGTAACTTATTTCGAGTTTTCATTTTGTGAAATCTAGTTGATCGTGTCGAGGTTACCATGCAAATTTGGCTTTGACTGTTGCATTTTCGATGTGAATCATCAGAGTCCACCTTAAGATGTTTTTCTCAATTGACTGACTTCTGACAGCCGTCCTTTTTTCTCTTTTGATCTTAATTTCAATTCCTGGTATTGAAGACGCAATTTTTGCTCCATTGTTTGCGCAACGGTTTAGGTCGGTAAGTGGGTGCATGATATAGGTTTGGAGTTGTCCTATATAGTTTTAATTCAACTTGCGGTGAAGCTTAAGTTTTGTCTTGAACGATTATACATCGTTCTAGTGCGAAGTCTCACTCGTTGTCTTTATCTTTTTCTTCTCAAGGATTTGGTTAAGTTCCCATCGATGTTTTTGAATTCCAATATGACAATTTATTCCAATATCAGATACAATGGATGATTCAATCGTATCGCTCTTCCCGTTTCTGTATTCCAGTGAGCTTGGAAGAAAAGCTTCCCACGCCGCTTTGAATAGCAACTTCGTTATCGATAACGAGTAAGTGTGGAAGAGATAATTTCAAAGGATGATATGGATTGATTTACAAATGTACGCAAGTTATCTACACTAGATTGTTTATTTGCAATATTTAGGATACTAGACTCTTCTCATGTAGATTACACACAGCATCTTCCCCAATCAACGCTCAAAAACCCAACTAGTCAACATACGCCAACTTCTCTTGGATTACGGATGTTGGTTACACGGGGATATTATTTAGGTAAAACATACCTGACAAGGTTGAATGCCAAGTTTTTCCGTTGAAATCATTTTTTGATCATCCAATCTTTAGTTTGGCGGATGTACCTCCACTTTTCCAGAAGCTAGGTCCTTCGCAAATTAGGCTTCACTTATTATTCCTACAATATTGGCATAACTAATTAAGTTAAATACGAGGCATGGTTTCTCTTGTAGATTTGTAGTTAAAGTTCAATCAGTCACGGTTTTAGCCTTCGGAAACTAGCGCAGAGTTGTTCGACTATGACTATCCTTTCTTGGCCTTTTTCGAAATTCAATGCATAACAGCCTCTGTCTCTGGGGACTATTGGTTTAATTACTCGATTTCAAGCATTGCTTCAGTTTGAGTTCATTTCAATAAATTTTTGGTGTATCTTCCCTAGTCCATAAGGCTGATTTCTCCACATACTAAGTCTACATGTTTTCAAAAGACTAGGTCCCCTAGGCAATATGTTCGATTACCTCGGTTTGATTGACATGGTAGCTCCTATCTCTAGGACTTTGCTGCTTGATTCCAAGCTTTGACTTTTTCAATGATGTCTGTTTCCTGATAGTAGTTAAATTCCTCCAAGTCCAGTGTTCAGACCATAATAATGTATCTGTTTCTATCTCTAAAAACTCATGCGCGGATGACTCAACTCTGTGGATTTTTCCTTCCTGTTGTGAATCATCAGATGTCATGAGATGCCAGAAGGTAGGGCTGAAGATTCAATTAAACTCTTTCTTCTATTTTCGAAAGTGGACGTACCGGTAACTTTATTCTAGGGGTTTCTGCCTAGCATCACAGAACTTCGGGTAATGGAATACTCCTACAAGTTGGAACCAAGTGACCTAGTTAGGTCATTAATAGGCCATTGATCCTTCTCATCATCTCCAGGCTATAAGCGACGGTTGATTTCTGAACATTAAATTCTTCATTTCCTATGTTGGCAATTTTGTTGCCAGAATGCTCTATTTTGTGCTACAAAACCGTTATCTAACCAACCTCGCAGTTATTCGTGTTTGGACTTTTGAAAATTTCTTTCCATCAAGTATCCATGCTACTATCCATTCTTAAGGGACTAGTTATTTCGAATGCCTATATTTAGGCGATTGTGATAGATGGAATCTATGGAGCGAATTGCTCAATTGCTCCCAGTTTGGCTCTCAGTCCCATTCTAGAATTGAGGATGTTCGGGGATTTTATTTTCGACCTTTCATGATTGCTCCTGCTTGTCCTTGGTATTGCATGCTCTTTTTGGTTGTTGATGCCATCACGGAAGTTTTGTTCATATGTCAACTCCTGTCTTTGAGAATTGATAACCTAGCTGCTTGGTTTCAAGCAACATTTCCTTGAGGTAGCCTATCTTTTAGCTATGTCTAAATTCTTTCTAAGTCGAATTTAGGAAATTCGGTGTGCACCATCTTTCACCCATAGAAATTAGTATACGAGCAATTCAATCCTGGGATTTTGTTTCGACGCTGCTTTATTTCTGTGCAGTGGCTGATTCTTGTGATGAAACGTCGAACCATCCAGCTGACACATGAAAGGATATGTCTTCCGATCATTACCTATCATTGGGCAGCATTAGTTTTCTAAAGAGAAGGTAGAAACTCAATTGAGGACCAACTTCTATCTCTAAAAGCTAGTGCATCGATAGTTCACCAAGACACGTGTTTCTCATCAGCCCTGTAGATTAAAGTTTTCCTGGCATTGCCAGGGCAATACCGGTACTTATTGAGTAGAATGTTTCCTGGAGTTGTCGGGGCAACACCGATACTTATGAAATGGAAAGTTTCCTTGCATTGCCGGAGCAACATTGGTACCTAGGAAATAGAAAATTTTCCCGGCGTTGCCAGAGCAACACTAGTACGTAAACGATAAAAGAACGCCTTCGCATTGGCGAGGAAACACCGTCACTCAGGACGTTAGGATCGATTTTCCCCATCGATTCGACGGTGCTCTTGATCCAGTAAGGTACTAGTTTTGGCCTTCGAGAACAAGCACTTCGATGGTTGGATTGTAGAAGTATTTTCTTACTGCTGCCTATCTTCGGGAAGTGTTAAAATCACGTTGGTGAGGGTTGAATCATTCATCCTATCCTATAGAGTTGAATATATTCCTTTTTAACCCAATGTTACTGTTTTCTCAACGTTGCTTAAATCAGAGAGATGTCGTGTTCTAAAAGGGTGAGAGTACTAGACATTTTCACTGCCTAGCTTTGTTTATAACCATCAAGTATTACCTTTGGATATGCAAGGTTGTTGCTTAACCAATTCCATAGTTATTCTTATTCATGAAAAATCGAACGTCCTCTCATCGCTATTTGTTATGATCTGACGACTATCTGCGGAACCTTCATTTCTAACGGAACCCTTCACTTTTAGGTGTCAAACTCTAGGTTCTTATAGAAAATCTGAAATTGTGGAGCAAGTCATCATATTGCCCCTGGTACGACCATGTTCATTCCAATACTGATCATGGACCGGTTGAGTTCGGTAGTGTTTTTCTTGAATCTATGACACTTAACCATGCTTGTTTCAGGCCATATGCATTATGCTGGACTTATAATATTGTTGTGGATATCAACCCTATTTGTTGGTTCCAATCTATGGGAATCAATGGTTTAGCTGCTCGATTTTGAGCGTTCTCTCCTTGTCATTGTCTGCCTTCGGGTAGCAGTTGGTTTTTTTGCAACTTAGGGTTTGAGACCTCAATCGAGCACTTGCTTCTATCTTTGGAAGCTATTGGGTCGATGACATGATTCTGGAAATGTCTTCCATCATTATCTGTCTCTGGTCGATGGTAAGTCCCTCCTTTCATTGCCTATTTCCGAGCGATGGTGAATTTTAGGAGTTTGACTTTCTTGTCGATATGACAGTCTAGAGTTCTCGATGTTGCTGAGGAAATATCGATGTTTAGCAGGTTGGGTCAGTTTCCTTTTCAATTCCACATTCGTTCAGCCTACTATGCTGCTTAGTTTTATTAAGATTTTCGAAATTCGCTGTTCATCATAACAGAACCATGGAATGATTTTTTATCCTGACCAAGTGTTAGTGTGTTATGTGTCGTCGCTCCACGGGGCTGATTATTCTTAACATTTGATGCGAGACTTGATATTCTAGGCGGCTCTCTAGGTGCCCCCCGTCAAAGTTGTGTCGCAACTCCTATCTTTGGGAGCTCATGGTTTGAATGTCTTAACTTTAGACATTTTGGTCAAAGATTGGAATTCTTTGTTGGAATTATTTGCGTCGACTAAAGTTCTATGAATGGAAAAATAGCCGAATGAATTTCATAATAAAAATAACCACAAGCGCACGGCGTACACTTGTAGTACGTGCCGAATACGGGTCGATCCACAGGGAATTGATGATTTTAAAAATTCTATTCAATCAAATTATACCAAATTCGAGTGGAAGTTAAGCTAGAGAATTAGAAAATTATCTAACTAACTAAAAGAAAAGAGATGCAAATATAAGAGTTAAATGACAATTTAAAGAATAAATCCACACTCTAGATCACATAGTTTAATATATATGAAATCATGATCTCTCTTGTAGGGTCATTAGTGCTCTAATTGATGTCCTTATCATAAGTATGACATATTTGTGCTATTGATTAGCCAACATAAGCCATCAAACTATAACACATCCCTTAAAACACTTACTAACTTTCATGAAACTTGACAAAGAAAACGAAATCTATTTTGTGTATGGCCTATTAACTATTGATTAGAAACATAGACCATCAAATTTTAATTTCAAATTGCTTTCTTTTTCTATAATCATATTTAGATTAAGAAGCATGTGTGTCAGTGATTGTTTAAGCATAGCCTATTTGATGTCAACAATATAGGCTATCAAATTCAAAGCAAGAACAACAAATAAAACACTTCCTTTATTATCACTAAGCATAAAAAGAGAGCATGAATTAATAAATAGTAGAAGCTACATAATTAGATAGCTTCATTACCCCTAAATTGAACGGGTTTAGCTTTTCATATTTGTCATTTGATTAACAAATGTAGCTAGCAACATGAAAACAAAAATAAAGAAAAATGAAAGCTAATGGAAAAGAGAAGCTAACAAATAAGAATTAAAACTAATCTACTTTGCATGAATGTAAATCTACACTATAACATAAAAGGAAATAAACAACAAAAGGAAAAGAACATGTATTAAATTGCATAAAAAAAGGTTGCATGAAAAGAAGAAATGACTAAGTAGCCATGAAAAGAAAGAGAGTTTTCATTTTATTTTCCTAAGAGAAGAGAGCCTAAAAGAGAGACTAAATAAGAGATTAAGGGAGAGGAGTTACATGAAACATAAGGGGTATATATACTTGTGTTAAATCCTAATTCATATTTTTGAGGAACGTTCAAAATATGCTTGAGAAAGTGTGGAGGCCAAGTAATTATTAGCTTCTACTAATCATCATTTAAGTGTACATGAAGTCATTAATTCTATAAGCATGTGCATTAGCCTCTAATTTGTACATTAAGGTAGGTGGGTAAGTGGGGTCCTCCGTGTTCTTAACTTTGAATTATTTTCATCTTCATTCTTTTGTATCTTCTTTGTGCATGCATATTCCTTCATGAAACCACTCCTATTTGAGATCAAATTCCTACACAAATATATATAGATTCCAATTAATTTTTCTCAAAGAAATATATGCACGCAAATGACCGTTTTGCCCCTATATGAAGATGGATATGTGACAATTTGAAATTTATATAGATTGTGGTTAAAACAAATTAAAATACCCAATACGATCATTTATTTAATTTAAATAGATTAAATATGGTGTTAAAAATATGCACATTTACGTGCACATCAAATACGCCTACACTTTTCTTTTTATTCGTCTTCGAATAAAGAAAACTAAGATAGATCTATTTTCGTAGAGAGCATGATTGCATTGAGCGTATACAACAAGCCGTTAAATCTCTGGGTATCCCTAGTAGGACTAGTGTTGTCTCCTGAGGGTTTTCAGCGAATACAACCCACAAAATCTAAATGCAGGATGAAAATATTTACGAAATGCAAGATTTATTTACAAACAGATGAATGCGAGTTTTTGAAAATATTTACAATGAAGGACTCACTTCTAAATCGACATAAATAAGTTAAATATAGGTTTTGGTTATTATCTTGAATATTTAAGCCATTTACTCGTCAAAGTTTCCAACAAAAAAAAAGTTATCATAACAAATATACTATAGTTTAACTCACTGTTTCGGTTGATAACAAAGTGTAACTATGAAATGGATCCTTAGTTGATTATCAAAGTTTATCAAGGTGGTATATTCATTTCTTTTCAATAACAAGTCAAATCAAATAAGTTAAAATAGTGCTTGGATTTCATTTACTTACCTTCTCTTATTTTTTTAAAATTTTATTACTATTTACAATATTTACATATGCCTAACTCAGATAAACTGAGGCCAGATATATTACCCATGCACTGCCTTGCAAACTTATGTGAGGGGAGTATGGGGCGTGGCGAGTGAACACATGAGTGTGAACACCTATTAATTGTAGGCGTTATTAAAAAGAATTTTTATATATACACCAGCTCAGATAAACTGAGGCCCGATTACCGATCGTGCATCGCCTTTCGGACTTACGTGAGAAAGGTACAGAGCATGGTGAGTGTACACACAAGTGTGTACACCTATAGACCGTAGATTATAATAGAAAATATTTACATATATACAAATGTTTTTTTTCAATTTTTGTTGAAAAAGAGAGTTTCGCACAATAATCTTAGCACCACATAACTTAGACAAAAAAAATGTTATATCCTTTACTTTAAATCAACCACTTTTTAAAACAAAGATTTTTAATTAGGATGTATTTCATAATTAACACGTATGAATCTTCCTATATACTAGTTAACCATTGTTATTTGTAATCAAACTTCATTTTTATTTTTGTTAAGACAAATAAATTTTCAATAATTTCAATTTAATAAACCAAAACCATATATTTATCCAATAGTGTTTCTTTAAAATTAAATCAAAATGCTTAAAATTATTATTATTATTATTATTATTTTAAGTTTTTTTGTTTTGTTTTTGTTTTAGGGTTTGAAAAGAAAATGTAAAATAAACTATGAAAAATCAAAAAAAGAAAGCGAGTCTCCCCTCACACTTGATTTTGACTGTGTCCCCACAGTCAACCCAAGTGAAAGGAACATATATTATTATTTACATGAAAATGAAATGTATTTACATGGCATCAGAAAATACATCGTTGAAACCGTTTCATTTGTGTCGTCAAGTATGCGAGACACAACATAAACTCGAAAAAACAAACCATAAAAGATTTTGAAGTTGAATGTTGATTTGGAAAAACGAATGTCGTTTTCTTTAAAATTGTACGTGTTGTTTTATTTTCGATGATTTTTGGGGTAGAAATAACGATTGATTGAAATTCAAGTTTATTTTCACCAAATTGAAATTCAAGTTTGTCATTGAAAAATTCTCCAAAATTATTGATTTCAAAATCAAAGTGGTGATTTAAATCTTTCCTGTCGGAATTTAACAACTCGTCATTCGAAAGTCCAAAAAAATCATGTTCATTAAATTCGTCTTTCTTTATTAGATTATCAACAACTTCATTGCGTATCTCAAGTTCAAAATCCAAAGTTATTGTATTTAAATTTTTCGAAATCGAGAAAAGGATGATCGAATTTTAAGTTTGGTTCCACACACTCAAAAGAGTTGATATCCAACTCAATTACCGTCTTTTCAACAACTTCGTTAAGGCTGTTGTTTTCAATTTCGAAAGTTGTTATTTGAAAATCATCAATTTGGGTAAAAGGTGGATTATTACTTATCTCGTTGCACATTGAAATTTGATTTTGTTTTTCACGTTGTTTCATATATGTTTCAAACAATGAATCCGTATGATCATCATAAATTTCGTTCATTTTCTCAACAAAATCCAATTTATAGTTATTAACTTGAGAATTTTTTATTTGTATTTGTTGAGAAATTTTTTTCACTCGTATCATAATCGAGATTATTCCCATTGCCAAAATTATTTGAAAAGTGGATCACATTTTTGTTTTGATTTTGAAATTCATTTTGGAGTTCAAAATTGAATTGGCATGATTTATAATCGAAATCGTTTGAATTTTGAATTAAATTCAAATTTTGAAATCCTTGACTCAGGTTATTACACAAATATGAATTACACAAATCATTTATCTCTTGATTTTGTTGCGTAGAGAGTTCGAGTAAGGATGAAATCATTTCAATGCTATTTTCGAGGGTCGAAGGTTGGTCATTGTTTTCAAAATTTTATTGTTCGAAATTCGAATTGTTTACACAATAGTTGTTGTTAAAATATCCATACGAATTTGGAGAGAGATCATATGGATTATATTGATTTTCACAACTATTGTAGAATTCAAATGATTATAGAAATTCGGACATTTTCAAGAGTGTTTTTGGTTTTTTTTATGAAGGAAACTATTTACAAACAAAATTTATTTTTCAAAAGGGAAATTGATGTTTTTTTTCAAATTTTTTTTCTTTGTTTTTGAAAAGGTTTTTTTGGATTTTGATTTTTTTTTTTAAAATTTTGAAATTTTGAAATTTAATAAAATAAAGGATTTTTAAAAAAAAAATAGAAGGAAAAGGAATATATACAATTTTTTGTTTTGGATTTTAAATTTTTTATTTTTTTTAATATGCATGACCTAATGCAACTAAATGAATGCAGGGGTTAATTACAAATGATTTACCCTAATTTAACCCAAAATTGTATAATCACACGTTGTCTTAGATAAACAAGATAGTTCTCAGCCAGGTAACGGGCAGGAGTTATCGGCGCACCACGAATCACCATAGCAATGCAACCGAAGGTTTCAGTACCTTCAGAGGAACAACCACTATAATATTTACGAATCATCGTAATATTTATAAATGGTTATTACTCTACCGTAGCCTAAACACCGAGAAATTAAATTGTTCAAGGAAGACAACTTGTCAATATACAATTAAGAGTTATCGATGTCTAACCGTTATCACGAAACAAAATTGTAAAATGAAATGCAAAGCAGAAATTAAACGTGTATTAACAATGCAACTACGAACGCAAGTAAATAACAGTGCAAGACAAAAAAAAACGATAGATATATATACAATGCAAGGCAAATAAAAAGAAAATTATAAATAAGCAAGCAGTTATTTTTTTTTTTGGCAAGCTCAGCAAAGTAAGCAATTTATCTTAGCAAGCACTTCTGCAATTCTGTTTTGGCAACCTGAAAATAAAAATAAGATATATTTACAGTTTTTTTTATCAAAGAAGAAACTAAATCAAAACAAAATAAACGCTGAATTTTTTTTTTACTAAAACAAATGGAAAACTAAATAAACAAAGCAAATGAACAAACAAAATATATTATTGTAATTACTTAACTAGTTATTTGTGTTGTTTATTGTTTTTGTTTTTTTAAATGAGCTGAGTAAAGGAATATAAAAAAATAATCAAGTAAAGAAACCATTTACTCAGCCCAAAACAATCCACATGCAAAGGTTCCCGGCCCACTAACCCAACCAAAAACAAAATTCTCTCCAGAATTATTATACGAGATTCATAACCCCATTTCTTTTCTTTCGTTCAAAAATCACCAGAGAAATCTTTTTGTTCTTTTCGATCCTCAATAATATTCCACCACACACAAATTCCAAACAACAATTTGCAAATCAAACCGCGCAATTGAATCTTCAGTTTGCGTTGGACACTGGACGATTGGTCGATTGTGATAACTAGTCGTAGGTGGTAATGATTTGGGATTCTGGGAGATGCGTTTGATGTGGTTGCTCAGACGAGATTGGAGGAGAGGTTCGTGATCGAAGTTGTGGTCCAGATGGCTTTGTGATGTGATGGAAAGACGTCGTAGTTTGTTGAAGGTGAATGGTTGAGTTTGATTCGTGGTGAAGGGGGGTTTCTCAAGTGATGTGCTAGTGGCGAGGTGGTTAGAGAAGTTCGTGGTAATGAAGGGATGGTCCGACTGTTTGTGAGTGTCGAAGTCGAGGAGAAGAAGAGTTGATTCAAGGTGATTCGACTGGCTATTGGTGAAGTTCGAGTTAAGGGATTTGGGTCGTGAATCAGGTATGTTGAAATTTTGTATACGGTTGCGGTAATTTTTGTATGTGTCAGCAAGGGCAAGTTGACAGTATGGGTGGTTGCTGTTGCGTTTTCGGGTGGTTTTGGGGAGTGAACAGCAGAGGCAGTGTAAATGGAATGAGTTATAGTTGGTGTTGGCTTCAGGTAGTTCTCTGGTGATTGCTGTATACGACAGTGTAGATATGGTCAGGCAATGGGTTTGTGAAATGTGGGTATATTGTAACTTACTGCAGTGGATAAGGCAGTGATGGTAGCAGGGTCGTTTGAAGTTGTAATGCCAATGCAGCAAGAAGGAGGTTGTGTAGTCAGAGCAGTAGATGAAGTAGTGGCAGTTTTGTGTAGAGTTTGCGGTTGTGGTGGTATTGTTTAAGTGGATGTGACGGTAGATGGGGGTCAGGCAGAACAATTGATGGGCTTGTTGTGATGAGTTTGTTGTCAGAATGAATTAAACTGCAGATGGTCGGCAGACGTATTTGTTGTTGAATTGTTTGGGTATTTTTGGATGCAAGGTGTTGTGAATGACTGTGGGTAGGGATGGCAGTGATGGGCAAGTGATTATGGTGAATGGTGTTGAACTCGCACAGGTGATGTCAGTTGATTTGTTTTTGGAAACCTGGGTGGCTGCTGTTGCTATGTTAAGTCAGTGTGCAGGCTGCAAGTTGAAATTGCAGAGGACTTTGGTCAGTTGTTTTGGCAATGGGAAAGAAGGCCGTGGACAAGGAGGTTGGTCAAGCGGTCAGGCAATCAGGCAGTGGATTGGTTCGATGATCAGTTTGGACAGTTGTGTGTTGTAGAAGTGGTTTGTGCAAGGAAGAAGTGTGGAGTGATATATGCAATGCAGTTGCTATTGAGCAGAGGTTGTGGGTGGATGTTGTATGAGATATGCAAAAATATGCAAGTGATATGGTGGTGGCTGACAGGATTGGTTGAAGAGAAGTTTGTATGGTTGTAACAGTAAGAGGAAGAAGTAGAAGGATGAAATGTGCACAAAGCACAAGTGCACAGAGTCTGTAATAAGAGAAGAAAATGAAAAAAAAGAAAAAAAGAAAAAAAAAAAGAAAGAAAGAAAAGAAGATGTAACTGTAGAAAGAAGTGAATGGAATAAACTAATAATTTTTTTTTTGAAATTGTGCATGCCTCCTTTTTTTTAAAATATAAAAAATGCAAATACAAAGGAAACTAGAACAACAAATGCACACAAAAATCAAAACAACAATCACACAATTTTTTTTTTTTTGGATAAATGCAAACACACACAAAATAAAAACACACACAAAAAATCAAACAAATTAATTTGAAGAATGGAAAATCAAAATCAAAACTATTCCCCGACAACGGCGTCAAACACTTGTTCCGTCGACTAAGGTTCTATGAACTAGAAAATAGTCGAAAGAATTTTATAATAAAAATAACCGCAAGCGCACGACGTATACTTGTAGTACGTGGCGAATACGGGTCGATCCGTAGGGAATTGATGATTTTAAAAATTCTATTCAATCAAATTATACCAAAGTCGAGTGAAAATTAAGCTAGAGCATTAGAAAATTAGCTAAGTAAACGAAAAAAATGCAAATATAAGAGTTAAATGACAATTTAGAGAATAAATCCACTCTGTATTTCACATAGTTCAACATATACGAAATCATAATCTCTCTTTTATGGACATTGATGCTTTAATTGATGTGATTATCATAAATATGACATATTTGTGCTATTAATTAACCAACATATGCCATTAAGCTATAACACATCCCTTAAAACGCTTACTAACTTTCATGAAACTTGACAAAGAATATGAAATCTATTTTAAGTATGGCCTATTAACTATTGATTAGAAATATAGATTATCAATTTTAATTTCAAACCACTTTCTTTTGCCATAATCATATTTTGATGAAGAGGCATTTGTGTTAACGATTGTTTAAGCATAGCCTATTTGGTGTCAACAATATAGGCTCTCAAATTCAAAGCAAGAACTACAAATAAAACACTTCGATGAATATCATTAAGCAGAAAAAGAGAGCATGAATTAACAAATAGTTAAAGCTACATAATTAGAGAGCTTCGTTACCCCTAAATTGAAGGATTTACCTCTCATATCTGTCATTTGATTAACAAATGTAGCTAGCAATATGAAAGCAAAAAGAAAGAAAAACGAAACCTAATGGAAAAGAGAAGCTAATTAACAAGAATTAAAACTAATCTACTTTGCATGAATGTAAATCTAAACTACAACATGAAAGGAAATAAACAAGAAAAGGAAAAGAACATGTATTATATTGCATAAAAAAGGTTACATGAAAAGAAGAAATGACTAAGTAGCCATGAAAAGAAAGAGAGCTTTCATTTCATTTTCCTAAGAGAAAAGAGCCTAAAAGAGAGACTAAAGAAAAGACCAAGGAAGAAGGGTTACATGAAACATAAGGGGTATATATACATGTGTTAAACCCTAATTCATATTTTTGAGAAACGCCCAAAATACCATTGAGAAAGTGTGGAGGCCAAGTAATCATTAGCTTCTACTAATCATCACTTAAGTGTACATGAAGCCATTGATTCCATAAGCATTTGCATTAGCATTTAATTTATACATTAAGGTAGGTGGGTAAGTGGGGTCTTCCATGTTCTTCACTTTGAATTATTTCCATCTTCATTCTTTTGTATCTTCTTTGTGCATGTGTATTCCATCATGAAACCACTCCTATTTGAGATCAAATTCCTATACAAATATATATATATATATATATATATATATATATATATATATATATATATATATATATATTTTCAATTAATTTTTCTCAAAGAAATATATGCACACAAATGACCGTTTTGCCCCTATATGACGATGGATATGTGACGATTTGGAAGTAATATGGATTTGGTTATAACAAGTTAAAATACCCAATGCGATCATTTATTTAATTTAAATAGATTAAATATGGTGGTAAAAATATGCACATTTACGTGCACATCAGGAATCTTGGTTTGGGAACTTTGTGGCATTACCGGAACATGTCGGTCCTTTTGGTTGGTAGGGATCGGTTCCTATTAATTCTGAAATAAACAAGTTTCCTGGATTTGTCAAGACAACACCGATACATAGAGAATTTTGACGGTCCGGTAATAATGGTTGAGCGACATTGAGTAGTGTTTGCGTAGCTTTTGAGATGCGTGGTTTTTGAGAGTGCGCGACTTATGGGATGCATGGCTTCTAGGGGTGCGCGTCTTAAGAAATATGCAGCTTGTGGGATCAACACGACCCCTTAATTCGAAATGGTTTGGAACTTCTTGGCATTGCCAATCATTGGGCAATGTGAGGAGTTGGCAGTTTGAGTTGATTCGGTTTCTTCGACTCGGCGAGTTGATGGAGCATACTTGGCATAGTTTGACCGGTCCAAGCAGCTACACAATAATTTTCGAGTTGATTTGACCTTGTCGACTCAACAAGTTGCTTGCATGAACATGTTTTATTGGTTCAAGAAGCTAAACAGTTTTTGGTTCGGGTAACCATGGCTTGGATGATCTTTCTGTGTTTCTAAAAGACGTGCATGTCCAAATAGATCAGGTTGCCATGATTGAGAGATCTATAGCTGACTGCATGAAAATGGATTGAAGAAAGAGCCTATAGGAGTTCAAGGCATGACTCTTAGCTCTCGGTCCAAACTGCCTTTAGAGAATGGGTCTTTAACTGGCATATGGTCTAAGAGGCAGAGGGATTGTAACAACCCGCATATTTATCAACTGTATATTTAAATATTTTATTTAAATATTTTGTCGTTCATCGGATTTTAGTCCGAAAAGCTACTTTTGCAAACAGTCGAATTAGGACTCGAGACCACTTCCATTGAGTTCAAAATGTCGTTTGCGACCTTTTAGAGTATAAACTTCGATATGTTTGGAGTTAGTAGAATTTTGCTATTTTTTCACTTTGAGTTTGGGTTTCAGCCCAATGTTCTATCTTAAGACCCTAGTTCCACCCCCTCTTCTTTTCATTACTTCATAACTTTTTCTAATACTCAAGCTTCATAAAAAATGGGGGAATGGAATGGGAAATAGAAACTCCAAGCCCTAGTTCCATTGCAAAACCAAGCTCTAACTCCAAATTCAAAGTGAAGCTATTGGTAAGCATCTTCTTCTTCTTCACCAACTCATTCTCTCTTCAATTTCAGATATTCCTAAACCCTAACTTAGGAAATGTTTTTCTTTTAAGCTTAGATTCAAGCTTCTTGGGTTAGAATTGAAGAGTTATTGTTCTTTCCATTGCTTTATAGCTTCTGCTTCATAATTTTGGGTTTAAAGGTGAGATTTTTATCTCACGTCTAAGTCTATGATTATCTTTGATTGTTAGGTATGAATTCCTAACTCTTATTCATGTGCATTTGCTTTGATTTGGATTGGTTTTGTGAATATTCCAATTTTTGGTGTTTTGAAGTCAAACCTTCAAAAATCATAGCTTTGGTGTTTGATCATGCTTTTGACGATGCATCGAGGAGCCTATAGGGCTACAAAACTGATTTGTGTAAACTCCTAGTGCCGTTCCTCGACCGATTGCAATTTCGAAGGGATTGGCCTTCATTTAGATAGGCTTGGAAGTACAGGAAACAGGTTCCAGTCGACTGGAATTCCGGTCCAGTCGACTGACCTGCTACCAGAGAACTTCTCTGGCTCTGATCCAGTCGACTGGCATACTGAGTCCAGTCGACTGACCTGCATCCCACGAGTTTTCTGGGACTGTGTTCAGTCGTCTGAACTTAGTGAGCCAGTCAACTGACCTGCTCCTATTTGCCTATTATGCCTATTTTTGTCTATTTTTGTTGGGTTTCCAAATTTAATTCGATTCGTGTTTATTCCCACTTGTTGTTATAATTTATTATCCACTTTGATGACATTTTCTTGGGGATTTATGTGAACATACATTTTGATGGATTCGGAATCGATTTCTTTGGAATTAATTCACGTCTTCGAACGTGGAATTTTGGTGATTTATTGTTCTACAATCAACTTTGTGATTTGTCACTTTAAAATACAAAGGTTTCTATACTAGTAGTAAATAATCAAATCTTTCACAAAGATGATTTCAAACTCTATTTTTAATACAAAGCTCGTTCATAAAACCGTTTTCCAATCTATTAGTATATACAAACCTTTACCTCACTCGTATGAGAAATCTAATTAAACGACTTAGTAAAACAAGTGATATGAAACGCTTGCGTTTACTTCGTCGGTTAATTCTTGGACTTGTTCGATTGAATCTCTTGTGACAGATTTTCTAGTGGAGATCTACAATTTGTTCGTAAATATTTAAGTTAAGCTAGTGGTTATGGGACATGAAGCTAAACTCGTATATTTACTAGCTTAGTGTAATTGGCACTTCTTGATGATCGGTGATGATCATTTTATGGTTTAGACTAGCAACGTGCGTTGTCTCTTTGTCCACGTGGAGGACTGTATCTCATTTTATTGAGCTTCGTCTCATTTCTTTGTGGGCTAGCGACCCATGTACTTTTAATGTGTTTCGATTCATCAGATGTACCGTTTGTACTACATCGATGTCTCGGCTTTTCGATTCATCTGATATACCATTTGTACTACATTGATGTCTCGGCTTTTCGATTCACCTGATGTACCGTTTGTACTGCGTCGATGTTCTGAATTGTTTTGTGTTTCAATTCATCTGATGTGCCGTTTGTACTACATCGATGTCTCGGCTTTTCGATTCATCTGGCGTACCGTTGTACTATGTCGTTGTTCCGAATTATTCGAGTTTCAGGTTCCTTGGGCGTACCGATATTGTACTACGTCGTTGCACCGACTCTATGGTTAGCGACCATGGATAGCGTCCGTTTGTGATACACGTGTTGGTGAGTCTTCATGCTCCCGTTTTGTGATAGGCCTCCTCCTTATTTTTGTGATTTCTGGATTTCTATTGATGATTTCTATAATTTGTGTTCCGCCAGCTTTTATGATTGGCGTCGATATGATGTCGATATTTTTGACTTGGTGAATGAAATTAAAGAGTATGACATTCTTTTGATCTTTGAGAAGATTCTTGTGATATTGATTAATCTCTGGTTGATTTTCAATTACATACTTTTCATAGCATGGCTTTATGGTTATCATACGTTTTTATCAATACTTGGGTCAGACCGAGATGTTGCAGGTGCTTCTGTTTGACTCCTTGTCGGGGAGAATTATCTGACTTTTGGCTAACTACTTAGATTAATAGTTTATTTTGTTGTATACATATGAGATATAGACTCCATGATATACTTATTCTTTTGTGTAGCACCTGTAACTATCATTTTGGTGATATTGTGGATCTTGTTTGACCACTATTCTGATATACACTTTCATGTGTAATATTCATATCTCTTTCCGCCTTTGAGATATGAACTTCTGTGACTGATTTGTGTTATGATATTTCTATATTTTTTTTCGAAGATATTACAGCCACTGTGTAGTAGCTTTGAGTTTGCATCGGTTTGTCGGATTCCCTCTTGAAATGCAAGTTATATTTTTATCTGGCATATCGATACTCGCACAAAGCAATTACACGGATGGTCGCTCCTCAACAGCCTTATTCTCCACGCTAGTTGACGGCATTACCCTATAGTGTCCTTGGCTAGCATGAGTATAGAGGTGGGGTGCCATAGGGATTGGTCACCAAAAGTGGTGAAGCAATAGTTGGAAAGAAGTGGGCAAGTATTATGGTAGTATTTCGGTTGTTGCACTAGTTAGGTCATTATGTCCACAGTTGTCAGAATGCCAGAATTTTTGATCATGCATAACAGAACTATGGTATGATTAGTCTCGGCCTTTCTTATGACTATTCAAGTATGTGCGGTGCCCTCCATGCCAGAGGGCTGTTGGTGCGCTTGAACTATATCCAGGGTCTGTCCACAACTCGTTTGGTTGCCTCCGGTCCTGTGGGTGCGTTTCTCCCGAGTTCTAAGTCCTGGATTAATTCGAGTCAGCCTCTGATTAACCACAAGGTTGGTTCAGTTTGGCTTAGTTCCATTGAACGATTTTGAAGCTTTGGAGTTCAGCACTATTTGTTTCATCGGTCATTGGAAGTGATTACGTTAACTATGCGGAGTGACTAATATGATTGTCGATTGTGGTCCCGGAGCATGGCTTTGTTGACTTTAGGGGGCTTTGGATCAGATGACTGCTGATCTTCCAGTTCACTTTCGTGGATATTAGTTATACATAAATTTTGTGGATATACTAGTTCACCTTCACAATGCTTTAGTTCATGAAAGAGCTTCTCGTTCGTGAAGGGTTTTTTGGATCAAATGACCATTGATCTACCGGGTCACCTTCACGATGCTTTAGTTCATGAAAGACCTTCACATTCTTTAAAGGTTTTTTGGTCAGATGACCACTGATCGACCACTTCACCTTCATGATGCTTTAGTTCGTGAAAGGCCTTCACATTCACGAAGGGTTTTTTAGATCAGATGACCACTGATCTACTGGTTCACCTTCACGACGCTTTAGTTCATGAAAGACCTTCACATTCGCGAAGGGTTTTTTGGGTTAGATGGATGCTGATTTACCAGTTCACCTTCAGACGCTTTAGTTCATGAAAGACCTTCACTTTCGCGAAGTGTTTTTTGTTGTCGGAGTCTGACGACCAGACGGCCTTAGAGCGACGACTCACCAACTTCATGGAAAATTTGGGATTCGTCTCATAGGAACACGGTTTTATTGGTTCCTGGAGACTAAGGGATTGAATCTGTTTGTTCGACAATCCTTTGGACAAGCCTTCTCGATGTTACCAGAGCAACGCTGGTTCTCAAAAGGGTGATCGACTTGACTCGTCGTGGGCATAGAAGAATTTTTTTTTGATGCGTTGTCTATAATGCCCCAGTGTCCAGGTACGGCTTGTTTGGAGATGGAAAGTAAACAAGGATGGATGACAAGACATCTATTTAGGTTGCTGCCCCATTCCTTAGTAGCTAGTTGGCCATAGATAATCATTTTTTCATCTAATTTCGTTAATTAGCCAAGGCGCGTTTCTACTGGGTCTTAGTGGCCTTGCTTATGCAGGAGGTCCATAAGGTCTTGTTGGTCCTTCACCGTTAGGTATTTGCTTTGGCTAATTGCCGAGTTTGTTTTCTTCCAATTGCACTACTTCTAGTATTTAGAACCGGTTTGCCTTGCCATAGAATTCTTCCAGGGCAGCGGTTGTTTCATCCTTTAATGATTCCTGAGGGCCTTGCAGTAGACTACATCCATCACCCTCGTTTCGTCCATATGCTTGTCATAATTATAAAGAAGCAATTTTGCATCAGTTGTACAGTTGTATAAAGGTATAGTTGGTATGATGAACTTCTTTGGATATTCCACATGAATGGCTCTGGTGACTGGGTTTTGTGATAATCCGAATTTTTGAACATTTGATAGTTGGATAATTATCTGGTTTATAGATTGAATTTTGATAATAAAAAGATATCTGAATATAAAAAATAGAAACTGAAGTTTTATATCTGGATAAATATTTATTTGATAATCTATTAATTTAATTTTTTTTCATTGGCAAATTATTCCTTTTGAATATATAATATGCTGTTAAATATATATATATAGGCTGATTTTAAATTTGAACTTAAATTGAAATTTGAGTTTGAATTTGAAATTCAAAGGGTAAATATCTTAAAGTATTTTGGATTTAAAATATATTATATATGGTTTATTTTCTTTTATATAATTAGTTTTATATTATTTTTCTTTAAAAGAATTATTGATATAAATTTAAATAATGTGTTTACCTAATAGGAAATATATATAAGTATTATACAAATCATTTTAAAATATATTAATACATAAAATTACAAATGTAAAACAAATCTCTATACATTATAACAAGTGTAAACAATTTATAAAATGATAATGACAAGTGTATACTTAATTGCAACATGTAATACATGTGTCATTCATTTTTAAAAATTTATCAAATAAAAAGAAATTTAAAATATATACACATTTTTATTTTTTCCTTTCAATTTTCTTCCATATGTTTCAAATCCAAAATTAAAAACTAGAAACCAAACCAGAAATCAAAGCCTATAAAACATGTTTCAATCTGTAGCTAAGTCATCAACAACAAGTTTCATCTTCAAATCAAACCTGTAGCCTATAATCATCTTCACTTGCATCATCAAAGCTTTAAGTTTAGGAAAATCAAAGCAAGGTTCCAGGTAGTTAGCATTCAGTTTCATAATCAAAGCTTTCTAGATTCAAGGGATTACAGGTTCAAACAACAAGCTTTCAAAAAAATCAAGCATTTATTTCCAGTTTTTCAAAATCTGGCATCTCAGTTTAAAAAAAAAGAAGAAATCTCTCTGCATCATCAAAAGAGGTGAGTAAACAAGCTTCTAATTTGTTTTAAAGTCTTGATTTCGTGCCATGATCTTGATGTAAATTAGTGATAGTGATTGCATGATTGTTTTATATGAATTATATATATAAGGTTATAGTGGTGTGTGTGTGTCTTTTTAGGCTCCGTTATTATGCTTCAGGTATAAAAATTTTGTTAAAAATTCATATCTCTTTCCTCAATTCCCTTTAGATCTATATATATAGAAAAATCTTGTTTGTAATAACAAGATATCTAATCCAAAAATATTAATAGGAAGAATTGAAGCTGGTTTTAAACAATAAGAAGAAGAATAGTTGAATTTTTAATATATGTCAAAGTCCCAATCCTAATGAATGTGTGTTTCAGGTATATAATCGATTTCGCTTTCAAAAATTAGAATTTTTAAGACCAAAATCATGAATTTTAGGTTTGTAAATTGTGGGACATGGCTTGTTGATCAGAATTTGGTTTCGAGCGATTTTCTGTTGATCGGAATTTTTTTGAATTCGTGTTCATGGCTGAAGCAAGCCTGATGATAGGCGATTTCAGGAAAAATACTTGTGGCATTTATTGATGGTTGTGGCGTTCCATCGGAGGCGAAGTAGGGTTTTCCTGTCGTTCTTGATAGCCGATGGTTTCGAAGAATTTGAGTTGCCGTGGGAAGGCCGGACCGGATCGCAAGGCGGGGGTTCGATGTTGAAGGTCAACGTGACTCTCATGTGAGGTCGGCAAGGTTCATCAAGGTTAGGATCGTTGGCGATTGGAGAAATCTCCAATGGTGATGGGTTCCAGACTTCGACCTCGTAGCTCTATTTTGATTTACGATGTGATCTTCGGATCTGAGTGGTTTGGAGTTTCGTCGAAGTCACCAGTGACTTGCTGGAGCCAGGGGAGATGGTCGGAGGGGACTGGAGTCATCGTGCACATGCACGCGTGCACGTTAGTTGCTGGTGAAGTTCGAGTTGAAGATGGTGGTGAGTTTCTCAGTGATGGGCTCGTGCGAATGGTAGATAGACTCAAAGTTGCTGTGTTTCGCAAAGTGTCGCGAGTGCTTCAGGGTTAAGTGTTTTGCTCGGGATTTTTGCATGTTTCACTCGAGTTTGTTTCGGGATGCATTCTGTCTTGATATCGAATTTCCATATTTTATAGAAAATCTAGTCCAGGTTTTTAAAAAAAAAGGCAAGTTCAATTAATTTAATTTCCAAAGTATAATTAGTCAAGTTAAAGTGGATTTTAAATAAATATGTTTTAAGGCAAAGTAAAACATGTTTTCAAATATGGAAATAATTAGTTTTCAAAGGCAAGGGTTTAACAAAGTGTCAAAATATATTCTTATGAAGTTTAATGATGATAATGGGTATTTAATTTAAATGAAGAATTTTTCCTTAATTAGTAAAAGTTGAGATTAATTGAGGATAGTTAATTAGTAAAATTGAAGATTAATTACTTATTTGTAATTAAGAATAATTACCTAATGAAATAATTAGTGATAGTTAATAAATTAACTAGAGATTAAGAGATGATCAATTGATTAATTAGTTTATTAATGTAATTAGTTTTAGGTTAATTAATTAAACTAATTAATTAAAGATAATCACTTATGAATTAATTTAGTACAATTGCTTAGTGAAGCAATTAATGAATAATGAATAATTACTGAATGTAATTAATTTAAGAAGAATTACTTATGGAAGTAATTAGAGGATAATTACTGTATAGAAGTAATTAAATGGAAGTGATTAAGGGTTAATCACTTAGTATAACTAATTATAGGATTTATTAATTTTCTTAATTGATTAAGGGTTACTTACTTAATATAATTAAAGAGTAATTAATCAACAATGATAAGGATAATTACCTATTGTAATTAAGAGAAAATTAATCAAGAAAGATTAATTAAGGTAATTAATTAAGAGATGATTAATTAATTAATTAATTAGTGTAATTAATTAATGTTAAGTAAGTAGGATTTAGGATAATCCAAATGATTGAGTAGATAATTAATTTAATTACAAATTAATTAAACTAATTAAGAATGAATCAAACTTTTTTATGGATGATTTAATGATGTGGATGATTTAATAATATTGGATGATTTGGATGTGTTATCTCTGATATGTGATATGTGTTGTTTTGTGATATGTTTTTTTTTGAATTAGATAATATGAATTATCTATCTGTGTTGATATGAATCATCTATATATGTACAAGTGTTATCCTTATAATTAAATTTGTTTAAGATATAATGGTTTAAACAGTAATATTGTGAGTTATTTGTCGATTATAAATTTTTATATGGTATGATATCCAGAATATGTATTATTGTTTTAAACTTAACAATTTGGATTAGATATGGTATATTGAATTCAAAGAGACCGGGGACGGGTATCAGTAAATACCCGAACCCATTTCGATTTGTAATCTATATAGATTTGACATGTACAATCAACATGCTCGAATGGAATAATATGGACCTTTGAAACTAAGTAAGTGTACTTGGGGATTGATTTGGAACTAAGTGTTGGGCATGACAAATAATGAACTCGTAGTGAAGTACGAGTTAGCCTGGATTTTTCTATTATGAATTGAACTTAGTATTTCAAATTATGGATTTACTCACGCTAGTTTCCAGCCTGACCCGGGTGTTACTTTGATATAATGCTCAGGTCAGACCGAGTATTACAGATTTTCAGGTAAGGACGTTCTGGAGCTCAAGTGGTGAACTGGATGACAGGAACGTATGGAGTGTATTCCACTGTGATATATTGTAGTTTATCTGGGACATGTTGACTGTATTTGTCTAATGTTTGTGTATATGATGTAACTCTGATGTATTAAAGTGTTATTTGATAAGTACAGCTTTATGTGTATAAATGCTATTATTTGAATTATATTTTGATCCACTGCGAATGTGAGGTTCTGTATCTTGTTTTCTGTTTTCTGTTTTCTTCTTCTATCTCTTATCTTCTTTTCCTAAATGTCTGGAATCTTCGAGATCGAAAATTCCCCGTCGTTACATTTGGTATCGAAGCGAGGCTAAACGAGAACCTTGGCTCTAATGGGATACTCATTAAAGATAGGGTCAATAGTACCCTAGAATGAGTTGAATGTAATATTTATATGAGAGAGCGTACTTGTTATTTTCATATATAATGGTTTTAAAAGTAAATGATTTTTATATAAGTTTATATATAAAGCAACGATTCTTCTAACCATTATATATTAAGGTAATTGGTTGTTGTATTATTTGAAAATTTTAATAATGAGAATTAAGTGGTAATAGTAATACAGCCAAATTTTAATTAAATGAAGATAAGTTTGAAATAGATCCAAACTGGAACAAAAATCTTGAATTTATAGAAGTAAGAATAAGATAATAGTGAAATGGGTATCCAGATATGATAATCTTGGTTATTATCATAAATGATTGATATAATAATGATACGTGTATTAACGAGTAAGTAAAATGAAATGTTTTAAGGAAGTAAAACATTTAGATAAGTATGACTTATAAATTGGAACTAAAGGTGATTTAATTTGTGATGTTTTAAATCTGGGACCTGAAATTTGAAAATTGTTTCAAAAAGATAAAGAAATAATAAATAATATTATTAAATGTATTTGAATGAAGGGTCTTTTTTCAAACAAGACTTGTTTAAAATCTTAACGGAGTTTGTTGTGAATTTAAAACCAAATTAGGTTTAAAATTTAAAGTAACTTGGTGTGTAAAGGAAATAAATATGTATATTTGAAATAAACTCTAAGAATTGAGTTTTGAATTTTCCTGGAATGTGATGTAAAAACCCATAGTAAAATAAGTTTTTGAACTTTTACTTGATAGTAATTTGAAATGGAGAATTCAAATTTTGAGTAGGATTAAATTGAATTTAACTTAGAAGAAGTTAAATAATTTTGAATGAACAACCTGATTTGGAAATTTCAAGATGGAAATTGAGATTTAACTTGAGAAGTTAAATGGTTAATTTGAATTGGGAATTTGTGTGATCTCAAAATAGGTTTGAGATCTGGAAATTGGAAATGGATGGATATTTTAAAATAATCGAATGATACTATCCTGTTGTTATTAATAATCTTTAAGCTGAAATTGATTTGTTTAAATGAATGTAGAAATGGGGTATGGTAATATATCCATTATTAAGATAAAATGGAATCATTTTTGACTTAAGATTTTAATGTTTAAGACATAACTTCAAAGGTTTGGTTTCAAAATTGAAATTTGGTGATAAATTGAATTTCAAAGATTTAGTTGCTTAAGAAGGATTTGAATTATCATTTGAACTTTGAATAGGTTAAAAATGGAATTTGGATTCAGAATTAAATGGTTTAAAGATATAAGTTGATTTGATTTAAAGGATTAAATCAACATTTAAAAATTTAACTCAAATTTATATAATTCAAGATGGTTTAAATTTGAAATTTGAATTGAATTAGTTCAAATTGAATTTGAGTTGAATTAATTGGAATTGTGATTGAAGATGGATAAGTTTAAAAATTCAAATGGAAATTTGAATTGGATTAATTTGAAATGAAATTGAAGTTGAATGAGTTCAAATTCAAATGGGAATTGGGATTAATTCAAAAAGAAATTGAAATGATTTGAAATTGAAGTGGGTTCAATTTGAAATTAGTCCAAATTGATTTGAATAATTTGGTATTGAAATTAAAGTTAAATAAGTTTAAAATCAAATGGAATTTGATTTGAATTTGGAAAGAAATTGAGGTTAATTCAACTTGAATTGGGGTTAAATCAATTTCAACGGAATTGAAGTTATTTAAATTGGAATTGAGTCGATTTAAATGGAAGTGGAAATTTAAATTGAATTGATAGGGATGGAGATTGGGAATTGAACAGTTTGGCTCTGGACTATTTTCAAAATAAATTGTTTTAATATGAATCTATTTTTCCAAGCTATTTACTATATATAATCTTTCTTTTAAAAGCCCAAACTATTTTATACTTATTTTACAATTATTTTGGAACTATTTAACTATTTTAAAACTGTTTTATAAACTAGTTTCTATCTTTCAACTATTTTATAACTAATTACTATTTTACAACTATTTTGCAATTATTTAAAAATATCTATAACTATTTGACTATTTTTCCACTATTTTAAAATTACTTAACTGTTGTTTTACAGCTATTTTACAAATTAATAATTATTTTTCAACTACTTATCTATTTTAAAAAAATTCAAGCTATTTTCTAAATTTAAACTGGACAGAGTTTGAACTGTTTATGATTAAATATCCATTTGAGATAAGAATTGAAGTAATAATCCAAATGAGGATTTAAGAATTATGAGTAAGTGAATGAAAATTTAAGTGAATGTGAATAGAAAAGGAAATTGATTTTGCTATAGACAATGGAGATAAATACGTAGGATGTACGTATATTATTCTATTCGCATAATGATTTGATCCAGATCCGAGCACGGAATTTCAAGATAGTATATCGATCCGAATTGGGATTTTTCACTTGATTTTCGACGGCGAACCTGGATATGGATTGTTGATTGGTTTTGGATGTTCTCTATCATAGTTATGGCTATGTAAGGGGAATGAAGATTTCTGATCAAGAAACCAGATCTGAGTCCGCGCTAGGAAGTCGGGTGGACGATACTAGTTCGGAAGTAAAATTGTGTGATCGAGTGAGAGATCAGATTGATATAGCATACAGATGATATGTGTACATCGTACGGGTTTGATTGAAATTGATATTGAAATTTGTGGATAAGAACTCCAAAATGGTTTTTGAAATGAAAAGTATATTTTGTGAAATATTAGATGAAGAAAAGTGGAAATTGGATATTTCTATGGTTGAAATATACTTTATGAAAGTAAGTAATATGGTAAGTGACTTTATAGAATAATTAAGCTTAAATACTATTTTGGCATAAACAAAGTTATATATCTTTGTTATATAAGATAAATCTCCCTTTGTTGAATCTATAGCCAGAAGAAAAAGGTTTTGAAAGTTTTTTGAAGTATAAAAAGGGGTTTTATACAAGTTTGAAATGATCCAAAGATTATTCAAGGTTATATATATATATATATATATATATATATATAAAGGATCTTATAAGAATGATTTTGGAGGAAAGGTCTTTGGAACCTATGGATTTGGAAAGACTTTTGATTTTTGGAGAAAAATCATTTTGGAAATTTAGAAAGCCTAGTTGAGAATTGTCGATTTTGGGATAATCGATTTTGAGAAAGGTGATTTATATGAGTTTCATACTAGGTGTATGATTTGGAAGATACTATATGTGTATAGTATAAAGTGTTTTGAGAATGGCTCTGGAGAAAAAGGCGCTCCCTTAAAATGAACTTCTCAGGAGTAACATAGGTTGGTACTGCCTTGAGCCTCAAAGAGGGGGAGGCTCTAAAGTTGATCATGTGAGGAGTCCGGGCAAACTAGTTCCTGAGGACTACTGGGTAGCGAAAGTCAAGGGCGCTGATGCCTATAGAGGCATTTTGGTTATGCTGTGACGATAGTGTAACTCAATGTCGCTGCGATCTACTGTGGACCATAGCGGAAATTGTGTGGAGGTGAGTGTCAACAGTCTACGCTTGATTTTGTCGGGAAGGCAACATAACATCCGTAGACTGCGATGTATGGTCGAGTGAAGTGGAGAAGTTTCATTCTTTTGGCAGCGAAATTCGAGGGTGCTGAGGCCTACAATTATATGGGTTTTGGCTGTGACAGCAACGTAACCCCAGCTGTAGCTGCGATCTGTAGCGGGTTCCATGGCGTAATCGAGGGGCATGGAGTGCTTACAATTATCTGTGGATTTTGCTGCGAAGGCAACGCAACCATCGGGTTAATTGCGACCGTGGATGGGGGTGATGATTTCTAGAGCATTCTCACCAAAGATATTTCCTCTATTTTTAAAAAGGTTTTCGATATTTTCAAAAAATATTTTTCCAAGTATTTTCACTGGGTGTTGAAAATGGGTCTGCTAAGTACTTATAGATTTTCAGTCCTACGCCCGATCAACGTATGACCGAATTTCTGTGAGAACAAGGATAGACTTGTAGAAACATCGAGTTATAAAAAGTATTTTTATAAAACTATTTTAGAATATTATGTGGTGTTTTAAAAATAATCAAAGAATAATTTATCTGATTTTGGGTATTGAATAGATTCTGGCTTCGTTCCTTTTCGAGGATGAAAAGATTCAAAGGGGGAAGGAATGTGATAACCCGAATTTTTGAACATTTGATAGTTGGATAATTATCTGGTTTATAGATTGAATTTTGATAATAAAAAGATATCTGAATATAAATAATAGAAACTGAATTTTTATATCTGGATAAATATTTATTTGAAAATCTACTAATTTAATTTTTTTTTCATTGGCAAATTATTCCTTTTGAATAAATAATATGTTGTTATATATATAGGCTGATTTTAAATTTGACCTTAATTGAAATTTGAGTTTGAATTTGAAATTCAAAGGGTAAATATCTTAAAGTATTTTGGATTTAAAATATATTATATATGGTTTATTTTCTTTTATATAATTAATTTTATACTATTTTCTTTAAAAGAATTATTTATATAAATTTAAATAATGTGTTTACTTAATGCAAATCATTTTAAAATTTATTAATACATGAAATCACAAATTTAAAACGAATTCTCTACACATTATAACAAGTGTAAACAATTTATAAAATGATAATGACAAGTGTATATTAATTGCAACATGTAATACACGTGTCGTTCATTTTTTAAAATTTATTAAATAAAAAGAAATTTAAAATATATACACATTTTTATTTTTGCCTTTCAATTTTCTTCCATATGTTCCAAACCCAAAATTAAAAACTATAAACCAAACCAGAAATCAAAGCCTATAAAACATGTTTCAGTCCGTAGCTAAGTCATCAACAATAAGGTTTCATCTTCAAATCAAACCTGTAGCCTGTAATCATCTTCACTTGCATCATCAAAGCTTCAAGTTTAGGAAAATCAAAGCAAGGTTCCACATAGTTAGCATTCAGTTTCATAATCAAAGCTTTCTAGATTCAAGGGATTACAGGTTCAAACAACAAGCTTTCAAAAAAATCAAGCATTTCTTTCCAGTTTTTCAAAATCTAGCATCTCATTTAAAAAAAAACGAAATCTCTCTGCATCATCAAAAGAGGTGAGTAAACAAGCTTCTAATTTGTTTTAAAGTCTTGATTTCATGCCATGATCTTGATGTAAATTAGTGATAGTGATTGCATGATTGTTTTATATGAAATATATATATATATATATATATATATATATATATAAGGTTATACTGTTGTGTATGTCTTTTTAGGCTCTGTTATTATGCTTCAGGTATAAAATTTTTATTGAAAATTCATATCCCTTCCCACAATTCCATTTAGACCTATATATATAAGAAAATCTTGTTTGTAATAACAAGATATCTAATCTAAAAATATTAGTAGGAAGAATTGAAGCTGGTTTTAAACAATAAGAAGAAGAACAGTTCAATTTTTAATACATGTCAAAGTTCTAATCCTAATAAATGTGTGTTTCAGGTATATAATCGATTTCGTTTTAAAAAATTAGAATTTTTAAGATCAAAATCATGAATTTTAGGTTTGTAAATTGTGGGACATGGCTTGTTGATTGGAATTTGGTTTCGAGCGATTTTCTGTCGATCGAAATTTTTTTGAAATTCGCGTTCACGGCTGAAGCGAGCCTGATGATAGGCGATTTCAGGAAAAATACCAGTGGCATTTATTGATGGTCATGGCGTCCCATCGGAGGCGAAGTAGGGTTTTCCTATCGTTCTTGATAGTCGATGGTTTCGAACAATTTAAGTTGACGTGGGAAGGCCGGACCGGATCGCAAGGCGGGGGTTCGATGTTGAAGGTCGACGTGACTCTCTTGTGACGTCGGCAAGGTTCATCAACGTTCAGATCGTCGGCGATTGGAGAAATCTCCAATGGTGATGGGTTCCAGACTTCGACCTCGTAGCTCGATTTTGATTTAGGATGTGATCTTCGGACTTGGGTGGTCTGGAGTTTCGTCGAAGTCATCAGTGACTTGCTGGAGTCGGAGGAGATGGACGGAGGGGACTGGAGTCATCGTACACATGCACACATGCACGTTTGTTGCTGGTGAAGTTCGAGTTGAAGATGGCGGTGAGTTTCTCGGTGATGGGCTCGTGCGAATGGTAGATAGACTCGAAGTAGCTATGTTTGGCAAAGTGTCACGAGTGCTTCAGGGTTGAGTGTTTTGCTTGGGATTTTTGCATGTTTCACTCGAGTTTGTCTCGGGATGCATTCTATCTTCATATCCAATTTCCATATTTTATAGAAAATCCAGTCCAGATTAAAAATACAAGGCAAGTTTAATTACTTTGATTTCCAAAGTATAATTAGTCAAGTTAAAGTGGATTTTAAATAAAGTTTCAAGGAAAAGTAAAACATGTTTTTAAATATGGAAATAATTAGTTTTTAAAGGCAAGGGTTTAACAAAGTATCAAAATATATTCTAATGAAGTTTAATGATGATAATGAGTATTTAATCTAAATGAAGAATTTTTCCTTAATTAGTAAAGGTTGAGATTAATTAAGGATAGTTAATTAGTAAAATTAAAGATTAATTACTTATTTGTAATTAAGAATAATTACCTAATGAAGTAATTAGTGATAGTTAATAAATTAACTAGAGATTAAGTGATGATTAATTGATTAATTAATTTATTAATGTAATTATTTTTAGGTCAATTAATTAGGATAATCACTTAGGAATTAATTTAGTATAATTTCTTAGCGAAGCAATTAATGAATAATGAATAATTACTGAATGTAATTAATTTAAGAAGAATTACTTATGGAAGTAATTAGAGGATAATGACTTTATAGTGTTGAATATGCGCTTATATGATTTTTGTTTGATGATAATAAACATATATACATTCGTTTAAATGTATTTGATAATATACTATTTATTTTCACAGATTAAATAAATATTTGCTGAATAAAATAAATAACACAGAATTTGAATTCAAACGAATATTTTATTCAAATAAATATTTATTACAATTTTGAATAGTATACAAATTCAAGCTCTCACTATTCACTATACAACTTTGATACAATTTCAATTACATCACTATTTTACATCAGCACCTCACTACATATCACTCACACTCGTATTTATCTTCAACTGCATTCAAGTTTGAATCCAACATCTGAGCAATCTGCAAAAATATAAACTAACGCAGTAAAATTGAAAATAAAATATTTTTGCGATATAAAATAAAACGTGAATTTTGAAAATGATATTTGCCTCAGTTATTTGGGTTGTTCGTCATCATTTAAATTTGAATTCATCATACACGAACAACTTGTGACATACACAGTATATTACTGTATATGCCACAAGGCCGTGCACGCCGATATATACACTTGATTGATTTACAGGGACAGGCAAGCACAGGTCAAACCCAAATGAAAAACCGAGTTCAACTCACGTGCAATATATTCAAAATCACGACACGAGCACAAGGTCAAACCCAAGTTTTGAAACTGGGTTCAACACAAGGCAACGTCAAGTCCAGACAATACAGTATGAACAAGCCAAAATGAAGTTGTACAAGTACAGTCAAGAAAGCAGCTCAAGTCATCAAGTTCAAGTCAGACCACTGTAATAAGGCAGTAGAGTACATAAATACAGCTACAATGGCCAGACCAACCAGAAAAGGTGCAATGCAAATATGCAGTGCATACAAGTAACCCAAGTAATACAAGAACAGTGCATAGAACAATGTGCACAGATACAAGTTCAAGTGCTCAGTGCAGACCACAGAATGCCACAGCAAATACATCATGAAAGACTAGAGTAGTTCAGTCAAGCAAGTGCACAACAATCAACACATTGAAGTATACCAGTGATACATCAGTGAATTCAACATGACAGTGTACAACACCAACATAAGCAACAACATGAACCAACTGTGCATATATGAAGCACACTCAAGGCCCAGAAACAGTACAAGGCATGTCAACAAGCAATGTAATCAACATGAGTATCACAGGAACTCGACAGTGGACAGACCAAGTGCAACAGATTCGAAGAACCAAAGTCAGTGGCAAGCTACAGGAATGATCAGACCAACAACAGTGTGCAACAGGGAACACAGGTCAGACTATATCAACTCAACAACAACAGGATGCACCAGACCAAGATGATCAAGTGCAGATCAGACCGAACCAGGTCAATAGCACACTCAAGACCAGACCAGACAAGTCCAATGATGTAAATAGTGAAGAACCTAAAGTACTATAGAGATCAATGCAACTTCACAGCAATTATAACACAAGCCAGAGTGAATGCAGACAAGCACATGAATACATAAAGCTACAAGTGATGCAGCATCAATCAAAAAGTGATATGGTGAAGCACTGACTCAAATACAACTACAAGGCATGAAACCATAGTGAAACATCACAATGAACACCACTGACCAGTGAATACAACATCAAGTTGCAGACTCCAAGTTACAAACTAAAATGTGCAAATCAGTGAAAATATACAATGCACCAGAAACATGCAAGTGTCAAAGTACAGGTGCAAGTGTACATAAGAGAAGTACAAAATGACCAAACAGCAACAGTGAATGGGGCAAAGCACAAAAGTGCAACAGCAAATGCAATGACCATGTACAGGTATGAAATGGTCAGGGTGTCAACAAGTCAAAGCCGTGGTTGTCGAAGTCAAAGTCAGAGACCTCAACCAAGCAACAAATATATTCAATTATGAACAAGTCAAGGCCGAAGCTGTAGCAATCAAGAAGCCGTAGTCAACAACGTGATGATCACGAAATAAATCAAAATCGTAACCATCAAGCAATGAAATATACGATTATGAACTAGTCAGAATCAATCATCAAACGTTCAATTTAAATCAAGTGGCCGAGAAGAATTTTTGACAAATTCAAACATATTTTATACGAACGAGAATATAGGAATTCGATTCCTATTTAAACAATTCATCATCGGCAAATTTGAGGATCGAATTCCAGAAAGCATAAAATCAGAAAAGCACAAGCAAATAATTACATACCGAATCGAAGAAGGAATTCGATCAAAGAAGTAGCCGAAGTGAGCATCAATCAATCAAGGATACACGCAAGAGATCATAGAATCAATCTACATACTATCGGCACTTCAAAAGCCCTAAATCTGGAAAAGGAATGAAGCCCTAAATTTGCAAGAGGAACGGCCACCATTATACACGCAAACGAACGGAGTAAAGCAAAAGGAGACGGGTCAAAATAATAAAAGGGGCCGGCCTATATATTTTAAGGGCTTTTAATTATTAATTAGGGTTATTTATTTTAATTTGTTTTTAACTTCGTATTTACTTTTAAACCATTTAATTTTCTAGTCGTGTGACTAGGGTGCAAACTACGGTGTGTAGTTTGAGAATTCGCAACTCGGTGGTTGAGTTGTGGCAGGGTTTTGAGCGTAGAGTTAGATTAGTCAATAGCGGGTATAGCGAGTTTACGTGTGTAAGCGAGGGACTATCTAATTTCTAGTAGAAACCTTGGGGGCAGCACGTAGGCAGGGTTTTGCCGAAGCTGGGTAAATTCTGTGTTGTTCTGTTCTGCATTTTATTATTCTGCTATTTATTTCTGTGCTGGTAGTATTCTGTGATCTGTGTTAATATTAGTTTATAAGCTTCCGCAATTAATTTTTATAATTAACACTATCACCCTATTCACCCCCCTCTAGGGTGAAATCGATCCTACAAGTGGTATCAGAGCTAGGAACAAAAGCCATTTTTGTTTTAAAATTTTGATTTTACAAAAACCAATTTTTAAGTTAAAAATTCGTGTTTCAAAAATCAATTTTTGTTTTAAAAATTCGTGTTTCAAAAATCAATTTTTGTTTTAAAAATTCGTGTTTCAAAAATCGGTTTTTGTTTTAAAAATTTGAATTTTTTAAAATGGCTTCTTTTAATAATGCTCTTGCAGAAGGGCAATCCATAGTTAGACCACCAATGTTCAATGGTGAATATGCTTACTGGAAAAATAGAATGCAAATTTTTCTGAAAACCATTCACGCTTGGAATATTGTTGAGACAGGTTATAGTATACCAACTATAACTGTAGATAATCAGGAAATAGAGAAACCAAAGGAACAATGGACAGAACTAGAAAATAAATTACAGAATACTAATGCCAAAGCTATGAATTCTATTATCTGTTCATTGGATCAATTTGAATTTAATCGTGTCTCACATTGTCTAACTGCGCAGGAAATATGGCACATACTAGAAGTGACTCACGAAGGAACATATCAAGTCAAAGAATCTCGCCTTGCAATGCTAAGCAGCGAATACGAGAACTTCAAAATGGCAAAGGAAGAAAATGTCAAAGAGATGTACGGACGACTCTCCAATATCGTATACAAATCAAAAGCTCTCGGAAAAACATACACCGAATTAGAAATAGTCCGGAAAATCCTCAGAGTCCTTCCACGAAGCTTTGAAGCAAAAGTAACTGCCATACAAGAATCGAAAGATTTAAAACAACTTAAAGTTGAGGAACTCATCGGAAATCTCACCACTTATGAGCTTGAAATGAAATTCAAAGAAGAGCGTGAAGGAGGTGACACTCAAAAGAAATCAATAGCTCTCAAAGGAACAACCGAAAGTGATGATGATAACGATGAAGATGATGGAGCTGCAGAATTGGAGCTGTTAATAAGGAAATTCAAAAAATGGAATCAAAAACATGGAAATTCAGCTCGAAATCAAAAAGCAAAAAGCAGAATAGCCAAAGCACTAGACTACACAGAAGAACAGAAGTTCATTTGTTATAATTGCAACAAACCTGGACATATCAAGCCAAATTGCCCGCAGAATCAATTCAGCCATGGAAAGAAACAGAAAAAGAAAAGTTCTGCAGCCACTTGGGATGAAACAGACGAGAATGATCAAAGCACTGGCAGTGAAAGCGAAAAGGCAGAATTGTGTCTTCAAGGTGATACAACTGACAGTGACGATGACGAGCCAAGTGAGGTATCAAAACTTACCCATTCTGAGTTGCTTATATATTTTCATGAAGTAAACGGTTGTTATGAACGACTTAGGGAAAAATATGCTAAACTTGAATCACAAAAAGATACTTTGATAGAATGTAATGAACAACTTGACCAATTAGTTAAAACCTATCAGAGTAGGATCCCTAAGTGTGATAAGTGTCCAACATTCGAGGAGGAAATTAAAAAATCAGAAACTAATATAAAATCACTTGAAAATGAAATTCTGATTTTAAAAGAGAATGAAAATATTAGGAGAGAGAATTCTATTAAAAAATGCACACAATTGTTAAAGGAAAATGAATCTCTCAAAACACAAGTCCAACAATTGTCAACGACTTTAGATAAATTTTCAAAAAGTGAAAAATCGTTGAATATGCTATTAGGAAAGCAAACTTGTAATACGGATAGACAAGGACTTGGATATAATAAATCGAAAATTGTTGAAAGCAATATTAATCAAGTCAATTCTATGTGCACAATTTGTAGAAAATATGGACACAATCAAAATAATTGTTGGTATAGACCCAAACACGTGAAAACAATTCCAATTTGGGTTCCAAAAGGCACAAATATAAAATCTCTTAAAGTTAAACGAATTTGGGTGCCGAAGGGAACAATTATAAATAGTTTTGGGTCTCCACAAAATTATTCTTATAATTATTCTGCCACTAACAATCATGGACCTATAAAAACAAATAGGTCACATAAATCTTCTCCCGTGTAGGTGTGGTGGCAGGCTAAGGAACAACAATAGCGTTCTCTGGATTTTGGCTGTTCCAGAAACACAATGGGCGACAAAGCAAAGTTCCTTAGCCTAGTATAAGGGTGACAGAATCACAATGGACAACGACGAAAAATATCGTAAAGGTAAAGACAGGTAAAGGTATATTTATTTGTACGATATATTAAATGTGATAATCTGTACCATTTTCTGAATAAAATCAGCCAATTATGCGATGATGATATGATGATGATTTTGATTCTGACTTTATTCAAAATTGTTAGCCATTTATATTCTTATGCCAAAAACACTATAAAATTCTCTAGAATTACTTGATATATAAGTTTGAGAGAAAAATAGTGTTTTGATTGGATAATAATATTGTTGTTATAATATTTTTGGCTAAATCTATATTCATGTTTTGACACGGCCTCGATTTAAAATCCTAATGAATTCTATTTTAAAAATTGTAAAAAGGATTTTAAATTTTTTTTGAAATTGTTGAAACTTTTAAAAAATTGCTTTGAAATAAAAATAATGTTTGATGGCTTCTAAAATTGACGCTTTAATATATGTTTGATTGTTGACACGGTTTTCATTTCAAATCCAAGAGAATTTCATTTAAAATTTGTTGATAATAATCATGAGAAAATTTGTTGAAATTTCTTAATCTGGTCTTTGACATTCAACGAGTGAATTTTGAGTGAAATTTAAATTCAGATGCAGATTACACTGGTAATATGGTTGATAGAAAAATTACTAGTGGAACGTGATTAATTTTTGACACATTCATTTGCTGCATCGTTTCTTCCAAAGAAAATATTTGCATATTTTTCACTTGAAATAATTTTCAAATAGCAGAAAATTTTCTTATAAAACCCCCTCGAGAAAATCATGTTTGACCATATTTACAGATTAGTCATTTTTGAAAAATTATTTTTATAATTTTTGGATTTGATTTTAAATGACTATTTTGACTAATCTAACTCCCTAATGATTATCGAAAAGATCAATAGTGATTGAAAAAGTGATGAGTGTCAATATTTGTCATACATTACTCAAGACAATATATTTAGAAAAATTTCTTTAGAATTTCATAACAAAAGTTATAAAAACTTTTTGTTGGGTAAAAATTCCATGGTCATTTCTATTTCTATCATCTTTCTATCGACCATCACTCATCAAAATCATATATAGTATGTAAATTTGTGGTAGTTTACAAAGGAAATTATTCGTTCTTCAATTTGTTTATCTTCAGATTCATAAAGGAAATTATCTGTGCACAATTTATTATATTCTTCAATAAAAATAAATATCCAAAGTATTCACTCTCATTTAAAAGTCCTCACGGTTATGCATGGGTGAATTACTTGGATTTTTGATTATGTGCTTCCATGCTCATTTAAAAGTCCTCACGGTTATGCATGTATGGAACGCATATCAAAATTAATTGGTTAAATAGACAAGTTGATTCTAATCCCATTTAAAAGTCCTCACGGTCATGCGTGGTTAGAAGATACTTGATTTCATTTTTAAAATTAAATTGGAATACTACTAATCTCATTTAAAAGTCCTAACGGTTATGCATGGTTAGTAGATATTCAAATTTCCCGAAATAAATATACCACAAATAGACAGAACTGTATGATTTTTATGAATCTATCCCCATCATTTCTGAAAGTGGAATATGCGTCTGACATGGGTAATTATGATTTTTGTTTGAAGTTTATTGAAACTTGATATTTATATTCAATTGAGTTAAATGTTTGATTCATGTCGATCACTTTATCTCTAACACTATTATTCTTTTGCTGATAACAAAAGGGGGAGAGAAAAGTTAAGATTTTGTCAAATAAAATCTAGCAAAGGTCAAATAATTTTCTATTTTGCATCTAGACTCATTTGCATATTTTATTTGTATGCATATATGTAGGGGGAGTTTTGTGTAGAGAAGAAGCAATTAAATAGGGGGAGCAATTAGAATATATCAATGATCAAATACATTTAACATATTCAAAATCTTAAATATATGTTTGTTATCATCAAAAGGGGGAGATTGTTGAATATGCGCTTATATGATTTTTGTTTGATGATAATAAACATATATACATTCGTTTAAATGTATTTGATAATATACTATTTATTTTCACAGATTAAATAAATATTTGCTGAATAAAATAAATAACACAGAATTTGAATTCAAACGAATATTTTATTCAAATAAATATTTATTACAATTTTGAATAGTATACAAATTCAAGCTCTCACTATTCACTATACAACTTTGATACAATTTCAATTACATCACTATTTTACATCAGCACCTCACTACATATCACTCACACTCGTATTTATCTTCAACTGCATTCAAGTTTGAATCCAGCATCTGAGCAATTTGCAAAAATATAAACTAACACAGTAAAATTGAAAATAAAATATTTTTGCGATATAAAATAAAACGTGAATTTTGAAAATGATATTTGCCTCAGTTATTTGGGTTGTTCGTCGTCATTTAAATTTGAATTCATCATACACGAACAACTTGTGACATACACAGTATATTACTGTATATGCCACAAGGCCGTGCACGCCGATATATACACTTGATTGATTTATAGGGACAGGCAAGCACATGTCAAACCCAAATGAAAAACCGAGTTCAACTCACGTGCAATATATTCAAAATCACGACACGAGCACAAGGTCAAACCCAAGTTTTGAAACTGGGTTCAACACAAGGCAACGTCAAGTCCAGACAATACAGTATGAACAAGCCAAAATGAAGTTGTACAAGTACAGTCAAGAAAGCAGCTCAAGTCATCAAGTTCAAGTCAGACCACTGTAATAAGGCAGTAGAGTACATAAATACAGCTACAATGGCCAGACCAACCAGAAAAGGTGCAATGCAAATATGCAGTGCATACAAGTAACCCAAGTAATACAAGAACAGTGCATTGAACAATGTGCACAGATACAAGTTCAAGTGCTCAGTGCAGACCACAGAATGCCACAGCAAATACATCATGAAAGACCAGAGTAGTTTAGTCAAGCAAGTGCACAACAATCAACACAGTGAAGTATACCAGTGATACATCAGTGAATTCAACATGACAGTGTACAACACCAACATAAGCAACAACATGAACCAACTGTGCATATATGAAGCACACTCAAGGCCCAGAAACAGTACAAGGCATGTCAACAAGCAATGTAATCAACATGAGTATCACAGGAACTCGACAGTGGACAGACCAAGTGCAACAGATTCGAAGAACCAAAGTCAGTGGAAAGCTACAGGAATGATCAGACCAACAACAGTGTGCAACAGGGAACACAGGTCAGACTATATCAACTCAACAACAACAGGATGCACCAGACCAAGATGATCAAGTGCAGATCAGACCGAACCAGGTCAATAGCACACTCAAGACCAGACCAGACAAGTCCAATGATGTAAATAGTGAAGAACATAAAGTACTACAGAGATCAATGCAGCTTCACAGCAATCATAACACAAGCCAGAGTGAATGCAGACAAGCACATGAATACATAAAGCTACAAGTGATGCAGCATCAATCAAAAAGTGATATGGTGAAGCACTGACTCAAATACAACTACAAGGCATGAAACCATAGTGAAACATCACAATGAACACCACTGACCAGTGAATACAACATCAAGTTGCAGACTCCAAGTTACAAACTAAAATGTGCAAATCAGTGAAAATATACAATGCACCAGAAACATGCAAGTGTCAAAGTACAGGTGCAAGTGTACATAAGAGAAGTACAAAATGACCAAACAGCAACAGTGAATGGGGCAAAGCACAAAAGTGCAACAGCAAATGCAATGACCATGTACAGGTATGAAATGGTCAGGGTGTCAACAAGTCAAAGCCGTGGTTGTCGAAGTCAAAGTCAGAGACCTCAACCAAGCAACAAATATATTCAATTATGAACAAGTCAAGGCCGAAGCTGTAGCAATCAAGAAGCCGTAGTCAACAACGTGATGATCACGAAATAAATCAAAATCGTAACCATCAAGCAATGAAATATACGATTATGAACTAGTCAGAATCAATCATCAAACGTTCAATTTAAATCAAGTGGCCGAGAAGAATTTTTGACAAATTCAAACATATTTTATACGAACGAGAATATAGGAATTCGATTCCTATTTAAACAATTCATCATCGGCAAATTTGAGGATCGAATTCCAGAAAGCATAAAATCAGAAAAGCACAAGCAAATAATTACATACCGAATCGAAGAAGGAATTCGATCAAAGAAGTAGCCGAAGTGAGCATCAATCAATCAAGGATACACGCAAGAGATCATAGAATCAATCTACATACTATCGGCACTTCAAAAGCCCTAAATCTGGAAAAGGAATGAAGCCCTAAATTTGCAAGAGGAACGGCCACCATTATACACGCAAACGAACGGAGTAAAGCAAAAGGAGACGGGTCAAAATAATAAAAGGGGCCGGCCTATATATTTTAAGGGCTTTTAATTATTAATTAGGGTTATTTATTTTAATTTGTTTTTAACTTCGTATTTACTTTTAAACCGTTTAATTTTCTAGTCGTGTGACTAGGGTGCAAACTACGGTGTGTAGTTTGAGAATTCGCAACTCGGTGGTTGAGTTGTGGCAGGGTTTTGAGCGTAGAGTTAGATTAGTCAATAGCGGGTATAGCGAGTTTACGTGTGTAAGCGAGGGACTATCTAATTTCTAGTAGAAACCTTGGGGGCAGCACGTAGGCAGGGTTTTGCCGAAGCTGGGTAAATTCTGTGTTGTTCTGTTCTGCATTTTATTATTCTGCTATTTATTTCTGTGCTGGTAGTATTCTGTGATCTGTGTTAATATTAGTTTATAAGCTTCCGCAATTAATTTTTATAATTAACACTATCACCCTATTCACCCCCCCTCTAGGGTGAAATCGATCCTACATATAGAAGTAATTAAATGGAAGTGATTAAGGGTTAATCACTTAGTATAACTAATTATAGGATTAATTAATTTTCTTAATTGATTAAGGGTTACTTACTGAATATAATTAAAGAGTAATTAATCAATAATGATAAGGATAATTACCTATTGTTATTAAGAGAAAATTAATCAAGAAAGATTAATTAAGGTAATTAATTAAGAGATGATTAATTAGTTAATTAGTGTAATTGATTAATGCTAAGTAAGTAGGAATTAGGATAATCCAAATGATTGAGTAGATAATCAATTTAATTAGAGATTAATTAATTAAATTAAGTAAGAATGAATCAAACTTGTTTATGGATGATTTAATGATACGAAAAATTTAATAATATTGGATGACTTGGATGTGCTATCTTTGATATGTGATATGTGCTGTTTTGTGATATGTTTGGTTGAATTAGATAATATGAATTATCTATCTATGTTGATATGAATCATCTATCTGTGTACAAGTGTTATCCTTATAATTAATTTTTTTTAAGACATAATGGTTTAAATAGTAATATTGTGAGTTATTTATCGATTATAAATTGTTATATGGTATGATATCCAGAATATGTATTATTGTTTTAAACTCAACAATTTGGATTAGATATGGTATTTAATTCAAAGAGACCGGGGTCGGGTATCAGTAAATACCCGAACCCATTTCGATTTGTAATCTATATAGATTTGACATGTGCAATCAATAGGCTGGAATGGAATAATATGGACCTTTGAAACTAAGTATGGGTACTTAGGGATTGATTTGGAATTAAGTGTTGAGCATAATAAGTAATGAACTCATAGTGAAGTATGAGTTACCCAGATTTTTCTTTTATAAATTGAACTTAGTATTTCAAATTATGGGTTTACTTGCGCTGGTTTCCAGCCTGACCCGAGTGTTACTTTGATGTAATGCTCGGGTCAGACTGAGTATTACAGTTTTTCAGGTAAGGACGTTCTGGAGCTCAAGTGGCGAACTGGATGACAGGAACGTATGGAGTGTATTCCATTGTGATGTATTGTAGTTTATATAGGACATGTTCATTGTATCTGTCTAGTGTTTGTGTATATGATGTAACTCCGATGTATTAAAGTGTAATTTGATAACTACAGCTTTCTGTGTATAAATGCTATTATTCGATATTATATTTTGATCTGCTTCGAATGTGAGGTTCTGTATCTTGTTTTCTGTTTTCTTCTTCTATCTCTTCTCTTCTTTTCCTAACTATCTGGAATCTTTAGGATCGAAAATTCCAGGTCGTTACAGGTTTCGATTGGGGAAGATGCTCGATTCATTGTCAGATCGATCCGTTTCAAGTTACATCTGTTTATAATTCTTGAGAATGATATATGCATGATTGTCAATACTTGAATGATTGGAAATGCCGATTGAATGACAAATCACTTGTGATGGGGTCATGGATTGGTGACGATCCCAAAAAATTTCAAACTAGGTAAGATCGATCTGGAGTGACAAAGAAGGCCCCATAAGGTTGCATCTTGAATTTCAAGGTATTCAGAGTTCACATGTTTGAGTTATGGAAAAAATAAGATGGATCATCATCGTTGGATTGGTGGTATATTACTTGGAGTCCATCCCGAGAAAATCTGCCGTTTTCTTGGAGTCAGCACATAATTTGCTTAAAGTTATATAATTTGAAGTGCCGGGTTGCTAACAAATAGTGCTTGGAGTCATTTCCATGTTTGCTCAGAGAAAATCTTGGTTTTACCGGAGTCTGATTTTGGGCCATAATTTCCTAGGTTTACTTCGAGTTAAATGGATGACTACCTGAGTTCGACTTCAAGTCAGGATTTCCAAAGTCCGCTTCGAGTCGAATAGGCAATTACCCGATATTGATTTCGAGTCAACCCTTAAGTGAGTTTCCAATGACCATTTTGATGATTTTCGATGATTTTCGACGACGACCTTTCGTGATTCGAGGATGTCCATTAAGGGATTGAGGCTAGTCAGTTGGGAGTGGTCATAATATACCATGGAAGCTTGGCCTTGTAAACGATCCTAATTTGTGTCATATCTTCTTGGTTCTCCTGCCTCGGAAGTACCATATAAGTAGCAGTTATCCGTCCATTGTTTGGCACTATGCTGCGACATAGGTTTTAGTGCTGCTTCTACCATTTTTCATGTAAGCATTTTCACCCAATTTTTCTTCCTCAAATTGCTTGTCTTCTTTAGAGCTAAAGAGGGTCATCGTTATATCTCCCTATGTGGTTTTTACCCCTAAGTTCGGGTTTGTCGCGAGCGCATTTGCAGTGGGTGGAATGTTACCTTTTTTCATTGTGATTCTTGGAGCTATACCCACTACTTCCTGTTTCTTCTGTCTTCTATCGATCATATCCCTTTCGAATGATCCATACGGAGGTTTGGCTGGTGAGGGTTCGAGGCAACGCCCTCGAATTTCACCGTACATGTTATGAAGTTGATGTTGATACATTTTTGTACCCCAATAGTGATAGTTTGATTTGTATTTGATGCTGGTTAATGCAAAGATTGAGGATCTAACTTTTGAACCCCTGATCCAAGGTAGATAGCTAGATCTAAGCCTAAGTTGCGTTCTCAGTGAATGCACTCAAATGTTAACCCAAAAACGGATCAACACTCTAGTTTAAGTGTGAAACCGCCAGCCCTGTTCTCATAGAGCAATAATATAAACAATAGATATAAAAGAAAGCGGTAAGAGATAGAAGACAAGATGATTTTTATAGTGGTTCGGCTGTTAACAAAGCCAACGTCCACTTTATAATTTTTTATTGACTTAGTGTTGTTACAAGAAGTGTTTGATTACAAAGCTGTTGATTATCCTTAGCTAGATTGAATCTCCAAGGTTGGAATCCCTTGGAGAATCACAGTGATCCCCGTTGGAGAATGTTGTGAGGGAGGTGAAGAGTGAAGAAAGCTTCTAGCAGAGTTTCAGCAACCTATCCAGAGAAGATCTAGTTTATGTTGTAGGTTGGATTGTATTTATAGAGGTTAGAGAGCTACTGGGCCAAGCCCGTTTTCCAAAATGTTTGCACAGGACCACATGAAGGCACATTGGAAATTGTGTCAGAAACCGAGCTAACTCTATGAATCGCTAGCGATCCATAGATTAGACTCGAAAGCGATCCAATGCCTTCATGCATTCCCCGTGCTTTGTTGTAGCAATGAACTGATAAAAATGTATAGATCACTAGCGATCCATATACTTAGCCAATTTTTTGGTCTTCGTCTTCTAGATCATGATGCAGGAAGATAGATGGGCTCGCGAGCAAACGCTATGGATCACTAGCTATCCTTAATGTCCTTAATATTTTTATGCTTCCTTCTGGCTTCTTCTTGGCTTGTTGTTCAAGTCCTTTTGGTTGATTCTCGGTGTGTTCTGACTCGACGTAGATTGTCTGACTTCCTTTGGATTCTGTTGGTGGAAAACCCGAATAACACACTGTATTCCACGATTTTATAATAGTGAGATAGATTCTTTCAGGAGTATCTACAAGCTGTGAACATTGAAACCGGACCTGTCCTACAAATTCTTTTTTCTTTCTTTAGTCCTACTATTCATATTTTGCACGTCCCTCGTCTTTGACCCTGTTGACATTTGTAAGTCCTGCCTTGGTATCAAAATCCTCCAAAAGCATAAACATGTATGCCTGGTTATGTAAGTCCTCCAAGGTGGTAGTAAGATTCTTATTAAGTTCCCTCTATAACTCTGTTTTCTTGTTAATTCCTAAAGCAATAACCACAAGGAAATCTATTCATGCATAGCGGCTCTTATAGCGCTGAGCCATGCGAGATTGTTTAGTAACTTTTATACATCCTTTTGCTTGATACCCAAGTGTTAACGGTTTAATGTTCGAAAGGACTAAACCAAATAAACTTGAAGTATGACATGCATAGAGGAAAGCAATGACATTTTCTCCTTTCTAGCTCCAACCACTTCCATATGTTGAATGTAATGCCTCAAATGTGTTTAAGGGTTGGTTTTTCCAATGGATTGATCCTTGACTAGTCTTAAAATACAGGGTTTGACTACATATCTAATGTTTTGAGTGAATTAACTATGGTTTATCTTGCCAACCATTAGTCTCCTTCTTTGCTTGCCTCACAATTGACGCCTTAACCTAGGGACTCGCTCGTCCGCTATTGGAATTATTCCTTAGGTTGCTTGGTGGAACACATAATACCCTCCTTGCATTGGATCAACCACTTATGTACCAGTCTGTATGAATTTAAGCGGCCCCATATCAACAGCCAATTGTGTGATTCCAACATCAGCATTTACTTCTGGTGAGACATCTTCCCTTGGTCCGGCATGGGCTATACCATTGGTCCAATACCGATTAGTTTTGCATCGATCCGATTTGGTTCAAGCCCTAACCGATTTAGTTTGTGGAAGTCTAGACTTCCATGGCTCCTTCTTGCCTTACTTGCTCCTTTCCAGTCATTCTTGATAGGTTACAAACAAAATCCTAGACTTGGACTCTTGGACCTGCATCGGTGCTTCTTGCTCCATAAGTCTAAGGTATGCACTATTATCTCTAAATACTTAGCTAGGAAAGTAGCTGCCATATTTTCCATCATCATTTTCCATCTCTAATAGACTTTTCTCTAGTAGTTTTTCCAAGTTGTCTTTCTAATGCATCATATTGCAACCTCATATACTTTACCAGCTCATAGACGTAGTCCTCCAAAGTGGCTAGTTTCTCCATTATCGATCTTTTAGCAAACTTCATTCTAGGGTGCACTTCACTATACAAGTCGTTAAAGAGAACCTTTCATCTGTTTTCTAAATTCTAGTGGCTGCGACATTAAACCAGGATACGTACTGCCATAGCGACTCATCCCATTGCTTTACATCATATAATGAGTATCCATATTACGGTTGTTCAATAAATGCCGGATTTGACTAATAAACTTTTTCTTTAACATCACACAATGATGAATTGATCCTAGGGATAAACCACAAAACTACATAGTGGATAAGCCTGGCAAGAATAGATGAAAATACTTGCACAATGCTTCCTCTATAATTGTGCTTATCAACATATATTGGGTATACCATTTTCGATGTACTATAGGGCCGGTTAGTCCTTTGTATAGCTCCATAGTAGCTCCTAAAATATTTGGAGTTCCTCGTAATTCTATCCTTAGGGAGAAGTTACTGCTAAACCTAACTCCAATGCCTCACTCCACTTGTTTATATCAAACACATTATCTAATGATTCGAGCCATATTATCCTTTTTTCGAGTGATTCACAATGATAGCCCATCCTTTTCCTTCGAGGGGAGCAATTTCCTTCAACTTCCCTATGATAATTTGATCATCAATTATAGGCATGGCCATGGATCTAACACCAATCCCGGTGATCATTTTGTCCCCCATCGATCATAGTTTCAATGACAGAATAAGAATCATTTGTTGCAGCTGCACTTAGTTCGACATCAACCCTGTCTGGTTCGGTGCCAAACCACTTCTTGGGTCTAGCTTCAGGCTGAACGCTTACTTGCTTCCTCCCTCTAGCATTTCTTCTTCAATCTCTTTGACTTTCTTGATCATATTCTTTGTCAAAGTTTGAAACACTTCGGCTTCTTGATCCTCTAGATTGGGATCGGCCTTATGTTCAAGTGTTGTGACCAATGGTTTGCGCCTGCCCAAATCATGTCATAAGTTAATCCACCATTGCTTGTTGTTGGACAAAGAAACATTTATTTATCTTGTCCATAAATCTATCTAGGTTGCATATGGTAATTACATCCACTAGCACCATAGTGCTTGCTGAATGATCATTCTGATTAGCAGTTGTCTATTTGGATGCTCTGGTGTTCTATGCATTCTCGCTAGTAGCACCAACCTTATTCTTTGATCTTAAAGGAATGTTGAGAATTAGCTACCAGAGAAAGCAACAAAAATGTATGCATATAAAATAGGAAAGCACCTTCAATCTATTTATTTTAAAGCTGTGAATACATGGTGTATAACACAGCTGTTATATTTGTATTATAATTGATTTACAAAGAGTGAATCACATATAGGTTATGCGTAAAGTAAATTGCAGTAAAGTAAAGAACAAATATTTATAGTGGTTCGGCCAGAATGTACCTATATTTACCGTCCATTTTCATTATCCTTCATACGAATATTTGGTACAATGCTTAGGGTACAAAATATGATGATTTGTTTCTCAATAAATAGTATGATGTAGACCTAAGGAAGTATATCTGGCATCTTCTGTTCATCTATTCTTGATTGCCCCTTTCTGTTCGGCTGTTCGTATTAGCATATCTTTGTTTGGCTATCCATCCTGGGCAACTCATGTTAGGTTGTTATGTTTGGTGGCGCCTTTTGGCGGTGCCTTGGCCCAACGTTGTCTCTGTCCGGCGATTCCTCGATCCGGCAATGTCTCTTTCTGGCAATTCTTCGGTCCAGCGGTTTGTCTGTCTAATGGTGCGATGGTCAGGCAGTTCCTCTATCCAGGGATGCTTAATTTTGATGGTGCCTCGGTCCACGATTCCTCGGTCTGCTGGTGCATCGGCCCGGTGGCTCCTGGGTATGGAAGTGCAACAATTCGGTGGTAGTTGTCTATGTCTGGCGATTCATTGGTCTTGTAGTGTCTTTGTCCGACGGTGTCTCGTGCCTTGGTCCACGGTTCCTCGGTTGGGTGGTTCCTCGATCTGGTTTTGCCTCTCTATCTGATGCAACTCCAATACCATAAGTCTTAAGGACGGTTCTTCATAACTCGATGTTAGACTGGATATTTAAAGGTGATTGGATAAGGCTACGATGATTCATTGTTGCTCAAAAATGCTTCAGAGATTTTGTTCGGTAAGATTTTGTTAGGTAAAGATTTGGTTAGGTAGTTTCTAGAGCTCCAAACTTGTCTGTCACTCTTTCTTAAGCAGTACAAATAATGTACCTGCCAAGAATTGAACCCCTAACCTCTCTTTTGGAAGTTTGCCACTAAACCACTTGAGCTACATATTTTTGTGTCATAACTCCTTCATTTTAAGTCAGAATTGAAAAAACTTGAACCAATAGCTTCGTATCATTGAGTAGAATATTCTATTGGCTCTTATTGTTTCATTTGCTTGAAGTAAGTAGTAGATTTTCAAGATGGGGACTGAGTCGCTTAGGTGGTGGAAAAAGTTTAAGATGATCATATCTTCCAATCCGTAGCTCGGATTGAGATGTGGTTTCAATATAGGTGCATGTCCTGACTTTAGGAACATTTTACAAGTGCTTTGATTATATTTCCTGACTATGTCAAATATTCCTCAACATTTCGCCTTGCCTTTTGGATTACATGTTGGCTCCTTTATTATGCACCTTTCAACCATCTCTATCTAGAAGTCATTTTGTATTCATCATGCTATGGATGAAAATGCCTAGGGCATAATTTTTTTCCATATCTTACTTATCAGTTACAAACATGTGATCATCAATCACATACTGCTAGTGCTTCAAAAATCAAAACAAGCTGACTATTGTTGCACAATCCATTTTCATATACCCAAAATTATAAAAGAGATACATCAAACTCATGTATTGCATTAATATATTCTTATATGTTAATGCAATACACGGTATAACTTATTTGAATGAATATGTTGGCTTTAGATTGATCGTATATAATTTCCTCATTTTGACATACAAACATTGAAACATATCCATGTGTGCTGAACATGGAAAAAAAATTCAATTTTTATGTTATAAATATATGATATAGGACCTTGTCAAAATTATTCAAGTAATATAATCAAAAGAAATGTCCCCAACATGAACTCAAAACCAAATGCAATAGTGGAACATTTTTAAAAGTAGATTTGAAATATACTCTTAAAAAGTTACATTTTACAAGGTCACCGTAGTTGCCAAAAGGTGTGTATTTATTGCTCTAGAAAAGCGGTAAAAACATTTTCTAATAAACAACTAACACCTATTATTATAATCACTGATATGTATTAATGTATTTTTCTTCTTCAAAGTACGTGAGAAAATTCTCCATGCTAATTGATAAGTTATATTCTTCAAAGAGAATTTGTAAGTCAAAACATGTAGTACTCCAAATATAATATTTTAACAATGCAAGATGGCTATAATAAATCTAGCTTAAAAGATCATCCATTTGAATTCTAAACTAAATCAAAATTGTAGTTGATGATAAATTAGTTTACTTTGATTGTTATAAAGTTTTCATTTTTGTTAATATTATTTAGATATTATATATTACTCGTCACGATGTGAGATTATGTTATGTCTTTTTTCTTTTACCTCAACATCTGTCTTTCCAACACTTGGATGCTTGACATGTGGATACCGTGAATGTATTAGTATAAACTTTTGAGGGTCGAAAAGGCAGGTCGTTATAGTGATATAGAGCCAAAGGTTAAATGAGAACCTTGGCCTTAGTGGGGTAAACTCATTAAAGATAGGGTAAGTGACACTCTAGAATGAGTTTAGTGTATTATATGAAAGCACATATTTGTTAGTGCTATAAAAATATTTTATATTGTATTAAAATTGGTAAAAAAATTATCTAGGATTATATTTTATATATAAAAGAATAATTTTAAAATTTGGATATGATTATTTATGTGGTGATTGTTTGTCAGGAAGTGATAATGTGCAATTATTATCATTTGTTATTTGATTAGTCATTCTCGTCAATATAGAAACCTTGACTATTTGTTGTTGATTAGTTATTTATGCTCCAACGGTTTATGAGCATTTATTTGTTTGAGTTTGGCTAAATATGAATATCTTGTGAATCTAGTTTCACAATTTGAATATAAGGCATTCTTTAATAATATAGGTTTAACAAGTTTACTTTGTTAAAAGGAAGTTATTCAAGAATAATTTTTTTTATAAGTTAGAATTATAAATTATGTTTAATAAATGATGAGTATTTTTGAGAATTTATATCCCAGCGTCTTTGAAAAAAATTCAAATGATTTTTGGAAAACGTCATAATAATATTACTTGAAAGAATTTATGAGTATAAATGTTTTCAAAGAAAAATTAAGTAATATACATTTTCTTTGGATAGTTCTGGGAATGAGTCTCAATTAGTTTTGTGGTGATCTGAATAATCCTCTAAGTGATGATCGGAGGTTTGCTGAGGCAAACGTTGTAGTACACTTAGTAAATATTACCTTTGCCATTGTACGATCAAAACGAGTTTGAATCTGAACATGCCCAAAGCAAGTTGGTAATTGATACTTTTGTTAAAACTATACAACAAGAATTATATACAGTATTGTTTCAAAATGGATTCAAAAAAGAAGAAATGTTTATATGTTAACTAGTTCAAGTGACTCGAAAATGACTAAAAATAGGCAAGAGCTATGTTCGGATGGTAAACACTTATCTTATGTATTACCTTTCGTGGTAATGTGATGTATGATACTATTTGGTAGGACTCAATTTCTTGGTATCATTTTGGTGTTACTCGATCTATATGCATATTTTCTATGGATTAAAATATACAGTAGCATTCCCAAAAGATTTTGAATAAAAACTAGATATTTAGTTCTTAAGATTCTTTAGAGAGAATGGATTCAAAATACATAGGTATTTTGATTAAAGTGTGTGTTGATAAATGAAAATTTTAATATAGGTTTATATCACTCTTGGTTAAAGAATCAATAATTTAACACAAGTTTTTATTGGTTAAATTTGATAAAAATATTTTATTAAGCTTTATTTTATTAAAATCATGTCTTTTTTTAACGTATAAATTGTGAAAAATGTTTAATGTTACGGGGCTGACTAATAAATGTCTTTACCTTAGAAGTGTTTAAGGAAAAGTAGATTCTAGGATTGTGTTTGGATACTAGAATCATATTCTTCTTAGCTACTTACTACATCTGATGAGTGAAGAGGTTGAAGAGGTCAAATCGGTTTTAAATAGATTTATTTTGGGTCTGCATCTATATTTAAGGAAAAAAATAAAACATTAAATCAAATAGTTATCTTAGGATGTAGTAGGATATTAGAAAAGTTTAAAACTTAAATAATATCATTATGATTATTTTCATGAATAATTTTGGGAAGTAAAGAATTTGGAATAGTATAATTACTATGTTATCCTAAAGGGATAAAACCGTAAATTGGACTAGGATCATTTTATTCCATGACCATTCTTGATACAGAGTTCGGCCTTTTAATCTCTAGGTAGTGTACACTAGTCCAAACTAGGCATTTTCACTCATTTCTTAAATGCGAGTACCTGAGATGGATTCTTGGGATAATATGATGTTTTTTTATCATAATTTAGGACCATGTAAGGGAAAGATAAGTATCAGATCAAGGAACCAGATTAGGGTTTCACACAATAAAGAAGTTCGGTGATCTATACTTGTTTGGATGAGAGATTTACGTATCAAAACAAATGATCGGGTTGAATATTGCATATGGATGATTCATGCACATCATATAGGCTTAAGTATATTTGCCTTTAATGTTTTATATTTTATAAGGGTTGGGTAGATGACTCTTTGATTTTTCATGAAATAATATGAATAATCTATTGATTAATAACCTATGTCTATTCTGCATGAGGCATGCTTAATAGATCGTTTATCACCACTGTGTGATGAGAAAGTTATAAGCCTCCATAAACCCTAATTTTGTTTGTTAGTCATTTAATATTTTGATAAATGTTAACAATAAGTATGGCTTGTTTCTTGTTGTTTGTTTGTGAAGAAATTTCGGGGTCAACATTCTTCTAAGGGAGGAAGAATATAACGACCTAGAATTCTATCGCTTTAATTTCTAAACATTTAATTAATTTTAAATATTCAATTAATGGTTACTAATGATAAAATAACCCTCTTTTAGTTAATAAATAGTGATGGTAAACTTTCTTTAGAATTTTCATTAAAACAATAAATAGTTCGATGAATAATTGAAAATGTAACCAAAAATTATTTTTTCTAATTTTCGACTTTTTATCGAAAGAAAGTTGTCGCAACGTTGTTGATACTTATGTACACATACATACATATTTAATAAAGTAGAAAATAGTATAAAAGGAGATTAATTATAACTAAATAATCCTTAAGTTCTTTTAAAATGTAATTAAGTTAAGTAATAAAGTAAAAGAAGACTTTTCTCCTCATTTTAAAAATGATAAAGTATTAAATGGTGTGTGTTATCATTAGCAAGTACATGTATATGTGAATAGGGGTGGAGCTGAGTTGGCACTTAGGGAAGTGCATGGAAAAACGCATTTTTTGAAGGGTAATTTGATAATTTGGCTAAGGAGCATTTGAAGTCTTTTCCCATTTTTGCAAATTCTATAAAAGGAGCGCCACCACTTCCACTCTTCCACTTTTCATTTCATTCTTTACATTCTACTTTCATGTTTCTTCACTTTCTTTCCTTAGTTTCCATTCTAAAAAACCACAAGCAAAGCAACTTCAGATCGTCCCTAAATTCTTCCATAAGTCCTTACTACCATAATAAAACTTCTTACCACTCAAAACTCAAAACTATGCGACATTGCCACCATTTTCTCCTTTGGCTATGTGAATTTTTGGAGGAGAAGTGGACCTTGGCGTGAGCTAAAGGGGAGGAAGCTTTGGGCCATGAGAATGCAGAAGGAATGGGAGGAGCTAGGAGGTTTGGACATGAAGGAAGGTGGAAGCTTTGGTTTTGGAAGAGGAAATCTTACTTTAAAAGTCATACATTTTATTGCTGTAAAAATAATTTCTTGCTTTGGGTGTTGTGAATTTCTTATATGTTCTTGTTTGGATTTGATTCCGCTTGTTAGCGGAAGATATATGTAACTTTGATTTGTAGAGGACTAAAGAAAAAGGAAGTCGCAGTGTTTCGTAGCGAACAGGTGACCACGTAAGCACTTCATAGAATAGAAATTTCATAGAGGATCCTGAAGGATTCCTCGCCTTCTTGATTTTAATTTACATACATTCTTTGTTACGAAAATATTTGTATATGTGGAAAGTGAATGTTGTTTAGCTACGGTCGACAAATTTTATTGTTGGTTTTGCGGCATCGAAATCCCATGCTCTCTTTTAAGATGGTTTATTACCTTGTTTTATAAAGTGTTTTGAAATAATTTCCAAACATGACTTTTGATTTTCAAACCTTTTTATAAAAGGTATTTAAAGTGGTTTAAAAAATAGAAAGAAAACTTGTTTCAAAGCTATTTGATTTACAAAATTTACAGTCCACATACCGATAGTCGCTATAGATGCACTTTGGAAATCTACGATTTTAGTAAAGTTTATCGATTCGGATATTTTGTAAATTCCCTTCAAATATGGTTTACAAAAGTTGTAGAAGTAATTTAAAGGAGATTCAAGATTTAAATATATTTTAAAGAATTTGTTTGAGTTATTTAAACAATAAGTTTAAATTTTACTAAGGGAACTGCTTTGTTTTAAATGTCAAATTTTGTTTTAAAAAGGGACCATCTCTGAATGGATGGTTTAGATACAAATTCAAACTATGTTTTAAAGAGTTCTAAAAGTAAATTAAAATGTGGAAGAAAGTAAGGATTACAATATTATTTTTGTAATAAATGTTTTCGAGAAAAGGAAAGAGATTTATGGATTGTAACATTTTTATTATAGTAAATTATAATATCCCCCACTTTGAGGCCTAAAACTAACGGCTATGGATGCTGCAGTCATCCATGGATATTAATCCTCGGCGACTGAATATGGTAATGGTAGATAAGTTCATATACCAGAAACACATGGATATGGAAAAAGTTTAAAATTTCAAAAAAGAACTTTCACATTTCATTCCAAACTCATTTCAACATACATTGCATAATCCCACAACATTAACCATGTACTGAAAAATATAATTATTACATTATACTCTAAGTGCGACATATGAAGATGCCCCTTTGGGGATCTGAGTATATAATAGGCAATAAACGACTTTGCCTTAACAAAAAAAATACACAGCAGAATCACATGAGAAAGAACTTAAACAACTACATGCCTTCTGCACGACTCTGGGAGTTTTTCGTCTTAAGAGGTACCTGAAAACCTTAAATCTTAAAATACTCAAAATCAATTGAGTACTTGAGCGTTTAAAGAGAAAACATAAACTTCGAGTCAGACATAAAGCCTGGTATGAATAATAATATATCATCCCAAATCATTTGGATATCTAGTGAGAACACGCCGTTTAGCGGAAGAGGTTTCCCCTCATTAGTTTCTTTAAACCTTTATAAATCATTTTCTATGCCCCTATATCCATAATGGTTAATTCAATTCAAAACATTATTATGTGATGATATGCAAAACAATTGAATCAATTCTGGATTATCTGGATTACTCATTCCCAGTTCATTTTGACTCTTTATCATAATTGTAGTTTATTGTATTACTATTAACCTAACAATTTTCATGGGCTAACTAATAACTGGTTAAACTTGTAAGGACTCTCTATCCAATTATTAGTTTTCATGGGATTACTATGAACCTATTGGTACTCTAATATCATTTCTTGTATCCGATTTTTCATAGGCTAACTAGGAACCTATTGACTATCTGTTAATATTTTCTTATCCAGATATAGTTTTCATAGGCTTAATATAAATGTAACGACCCGGTATTTTCAACCATTCGCATCCGCACATGTCAGACTTGAATTGTTCAAAATACCGCGTTGTAAATAAAATTTGGAAAATCTCAAAATATACAGTAAATAAATAGTCACAGAATCACAGACACAGAAATCAGAATACTCACAGCGGAATCTAAAAATAACTTAGTGGTTCATGAAGCCACTATCAATAGTCTCAAAATAAATATAAAGTACATAGTCTTAAACTAAATATAGTTTGAAGTCTCCACAGAAACTCTCAATATTAAATTTGTCTTGATTACAACGGCTAAAATGAGAACTGAACAAAAACTTGACTGTAGCTTGAAAAGAGATGACCTGCTGAAGTCCTAGCTTCGGAGGTGAAGTCTGAACTGAAACTCAGGCTGACCCGAGCGAAAAATAAAACATAAACACTCGAGTCAGGACATACATACTTATACAGTGTAAGCTAATTCAAGTGTACTGTAATATTAAACAAGTAACTTAAAGGATGCTTGGGACCGCCCATCCTCTAAGGATCCGTTAAACTATTTACTATGTAGTAATACTTCGCTATTATAATAGTTTCTATTAGTAAAATAAACGTACTTTTAAATAGCGTTAAGGCTTTACATTTTCCACCTTAACACATAATATATTCCCATAGTCTATACAGTATCGTAATCTCCCCCGGAATGAGCGTCGTCAGAGGGCACTCCATAGGTACGGTACAAAACCAAAAGCGTATAAGACTCGCTATGGTAGGCGACACAGCACAACTAGGCAATGCCAGGGTAGATATACCAATTACGCATCCGGACCGGTGGAAACGCGTAGCGCGCAGCTACCACTCACCTCGAACAACACTCCCAAATCAAAGGTGCGCACCAAAACAAGCACAAAAGTAATAGAATGGCATACGAAGTAGTGCGTCCGATCAGAGGTGCTACCTCATTAATCCTAGAATCGCTACTGTTTTAGCCACCTTATGCCAACTCACGGGAGTCGGGTCCACGTATTTACCTTAAAGGAAACGTCACCACCTTCCTGCTTCATTCTGGAATCTCCACCCCGTACACGGTTGTCAAAGTGGTTTTCGGTATCGACAGAGAGTATGCCAGATATCCGATCCCGGTCTCTTTAGCAACCAAACGTTATTATAACCCGTGGTTACAACTTTTAAAAATGGTATTTATTCTTTAAAAATCAAAATAAATTTCAAATACATTTCAATATCTTAATATCATTTCATATATCATTTATTTAAACATCAGTCATTTTATTTAATATAAAATACCATTTAAATCTATTTAGTTTATTTAGGAATTAATTGCCTTTCAACTCACATTTAAAAGTTAAATTCTTCCATTTAAAAACATTTAAAGTCAATTCCTTATTTTTATTAATTACATTAAATTCCAAAATTTAAGCCTTTTTTCCAAAGATTGTTAAATTTTATTAAAACAATCAAAAATTCAGTTTTCGTAGCACTTATAAAATGCTAATTAAAGTTATAGGTTAAAACAGTTCATTGACAAAAGACAACATTTAAGTGCTGTAATAGATTTCTTTATTTCCAACTAAACTTTAGTTATCTTATCAACTATAGCACTTACAAAGTGCTATAATGGCTTTTAGTTCAAATTAGCCTTTAAGTTCATTTAAATTTAACTACAACATTCACAAATGCTGTAATATCCTTTATATTAAAATTTCAAGGTTTAACTATAATTTCATAACTAAGTAAATTTTTATTTAAATCGTATTTAACTTACAAATCATATATTTTCACATTATGAAGTCATAATTTCAATACTCATATTTTTATGAATTTATAAGTAAATTTTCATACAAAAAAATCAAATTTTATTATGAATTTCTTATTTAAATCCAAGTATTAAATTCCCATTTATTTAATTAAATAGTTAAGTTTTAAATTCCCAGAATATAACTTATTATCAATTATTTTACTTAACTAAAATCTCACTTTTAACAAAAATTTAGAATTTCCCAAAATGAGTTATATTTCAAAATTTTAATTAAACATTCATTTATTTAACATTTGACTCCTTCAAAAATCATTATAAATTTTATAAAAATCATTTAAATACATTTTAAACCAGAATATTATAAATTTTCCATTTAAAATATTTTTAAAACATTTCAGAAAAATATTATATAAACCACGGGTCTGTATATAGTTTTCTAGCCTAGGTCAAGTGATACAGATATATATCATTTCAATCCGCAATTTACAAAGAAAACCCGGGTTCTATCATTTCAAACCCGCAATCCCAAGTTAAATAAATCACTAAATAAATAAATGAATGCATAAATAAGTAAGTATCATTCAGGCCTATTATTTCAGCCTGTAACGATTTCTATTCTGCAGGGAACTTGCAGTGTGATTTGCAGTAAATAGTAAAAAAAAAATCTAATTGCAACAATATAACAATAGATAATACAACTGATGATGTGTCAATTAAATAATGGGGTTTTAACACCATAAGTTTATATCACAGGCGGATATAATTAAATAAAATAAATTTACAATTACACTTGTTATCAATCTACAGATATATAGGTATGTTTGTCTGGTGAGAAATACTCACCTTAAAGCTGCAGAAAATCAGATTCAAACGATTGTATCACTTGATAAAGAAACGTACAAACGGCACGATCAAATTTCCGTGGAGGCAACGTCTTGATTCAAATCTTGAACAAGATGAATGAAAAACTAAGTATTCGCATTTTACTATGATTATTGAAAACAGAATAAGAAAATTTTGACCAAATTCTCGACCACTCCACCCACATCTTGGCCATGTTCTCACCGCTTAGCCCACCTTTTATTTGAGTTATATGAACGCACTCTATACTAAAACGGTAGATAAATCGTTGAGATACTATTTCAAAAAGTGGTGCTCGGCCTATCCATTCTATTTTACTTCTCTTTTTTTTCTTTTTTTTTTACTACACAACTGCACTTATAAATATTTGCTTGCTCTTGCTGCTACAATAGGACACGACCCTGACTATCAAAAAGCATACACGCATGCACTTGTATCATGAATATTTAACAAAGTTTGTCAAATAAAAGGATCGGCTTGGAGGAGGAGTTGGCAACAGTAGTGATGGAGGGGGTAGGGTGCGGCCGAGCATGAAGTGTATGACAAAATATAACAAAACAAAAATAAGAAGGAAGGAAAAATAAATAAACCATTACCTGATTCCCTGCTCACGAAAAAGAAAGAAGTAGATGGAGATGCAGACAATTTTAAGGTGAGGAAATGTGATATGAGGTTGGTATTTATAGGCAGAAGCTTTGTACGCAAGGAAAAGTAATGTGTGCAAATCAATGGGAACAAAAAGTCAAGCAAATATTTTTGCTTTGATATGGGATGTTGAATTATTACTTTTATAAGGCAAAGATTATTTAATCAAATAGTTAATTTTTGCAGTGGTATCTTGGACACATATCCAAAAGTAACGTACATTGATTTGATAAAGGAATGACAAACAATCAAAAATGTGAACAGTTATGGATTTACAAGATTTTATACTTATTAAAATAAATGGAAGGTGAAATATCTTTAAACGCATTGACAAGGCACGGTTGAATTTCCTCTTTTAAAAGTGCATGGCAATTTATTTAGGAACAGAGGCAAAAATTATAATTCGTTTAGAACGTGTTATAGATAGGAAGCTTGCATTTATCAGGGGAAAACGGCATGTAAATTTTCAAATTTTAGACGTAAAAGGAAGAAAATGATTTCCCTGCATTGCATTAATTAACGGTTGCGCGATTTGCAATTTAAATAGGTTGAGTGAATTAAGAAAAGTAACTACAAGTAATAATATTTGTCTTTGAAATGGAGATGGAGTTTGGACAAATTTGTGAACGTTACTCTAATAAAGATTTTATACCAACTTAAGACCAATGAAAGCTAAGGAAAGTGTAACTTTTGGCTAAAGCAATTCTTTAACTGATTTTTTTTTCATATATATATATTGCGGTATGAATTTTAAAATGCGTAGGACCCACGCAAAATATACCCCCAAATTAATACAAAAGTAACGTTTTTTAACTAATATGTTTTCCTATTTTATATGTTATTTATTCCATTAAATATTGTACCCTTATAAATGCGTAATTTTAATAGTTTATTAATACACTGAATTCTTAAAAGTTACTCCTTAACATGTTTACATTATTCTGATTTATTTACCATTTCCAATGAAATTTATTATTCAAAAAATATTACACATTTTTAAAGAAAGTAGATAATCCATTTCTTTATTTAAAATTCCAATTAGAGTTATCCTTAACAAAGTTAAAAATTTCAGAAACTTTCATTTTTATTACGGAAATGATTTACTCAAATTAAAAATTTATATTATAATAAATTCCAAGGTTTTATAAATAAAATAATAAAGTGCTTGTAATATTTTTCTCTCTCTTAGGAAATGAGAAAATAAAGAAGATGAGAAAAAGAAAACTTGTACGTGAATTGCAAGGCAAAATATACGGCTAAACTAAAGGAATGAATGGCTAGAAAGGAACAAATGTTAGAAAAACAAAAAGACAAGAATTAAGGCAACCTTTCATTTCTTTCCCTAAGAACAGGTAATTAATCTAGAGCTTAATTATGTATACGGAGAGAGAAACCTTTCATTCTTTCTCTAATCAAATTGATTGATTAACTAAATGTCATTAACAAGCTATTTATTCATGGCATGGAATGTAACTATGTCCAAATGTATTCTACAGTAAATTATGTAAGTGCAATATTAGATTGTGTACAAAGATGATGTTTCCTTCATATATATCTTTATTGGTCATAGTATTATTAAAAACATATACATATACGTATATATATATATATATATATATAATAGACTTATACGTATAAATGTGTTAAAATTAAGTTTCACTATTTTATGATCCTAAAATTAAAGACAACAATTTTGAATCTAATCTCCAGATTAAAAGGGTTTAAGATTAAAAAAGTTATGACTTTGCATACAAGTCCATCTTATAAATCTTAAGTCAAATTAACGCACATACATATGTATATACAAATCATTGTAAATAATGTCTTAAACTTAATACAACATCTTTATTTTAAAATTTATAACTTAGTAAATTGTAACGACTCGGAATTTGCCTGCTCGAAAATCGACATCCATACTTCAAATCGTACTCGAATGCCGTAGATTCGACCGTTTAAATTTCGATTCGCCGGAGCTTATAACAATCATTAAGTAAATAACACAGCGGAATAAAAGAATAATACATTGATATACAGCTTTGATACAATATCTGATACAACAGATGATCCAATAGATATCAATATACATCAGAGATATGCTACAATAAAATAGCAGCGGAAAGAAAATAGATAACATTTAACAGCGGAACAAATAACTCTAAGATAGTCTTCAACGAAGAACTCCGAGAACTGTAACTCCATTTCCAAGAATCAATCCAGCAATAGCTCGAGCCCCCAATAACATATCACCAAGCTCAGCAAGACTGGTGCGATCCAAAGACTGAACTAACTCCAGATAATCTACAAATCTGACTATCTGAAAAACCCAACTCTAGACTGCTCGTGTAGAAATATAATGAGCACCCAGAGTTTAGGAAAGAAACAATAAACTCCGGATCAGTCGTGGGACTGGTGTGAGCAACAAAAACAGTTTATCTCTTAAAACATTCAACAAAAGATTTTCAAAGTCAATTCGCAATGCTTTTTTAAAAATGAGACTACCATAAGGCCTCCCGCACACACACACAATGCAAACGCAGAATCGGAGGAGATTTCTCCTTATGATAGTCAAAGATGCTTGATACGCATTAAAAGAACATTTGATATTATTACTAATGCATAGTGTAGTAAAAATCATTTCGAAAGTAAAGATATAAATCTTAGCCAACATACGACCATTATCGTATGCCTACTATAGCTACCATCCAAACAATGTTGCGACACCATAAGTGAATGATAGGTTCTACAACTAATACCGTACAAGTTTCGTATTGTTTCTTTGTATTTCCAACAAATGATCAGGCCAAGGAACTTCCCATTGCCACATGAGAATGCCTCTGGAAAGACATCCCCGAGAACCAAACCGGAACTCTGCCAACACAAGGCCGGGTTACCCCTAACTGGGTAACTACTGACACGAGCACGCCATTCCCCGATCGTAAACGACCTTTCTCACGGGATCCCGATAACCAACAACCACAAAGTAATAAATTCGTAGTAACCACATAGGTTAAATATCTGGGCTCCATACCATGATACCACCTCTATCCAGACGGAAATGTACATACCCTAAAGGGTGCTACCCCTCATAACCTTGCCGCATCTTTCCTGTTTTGACCATTTCCGGGGTGTGAGGCTCGACGAAGTCACGTCCACAAAAACATACTTTATACAAAAGCCATGCTTTGGGTCAACAAATGATCATAGAAATGATCACCAAGATAGACGTTCAAACAAATGATCCTATCACAATAATCAACACAATGATCATTTCAGCAACACTCAGCATGTCACATTACCAAATTGGGAATATATCGCTGATAACTTCAACTATATAACCTCTGAGCTCGTACGTCTCAGAGAAGGGTGTTAAGCTAAGAGAATAAATTCTCCGCCACCAACAGAAATATATTTGAAAGAAATCGGCTTTATATCTCAATTTGTAATGTCAGACATACAATCCATACAAGTCTGTTCCGGGCTCGAACAGAACCGAAGGCACTTACAAAGAAGTCCTTGCAACCCGGATATTCACAATCCCGATCGGATTTTCCCATCACTTAGGGTGTTTCTATACCGGCGCGACTCGGTGCAGAAACAATCGATAGGTCATCCTATCGCTTTCACAAATACCCGGTCTTCATCACCGGTCTTCAAATGCTATCCATAACGACGTATCACATATTCGGAATGGGTTATATGACACAAAGGTCCTTTCCCGGCTAAACCGAATAGTGAGCGAAAATATTTTCAAAACATATGGATATGGGATTTCAATTAAGTCACAACTTAATAATTCAAACTTTCTTTCAAATGGTTTAACAAATTACCATTTTCAATCTTTAAACAAAAAGATTCATTTTCACAACCTTTAACGGTTTAAACAATTTTCACATTTAAATCTTTTAAACAAAAGATTCATTCACATATTTTCCAAATCAATTTTCATTTCAATTTGATTTAACTCGTTAAATCTTTAAATCAAAGATTTAACTTATAGCCTTCAAAACAATTTCATTTCAATTTGATTTAAACAAATCATCAATTTAAATCTGTTAAAAATAAACAGATTTAATTCATAGCTTTCAAAAAGAATTCATTCATAACTTAGGAAAATCATTTCTCTATTCAATCTTGCAATTCCCCTAATTAACTGGAATCTCAGTTCTTATCTAAAAGTGTTTATCATTTGAAAACAACAGTTTTCATTTTGGAAATCTGATTCATTTATACGAGTTGAAATCCTTGGGTTAAATTCAAATTCCCAAAAATAATACTTTAAAAATGGTTTAACTCATAATGACTAGTATAATATCATTAATCCCTAATTTCAAATTACAGAATTCAATTTCAAGTATTGAATTTAAATTTAAATCAACTTATTTAAATTCCAAAACTTAATCAAGTAATTTAAAAATAATAAATTCTATTTTGAAATTCCATTTTGAAATTCCATTCCAAAAGCTTTTCACATTTATTCCGATTCCATTTCCAAAACATTTGAATTTAAAAATTCAAATTTAACTATTTCAAAAATCTGCGACTTAATCGATTTCCTCGTGAAATCCATAATTGTGTGTGTATGGTGTGGTTCAGGGGTTCAACTCAATCGTGCACAACCATTCAATCATCACAGATCAAAACACAGAAATATAATTGATAAGCGATATAAACTATAACGCTTATCATATATTCACAGATTCACAGATAATATACAAATATATCATCAATAAATGAATAAATACACAGCTCACTTCACAGAACAAACTATCACAGATCAGATAGGAAAATCAATTCAATGCATCTCACATCATACAATCATTCGTGAGTAAGGTCAAGTATTCAATAATCATTTATAAGCAGGATTAATTTATTGTTTAATCCTAATTTATTTCCAATTTATTTTAATTTCTTATGAATTAATTATCCAATCCTGATTTATTAATTACAAATCATTTGATATAAATTAATTTATCAAACACTTTAATTAATTAAATTATTCTTAATTAATCATATTAATTAAATCAACCTACCACTTACATAATTAATTAACTTTAATAAATCAAAATATCCAAAATTTATTACAATAAGTGATTAATCCTTAATTACATTCTTAAGAAATTATCTTAGATTAATTCATTATTAATCATTTCTATTTATAAATTAATCTAAATTATTTATTTATAAATTAAATAAATCATTCCTTAATTACCTTATTAATTAAATCATCTTATTACCTTAATTATCTCTAAGATAATTAATTTCTTTATTAATGATTTCATTAATCATTTAAGTGTATTTTAAACATTACACTTTAAACTTAAATTCAGATTAATTTTAAAAATACACTTAATCATTCGAATTGTTTCGAACAATTTAAATTCAAAAACTTCTTTTATTCGAAAACTAAGATTCGAATTTAGATTAAATTCCAGATTTAAATTTTAGTTTAAATCTCTATTTTTATTTAAAGCTTTACTTTTTAAATCCCAACTATCTAAACCTTTTAAAGTTGTTATAAATAATTTAATTTAAAAACTTTATCTTATATTTAAAACTGAGATTCAAACTTCATTCGAACCCAAACTAAATTTGATTTAAACTTAATTTAAATATCTATTTTATATTTTTAAAATCCAGATTTAAGTTTTATACAACTTACAGGTTTTAAAACCTGTAGCTAATATCCCCGAGACATTTTCCCAGATGACTTCGAGTCCAAAACTCCACCTTCCCCAAGCAAAACTACCCAGTGCTTTGAGTAATACTCGAGCAAACCCAGTTGCTTCGAGTCAATTTACAAAAATCTCGAGCAATGCCCCGAGTCCCCCTCTTCTTCTTCCCCAACGACGCAACCCAATGCCAAAGAAACCCAGTAGAAATCATTTAAGTGATATCATTTTGCTTTGCAAATTTTTGGACTCAGGCCAAAATAGATTAACTAGAGGAAGGAGAACTCAAACCAAAGTAACGGGCCGAAGCCCAAACCCATCAGCAAAATGAATCAAAATCCTTTCTCTTCCGTTATGCTTCATTCCCAAATCATTTGAACTACTCCAAGATAAACGTGCACCGTGCACGTGCACTGCCACCGGAGCCACTTCCGATCATCCTCTGCAACCTCGACACGTCGATCACCGACGCAGCAACTCCCCCTCGATCACTAAACCCGAATCGTAAGCCCACGACAAAAATTAGCATTCCCATTGAAAACTGGAAACAGACCCATGTCCAACATCCACCTCGAAGTCGCTCCTCTGACCATCAGGCGACGCGCGTCACCGTTCACTCCATCTCCATTCATCCACGAAGCTGTTGCACACGGTCCCATCGAACTCGATGCTTCAAGGGAGAAACAGCGACCCATTTAACAAGCTAAACCCAAAATTAGGTTTAGAAACTTTGAACCACGGCCATCGCCACCACCGTCATTACTGACGCCACCACCCATTTTTCCCAGCACCTCCATAAGCTCCCGCGTCTCCAGCCCAAATTCTGACCTCTCCCATCATCGCTACCGACCACGGCAACTCGAAATTCCCAAAATAGATAAACACAAATTGCTCTTAACCCCAATCACTAAAAATCTGAATTACTGCTTTAAAATTCATATTAATGTGTGTGAATTCGACTTACCTACCTGAATTCATGGAACCAGAGATTTATATTTTGACACATTTTGAGTTTGCCCAGTTTCTTCTTGGTTTCCAGAAGTATTTCTAATTTATCTAACTTAAATAAATTTAAAACTATAATCTATGATACCTTTAACATAATTTGTTTGAAATTTTAAACCTTAACATAAATTAGATTTTGAGGTAATGATTATTGATCAGAACCTATTCTTTTTATTATTGGTTATAAACAATCAGAACAATTGAAATGGAATTCCTTTGAACTAAAAGTATAACCTGTACTTCTTATAACAGGGTTTTATTCCTTATTACCACATATATATTCACACTAACAGGCATTACCAAAACCATATCGACATATAACTTTAAATATGACAGCACAAAAATCAATGATTCAAACTGAACTCGGGTTTAAGATGAGTTTACTCACTGTATTTCCAAAGGAAGAAGAAGACAGAGCTTGCAAATGTTGAACAGGGCACAGAGCACATCTGCTTTGATCTCTGGCTCGAGTTGATTGTATTATTCAAATTGAAATTTGTTTATGTTTGAAAGGGTTTTTACTTCAGTTTATTCTTAGCTTTGCAGGAACGAGCTGAAGGGAAGGAGAAGTTGACTTATGGGAAAACTACAGGGTGATTATTTGTTTATACAAAGCAGGTACAAGATTTTCTTTACTTGTATTTTTTTAAATCTTTGGCCAGAGATATTGGTATGGAGGCTGGTGATACTTGTTGTGCTAGCATTTAATGCCAAGATATGTGTCTCCATACCTACCTCATTCTATCCTTTTTCTTGCTTCAGCTGAAGTGATCTTGTGTTGGAGGTGATACTATATACATAGATATTATTATTTGTACAAGTTAATGTTATCTTGTTTGTTATGTTATGTACAGTTCTCACTTACTTGTTCATGCATATTTGTACTTTGTTTTTTTATAAGCTTATGCCTTAATTCTTTTATTTATATTTTTGTTTTCCATGCTTGCTTTGTTTTCATTTACAAGTGTACATACTTGTATGTATTTTTTTTGTTTTGTAATACTTCCTATATATGTTTACTTATTGTTTTTTTTTATATATAATTGTTCTTATTTTTATTCATAGCTTAAATATGAATTATTTTACTTTACAAAATAAGTGAACTTCTATTTTTATTTTACTCTTATTACTTTTGTAGCCTACTCCATTTGTATTATCTTGTACTGATTTATTAATATGAGATTAAGATATATATATATATATATATTTACTTTATATTGTTATATCTTATATTTTATTTACTTCTTATTTATTGTCTTGTATTTATTATATATATTTTAACCATCAATAATAAATTAACAATTCACTTATTTATTCATTTCGTACTTGTGTCAATGTATATACTTTAATATTTATTTTTCAAACCATTAATATAAGATTTAAATTCAAATCAAAATATATATATATACACACAAGATTTTAAAATTTCAAATTGACTCATATATACCCAAATATACATATATATATATATATATTCACATATATACATATATATATATAATAAAAAAAAAATTAAATGATTTATGTAGAATATATTTGAACTCGGGGAAACTCACATCACTATTTATAATTAATTTTATAAATTTTTATTCAAAATTTCATTTAATTATTAATTTAAATTAAATAAAAATTCAGGATCGTTACAGACTCCCCCCCTTAAAAGAATTTCATCCTCGAAATTCGCAGGCACGAAAACAATACAGAGATAGACAGATTCGATCTCCTATAATTCTTCAAACTTAAGATATGGATTCCAAATTCAAGTCGGAATATCTCAGAATACATACCAATTTGTCCCTCTTCGGACCTTGGTATTCACAAGAAACTACAATAGAATTTCAATTTTGGTTTTAAACAAAATCGTTTTATCGATACAATTCAATTTATTCTTCATATTCTACTAATCAATTTAACTCAAATTAAAATTTCAATTTATTTAAAATTTTCAATTCCAAATTTCCAATTCATATTCATTAAGGTTTAAAATCAAAAACCGATAAGAAACCGATGAAGATACGAAGTAAAGATTTTCCCACAACGATTCGTAGGGCTGCCATTACACCGAAACTTCTTTCTCTGGAGCTGTCACGAAGCAATTCAAAAGAATTTTGGAAACGAATCAAAAGAGATTGAGAAGAAAGTTATTTCAACTGTTGCAGGGTATTGACTATTTATAGTCGTATTCCCATGTCCCCTATCTCGTTCTCTTCTTGCACTCATACTTACTATCAGTAGATAGTAAGAGAATTTACTGAGGCGTTAAAACGGATATCTTAAGGATTAGTCATTCTAGGATTTACTTCACCCTATCTCTAATGAGTTACTTAATGTGTTATACTCCTGAGCTAAAGTTCAACCCTTAGCTCTGATACCAAATGTAACGACTCGGAATTTGCCCGCTCGAAAATCGACATCCATACTTCAAATCGTACTCGAATGCCGTAGATTCGACCGTTTAAATTTCGATTCGCCGGAGCTTATAACAATCATTAAGTAAATAACACAGCGGAATAAAAGAATAATACATTGATATACAGCTTTGATACAATATCTGATACAACAGATGATCCAATAGATATCAATATACATCAGAGATATGCTACAATAAAATAGCAGCGGAAAGAAAATAGATAACATTTAACAGCGGAACAAATAACTCTAAGATAGTCTTCAACGAAGAACTCCGAGAACTGTAACTCCATTTCCAAAAATCAATCCAGCAATAGCTCGAACCCCCAATAACATATCACCAAGCTCAGCAAGACTGGTGCGATCCAAAGACTGAACTAACTCCAGATAATCTACAAATCTGACTATCTGAAAAACCCAACTCTAGACTGCTCGTGTAGAAATATAATGAGCACCCAGAGTTTAGGAAAGAAACAATAAACTCCGGATCAGTCGTGGGACTGGTGTGAGCAACAAAAACAGTTTATCTCTTAAAACATTCAACAAAAGATTTTCAAAGTCAATTCGCAATGCTTTTTTAAAAATGAGACTACCATAAGGCCTCCCGCACACACACACAATGCAAACGCAGAATCGGAGGAGATTTCTCCTTATGATAGTCAAAGATGCTTGATACGCATTAAAAGAACATTTGATATTACTACTAGTGCATAGTGTAGTAAAAATCATTTCGAAAGTAAAGATATAAATCTTAGCCAACATACGACCATTATCGTATGCCTACTATAGCTACCATCCAAACAGTGTTGCGACACCATAAGTGAATGATAGGTTCTACAACTAATACCGTACAAGTTTCGTATTGTTTCTTTGGATTTCCAACAAATGATCAGGCCAAGGAACTTCCCATTGCCACATGAGAATGCCTCTGGAAAGACATCCCCGAGAACCAAACCGGAACTCTGCCAACACAAGGCCGGGTTACCCCTAACTGGGTAACTACTGACACGAGCACGCCATTCCCCGATCGTAAACGACCTTTCTCACGGGATCCCGATAACCAACAACCACAAAGTAATAAATTCGTAGTAACCACATAGGTTAAATATCTGGGCTCCATACCATGATACCACCTCTATCCAGAAGGAAATGTACATACCCTAAAGGGTGCTACCCCTCATAACCTTGCCGCATCTTTCCTGTTTTGACCATTTCCGGGGTGTGAGGCTCGACGAAGTCACGTCCACAAAAACATACTTTATACAAAAGCCATGCTTTGGGTCAACAAATGATCATAGAAATGATCACCAAGATAGACGATCAAACAAATGATCCTATCACAATAATCAACACAATGATCATTTCAGCAACACTCAGCATGTCACATTACCAAATTGGGAATATATCGCTGATAACTTCAACTATATAACCTCTGAGCTCGTACGTCTCAGAGAAGGGTGTTAAGCTAAGAGAATAAATTCTCCGCCACCAACAGAAATATATTTGAAAGAAATCGGCTTTATATCTCAATTTGTAATGTCAGACATACAATCCATACAAGTCTGTTCCGGGCTCGAACAGAACCGAAGGCACTTACAAAGAAGTCCTTGCAACCCGGATATTCACAATCCCGATCGGATTTTCCCATCACTTAGGTAGTTTCTATACCGGCGCGACTCGGTGCAGAAACAATCGATAGGTCATCCTATCGCTTTCACAAATACCCGGTCTTCATCACCGGTCTTCAAATGCTATCCATAACGACGTATCACATATTCGGAATGGGTTATATGACACAAAGGTCCTTTCCCGGCTAAACCGAATAGTGAACGAAAATATTTTCAAAACATATGGATATGGGATTTCAATTAAGTCACAACTTAATAATTCAAACTTTCTTTCAAATGGTTTAACAAATTACCATTTTCAATCTTTAAACAAAAAGATTCATTTTCACAACCTTTAACGGTTTAAACAATTTTCACATTTAAATCTTTTAAACAAAAGATTCATTCACATATTTTCCAAATCAATTTTCATTTCAATTTGATTTAACTCGTTAAATCTTTAAATCAAAGATTTAACTTATAGCCTTCAAAACAATTTCATTTCAATTTGATTTAAACAAATCATCAATTTAAATCTGTTAAAAATAAACAGATTTAATTCATAGCTTTCAAAAAGAATTCATTCATAACTTAGGAAAATCATTTCTCTATTCAATCTTGCAATTCCCCTAATTAACTGGAATCTCAGTTCTTATCTAAAAGTGTTTATCATTTGAAAACAACAGTTTTCATTTTGGAAATCTGATTCATTTATACGAGTTGAAATCCTTGGGTTAAATTCAAATTCCCAAAAATAATACTTTAAAAATGGTTTAACTCATAATGACTAGTATAATATCATTAATCCCTAATTTCAAATTACAGAATTCAATTTCAAGTATTGAATTTAAATTTAAATCAACTTATTTAAATTCCAAAACTTAATCAAGTAATTTAAAAATAATAAATTCTATTTTGAAATTCCATTTTGAAATTCCATTCCAAAAGCTTTTCACATTTATTCCGATTCCATTTCCAAAACATTTGAATTTAAAAATTCAAATTTAACTATTTCAAAAATCTGCGACTTAATCGATTTCCTCGTGAAATCCATAATTGTGTGTGTATGGTGTGGTTCAGGGGTTCAACTCAATAGTGCACAACCATTCAATCATCACAGATCAAAACACAGAAATATAATTGATAAGCGATATAAACTATAACGCTTATCATATATTCACAGATTCACAGATAATATACAAATATATCATCAATAAATGAATAAATACACAGCTCACTTCACAGAACAAACTATCACAGATCAGATAGGAAAATCAATTCAATGCATCTCACATCATACAATCATTCGTGAGTAAGGTCAAGTATTCAATAATCATTTATAAGCAGGATTAATTTATTGTTTAATCCTAATTGATTCAATTTATTTCCAATTTATTTTAATTTCTTATGAATTAATTATCCAATCCTGATTTATTAATTACAAATCATTTGATATAAATTAATTTATCAAACACTTTAATTAATTAAATTATTCTTAATTAATCATATTAATTAAATCAACCTACCAATTACATAATTAATTAACTTTAATAAATCAAAATATCCAAAATTTATTACAATAAGTGATTAATCCTTAATTACATGCTTAAGAAATTATCTTAGATTAATTCATTATTAATCATTTCTATTTATAAATTAATCTAAATTATTTATTTATAAATTAAATAAATCATTCCTTAATTACCTTATTAATTAAATCATCTTATTACCTTAATTATCTCTAAGATAATTAATTTCTTTATTAATGATTTCATTAATCATTTAAGTGTATTTTAAACATTACACTTTAAACTTAAATTCAGATTAATTTTAAAAATACACTTAATCATTCGAATTGTTTCGAACAATTTAAATTCAAAAACTTCTTTTATTCGAAAACTAAGATTCGAATTTAGATTAAATTCCAGATTTAAATTTTAGTTTAAATCTCTATTTTTATTTAAAGCTTTACTTTTTAAATCCCAACTATCTAAACCTTTTAAAGTTGTTATAAATAATTTAATTTAAAAACTTTATCTTATATTTAAAACTGAGATTCAAACTTCATTCGAACCCAAACTAAATTTGATTTAAACTTAATTTAAATATCTATTTTATATTTTTAAAATCCAGATTTACGTTTTATACAACTTACAGGTTTTAAAACCTGTAGCTAATATCCCCGAGACATTTTCCCAGATGACTTCGAGTCCAAAATTCCACCTTCCCCAAGCAAAACTACCCAGTGCTTTGAGTAATACTCGAGCAAACCCAGTTGCTTCGAGTCAATTTACAAAAATCTCGAGCAATGCCCCGAGTCCCCCTCTTCTTCTTCCCCAACGACGCAACCCAATGCCAAAGAAACCCAGTAGAAATCATTTAAGTGATATCATTTTGCTTTGCAAATTTTTGGAATCAGGCCAAAATAGATTAACTAGAGGAAGGAGAACTCAAACCAAAGTAACGGGCCGAAGCCCAAACCCATCAGCAAAATGAATCAAAATCCTTTCTCTTCCGTTCTGCTTCATTCCCAAATCATTTGAACTACTCCAAGATAAACGTGCACCGTGCACGTGCACTGCCACCGGAGCCACTTCCGATCATCCTCTGCAACCTCGACACGTCGATCACCGACGCAGCAACTCCCCCTCGATCACTAAACCCGAATCGTAAGCCCACGACAAAAATTAGCATTCCCATTGAAAACTGGAAACAGACCCATGGCCAACATCCACCTCGAAGTCGCTCCTCTGACCATCAGGCGACGCGCGTCACCGTTCACTCCATCTCCATTCATCCACGAAGCTGTTGCACACGGTCCCATCGAACTCGATGCTTCAAGGGAGAAACAGCGACCCATTTAACAAGCTAAACCCAAAATTAGGTTTAGAAACTTTGAACCACGGCCATCGCCACCACCGTCATTACTGACGCCACCACCCATTTTTCCCAGCACCTCCATAAGCTCCCGCGTCTCCAGCCCAAATTCTGACCTCTCCCATCATCGCTACCGACCACGGCAACTCGAAATTCCCAAAATAGATAAACACAAATTGCTCTTAACCCCAATCACTAAAAATCTGAATTACTGCTTTAAAATTCATATTAATGTGTGTGAATTCGACTTACCTACCTGAATTCATGGAACCAGAGATTTATATTTTGACACATTTTGAGTTTGCCCAGTTTCTTCTTGGTTTCCAGAAGTATTTCTAATTTATCTAACTTAAATAAATTTAAAACTATAATCTATGATACCTTTAACATAATTTGTTTGAAATTTTAAACCTTAACATAAATTAGATTTTGAGGTAATGATTATTGATCAGAACCTATTCTTTTTATTATTGGTTATAAACAATCAGAACAATTGAAATGGAATTCCTTTGAACTAAAAGTATAACCTGTACTTCTTATAACAGGGTTTTATTCCTTATTACCACATATATATTCACACTAACAGGCATTACCAAAACCATATCGACATATAACTTTAAATATGACAGCACAAAAATCAATGATTCAAACTGAACTCGGGTTTAAGATGAGTTTACTCACTGTATTTCCAAAGGAAGAAGAAGACAGAGCTTGCAAATGTTGAACAGGGCACAGAGCACATCTTCTTTGATCTCTGGCTCGAGTTGATTGTATTATTCAAATTGAAATTTGTTTATGTTTGAAAGGGTTTTTACTTCAGTTTATTCTTAGCTTTGCAGGAACGAGCTGAAGGGAAGGAGAAGTTGACTTATGGGAAAACTACAGGGTGATTATTTGTTTATACAAAGCAGGTACAAGATTTTCTTTACTAGTATTTTTTTAAATCTTTGGCCAGAGATATTGGTATGGAGGCTGGTGATACTTGTTGTGCTAGCATTTAATGCCAAGATATGTGTCTCCATACCTACCTCATTCTATCCTTTTTCTTGCTTCAGCTGAAGTGATCTTGTGTTGGAGGTGATACTATATACATAGATATTATTATTTGTACAAGTTAATGTTATCTTGTTTGTTATGTTATGTACAGTTCTCACTTACTTGTTCATGCATATTTGTACTTTGTTTTTTTATAAGCTTATGCCTTAATTCTTTTATTTATATTTTTGTTTTCCATGCTTGCTTTGTTTTCATTTACAAGTGTACATACTTGTATGTATTTTTTTTGTTTTGTAATACTTCCTATATATGTTTAATTATTGTTTTTTTTTATATATAATTGTTCTTATTTTTATTCATAGCTTAAATATGAATTATTTTACTTTACAAAATAAGTGAACTTCTATTTTTATTTTACTCTTATTACTTTTGTAGCCTACTCCATTTGTATTATCTTGTATTGATTTATTAATATGAGATTAAGATATATATATATATATATATATTTACTTTATATTGTTATATCTTATATTTTATTTACTTCTTATTTATTGTCTTGTATTTATTATATATATTTTAACCATCAATAATAAATTAACAATTCACTTATTTATTCATTTCGTACTTGTGTCAATGTATATACTTTAATATTTATTTTTCAAACCATTAATATAAGATTTAAATTCAAATCAAAATATATATATATACACACAAGATTTTAAAATTTCAAATTGACTCATATATACCCAAATATACATATATATATATATATATTCACATATATACATATATATATATAATAAAAAAAAAATTAAATGATTTATGTAGAATATATTTGAACTCGGGGAAACTCACATCACTATTTATAATTAATTTTATAAATTTTTATTCAAAATTTCATTTAATTATTAATTTAAATTAAATAAAAATTCAGGATCGTTACAGACTCCCCCCCTTAAAAGAATTTCATCCTCGAAATTCGCAGGCACGAAAACAATACAGAGATAGACAGATTCGATCTCCTATAATTCTTCAAACTTAAGATATGGATTCCAAATTCAAGTCGGAATATCTCAGAATACATACCAATTTGTCCCTCTTCGGACCTTGGTATTCACAAGAAACTACAATAGAATTTCAATTTTGGTTTTAAACAAAATCGTTTTATCGATACAATTCAATTTATTCTTCATATTCTACTAATCAATTTAACTCAAATTAAAATTTCAATTTATTTAAAATTTTCAATTCCAAATTTCCAATTCATATTCATTAAGGTTTAAAATCAAAAACCGATAAGAAACCGATGAAGATACGAAGTAAAGATTTTCCCACAACGATTCGTAGGGCTGCCATTACACCGAAACTTCTTTCTCTGGAGCTGTCACGAAGCAATTCAAAAGAATTTTGGAAACGAATCAAAAGAGATTGAGAAGAAAGTTATTTCAACTGTTGCAGGGTATTGACTATTTATAGTCGTATTCCCATGTCCCCTATCTCGTTCTCTTCTTGCACTCATACTTACTATCAGTAGATAGTAAGAGAATTTACTGAGGCGTTAAAACGGATATCTTAAGGATTAGTCATTCTAGGATTTACTTCACCCTATCTCTAATGAGTTACTTAATGTGTTATACTCCTGAGCTAAAGTTCAACCCTTAGCTCTGATACCAAATGTAACGACTCGGAATTTGCCCGCTCGAAAATCGACATCCATACTTCAAATCGTACTCGAATGCCGTAGATTCGACCGTTTAAATTTCGATTCGCCGGAGCTTATAACAATCATTAAGTAAATAACACAGCGGAATAAAAGAATAATACATTGATATACAGCTTTGATACAATATCTGATACAACAGATGATCCAATAGATATCAATATACATCAGAGATATGCTACAATAAAATAGCAGCGGAAAGAAAATAGATAACATTTAACAGCGGAACAAATAACTCTAAGATAGTCTTCAACGAAGAACTCCGAGAACTGTAACTCCATTTCCAAAAATCAATCCAGCAATAGCTCGAACCCCCAATAACATATCACCAAGCTCAGCAAGACTGGTGCGATCCAAAGACTGAACTAACTCCAGATAATCTACAAATCTGACTATCTGAAAAACCCAACTCTAGACTGCTCGTGTAGAAATATAATGAGCACCCAGAGTTTAGGAAAGAAACAATAAACTCCGGATCAGTCGTGGGACTGGTGTGAGCAACAAAAACAGTTTATCTCTTAAAACATTCAACAAAAGATTTTCAAAGTCAATTCGCAATGCTTTTTTAAAAATGAGACTACCATAAGGCCTCCCGCACACACACACAATGCAAACGCAGAATCGGAGGAGATTTCTCCTTATGATAGTCAAAGATGCTTGATACGCATTAAAAGAACATTTGATATTATTACTAGTGCATAGTGTAGTAAAAATCATTTCGAAAGTAAAGATATAAATCTTAGCCAACATACGACCATTATCGTATGCCTACTATAGCTACCATCCAAACAGTGTTGCGACACCATAAGTGAATGATAGGTTCTACAACTAATACCGTACAAGTTTCGTATTGTTTCTTTGGATTTCCAACAAATGATCAGGCCAAGGAACTTCCCATTGCCACATGAGAATGCCTCTGGAAAGACATCCCCGAGAACCAAACCGGAACTCTGCCAACACAAGGCCGGGTTACCCCTAACTGGGTAACTACTGACACGAGCACGCCATTCCCCGATCGTAAACGACCTTTCTCACGGGATCCCGATAACCAACAACCACAAAGTAATAAATTCGTAGTAACCACATAGGTTAAATATCTGGGCTCCATACCATGATACCACCTCTATCCAGAAGGAAATGTACATACCCTAAAGGGTGCTACCCCTCATAACCTTGCCGCATCTTTCCTGTTTTGACCATTTCCGGGGTGTGAGGCTCGACGAAGTCACGTCCACAAAAACATACTTTATACAAAAGCCATGCTTTGGGTCAACAAATGATCATAGAAATGATCACCAAGATAGACGATCAAACAAATGATCCTATCACAATAATCAACACAATGATCATTTCAGCAACACTCAGCATGTCACATTACCAAATTGGGAATATATCGCTGATAACTTCAACTATATAACCTCTGAGCTCGTACGTCTCAGAGAAGGGTGTTAAGCTAAGAGAATAAATTCTCCGCCACCAACAGAAATATATTTGAAAGAAATCGGCTTTATATCTCAATTTGTAATGTCAGACATACAATCCATACAAGTCTGTTCCGGGCTCGAACAGAACCGAAGGCACTTACAAAGAAGTCCTTGCAACCCGGATATTCACAATCCCGATCGGATTTTCCCATCACTTAGGTAGTTTCTATACCGGCGCGACTCGGTGCAGAAACAATCGATAGGTCATCCTATCGCTTTCACAAATACCCGGTCTTCATCACCGGTCTTCAAATGCTATCCATAACGACGTATCACATATTCGGAATGGGTTATATGACACAAAGGTCCTTTCCCGGCTAAACCGAATAGTGAACGAAAATATTTTCAAAACATATGGATATGGGATTTCAATTAAGTCACAACTTAATAATTCAAACTTTCTTTCAAATGGTTTAACAAATTACCATTTTCAATCTTTAAACAAAAAGATTCATTTTCACAACCTTTAACGGTTTAAACAATTTTCACATTTAAATCTTTTAAACAAAAGATTCATTCACATATTTTCCAAATCAATTTTCATTTCAATTTGATTTAACTCGTTAAATCTTTAAATCAAAGATTTAACTTATAGCCTTCAAAACAATTTCATTTCAATTTGATTTAAACAAATCATCAATTTAAATCTGTTAAAAATAAACAGATTTAATTCATAGCTTTCAAAAAGAATTCATTCATAACTTAGGAAAATCATTTCTCTATTCAATCTTGCAATTCCCCTAATTAACTGGAATCTCAGTTCTTATCTAAAAGTGTTTATCATTTGAAAACAACAGTTTTCATTTTGGAAATCTGATTCATTTATACGAGTTGAAATCCTTGGGTTAAATTCAAATTCCCAAAAATAATACTTTAAAAATGGTTTAACTCATAATGACTAGTATAATATCATTAATCCCTAATTTCAAATTACAGAATTCAATTTCAAGTATTGAATTTAAATTTAAATCAACTTATTTAAATTCCAAAACTTAATCAAGTAATTTAAAAATAATAAATTCTATTTTGAAATTCCATTTTGAAATTCCATTCCAAAAGCTTTTCACATTTATTCCGATTCCATTTCCAAAACATTTGAATTTAAAAATTCAAATTTAACTATTTCAAAAATCTGCGACTTAATCGATTTCCTCGTGAAATCCATAATTGTGTGTGTATGGTGTGGTTCAGGGGTTCAACTCAATAGTGCACAACCATTCAATCATCACAGATCAAAACACAGAAATATAATTGATAAGCGATATAAACTATAACGCTTATCATATATTCACAGATTCACAGATAATATACAAATATATCATCAATAAATGAATAAATACACAGCTCACTTCACAGAACAAACTATCACAGATCAGATAGGAAAATCAATTCAATGCATCTCACATCATACAATCATTCGTGAGTAAGGTCAAGTATTCAATAATCATTTATAAGCAGGATTAATTTATTGTTTAATCCTAATTGATTCAATTTATTTCCAATTTATTTTAATTTCTTATGAATTAATTATCCAATCCTGATTTATTAATTACAAATCATTTGATATAAATTAATTTATCAAACACTTTAATTAATTAAATTATTCTTAATTAATCATATTAATTAAATCAACCTACCAATTACATAATTAATTAACTTTAATAAATCAAAATATCCAAAATTTATTACAATAAGTGATTAATCCTTAATTACATGCTTAAGAAATTATCTTAGATTAATTCATTATTAATCATTTCTATTTATAAATTAATCTAAATTATTTATTTATAAATTAAATAAATCATTCCTTAATTACCTTATTAATTAAATCATCTTATTACCTTAATTATCTCTAAGATAATTAATTTCTTTATTAATGATTTCATTAATCATTTAAGTGTATTTTAAACATTACACTTTAAACTTAAATTCAGATTAATTTTAAAAATACACTTAATCATTCGAATTGTTTCGAACAATTTAAATTCAAAAACTTCTTTTATTCGAAAACTAAGATTCGAATTTAGATTAAATTCCAGATTTAAATTTTAGTTTAAATCTCTATTTTTATTTAAAGCTTTACTTTTTAAATCCCAACTATCTAAACCTTTTAAAGTTGTTATAAATAATTTAATTTAAAAACTTTATCTTATATTTAAAACTGAGATTCAAACTTCATTTGAACCCAAACTAAATTTGATTTAAACTTAATTTAAATATCTATTTTATATTTTTAAAATCCAGATTTAAGTTTTATACAACTTACAGGTTTTAAAACCTGTAGCTAATATCCCCGAGACATTTTCCCAGATGACTTCGAGTCCAAAACTCCACCTTCCCCAAGCAAAACTACCCAGTGCTTTGAGTAATACTCGAGCAAACCCAGTTGCTTCGAGTCAATTTACAAAAATCTCGAGCAATGCCCCGAGTCCCCCTCTTCTTCTTCCCCAACGACGCAACCCAATGCCAAAGAAACCCAGTAGAAATCATTTAAGTGATATCATTTTGCTTTGCAAATTTTTGGACTCAGGCCAAAATAGATTAACTAGAGGAAGGAGAACTCAAACCAAAGTAACGGGCCGAAGCCCAAACCCATCAGCAAAATGAATCAAAATCCTTTCTCTTCCGTTCTGCTTCATTCCCAAATCATTTGAACTACTCCAAGATAAACGTGCACCGTGCACGTGCACTGCCACCGGAGCCACTTCCGATCATCCTCTGCAACCTCGACACGTCGATCACCGACGCAGCAACTCCCCCTCGATCACTAAACCCGAATCGTAAGCCCACGACAAAAATTAGCATTCCCATTGAAAACTGGAAATAGACCCATGGCCAACATCCACCTCGAAGTCGCTCCTCTGACCATCAGGCGACGCGCGTCACCGTTCACTCCATCTCCATTCATCCACGAAGCTGTTGCACACGGTCCCATCGAACTCGATGCTTCAAGGGAGAAATAGCGACCCATTTAACAAGCTAAACCCAAAATTAGGTTTAGAAACTTTGAACCACGGCCATCGCCACCACCGTCATTACTGACGCCACCACCCATTTTTCCCAGCACCTCCATAAGCTCCCGCGTCTCCAGCCCAAATTCTGACCTCTCCCATCATCGCTACCGACCACGGCAACTCGAAATTCCCAAAATAGATAAACACAAATTGCTCTTAATCCCAATCACTAAAAATCTGAATTACTGCTTTAAAATTCATATTAATGTGTGTGAATTCGACTTACCTACCTGAATTCATAGAACCAGAGATTTATATTTTGACACATTTTGAGTTTGCCCAGTTTCTTCTTGGTTTCCAGAAGTATTTCTAATTTATCTAACTTAAATAAATTTAAAACTATAATCTATGATACCTTTAACATAATTTGTTTGAAATTTTAAACCTTAACATAAATTAGATTTTGAGGTAATGATTATTGATCAGAACCTATTCTTTTTATTATTGGTTATAAACAATCAGAACAATTGAAATGGAATTCCTTTGAACTAAAAGTATAACCTGTACTTCTTATAACAGGGTTTTATTCCTTATTACCACATATATATTCACACTAACAGGCATTACCAAAACCATATCGACATATAACTTTAAATATGACAGCACAAAAATCAATGATTCAAACCGAACTCGGGTTTAAGATGAGTTTACTCACTGTATTTCCAAAGGAAGAAGAAGACAGAGCTTGCAAATGTTGAACAGGGCACAGAGCACATCTTCTTTGATCTCTGGCTCGAGTTGATTGTATTATTCAAATTGAAATTTGTTTATGTTTGAAAGGGTTTTTACTTCAGTTTATTCTTAGCTTTGCAGGAACGAGCTGAAGGGAAGGAGAAGTTGACTTATGGGAAAACTACAGGGTGATTATTTGTTTATACAAAGCAGGTACAAGATTTTCTTTACTTGTATTTTTTTAAATCTTTGGCCAGAGATATTGGTATGGAGGCTGGTGATACTTGTTGTGCTAGCATTTAATGCCAAGATATGTGTCTCCATACCTACCTCATTCTATCCTTTTTCTTGCTTCAGCTGAAGTGATCTTGTGTTGGAGGTGATACTATATACATAGATATTATTATTTGTACAAGTTAATGTTATCTTGTTTGTTATGTTATGTACAGTTCTCACTTACTTGTTCATGCATATTTGTACTTTGTTTTTTTATAAGCTTATGCCTTAATTCTTTTATTTATATTTTTGTTTTCCATGCTTGCTTTGTTTTCATTTACAAGTGTACATACTTGTATGTATTTTTTTTGTTTTGTAATACTTCCTATATATGTTTACTTATTGTTTTTGTTTTATATATAATTGTTCTTATTTTTATTCATAGCTTAAATATGAATTATTTTACTTTACAAAATAAGTGAACTTCTATTTTTATTTTACTCTTATTACTTTTGTAGCCTACTCCATTTGTATTATCTTGTATTGATTTATTAATATGAGATTAAGATATATATATATATATATTTACTTTATATTGTTATATCTTATATTTTATTTACTTCTTATTTATTGTCTTGTATTTATTATATATATTTTAACCATCAATAATAAATTAACAATTCACTTATTTATTCATTTTGTACTTGTGTCAATGTATATACTTTAATATTTATTTTTCAAACCATTAATATAAGATTTAAATTCAAATCAAAATATATATATATATACACACAAGATTTTAAAATTTCAAATTGACTCATATATACCCAAATATACATACATATATATATATATTCACATATATACATATATATATAATATAAAAAAAATTAAATGATTTATATAGAATATATTTGAACTCGGGGAAACTCACATCACTATTTATAATTAATTTTATAAATTTTTATTCAAAATTTCATTTAATTATTAATTTAAATTAAATAAAAATTCAGGATCGTTACATAAATTCTTTAATATTAAGCCATAAATTAAGGTCTAACGTTAATTTAAAAGGAAATAAAAGGAATCGTGATATTTTGTAATAAATTCAAGTTATTTTTATAAAGAGGCCCTTTTTTTTAACTTTAAACAAAAATATGCAAAAACCAAAAGATTGGATTTAAATAATGAACACATGCAAACATTAATAAACTACATATGTTTTCTATTTGAATCAATAACATAAATATTACATTAATTAAGTCTTAAATTTAAATTACAATAAGTTTTTTTTTCCCAAAACTTATTAACTTAAAAATTTAATTATTGAAAATTTTACTTTTTAAAAAAACAACGTTTTCAAGTAAAACTTAATTAAAAATATTTACAAAATTATGGGTTGTTACACTCTCCCCCACTCAAAACTTTTCGTCCCCGAAAAGGAAGGAGGTAGGAGAATAGAAACACCCTGAAAGAAAACTAAATTGAAACTCAAAATGGAATCATTGATTTAAACCATATAAATTCAATTTAAATTAATTAATATTCAATAATTGATTTAATTCATTTGATTTTTACTATAATTAAATCAATCTTAACTATTTCCAAATTAATTATCTTATTATCCAATTATTTTGAAATTAACAATTTCTAAAATCATAAATTTGTATAGTCATTTATAATAATCATCTTTTATTCAACAAATTTAATTCTTCTTTATTCTAGACTATTATTAAATATATTCTACTTAGCATATCTTATCGCACATATTAAGTAGATTACATTTATTATAACTATTCCAATTTATTTCTAAATTTCCTTTAACACCATTTGATATTGTATATTATTCAATTATTATTTTTATTCTATTTACCTCAATTTGTCTTATTGTAACTGAAACTTTAAGTGTATAACATTTATTATAACCACTCAAATTTTATTTATAAAATCCTTTTATATTGTACATTATCCAATTACATAGTTAATTTCTGAATGATTTAGGTAAGTTATATTGGCATGCAATTTAATATTATACAAGTAAAAAAATTTCCAATTCTATTATTCAAGTTTAAATATTCATTCAAAATTTGACTTTATCTTATCATTAGAATCACCTTTTAACATAAATTTATGAATTAAATTTCCAATTAACTTCAAACACTTTAGAGATAAATAAATACATACATATAGTATATGTCAAATAAAATTCAAATCATATATTTATATATATTATAAATTAAGTCATATTTTAGAAATTCAAATCAATTAAATTTTTGAAGCAAAACTACTACGGGGTCTCTTCACTTCGATACTTGAAAATGAATGTCGATGATGCTGCAGTCATCACCGAAATTATTTTCCAGCGACAAAGAGAAGAGCAATAATTTTTAAAAATTTAAAATTCTTTGGAAACAAATTTCTATTCGAAAATAATTTAAATAATAATATATCCTTTTAAAATTAAAGCACAAGGTTTGAAACCGTCGGAAATTGAATTCTCAAGTTCTTGTTTTAAATTCAATTCTGTTCCCAAATTAATATATAACCATTGTTTATATTCAATTATTTATATGAGACAAAACCCATGGTTTACAAAACCACAAATAAAGACTATTATCTCTTGACAACTAGTTAAATTAATTATAAAATTCTTAAAATTTATACTTATATATAATATTAGATTTTTTCCAAATATAGGAATAAAATTTTCAAAACAAGGATAAAGATTCAACTTTGAAGGACTCAAATCAAAGAGAATTTTGATTTAAAGATAACTTGGAATCAGAAGATCCGATGATTAAATAACAGAATAAGGAACTGGATAAGTTTATATAAATCACGGGCAACCTTAACCTGGTCAACCGTGACTTAAAGAATATGATCGATGTGGATTTTCTAGGGTAAATCTACATTCGATCTAAAGAGATAGAGTTCAGAATAACCAAAGATACTAGCATCTAAACCGATGATAAATATAAATCTCTGGTGAATCAATGTTAATTGTAAAGGAGTTTCACCCCTTTATTAGAATATTGGCGAGACCGCCAATTCACTATAAAGATCATTCGAAGTGGAGTTATGGGATATCCCAGAATCGAAAGAAAATGAATAGTGAGGGACACGAATGAACTTCGGAACCGCAGGGAATGTTCCAAAATTCGAAAAGGAAGAGATTCAAGCTCGAATGAAAGTGATTCTGTAAATCAAATTTACCATACATTCTAAGTTTTTCCTAGAGCCAAAGCTCTGATACCAAATGTAACGACCCGGTATTTTCAACCATTCGCATCCGCACATGTCAGACTTGAATTGTTCAAAATACCGCGTTGTAAATAAAATTTGGAAAATCTCAAAATATACAGTAAATAAATAATCACAGAATCACGGACACAGAAATCAGAATACTCACAGCGGAACTTAAAAATAACTTAGTGGTTCATGAAGCCACTATCAATAGTCTCAAAATAAATATAAAGTACACAGTCTTAAACTAAATATAGTTTGAAATCTCCACAGAAACTCTCAATATTAAATTTGTCTTGATTACAACGGCTAAAATGAGAAATGAACAAAAACTTGACTGTAGCTTGAAAAGAGATGATCTGCTGAAGTCCTAGCTTCGGAGGTGAAGTCTGAATTGAAACTCAGGCTGACCCGAGCGTAAAATAAAACATAAACACTCGAGTCAGGACATACATACTTATACAGTGTAAGCTAATTCAAGTGTACTGTAATATAGAATAAGTAACTTAAAGGATGCTTGGGACCGCCCATCCTCTAAGGATCCGTTAAACTATTTACTATGTAGTAATAATTCGCTATTATAATAGTGTCTATTAGTAAAATAAACTTATTTTTAAATAGCGTTAAGGCTTTACATTTTCCACCTTAACACATAATATATTCCCATAGTCTATACAGTAACGTAATCTCCCCCGGAATGAGCGTCGTCAGAGGGCACTCCATAGGTATGGTACAAAACCAAAATCGTATAAGGCTCCCTATGGTAGGTGACACGGCACAACTAGGCAATACCAGGGTAGATATACCAATTACGCATCCGGACCGGTGGAAACGCGTAGCGCCAGCTACCGCCCACCTCGAACAACACTCCCAAATCAAAGGCGCGCACCAAAACAATCACAAAAGTAATAGAATGGCATACGAAGAAGTGCGTCCGATCAGAGGTGCTACCTCATTAATTCGAGAATCGCTCCTGTTTTAGCCACCTTATGCCAACTCACGGGAGACGGGTCCACGTATTTACCTTAAATGAAACATCACCACCTTCCTGCTTCATTCTGGAATCTCCACCGCGTACACGGTTGTCAAAGTGGTTTTCGGTATCGACAGAAAGTATGCCAGATATCCGATCCCGGTCTCTTTAACAACCAAACGTTATTATAACCCGTGGTTACAACTTTTAAAAATGATATTTATACTTTCAAAATAAAAATAAATTTCAAATACATTTCAATATCATAATATCATTTCAAAAATCATTTATTCAAACATCGGTCATTTTATGTAATATAAAATACCATTTAAATCTATTCAGTTTATTTAGGAATTAATTGCCTTTCAACTCATATTTAAAAGTTAAATTCTTCCATTTAAAACCATTTAAAGTCAATTCCTTATTTTTATTAATTACATATCAAATTCCAAAATTTAAGCCTTTTTCCCAAAGATTATTAAATTTTATTAAAACAATCAAAAATTTAGTTTCCGTAGCACTTATAAAATGCTACCTAAAGTTATAGGTTAAAACAGTTTATTTACAAAAGATAGCATTTAAGTGCTGTAATAGATTTCTTTATTTCCAACTAAACTTTAGTTATCTTTATCAACTATAGAATTTACAAAGTGCTATAATAGTTTTAGTTCAAATTAGCCTTCAAGTTCATTTAAATTTAACTACAACATTCACAAATGTTGTAATATCCTTTATATTTAAAATTTCAAGGTTTAACTATAATTTCATACCTAAGTAAATTTTTATTTAAATCGTATTTAACTTACAAATCATATATTTTCACATTATAAAGTCATAATTTCAATACTCATATTTTTATGAATTTATAAGTAAATTTTCATACAAAAAAATCAAATTTTATTATGAATTTCTTATTTAAATCCAAGTATTAAATTCCCATTTCTTTAATTAAATTACTAAGTTTTAAATTCCCAGAATATAACTTATTATCAATTATTTTACTTAACTAAAATCTCACTTTTAACAAAAATTCAGAATTTCCCAAAATAAGTTATATTTCAAAATTTTACTTAAAAATTCATTTATTTAACATTTAACTCGTTCAAAAAGCATTATAAATTTTATAAAAATCATTTAAATACATTTTAAACCAGAATATTATAAATTTTCCATTTAAAATATTTTTAAAACATTTCAGAGAAATATTATATAAACCACGGGTCTGTATATAGTTTTCTAGCCTAGATCAAGTGATACAGATATATATCATTTCAATCCGCAATTTACAAATAAAACCCGGGTTCTATCATTTCAAACCCGCAATCCCAAGTTAAATAAATCACTAAATAAATAAATGAATGCATAATAAGTAAGTATCGTTCAGGCCTATCATTTTAGCCTGTAACGTTTTCTATTCTATAGGGAACTTGCAGTGTGATTTGCAGTGAATGAAAAAAAAATCTAATTGCAACAATATAACAATAGATAATACAGCTGATGATGGGTCAATTAAATAATGGGGTTTTAACATCATAAGTTTATATCACAGGAAGATATAATTAAGTAAAATAAATTTACAATTACACTTGTTATCAATCTACAGATATATATGTATGTTTGTCTGGTGAGAAATACTCACCTTAAAGCTGTAGAAAATTAGATTCAAACGATTGTATCACTTGATAAAGAAATGTACAAACGGAACGATCAGATTTCCATGGAGGCAGCGTCTTGATTCAAATCTTGAACAAGATGAATGAAAAACTAAGCATTCGCATTTTACTATGATTATTGAAAACAGAATAAGAAATTTTTGACCTAAATTCTCGACTACTCCACCCACATCTTGGCCATGTTCTCACTGCTCAGCCCATCTTTTATTTGAGTTATATGAATGCACTCTATACTAAAACAGTGGATAAATCGTTGAGATACTATTTCAAAAAGTGGTGCTCGGCCTTTCCGTTCTATTTTACTTCTTTTTTTTTCTTTTTTTTTCTTTTTTTTACTACACAACTGCACTTATAAAAATTTACTTGCTCTTGCTGCTACAATAACACACGGCCCTGACTATCCAAAAGCATGCATGCATGCACTTGTATCATGAATATTTTACAAAGTTTGTCAAATAAAAGGATCGGCTTGGAGGAGGAGTTGGCAACAGTAGTGATGGAGGGGGTAGGGTGCGGCCGAGCATGAAGTGTATGACAAAATATAACAAAACAAAAAGAAGAAGGAAGGAAAAATAAATAAACCATTACCTGATTCCCTGCTCACGAAAAAGAAAGAAGTAGATGGAGATGCAGACAATTTTGAGGTGAGGAAATGTGATATGAGGTTTGTATTTATAGGCAGAAGCTTTGTACGCAAGGAAAAGTAACGTGTGCAAATCAATGGGAACAAAAAGTCAAGCAAATATTTTTGCTTTGATATGGGATCTTGAATTATTACTTTTATAAGGCAAAGATTATTTAAATCAAATAGTTAATTTTTGCAGTGGTATCTTGGACCACGTATCCAAAAGTAACGTATATTGATTTGATAAAGGAATGGCAAAAAATCAAAAATGTGAACGGTTATGGATTTACAAGATTTTATACTTATTAAAATATGTGGAAGGTGAAATATCTTTAAACGCATTGACAAGGCACGGTTGAATTTCCTCTTTTAAAAGTGCATGGCAATTTATTTAGGAACAAAGGCAAAAATTATAATTCGTTTAGAATGTGTTATAGATAGGAAGCTTGCATTTATCAGGGGAAAACGACATGTAAATTTTCAAATTTTAGACGTAAAAGGAAGAAAATGATTTTCCTGCATTACATTAATTAACGGTTGCGCGATTTGAAATTTAAATAGGTTGAACGAATTAAGAAAAGTAACTGCAAGTAATAATATTTGTCTTTGAAATGGAGATGGAGTTTGGACAAATTTGTGAATGTTGCTCTAATAAAGATTTTATACCAACTTAAGACCAATGAAAGCTAAGGAAAGTGTAACTTTTGGCTAAAGCAATTCTTTAACTGATTTTTTTCCATATATATATATATTGCGGTAGGAATTTTAAAATGCGTAGGACCCACGCGAAATATACCCCCAAATTAATACAAAAGTAACGTTTTTTAACTAATACGTTTTCCTATTTTATATGTTATTTGTTCCATTAAATATCGTACCCTTATAAATGTGTAATTTTAACAGTTTATTAATATACTGAATTCTTAAAAGTTACTCCTTAACATGTTTACATTATTCTGATTTATTTACCATTTCCAATGAAATTTATTATTTTAAAAATAATACACATTTTTAAAGAAAGTAGATAATCCATTTCTTTATTTAAAATTCCAATTCAAGTTATCCTTAACAAGGTTAAAATTTCAGTAACTTTCATTTTTATTATAGAATTTTGGAAAATGATTTACTCAAATTAAAAATTTATGTTATAATAAATTCCTTGGTTTTATAAATAAAAGAATAAAGTGCTTGTAATATTTTTCTCTCTCTTAGGAAATGAGAAAATAAAGAATATGAGAAAATGAGAAACTTGTACGTGAATTCAAGGCAAAATATACGGCTAGACTAAAGGAATGAATGGCTAGAAAGGAACAAATGTTAGGAAAACAAAAAGGCAAGAATTAAGGAACCCTATCGTTTCTTTCCCTAAGAACAGGTAATTAATCTAGAGCTTAATTATGTATATGGAGAGAGAAACCTTTCATTCTTTCTCTAATCAAATTGATTGATTAATTAAATGTCATTAACAAGCTATTTATTCATGGCATGGAATGTAACTATGCCCGAATGTATTCTACAGTAAATTATGTAAGTGCAATATTAGATTGTGTACAAAGATGATGTTTCCTTCATATATATCTTTATTGGTCATAGTATTATTAAAAACATATACGTATACGTGTATATATATAATATACTTATACATATAAATGTGTTAAAATTAAGTTTCACTATTTTATGAGCCTAAAATTAAAGACAACAATTTTGAACCTAATCTCCAGATTAAAAGGATTTAAGATTAAAAAAGTTATGACTTTGCATACAAGTCCATCTTATAAATCTTAAGTCAAATTAACGCACACACATATGTATATACAAATCATTGTAAATAATGTCTTAAACTTAATACAACATCTTTATGTTAAAATTTATAACTTAGTAAATTTTTAATATTAAGCAATAAATTGAGGTCTAACATTAATTTAAAAGGAAATAAAAGGAATCGTGATATTTTGTAATAAATTCAAGTTATTTTTATAAAGAAGCCCCCCTTTTTTAACTTTAAACAAAAGTATGCAAAAACCAAAAGATTAGATTTAAATAATGAACACATGCAAACATTAATAAACTACATATGCTTTCTATTTGAATCAATAACAGAAATATTATATTAATTAAGGCTTAAATTTAAATTACAATAAGTTTTTTTCCCAAAACTTATTAACTTAAAAATTTAATTATTGAAAATTTTACTTTTAAAAAAAACAACGTTTTCAAGTAAAACTTAATTAAAAATATTTACAAAATTATGGGTTGTTACAATAAACCTGTCTAATTGACATCTTTAATTTTACATAGTTTTCATGGGCTAACTATGAATCTACTGGCCCCTTTCAATATATTTTTCCTTGCACATTTTTCATGGGCTTACTATTAACCAATTGGCCCCTACCAATATCTTTTATTAATTCACAACTAGGTCAACCCAACTGGTTATTCAACCTTTTTCCAAAGTACAGTTGTCGGATTCATTATAAAGTGAATATACATGTATAAAGAAGCAAACAATATAACTTGGTTAATTCCTTTGACCCATTTAGACTTCCTCATAAGTTCCATTTCAAAATACTTTGTTTATTAATATGCCATGGTTTTGCTTTCAAATAAGATTGGGTTAATTGTTTTGAAAACTATACGTTCGAAACCTTGCTTTCGACCTCACTGGATAGCCTCCTTCGAAAGCATATATCTCTTTTTGAAAGATTAGCCCTCTTCCTTTAAAAATACTTTAAAACTCTTCTTTCGAAACCTTTCGAATATAATAAAGTGTTACATATTAATTAGTAAAAACATAGCTCCGAAACCATTAGAAGTATCTCTTCCTAAGCATTGAAAGTCCCCCTTTCAACATCATTGGGTTTATCTTTTTAAATATCATTTGGATCAAAGTAAACATAAACAAAAGTATCTCTTTCGAAATAAATCTTTACTATATAAAAATATTGGGGAATTTATGATGACATCGAACCATCTCTTTCGGCATAGTCGAAAGCTTACCTTTTAAAATATTTAAGGATAGCTTCAAAATTCCTTTTGAAACCGTTACCTTCGAAACCCATAACCCTTTCGAAAGCATTTAGAAAGTGGCTTAATATAGCTTTAAAACAAACAATATCTTTCGGCGGTATTGATGACTTTAATACACTCGAAAGGCACAAGAATAGGCGACAGGGCTTCGACTAGGTCGGAACCCCTTCTTTCGGAAACATTAATTTATAATTAAAGGTACTCCTTCGAATTCCTTTTTTTCTTTCAAAATAAGCATGGCAATCCCTTTGAAATCACTATAAATCTTCTTTCAAAAACATACGTATCGACTAAGTCTAAAGCTCAGTAAAATAAAGGCAGATGCTTATCTTTTCAAAATAAACTGAGGTAACGACCCCATCGGAAGCTATGCTTTTGACACCATGCCTTTCGCCTTTCTCCAATCCACTACGTATCATCTAGATGATACCATGTGTATTTAATCTAACTTAATGGGATTTTGACACGATCGAAAGGAAAGGAGCGAAAGGTAATCTGATTTGAGGCAAAACCTATTTTTCTTGGTTAAATACTACATTAAATAACTTATATAAACTAACCTGTCTACATGTTCGTTTCTTATTGGTTGCCTTAAAATTTTCCTATGCTTTTCAAAACTAACCGCCTTTTTATTTAGGATAAGTATCAAACTTAAACCTTTGTAAAGAAAACCTTCTTCTTTATTTATACGTAAATCGTTTTCATCCCATTCGTAAAATAATTTAATTTGTATATTGAATCACTTAAGAAAAATCCCCAAAATTCACATAAATTTACTTTGATCGTCTTATTTAATCCAAATTTCAAATCCAAATTCACAATATATTTTTTGAAATAAATTATTAAACCCATCGTACTATATATTCATTCAAAAATTCATAATAATCTTTCCAAAGCTTAGATTTATCAAACTTAAAACCCAACTCTAAAATCATGTTTTGCATAACATATAACTTTTCCATGGCATTTAAACATCAATATCACACAGTTTTGATCTAAAATTTTATGAAACATTATTTAAACAATCTTTATTAAATTTAATAAACTATAATTCAAGCATATCGTCATCAAACATCATATATACAAATTTAAACGTAAATCTGAAACATATATTTAACAAATAGAGATGGAAATTATCATTCACCTTAATCTTTGATAAGAAATGGATTGAGATGAGTTTGATTCCCCTTTTTATTTCTTTTTCTTCGAATTTCCCACCTTCTTTTCTTTTTATAGAGTGGCTCTACTCTTCTTTTACTTATGTTTCTTATTTTCTTTCAAAATGAATTCAATAGGAAATGAAATGGTAAAAAGAGAATATATATATAAGGATAAGGGGTTAGGTAATGCTTATTACCATTACACCCTTATATAGATTAATTTACTTATAATCCATTATCATTCCCATTTAATTTGTTATTTAGGCACGACCACTTAAATTTATTCAAATCTCAATCCCCTTATCACTTAATATTTTCATTATTCTATTTAATTTATCTAATAAAATATCCTGAATAATGTTATTTAAAATTAGGGGTGTTACACAGGCTCCCCTCCATAAACAATTTCGTCCTCAAAATTCAGTAAGGACAAAATACCAATCATAGCAATCATCTATAACCACTCCTAACAGCTATACTAGTTTATCTAACTAGCGATCACCAATATAAATCTGATATAGGTATACAATTTAAAACAGATCAGAATAGGTAACTCGAATCATGTCTTCTGTCTCTAAAGTACAGTCCTTCTCATTGTCGCTTCACTGAACTTTCACCAACTTTATATCTTGGACCTTAATCTTTTCTCATCTCTCGCTACAACCCAAACTGGTTGTCATACAATTGTCAAATTATGTTCTACTACCCACTCATCCAATCCTATTAGAGGAAAAGTAGTATCTAGATCATGCATATACTTGCGTAGATGAGACATATGAAATACATTATGGACACCTTCCATATTGCTTGGCAATTCTACTTTGTATGCGAGCTTTCCAATCCTTTCTGTAATCTGGAATGGACCAACATATTTCGTTGCCAACTTTCCTGACTTTCTGAATCATATCACTCACTTCATCGGTGACACCTTAATAAAAAATCTATCTTCAACTAAGAACTCTAGGTCTTTACACCTTTTATCTACGTAACTTTTATGCCTGGACTGAGCTTCCTTCATCCGATCTCAGATCAACTCAATCTTCTCTGATGCCTCTCTAACCATATCTGGACCTAAGACTAATCTGTCTCCAGTCTCTAACCAACATGCGGGTGATTTCCATGGTCTTCCATCTAAAACTTCAAAAGGCACTATTCCTATACTAGTCTAAAAACTATTATTATAGCAGAACTCAACCAAATGTAGGTGATCTTCCCAAGATCCACCAAAGTCTAGTACATAAGCTCTCAATAAATCTTCGAGTGCCTTATCGACTCTCTAGGTCTGCCCATCCGCCTGTGGGTGATGTGATGACCTGCAAATCCGAACCCTTAGAGTCGACACTATTCTCCCTCAATCAACTAAAGTTGTACAAAAATACGAACCATTTGGGTTAAAGAAGAAGAGGTAGAAGAAGAAAATAGAAAACAACATCAGAATCTAACCATCGCAGTGGAATAAAATATAATAGATAATAAAAGATTTTCACACAAGAACAAATACATTTGTTTATACATTACATCATCAGAGTATACATAACCTACGACTGGACAGTAATCATAACCTGTCCTCACAATCTGAATACACAGCGGAATATTTAACACAAATACGGAAGTACGTATCGCTATCCAGCTCGTCTTTTGAGCTCCACAGCATCCTTTGCTGTATCCTATAATACTCGGTCTGACCCGAGCATTATAGTGAAATAACGCACGAGTGAGTCTGGAATACCAACGTGAGAAAACCACACTCAAATTGATTATATCATGCTGCAATATAGCAAACCCGATTCCGTTCTCTTCGAAACGATCAGCGCATTGGCCAATTTTGATAGTCCGTTATTTAACTATCAATTAACATTCACAACAACCATCAAACATAAATAATTTCTCCTAAATTATTTATTAACCCCAAAATATCTTCGCAAGATATATTTCCATTTTCAACCATTTTGAAAACAGTTTTCGAACCACACTTTTCTCATGAAATAAATTTCCAAATATTTATTTCCACTGAAAACACCAAGCACAAAACTTTAGATTTTTAAGATAATTTAAAACACTTTATTATAAAACATCCTTTAAAAGATTTAAACTAAAAATTACTTTAATACTTATTCAAAATATATACTTTCAATATATTTAAAATAAAATTACTTTGTACAATATAAAACTGAATTCCTAACTTTTAAAACATAATACCAAGCCACTTTTAAATAATTACTGCTATAATGGATTAAAAGAAAATACTTACTTTAGAATTTAAACATTTAGAAATAATAAATTTTCTATTTTTTTTATAACTTAAAACTTTTTACTTATACTTAAAATTTGTTTGAAACGTACATGGCTATTCAGGGACATACGCTTCCCTTCCACACCTTTTAAAAAAATAAATCACTATTTATTTTTAAACAAATTTACCCATTCCTTTAATAAATTCCAACCGTGAATCTTATTCTTCCAAATATCTACTGATATATTGCTTCACTTTTATAAACCCAGTTTATAAAATTCATAGTCACATTCTCCTTTAAATTTCCAATTTCAAACACTTAAATCAATTTCCAAATCTATTTTCAATTTACTCCATTTTGAAATAATTTCCTTTACTTACTCATTTATTTCAAAACCCATTGACTTCGGATTTTTATTCCTTAATTATGATTCAAAATCTTTTAACTAAAAACACCAATTTCAGATTTCCCCAATTCCTTCTTTATCCATTTAAATAAATTCAAACCTTAAATTTTAAAATAAATTCTTTATTTCTTGATATAATCATCACTTAAGTTTAAAATTCATTATTCCCTTGTTTATTAAATCCCTTTTTATGCCTGGAATTTATTAGGATTTAAAAAACACTTTTATTCCTTTCCAAATTATTCTTATCTTTATTCAAATTCTCTATAATTATTTTACTTAAAAACTTACTCTTATATTTCTTTCAAAAATCCAATTCTACACATATTTTGATGACTCAGAGTACTAAAATATTCAATTGAACCATGGTATTCCAATTATCCATATAATTCATCACAGCATATCAAATATTCATAACACAGAGTATTGAACAGTCTAAATAATTTTGAGGAATCTAGTTGGATCATTCCAACCTGTTTCACTACATCCACAGATGTTAGCACAATACCATTTCCACTTCAAGGTGGAATATCGCAGTATATGAGATTTATATAATATCATCCTCTATTATGCGGCGCATAGGGTCTCATCCGCTATATAATGCGGGAGATCAATCACTCCAATGTACTCTATATATTACTATATAATATACCACATCAAATCAATTCAATCATTCAACCAATTATTTAAATTTAACTATTTAAATTTAAATTAAACCCAGATGAGTGAGATTAACTCACCTTTGATTTGTTTGCAATCCATTTCCATCTCGACTTGTTTCCTTCATGATTTAAGACCTTATACAAGCAAATTAAATATCTTTATTAATCACTGAGGTAAATTTTTTTTAAAATTAAAGTTGACTTATAATTTTTAAATTGTTATAGCCAATTAAACTTCCCTTGGAAATCACATCCGATATAAAATGACCTATACGAGTTTCAAAAATCAAACTTTTTATAAAATCTTCCAATCGAAACATTTTAAAATCCATGTTTCATAAATCTTGTTTATCCTTTTCTAGTTTAACCTAATTACACACAGCACGGTATATAACTTCATTTTATTTTTATTTCTTTTTCAACCAGAAAAATCACTGTTTAAGATATATCTATATACTTTTCGTATGAATACATCGTAATATTTAGGAGTTAACAAATTTTATTATTTATTTTTTTAACAAAAACTACACGCTTAAAATTACAAAGAGAATAGAAATTACCAAGAAGATGCCTGGCCACAGACAGTGACCAATGCCTCCTCTTCGCTTCCAAGAACTTCAGTCAAAGTCTAAAAATAAAAATCACTTTATTGCTCCTCAATAACACCCTCACCACCAGGACTATCCATAACAACCAGCCAGTGCTCAATATCGCACCCAAAAAATACTTATCGATTGCATGCAGATTGGACTCGAGTTCAGCATCCTCGTTGCATTTCAGATCTTGAATTGAGCACTGAAATTTAATATTTCCTAATCCTAACCTCGAGGCTCAATCCCGACGAGCTATCGCCTTCCAAAATTCACCTCGATTCTAATGAACTCGAGTTCGAACCCGGCATCGCGACCACAACCCTGAACACGCCGCACCCCAACGGTCTCGAATCCAAATCTCGAGTAACTCCGGCAAACTTCTGGTATCGACCACCATAAAAGAGGCGCGACCCAAGATCATCAAAATCAAACTTGAATCGTTTACTCGAGGAAGAAAAATGGAAGCCTCGAATTCGAATTGAGATGAGGCTAGGAAAAGTAAATGGAATCGGCCATCTTATTATTTGAACGATAGAATAAATTGAGATGAGGATCTGTTTCAACTCTCTCTGGCTTCAGCCATTTATTTTAATTTAATTTCTCTTTTGTTTTGGCGTCTCGATTAGAATTGAGAATGAAAGGGAGGAAGGAGGATACGTGATTTAACGAAGGGAGTTATCGGCTTTGATTTAATTTTAGCTTCTGAGGGAAGAGAAAGAGTATGTGATGTCTTTGAAAGGAGGGTAACATGTTCAATTTGGCCATTTACAGTGACATTCGAAATGAAAGGAAAGCGGCTGATGTGAGATGAAATTTGACCAGTCAAAATTAGGTTATATTTAGATTAAATTTTCGATATAGATTTCAACGTGTCTATATATCGTACGCTCACACAACAACTCCAAACGCTACAAAAATTGAAATCCAATAATAATTCAATATTACGGATCTAATAGAACTGGTTTCGTCGAAATCCGAGACTGTGCCTTAGAAGGCTATTTTTGAATTCAATTTAAACGATATATTTTCAAAACTTAACAAAACATTCCCAAATTCAATTTCAACACTTTTACTATCTTCAGTACTATCGATATAAATTTTACAAACCCTTGAATTATTTTTAACAGGCTTAAAGCTCAAGATTCAATATTTGACCCAATTTCCAGTAATTAAATCCAATAATTAAATTTTCAAATAATGGTGATATTTGAAATTTAAGTTACAAACTAACATTTAAATATTAAAATCAATTAAATATCCCAATTTAAATTGTCCAAAATTCCGGTTCGTCACATTCCTCCCCCTTAAAGGAATTTCGTCCCCGAAATTACTAGTTAAGAAGGATGACCCAATACCCATTACTATTTTCCAAAACCAAACATATCTTTTATTAAAGACCCATTATTACTTCAACCAAATTCCCAAAACCATCTATAGTTTCCAACAACATTATTTACTCCACTTATTCAAATTTAAATTTAAATCCAAATTTAAATTATCAAAACTTTCTCAAAATTTTCTAACTCTCTAAATTTCCAAAAAATTTCGCCAGCGTCTCCTTTGTGCGGCTAGCTCGGTACAACTGCAAAATGCCTCTATGGGCTCTCAAATTCCAAAATAAAACTAAAAGCCAAGTTGCTAGACTAGAAAATCATCAAATTTCATATAGAAGTTTAAATACATACCTCTGTCGAGCAAATTTCAATTTATCCTTTGAAACCAAAAATCCCAAATTCACTTTCCTAATCCTTTAGTTCCAACTAAACAATTAGTTTCAATTTCCATTTCCAAAATCCGTTATTTCAATTTCAATTTGAAATCGTTTTGTTGCTAATGAAAATTTTTCCAAAATTTTTCTAACTCCCAAAATTTTCGAAATTTTTTAGCAGAGTCTCCTTTGTATGGAGGAGCTTTTGCAATTTGACAAGAGATATAAATGTATATATATCAACCCACACGGTCGGAAAAACAAAAATAGTTCATATTTCGTATTTTTATTGCGTAGGCGTATGTTTATTTAGCATTTTTAAGCAAGCGGCTTATTATTTTAGCAATTTGCGCATCCAAATTCAGCCAAACTACTTTCCGGTACCTATACATACTCAATTCAAAATGTAAGTACTAAATATACAAAATTTATTAACATTTCACTTACTTTCAATTGCTAAACACATGCATTCCATAAGCAACATGCACCAAACACTTTCTATGAGCAATTTACGTGATTTCAAAACTAATTCAATTGCTTTCAACCAATTCATGTGCCAATCCATTCAATTTTAATGGATTACACTTCAATTTATTACATTCATTTTATTTTTAATCCAAACAACTCACATTTATTTCAATTAATTCCAAAAAATCAATTTTATTTACGTCTACCAATTCACAGAATTTTTATTTACTTCTGTTTAAGTCGAACGACTAATTTATTCTATGCAATTTGACGATATTCACTTAATAGAATATCCATTTTAGTTTTTAGCCACATCCAATTGATTCCAACTCATTTTATATTTAATTCCATCCCATTTCTAGTTTATTCACCAACCATACATTTTTAAAATCATTTCATTGAGCTTGACAACATTCGATTCTTATATTAATAACCACTTTCCAAATTAATTTAACCCAAACTTTTATTTAATGAACTTTCATTCTTACTCGAAGTTGAGCTTCTAATTATTTTTAACTTAAGTTAATTTACTTCAATTTATTCCAACCTCAAAACTTAAGCTCACTTCATTTGCAAATAAATTTTCTTTTTTACGTTAACTTTATTCTATTTCAATCAAATCTTATTTCAATCTACAAATTTATTGGATTAGTTCTTTTGTTTCGTTCATTACAAATTCTAATTTCCAAATTCAATTCATTCATGACTCATTTAATTCAATTAGCCATTCTCATAATCCATTTAAATTTTATTTCCATGCTCAATTCGTTAAAATAATATCCAAGCACATATTTAACTCATTTATACTCGAATTGGATTTTATTTGCAACTCAAATCATTTCTATTATAATCCAATTCTATTTCATTTGACAACTTCAATTCATAATTAATCCACTTACAATATGCGATGAATATTATTTATACTCAAGTTCTATTTCTATCATTTAATTCAAAAACCGATTTTATTAACTCACAATTCAACTTTTATTTAACCAATTTAAACTTCCATTAACATACTCACTTAACTAATTTATTCAAATTAGTTCATTTCCCACTTTTAATTCAATATTTGATCTTTACCTTTCGAAAATCACTTCACTTAATTTCTTGAGTTTAACCTATTTTATAATTCAAGTTTCTGGATTTTTTTTATTCATTTCTCAAAATCCTTTGCATTTCTAAAATCAACCCAACTTTTGTAAACGATTTCAATTCAAAACAATTTGGTAGCAATTCCTCTCTTGGAAACTCGAAAATGAACATCGATGATGCTGTAGTCATCTCCGAAATTATTTTCCAATGACTGAAGTGAGCTCAATGCTACATCCCTTCCTCAAATTTATTTGAAACAATTTCCCTTCAGAAATACTTCCAAAATAATAATGCTATTACTTATCTTCAAAACACTTCGAAAAACACTTCCAAATCTTCGGGGTTTTAAATTTTCAAATTTTGACTTAAATCAAATTTTAGCTATAAATCATTTGTATAATTTATGCTCATACAAATTCCTATTTGATCATATAAGTCATTCCAATCTTTATTTGTTTAAAATATTATCATCCAAACATCCAAGTTTTATAACAATTTAATAAAATATTTCCTTTATATCAAAATATATTTTGAGTAAAATTATTTCATTCTCCCATCTTAAAAACAATACTGTGTCAATTTATCATGTCAGGTGTTTATAAACTCTTCTCGAATAGCGGCTTACTTTTTTATTTTAAAATTTTAAAAATACTTTTAAATTCACATAATACTATTAAAATAGTTTTTATAAAAATACTTCTTATAACTCAATGTCTCAACCAGTCCATCCTTGTTCTCACAGAAATTGAGTCATACGTTGATCAGGCATAGGATGAAAATCTATAAGTATTTAGCAGACCCATTTTCAACATCCAGTGAAAATACTTGGAAAATAATTTTATTGAAAATATTGAAAATAATTTTTATTTTTGAAATAGAGGAAATATCTTTGGTGAGAATGCTCTGGAAATCATCACCTCCATCCATGGTCGCAGTTACATCCTGGGTTACTTTGCCATCGCAGTAAAAGTCCATGTAACTGTAGGCACTCCGCGCCCCTCGATTACGGCATGGTACCCACAGCAGACCGCAGTTACATTCCAGGATTACGTTGCCATCGCAGCAAAATTCCATGTAACTGTTGGCATCAGCGCCCTCGATTTTCGCTGTCAATAATGAAACTTCTCCACTCCCATATAGGTCACCGTCTACCGATGCAAAATCAAATGCAGATTGTTGGCTCTCAGCAGCACACACGACTTTCACTATGTTACCATAGGTCGCAGTCTACCGATATAAAATCAATCGTAGATTGTTGGCTCTCAGCGGCACACACGACTTTCGCTATGGTCTGCAATAGATCGAGTGACATCGAGTTACACTGTCGTCATAGCATAACCAAAATGCCACTGTAGGCCTCAGCGCCTCCGACTTTCGCTACACACTACACATAATCCTCAGGAACTAGTTTTGTTCGGACTCCTCATAGGATCAACTTTAGAACCCCTCCCTTAGGGTTCAAGGAAGTACCATCCTATGGCACTCCTGAGAAGTTCATTTCAAGGGAGCGCCTTTTTTCCCAGAACCATTGTCAAAACACTTTATACTATACACATATAGTATCTTCCAAATCATATACCTAGTATGAATCTCATATAAATCTCCTTTTCTCAAAATTGATTATCCCAAAATTGATAATTCTCAAACTAGGCTTTTCAAATTCCAATATTGATTTTACCCAAAATCAAAAGCCTTTCCCAATCCAAAGATTCCCAAAATCTTTTTCCAAAATCCTCATAAGATCCTTTATATATATATATATATATATATATATATATATATAATTTTTATAAAAACTTTGGATCATTTCAAACTTGTAAAAAACTCCTTTTATACTTCAAACACTTTCAAAATCCTTTTCTTCCGGTATAGATTCAACAAGGGGAGATTTATCTTATATAACAAAGATAAATAACTTTGTTTATTTAAAATCAAATATTCAAATTTGATTACTCTACAAAGTCACTTACCATTTTACTTACTTCCATAAAGTAAATTTTTACCATAGAAATAACCAATTTCCACTTTACTTCATCATATGTTTCACAAAATATACCTTTCATTTCAAAAACCATTTCACATTTCTTATCCACAAATTTCCAATATCAATTTCATTCAAATCCGTTCGATGTACACCTATTATCCGTATGCTATACCAATCTGATCGCTCACTCGATCACACAATTTCACTTCCGAACTAGTATCGTTCACCCGACTTCCAAGTGCGGACACAGATCTGGTTTCTTGATCAAAATCCGTCATTCTCCTTGCATAGCCTAGCTATGATAGAGAACATCTAGAATCAATCAACAATCCATATCCAGGTTCGCCGTCGAAAATTGATTGAAAAATCCCAACTCGGATCGATAAACTATCTCAAAATTCTATGCTCGAAACCGGATCAAACCACTATGCGAATAGAATAATATATGTACATCCATGTATCTATCCTTATTGATTTATTAGCCAAAAAATTCCCTTTCTATTCACATTCACTTTAATTTTCATTCACTTATTTACAATTGCTTCAATCCCATTTGGATTATCACTTTAATCCTTGTCTTAATTGGGTAGTTTAATCATAAACAGTTTGCACTCTGACCGGCTTAAATTTAGAAAATATCTAGAAATTCTTTTAAAATAGATAAGTAGTTGAAAAATAATTATTAGTTTGTAAAATAGCTTTAAAATAGTTAAATAACGATAAAATAGTTGGAAAATAGTCAAATAGTTATAAAATAGTTAGATAATTACAAAATAGTTTAAAATAGTAATTAGTTATAAAACAGTTGAAAAACAGTAATTAGTTTATAAAACAGTTACAAAATAGTTAAATAATTCTAAAAGCAGTTATAAAATAAGTATAAGGTAGTTTTGGGTTTAATAAGAAAGGTTGTATATATAATAAATAACTTGGAAACTAAAACAATTTATTTTAAAAATAGTCTAGATTCAAACTATCCAATTCCCAACCTCCATATCCAATCAACTCAATTTAAATTGACTCAATTCCGATGAATTCAAATCAAATCCAATTTGAACTAATTCAATTCAAATTTCAAATTCAAACCATCCTGAATTATAGAAATTCGAGTTAAATTTTAAATGTTGACTTAATCCTTTAAATCAAATCAACTTATATCTTTAAACCATTCAATTTTGAATCCAAATTCCATTTTTAACTATTTCAAGGTTCAAATAATAATTCAAATCAACACAATATTAAAACAATTTATATTCACTAACAAATACGCACTTATATCTATTAATAGCTCAAACTCATTCTTGAGTACTACGGACTCTATTTAATGAGTAATCCCCACCAGAGCCAAGGTTCTTGCTTAACCTTCTGCCCTGATACCAAATGTGATGACCTGCTAATCCATACCCCTAGAGTCGACACTATTCTCCCTCAATCAACTAAAGATGTACAGAAATAAGAACCATTTGGGTTAAAGAAGAAGAGGTAGAAGAAGAAAATAGAAAACAACATCAGAATCTAACCATCGCAGCGGAATAAAATATAATAGATAATAAATGATTTTTACACAAGAACAAATACATTTGTTTATACATTACATCATCAGAGTATACATAACCCACAACTGGACAGTAATCATAACCTGTCCTCACAATCTGAATACACAGTGGAATATTTAACACAAATACGGAAGTACGTATCACCATCCAGCTCGTCTCCTGAGCACCATAGCATCCGTTCCTGTATCATGTAATACTCGGTCTAACCTGTGCATTATAGTGAAATAACACCCGAGTCATTCTGGAATACGAGCGTGAGAGAACCACACTCAAATTGATTATATCATGCTGTAATATAGCAAACCCGATTCCGGTTTCTTCGAAACGATCAGCGTATTGGCCAATATTGATAGTCGGTATTTAACTATCAATTAACATTCACAACAACCATCAACATAAATAATTTCTCCTAAATTATTTATTAACCCCAAAATATCTTCGCAAGATATATTTCCATTTTCAACCCTTTTGAAAACAGTTTCCAAACCACACTTTTCTCATGAAATAAATTTCCAAATATTTGTTTCCATTGAAAACACCAAGCACAAAACTTTAGATTTTTCAAATAATTTAAAACACTCTATTATAAAACATCCTTTAAAACATTTAAATTAAAACTTACTTTAATACTTATTCAAAATATATTGAAACGACCCGACTTTCTTACCACAAAAAATGCATCATCTTTAAGAAAGAAAGGGATAGAAAAGAGAAAAGAAAGAAGAGAAGAAAGAAACAACGTCAGAATCTAAACAGCTGAATGAATAAATTATATTAATAACATAAATATTACATAGTTTACAACCATTATCAGTGTTACACAGATATACATCACATGCTAGATAGTTATAAACACCTGTCTGGTTATACAACTCAATACAGCACAAGAAACTACTCAGAGAAAACTACATAGCGGAATACTATATATCTACACGCAGAAGCCTCCTGCTCCATTGCTCCTCCATAATTCGTCAAAGCAAACATGAATCCTAACCTGAATCCATTGGCTACTCGTAAAAAATTTGAGTACCCAAGAGTTTATGAAAAACAAAAATAAAGTCCGGGTCAGACATGGGTCTGGTGTGAGTAACATGTTAAAGTTGCTTAACTTTTAAAAACCTTTTGAAAAGAAAGGTATCACGTAAGACTTCCCATACATAAACATGGAAAAGTTTTTACCTTACGCTAACCAAAACATTTGATAGGAACTCCGATGATATTATAATAAGTCTAGGGTTTCCAAATAAATAAGAAATAGCCAAAATTGTTACATTATTAAAATCCAACTACTAGCCATAAAGTGGGTAATACAATCAAAACCGTTGGCACTTATTGGATTTTGGATTCCATATAATGGCAGGGCTACTGGGGTACCGTCCGTCACAGTACGTGGCCTAGATCAACGTACCGAGGAGTACGCCCGCTCCCCTGCAATACAAAGCCGGACCCATTCCTTACTGAACAATCCAGAATAAGACAACCCCATGGTTGTAGCTAGCAACCACCCACACAGCCGAATATAAAGGGACTTCTAGATAGGGGTAAATCTCGCTCTCCAGTGGGAGCGACCCACGAAGCCTTGCTGCACCTCCCCTGTTTTAACCATTCCCGGTTGATGAGGCTTGAGGCTACGATTACCTTTATAGGACATATCACTTAGAATGCTCATCATCCACCTGACGATGTTCTGAAAGCATTCAATCCATACAAGTTCGTTCCGGGTTCAAACGAAACCGAAGGCATTACCTCGTCACACTCGTTTTGGAATCACCCTCAGAGTTAACGACGATAACCCTTGCACTCTAAATCACCATCCCGAACCTATAAGTACTATTCCATCAAACTCATTACGGAATCACCCAACAGAGTTATACTGACTTATAGTCCTTACACCTCGAGTCTTCACAAAGCTCCACTTTGATTCACGACCTAACGTTTAATTGGAATCGATTTGGTTTTCGGATATCCAAATATGGAAACCCGATCCCGGTTTCATCGAAAACAAAAGCGTGTCTTTTAGGTCCAAGTTGTTTTAAAGTTTTTAAAACAATTCAATACAGTATCTATATACACACAGATAGATAATTCATAAATCATAATTGATAATCAACATTATCACATAACAAGTAATCCACATTATCAATATCAAAATAGATAATCCATATATCACCATCTTAATTGATAATCTATTTTATCATCATAATGTAACCAAGCATTCATATCACACAACCATACTTATCTCATTACTGAGATAAGTATGGTTGTGTGATAACAGCATCCAAGACAATCAGTGTCATCTATATATATAAGCAATTATTTACTCATCACAATATAATTAATTTAAAATGATTTAAATTAACTATCTCTATTACTAATTAATTTAAAATGAATTAAATTAATTACTTCATCTTCAATTAATCTAAATAAATTAAATTAATTACTTCACCAATATAAATCTTGCTTACTCAATCATTTGACTGATTACAATCAATAAATCATTCAAAATAAATTACCTTAATTAATCACTCTTCATTAATTATCCTTAATTAATTTCACAAATTGATTATCCTCAACCAAACAGAAATTAATCTTCAATTAATTAATTAACTATAACTAATTACATTAATTAATTTCCTTCAATTACTTAACATTGACTAATTAATCATAATTAATCAACTTTAATCACTTCATTAATTATAATAATTAATGATCCCCATTTATTAATTACCTTAAGTAATTAACTCATAATTATTAATCATCCCAGATTAATTACATTTAGTAATTAACTAACTTAACTACCTTATTAAAACAAATTAATTATCCTTAATTAATTTCTTAATTAATCCCTTGATTAATAACTATGTAATTTAATCCAAATTACTTCATACTTAAACATCTTCATTTAATTACATTCTGTAATTATCAATTACTTAACTAAGTAATTTCAAATCCATTAGTTACATTAAGTAATTATTTTTAAAATCCCAATGTTTAAAAATAATTAAACTAAATTAATTAAAATAAACAATCTCATCTAACTAAATTAATTACATTAAGTAATTATTTTCTTAATTACTTCATTAAGTAATTATACTCAAACTATTCACAAATGATTATAACAAATTAGTTAAATTAATTAATTTAATTAATTATGAAAATTAACCATATTAATTAATTATTAAATTATCCTGGTTAATGACCTTCATTAACCATACTCTAATTATTCATTAAGTAATTAACTTAGATTAATTACAAATTTAATTATCTTTAATTATTCATTAATTAAAGTCTAATTATTTAATAAATCAACCTTGATTTAAAACTTAATTACATAATTAATAATTCATAAATCATTAAATTAAAAATCTAATTAATGATCTTAATTTTAAATTGATTAATCATTAATCAATTATTAATTCCAAATTCAATTAATTAATTAAATTAATCAATTAATCTTAATTACCTTATTGATTAAATTAATTCTAAAACATTAACCTTAATTTAATTTCAAGATAAAAAATAACTTAATTATGTTTAAAAAAAATAATTTATTTGAAACAAAGTACCTTTGAAAATTACTTTTAAATTTCATTTTAAATTCAATTTTAAAATAGGAACAATTTTAACTTTAAAACTTTTTAAATTGCAAATCAAACAAGTGCTATAAAAATTTTAAAGTTAAATTCATTTCAAAATTTTAATAACTTCAATTTACATTTATTTTAAAATTTCAAATTTAAACCTTCTTTAAAATTTAAAAAAAACTGAAGTTCATTTTTAAATTTAAGATTTCCAAATTTTTAAATAAAACTTCAAATCTTACTCATATTTTAAAAACCTCATTATTAAAAGGTTTAAACTATTTTACCAAAATAGTAAATTAAGTTTAATTTTTAAAACTTTATTTTTATTTAAACTGAGATTTAAATTTGAATTTAAATTCAAAAATTCAAACTTAAATTTGAATTTGATTTAACTTACCTTAAAAATAAGACTACAGATTTTTAAAATCTTTAAAACCCAGATTTAAACAGGTTTCGGATAAACCAAAAAAAAACACAGAGCAACCCAAGAATCCCCTAATATTACTTCGAGTTCCAAGCCTGACTACTTCGAGTCATCATCCTACTTGCTTCGAGCAAAACTCAACATCTCCTCTGTAACAAACCAAACCCAAAACATTTCACCAAAAAAGCTCATAGCCGTGCATATGCACTGCGACTCTGGCCATCATTGGTCGCCGTCGAGGATCTCAACAACCCAGAGGATGACACCGCAACCCTCCACAATCAACAAATCGAACCACCATCCTCTAAATCAAATTCGAGCTCTAAGAACCCAAACCTGGAAAATGTTACAGGTTTCTGCTCAAAACCTGTCAACGGCGAATATTCGCCACTCCGACCATCTAAGGTCCACCCACTCCGGCCTCGAACTCCTTCACACTTCAACTACACAATCCCCAAATATCAAAACACTCGATCCAACCTTCATCCCAAACTGACCCAATTCTTAAACCCATTCAAAACTAGGGTTTAACAAAAGATTTTCAAACTGCACCCTCCACACTTAATTTCAACATCACTAATGATATTTACAAGAATCTATAAACCTTCCTCTACAACTCAGCATAACCTCGAGTTTTCTCAAGTATCAGATCACAAGAATTTTCTTAAATTCCCTTTTTAGTTCAAAAACCAACTGCACATTCAACTAACACCTAAAAATACAGATCCTAATTTAGAAATCAAGTTTTTGTTGTTACTTTTGTTTTATGATACTAAAATACAAGTTTGACATGTTTGATTTTTGACAGAGGTTAACATGCACTGATACTTCCTGTATTTCTAGAAAAACTATATTTTTTTTCTTCTTTTAAACTTACTTAAAACTTTAAAAGTTGACTTAAGAAATTTAATAACCTTACTTCATAAATCTACACATATCAGAAACTAAAATTAAAAGATAAGGTTTTGATAAAAATTTGCCTGAAAATCAAGAAAACAGAACAAGTAAATAAAAATAACAGCCTATACACATTACATTTTCATTTATACACAACAACACTTATTTATATCAAATAATCTAGCATGCAATCCTATTTTTAAAAAAAATTAAGATTTAAAGTTACTCACTTATTTAAATGCAGAGCTCTGTTTTGCTCTTTTGAATTTTGCGGAAAAATGCAGGCATGTTTTTTTTTAATCGTAGATGAAATTATGTTGAAATGCTCATGATCCTTGACTACAAATTCTTGCATGCAGGTGCATTTGAAACAACTTCAAACTGAGGTTGTGTAGAGAAGAGGTGCAAGCTTGATTATTTCTAGGTTTTAGAACAGAATGCAGGCCCTTCTTCTTCTTTTTTTAAGTGACATGCAGATTTCTTTACAGATTTTGGTGAATCAATGCAGATTGATGTTTGAATTTGAGGAAGTGCAGACCATCATGATAAAAGAGGTTTTGATTTTGAGTTAAGGTTGAATATGCAGATTTCTGGAGTTTGAGGAAATGCAGTTTGATTTTGATGAATTTGTGTATGCAGATTTGAGCATGGTTTTGAATATGCAGGCTTGATTGTTAATGTGAAGATGATTTTAATTTTTGAAAAGTTTTGAAGTTTTCTCTTTTTGATCAAAGAAATGGAAAAACATGTATGAAAGAAAATGCAAGTTTATATAAATGTATTTTCAGATTTATCAAATAAAATAAAAATTAAAACAATGATTTATACTTGTCCAAATTTATACATTTGTCAATTTGTTATGTTAGTTTTTGAACACATGTTAAATGAATGTTAAAGAATGAAACATTTGTTTATTTAAAAATGATTAGTATATAATTTACAAATTAATATATGTGTTAACCTAATTTAATTTGTTAGTTTATATTTAAATCTGTGTATAAATTTATAAATAAAAACAAACCATGTTAACAAATAAAACTTATACATATAGAGATTAAAACAATTAATATTTATACTTTGGAATTTTGTATTCAAATTAAATTCAAAATCAATTTCTTTCAAATCAAGTTATATATATAGATTTAATTTGAAATAACAATTACAAATTTTATTCAAAACCTATTTATAAAGACAATACACTATTAATATTGTTTTTATAATATCTTATTATTAAATTAAAATTATTTTAAAAGAAATTATATTTTTATTAATAAATTATCTATTTTATTTAGCCATAAAACCATTTTGTTTGTTTATTCTAAATTTAAAACTCAAGCCAATTTAATTTAAACATTTTAATATTTTTCTTATCAATTTTAAAATCATATATTTATTTATGAAATAGTTTTAAAAACTCAATACTAATTTGTATTAAAATTTTCAAATTAAAATGTATATATATTAGAATTTTAAAACATGATTTAATTATTAAATTTAAACCAAGATTATTTATTTAACTTTGAAAAGCTAATATTAAATAAAACCAAATGACCAAATTACTACAAATATTAAAACTAGAAAATATGCTTTATTTATTAAAATTAAAACAATACCAATCTATTTAAAATATAAACTATATATATATATATATTGTAAATAGAAATAAATTTATTATTTTTAAAAGATAAAATAACCAATTTAAATATTTAATGAAGATGATTATTAAATCAATTTGAATTATTATTAACAAAATATCAATATCAATTTAATTTTTAATATAGATTAAAAAATTAATATTGTTAAAAATTCCGGGATATTACATATATACTTTGAAAATATTTAAAATAAAACTACTTTGTATAATATAAAACTGAATTCCTAACTTTTAAAACATAATACCAAGCCACTTTTAAATAATTACCTGTATAATAGATTGAAAGAAAATACTTACTTTAGAATTTAAACATTTAGAAATAATAAGTTTTCTAAACATAATTTTTTAATATAACTTAAAACTTTTTACTTATACTTAAAATTTGTTTGAAACGTACTTGGCTATTCAGGGACATACGCTTTCCTTCTACACCTTTTAAAAAATAAATCACCATTTATTTTTAAAAAAAATTACCCATTCCTTTGATAAATTCCCACCGTGAATTTTATTGTTCCAAATATCCACTGATATATTACTTCACTTTTATAAACCCAGTTTATAAATTTCATAGTCACATTCTCCTTTAAATTTCCAATTTCAAACACTTAAATCAATTTCCAAATTTATTTTCAATTTACTCCATTTTGAAATAAATTCCTTTTCTTGCTCATTTACTTCAAAACCCATTGACTTCAGATATTTATTCCTTAATTATGATTCAAAATCTTTTAACTAAAAACACCAATTTCAGATTTCCCCAATTCGTTCTTTATCCTTTTAAATAAATTCAAACCTTAAATTTTAAAATAAATTCTTTATTTCTTGATATAATCGTCACTTAAGTTTAAAATTCATTATTTCCCTGTTTATTCAAATCCCTTTTTATGCCCGGAATTTATTAGGATTAAAAGAAAATGCTTTTTTTCCTTTCCAATTCATTCTTATCTTTATTCAAATTCTCTATAATTATTTAACTAAAAAACGTACTCTTATATTTCTTTCAAAAATCCAATTCTACATATATTTTGATGACTCAGTGTATCGAAATATTCAATCAAACCATGGTATCCAATATTCCAATTATCCATATAATTCATCACAACATATCAAATATTCATAACGCAGAATATTAAACATTCTAAATAATTTTGAGGAATCCAATTGGATCCCTCCAACCTGTTTCCCTGCATCCACAGATGTTAGCGCAATACCAATTCCACTTCAAGGTGGAATATCGCGGTGTATGGGATTTATATAATATCATCCGCTATTATGCGGCGCATAAGGTCTCACCCGCAATGCGGGAAATCAATCACTTCAATATATACTATATATTACTATATTATATACCACATCAAATCAATTCAATCATTCAACCAATTATTTAAATTTAACAATTTAAATTTAAATTAAACCCAGATGAGTGAGATTAACTCACCTTTGATTTGTTTGCAATCCATTTCCATCTCGACTTGTTTCCTTCACGATTTAAGACCTTATACAAGCAAATTACATATCTTTATTAATCACTGAGGTAATTTAATTTTTTTTAAAATAAAGTTGACTTACAAATTTTAAATTGATATAGCCAATTAAACTTCCCTTGGAAATCACATCTGATATAAAATGACCTATACGAGTTTCAAAAATCAAACTTTTTATAAAATCTTCCAATCGAAACATTTTAAAATCCATGTTTCATAAATCTTGTTATCCTATTCTAGTTTAACCTAATTACACACAGCATGGTATATAGCTTCATTTTATTTTTATTTTTTTCAACCAGAAATAAACTATATGTATATACTTTTCGTATGAATACATTGTAATATTTAGGAGTCAACAATTCTATTATTTTTTTAACAAAAACTACACACAGATTGCATGCAGATTGAATTCGAGTTCAGCATCCTCGTTGCATTTCAAATCTTGAATCGAGCACTGAAATTCGAAATTCCCTAATCCTAACCTCGAGGCTCAACTCCGAGGAGCTATCGCCTTCCAAAATTCACCTTGATTCTAATGAACTCGAGTTCGAACCCGACATCGCGACCACAACCCTGAACACGCCGCACCCCCTATGGTATCGAATCCAAATCTCGAGCAACTCCGGAAAACTTCTGGTATCGACCACCAAAAAAGAGGCGCGACCCAAGATCATCGAAATCAAACTTGAATCGTTTGCTCGAGTAAGAAAAATGGAAGCCCCGAATTCGAATTGAGATGAGGCTAGGAAGAGTAAATGGAATCGGCCATCTTAGTACTTGAACGATATAATAAATTGAGATGAGGATTGGTTTCAACTCTCTCTGGCTTTGGCCATTTATTTTAATTTAATTTCTCTTTTGTTTCGGCTTCTCGATTAGAATTGAGAATGAAGGGGAGGAAGGTGGATACGTGATTTAACGAAGGGAGTTGTCGGCTTCGATTTGATTTTAGCTTCTGAGGAAAGACAAAGAGTACGTGATGTCTTTGAAAGGAGGGTAACATGTTCAATTTGGCCATTTACAGTGACATTCGAAATGAAAGGAAAGCAGCCGATGTAAGATGAAATTTGACCAGTCAAAATTAGGTTATATTTAGATTAAATTTTCGATATAGATTTCAACGTGTCTATATATCGTACGCTCACACAACAACTCCAAATGCTACAAAAATTGAAATCAATAATAATTCAATATTACGGATCCAATGGAACTGGTTTCGTCGAAATCTGAGACTATTCCCCGGAATGCTATTTTTGAATTCAATTTAAACGATATATTTTCAAAACTTAACAAAACATTCCCAAATTCAATTTCAACACTTTTACTATCTTCAGTACTATCAATATAAATTTTACAAACCCTTAAATTATTTTTAACAGGCTTAAAACTCTAGATTCAACATTTGACCCAATTTCCAGTAATTAAATTTAATAATTAAATTTCCAAATAATGGTGATATTTGAAATTTAAGTTACAAACTAACTTTTAAATATTAAAATCAATTAAATTTTTAAATATTGTACTCTTCTTGAGCTTGGTATCTAATACTCTCTGTAGACTTCTCCAAAACACACCAGTGAATAATGCATCTCTATCGTTGACTATGCCACTAGGAACTCCATGAAGTCTGACTAAGTTCTTCGCGCAAAACTTCGCCAAAACAGGTGCCTTTGTGGTTGACTTGACTGGAATGAAATTGGCGCTTTTATCTGTCCACCATGACCCATATGCTTTCATTCCCCTTATTAGACTTTGGCAACCTGTCTACAAAATCAATGGTATAGAATCCAACTTCCAAATTGGAATCTCTAAAGGCTGAAGCAACCCACTCGGCTTCTGATGTTTGGCTTTCACTTGTTGACAGTTAGCACAATGTCTAACCCACAAGCCAACATCACTCTTCATGCCTCCCAAATAAAAGCTTTTCTCATATCTTGATACATCTTGGTTCCCCCAGGATGAATCGTAAACTTAGATCGATGACATTCATCTAGAACTTCTCTTCTCAAGTACTCTATATTTAGAGCACATAATCGTCCCTTCTTCCTCAACCATCCTTTCTAGTCAATGCTAAAATATTTAAGATCATGTATCTCAGATCGCACCTCGAGTCTTCTAATTTTCTCGACTATTTCTGGATCCTCTTTCTATTTAGAAGCTATCCTCTCGATCAGCACTGGTCGAACCTCTAAACAGGCCAACATAGCAGTACTCTGACTAGAATTAGTAGTCGATCTCGACTTTATACGACACATGGCCAAAACTTCTAAATCCTTCCACTCTGCCAACATAGCTAACTCCACATTGTGATGTTTCCAGCTAAAGGAATCTGTTACTTATTTCCTTTTCCAAGAGCATATTCTACACCAAAATCATAAGCAGCCAAAAACTCAACCACCTTTGCTATCGCATATTCAATTCTTTTTGAGAGAGTAAATATCTTAAGGACTTATGATTAGTGTATAGCTCAAATCTTCAATATGAAGATCACTACAACCAACTCCAAATTATGAGTAGGATATCTTACTTCGTACAGTCTAAGCTATCGAGAAGCGTAGAAAATGACTTTGTCATTTTGCATCAATACAGCTTCCAATCCTATTCCACATGTATCAGTGTAAACCATCAACCCTTGGTTTCCATTTGAAACAACTAACATTGTGTGTTGGTCAGTAAATGTTTTAACTTAAGGAACCTTTCCTCATATTTTTTAGACCAAATGAACTTTACATCCTTCCTGGTCAACTTTGTCAAAGGTGCAACTATCTACAAAAAAATCTTTGATAAATCTTCGGTAATAGCTAGCAAGTCCGAGAGAACTTTTGATCTCGATTACCGTCTCTGGTCTCCTCCAATTATTGACAGCTTCAATCTTAACTGGATCTACTGCCAAACCTTCGTTTGAAACAACATGACCAAGAAATTTGACCTCCTTCTTCCAAAAATGATATATAGAAAACTTTGCCTTTAGCTGATGCTACCTTAGCGTCTCAAGCACTATTCTCAAATGATTCTCATGCTCCCTCTCACCTTTCGAGTACACCAAAATGTCATCCATGAATACTAACAGAAACCTATCCAAGTATTCTCAAAAAACTCGGTTCATCAAGTCCACGAAGAAGGCATGTGCATTCGTCAACCCGAATGGCATCACTAACCATTCTTACAAACCATACCTAGTTCGAAATGTTGTCAATAGAACACTGTCCTCTGCCACTCTCAACCTATGTCACCAAATCTAATTGGGAAAACACTCTGGCTCCACTCAATTGATCGAATGGATCATCATTTCACGGCAAAGGATATCTATTCTTGATCATCCTTTCATTCAGCTTACCGAAGTCAATGCGCATCTGCAATGACCCATCTGACTTCTTTACGAAAATCGCGACCGCTCCCCAAGGCGAACTGCTTGGTCTAATAAAAGTTCTTCCTTCTAGATCCACTAGTGCACCTTCAACTCTTTCATCTCGGTCGGTGTCATTCTGCTACGTGGCCTACTGACATGTTCAAATCCTGGTACAAGATCTATCTGAAACTCAATAGCTCATTTTAGTGTTAGTCCTGTAATCGACTCAAATATATCTATAAACTCTCTTGCAACTCAAAGCTGACTTACCTCCTTCGCTGCTTCCAAGGTACTTAACACAGCACAAACACTTCGGGTGGAATTCTCTACTGAGAAAATGATCCATTTATGACTATCTGGGTGCCTTACTGATATTTTCCTAACGTGGAAAAATATCCTAGCCTTATATCTACCCAACCAATCCATACCCAAAATGATCCCGATATCAAAGAAATCATAAACATACAATCTCCATGCAAACATATGACCTAACAAATCAAGTTCTAACTGGTCACATCTCATTCCTAGAGTTGCATACCCTCCTATTGGATTCGCAACCAATAAGGAAGAAAAAGGGTAAGTGGGTTCTAAGCATAACTTATTAACCAAATTCTGAGATATAAATGAATGTGATGCATTGGTATCAAATGGTATCCTAACTGAAATACTCTGAATCAAAAATGTGTCTTCCATCACAGTCTTTCCCTTATCTGCTGCAGTTGATTTGGAAGAAGACAGTGGTCTAATAAAAAAACCTTCCTTTTTTCTTCCCTAACTGGCTTTGGACACTGCTTCTTGTAATGCCAAACTTGATCATAGTTGTAACACTTAATATTCTTCTTATTCACAGCCTTCTTTTACCCCTTACTTGACCGGCACACATTTGCAAAATGACCCTTCTTGTCACATTTGTAGCAGACTAAATCAGCTTTTGACTTCTTGGTTGAATCTCCCTTCTGGGCTCCTTTCTTTTAGAAGAACTTTCTCTTTTTTCCCTAAGAACTCTGGAATTCAATTGGCTTTCCGCTAGCACAAATAGCGAGCATCTCTTCATGGCGAATGGCCAATTCCACCACCACATTGCAGGAATCATGGATATGAGTTTGAGTTTCCCGGCAAGCTCGAGCCTCGGTTCTCGAATGAACATTTCATTCCTTATGATGTCAGTATCTATAATAGCATATCCATATCAAGATACTAATCAAATCTATTTGCATACTCGATAACTGACATGTCTCCCTAAACTAAATCCATAAATTTTCTCATTGATGCTAACTTAGCAACTTTAGCAATAAACCTCTGTTCGAATCTCCTTCGAAAATTAGCCCAAGTTAACTCTTCCTTTGGAACTTCGGTAGTCGCACCGTTCCACCAGTGAAGTGCTGACCCTTGCAATTGTCTTAAGGCCATCCTTCTCTTCTGCGCATCTTTTAAACCCAAATCAATGAAAATCCATTCACAATGTAAAAGCTAATTCTCCACTATCGCATCTTCCATTCCCATAAACAGCTTTCCACCCAAACCGGAGTAGTCTCAGTTTAGCTTGGCATAATTATTCCCAATGGGAATCATAGGATTTGCACCTCCAATATTTCCAGCAGTACCTGCTTGCATCATATTAGCAAGGAACTGATACATCATCCCTGCATCTACTGGCAGATTCCCAGCACTCACATTAGCTTCCGCATTTTGATTAGTGTTAACTTGTCGACTATTGTTCCTCCGGTGTTAGGTCGAGCATTTACATCAGTTGTGATGCTTCCTCCACCTAGATTTCCTCTTTCATTTCCTATTTCCATATCTTCTTTCTCGTAAATCTATACACGAGCTTTTGTAAATTATAGAAGAACGGTATAAGAGAAAGGGAAATTACGTACCTATTTACATATGTACATGCATGCATGCATGCATGCATACATACATACATACATATATATATCAAACACAAGTACGTTATAATCGCGTTAACCCAAATCTCGATCAATATTTTTTGTTCATTGGATTATGTTTTGAAACTATTTTAGGTTTGAATTGCCTAAGTTTTCATAATCCTCTGCTCTGATACCAACTTGTAACATCCCTCACTTGGAGGCCCAAAACTAAAGGCTGTGGATTCTACAGTCATCCATAGTTATTAATCCTCGGTGATCGATTACGGTAATTTTAGATAAGTTGATATACCAAAAACACATGGATATGGAAAAAGTTTAAAATTTCAGAACAACTTTCACATTTCATTCCAAACTCATTTTAACATTCATTACATAATCCCATAATGTTAACCACGTTCTAAAAAAAATATAATTACTACATTATACTCCAAGAGCGACATATGAAGATGCTCCCTTGGTGATCAGAGTATGTAATATGAAATAAAACTTTGCCTTAACAAAAATACACAATGGAATCACATGAGAAAGAACTTATATAACTACATGCCTTCCGCATGATTCCGGAAGCTTTTTCGTCTTAAGAGGTACCTGAAAACCTCAAATCTCAAACTACTCAAAATCAATTGAGTACCCAAGAGCTTAAGGGGAAAAACATAAACTTCGAGTCAGACATAAAGCCTAGTATGAATAATAATATACCATCCCAAATCATTAGATATGTAGTGCGACCACGCCGCTTAGCGGAACGGGTTTTCCCTCACTAGTATCTTAAACCTTTGTAAACCATTTTTTGTGCTCTTGTATCCACAATGGTTATTTCAATTCAAAACATTATTATGTGATGATATGCAAAACAATTGAATCAATTTTGGATTACCCATCCCCAATTCATTTAGACTATCTATCATAATTATAGTTTCTAGGATTACTATTAACATAATAGTATTCTTGGGCTAATTAATAACCGGTTAAACTTGTAAGGATTCACTGTTCAATTATACAGTTTTTATGGGATTACTATGAACCTATTAGCACCCAATATCATTTCTTTTATCCTAGTTTTCATGGGCTAAATAGGAACCTATTGACTATCCATCAATATTACATTTTCTTATCTAGATAAAGCTTTTATGGGCCTACTATAAACTTGTCTAACTGACATCTTTAATTATACATAGTTTTCATGGGCTAACTATGAACCTGTTGGCCCTTACCAATATCTTTTCCCTTACACAATTTTCATGGGCTTACTGTTAACCTATTGGCCCCTGCCAATATCTTTTATTTATTCACTACTAGGTCAACCCAATTGATTATTCTACCTTTTTCCAAAGTACAGTCTTTGGATTCATTATAAAGTGAATATATACATATATAAAGAAGCAAACAATATAACTTGGTTAATTCCTTTAACCAATTCAGACTTCCTCATTTCAAAATACTTTGTTTATTAATATGCCATGGTTTTACTTTTAAATAAGACTGGGTTAATTGTTTTGAAAACTATACTTTCGAAACCTTCGAAACATTTCTTTCGACCTCACTGGATAGCCTCCTACGAAAGCATATATCTCTTTTCATAAGATTATGCTTCTTCCTTTAAAAACACTTTAAAATTCTTCTTTCGAAACCTTTCGAATATAATAAAATGTTACTTATTAATTATTAGAAGCATAGCTCCGAAACCATTAGAAGTATATCTTCCAAAATCATTCAAAGTCCCCCTTTCAACGTGATTGGGTTTATCTTTTAAATATCATTTGGATCAACGTAAACATAAATGAAAGTATCTCTTTCGAAATCAATCTTTACTATATAAAAATATTGGGGAATTTATGATGGCATCGAAACCTTACCTTTCGATAGAGTTGAAAGCTTACTTTTAAATTATTTAAGGATAGTTTCGAAATCCCTTTTGAAACCATTGCCTTCGAAACCCATAACCCTTTCGAAAGCATTTAGAAAGTGGCTTAATATAGCTTTAAAATAAACAGTTCCTTTCGACGGTATTGATGACTTCAATATACTCGAAAAGCACATAAATTTACTTTGATCATGTTATTTAACATATCAAAATTTCAAATCCAAATTCTCAATATATTTTCTGAAATAAATTATTAGAACCAAAATGTTATATTTTCATTCAAAAATTCATAATAATCTTTAAAAAGCTTGGAAAATTATCAAACTTAAAACCCAATTCTAAAATCATCTTTTGCATAATATATATCTTTTCCATGGCATTTAAACATCAATATCACATGGTTTTGATCTAAAACCGTATGACACATTATTTAATCAGTCTTGTTTAAATTTGAATAAACCATAATTCGAGCGTATTACCATCAATCATCATATTTATGAATTTAAACTTAAATCTGAAACATATATTTAACAAATGAAAATGGAAATTATCGTTCACCTTAATATTTGATAAGGAAATGGATTAAGATGAGTTTGATCCCCCTTTTTATTTCTTTTTCTTTTAATTTCTCTTCTTCTATTATTTTTAATGGCCAGCTCTATTCTTCTTTTACTTACGCTTTTGTTTTTCTTTTAAAATGAAGTCAATAGGAAATGAGATGGTAAAGAGAATATATATATATATATATATAAGGATAAGGGGTTAGGTAAAGCTTATTGTCATATACCCTTATATAGATTAATTTACTTATAATCCATCCTCATGCCTATTTAATTTATTACTTAAGCACAACCACTTAAATTTATTCAAATCTCAATCCCCTTATCACTAAATATTTTCATGATTCTATTTAATTTATCTAATTAAATATCCTGAATAATGTTATTTTAAATTAGGGGTGTTACATACATGGTTTTGGAAAATGGGAGAGGAAGATTTATTTATAACACTTTGTTGTTAAAATAAGTTGTTCACTTTCTATAAAGCAAGGACCTTGTCTTTTGAAATCAAGCTTTTATTTAAATAAATGATTTTGGAAATTATTTCCAATAACTAGATTAAAATCAATGACTAGAAATAAATTTATGGAGTGGGTTTTTCGATTCTTTTAAAGACTTTGTATTATGTAAATAGTCGGTGTCATTAGGTAACATAAAATAAATATGATAAGTAGTGCTAAAATATTGAAACGTTATGGAAAGTAAGTCATCTTATATTTAGCACCAAAAGCTGGTGAGTAGACTTTCCTCTATTATGGGATCCAGAAAAGGAGTGTTTTAACTAACGCAAGGCCAGGAGCAACTAGTGCCTTGACTTACCTGGTTTCAATTCTAGGTGAGGGATAGATAAGTTGAAATGTTAGAAACGTGATAAGTATAAGAGAGTTAATTTCTATAAAATGGTCATGATTAATTAAGTATAAAAAAGGTACTTCATCTTATACTTGTAACGATCTGTCTTTCTTACTACTAAAGACAACACTTAATACATCCTCAGATTCGTGTGTCGATCATTCAGTTGTCCATGTCATTAGGGAAAAGAAGAATAAGAAGACAAAAAACTAAATGACATAGAATCTTATACCGCAATGAATAATCCATAATATGACGATGATCTTTACAAAAGAAAACTGTTATATACCTAAATCCATCAAAGTACTAGCTTATCATCTACCTGGATAGTTATAACATCTGTCCTTACAATTTCTGATAAATACAACAAAACCACATAGCAGAACAAAAAGAAATACGTAAATATATCTTAGCCTCTAGCTCGTCTCTTGATCTCCAAAGTATCCAATCTAAACTGAAAACATGCTCGGTCTAACTCAAGCATAATAAGAAAAATAACGTTGGGATCAATCTAATAAAACCAGTATGAGAAACTCAAATCACAAGGAATTTTATTTTAACTTATAAAACCCTTTTAAAACATAGGTATCTCATAAGACCACGCCATACATAAACATGGACAAGTTTTTACCTTACGATAAAAAAACATTTTTATAGAAAATCCGATGAAATTATAATAGTGTCTAATTTTTAAAGTAAAATATGAATATAGTTGAAATGCTCGCATCTCACATTCCAACATAGTTGGGCAGAACTAATGTAACGACCCAAAATTTTCGATTCCGAAAATTCCAGATAGTTATGAAAAAGAAGAAGAGATAGAAGAAACAGAAAACACCAAAACACAGAAACCTCACATTCGCAGGGGATCTAAATATATATCACATAAATAACAGTTTTACAAGAAGAACTGTATCAGTACACTTATATTTTTATACATCAGAGTTACAACCATTACCAATCATTAAACATTTTAAAACAACATGTCCTAGTTATACAATAACATATTACAGCGGGAAACACTCCATACGTTCCTACCCTCCAGCTCGCCTCCTGAGCTCCAGAACGTCTTACCTGAAAATCTGTAATACTCGGTCTGACCCGAGCGTTACATCAAAGTAACACCCGGGTTAGGCTGGAAACCAGCGTGAGTAAACCCATCTAACATGGAATACAAAACTATACAACTCATATAAACGCAGGGTAACTTATATCAATTTACACTTCACAAGTTGTTACAGACATCACTTATTTCACTCATCAATTTCTAAGTGCCAGAACTTAGATTATATGGTCCAATTCACTTAAATCAATCCATTACAGCCTATTCATTCCACATATCAATTTGTAAAGAATCGAAGTGGTTTCGGGTATTTACTAATACCCGATTCCGGTCTCTTCGGATTCAATACCATCTTAACACAAGTTATTTAAGTGAAATTCAATTAAATTTTTAAATACAAGATTTCATTTTTTTTTACACAGTAATTCATCATCGATAGATAACCACATTATCTTTGTCCATCCAAACATATCATATCATAAAACATTTCATATCAAAGATATCAATCAATTCAAGGTATTTAATCATTATTCAATCATTCATATGCAAGATTTAACACTTCCAACAATAATTTGATTTATCTCTAAATAAATTAAAAACCAATCTTAAATCACTTAGATTACCTTTACTCATCAATAATTAAATTCAAACCAATTAATTAATCATCTTTTAATTAATTAATTATTCTTCAATCACTTACATTGATTCATTATCCTTTAATTAATTATACCTATTAGTTTACTAACCCTTAATAAATTTCCTTAATTAAATAATTCAACCCTTCAATTAATTACGCTAAGTAATTAATCCTTAATTACTGTACTTAAGTAATTCACCTTTATTTACTTTCATCAAGTAATTATTCCACTAGTTAATTATCCTTAATTTATTAACCTTGATCATTAATTAATTAAACCTTAATTTATCACATGGATAAATTAGCCTTAACCATTCACATTAAATAAAATTTTAAATTACTCTCATAAATCAATTTACTATAATTGACTTATCTTTAATTAATCATATTCATTAATAAACCTTAATTAATCTCATTCGTAATTAACTATCCCTTAATTACTTACATGAGATAACTTACTTAATTAAGTTCATAAGTAATTATCATCTCATATTCACTAGTTTAAATTAATTATAAACATTAACTATCCTCCAATTACTTATTCTAAGTAATTACCTTTTATTATCATCATTAATTAATTAATCTATGAATCTCATTAAATAATTAACTTATAATTAATTCCACTAATTAATCTCAATTACTTTCTTAATTAATCAAATAAGCTTGGAATTAATTTATTTTCATTTTCTCAATTTCCACTCAATCACATTATTGATAATGTTTAAATAAATTTATGAACTATCTTAATAGATTTCAAGTTAAAATAAATTACTTAACTCTCAAATTAACCAATCATTTTAAATAACCTCATTATTTTAAAGAATAGTTTAAGAATCAATTAAAGACTTGATTATCATTTAACTTAAATTTTGTGGGTCTTCACATTTACCGACCCAAAACTAAATTTCCCGAGCCACTCTCGAATTCGTATGCAAAAGCCCTCTCCCAAAACAAACACAGAAAACTTGAGTAAGAACCCATGCCATTCCTCTCCTACCCCGAAGACTCCAAATACAAGTCACTAACGTACACGGGTGCACGTGCATGGTGGGAAACTCGCCGTTCTGATCACCAACGATAATACCAACATACCAGCGACCATCTCCTCAAATGGAAGGACTGCCCAGATTTCTGAATTTCGCCAGAGAATACAAATTCGATCTTCAACCACACTCAGGAATCCACCATTACCGAAAATATCAACTCGCGCCACCCCAAATCGTTCACCAGAAAATCCGCCCTCCCAACCAGAGATGCATCATAATCCCATCCTCCATTTCCCCCATATGCAATCGAGTACGACTCGCCGATGAGACCACATTGGCCTAGAAATCAACTCCAGCCAAAAACCAAGCTTAAACCCTAAATCGCCCAAACCCGATCGCCCCGGTGATCAATAAACCTTCCAAACAATTTTCCCATGATCGCCGATCAGAGAACAAGCTCCAGCCTTAACCCCGACAATCCTGATCATCGCGATCGACAGAAAATGACGAAAACCCAACTTTCGTTCATCTCATGATTTCTTTTGTTTTAAAATCTTAAAATTCAAGAATTTATTTTTAAAAATCCTAACTTTCAACAGAAAAACAGATTTAATACCTGAAATATCATATTATTTAGTTCGAGATTTTGATATTCAAAAAAATTGACTGTAATTTACACTTTCAGTGGAATCGACCTTAAAATCTTACCTAAAACTATTTTTAAATCAAAATATTGTTATTCCTAAGATTTATTTTTTTAGCAAAGGCTAGCGGGGTTAGCAGGGCCCCTACCTGATTTTATTGCAACAATACAATAAAATACAGAAGCTTGTACAAAGAATTGACACAAGCAAAGGAAAACACACAGTGATAAACAAGGAATGAAAAGAAAAAAACAAGCAAACCGAGGAAAACTAGAGAAGAAAAAAAAACACACAGACCACCAACTAACTCCACACATCCCTGAATCCAATGGGAATTGTTGGTAGTAACATCAATGCCTGATAGATATCCTTCTTCAAAACTTCCCATAGCACATCCCCATCCCTCCTCTTCTTTTCAAAACAAATCAAATTTCTCTCCAGCCACATAATTGACATGTACTTTTTCAGACAGATAGTTATGCATCTAGCTTTCATAGTACGCCACCTAGTTGCTTTATAAATCATATCAAGATCCACAGCCCTAAGCCCTGACAGCATGTTACAACCAGCAAGCTTCATCATTTTATCAAAAAGAACCGAAGTAAATGAACAATGAAGAAACAAATGGTGTATGGTCTCGACTGCATTATCACAGAAAAGGCAGTTCAAACCAGAATCGAAACCCATATCCATCAACCTGCTTTTAGTTAACAATGCACTCTGAACAACTTTCCATAGCATCAGGTTGTCCTTAGGTGAAGAATCAACAGACCAAATAACCTCACACCATTTAAAAGCAAGGCTACCAGGTCTTTGCAAATGTTTATACACAAGCGATACAGAGTGAGGTTTGGCATCCCAATGCACAGCTTCAACATCAACAGTAGGGTAAAGTTTACTTTGAATTTCATTCCAATATGACCTGATGACTTGGTTTGAGGATTAAGGAAGTTGCAAGTGACCAAAGTTAATGTAATCAACAGCAATTGCATCAGTGGGAATGCCAGATTGTACCATTTGCTGGTTGCTGAGAAGTTAAGCAATAACACCCCCCGTCAACCCAGGGATCATACCAAAATTTAACAGCAGAAGAGATGGCCATCTTGTTATCAATGAGGGGAAGTAATGTTTCACGTAAACTAAGTAACTTTCTCCATGTCCAACTACAAGTATTAGAAGCTGGCATAGACCAGAAATTGGACCTACCAATTCTGAAAGCCCAAACCCACTTAACCCAACTTGAGCTCTTCCTGACTAATATAGAATTCAAATGAGTACTGAAGGCAGCAATATTCCAATTAACAATATTCATTACACCCAAACCACCAGATTTCAAGTCCTTCTCAAAGAGACTGAAGGAGCATGGCAGTGGTTTCCTGTTGTTGATGGAACCAGTCCAAAAGAATCTAAGCATAGCACCTCTAACCATATGCAAAAGCTTGACTGGGAGAATGAAGGCTTTAGACCAAAAAACAATCATGGAAAATGTAACTGATTTGATGAGCACAAGCCTTCCTGCCTGTGTTAAGAATCGATTGGACCACTTGTCAAACAATGAAACAATTTTAGTGTACTGTGGAAGGCAATCAGCTGTCTTCAATCTAGAGGTTAGTAAAGGGAGTCCAAGATAGGTCATATCAGAGTCCATACTTTGAAGACCAGTAAGTTGTTGAATAGGATTGGAGATTGCAGAGGTTATTCCCACAAATGTTATTCCAGACTTTGAACAATTAAGTTGCAAGCCAGTCATCATGAAAAAATCAGTCAAAGTATTTAAAACACACTGGATTGAGGGAAGGTGAGGCTTTGTAAATATCATAATATCATCAGCGAACATGAGAGTTGTTACATTAGTGAGCTTACATTTGGGGTGATACCTGATTATGCCAGTAGAGTACTTGGAATTTATGTATCTTGTAAGAACTTCCATCACAATAAGAAATAAGTAGGATGAGATAGGATCACCCTGCCTAATTCCTTTCCTACTCTTGAAATATCCAACCGGTCGACCATTCAAGACAATGGAGAAACTAGCTGTTGAGATACATTCATAAACCCAACCAGTAATGGGTTTAGGAAAATTCATTAAGGCCAAAATACGAACTATTGAGGACCAGTGTATGGAGTCATAAGCTTTGGTGATGTCTAACTTTAACATTGGAAAAGGAGTTGCATTGGTTCTTGCATACCCACAAAGAAGTTCTTGGGCAAGTAGAATATTTTCAAAAATTGAACGGTTAGGAAGGAAAGCTACTTGATTATTCGAAATAATATCAGGGAGAACTAGCAAAAGCCTAGAAGCAATAATTTTTGAAATGCACTTGTAAACTACGTCACAACATGATATAGGTCTAAAGGAAGTAACAGAGCTAGCTTCAGGACATTTAGGTATGAGTGCAATGTTTGTTGAGTTAACTTTTGAAAGGAGAGTGCATTTGTTAAAAAAATTGTGAACAGCTTTGCAAAAATCAACGTGAACAATGTCCTAACAAGAAACAAAGAAGTGAACATTAAAACCATCAGGGCCACCACTCGATTTTCTGTTCATAGCAAAAAGGGTTTGCTTTATTTCCTCATTAGTAACCAGTTTGACAAGCAACTCAGCTTGGAAACTGGAAATAGCTGGTAGAGATATTTCATTCAACATGTCAAGGTCAGGGGAAAAGTTGGTGGAGTTACCAAGAAGATTTTCAAAATAATCAGTGAAAGCAGCATCTATTTTGTCAGGGGAGGAGATTAAAGTACCATCAGGTGTAAGTATAGTACTTATATTCTCTTTAGCTTGTTTGATTTTGATCGAGGAATGAAAAAAATCAGTGCTACGATCACCAAATTTAAGCCACTTACAGTGCAACTGCTGTTGTTTTAATCCACTTTCAATATCAAGGGCTTTATTGAGAAGCTCACAAATCTTGACTTCCTCCTCAGCAGCAACCAGGTCATGAGGGTTGTTCATCATATTCTCCTGAGCTTGTTTATACAATGTCTTCAAAATAGTTGTTTGCTTAGAACCATCTCCACACTTTTCAGCTGACCATGCCCTCAATAACTTTTTAACAATATTGAGCTTCCTGCAAAGAATAAACATTGGGTTACCATAGCAATATGTGGTCCAAGCTTTACCCACAATGGATTTAAATTCAGGGGAGAGAGTCCAGTCATTAAAAAATTTAAAACTTCCTTTTACATTTTTAATATAGGGACCATTTGAAAGAATCAAAGGGGAGTGATTAGAGAGGATAGGGTGGATTAGATTTGCTGAGAGATTAGGCCAGGTTGTGAGAGCTTTGAAGTTAATGAAAGCATGATCAATGGTGGAGAATGTTCTGAGACCACACCTACTTTTGTTATTCCAAGAATATCTAGCTCCAGAAGCATGAAGCTTGAAAAGGTCAGAATCAGTTATGGCAACACTCAAAGGTAAAATATGCTTAGGGAATAAAGGATGGCCGCCAAACTTATCATCAAGCTGATAGCAGCTGTTAAAATCACCAATGACCAGCCATGGGTGCGATTCTTGCCTAAGAAAAGGCAAGAAATCAAAAAGTTTTTGTCTTGAAGCAGTGGAATTGTCTGCATAAATAAAAGTGAGATAGAAAGAAGATTTGGATATGTGGCAGTTGATTTTAGTGTGGATGTATTGTCTTGAAGATAGAACAGTGGTAACTGTATAGACAGTTGGATCAAAAAGGATTAAAATCCTACCATATTCAGCTTCAGATAGGTTATGGAGATACTTCCAGTCAGGGTTAACATAAGATGCAGCCCTAGTAGATAAAGGTAGATTGAGTTTTGTTTCAAGGACAGCAAAAATTTTGAGATTGTGGGAGTGGATAAGACTTTTAACTTGACCAAGCTTCAAATGACTGTGAGCACCCCTAATATTCCACACACCAATATTTTGTATCATCATAATCTAAAGAGATTGATGGGAAATGTTTTTCCTACTCCTAGTTGCAGGAGATTGCGAATCAACAGGTAATGCTTTGTTTTTTGGAGGTTTTTTAGCTGTCATTCTGGAATTATTGTCTTTGTTACAGTGACTTGTTTCATCACTCAATTGCTTGCCTTTGTCACACCAACCTGGATTAGTAGCTTTATGAACATAAGGGAAGTGAGTATCAGAAGAAGGTAAAGAAGGAGAAAAGTTAAGGTTGATGGGAATAGGAGAGGTAGAAGCTGAATCAGATTGATTTAGAGTGGTAGAAGACAAGTTTCGAATGTTGGGAACAGGATAAGATAATAATGCTTCAGAATGATTTGGAAAATTAGATAAAGGAACATTCTGCATAACACAGACAAGGTCAAAAAAGATTTTAGCAAACGAGTTAAAAAAATTGGATTCAGAGTAAGTAGAGTGATGAATATTTATGTCAAGCGATGCGTCCTTTAGTGTCTGATCATTGAACATATGAGGTAGTCTTACTTCATGCTGGTTAGTTACCGTACCGATATGAACATGCACAGGTGACACACCATGCACAGAGTCAATGTCCTGAGAATTCCCACGTTCAGTCACTTGGAGGCAATCAGCAGGAACTACCAAGCCTACTTCGAGTATTTCTCCTTCCTCAATACTTACAACATCTTCTATTGCTAATTCCTTAACTACTTGAACTGTTTCATCAGCTTCCTCTAGAATTTCATCATCAAGCACTTGAAAGATGTTCGCCATACTAATATCATTACCTTGAAAAACAAGGGGTAAATTTGTATGTTTTAAAACTTCATTCATGGTACTTCCCTCAACATTTGCAGTGGATAATTGCGTTGTCTCGGAGCCAACTAATTCTGCTTGTTTTTCACCAACTTCCAGTACAGTAGCTTCCTTGTTCTTGCTTTTAGAATAGTTAACCATTGTCCAAACCTGTTTCAGGTTACTTTTTATGCCTGTCTTACTATACTTCTCCTTTACGGTATCCTTGATACTATGAGCAACTTGTACTTCATGATTTGTGTCTTTAGTTTCTTTTGAAGCAAAAGAGCAGTTATGTTTAGTGTGTCCAAATTCACTACAAATTACACACACCTCTGGTTTCCATAAGTATTCAACTGAAACCATTTGGTCACTGCCATCCATTAGTTTAACAAGAAAATTATCAACTAATTCCTTGTCGGGAGTGACCTCAACAAGGCATTTTGCAAAAGTTATCCTCTCCAATCTCTCAGTAGACTGATCCATGCACAGAAACTTCCCTACCCTCGTTGCCAACCAATTAACTCCATAATGCGACCAGGCATACAAGGGTATATTATATAACTTGATCCAAACTGGAACAGAGCGTATAGTCCCACAACTGTTGCCCACAGTAACATCCCAAGGCTTAATGATAAACAGCTTACTTTTCATAATAATTGGATCTGCCTCGGAGATTCTATGCCTATCCTCAGATGAAGAAAAACTGAAAAGAAAAAGGAAACCATCAGATTTGACTTTAACTTCACCTTTAAGCTTCCATACTTTCTTCAGATGATACACAAAAGATGCATAAGGAAGGGGCTTATCCAGGAAAAACCCCACAAGGTAGTCTTTCCAAACTTCCGTGCCTGCATTAATAATTTCATTGGAAGGCACAAGCACATCACCAGAGTAATGAAGAGGAATTTCCTGGGCAATGTACGAGCCAGCATTACGTGGTTTGGATTTGAATAGAGAAGACCAAGGCACCGAGACAAGCAACAGAGGTTGATTCATAGGTGGAGAAGGACAACGGACAAGTGAAGGTGACGTGGTAGGAGAAGACTGAACAGCGACAGGTTGAGGAGGTGGGTCTGGAGAAGGAGGGGGAAGTATGGGTTGGGCAGCTGAAACAAGGACAGAATGATGAAGCGTCAATGGAGGAATGGGAGAGGCAGACGAGGTAGCAGAAGAAAGAATGCGGTTGTCAGAAGTTTGAACAGAAGAAAGGACGGGAACGGATGGAGAAGAAACAGTCCCCATGAAAAAAATGTTTTCTTACGTTTTGATTGTACTTTTTAAACTCTGGGGCCAAGGTGACTATCTAAACTTTGGGGACAGGGAGACTATGTCGCCCTGTCCTTTGGTTAAGCCGGTTTTAAAGTGGCCGTGCACTATGTCTCATTATTGTGGCCGCTGGGAATCGAACCGGTGCCACTACAACACAATGTAGCAACTCCAATCTGTCGAAACCACTGGACCACTAGAACTTGACAAAACTTTGGGGATAGGGAGACTATGTCGCCCTGACCTTTGGTTAAGCCGGTTTTAAAGTGGTCGTGCACTATGTCTCATTATTGTGGCCGCTGGGAATCAAACCGGTGCCACTACAACACAATGTAGCAACTCCAATATGTCTCATTATTCCTAAGATTTATTGTTTATACATCATAACTAATAATAGATTAGAGAAAGAGTATGTGATTCTTGAATCATTTTTCCTGATATGGAACTATGAGCAGAGCAAACAACTCTCATTCCAGACATGCACACATTTATTCACATACATATATACATTAATTCCTGTTTAAACAATCATGCAAACACAATCACAATTTACTTAAGTAATTTCTACATACCTCAAGATTTTTAACAGATTGAAAACCCTTAGATAGAATTGTTTACTCACATTTTGAAGTCGAACAGAGAGCAAGCCTGGAAAATGATTCATGCTTTTGAACTGGAATCAAACCTTGAATTTTTCTCTAACTTTCTTGATCATTTAGGTGATTTGATTTTCTTTGCAACTTGTATTTGATTCTTAGTTTGCTTTTAGGTTATTGAGCTGATCTTGTTTGATCTGGACTTGATTGTATAATGAATTGGACAGAATTTTGATCTGCACCTTGAATTTTTTTGCTTCAGGTTTGTTGAGATAAATTTAACATGATTTTCATCTTTGTTTTTTTTGTTTTCATTTCATTTTCATTCTTTTTTAAAAAAAACACTAACTTACATAATTTAATTTTAAGAAACAAATATTGCCATTTGTTTCTTGCATGTTATTTTAACTTACACATGTCAATACATGTTTTTATTACCTTACAAATGTAAAAGAAAACCTTTATTTATATTACTTTCACACTTATATATAAAATTTCTATTATACTTATATTTCTTTTATGCTTAACACCTTTATATATATACAATCTATATATATTTAAATAAAGTATGAACCCCTATTAAATCCCACTTTGCTCCATTTTATTTTAAATACCCTTTTTGAAAATCATTAGATTAAATTCAAACAAAGCTTCCTATTCACAATTTACATATATATCTATAAAAATTTGAAACGTTATCTTAAATCCAATTTATTTTGAGATATTATCTTTTAGATATTAAATTTAAATCCAAATTCAAATTCATTTCAATTTAAAGTCTAATTTTGAAATCAACTCAAATATATGTATGTATTAAGCAACACAAATTAAATTTGTAGTCAAATTTTTTATTTAAATCTATGTATATATATACACTCAATTACAAATATAAATATTTATTTGATCATATTCATTCGTTCAATCTATAATTCAGTATTCCTATTAATTAAACCAATTATATTATCAATTACAGATGCCCAGAAATTCGGGTTATCACATTCCTTCCCCCTTGAATATTTTCGTCCTCGAAAAGGAACAAAGCCAGAATTTTATTAAAATGCTTTTATCAGAAAAATTATTCTTTGATCATTTTTAAAACACTTCTAAAATCTACATAATATTATACAACAGTTTTTTTATAAAAATACTTTTTATAACTCGATGTCTCAACAGGCCCATCCTTGTTCTTACAGAAATTCGATCATACGTTGATCAGGCGTAAGACCGAAAATCTATAAGTACTTGGTAAACTCGTTTTCAACATCCAGTGAAAATACTTCAAAAATAATATTATTGAAAGTATAGAAAACATTTTGAAATAGAGGAAATATCTTTAGTGAGAATGCTCTGAAAATCATCGCCCCCATCCATGGTCGCAGTTAACCCGATGGTTACGTTGCCATCCCGACAAAATCCTTAGATAACTATAGGTCTCCGCGCCCCTCGATTACACCATGGAATCCGCTACAGATCGCAGCTACAACTGGGGTTACGTTGCCATCACAACAAAAACCCATATAACTGTAGGCTTCAACGCCCTCGAATTTCGCTGCCAAAAGAATGATACTCCACCACTCCACTTGACTATAGATCGTAGTCTACCGATGTTACGTTGCCTTCCCAGTAAAATCAAGCATAGACCGTTGACACTCACCTCCACATGATTTCCGCTATGGTCCACACAGTAGATCGCAGCGACATCGAGTTACACTATCGTCACAGCATAACCCAAATGCCTCTGTAGGCATCAGAGCCCTCGACTTTCGCTACCCAATAATCCTCAGGAACTAGTTTTGTCCGGACTCCTCACAGGATCAACTTTAGAACCTCCCCCTTAGAGGCTCAAGGCAGTACCAACCTATGGTACTCCTGAGAAGTTTATCCCAAGGGAGCGCCTTTTTCTTTAGAGCCATTTTCAAAACACTTTATACTATACACATATAGTATTTTCCAAATCATACACCTAGTATGAATCTCATACAAATCTCCTTTCTCAAAATCGATTATCCCAAAATCGATAATTCTCAAACTAGGCTTTCCACATTCCAAAATTGATTTTACCCAAAAATCAAAAAGCCTTTTCCAAATTCATAGGTTCCCAAAACCTTTTCCAAAATCATTCTCATAAGATCCTTTATACGTGTGTGTGTGTGTGTGTGTGTGTGTGTATATATTGTGTGTATATATATATATATATATTGTTAAAACTTTGGATTTCTTCAAACTTGTATAAAAACCCATTCTATACTTCAAAAACTTTCAAAAACCCCTTTCTTCTGGCTATAGATTCAACAAGGGGAGATTCATCTTATATATAACAAAGATACATAGAACTTTGTTTATTCTAAATCAAATATCCAATTTGATTACTCTATAAAGTCATTAACCATATTACTTACTTTCATAAAGTAATTTTTTACCATAGAAATATCCAATTTCTACTTCACTTTATCATATATTCCACAAAATATACCTTCCTTTCAAAAACCATTTCACATTTCTTATTCACAAATTCCCAGTATCAATTTCATTCAAACCTGTACGATGTACACATATCATCTGTACGTTATATCAATCTGATCGCTCACTCGACCAAACAATTTCATTATCGAACTAGTATCGTCCACCCGACTTCCTAGTGCGGACTCAAATCTGGTTTCTTGATCAGAAATCGTCATTCTCCTTGCATAGTCATAACTATGATAAATAATATCCAGAACCAATCAACAATCCATATCCAGGTTCGCCTTCAAAAATCGAGTGGAAAATTCCAACTCGGATCGATATAACTATCTCGAAATTCTATGCTCGAATCCGGATCAAATCACTATGCGACTAGAATAATATACGTACATCCTACGTATTTATCTTTATTGGTTATTAGCAAAATAAATTCTCCTTTTCTATTCACATTTCCTTTAATTCTATTCATTTATCCACAATTGCTTAAATCCTTATTTGGATTATCCCCTCAATTCTTATCTCAAATGGATGTTAATCATAAACAGTTTGCACTCTGTTCAGCTTATATTTAGAAAATAGCTTGAAGAATTTAAAAATAGATAAGAAGTTGAAAAATAATTATTAATTTGTAAAATAGCTGTAAAATAGTTGAGTAATTGTAAAATAGTTGAAAAATAGTCAAATAATTGTAGAAATTTTAAATAATAGCAAAATAGTTGTAACATAGTAATTAGTTATAAAGTAGTTGAAAAACAGTAATTAATTTATAAAACAGTAGAAAAATTGTTAGATAGTTCCAAAAATAATTGTAAAACGGGTACAAAATAGTTTGGTTTTAAAAAGAAAAGTTTTAGATAGTAAATAGCTTGGAAAATAGGTTTATACTAAACCAATTATTTTGAAAATAGTCCAAAGCCAAACTGTTCAATTCCCAACCTCCATTCCGTCAATTCAATTTAAATTTCCACTTCCATTTTAATTGACTCAATTCCAATTTAAATAACTTCAATTTCCATTGAAATTGATTTAACCCCAATTCAAGTTGAATTGACCTCAGTTTCTTTCCAAATTTAACTTTATTCAACTTTGATCTCAAATTCTACTAATTCAAATAAATTTCAATTGAACTAGTTCCAATTTCAATTCATTTCAACTCCAGTTTGAATTAATCCCAATTTCAAACTCCATTTCCAAATCAATTTGAATTATTCTCGATTTCCTCTTAAATTCAATTCAAATTCCATTTGAATTTAAAACTATTCGACTTTAATTACAATTCCAAATTATTCAAATCAATTTGGACTAATTTCAAATTGAACCCACTTCAATTTCAAATCGTTCCAAATCAATCCACTTCAAATTTTCCATTTGAATTTTATACTTATACATCTTCAATCACAATTTCAATTAATTCAAATCAAATTCAATTCAGATTTCAAATTTAAACCATCTTGAATTATATAAATTCGAGTTAAATCTTTAAGTGTTGATTTAATCCTTTAAATCAAATCAACTTATATCTTTAAACCATTTAATTCTGAATCCAAATTCCATTTTTTTTAACCATTTCAATGTTCAAATTATTATTCAAATCCTTTTTAAACAACTAAATCTTTGAAATTCAATTTATCACCAAATTTCAATTTTGAAACCAAACTTTGGAAGTTTTATCTTAAACATTCAAATCTTAAGTCTAAAATGATTCCATATCCTTAATTTCAAATTAAAGTTTTATTTCCCATTTATTTCAATAATGGATATATTATCACAATCCATTTCTTTATTCATTTAAGCCAATCCAGTTCACAATTTAAAGATTTTTAATAACAATAGGATGATATCATCTAATTTATTTTAAAACATCCATCCATTTTCAATTTCCAGATCTCAAACCCATTTTGAGATCACACAAATTCCCAATTCAAATTAACCATTTACTTCCTAAGTCAAATTCCAATTTCATATTGAAATTTCCAAATCAGGTTGTCCATTTAAACTTATTTAACTTCCTCTAAGTTAAATTCGATTTACCTAATCCAGTCAAATTTACACCATTTGAATTTTCCATTCACATTTTTATACTTCAGATTTATAATCTTCCCACTTAAGTTTAATTCTTACTTCACTTTGGGTTTTACATAACATTCTAGGGAAAATTCAAAACTCAACCTTAGAGTTTATTTCATATTTATTTCCTTTACACCAGGTTACTCTTAAATTTTAAACCACCTTTGGTTTTAAATTCAAACCAATTCTTTTAAGATTTTCAAACGACTCTTGTTTAATCAAGTTCTATCATTCAAATAATATTAAATAACATTATTTATTATTTCTTTATTACTTTGAAACAAAAGTTTCAAATTCTGGACCCAGATTTAAAACTCCACAATTCAGATCAACTTCAGTTCCAATTTATAAGTCATACTTGCCTAAATGTTTTACTTCTTTAAAACATTTCATTTCGCTTACTCATTAATTATTAAACACAACTACCATTTAGGATAATAACCAAGATTATCATATCTAAAACCATTCCTTATCATCTTATTCTGAAACACTTCTCCAATTTAAAATTTCAATTTCAGTTTGAATCCATTTCAAACTTATCCTTATTTAATTCCAGTTTTGGTTGTATTTCTATTACCACTTAATTTAATCCCAATTCAAGATTTCAATTTGGTTGTATTATATTATTTCTTAATTTAATTTCAATAATTTAACAACCAATTACCTTAACATTTATTAGTAAGAAATATTGCTCCATATATATATATATATATATATATATATCAAAATAAATACTTATGTAAGATCATTTAAAATATTTATATTAGAAAATAACAAGTACGCTCTCATATACACACACACACACACACACACACACACACACACACACACACACACTCAACTCATTCTAGGTTACTATTGACCCTATCCTAAATGAGTATCCCATCAGAGCCAAGGTTCTCGCTTAACCTTCAGCTTTGATACCAAATGTAACGACCCGAAATTTTCGATCCCGAAAATTCCAGATAGTTATGAAAAAGAAGAAGAGACAGAAGAAAAAGAAGAAACGGAAAACACCAAAACAAAGAAACCTCACATTCGCAGCGGATCAAATTATAATATCATATAAATAACATTTTTACAAGAAGAACTGTATCAGTACACTTGTATTTTTATACATCAGAGTTACAACCATTACCAATCATTGGACAGTTTAAAACACCATGTCCTAGTTATACAATAACATATTACAGCGGGAAACACTCCATACGTTCCTGCCCTCCAACTCGCCTCCTAAGCTCCAGAACGCCCTTACCTAAAAATCTGCAATACTCGTTCTGACCCGAGCAATACATCAAAGTAATACCCGGGTCAGGCTGGAAACCAGCGTGAGTAAACCCATCTAACATGGAATACAAAACTATGCAACTCATATAAACCCGAGGTAACTTATATCAATTTACACTTCACAAGTTGTTATAGACATCATTTATTTCACACATCAATTTCTATGTACCAGGACATAAATTATATGGTCCAATTCACTAAAATCATTCCATTACAGCCTATTGATTCCACGTATCAATTTGTAAAGAATCGAAGTGGTTTCGGGTATTTACTAATACCCGACTCCGATCTCTTCGAATTCAATACCATCTTAACACAAGTTATTTAAGTGAAATTCAATTAAATTTTTAAACACAAGATGTCATTTTTTTACGCAGTAATTCATCATCGACAGATAACCACATAATCGTTGTCCATCCAAACATATCATATCATAAAACATTTCATATCAAAGATATCAATCAATTCTAGGTATTTAATCATTATTCAATCATTCATATGCAAGATTTAACACTTCCAACATTAATTTGATATATCTCTAAATAAATTAACAACCAATCTTAAATCACTTAGATTACCTTTACTCATCAATAATTATATTCAAACCAATTAATTAATCATCTTTTAATTAATTAATTATTCTTCAGTCACTTATACTGATTCATTATCCTTTAATTAATTATACCTATTAATTTACTAACCCTTAATAAATTTCCTTAATTAAATAATTCAACCCTTCAATTAATTACTCTAAGTAATTAATCCTTAATTACTGCACTTAAGTAATTCACCTTTATTTACTTTCATCAAGTAATTATTCCACTGGTTAATTATCCTTAATTTATTAACCTTGATCATTAATTAATTAAACCTTAATTTATCACATGGATAAATTAGCCTTAACCATTCACATTAAATAAAATTTTAAATTACTCCCATAAATCAATTTACTATAATTGACTTATCTTTAATTAATCATATTCATTAATAAACCTTAATTAATCTCATTCGTAATTAACTATCCCTTAAATACTTACATTAGATAACTTACTTAATAAAGTTCATAAGTAATTATCATCTCATATTCAATAGTTTAAATTAATTACAAACATTAAGTATCCTCCAACTACTTATGCTAAGTAATTAACTTTTATTATCATCATTAATTAATTAACCTATGAATCTCATTAAATAATTAACTTATAATTAATTCCTTTAATTAATCTCAATTACTTTCTTAATTAATCAAATAATCTTGAAATTAATTTATTTTCATTTTCTCAATTTCCACTCAATCACATTATTGATAATGTTTAAATAAATTTATGAACTATCTTCATAAATTTCAAGTTAAAATAAATTACTTAACTCCCAAATTAACCAATCATTTTAAATAATCTTATTATTTTAAAGAATATTTTAAGAATCAATTAAAAACTTGATCATCATTTAAGTTAAATTTTGTGGGTCTTAACATTTACCGACCCAAAACTAAATTTCCCGAGCCTCTCTCGAATTTGTACGCAAAAGCCCTTCCCCAAAACAAACACGGAAAACTCGAGTAAGAACCTATGCCATTCCTCTCCTTCCCCGAAGACTCCAAATACAAGTCACTAACGTACACAGGTGCATGTGCACGGTGGGAACTCGTCGTTCCGATAACCAACGATAATTCCAACATACCAGCGACCATCTCCTCAAATGGAAAGACTACCCAGATTTCTGAATTTCGCCAGAGAAAACAAATTCGACCTTCGACCACACTCAGGAATCCCATTACGAAAATATCAACTCGCGCCACCCCAAATCGTTCACCAAAAAATCCACCCTCCCAACCAGAGATGCTTCACAATCCCATCCTCCATTTCCCCTATATGTGATCGAGTACGACTCGCCGATGAGACCACATTGGCCTAGAAATCAACCCTAGCCAAAAACAAAGTTTAAACCCTAAATCGCCTAAACCCGATCGCCCCGGTGATCAATAAACCTTCCAACAATTTTCCCATGATCGTCGATCAGAGAACAAGCTCCAGCCTTAACCCCGACAATCCAGATCATCGCGATCGGTAGAAAATGACGAAAACCCAGCTTTCGTTCATCTCATGATTTCAGTTGTTTTAAAAGCTTAAAATTCAAGAATTTATTTTTAAAAATCCTAACTTACAACAGAAAAATAGATTTAATACCTGAAATATCATATTATTTAGTTTGAGATTTTGATACTTAAAAAAAACTGACTGTTATTTACCCTTTCAGTGGAATCTACCTTAAAATCTTACCTGAAACTATTTTTAAACCAAAATATTGTTATTCCTAAGATTTATTGTTGATACATCATAACTAATAACAGACTAGAGAAAGAGTTGTGACTCTTGAATCATTTTTCTTGACCTGGAAATATGAACAGAGCAAACAACTCTCATTCCAGACATGCACACATTTATTCACATATATATACATTAATTCCTGTTTAAACAATCATGCAAACAGAATCACAATTTACTTAAGTAATTTCTGCATACCTCAAGATTTTTAACAGATTGAAAACCCTTAGATAGAATTGTTTACTCACATTTTAAAGTCGAACAGAGAGCAAGCCTGGAAAATGATTCATGCTTATGAACTGGAATCAAACCTTGAATTTTGCTCTGATTTGCTTGATCATTTAGGTGATCTGATTTTCTTTGCAACTTGTATTTGATTCTTAGTTTGCTTTTAGGTTATTGAGCTGATCTTGTTTGATCTGGACTTGATTGTCTAATGAATTGGATAGAATTTTTTATCTGCACCTTGAATTTTTTTGCTTTAGGTTTGTTGAGATAAATTTAACATGATTTTCATCTTTGTTTTTTTTCATTTTATTTTCATTCATTTTTTTAAAACACTAACTTACATAATTTATTTTAAGAAAACAAATTTTGCCATTTGTTTCTTGCATGCTATTTTAACTTACACATGTTAATACATGTTTTTATTACCTTACAAATGTAAAAGAAAACCTTTATTTATATTACTTTCACACTTATATATATATATAATTTCTATTATATTTATATTTCTTTTATGCTTAACACCTTTATATATATACAACCTATATATATTTAAATAAAGTATGAGCCCCTACTAAATCCCACTTTGCTTCATTTTACTTTAAATACCCTTTTGAAAATCATTAGATTAAATTCAAACAAAGCTTCATATTCACAATTTACATATATATCTATAAAAATTTGAAACGTTATCTTAAATCCAATTTATTTTGAGATATTATCTTTTAGATTTTAAATTTAAATCCAAATTCAAATTCATTTCAATTTAAAGCCCAATTTCGAAATTAACTCAAATATATGTATGTATTAAGCAACACAAATTAAATTTGTAATCAAAATTTTTATTTAAATCTATGTATATATATACACTCAATTACAAATATAAATATTTATTTGATCAGATTCATTCGTTCAATCTATAATTCAGTATTCCTATTAATTAAACCAATTATATTATCATTACAGATGCCCAGAAATCCGGGTTATCACAACTAAGTCCGTACGGTGCTTATTGGAGAATGGATTCCATACAATGACAAGGTAAGAGACTACCTTTTGAATACTACACCTCCGGATAAAATGTATCCGGCATCGGCAAAAACATCTAGCACCCTTGTTACATAAAACCGGCCTTTCCCTTACTGAATAGTACCGAATAAGGTTACCCCTTGGTTAATGGGCACCGAAGCATACACATAGATATCGACTCTATATAAGGCGATAGTCATACTTTAATGGAAGGGACCCACATAGCCCTGCTGCATCTACCATGTTTAAGCCATTACCGGGTTGAGAGGCTTGAGTCTACTTTTTACCTTTTAGATAGCAATCCACCTGGATTGCTGCACTGCCCTACAGATAGAATGCAACGTCAGCATTCATCCATAAAGTTTGTTGTGGGACTGAATGAAACCGAAATCACTACTTGTACTACATCCATTTTGGAATCACCCTCAGGACTAGTAGCAAGTAGCCCTTGCAAGTCAAAGCTCCGTCTTTGATCATCGTCTGGGTATCTTTAATTTGAACGGTTATGTTGGTTTGAAGTGGTTTCTGAATAACATATCCGATCCCAGTCTCTCTGAACCAACAATCGATAGTTTTCGATTGACGCGTTCTCGGTTCTTTTGGAAATATACAACAACTATTCGAGTCCTTACTAGGGAACTCACATATACAATCATACTTCCTAAGTCAAAATTGGCCATGATTTTATAGTCGGTTATTTAACTATTAAATATACAATCAAACAAAAACCTAGAGTTCTAATTACCCATAACAATCACTAAGCCTTAAAAATAAATCTTCATTTAATAAATCTCTTTTCAAAACATTTATCGAAACCTTCATATACTTATCTCACTGACATAAGCATATTCATAAACATTTGTAAAAGATTTCTTATTTCAAAATAATATTAAAAGGATCAAACAAATGTTATTTAAATTAGAGATAAGAACAACTCCAACTATTCCTTCGGTTTTAAGCATGGAACGAAAGTTCCACATCACTACAATTAAGAAAGTCAATTAAGGAAAATCCAAATCTTAAATTCTTTTTTTAGAAAATTTCTTCAATAAGTCCTTTTCATAATTCATTTTCTCATTTATGAAATCTCCCTTTACTTAAGATCTAAACCCATCTGTAAAAATCTTTTATAAATGTCCAAAAATCATTTATAAAACTCTTTTATAAATATCTAAAATTCATTTATAAACTCTTTCATATATCTTCATTTATAATTCCCTTTCTAACAAAGATCATTTGTAAATCTTCTTTACCCTTTATAAATATGATTTACAAAATGTCTTTTGTAAATACCTTTATTAAAATAATTGGACGATATACAAAATCATTTAAAAACACTTAACCTCAAATTGATATTGAATTAAAGTCAATTTAAAAATCATAATTCACAAATTTAAAAGGAGGCTTAGTGACCACAATGGTACTAAATTAGTTACCATTTTAATTAAATTTGACTTCCAAGTTACATAACAGTTATTTACATAAGCCAACACATAAGTAAATAAAATCCATAATCAAATTAGTGAACACCATGTCAATAAAATCAACTAGCAGATACATATCCAAATAACGTAATAGAAGGATGATGTTTTATCCTGTTAAATAGAGGTCCAAACAATATATTAAGTTTAATATAGCAGAATAGAGATTTATTCTGCCAATAGATGTCCAAGTTTAGTATCACCTATAGCAGAATAGAGATTTATCGACAATTGAATCCCTTATGTTCAGAACTATTCTTCGTAAAAGAAAGTTGCCTTTAAACAAATTGATCCTTGGAAAACAAAGTAATTAAGAACTTAAACCTCTTTTGAAATAGTTAATTACAAGTTAAATACTTTTAAACTGTAGCTAAATCATAATTAAGTCTTATCTTAGATTAATTATTAATTAATAAATAATTAACCTTTTAATAAATAATTTTTTCATAAATTTAACGCTGAATTAATTTATAATATGAATAATTAATACCTTACATAGTAATTAATAAATAATTAACCCAATAATTAATTAAAAATAAATCACTTAATTCATAATTAATTAAAAATTAATCTTACTTAATCAAGATTAATTAACAATTAATCCCACTTCTAAAAGATAATTAATTAGTAATTAATCTGCATTTAATTATAATTAATAAACCTTGTTCAATACTCAATTAATTATTAATTACTAAACTTAATTAATTAATAATTAATAAGCAATTAATAAATCTTTAATTAACTTCTTAATCATTATTAATTAAGTTTTATAAAACATTTCCAAAGTATTTTAAGTATAAAAGCTTAATTTAAAAAAGTGGATTTTAGCGAAACTACATCCACGGCGACTATCGCTATGGATACCACAGTCAAAAAATGTTACTTAGCCTTCTCTTTTGAAAACTTAACATTGGAAAGCATAGTAACTATTCCAAAACATAAGTATTTGTAAAGGAAAAAAAATTTGAAATTTTGAAAAAAGGTTAGTCTTTTAAAAATAAAACCATAGTTTTCACACAAAAATTCCAAATCACAATATCATACAAAGGTGCTAACTTTCCTTAACGTATGCACATATCCAGGTCATATCAAACAAAACATATTAAAAATCATATCACAAATGAAGATCATATCTTTACCATATTAACATCACTTTTATACTTTATATTCAAGTCTAAACTACATATCACATTCTAACACATATAACCACACATAGATTCATTACAAAGCATGTGAATAACCAATAACTAAGAAATATCACATAATAACAACAAACATAAATCAAAGATGTAATTTTCAAAAGGGATGTAAGTTTTTACTCACCAACTTAAGCATCCCTTTAAAACTTTGAAATAAACCCTAGAACTTGGATTTTTCAAAACAATACTTGATTTTTTTAGCCAAGAAAGCACAAACATGGGCTCGGCCTAGATGGATTTAGGCATCGCCATAATAGTGTTACACCCCCTATTTTTAGTAACATTATTGTAACATTTAATTATGAAAATTAAATTAAATAATGTAAAATGGTTAATAGGTTGAGATTTGATTAGAAGGGTGGTCGTGCCATGTAAACAATAAACCAAAGATGAGTTAAAATGAAATAGAGAAGAGGTAATATAGGAATAGGGCACATCCTTATACCCTAAACCCTTAAACCTATCATTCTCATGTTCATTCTATATTCACAAAACAAAAATACAAGCTAGAGGGTGGCCACCATTAGGAAAAGAAAAAAAAGAAGATTTCAAGAGGAAAAACTTAAGCAACTTAATGAAGATCATATCTCAAACCCTTAATCTCAAAACTAAGATGAATAATGACGACATCTCACGTTTTCTAATTATTTTCGATTTTAAGGATAATCCAAATTTATTTGCAATGTTATGCCATGATTTTGAAGGATAAAATGTTTATATAAGCTTATTGACGATTTATGCTCATTCATATAGGTTTTATGATATGTTTTAATGTAAAAACCCTATCTAATGACATCTAAATGTCTTGCAATTTTTGATTTAGATCAGAAATGATATTTTAGAGATGGGTTTGAATTTTCATAATTTTCTGAATTAATGTGGATTTAATATTAATTATCTAGTGAGGAAATTGATTATATGGGTTTAAAAATTATTTATGTTTAATAATATATATTTTCAAATTGAAATTATTATATGTTAGAAAACATATCAAAATTAATTTTCTAGAATTTTGTAAAATTTTCCTAGGTGTTTTAATAGATATATAAAATTATTTAAAGTATGGTACTTAAATGTTTTGTATATTTATAAAGGAGAAGGGGTATTTCGTAAATTAATTAAATTATTTATTTTTGAAATATTTGTAGCAATTTTAGAAAAGAAATTAGCGAACAATCATATTTTAACAAACAAGGTAGGTTAGTTGAAAAGGTTACTTTAAAAAGATAAAATTCAATTAAAGCTGGCTTTTTACTTGTTTTTCCACTTTCGGCACCTGGGGTTCTGACCTAGTAGTTCCCTACCATCACCGTCGAAAACAATACGCGTGGCATCAAAAATTTGATGCACAACAAACTAGGTATAGGCAGAAGATATTAGGTCGAAACCAGGGGTTCCGAAGGGGTCGAAGCGCTACTTTACTTTCAAATTAAAATGTGCATGCTTTACTTTTAAAAGTAATTCTTTCGACTTGGTTGTCATCCGACTAGGTCAAATTGATTTAAGGAATGGTTTTGAATGTGATTATGCCTTTGTTTTTAAATAAATGCTTTCAAATGGGTTGGAAACACCTAGCTGCCGCTTTTCTACCTTTCGAAGCGAGTGGTTTCGGAAGGTATACTTTATTTTAAAACCCAAGCCGCTTCTCCAATGCTTTCGAAAGGGTTGGTTTCGATGCCCTCACTTCTTTACTTAGAAAATGCTTTCGAAAGATTACTTTTGACTTAAATGTTTTATGACCCTTGATTCGATCTCCGCTTGATTACATAACTTCAGTTCCAACTAGTATTGCTCACCTGATTCCCTAGTGCGGACTCCGATCAGGCTTCTTGACTGAAAACCTATATTCCCCCTACAAAGCCATATACTATGATAGTAAACTATGGTTCCCTATCCAGAACCCTCATCAAGTGCTCGTCGTCAAAATCGAGTGATAAATCCTTATATGGAATGGTGTAAAACACCACAAGCCATGTACTCGAATCTTGGACGAGAACTATATGAGAAAGGGAATTGATCTACGTACCACCTACATACTCTTCTAAAGGTCCTTATTTACCCCTTTACCTTCTTACCCTCCTACAAATATTTATGAAATCATTTCATAACAATTCCAACTTAGGTTCGAACAATTCTAAATGATACAACTTATTTATGTAATCTTTCATAAAATCATAAAAATTATTAGGTTGCATAACACCCTCCTGCGTTCTAAGAGTAAACTTCTAATTTTTAATTCTATTCGCTTTTAACTATTCAGAATTAGGCACAAAATAATTTTGGGTCTATAAAACTGAATTGACCAATTCAACCTCTTTACTCATTCGGTATAGTAAGTAGCTAAGAAGAGTAAGATGCTGGTATCCAAACTCCATCCTAGAGTCAATTTTTTGGACACCTCTATGATAAAGGTGTTTATTAACGAAATTAATATAATGTGGAGTCATATCTAAACAAAATCTGTCCAATCTTTTTTGGGATAGTAAGTCATTCTCATTCATCGTCATCGCTGCTTATTTATGCATTCTCCTTTTGATCCAACCATTCATTCTGATCTTTCTCCTGTTAAGTTCTTATGTAGTGCGAACTTTTCTTCTTTTACTTCACATAGCTTTTCGTCTCTTTGATAGCTGGAAGTTCTCCAAAAGCAAGCAAAGCTAAGCACCTCTTTCCTCTCTGGATTGGGTCTTCCCCTGCCTCGACAGAGCAGGGTTCCATTTTGCAAGAGAAAAAGATCATAGAAAGAAGAAGTCTTCATAGATAACGGTTCGTTCATGCTTTGTACTATCTTTCAGAAAGATAATTTCACTTACCCCAAATTTCTTTCTTATGGAAACACTACTCGCCTGGCTTTCGAGTATTGCCACTGTATCACTTGTGCTTTTCTTGTAGGGGAGTTGAAACAAACAAGGGGCTAGCGAGCGCTTATTACTTGCCTAAAGCAAAACTTGACTGATAAGGGGCGCTGACGCGCATACATTTTCTTGCTGGATGTAGAACAGATCACGAAACCCCGTGTTTTTGGCCTCATCCCGTTTTCTGCCCTAAAGCCCCGACATCTAAACAATTCAAGAAACCCCGTATTTTTGGCTTAAACTGATGACCGGAGGACTGATATCGAATCCGAACAATTCAAGAAACCCCGTACTTTGAATTATTTAGATTTCAAAGTGAACGTGAAGATTGAAAGTTACTGATTTCAAATTGACAGTGAAAAGCAATAGCAAAAGTTCATTCATGAGTGTGCTGAAAGCCATAGTTGAAGTTAAGCGGCTCCACCTGTTATCTCTTTCTACGACATGCTGTTTTCGTCACCATATTCAATATGTCACTTAGTCATATCTGCCTCGCTGTGGGTCAGCACCTCCGAAAGAAGACTCACAAAGAGTTGAACCATCAACTTTAGCCAATCAATGATTCAATCGCAGATTCATACTAGACCAGACAATTTAACCGTCTTCACTCGACCCGAAGGTCATGCTCATACAATGAGATTTCAGGAAGAACCTGGTTCGCCAGTTGTTCAAACCCACTCATGAATCAAGAATAAGTTGCGAACACAAACAGAGATGTGAGAGTTGACATTAAATGCTATTTGACCTCCTAAGTATAAGAATTCAACAGACGCTATTTAATAAACCAAGTTTATTAAACCTTCTTACAAAATTAATTTAATTTTAAAACTTCATTAATTAACCATTTTAAATCAAGATACCTTCATATCCTGATAACTTAGGAGCCAAATAATTGGGTTTTGTTACAGAAATCATTTGAAATAATACTATATACTTTATTTATAGGAAATTTACATATAACACGAGTAACCCCAGAATGATACCAAAGAACTGGGTACTACCAAACAGTATCATACATTCCCTTAACAAAAAGGGTAATACCCAAGGAAAGTGTTACCATTCGGATACATCTCTTTCCCATATTAAATTATTTCGAGCCATTCGAACTAGTTAACTTAAAAATACTTCTTCTATTTTAAAATCCACCCTTTTGAAAGAATACTTTACGTATTTTCAATGAAATATTTATCACTAACTTGCTTTGGGTTCGTTTGGATTTGAACTCGTTTCGACATTACAATGATAATAGAATAATATACTGAGTTCCTCCACCACATTCGCCTAAGAAAACATTTGATCGTCAGTTTGAAAATTATTTAGATCGTCATAAAACAAATGTAGATTTGTTACCCAAACTAATCCAAAAAAATACTTCTTACTCAAAATTTTATGCTTAAATCAAAGTACTTTCAAGCGATATTAATATTACTTTCCAAAACCTTGAAAATCATTTTTAAAAAGCACCGACATTTAGGTCCTCAAGTTTTCTACTTAAATCCTTTTTATTTGAAAGACCCATTCTTATAAATACATTTTATAAAATAATTTCTTATATAAAAAATTTCTAAATATTTTAACTTTTAATAAACTTCTTTTATTAAACAAATGCTTAGCCCAACATTAACATCGAATGCCTTATAATCAAATTGTGAAACTTAATTCACAAGGCGTTCATTTCAATGTTCCCTGATTTCTATTTACCCAACCCATATTTAAAAAAACAAGCTACATATAACATTCAACAACAGTCAATGCTCACTCTGGACGAGCATGAATAAACCAAATCCTAAATGAAAATAATAGAATATTATCATTTCCAATTAAACAAGCATCTCAAAGATACTATACTATTTTTGAAAATCATTTTTGTGTATATAAAATATATTCCTAAGTAAACTTATTTCATTTAACAATTTTAAAACAATACTATGTCATGTGGTCTTGTTCAAGTGTTCAGGTACCCATATCGATAATGTTGGCTAGACACACATCAATCAGAATTCATAAGCCACTTAATAAATCAATTAACATAATATAGAACATTTCTATATTACAAACAAATAAGTACTCGTATATAATACACTCAAACTCATTCTAGGAACTCACTTACGCTATCTCTAATAAGATAACCCTACCAAAGCCAAGGTTCTCGCTTAACCTTCATCTCTAAAACCAAATGTAATGATCTGTCTTTCTTATTACTAAAGACGACACTTAATACATCCTTGCTATTCGTTTGCTGATCATTTAATCATCCAAAAGACAAGTCAGTAGGGGAAAGAAGAAGAAAGAAGACAAGAAGAAACTAAAAGACACAGAATTTCACATCGCAACGAATAATCTATTATATAACAATGATCTTTATAAAAGAATACTTTTATATACCCACATCCATCAGAGTACTTGCCTATCATCTACCTGAACAGTTTCAATATTTGTCCTTACAATTCAAGATAAATACAACAAAGCCATGCAGCGAAACATAAAGAAATATGTACATACGTCTTAGTCTCTGACTCGTCTTTTGAGCTCCAAAGCTAATCTGAAAACATGCTTGGTCGGACCAAACATTTTAAGAAAAATAACGTCCGGATTAGTCTGGTAAAAGTAGAATGAGAAACTCAAATCACGAGGAATTTTATTTTAACTTATAAAACCCTTTAAAAAATGGTAGTTCGTAAGACCACGCCACAGACAAACATGGGCGTGTTTTTATCTTACGATAACCAAAACATTTTTATCGAAAATCCAATGATATGATAATAGCGTCTAGGGTTTAAACTAAAATATGAATATAGCTGAAACACTTGCATCTCATATTCCAACATAGTTGGACAAAACAAAGTCCGTACGATGCTTATTCGAGAATTAGTTCCATACAATGACAAGGTAAGAGACTACCTTTCGAATAGTACACCTATAGATAAAATGTACTCGGGATCGACAAAAACATCTTACACTCCTGCTACATAGGACCATTCCCCTTGCTGGATAGTAACGAATATGATTACCCCTTGGTTAATGGGCCCCGAAGCATAGGTATAGATATAGACTCTAGATAAGGCGATAATCATATCCTAATAGGAGTGACCTACATAGCCTTGCTGCATCTACCCTATTTTAGCCATTATCGGGTTATGAGGCTTGATGCTATATTTTACCTTTTGGGTAGTAATCCACTTGGAATGCTACACTTCTATCCAGACATAATGCAATGTCAACATTCATCCGTACAAGTTCATTCTGGGACTAAACGAAACCGAAGGCATTACTTCTACTACCTCCATTTTGGAATCACCGTTAGGATTAGTAGCAAGTAGCCCTTGCACTTCAAAGCTCCCTCTTCGATCATCATCAGGGTATCTTCAATTTGAATGCTTATGTTGGTTTGAAATGGTTTTTCGATAACATATCTGATCTCAGTTTCTCCGAACCAACAACCATAGTCTCCAACTGACTCATTCCCAGTTCTTTTGAATGTATACAATAAGTATTTGAGTCCTCAATGAGGGAACTTGCATATACAATCATACTTTCTAAGTCAAAATTGAACAAGGTTTGATAGTCGGTTATTTAGCTATCAAGTACAAAAATAAACAAACAAAAACCTAGAGATTTAATTACCCATAGCAATCACTAAGCCTAAAAAATAAATCTTCATTTGTTAATTCTATGATAATCCGGATTTTTTTAGCATCAGATAATTAGATAATTATCTGATTAACTTTTGGAAATTCTGATTTATAAATTGTACAAACAAGTTTGATAATATTTTTTTAATGACCTTCTTTTATAGTTATTCAATTTAGAAAAAAATTATTTTACAAATAAATATGTTTTCTATTATAATGATTATGTATTTAGGTGATTATTTATTTAGTATAATTAGAGTTCAAATCATTTTCTTTTAAAAATATATACATATACAAACATAAAAAAAGAAAAGAAAAAAATGATTCATAAATTAAAAAGGGTAGGGCTTTGAAACATAATTTATGAATTAGATATACAAAATTAATAAGACAAGGATTGAAAATATAAAATGCAAACTTGTGACAAATGTTTATAAGTAAGATTTAATTTACAAATGTAAAGTAAAGGAAAGATAAACTTACAAGTGTCACCTTTTATTTTAATTTTCTTTTATTTTTTTTATAAAACCTAGTTTAAACTTATATAAAAATATACCTTCCTCTTCATCCCCTTTTTCTATTTTTTTTTCAAAAATTCTAAGATCAAAGTGCTGCAAACATTTTACAAATCAGAAGAAAAAAATACCAAAACTCAAAACCCTCTTTTCTTAAGCCTGTAAATTGAATCAAAACCTGAGATCAAACATCACAAGCAAACTTCAGGACTTAAAAATCAAAGATCAAACAACAGTTTTTCAAAACATTGCAAGCTTGGAAAATCAGAGTTTTCAACCTAGAAGCAAGTAACAGTTCAAACCAAAGCAAACTGCAAAATTCAATGATTCCAGATTCAAGCGACAAGATTTTTTTTAAGTGTGATTCCCAAATTTTCAAAAGAGCTTTTCTGCTTTTAAAACTGTGAGTAAACTAAACCTTATTCTATCTTAAATCTGGATGCATGAGATAACCCTTTTGAAGTTGGATGCTATAATTGTTTATATGATGTGAATTGTATGTAAATATATATCTGAACAAAAGGATGTGCATGATTTTACACAAGACTGATGGCTCTACTATAGTGTTCAGGCTTAAAAAAAAATTTCCCTGAATCTCTTTAGTCTTCAAGTTGTAAACAAAATTTGTTAGTTGTAACAAGTTATAAATTTTAAAAATAATTTCAAGTTCAATTTGAACTAGTTTTTAAATAAGAAGAAGGAAGAACAGTGGACTTAAAACATATCAAAATTTTGTTTATAATGATTTCTTGTTTCAGTTATATAATTGGTTTCGTCATCAAAAACTAGGATTTTTAAAAATCAAAACATGATTTTTAAGGAAGAAATTCAGGGGAATTTGAGAGATGATCGTTTTTTGGGTTTCTGCCTTTTTCTGGTGATGGGGTGTATCGGGGAAGGCAGCGTTCCTACTTGAGGTAGAGAGAAGGTAGAAGAGCTTGGCAAAAATGGTCAGAAGGTTCCAAATTCACTGTGGAGGCGCAAAGGTGCGGTTTTAGGGTTTAGTCTCAGTTTTTGGTCTGGGTTGTTCGTGGGGCGATCTCGTCGTCGTGCTAGCAACGGGGTGAACCGGAGGTGGGGAAAAGGAAAGATGGAGGCGAGGCGAAGGCTTGATCGGAGTATCAGATTTTCCTGATGATCTGAGGTGGTGAACTTGGAGGATTATGGTGACCTGGTGCTTTCTGTAGGGTGTTGAATTTGCTCGAATTCAAATCAGGGTGGTTAGTGGGGAAACTGGGTAGTTGGATGGAACGGGGTGATCAATGGCAGCATGTGATGGCGTCGGAGTTGGTCAAGACGGCACCAATGTCGTGTGCACGTACACGCGGGTACGATATATTTTTGGGTTGTGGTCTCATTGCTGGGTTGGATATGGCTTTCAAAGAAGAACTCGAGAACGATGGAGTTTGGCTCGAGATAAGACTCGAGTGCGTACCGTTGAGCTCAGGTATGATAGAGGAAAGAAGTAAGGAAGGGAAAAGGAAAGTAATGCAAAGAAGTATGGGCCTGAGATAGAAGGGTTGGCCAGGATTTTTCGTCTGGACCATGGAATTCAAGTATTAAGTGGGAAGTAAATTTCGTTGGTCTTAGAATGGACCTTAGGCCTGAGATAAACACAATAGTATGGTTTATAAGAAAGATTCCAATCAGATTTTCAAACAAAGTTTCCAACCCATTCTTTTAATGTTCACTTAATTGTTAGCTAAGGTATCCATTTAGCTTAATTAAGTTTAGGACTTAATTATATGTCTTTATTTCTATTTAAGGCCTAAGTTTATTTAGGAGAAATTTAAATAGTGTTAAATAGTAAATTTTAGTAGGTATAGTGTTTTAACTATTAAATTAAACTTAAAGTTTTAAGTTAATCTATAGATAAATGAACAACTTAATCCCAAGGTTTATTAAATAAGTTTCTAAATGATAATTAAGTATTAATAAGATAAATGGTTTATCTAAAAGGATATTTAATGGTTTGTAATTAATTAATGATTAGTAAGCAGGATTAAAAGTGATTAAAGCAATAAAAAAGGTATTACTTAATGGAATTAATTAAGGATTGATTAAGGATTTATTAATTAAGGAAATTAATTAAGGAAATTAATTAAGGGTTAGTTAATTACTGAGTGTGATTAAGTAAAGGATAATTAATCAATGAAGGAGATTATAGGATAATTAATTTGAGTAATTAATTAAGAGTGAATGTAATTAATATGAATGATAGAGGATTAATTAATTTGAATAATCAATCGAAGGTTATTACTTAATGTAATTAAGTAATAATTAGTCAAGGATGATTAACTAAGAATTAATTAAAAAAGATTAATCAAAAGGGAAAGTTAAGGAATGATTAATTAATTGGATTGAAATTAATTAATGGTTAATTGAGAAGGATGTGTAATGATGGAAGTAATTAATGTAATTTATTTAAATCAATTAGAAATGGTATGACTATTCTTGCTTATGGATGATTGAATGATATTGAATGCCTTGGGTTAATGATATCTCTGAAATGTGATTTGTGATGCTATGAGAGATGATATGTGTGGATTAATCTGTAATAATATGGATTATCTATCAGTAATGGAATTGCTATGTAAATATGTTACTCTAATATGAATTATATTGCACTTGAATAACTTGGGTTAAGATGGTATTGAATTCAAAGAGACCGGAGTCGGGCATTAGTAAATACCCGAAACCACTTCGATTCTTTATAAATTGATATGTGGAATCAATAGGCTGAAATGGAATGATTTAACAAAATTGGACCATTTAGTCTAAGTTTTGGTACTTAGAAATTGATGTGTGAAATAAGTGATGTTTATAACAACTTGTGAAGTTGTAAATGGATACAAGTTAACCTGGGTTTATATAAGTTGTATGCTTTGTATCCCTTATTAGATGGGTTTACTCATGCTGGTTTCCAACCTGACCCGGGTGTTACTTTGATGTAATGCTCGGGTCAGACCGAGTATTATAGATTTTCAGGTAAAGACGTTCTGGAGCTCAGGAGGCGAGCTGGATGGCTGGGACGTATGGAGTGATTCCGCTGTGTCATATTATTATTTATCTAGGACAGGTTATATTTAACTGTCCTGTGATTGTATAAATGTTGTAACTCTGATGTATTAAACGTAATTGACTGATACAGTTTTCCTATGTAAACAGTTATTTATGTGATATTATAATTTGATCCGCTGGGAATGTGAGAATCTGTGTTTCATTCTTATTACTTCTTCTATCTCTTTTCTTTTTCTCTTAACTATCTGGAATTTTCAGGATCGAAAATTTTGGGTCGTTACAAATTCTCTTTTCAAAATGGTTATCAAAACATTCGTATACTTATCTCATCTATAACAACAGCACTTCACTTAACGCAGATATTGTCCCTAATTTAATCACCTCTGCCTCATGAGCCAAGCCAAGATATGGAGTTTTGTTCCTCAGAAGGACTCAACGTTATTACGAGGTGAAGGCTTTGTACATAAGCATCCACTTTGTAGTTTTTTCTAAGATGTGGGACTATTATTCCCATTTGAAGGGTGTTACAATCTCCCCTCCTTTAGAGCCCAACGCCCTTGTTGGCTCATGAACACAACACCATCAAGGCGTCATGGGTGTAATACGTATAGACCACAATTCTAGCTGGGTATGGCTCTGATACTAATGTAACAGCCCCCACCTCACTTAACGCAAATATTATCCCCAATTTAGTCACCTCCGCCTCATGGGCCAAGCCAAGGTATGATTTTTTGTTCCACAAAAGGCTTCGACTTTATTATGAGGTGAAGGCTTTGGTATATAAGCACCCACTTCATATTGTTTTTCCGGGATGTGGGACAATTATTCCCATTTTGTAGGGGTGTTACATCACTGACATGAGTATATTCACAAACATTTGTAAAAGATTTCATATTTCAAAATAATATTAAAAGGATCAAACAAATGTTATTTAAATTAGAGATAAGAATAACTCTAACACTATTCCTTTGGTGTTAAAGTTCCATGCTACTATAATTAAGAAGGTTAATTAAGGAAAATCCAAATCATAAATTCTTTTTTTATAATAAATTTCTTCAACATACCCTTTTACAAATCATTTTCCCATTTACGAAATCTCACTTTGCTTAAATTCAAAATCCATTTATAAACTCTTTTATAAATGTCCAAAAATCATTTATAAAACACTTTATGAATATCCAAATGTCATTATAAACTATTTTATAAATCTTCATGTATAATTCCCTTTCTAAAATATCATTTGTAAATCTTCTTTAAGTAAATCCTTTATAAATATTATTTACAAAATATCATTAGTAAATACTTTTATTAAAATAATTGGACAACTTTCAAAATTATTTACAAACACTTAACCACAAATTGATGTACAATCAAAGTCAAAATATAATGACAACAACGGTACTAAATCAAGGTACCGTTCTAGTTAAATTTGACATCTAAGTCACATTACAGTTATTTGCATAAGCCAACATATAGGTAAATAAAATCCATAACCAAATCAGGGAATAACATATCAATATAAACTAATTGGCAGATACATACGCAAAAAACATAATAGCAAGATAGTGATTTATCCTGCTAAATACATGTTCAAATAATCTATTAAGTTTAATATAGTAGAATGGAGATTTATTTTGCAAACATATGTCAAAGATTAGTATGACCTAATCACATTTGTATGGTTCCTTAATGGTATCGACAATAGGATTCCTTGTGTCAGAACTATTCTTTGTAAAAGAAAGTTGTGTTTAAATAAATTAATCCTTGGAAACAAAGTAATTAAGAACTTAAGCCTCTTTTTAAATAAATAATTACAAGTTAAATCCATTTTCAAAACAAAATTAAATCTTAATCAAGTCTTAACTTAGCTTAATAACTTATTAAGAAATAATTAACCTTTAATAAATAATTTGTATATAGATTAAGCCCTTAATTAAGTTATAATTAGAATAATTAAACACTTACTTAATAATTAATAATTTACCTTATACTTAGTAAATAATTAATTAAAAATAAATCATATACTTGTTTCATAATTAATTAAAAATTAATCTTACTTAATCAAAGACTAACTAAAATTAATCTCACTTTTAAACGATAATTAATTGGTAACTAATCTCCCCTTAATTATAATTAATAAACCTTGTTTAATACTTAATTAATTATTAATTACCAAACTTAATTAATTAATAGATCTTAAATTAACTTCTTAATCATTATTAATTAAGTTTTATAAAACATTCCCAAAGCATTTTAAGTATAAAAACTTAATTTGCAAAAAGTGGACTTTTAGCGAAACTGCATCTATAGCGACTATCGCAATGGATAACATAGCTAGAAAATATTAATTAGCTTTCTTTTTGAAAATAACATTGGAAAGATTACTAACTTTTCCAAAACATAAGTAAGTGTTTGTAAAGGATAAATAAAGTTTGAAACTTTGAAGAACGATTTGATTTGTAAAACTAAAAACACAGTTTTCATACAAAGATTCCAAATCGCCAACACCATACAAAGATACTAACTTTCCTTAACGTATACAAATATCCAAGTTCATATCATACAAAACACATTACAAGTCATATCATTAACCAAGATCACATCTTTACCATTTTAACATCACTTTTAGACTTTATTTTCAAGTCTAAACTGCATATCAAATTCTAACACATATAACCACACATATATTCAATTACAAAGCATGTAAATAACCAGTAACCAAGAAATATCACATAATAACAACAAACATAAAAAATGATGTAATTTTCAAAATGGATGGGATTTTTTACTCACCGACTTAAGAAAATCCGTTTAAAACTTTGAGATAAACCCTATAACTTGGAATTTTCAAAATAAAACTTGATTTTTTAAAACTAAGAATGCGCATATATGGGACTCGGCCTAGATGGACTTGGAAATGACCATAATGGTGAGGAGGGTACAGGGCTAAAAACTCGAAAAAGAAGATAAGTAAAAAGGAAAATAAGAGTTTAAACAAGACTTAAAAAGGTTTTACAGTAGAAAAATATAATTTTTAAAACTTGAAGAATTCAAAAGGAAGCCATTATAGTTTAAAAGGTTTGGAAATAAGACGTAGTTGGAAAAAATTGAGAAGTGATTGAGAAAATGAATGAGAAAAAATGGAAAAGGTTTTACATAAATTGAAATTACTAAATTACTAAACTAGGCTTTAAGTACACTACCCTCCACTAATTTTTGTACACATCGTCACATCCATCCTCACCACATGATTCACATGCCTAAACCAACAGTCACCCCGTTTTATCATTGTGTAAATACCTTAAGAATACTTATGTTAAGAGCGATATGACATTTCATACTTATAATATTTCTTACTATAAATTTTGTTTAAATGTCACATCTCTTCCTTACTTAAGTAAACATATATTTACATTTTTTCACACTTAGTTAAGTGCTCGTTATTTACATAAGTGTGTGATTAAATATATTTAAGTGTTTTATAACCTTTTAATAACTTTTAGACGATCAAAAATCAGAATTTTGAAAAAAATTCCGGTCACATTTTCTAATTTCCTTTTAACTAATTATTTTTATAAACAAAATTCAAAAATGAATTTTTTTAACATTAGTTATAAATTAAAAGAGTGCTATTTTAATTATTAAAGCCAAAAATTCAATATTTAAATTCAATTAAATACACGCAAATCAAAAGCAATAAAATTCCAGATCGTTACAATACTCCACGCTAAATTTCGAGGTATGGATGTCCATTTCTATCTGTGAGAGTTCAAGAATGTACATCGATGCAATGATAGTTCTCTAACTTATTCGACTTCATTGATAATCAAGGGATAATATGGGGTTGAAATCGAAAAGTGGTGATAAATACATGATGTTTGATTTTCCGTATACAAACTATATACTTATACCAGGTAGCGATTTGTCTACTATCGATAAATTGACCTATTTTGACTTAGGAAATATATGTAAGCTTTACAATTTTCATATGGTTTGAGATCTCTCCAGAGAACTTATTTTGGTGAAGCGTCTCTCGCTTTAAGGGCATATATTTAAGATCCCCTTGGGACTCTTATATAGTTTGCTTACTTCTGAAAGAACCGGGATTGAGTCAACCAAAAATTATCATTTGTTAGTTCGGATAGACTGGGATCGAAAAAGTATGAGTTATACAAAGCCACTTTGAACCAATATAAGCATTCAAATTGAAGATATCTTAAAGATGACGAAACCGAAGATAGAGTTCTTTGAAGTGCAAGGGCTACTTGCTACTAATCCTGAGGGTGATTCCAAAAAGGGTGTAGTAAAAGTAGTGCCTTTAATTTGTTTATATCCTAAACAACTTGTATGGCTGAATGTTGGAATTGAATTATTACCTAGAGGGAAATGTTAGCATTCCAAGTGGAATTTGCTAAAAGGGTAAAGCGTAGCTTCAAGCCTCACACCTGGTAACGACTAAAATATGAGACAGGCTTCAGGACTATGTGGTTCGCTACCATTAGGGTGTGATCATCACCCGATCTAGAACGATATTTATGGGTTTATGTATGCTTGGGACCTGGATACGGTTGTAAGCTACAATCGAGATGATGACATATTCGATACTATCCAAGAAGGGATAGTCAGTCCTAATCCGTAGGATGGCCCCAGTATATTTTCTAGAGGTATACTATGGCAGACGGTACCGCAGTAGCCTTGTCATGGTATGGAATCCATTTTCCAATATATGCCTTGTGTAACAACCCAGAATTTAGAACAATTTAAAAATGAAAATATTTAATTAATTTTAAATATTCGAATGATGATTTACTTGAATTTCAAATTATCAGAATAAATTGGCGATTAAATTTAAGAATTTAATCTAGTGAAAAGTTGAATAAAATTTAAATTCGACTTTGAAGTTAAAATTTAATATTTAATTTGTAATTGAAATTTGAACTAATGACTTAAAAAAAATAGTTTGGATTTACGAATTATTTTTAAAGAAAATTTATAAATTTAAGTTTGATATTTGAACCGCAAAACGTTTATATGTTTATTTAAGAAAATAATTATACAAAACAAATTGAATTTAAATTGAAATGAAAAAAATAAATAAAAATAAAAATATAATAATATATATAATATAAGTATACACTGCCTTACCCTATCAGCCAAATTCACGCCGTTGTTTTTGCCTTAACCTACGCCTTCAACCACGCTAAAATCACGTCCCCTTCTCTTTTATATCCGATACCCCTTTACCTTTCCCATTCAAAACCCTTTCAAACGAAACAAAGAAACAATGGCGGCTGTCGTTCGTCCCTCTCTTCACAATCGGGGCTTTTCGAAATTTGGGTTTGCTTCGGCTTCAATTCGATCGCGTGCTCCTCAATGGGTCGAGTTCGTCTCCTTGCTTCGGTGAAAGGTGAGTTCTTTGCTCACGATTGGTTTTAATTCAAGTTTTTATATTTGTTTGAATTGAATGCTTGGTTGCATGCTATGTTTTGGGTGTTGTTTGCTATCATTTGCTCTTTGCTCTCGGTCAATCCAATTTAAACTGTTAAGGACAGATGCAATTAAACCTTGTTTTTTTAAACTGTTAAGAACAGATACCATGTGAAATTTGTTTTTAAACTAATAAGAACAGATGCTATTTGTAATTTGTTTTTTTACTGATGAGAACAGATGCTATTTAAACTTGGCCTTAAATTTGTCATGCATGGATGCCTACATTTACTTTCTTCTCTGATATATGTTATTTTGCTTGCATGTGTTTATTTGTGAGCAAACTAGCCTTGATCCTGCTATGTATCTTGATGCATGCTTAAATTGAATTGTTTCTTTCCTGATATTTGATATGTTGGAAATTTAATCTGCTTCATATATGTGGTGCATGTCTGAAAATAGGAAAACCTTGCCTCTGTATATTTATTCCAGATTTTTAAACCTGTCATAAAAAATTCAAAATCACCCCAAACCAAATTGTTTCAAACTTTGCCTGAGTTTGAATATCAAGGTGTGTATATGATCAAAAACTGGAATCAAGTAGTGGATCAGATTCAAATTCAAGTTGTAGTTCAAATCTGAGAACAAATCAAAATAAAGATCTGAAGCAATGCCATAGACAAAAAAAAGTTTAAGCATTTAAAAGCTAAGAGCAGATCAAGAATAAGCCAAAGCAATTTAAGTGAAGTTCAAGTTCAGAAAAAAAAAATTTAGAGCCAACATTTAAATTCAGATTTTTGCATCTCCAGGCCTAAAATCTTCTCTGCTCCTCTGTCTTCATCAATATAAAGTGAGCAAATCTTTTTTTAAAACCCTGAATTGGTCTGTTAACTTGATATAAATAATCAGTGTACTGCATATCTATATAAATGTGTGAATATGCTTGTGTATGCTTGTGTGTTTATGCATGATGTTTGCTATTGAATTTGTTTGCCTGTTCTTAGTTCAAACTTAGATTCTAAACAAAAGAATCCAATATCTTTTGATCTACTCACTGTTAGTATCTAGAATTTAAACATGACTTGTTTGTTTGATTTTAAGATTTAGTTTGGATTGTATTTAAGTTAAAATAAATTGCATTTTGCTCTGGAAACAGGCATAACAGGGAAGTTTAAGTTTTAGAAAAAAAAAGAATTTTTGCTGGAAACTGTGAACACAATTTTCACATAATTTTCTGTCTACAAGAATAAAGCATGTTAAACCCCAATCCATTCTTTCTCTTCTTTGTTCTTTCTGAAAAAATTGGTAACAAATTGAAATTGTGATGAGCCTGCTACCATGTTTTAGGAAACTAATCAAAATAGGTTTGTAACCTTACTGAGAAAAAAATATATAGAAGTAAGTTGGAATTTGGTTTAACTTGTTTGAGTTACAGGCTCACACCAGGTTTTAAATCCTTCTCCTCCTCTTTGCTTTTGAAAAAAATTGTAAACAAGTTTAACTTTGGTTTAAGACCTGTTATATATTTTCAGAAATAAATGAAAGCAAGTTTAAACTTTAATCATTATTACCTGGTTGACTTGATTCTCTTGACTTGGTCATCTTTGATGTTGTTGAACTAAGTAGCATGCATTTTGTGGTCTGCCTTGTTGCTAAGTCATTTCTGTTGACATGTTGTTGCATTCTCTTGAGTCTGTTGGACTTTGGTCTAGTTGTGCACTTGCATTTGTGTGTTGTGTCTTGTTTCATTTAGTTTGCATTGTTCAAAGTCATGTTCCAATAGTCGCTGCCATGTCCATGTAATTGTTCAATTGACTACTGAGCTGGTGCCTTTTGGTACTTGTTTGCACGTCAGTTCATCACTTGATTACTTTGATTTATTTCATATTTTTGATATGTTGTCCACCTGAGTTTGATGCATTTGCATGTACTCTGTCTTTGAGTTGCTGTGTTGATTGCATTGTTGTACCTGGGTTATATCACTGATCATTTGTATACACATAGTTGTATGCTTCTCGGTTGCACTGTAGTTTGGTCTGCATCCCTTTGTTTGATCATCAGTTGTAGCTTGTTATATTGAACTTGTAGTTGTTGCCGTAAGCTCTATTGCACTTCGATGTTGTTTATGTTGAATCATTCTCTGTTGCACTTCACCTCTGAGTTGAGTTTCACTTATGGTTCCAGTATTGCTGAAACATGATGTTTACTTTGCTCACTTGTGGGTTAGTTTGATATTAAGTTGTATATGTTGACACATTCATATGCTGTTTGCACCATTTGATCAGATTATTTCTTTGTTGCATTGCCTCCATTCAGAATTATTGTTGCAGTGATTTGTCTGATTTGTGCACACGAGTTGGCGAGGCAGTGCACATGGGTACAAATATATGTGTGCACTGCAGCTACACAGGATTGATAGATTTTAAAAATAATAATTTAATTGAAGTTGTTAATAAGAAAATCCATAATAGATTTAAACTGATTCATGTGATTCGTCATCTTTGTTACCATTTTATTCAGTTCATTACAAATTTAATTACTTGAATAAAGATTAATCCTGACTCGAGTGTTTTGGTGTTTTGTAATAAACGCTCGGGTCAGACCGAGTATTTTTACAGCTTGAAGATTTTCAGGCTGCGAAGTTAGAGAGAGTTGGGGAAATTGCTTCACTTTAGCTTTTCGAAGAATTTTTGTACTTAAAAGAAATATTCCGCTGTATAAAAATTTAATGCATTGTACAAACTCTGATATATGTATGTAAGAAAAATTCATTTATGAATAATATTATGATTATTCTGTGATTATGTGGCTGATTCTGTTTAAACTCTATAAACTGACTAACAATCCGTCATTTTGAACGTTTCGAGTTGGTTTAATTACCGACTAGAGGCGGTCAGGGCGGCGGGTCGTTACAAAAGTGGCATCAGAGCTTTGGTTTACACAAAGCTCAGTTTATGATGTTTAATATGAATAGTTACTAGAACCACTTTAAAGAAAGTGTTTTTCAAATTTAAAGAAGTATGAAATTGTTTTCTTTGAAAAATAAAAGGTATTTTGAAAATTCAAAATTTTTCGGAGATTCCCCTCTCTAAATTTAGGATTGCGATAGTTTCTCATTCGAAACCCATTATCGAATTATTGAGACTTATGAAAAATAAAATATAAGTGAAGTGAATTAACGAATTGGTTTAAATCGAATATTGTGAATATTTACAAAATAATAATTGTGAAATAAAATGATATTTCAATTTAGTTATAGCCAAGAGGATAATTAAACTATAACTTGAGAATTTGATTCTGAATTCTTTTGAAAAATTAATTTCAAATGTTTTGAAGAACGATTTAGTGAATAAATGGATTATAAGTATTTAACTTATAAATGGACTTTTGTTATATAATTGAGTTATATAAATTGAATTGAATTAATAAAGAAGATTTATAAATCGAAGTTTATAAATAGAAATGGAATTTGTAAAGATTGTTTATAAATTCGAAACCAATTGAATTTGATAAATGAAAAATAAAAGTCATTAAAGGAGATATATTCGTGATTTTGGACAGCGAATTATCCTTTAAGTGAAATATTGTGATAGTAAATGTTGTTTGGGAATTTTATCCACGATTTTGGACAGTGGATAATCTTTTAAATAAAAAGTGTAGAAACACTGAATTGAATAGATAAGTATATTCACGATTTTGGACAGTGAATATATTATTAACTAAAACAGATATGTTTTAGGGAAGTGATATTATGAAATGAGGTTAATGTGGAAATATAAATTTAATGGAACTAAGTCGATGAATGACTTACTAAAGAACTAGTTGATTAATTTTGAAATAGAAAGTAAATGTAAAGTTCAAATGAGATTTAAATTTCAAATTTGAAGTTGTCAACGTGATAATCCATTGTAGGTTTAATAAATTCAGTGATGAATTTGAATTTAAACGTGCGGAAAATTAAATTAAGTGAAAAACTTAATATTGAAAAGTTTGAAATTGGTTTAAAACTAATATTATGAAAAGTATGAGGAATTCAAACTATGAATTAAGTTGAAGTTGAAATTGAAAATAAAAAGTGTAGAAACACTGAATTGAATAGATAAGTATATTCACGATTTTGGACAGTGAATATATTATTAACTAAAACAGATATGTTTTAGGGAAGTGATATTATGAAATGAGGTTAATGTGGAAATATAAATTTAATGGAACTAAGTCGATGAATGACTTACTAAAGAACTAGTTGATTATTTTTGAAATAGAAAGTAAATGTAAAGTTCAAATGAGATTTAAATTTCAAATTTGAAGTTGTCAACGTGATAATCCATTGTAGGTTTAATAAATTCAGTGATGAATTTGAATTTAAACGTGCGGAAAATTAAATTAAGTGAAAAACTTAATATTGAAAAGTTTGAAATTGGTTTAAAACTAATATTATGAAAAGTATGAGGAATTCAAACTATGAATTAAGTTGAAGTTGAAATTGAAAAAGTTAATGGTTTTAAAGATGTTTTAAAATGTATTAAGTATCGAATACATAGATTTCAACATTCAATTGTTGAAATAGACGTTTTCGAAAAATAAGGAAATGGTGGACTATAACACTGTTGTTATAGTAAATGGTTTCCGGAAGGAAATGTTGTTTATAGTATTGGGATTTATATATCTATCTTAAAATTCGAATCCCTATACTAGTGATTTTGAGTTGTCGTAACGATGTTTTACGCAACATTCGTTTTAACTCAAATAAATGGGTTTAAAAGAATGATTTCCTTAAAGATGGAATATATACTTAATTTTGATTCAAGTATATTGAATATTTTCCAAGAGTTGAAAATAAATGAACTTGTGAATTACTTATTATTAAATAAGTAAGGAAATGTTTTCCAATATGAAATGAAAGATTTGAAATTTTATCTTTTAAAGATAAATTGAAAAATGAATATTTGAAATTGGTTTCAAATGGTTAAGTTGGAAAATTATATATATCTTGTAAAGATATTTTTTTGAGAAATGTGAACAATTAGTTCAACTTGGAAATTTTTCAAAAAAAAAAAAAGATTGAATCTTGAGTTAAATTGAGTTTAACTTCGACATCAAAAACAATATAAGTTGAGCTTTGAAATTTGGATAGTCGATTGGGATTGTATGTCTAACATTGTGAATTGATGACATAGCATTTGATCTCTATTAAATATATATCTGTGGTGGCGGAGAATTTATTCTTTTAGCTTAACACCCTTCTCTGAGACGTACGAGCTTAGAGGTTATATATCGATAGACATCAATTATGTGTTGAGAATTGACGATGTAACGTGAAATCCAAATCGAATGTGAAGTCGATAATGAATTGGATTATGAATGTGAATTAGGTTTGAGACAACCTTAAATTTTCAAATCGATTTAGAGGAAAATTTTAAGTGAAATGGAAAATTTTGGAATCCTCTATTTGTTATGAATGTGAATTGAGTTTTCGTAACTTATATATGTGAATATAATAATTCGAAAACTATCGGTTTGGAAAGTCATTATAATAAAAGTCCTGTGTAGGTTTACATAGGTATGATATGTACGAAATGTGAAATGAAGTACTATATGTATATGACATATGTTTTCTAAAAACTGAGGATATGGAAATGTACCTTCCATTTATTATTTGTGAAGGTGATTGGAACTCGGTGGAGTGTCCATTGGAAATCGTAGCTACGTAGAATTTCCATTAGTGGAATGTCCATTGGGACTGACTAGGATCCCCCACGATGGATCATCGTGTTTGGGATTAGGTGAATTGATGCTGGCGTAATTCGTGGGGCGTGATGCCTACAGTTACAAGCGATTCTACTGGGATAGTAGCGTAACCACTGTGTGGACCGCGATCTAAGGCGACAACCATGGCGAAATTCAAGAGAGATGAGAAATCTAAGGTTACAAGCGATTCTACTGGGATAGTAGCGTAACCGCCGGGTAAACTGTGATCCATGGGGGAATGTGCTTTCCATATCCATTTTTAAAAGAATTTTTAAAAAGTATTTTCACTGGGAGTTGAAACAAGTATATTTAGTACTTGGAGATTTTTAGACTTGCGCCTGGCCAGCGTATGCCTAAAGTCTGTAAGAACGACGATGGACTTGTTAAACTTCGAGTTATCAAGTATTTTCAAACTTTGAATAAAAAAATCAATAGTCGGAAATTAGAATTACATAATTCTAACTTAATGAATTAAGGAAGAAAATTTTAAAATATCTTGAAAGCACACAGCTTTGGAAAAGATATAATATGCAAATATTTAGCATGAAAGATTTCAAGTTTAAAAATCTGAGTTTTGTAAGTCAAAAATTTGGTAAAAGACTTTTGTGTCTTGATTATTGAAATCGATGAACAAAACTGCTGAGATAAAATGAATGGTATGAATCCTATATTTATTTATAAGATTCGAACTTGGCAAAATTGTGTAGGGTATAAATATCGGTGAGATTTTAGCAATCGTTTTCCTAACTTATAATTTCGGGACGAAATTTTTTAAGGAGGGAAGATTGTAACAACCCAGAATTTAGAACAATTTAAAAATGAAAATATTTAATTAATTTTAAATATTCGAATGATGATTTACTTGAATTTCAAATTATCAGAATAAATTGGCGATTAAATTTAAGAATTTAATCTAGTGAAAAGTTGAATAAAATTTAAATTCGACTTTGAAGTTAAAATTTAATATTTAATTTGTAATTGAAATTTGAACTAATGACTTAAAAAAAATAGTTTGGATTTACGAATTATTTTTAAAGAAAATTTATAAATTTAAGTTTGATATTTGAACCGCAAAACGTTTATATGTTTATTTAAGAAAATAATTATACAAAACAAATTGAATTTAAATTGAAAAGAAAAAAATAAATAAAAATAAAAATATAATAATATATATAATATAAGTATACACTGCCTTACCCTGTAACAACCCGCATATTTGTCGATTTTATATTTAAATATTTTATCGTTGGTCGGATTTTAGTCCGAAAAGCTACTTTTTGCATACGGTCGAATTAGGGCTCGGGACCACTCCCATTGAGTTTAAAATGCCGTTTGCGACCTTTTTGAGTATAAGCTTCGATATGTTTGGAGAAAGTTGATTTCTGCTACTTTTTACTTTGGGTTTGGTTTTTGGGCTCAACCCTATGTTAACTTATGCTCAAATCTGAGCCACTCTTCCCCACTCACCCTCATTCTCTTCTCATTTCAGTTTTTAGAGTGTTAATGGTGGGAGAGATTGGAAATTAAAATTCCAAAACCCTAGTTTCTCTTGCAAATCAAATTCCTTGCTCCAAACTCAAGAAGAACCCATTGGTAAGCTTCTCTTCTTCTTCTCCAACTTATTCTCTTACCAATTTCAGAAATTCCTAAACCTAATTTCGGGAATGTTCTTGTTTTGAGCTTAGATTCAAGCTCATTTGGGTTGTGATTGAAGAGAGGTTGATTCTCCATTTGCTTTCAAGCTTCTTCTTGTTCGATTGTGTGAAAAGGTGAGATTTTTATCTCACATCTATGACTATTATTATCTTTGGTTGTTGGGTATAAATTCCTAACACTTCTTCATGTGCATTTGCTCTTGATTTGGATTGGTTTTGTGAATATTCCAATTTTTGAGCTTTTGAGTCAAATTTGTGTGAAATCCTTTTATGGATGTTTGATCATGCTTTTGGTGATGCATCGAGGAGCATATAGGGCCGGGTTGCCGATTGGCATAAACCCTTAGAGCCAATGTTCGTCCGGTTGCATTTTGGAAGAGTTTGCTCTTCATTTGTATAAGGCTGAAAAACAGCCCAGGCATGATTCAGTCGACTGAAAATCTCTGTTCAGTCGACTGAACCTGAAACCCGAGAGTTTCCAGGCATGATTCAGTCGACTGAAAAACTCTGCACAGTCGACTGAAACTGGAAACAGAAAGTTTCTTAAACCTAGAAAATTTCCATGTACAGGGTCAGTCGACTGAAAATCTCTGTTCAGTCGACTGAACCTGCTGTTTGAGTCCAATTTGCCTTTTTGGATTGAAATTATAATTTAAATCGATTCGTGATAATCCTATTTGTTGTTATCATCTATTATGACTTTGATGACTCTTTTTAGGGATTTTTGAATATACATTTCGATGGATCCTTTATCGATTTCGTAGGATTTTATTCACGTCTTCGTATGTGAATTTTTGTGATTTGATTGTTCTTACAATCTTCTTCGTGATTTGTCACTTTAAAAATATAAAGGTTTTCTATACTAGTAGTAAATATCAAAACTCTTTCCTCAAACGATTTCAATACTATTTTAATACCAAATTTGTTTATAAAACCGTTTTCCAATCTATTAGTATATACAAACCTTTACCTCACTCGTATGAGAAATCTAATTAAACGACTTAGTAAAACAAGTGGTATGAAACGCTTGCGTTCACTTTGTCGGTTAATTCTTGGACTTGTTCGATTGAATCTCTTGTGACAATTTTCTAGTGGAGATTTACAGTTTGTTCGTAAATATTTAAGTTAAGCAAGTGGTTATGGGACATGAAGCAAAACTCATATATTTACTAGCTTAGTGTAATCGACACTTCTCGTTGATCATGACGATCATCTTTGTGATTTAGACTAGCAATGTGCGATGTCTCTTTGTCTGCGAGGGAGACTAAACCCCGTTTTGTGGAGTTTTGACTCAATTTGTGATGGGGTAGCAACCCATGGTCTTCGGGCCGTTTGTGGAGCTTCGGCTCAATTTGTGATGGTTAGCGACCATGGAATTAGCGTTCCGTTTGTGATACACGTGTTGGTGGGCTTTATGCTCCCGTTTGTGATAGGCCTCCCCCCTTTGTGATTTCTGGATTTCTTGTGTAGATTTCTAGAATTTGTGGTTCACCAATTTTCGTGATTTCCATTGATAAGTTTTATCAATATTTGTGCATTGGTGAATTTGTGTGTCATGACTTTAGTGATTTCTGGATTTCTTGTGTAGTCTTCTGGAATTTGTGTGTCATTGACTTTTGTGATTGGCATTGATATTATCGTCAATATTTATGGTATGGTGAACGAAATAAGCAGTATGACGTTTCTTTGATTCTTGTGTAGATTTGGTGACATTGATTAATCTCTTGTTGATTATCAACTAAGTATATACATATATATATCACAGCTTGGCATTGTGATTATTAGGTGTTTAGTCATATCTCTTATTCTATATCGTTTCATCTGATATTTATAGTTAGACTGATCTGTTTATTATTTTCTTATTAAATAATACTCGGGTCAGACCGAGATGTTACAGATGCTTCTGCTTGACTTCTCATCCGGGATTAACTCCTTGACTTTTGGGTTAACTACTTAGATTAGTAGTTATTTTGTTGTATGCATTTGAGATATAGACTCATTAATGTATACTTATTCTTTTGTGTAGTTCGTGTAACTATTCTTTTGTGATATTGTGGATCTTTTTAGACCACTACTCTGATGTACACTTTCTAGTGTAATATTCATATCTTATTCCGCCTTTGTGATATGAATTGTCTGCGACTGATTTGTGTTATGCTTATTTCTATATTTGTTTTCCGAAGGATTCATATAGCCACCGTGTAGTAGCTTTGAGTTTGTGTCGGTATGTCGGATTTCCTCTTGAAATAGAATGCATGTTATATTATCTGACATATCGGTGCTCGCGCAAAGAAATTACATGGATGGTCACTCCTCAACAGCCTTATTCTCCGGGCTAGTCGACAGCATTCACCGCAATGTTCTTGTCTAGCGTGGGTATAGAGGTGGGGCGTCACAGCTTGGTATCAGAGCCAAACTTCGGAACAATATGGAATATTATAACAAGGATCATCGTCCTAAGTCTTTCTTAGGAGTTGTGCTTTAGGATTTCATTTGGGTCTTCGTACCGTTCTATCCTATTTTCTTTATGATTCCTTGTTTTATCTATCAAGATTGCTTGATATTCAATTTGGTGAATAACCTTTTCTTCTTCTTCTTTCTTTCTAAAGGAAGAGAAATGTCTAGACCTGGCCGCCCCAGGGCCGTGCCATCTAGCACTCCGCCCCAGGATGGAGTTTTTATGACTGCTCAACAGCTTCTTGATTTAGTGACAAATGCTCAAGCAGCTGGAGCTAACCCGGAACCTACTCACCCAAAGTCGGGATTTGCACGCTTGTGTAGCGATTACACTAATTTGGGTGGGGAGCCATTCAGGGGTTCCGAAACTGTTGTTGAAGTACAGGCTTGGCTAAGAACATGCGATCGCATCTTTTCGCGCATGAATCTTATTGACCTTCACCGAGTTCAGGTGGCCTCTAGTATGCTCCGAGAAAGAGCATTGGATTGGTACGAGCTTCTTATTTCTGAGATTAATGAAGCGGATCTCACTTGGGAGAAATTCCGAGAACGCTTCGAGTTGAAATTCGTACCGGAAGCTGAAAAAGTGACATTGGCTCGACGATTTATAGACCTTGTTCAAGGTGAGTCATCCGTGACTGATTACGTCGCCTCCTTCGAGTCGCTTTCCAAATATGGCGTTGAGTACATCAACACCCCTCTTAAGAAGAATCAGAGATTCGTCTATGGCTTAAACAAAAGTCTCAAGAAGCCATTACTCCTAAAATTAGAAGTTTCTTTCGACCAACTCATTGATATCGCTCTTCGTCTTGAAGAGGCGGATAGAGAGATTGATGTTGAAGTGGTGGGTTCCAAACCAAACTTCAACAACAAAAAGAGGCCAAACAAATCTAAAGGCCCTTATCCTAATAAGAAAGGGAAGCAAGCAACCTCCGTGACAAAGACTTCTTCCTTTGGTCGTGGGGAATGCTATAATTGTGGTTCGAAGGACCATTATGCGAACAAGTGCCCAAAGTCTCTTTCTTGTCGCTACTGCAAAGTTCCCGGTCATGTTATATCTTCACGCCCCAAGCTTCAGGGCAAGAAGGAGGGAAAGTTAAATGTTGCTCAAGCCCCTGGCAACACATCTCGTGGCCAAGGTATTTCTAATTCTATTCTAGATGGAATTATTTTGTTTCGTAATCACCCTATTCGAGTTCTTTTTGATACGGGTGCGTCCCATTCTTTTATATCAAAAGAACTTGTTGATACTTTTTCCTTGGATGTTTTGTGTTTAATGACTTCTTTGAGAATTGCGAATCCGGTTGGTGGATCCGCAACAATCAGTTTATTGTGTAAAGATGTCGAGATTATTTTGTGTGATTTTTTTTCCGAGCCGATTTGCATGTCATGCGTTATTTAGGCTTTGGAATGATTTTGGGAATGGATTGGCTTAACCGTTATGAAGCTCATATCCTATGTCCTGATCGGACTATTCATCTTCGACATCCTCAATCTGTTAATCAAGTTTCCGTTATTCTTAAAGATTCAGATTCTGCTTTGGTTGCATCTTTATATTCTTTAAATCCTCGTGATGACGATGATGATGATGAGGGTGATATTATTTCTCTTATTCACGTCGTTTGTGAATTTTTCGACGTATTCAAGCCCGTTTTAGGATTACCACCTAAGCGAGCAATTGAGTTCAGAATTAATCTTATTCCGGGAGCTCAACCTATCACTCGTCCTCCTTATCGTATGTCCAATAAAGAAAACGAGGAGATGCGTAAACAATTATCTGAATTGGAAACGAAGCAATTTATTCACTCTAGTTCCTCACCTTGGGGAGCTTCAGCTATTTTTGTGAAGAAATCCGATGGTACACTTAGGCTTTGCATTGACTACCGCAAGCTTAATGATCTTACTATCAAAAATAAATATCCTTTACCTCGGATTGATGATCTATTCGATCAACTTAGTAGTGCTAGAGTCTTTTCACAATTGGACTTGACTACCGGTTTTCATCAGCTTCGTATTGTAGAGGATAGCATTCCTTTGACATCGTTCCGTACTCGGTATGGATCTTATGAATGGCTTGTGATGCCATTTGGGTTAACAAATGCCCCTGCTTATTTCGTTGACCTTATGAATCGAGTCTTCAAAGATTTTCTTGATCGATTTGTTCTCATCTTTATTGATGATATTCTTGTGTATTCTAAAACCGAGGAGGAGCATGAAAAACATCTTCGGATTGTGTTGGAAACTCTTAGGAGTAATCAATTGAAGGCAAAATTTTCTAAGTGCCACTTTTGGCAATCTCGTGTGAAGTTTCTCGGTCACATTATTTCTGAATCCGGAATTTCCGTGGATCCTTCAAAGATTGAAGCGATTCAAGATTGGAAGAGACCGGAGAGTGTGACAGGGATTCGTAGTTTTCTTGGATTGGCGGGCTATTACCGTCGTTTTATCAAAGACTTTTCTAAGATTGTCGTGCCTCTCACTAGCTTGACGAAGAAAGGTGTTAAATACATTTGGTCGGACAAATGTGAAGCTTCTTTTCAGAAATTAAAAGAACTCCTATCTAATGCTCCTATTCTTGTGATTCCCGATGGGAATCAAGATTTCGTTGTTTATACCGATGCTAGTCGCATTGGTTTGGGTGTCGTTCTTATGCAAAAGGAACGCGTTATTGCTTATTCTTCTAGGCAATTAAAGCCTGCTGAGACTAGATATGCCACTCATGATTTAGAGCTCGCGGCTATTGTTTTTGCTCTTAGGATTTGGCGTCATTATCTCTTAGGAGAGAAATTTGTTCTTTACACAGATCATAAGTCTTTGAAGTATTTATTCTCTCAAAAGGAACTTAATTTGCGTCAACAGCGTTGGCTCGAATTTCTTGCACCATATGATCTTGATATTCTTTATACTCCCGGTAAGGGTAATCTTGTCGCCGATGCTCTTAGCCGTAAACAACAAGCTATTGTTTCTATGATGATATCTGAATGGAACGATCTCGAGATCTTATCTACTTGCGAAATTCGAGACCATGTTTTTGATTTATGCTCATCATTTGTTTTATGTAGCCTTGAGGCTCAACCATCTCTTTTAGACCGCATTCTTGAAGCTTAAAGGCTAGATCCCGAATTGGCTCTTCTTGGTCAAAATATTAGGGATAAAATTGATATTGAAGGATTGAAAGAATTTGATATCGATTCTCGTGGCGGCAATCGGAAATTTGGTAGACTTGTTGTGCCGAATAATGGTGATCTTCGTAAAGATATTTTAGAAGATTCTCATCACTCTAAATTTACCATTCATCCCGGTAGTAGTAAAATGTATGCGGATATGAAGCGACTTTATTATTGGGAGGGAATGAAACTTGACATCGCTAACTTCGTTAAACGTTGCATGACTTGCCAACTCGTTAAGGCCGAACATCAAAGGCCCGGAGGGTTATTGCAACCTTTAGAAATTCCAGTTTGGAAGTGGGATCAAATTTCCATGGATTTTATAGATGGCCTTCCCCGTTCTCGTTCGGGTCATGATAGCTTATGGGTGATTGTTGATAGGCTTACTAAATCCGCCCATTTTATTCCCGTTCGGTCTAATCGAACCGTTCCTCTTTTGGCCAAAATATTTATCAAAGAAATTGTTAAATTGCATGGTGTTCCTACTTCTATTGTTAGTGATCGTGATCCATTGTTTACTAGTGGATTTTGGAAGAGTCTTCAAAAAGCTTTGGGAACGAAGCTTAATTTTAGCACCGCTTATCATCCCCAGTCCGATGGACAAACTGAGCGTGTGAATCAAACTCTTGAAGATCTTCTTCGTTCTTGTGTTCTTGATTTTGGTGGAAGTTGGGAAGATCATATTTCACTTGTTGAATTTTCCTATAATAATAGCTTCCAATCTAGTATTGGTATGGCACCTTTCGAGGCACTCTATGGTAGGCCATGCCGATCTCCTTCTTGTTGGCTTGAGGCCGGTAAGAAGCTGGTTTTTGGTCCAGATCTTATTCGTGATTCCACAGAAAAGATTGATCTTATTCTTCATAGGATGAAAGAGGCCCAGAGTAGACAAAAATCCTATGCCGATAACCGGAGAAGGAAGTTAGAATTTTCTGTGGGAGATCTTGTGTTTATTCGTGTTTCACCAATGAAAGGTGTTGTACGTTTCAGTCGATCGGGAAAGTTAGCGCCTCGATATATTGGGCCATTTCCTATCACTGAGCGTATTGGTTCCATGGCTTATCGCCTTTTATTACCGGCTCAATTTTCTGCTATGCATGACATGTTTCACGTTTCTCAGCTTCGGAAATGTCTTCGAAATTCTGATTCTATTCTTGAGCCCGGTGTTGTGGAAGAGATTGAAGTTTCGCCTAATTTAACTTATGAGCAACATCCTATTCGTATCATTGCTTCGGAAGTCAAACGACTTCGAAATAAAGATGTTCCGCTTGTTAAAGTTCAATGGTCTTCAAATCCTAAGGATTATTCTTGGGAATCTAGAGAGTACATCGAGCGTACACATCCGGACTTACTTTCTCGTGCTCTTTGAGGTGAACTTCTTATTTCAAACTTCTTTTGTGTTGAATATGCTTTTATGGTTGTTACTATATATCTTCTTCTTGTAATATTGCGAGGACGCAATTTCTTTAAGAAGGGGAGTCTGTAACAACCCGCATATTTGTCGATTTTATATTTAAATATTTTATTTAAATATTTTATTGTTAGTCGGATTTTAGTCCGAAAAGCTACTTTTTGCATACGGTCGAATTAGGGCTCGGGACCACTCCCATTGAGTTTAAAATGCCGTTTGCGACCTTTTTGAGTATAAGATTCGATATGTTTGGAGAAAGTTGATTTCTGCTACTTTTTACTTTGGGTTTGGTTTTTGGGATCAACCCTATGTTAACTTATGCTCAAATCTGAGCCACTCTTCCCCACTCACCCTCATTCTCTTCTCATTTCAGTTTTTAGAGTGTTAATGGTGGGAGAGATTGGAAATTAAAATTCCAAAACCCTAGTTTCTCTTGCAAATCAAATTCCTTGCTCCAAAATCAAGAAGAACCCATTGGTAAGCTTCTCTTCTTCTTCTCCAACTTATTCTCTTACCAATTTCAGAAATTCCTAAACCTAATTTCGGGAATGTTCTTGTTTTGAGCTTAGATTCAAGCTCATTTGGGTTGTGATTGAAGAGAGGTTGATTCTCCATTTGCTTTCAAGCTTCTTCTTGTTCGATTGTGTGAAAAGGTGAGATTTTTATCTCACATCTATGACTATTATTATCTTTGGTTGTTGGGTATAAATTTCTAACACTTCTTCATGTGCATTTGCTCTTGATTTGGATTGGTTTTGTGAATATTCCAATTTTTGAGCTTTTGAGTCAAATTTGTGTGAAATCCTTTTATGGATGTTTGATCATGCTTTTGGTGATGCATCGAGGAGCATATAGGGCCGGGTTGCCGATTGGCATAAACCCTTAGAGCCAATGTTCGTCCGGTTGCATTTTGGAAGAGTTTGCTCTTCATTTGTATAAGGCTGAAAAACAGCCCAGGCATGATTCAGTCGACTGAAAATCTCTGTTCAGTCGACTGAACCTGAAACCCGAGAGTTTCCAGGCATGATTCAGTCGATTGAAAAACTCTGCACAGTCGACTGAAACTGGAAACAGAAAGTTTCCTGAACCTGGAAAATTTCCATGTACAGGGTCAGTCGACTGAATATCTCTGTTCAGTCGACTGAACCTGCTGTTTGAGTCCAATTTGCCTTTTTGGATTGAAATTCTAATTTAAATCGATTCGTGATAATCCTATTTGTTGTTATCATCTATTATGACTTTGATGACTCTTTTTAGGGATTTTTGAATATCCATTTCGATGGATCCTTTATCGATTTCGTAGGATTTTATTCACGTCTTCGTATGTGAATTTTTGTGATTTGATTGTTCTTACAATCTTCTTCGTGATTTGTCACTTTAAAAATATAAAGGTTTTCTATACTAGTAGTAAATATCAAAACTCTTTCCTCAAACGATTTCAATACTATTTTAATACCAAATTCGTTTATAAAACCGTTTTCCAATCTATTAGTATATACAAACCTTTACCTCACTCGTATGAGAAATCTAATTAAACGACTTAGTAAAACAAGTGGTATGAAACGCTTGCGTTCACTTTGTCGGTTAATTCTTGGACTTGTTCGATTGAATCTCTTGTGACAATTTTCTAGTGGAGATTTACAGTTTGTTCGTAAATATTTAAGTTAAGCAAGTGGTTATGGGACATGAAGCTAAACTCATATATTTACTAGCTTAGTGTAATCGACACTTCTCGTTGATCATGACGATCATCTTTGTGATTTAGACTAGCAATGTGTGATGTCTCTTTGTCTGCGAGGGAGATTAAACCCCGTTTTGTGGAGTTTCGACTCAATTTGTGATGGGGTAGCAACCCATGGTCTTCGGGCCGTTTGTGGAGCTTCGGCTCAATTTGTGATGGTTAGCGACCATGGAATTAGCGTTCCGTTTGTGATACACGTGTTGGTGGGCTTTATGCTCCCGTTTGTGATAGGCCTCCCCCCTTTGTGATTTCTGGATTTCTTGTGTAGATTCCTAGAATTTGTGGTTCACCAATTTTCGTGATTTCCATTGATAAGTTTTATCAATATTTGTGCATTGGTGAATTTGTGTGTCATGACTTTAGTGATTTCTGGATTTCTTGTGTAGTCTTCTGGAATTTGTGTGTCATTGACTTTTGTGATTGGCATTGATATTATCGTCAATATTTATGGTATGGTGAACGAAATAAGGAGTATGACGTTTCTTTGATTCTTGTGTAGATTTGGTGACATTGATTAATCTCTTGTTGATTATCAACTAAGCATATACATATATATATCACAGCTTGGCATTGTGATTATTAGGTGTTTAGTCATATCTCTTATTCTATATCGTTTCATCTGATATTTATAGTTAGACTGATCCGTTTATTATTTTCTTATTAAATAATACTCGGGTCAGACCGAGATGTTACAGATGCTTCTGCTTGACTTCTCATCCGGGATTAACTCCTTGACTTTTGGGTTAACTACTTAGATTAGTAGTTATTTTGTTGTATGCATTTGAGATATAGACTCCTTAATGTATACTTATTCTTTTGTGTAGTTCGTGTAACTATTCTTTTGTGATATTGTGGATCTTTTTAGACCACTACTCTGATGTACACTTTCTAGTGTAATATTCATATCTTATTCCGCCTTTGTGATATGAATTGTCTGTGACTGATTTGTGTTATGCTTATTTCTATATTTGTTTTTCGAAGGATACATATAGCCACCATGTAGTAGCTTTAAGTTTGTGTCGGTATGTCGGATTTCCTCTTGAAATAGAATGCATGTTATATTATCTGATATATCGGTGCTCGCGCAAAGAAATTACATGGATGGTCGCTCCTCAACAGCCTTATTCTCCGTGCTAGTCGACAGCATTCACCGCAATGTTCTTGTCTAGCGTGGGTATAGAGGTGGGGCGTCACATACCCTATCAGCCAAATTCACGCCGTTGTTTTTGCCTTAACCTACGCCTTCAACCACGCTAAAATCACGTCCCCTTCTCTTTTATATCCGATACCCCTTTACCTTTCCCATTCAAAACCCTTTCAAACGAAACAAAGAAACAATGGCGGCTGTCGTTCGTCCCTCTCTTCACAATTAGGGCTTTTCGAAATTTGGGTTTGCTTCGGCTTCAATTCGATCGCGTGCTCCTCAGTGGGTCGAGTTCGTCTCCTTGCTTCGGTGAAAGGTGAGTTCTTTGCTCACGATTGGTTTTAATTCAAGTTTTTATATTTGTTTGAATTGAATGCTTGGTTGCATGCTATGTTTTGGGTGTTGTTTGCTATCATTTGCTCTTTGCTCTCGGTCAATCCAATTTAAACTGTTAAGGACAGATGCAATTAAACCTTGTTTTTTTTAAACTATTAAGAACAGATATTATGTGAAATTTGTTTTTAAACTAATAAGAACAGATGCTATTTGTAATTTGTTTTTTTACTGATGAGAACAGATGCTATTTAAACTTGGCCTTAAATCTGTCATGCATGGATGCCTGCATTTACTTTCTTCTCTGATATATGTTATTTTGCTTGCATGTGTTTATTTGTGAGCAAACTAGCCTTGATCCTGCTATGTATCTTGATGCATGCTTAAATTGAATTGTTTCTTTCCTGATATTTGATATGTTGGAAATTTAATCTGCTTCATATATGTGGTGCATGTCTGAAAATAGGAAAACCTTGCCTCTGTATATTTATTCCAGATTTTTAAACCTGTCATAAAAAATTCAAAATCACCCCAAACCAAATTGTTTTAAACTTTGCCTGAGTTTGAATATCAAGGTGTGTATATGATCAAAAACTGGAATCAAGTAGTGGGTCAGATTCAAATTCAAGTTGTAGTTCAAATCTGAGAACAAATCAAAATAAAGATCTGAAGCAATGCCATAGACAAAACAAAGTTTAAGCATTTAAAAGCTAAGAGCAGATCAAGAATAAGCCAAAGCAATTTAAGTGAAGTTCAAGTTCAGAAAAAAAAATTTAGAGCCAACATTTAAATTCAGATTTTTGCATCTCCAGGCCTAAAATCTTCTCTGCTCCTCTGTCTTCATCAATATAAAGTGAGCAAATCTTTTTTTAATACCCTGAATTGGTCTGTTAACTTGATATAAATAATCAATGTACTGCATATCTATATAAATGTGTGAATATGCTTGTGTATGCTTGTGTGTTTATGCATGATGTTTGCTGTTGAATTTGTTTGCCTGTTCTTAGTTCAAACTTAGATTCTAAACAAAAGAATCCAATATCTTTTGATCTACTCACTGTTAGTATCTAGAATTTAAACATGACTTGTTTGTTTGATTTTAAGATTTAGTTTGGATTGTATTTAAGTTAAAATAAATTGCATTTTGCTCTGGAAACAGGCATAACAGGGAAGTTTAAGTTTTAGAAAAAAAAAGAATTTTTGCTGGAAACTGTGAACACAATTTTCACATAATTTTCTGTCTACAAGAATAAAGCATGTTAAACCCCAATCCATTCTTTCTCTTCTTTGTTCTTTCTGAAAAAATTGGTAACAAATTGAAATTGTGATGAGCCTGCTACCATGTTTTAGGAAACTAATCAAAATAGGTTTGTAACCTTACTGAGAAAAAAATATATAGAAGTAAGTTGGAATTTGGTTTAACTTGTTTGAGTTACAGGCTCACACCAGGTTTTAAATCCTTCTCCTCCTCTTTGCTTTTGAAAAAAATTGTAAACAAGTTTAACTTTGGTTTAAGACCTGTTATATATTTTCAGAAATAAATGAAAGCAAGTTTAAACTTTAATCATTATTACCTGGTTGACTTGATTCTCTTGACTTGGTCATCTTTGATGTTGTTGAACTAAGTAGCATGCATTTTGTAGTCTGCCTTGTTGCTAAGTCATTTCTGTTGACATGTTGTTGCATTCTCTTGAGTCTGTTGGACTTTGGTCTAGTTGTGCACTTGCATTTGTGTGCTGTGTCTTGTTTCATTTAGTTTGCATTGTTCAAAGTCATGTTCCAATAGTCGCTGCCCTGTCCATGTAGTTGTTCAATTGACTACTGAGCTGGTGCCTTTTGGTACTTGTTTGCACGTCAGTTCATCACTTGATTACTTTGATTTATTTCATATTTTTGATATGTTGTCCACCTGAGTTTGATGCATTTGCATGTACTCTGTCTTTGAGTTGCTGTGTTGATTGCATTGTTGTACCTGGGTTATATCACTGATCATTTGTATACACCTAGTTGTATGCTTCTCGGTTGCACTGTAGTTTGGTCTGCATCCCTTTGTTTGATCATCAGTTTTAGCTTGTTATATTGAACTTGTAGTTGTTGCCATAAGCTCTATTGCACTTCGATGTTGTTTATGTTGAATCATTCTCTGTTGCACTTCACCTCTGAGTTGAGTTTCACTTATGGTTCCAGTATTGCTAAAACATGATGTTTACTTTGCTCACTTGTGGGTTAGTTTGATATTAAGTTGTATATGTTGACACATTCATATGTTTTTTGCACCATTTGATCAGATTATTTCTTTGTTGCATTGCCTCCATTCAGAATTATTGTTGCAGTTATTTGTCTGATTTGTGCACACGAGTTGGCGAGGCAGTGCACATGTGTACAAATATATGTGTGCACTGCAGCCACACAGGATTGATAGATTTAAAAAAAAAAATTAATTGAAGTTGTTAATAAGAAAATCCATAATAGATTTAAATTGATTCATGTGATTCGTCATCTCTGTTACCATTTTATTCAGTTCATTACAAATTTAATTACTTGAATAAAGATTAATCCTGACTCGAGTGTTTTTGTGTTTTGCAATAAACGCTCGGGTCAGACCGAGTATTTTTACAGCTTGAAGATTTTCAGGCCGCGAAGTTAGAGAGAGTTGGGGAAATTGCTTTACTTTAGCTTTTCGAAGAATTTTTGTACTTAAAAGAAATATTCCGCTGTATAAAAATTTAATGCATTGTACAAACTCTGATATATGTATGTAAGAAAAATTCATTTATGAATAATATTATGATTATTCTGTGATTCTGTGGCTGATTCTGTTTAAACTCTATAAACTGACTAACAATCCGTCATTTTGAACGTTTCGAGTTGGTTTAATTACCGACTAGAGGCGGTCAGGGCGGTGGGTCGTTACACCTTGCTATTTTAATTGTAGAATCTAATACTGTTGAATGTTATTAGTGACCATTCTAGATATGTTATATATTTATTTTAAACCCTGGACATTATTATAATATCACTAGATTTTTTTTGATAACCCTTTCGTGTTTATGTGCGGCATGGACTTACGAGATACTTTATTTTTGAAAGGTTTTATAACATTAAATAATCCAAACGATTTGAGTTTCTCATACTGGTTTACTAGACTGATTCGGATGTTATTTTCTTATAATATAGATGACATAGCCAAATACTTTTCCTTATATTTAGCAATGGACGCTTGGAGCTTCAGGAGACGAGCTGGATGCCTCCAAGACCTGGCCTATTTTATTTTCCACTGTATTTCTTGTTTTATATTTATTAATAAATGTAAGGACATGCTGTTATAACTGTCTAGGCTGATGATATGTTAGCTTACTCTGATTGTTGTAAAGTTTTCCTTTCTATGATGACCATTTGGATATTATATATTACTCATCACAATGTGAGATTCTATTCTATTTTTTCTTTTCTTTCACCTTAACAATCTGTCTTTCTGGCTCTCCGATCTAGATACGTGAATACCATCGATTTATTATTGTTGACTTTTGAGGATCGAAAAAGTGGATCGTTACAATAGTCCAAACATAAAATCCTTAGTTCAATAATAATAGTTAATAAATTATTAACCGAAATGCTCTGGTCGGAGACTTTAACTTTGAGTTGACTTCAGTTGACCATGATACTAACCTCATATAACTGAGGAGAATCCTCTCTTGAATAGTGTTTCACTTCCAATGCTTCCACTTGACCCAACTATGGTCACTTGATGGATGTTGTGCCATGATTTAAGTATAATCAAAGCGGAGCTTACATGTTGAAGATCAACAATGTTCTCCAGTTGAGAGAACTGTGTAAATTAGTTGCATTGATATTTTCTATTTGACCTTAGTTGTATTAACCAACAGAAAACTATCGAGTGAGTCATTCCTTAACTATCCTTTAACTTTCATGTAGCAACTTCTTGTTACCCCCACGGTCATGAGTAATATACTGTTAACATTTAAAGAGCGTTAGGTACTCTAGTCTCAGTGGATGTATCAGTATCTAGTCTCGATATATCGTGACGAGGAATGTTTAAAATAGTATATTTGATTTTGTATTGTGATAAATTACTCGCGGTTAAAATACTCTGTAATTATTATCACAAAACATACCATTATAGTTTTTCTATTAAATATACTTTTAAGTAAATTAAATAATTAATATAACATATTATATCAATTGTATAATAGAAAGAAAATACCTTTTCTTTCAAACAAGATTAGTTAATGAGTTAGATATATGTAACAAATTATACAATTTCTCATAGAGCATACCCTTAACTCTATCAGCGTTCTATTCATGAGGTAACCCACGTAACCATCATTCAATTCAATATCGCTAAGGGGTTCCTTAACATTTTTACGTTTAAATGAACATGAAACACAAAGAATATCAAGAAATCCACATAATATCATTACATGATATGATATATCTTAACTGGCTTAAAACATAATGTACGTAAGCAATAAAAAGGTAATTCGACAATAATCCAAGCATAAAGGAATAATTCAACCACACCTACAAAAATGACAAGCACCACCTATCAGTGCATGCCTCATTCATATCATAGTATAAATTTACTATATTTTCATTTTAAATATAAAAATAATGTAGATATAACTATATGTTATATAACAATTTTTTCCCTAAGTCTTTATTTTTAAACCTCTTGTTTAATTTTAAAGGAATCAACATTTCATATCTTATTTCACTCTTAAATCTGCTAAGCTCCTTTAAGAATGATTCATACATTTTGAAATTCCTCTTTAAAACCGTTAATGAACCAATAATAAATTATAAGTCAAGAATCCCTTTAAATATCAAATTTATAATATATATTTTATCAAATATAATTACAATTTCAAACCATTTCCATAACCCAAATATTTATTTCAAAATTAATATTAAATCCATTATTCCCTTTAATATTGATTAAATCCCCTTATGATAATAATTTAACAATTTTGAAATTTCATTTCCATATAAAAAGACAATAGTAAGATTTATCAAATATAGGATCCATCGTAATATGAAATTTAAAACTTTATTTTCAAACTAATTTCCATTAATAATATTTTTCGAACATCAAATCATATTTAAAATTTATTATTTTTCGAAAATATTATTTTTTAAAACTTAGCATATATTCAAATATCATAAAATTATCTAGTCGTTTTGAAAAATAAATTTTGAATCCTCTTTATAAAAAACCCCATCAAATATTTTTGTAAGCAAATATAGATAAAATATCCATTCAAATAAACTTATAAAATAAATACCATAACTTCACTTTTGAATTAATTTGTTTTCAAAAATTCAAAAAATAATCATTTTAAATGTATTTGTTCTCTTACATAAAGTTCATTTATATAATAAATTTTCCAAATCATTCATTTCAAAAATAATTTGGTTCAAGCAAAAACTTCTTTTATAATTACTTCCAAAAGGGTTTAACTTGAGATCCTCCCTCTAATCAATTTCAAATGCAATGTTTGACCTTTATTAAAGCATAGTAAGGATATACAAACATCATATATTACATATCAAACCAGTCTATCACCCAATTACATTCAACAAATAAGAGATCACACACATTACTAAGTAGAACATTCATATAAACTAAAATTATATTTAACAACATATATTTAGCCAACTAAAATATAAAATTTTCACCATAATGATTGAATAATATTATGCAATTATATTTCATCCAGTACAATTATCCATAACCAAAGTTCATCCCACAGTCAATCAAACAACAACATGCTAATGAGAATGGAATCTAGAATATAACTGCAAGTTAAGATACTCATCTTAATTTCCAAGCAATCCAATCAACGCTTCACTGGCCCGAGCTCTAGCTAGCAAACCTCTTACGACATCGAACTCAGATGTCATCTCCTTCTACGGTAGCCGCTCAATCTTGGAACGTCGTTCGCACCATAGAAAGCCATATGCACAACCTTCCTTCCATGCGCACACAATAGCTACTAGCACCGAATATTGCACCATCTCTCCACCTTTAATCGAGCCATAATGCTTTTTATTGAAACAAGGGTACAATGTTGGGCAGAAGCCCAAATAGATACAATACCATTCCAAGGCCTCCTAGCTTATAATAGATACTGCCTTACTAAAAATAGAACTCTTTCAAACCCTAGCCGCAACCCAAAACCATCAAAAGAAAAAAAATGGCGACTACATTCTGTTGGAACTAGGCCAGCCGATAGTAGTAGTGGTGGGTGTATTATGAATTTTTTTATTTTATTGGATCTTTATTGAGCCTATGAAGTCTAATTCATTTAGAACAATTCTAAATTTTGTTTTGAATAAAATCATGTATTTTACTTAAATTTAAGTATTTTGTAATGTAAAGTTAATTGAATGATTTAATTTATGTATGTACATGTATCATATACATATGTGTGTGCATGTGTAATATAATAATCCATGAAGGGTGTAACATACCCATATATAAATGTTGGGATTTACATCGAAATGGACACATCACTTTATTTCGTATGTATTGTATGTTGTCTAAATATGTACATAAATCTATAATGCAAAGTTATTTATATAGATACATATACATACATTTAAAATATATTTTATAACTAAAAGTCTCAAAAATTAAATATATGTATATATATAATTTAAAACATTTGTATAAAGATATATACATAATTAAACATAAAAAATTATACATACATATATGTATAATAATTAAAATCATAAATAAGGTTAAATAAAATGTGTGTGTGTGTATATATATGATTAATTAATTACATTCAAATATTGGAAATATAAATACATGTATTTTAAAATTATTTCCAAATCGAAATTAGCATAACAAACATTAGTAATAAATATTAAACAATCAGAACTTAAAATTTACAAAAATTTAGGACCATGAAATACAGGTTCAAAAAAAATTCATGAATTTTTGAAATAAGATATTATTTTTAATAAATAAAAGAAATATTCAACCGAAGTGATTTAATTATTAAAAATATTAAATATTAAAAAAAAATTGAAATATTTTTTGTGGGTTACTACAAAGATGTAGTAATTTTAGAAAACATCAAATCGAATTTTTAGTGCAATATTTATTTTAGATATAATAAACAATTCAAATAATCAATAAAGGATAATTTATAATTGTTCATATATATAAAAAAAATTATTTTCAAATTTGATAATTCATATTATGTATAAATAGGCGCAAAGTAAAATTCTAAGCTATTTATACATTATAAATATATATATATATATATACATATATATAATTATATGTTTGAAATATACATTAGTTTATATTCAAATTAGTATATAAATATACATATAATAATTAACAATGACAAAATTTAATTTTTTTACAGCAAGTTAGATTTGATTTATACATAAATTATAACACATAATAATATAACCATGGACATAACCAAACTAATTTGTGACAACTACATGTACCTACGAAAATCTCACCTAACTAGATATACAACACTAATACACCCACACAGAGAGATCTGGGATTAATCAATATTAAATCAAAAAATATGATATGATTACTATTTTATATAAATAAAATATCAATTTATGATTTCATTGAGTTCACTTGAGTCAATGAATTCCCTGCTCTAGTTATGCTCGATTCGTTAGATTGCAAGTCTGGAATCATCAACCTTTTCTATCAAACAGCGTTTTTACTTAACTTGAATTGATTTTTGATTCTTAGAACTGATATGGGAATTGATTTTGGCAAGCAAGCTTGATAATTATGGCAGCCAAAAGTTGATTTTGATTAGGGGCTTAGCGATCCATATATATAGCCTCGTACAAGAGAGATATTAGGACAATCTCATTACATATTCTCTCTTAATCTTAGCTATCCATCTCTAGGTCTAATCCTAAGTTTTAGCCGCATCCAATAACTTGTCAAAACCGAAATTTGCAGCCCTAATGATGGGTTTAAACCCATTTAAGCCCAAGCCAAAATGCTATGCAATTAAATCTAATTTAATCGCTTTTGCATATCGTATATCGATTGGTACATTTATAACTATTATAAATATATAACAATTTTTATTTCTCTATTCAAATTTTTATAATTAATATTTCATAAATATTATTAAAACAATTATAAACTAATTAAATCATTCGGTCTTAAGGGAATTCATCATTTTAGTTGTGTAACTCTTGGGTGTAAATTTGACAAGCAATTAACACCAAACTATTCGAATGTTAACGTTCACAAGTCACTTAGCAAGTTGTGTGACATTATGGCCAAATTTATCAGTTATTCATTTTCAGTAAGATCATATTTAGTTTAATAAGCATTACTCGTTAGTGACATTTACATACACCAATCCCTTCGTAAAAATTGTATCACTTTGGATTTATGGAATTTGGTAATGGTCAAAATTCCAATATTGTTCATATTCAACTCTATAGTCCAAATATAGAATCCTTGGTTCAATAATAATTATTATTATTAATCATACTACTCTAGCCAGAGATTTTGACTTTGGGTTGACTTGAGTTGACCATGATACTAACCTCATGTAACCGAAGTGACGGATCCTCTCTTGTATAGTGTCTTTTTTCCAATACTTCCACTTGACGCAACTATAATCGCTTGATGGATGTCATTCCATGATTTGACTATAATCAAAGCAGAGTTTTTCATATTGAAGGTTGACAGTATTCTCAAGTTGAAAGAATTGTGTAAATTAGTCACATCGATATTTTCTATTTCATCTTAGTTATATTAACCAATAGAAAACTATCGAGTGAGCCGTTCAATATTTATCCAATAACTATCAGTACGTAACCCCTTGATGCCCCTAGCAGTCATGAGTAATATACTGTCTAATATTTGGAGAGCACTACGTACTCTAGTCTCAACAGATACATCGATATCCAGTCTCGATGCATTTTGACTAGGAACATTTAAAATGGAACATTTGTTTCATTGTGATAAATTACTCACGGTTACAACATTTTGTAACTACTATCATAAAACATACCATTTATGGATTTTATATTAAATATACTTTTATTAATTAATATAACCACATTATATCAAGTATATAATAAAAAAATACCTTTATTTCAAACAAGATTGGTCAACTAGTTAGATATATGTAACAAATTACATAATTGTTCCTAGGGTCCTAACTCTATCGATCTCCCACTTGCACTTGGAGTCAATTATGGAAGCTTATTCCAAGTTCTCCAATCAGTTTTCTCAAAACCAATTAGGTCGTCCCTTTGTGAATGGTTATGCTATTATATTTTAATTACCTACACCGTCAATCAACTTTCTTTGATGGTGATAAACTATTTTATCATCTGAAACAATTTGGAGTATGTCTCTCGACTTCGAGTGAGCTCTATGTACTTTTACGAACTATATACGATGTTGTTATCATATAACTCTGTTATGAGATTCTCAACATTTGGAATCAGCTCAGTTATAAATTTATGCACTTATATTTTTTATATACATTGTTTTGATTGTGGCGCTATTTAAGGTGATGTACCTAGCTTTTTTCATTGAATTAGCCATGGGACTTCAATTGGAGCATTTCCAACTTAAAAATTTGTTATTAACATATTATACTAAATATTACTTCTGAAAATTTGAATCTGAATTTCCTTCATAAGGAGTTTATGTTTCTGTAAACAATTTTCTAGTATTTCATAAATACACGAGAACATCGAACAACCTGTTAGTGATATCAATTTGGATTTGATATTTTTTTATGTATCAAATACATAAACAAATCATGATATCGTAAACTACACAACGTGTATGATAATTCCTTTTGCCAATGCAAAGGAATCAATCTCACATGTTCCATATTAGACATTTTAATAAAGTGTCTTTGCATATCATTTGGGACATTCCCTACATCTTTTACACTTACTATAAAATACATCGTTTATTAACCTAATGTTGAGTATTAAAACAACTAAGGCTGGTTTTAACACAAGTACATCGTTAAAATCAACAACGTGTTGTTTACTTATAGATTAGAAATATCATTGTACCTTTTAACATTATTTCTTATGAACGCACGCTTCCTCTGCACTAATCAAACCATTTGATATATCTATCAAAATACTTATTTAATCCTGATGCTTATAAAATGAAACTTTCGAATAATTTCTTGAATCATATCCAAGGACTCACAAACTCAATATCTCTCCCACCGACTTCGAGACATTTTGGTTATTATGTGTAAACAGTTTACCCTAAATAATTATTTAGATTTTTTCTGTTTCAATGCATACGTACCAAACATAAAGTCATATCAAATGGTAATTTTGTGAGTAAATCCAAATTAACTTAAGCACGTTGAATACTGAATTTATTACGCTAATTTCAACAATTGAAAGTTGCAATATTATTCTCATCAACGTTGCTTATTTAATTCCAACTGCATTAGTTTTGCTCATAAAGACATAATCATGGCCGATGGACCACATCACTTAGGTTACGACTACTAAAATCATATTTCGACAAAGTACTTGGAATTCTTTTAGATTTGCGCATCGTACCATATGATAGAGTCAACACTCTTAGTGGTAAACAATCGAGGATTATATATTTTTAACATTGACAAGAAACTCATAGTTTCTCTTCAATGAGCGGGAATACTTATTAGACATTCTAATGGAATGTATTCATTTAGGTTAGTCAATTTTATTTCATCTCATCTAATCAGTTCTATCTTTGGATTGTATCCAAATCCTATTTACTGCCAATAATTTCTCAAGGAAATTCCTTCAAAATGAAGTTGGTATTTCTTGAAATGCTTCTCGATGCAATAGAATAGGTATCATAAACATTTTATGAATTTCCTTATTCATTAAACTAATTTTTTTTAGTTTACAAAAGTTATGTTCGAAACATAAATATGTCATCCAACGGTAGTCTTTTCAAAATCCTTTTGGGAACATTCATACAAGATCTTTCATGAACAATTATTACGTGCAATCTGTTGATTCACACAACTTTCCAACTCCTTGGCCTAGGATATGTTGGAGTTTCTTATAAACCCTTATCTTGTGTGATTTTGTAAACCGTTATTTAGATAAAATAATATTAACCTTGTGTACTACTCTTAAGTACATGACCTTATAGAAAGAAACTAACTCAACTTCACTCTCAATTAATCGGATTGAATCTTTATTAATTTTTAGGTACATTCAGACCTTTTTCCAATATACTCACTCATTCGATCAAATCGAATGCTTGTTATTTTATCTACTTATGTTTCGTACTCTATGAGTTTACCATAGACATGCTACATGTGTATCAAATACACATGTCCATGGCGATGATAACTCATCGGTGAATATGACGAAGTACAAAGAATCATTTTGGTATTTATGAATAATGATTGCATACATCTATATGTATCAATCCGAGGAGTTCATCAACTCTTATGATACTCCCACTGAATGGGTGCATAGCCCTTTATTGTTTGAGATATAATTAACAAGTATCATATGATTCAAAACCATGTAATAAAATTATTTCTCAAAACAACAGCTTAATCTATAGTTCCAAAACAACCATAAATAATATTAGATACTTTTTTATTTTCCAATGCATCACCTTTCTTATAAGAAAAAATTACCACATTATAGTTTTATTTCACAAAGAATATTCATAATATTTTTATTGAAATATAGCTATGTCTATTTTTTTCAGTCCATACCGAAAAATAATCATTATTTCAAAAATAATGTATGGCAAGCTATAAGAAAACAACTTCCATACTATGATGTAATTAATAAGTGCTATATTGTATGCGCCCATTATTTCTGCCATTACTATAATAGCGTATTCAATATGGAGATAAGTCTTTCACTTAATACGATTTTTTTTATTTCATACATTACAACTATTTAAAGTGCAGAGTTCATTGATCAAATATCTTGAGCTCAAAGAAATAAATCTTACATAAAACAATTTTTTATACGAAAATACATTTCAGAATAGAAATCATATTTTTTTATTCCAATATTAAGTATCAGTTATTTATTACAATTCACATTTCCAATGTTTCTCTATGAAGCAGAAGTGAGTATTCATTCTCTTCATTCCAATTGTAGCTTAAATTACATCTTTTCTTATACATTCATTTTCCTTTCAAATTGTCAAACTATTCAAAAGAAAACCTTACTACAATATAATAATAAACTCTTTACAAAGTGCATTTGATTATCCTTAACATTTAAGGACATGCTGCACTTTACGTAAACAGATCAAAATAATATTTTAGCGATCGAGTTCTTATATCTATCTTGTAGTTCTTGGTCTTGCGTTACATTAACACAATATGATCTCTTTTGTAAGCAATTAGATTGAATACTCGATCTCGCATTAAGGTTTATTTGGTTTTTCGAATGAACTAATTGTAGGATCGATTTCACCCTAGAAGGGGGGTGAATAGGGTGATACTATTAATTATAAAAATTATTGCGAAAGCTTATAAAATTATTTCAACACAGATATATCAAAATTATAGTAGCACGGATAATAGCAGAATAATAAATGCAAAAATAGAACGATATAGAATTTACCAAGCTTCGACAAAACCCTGCCTACGTGCTGCTTCCAAGGTTTCTACTAGAAATTAAGTAGTCACACGCTTACACACGTAAACTCGCGACACCCGCTATTCACTAAACTAACTCTACTCTCAAAACCCAGCTACAACTCAGCCACTGAGTTGCGAATTTTCCAACTATGCCACGTAGTTTGTCTGCTAGTCACACGACTAGTAATTACAGTGGTTTATAGGAGAAAATACAAAAATAACAGTTTAAAAAAAAAATTAAACACCAAAGCCCTAATTATTCCTATTTAATATAAGCTAATACCATAGAAAGAATGCCCGACCTAAAATATTTTCTCTAAAGAAAAACGTGGCCCCCTTATCCTTTTTTATCAATGTCGGCCATTCCTTCTTTCGTTCGTTCCTTTAGCTTCTGAAATTAGGGATTGTGAGAAAATCGATGAAGCCGATGGGTAGTTGGTCGATTACAATTGCTATCTCTCTGTCTTGCTTCGGCAATCGACTCGTTCTTTAATTCAAACACGGCTCCTCGATTTGATCGAGTTCGACTTTGACTCTGGTATGTAATTTATGCCTTTTTTTCTAGTTGAATGCTTGAACTCGATTTCATTTGCAGCCGATCATGGTTGGGTTTTTATATAGGGTTCGAACCCCTTGATTTTCGTTCGTATATTTTTTTTTAAATTCATCTCTAATTCTCCCCGGCCATTCGATTTTGTTTTGATGTTGATGATTTCTCTGACTTTGTCAATTTCGTATAACCTGATGATGCCTTGTTCATCATGGCTTTGAATTTTCCATGCTCGATTCTTGACCACCACGTCTCTGACTTGTTCATCATATTCTTTGATCATGACTTTGACTTGGTTCGATGTTGACTTCGGTTTTGATTGAATTCATTGTTGTAGCATACTTGACCCGTTTTGTTCTTTGTGCTTGTTTACTTCTGCTTCTCTGTCTTGTTCATTTGACTTTGGTCACTTGACATTAGTGACTTCGACTATGGTAAAACTGTTCAGGTTGTATTTGATTCATGTACAACCTGCTTGGTGTCTTTTGCAGTATTGTTCACTTGATTACTGAATAGTTCTGGTTTGGTTGTTGTTTCCTGGTTCTAATGTGTGTATGCATACATGTCACTGATTGATTTCGACCTGATGCTTGAGGTTGAGTTGCTTTTATGTGCACTCGAGTGTGGTCTGTACCTTATTTGCATTTGTAGTGGCATTGCGCTCGAGTCTGATATTTGCACTGTCCAGTTTCATAGTTGCATTTCATATATGTGTTTCCACTCGAGTTCACATGCATTGATCTCTGGTTTCATTTCATGTGCAGTTTAGCTTGTTGATGATCTGATGTTGAATTTACAGTGATGCATTGTGGTGAGTTTGATGTGCACGCTTTGTACTTGTAGTCTTGTATATTGTTACTGCACACTCTGGCCTTCATGTTGCATTTGTTTGATTTTGATTTTGGTCGAGGCTGCTTATATGAATTATGTTTCCAGTCATCATGTAGTTGCATTGAGTTGGTTTGCCTTTGTAAAGTACATATGAAGTTGTAGCCTTTGTACTTGTGTACCATCTGGAGCTTGCTGTCTATATTCATTTGAACTTAGTTGATGTTTTGGTTTTGACTTGACTTGATATTGTCACTTGTTCATTGTAGTTTGAATTGGGCATTGACTTGAGTTCAAGCCTTTTTCATACTTCTGGTTCATTGTAGTAGTTGTTGCCAATCGCCTCTGGTTTGAGTTTTGCTTGTGTACTTCATGTGTACTTTGGAGTTTTAGTTGAGTTGAATTCATGTGTGATTCACTGCTGCACTTGAGCTTGTTCTGACCAGATTTATTAAACTTGCATATTCGAACTGCACCTGTGTTGGATTCAACTTTAAAGCTCGAATTTGACCTTGTGCTGATATTGTGACATTATTTTATTACACTTGAGTTGAACTCGGCTTTTTGGGTTTGACCTGTGCTCACCTGTCCCTGTAATTTTATCAAGTGTATATATCAGTGTGCACGGCCTTGTGGCGTATACAGCGATACGCTGTGTGTGTGTGTGATGACCCAGAATTTTAGGCAATATCAATTTAATAATCTGCATTAAAATTAAATTGATTTGATAATCTTGTTGATAATTTGAATTGATTTAATAATCTAATTAAATAAATATTTAATTGGTGAATTTTTATCTTTTAAAAGCTAATTAAACTGTTTTCTATTCATAATATATATATATACATATATATATACATATATATATATATATATTTGTATATATTGTAAATAGATAAGCTTTGTTTTAAAATTTAAGAAATAAAGTCCTATTTTCTAATTCTAATATTTTTGGTAATTTGGAAATTTGATTTTATTTAATATTAAGATTTTCAAGGCTATTTAATAAATAACTATATGGTTTTAAATTATTAAGGTAAATGTTTTAATTGTTTAAAATGATTTTAGCTTAAGTTTAAATTTAAATTAATTAACAATAAGGTTTGTTTTGTTTTTTTAATATAGATAAGTAATTTATTAATAAAAAGATAATTTCTTTTATAAATTATTTAAAGTTGATAAATGAGTTATTTTCAACAATAATAATAATGCATTGTTTTTACAAATGGATTTTAATAAAAATAGCATTGTTATTTCAAATTTAATTTGTAAATATACAACTTGATTTCAAAATTGAATTTTAGAATTTTATTTGGATTTAAATTTGAAGTTTTGAAATTCAAAAGATAGATATTTTTGAAATATTTGAATTAAAGATATTTGTATAAATTTTTATTTATAAATATAATTGACTTTTATTTTCTTTAAATTTATATATGTATACAAATAAGTATTTGTAAAATAATAAAATTAGTAAAGCTTTTTATTTAACATTTAAAGTAGATAAATAAAACAAAGACATGTGTTAATATATTAGGTACTCTTATAACATGTGTTAATTTCTGAATTAAACAATATGACAAGGGTCATGTTTGAATTATATTTTTTTTTCCAATTTTTTTTTTGAAATTTAGCCTTTATAAACAATGTTCTCATCTCCCTTTATTTTTCCTATCTTTCTAAAATCAAAAGTTAAGATAAAACTCAAACTAAAATCTCAAAACAAATCTGAAAATCTCAAAGCCATCTCAAAACGAAAAAAATTATAATTCATTCCTCATAGTAAAACCAGAAAATCAAACATCAACTTGAATATCATTCCTTAGATCAAAAACCTGTAGATCAGTTTCTAAATCAAGGCAGAGATCATTCAAACAATTTTCTCTGTTTTGAAAGCAACCTGGAATCAATGTTTGCAAAATCAAATGTCTGCATTTCTTCAATCTGGAAATCATCAGCATGCAAGCATTCTTCTTCAATCATCAGCATGCAAGCATTCTTCTTCAATCTGGAATCATAAGATGCAAGTTTTAAGTGAAATCTGGAAGCATACACCTGCATCTTCATTCTCAAGCACACAAGTTTTCAAAGCAGACATTCCAATTTCAAATCCATAGCATGCATGTAGTTTTCAAATTAAGGAGCAGTGCAAAAAGAAAGTAACTCAGTTTTTAACAAATAAGCAAAAGCATTCAAGTTTCTAGTTTTAAAGACAGTTCAAAGCTTTCAAAATCTAGTTGCTCTGTTCATCATCTTAAAATCAGGTGGGTGACACTTTTTAAAACTCAAATATAAATCTAGTTGCTTGATTAGGGCCTAAAAAAGTTTGTATTTTGTATATATATTGGAAAATTCCTGTGTATTTGTAGATGTGTGTTGCATGTATGTTTGTAAATGCCTGTAGAACATCTCTGTTCTAAAATTTCAAGCCTCAGTTTCAATTTAAAATCATTTCCTCTTGATCCACTGATTGTTAGGATTTAGGATCCAAACAATATCTGTTTGCGTGATTATAAAATAAGTTTTAAAATTGTATTTGATTTAAAACATTCAAATCTGCTCTGGAAAATAAAAAGAGTAGTATAAGCTTGAGTTTTGTAAAAACTCAAACTTTATAATTTCTTAGTTCAGGCATATAAGCAGAAACCTTAAACTAAATCATGTTTTTTAAAACTTAAATCATCAATTTTAGTGATAGATTGAGGGTGTAATTCTGGGTTTACCAGAAATATTGTTTTAGGGAAGTTCTGGTAATCTCGGGTTTTTGGAGGGTTGAAGTTTCTTCTGGAGGAAGAGGAGCAAATGGTGAGGCTAGGAAAATTGCCAGGAAGATTGTTAGAGACCGGTGGCGGCCGGGGTTGTTCGTTTTTGTTTGTAGACCTAGTTTTGACGATGGCTGGAAGTTTGATCATCTCGAGGCCTAGGATTGATCGAGTGCCACTATACTTAGGGAAATGGTAGCTGGAGTATGGATGAGTTATGGCCGGAGGCGTTGCCACTCCAATGATCGGAGATTGGAAATCGAAGATGTTCCCAGGTTTGGAAGTGGGTTCCAGTTTTGGGTTCTTATGCTCGCATCTGATTTCGGGGCGATGATGAAGGTCAAATGGTCGTAGACTGGTGCTTGGATGATCTTCTACGTGTTCGATGTTCTGCTGATGACCGGAGGTGGTCGGCGGCACCGTGCATGTGCACGGTGCACTTGTTTCTGGTGGTTTGGTGTTTTGTTTTGTTTGGGGTTGGTGCAGTTTTAACTCGAGATTGTCTTGAGTAGTTCGAGTATTTTACTCGAAGGGTTTTAAGGTTTGGCTTGAAGCAATTTTAATCTAGGCCGTGTCATTTTTAGTTACAGGTTTTGTTTTAAAACCTGACAGCATTTTAGTTTTAAAAATTTAAACTAAATAAAAAAAGTAAAGCAAGTTTTAAAACAAGGGTTTTGAAGCAAGTTCAAATCTGAATTCAAAATGAGTTTGAATTCTAGTTTTTAAAATAAATAAGTTTTACAAAAATGGAATGTTTTTAACAACTAAAAATTGTTAAAGTATTTTACAAAATGTTTTAAAATCTGAAAATAAAGATTTAAACAGGGTTTTAAATCTAAGTTTAAAATCTAGATTCAAAAATGAATTTGAATCCTAGTTTGAAATAAAATAAAGTTTTTGAATTTAAAATGTTTTAAAACAACTTTGAATATTTAAACTGTATTTTAAATTGAATATGGTTTTAAAACTATTTTAAATTCCCTTTAGAAGATAAGTATTTCTTTAGCATGTAATTAAAAGGTTTTTGAATTGTTTTAAAAACTTTGTTAAAGTTAAAATTGTTTTTATTCTAAATTTAAAAATAAAATGGAATTTAAAAGTAAATTTAAAAGAAAATTGTTTTTAAAATACTTTGTTAATGATAATTTAATCATTAATAAGATTTAGGTTTATCTTAAAGTTAATTAGGACTTAATGATATGTAATTCATTAAATTAGTAAGGCAATTAAGATAGATAGTTAATTAATTAAATTAATTAATGATTTGGGTTAATTAATTAAGTAATTAAGGGTTTAATTTAATTAATTAAAGGATTAAGTAAGTTAGTAAGATTAATTAGTTTGTAATTAAGAAATCATTAATAGATAAGATTTGATTTTAAATTAATAGTTTGAAATTTATTAATCAAGTAATTAAAAATTAATTAAGTTATAGATTAACACTTAGTTAATTAAATAATTAGAGATTAATTAATGGGTTATTATAGATAAATTAATTTGTAATTAATAATGATTAATCTTAGTTAATTACTTTAGAGAAGTAATTAAAGATTTGTTAATGGTTAATGAAGGTCATTAACTTAGGATTATTTAATAATTAATTAATGTGATTAATTTTAGTGATTAATTAGATTAATTAATTTAAAGATAATCATTTGTGAATTGTTTAAGTGTAATTACTTAATGGAAGTAATTAAGAAATTAATTACTAATTGTAATTAATTAAGTTTATTTTGATTAAGTTTAAGTTAATTAATTAAGTTTAAATAAATTAAGATAATCACTGGATAATTTAAGAAGTAATTAGTCAATGTAATTAATGAAGAATAATTACTTGGTGAAGTAATTAAGAAGATAATTACTGGATGTAATTAAATTGAAGGATAATTAGGTAATGGAAGAGCTTTGGAAATTAATTACTTTGTGTAATTAATATGAAGAATAATTACGTAGTGGAAGTAATTAATAATTAATTACTTAGTGTAATTAATTAAGAATTGATTAATAAAGTTATTTGAAGATAATTAAGAGATGTAATTAATTAAGTGTAATTAATTACTTAATGAGATTAATCTAGGGTAACTAATAAATATAATTAATTAAAGATTAATTATTAAAGATAATTTATTAAGGAGTAATTAATTTGTCTAATGAAGTAATTAAAGGTAGTTAATTACTGAATGTGATTAATCAAGAGTGATTAATCAATATGGTTTAATTGATGATTAATTGCTTAATGTAACTAATTTAAATAGGGTTATTATTAATTAAAAACAATTAGGGATCATTAATTAATATAATGATGTAATTAAGAATTGATTAATTAAGAATACTTAATCAATAAAGGAATTAATTAATGTAATTAATGAAGGATTAGTGTAATTAATTATAGTTAATTAATTAATGAAGTAATTAAAGGTTAATTACTAAATTTGGTTTAGAATAATTAATTTGTGAAATTAATTAAAGGCTAATTACTTTAATGTAATTAAAGGATAATTAATCAAGGGTGATTAATTAAGGTTATTTATTAGAGGGTAAATAATTAATTGATTTGTAATTAATTAGCGGTTATGTAAGCAAGATTTATAATGATGAAGTAATTAATTTAATTTATTTTAAATTAAATAAGGATGAAGTAATTAATTTAGTTCATTTTAAATTAATTATAGATAGTGATTAATCCTTGCTTATGTATGGATGAATGATATTAATTTCCTTGAATGGTTTGAGATCTCAAATATGAGATAAGTGATGTTGTGTGATATGGATGCTTTGGTTGCATTGTGATGATAATATGAATTATCTGTTTGTGATGATAATATGGATTATCTGTTTATGATGATAATGTTGATTATCTATTATGATATGTGAATTATCTATCTTTGTGTATATAGATAATAGAATTGAATTGTTTTAAACTTTAAAACAACTTGGACCTAAAAGATGGCGTTTTGGATTTCGATGAGACCGGAATCGGGTTTGCTTTAGTACAGCATGATAAGGGGTTCTCGCTTTGTGTTAGGTGGCGAACGGGAGACTCTTACCCCTACATGTCCCCTGGGGTAGTATAAGGCCTTGTGGGGTTTGCGAGTCGAGAGGCTGGCCGTAAAAGCAAACCCGAGGTATCACTGTGGGCCATGGCGGGGCTGGGATGGTTTAAAATCCTACCATTCGAGTGAGCCACTGTTGATGGTTGAAAAGCCTAGACTATCACATTTGATATTAGAGCATAGGTTGAGATAATACCTAGGCTCTGGAGTGGTGTCTATCTTGAGAGATCGTATTTGTAATTTTGATATATATATATATATATATATATATATGTTTATTTCTACCTATTTGTTGGGTTACCCGTACAGGTTTTCCAACGTAAGTTATAAAGGTAGATGGGGTAGTGGTGTGTGTAACACGACTACCATTGGTTGGAGTTTGAATATTTGAAGTTGGAAGTGTAACTATCGAGACTGTAGACCTAATACCGTCTCGAATAAGCTTTGCTGTGTTGTATGGATTTCATCGGTCTCTGAAGGAAACCTGTTAAGGTTCGGAGTCTATCTTTGAAGTTTGGATGAGTAGAGTTTGGATTTGTCGGTTGAGAAGAAGTGAGTGATGGTATCTTGATACCTCAGGAAGTAGTAGCTGCGTGCTGAGATGCAGTGACTATGGATGTTTCCAAAGGTATTTCTTTGGAACAAGTTTAAGGAAGTGGGTCTGCTTCAGTGTTGTGGTTGAGTTCAGCAGGGTGTTTCTGTTTGGTTTGAAGTCTGAGTTTCTCGAAGAGCTTTGGTTAGGAAGTCTTTGGCATCTATGTCAGCAATGCAGCTCAGAGTATTCTGTATGTCGGCAGGGAGTCTTCTGGCTTAGCATTTTTTCTGAAGGAGGAGTCCAGAAGCAGCAGAGTGGACCCATTTCTTCGACGAATTGGCCAGACAAGTGTAAGCTGTTTTGATTGGTAAAGAGAGAACGGTTTTTCTTTGGATATTAGGTTGGGTTGAACGCAAAAGTGACTTGCGATAGTTTGAGTGTTCTCTTGGGAAGTCAGAGGTTTGTCCAATCTAGAGATTGAGTTTTGTATCGACTTGGATTCCAAGAGTGATACCGGTGGTTCAGCTTAGTAGAAGGATGGTTTGTAGAGAGAGGATTTGGTATAGAGGCTCAGGTTTTTGGTGGAACATCTGAGTTTTCTTGGATCTATTGAACCATATTTCTGGAATGTAATGTCTTGTTTGTGCTCGTGTTCATCATCAGCATTTTCATCTGCTTCGGATCAGAGTTGCGTAGTGGAAGCATGGTGGCAGCTATTTTAGAGTGGAAGCAACTGGAAGTTGCAGAGTTTTGGACTAAAGGTTACTTCAGGAACCTTTCAGGATCTGAAGCCAGATTGGCGAGTGCTTCTGTCTTATCTTTTCCAGGTGGGAGAAGTGACTTTTGTCTTCTGAGGTTTGTGGAGTAGAGTAAGTGTTCTTGATCTTGGTTGATCTTGAGGAGATCATTGTGTTGGGTTGTTTTTGGTCCAGTTTGTTTTAGAGGCATCAGCGGAGGTTGAGCTGATCAGGAAGGATATAGGAAGCCCAGGATCGTCCGAAGAGTTTTGAGGATAAGAGATGGAGGAATTTGGATTCCAAAGTCGGAGATTAGATTTTGGATAAGGTTTTCTCTGATCAAAGGAGCTATCAGAGTTGGTAATACTGGGAAGTCAGCTCTGAGGGGTTTTGAATCTCTTCTGTGTTCTTGTGAGAATAAGTGTTTGGTCTTCAAGATTGAATTACCAGTTTGGATAACTGGAATTCATTGTGTTTCACGTATCTCTAAGGGAGTACGTGTATGATCTATCTCTGGTTTTGGAAACCAGCAGTTCAGGAAGGTTTGGTAGTTGAGTCAGACTTGTCTGTAGTCTGATATCCTATCTAGTTTTATAGATCTAGATAAGTAGGAGCTCTGCAGATTAGTAGTGTAGATTGTTTGGATTTTGTAAGAGTGAGTATCTCGATATTTATACATGGGAAACTGTAGGAAGTTCTAACTAGAATTTTGTCTAGATAATTAGATTTGTTTGTTTGAGTAAATTGGTTGCTATGGTTGTTAGCATATGGTTGATAATATATGTTGTGGTTTAAAATTAAATCTTATATAGATTATTAAATTACATTTGCTTTTAAATTTCAGGGATGAAATTCTTTTAAAGGGGAGGAATGTGATGACCCAGAATTTTGGGGAATATCAATTTAATAATTTGCATTAAAATTAAATTGATTTGATAATCTTGTTGATAATTTGAATTGATTTAATAATCTAATTAAATAAATATTTAATTGGTGAATTTTTATCTTTTAAAAGATAATTAAATTGTTTTCTATTTATAAAATATGTATATTTGTATATATTGTAAATAGATAAGCTTTGTTTTAAAATTTAAGAAATAAAGTCTTATTTTCTAATTCTAATATTTTTGGTAATTTGGAAATTTGATTTTATTTAATATTAATCTTTTTAAGGCTATTTAATAAATAATTATATGGTTTTAAATTGTTAAGGTAAATGTTTAAATTGTTTAAAATGATTTTAGCTTAAGTTTAAATTTAAATTAATTAACAATAAGGTTTGTTTTGTTTTTTTAATATAGATAAGTAATTTATTAATAAAAAGATAATTTCTTTTTATAAATTATTTAAAGTTGATAAATGAGTTATTTTCAACAATAATAATAATGTATTGTTTTTACAAATGGATTTTAATAAAAATAACATTGTTATTTAAAATTTAATTTGTAAATATATAACTTGATTTTAAAATTGAATTTTAGAATTTGATTTGGATTTGATATTGATGTTTTGAAATTCAAAAATAGATATTTTTGAAATATTTGAATTAAAGATATTTGTATAAGTTTTTATTTGTAAATATGATTGATTTCTATTTTCTTTAAATTTATATATATATATATATATATATATAAGTATTTGTAAAATAATAAAATAAGCAAAGCTTTTTATTTAACATTTAAAGTAGATAAATAAAACAAAGGCATGTGTTAATACATTAAGTACTCTTATAACATGTGTTAATTTATGAATTAAACAATATGACAAGGGTCATGTTTGAACTATATTTTCTTTTTGTTTTTCTTTTTTTTTTAAAAATGAAATTCAGCCTTTATAAACATTGTTCTCATCTCCCTTTCTTTTTCCTATCTTTCTAAAATCAAAAGTTAAGATAAAACTCAAACTAAAATCTCAAAACAAATATGAAAATCTCAAAGCCAACTCAAAACAAAAAAAAAATCTGTAATTCATTCCTCAAAGTAAAACCAGAAAATAAACATCAACTTGAATATCATTCCTCAGATCAAAAACCTGTAGATCAGTTTCTAAATTAAGGCAGAGATTATTCAAACAATTTTCTCTGTTTTGAAAGCAACGTGGAATCAATATTGCAAAATCAAATGTTTGCATTTCTTCACTCTGGAAATCATCAGCATGCAAGCATTCTTCTTCAATCTGGAATCATAAAAAGCCTTCATGCAATCTGAAACAAGCATTTTCAAGTCTGTTCAAAAATCTATAACCGAAGATGCAAGTTTTAAGTGAAATCTGGAAGCATGCACCCGCATCTTCATTTTCAAGTACACAAGTTTTCAAAGTAGACATTCCAGTTTCAAATCCAAAGCATGCATGTAGTTTTCAAATTAAGGAGCATGTTTAAAAAGCAAGTAGCTCAGTTTTTGACAAATAAGAAAAAGCATTAAAGTTTCCAGTTTTAAACACAGTTCAAAGCTTTCAAAATCTAGTTGCTCAGTTCATCATCTTAAAATCAGGTGAGTAACACTTTTTAAAACTCAAATATAAATCTGGTTGCTTGATTAATGCCTAAAATAAGTTTGTATTTGTATATATATATATATATATATATATATTGGAAAATTCCTGTGTATTTGTGGATGTGTGATGCATGTATGTTTGTAAATGCCTGTAGAACATCTCTGTTCTAAAATTTCAAGACTCGGTTTCAATTTAAAATCATTTCCACTTGATCCACTGATTGTTAGGACTTAGGATCCAAAAAATATCTGTTTGTTTGATTATAAAATAAGTTTTAAAATTGTATTTAAGTTAAATCAAATTCAAATCTGCTCTGGAAAATAAAAAGAACAGTATAAGCTTGAGTTTTGTAAAAACTCAAACTTCATAATTTCTTAGTTCAGGCATATAAGCTGAAACCTTAAACTAAATCATGTTTTTTAAAACTAAAATCATTAATTTTAGTGATAGATTGAGGGTGTAATTCTGGGTTGACCAGAAATATTGTTTTAGGGAAGTTCTGGTGATCTCGGGGTTCTGGAGGGTTGAAGTTTCTTCTGGAGGAAGAGGAGCGAATGGTAAGGCCAGGAAAATTGCCAGGAAGATAGTCTGGTGTTTTGTTTGGTTTGGGGTTGGTGCAGTTTTAACTCGAGTTTGTCTCGAGTAGTTCGAGTATTTTACTCGAAGGGTTTTAAGGTTTGACTCGAAGCATTTTAATCTGGGTCGAGTCATTTTTAGTTACAGGTTTTGTTTTAAAACCTGACAGTGTTTCAGTTTTTAAAATTTAAACTAAAAAAAAAGTAAAGAAGGTTTTAAAACAAGGGTTTTGAAATAAGTTTAAATCTAAATTCAAAATGAATTTGAATTCTAGTTTTTTAAAATAAATAAGTTTTACCAAAACGGAATGTTTTTAACAACTAAAAATTGTTAAAGTGTTTTATAAAGTGTTTTAAAATCTGAAAATAAAGATTTAAACAGGGTTTTAAATCTAAGTTTAAAATCTGGATTCAAAAATGAATTTGCATCCTAGTTTGAAATAAAATAAATTTTTGAATTTAAAATGTTTTAAAACAACTTTGAATATTTAAAGTGTATTTTAAATTGATTTAAATTGAATATGGTTTTAAAACTATTTTAAATTCCCTTTAGAAGATAAGTATTTCTTTAACATGTAATTAAAAGTTTTTTGAATTGTTTTAAAAACTTTGTTAAAGTTAAAATTGTTTTCGTTTTAAATCTTAAATATAAAATGGAATTTAAAACTAAATTTAAAACAAATTATTTTTAAAATACTTTGTTAATGATAATTTAATCATTAATAAGGTTTAGGTTTATCTTAAAATTAATTAGGACTTAATGATATGTAATTCATTAAATTAGTAAGGCAATTAAGATGGATAATTAATTAATTAAATTAATTAATGGTTTGGGTTAATTAATTAAGTAATTAAGGGTTTAATTTAATTAATTAAAGGATTAAGTAAGTTAATTAAGATTAATTAGTTTGTAATTAAGAAATCATTAATTAGATAAGATTTGATTTTAAATTAATAATTTGAAATTTGTTAATCAAGTAACTAAAAATTAATTAAGTTATAGATTAACACTTAATTAATTAAATAATTAGAGATTAATTAATGGGTTATTATAAATAAATTAATTTGTAATTAACAATGATTAATCTCAGTTAATTACTTAGAGAAGTAATTAAAGATTTGTTAATGGTTAATGAAGGTCATTAACTTAGGATTATTTAATGATTAATTAATGTGATTAATTTTAATGATTAATTAGATTAATTAATTTAAAGATAATCATTTGTGAATTGTTTAAGTGTAATTACTTAATGGAAGTAATTAAGAAATTAATTACTAATTGTAATTAATTAAGTTTATTTTGATTAATTTTAAGTTAATTGATTAAGTTTAATTAATTTAAGATAATCACTGAATAATTTAAGAAGTAATTACTCAATGTAATTAATAAAGAATAATTACTTAGTGAAGTAATTAAGAAGATAATTACTGGATGTAATTAAATTGAAGGATAATTAGGTAATGCAAGAGATTTGGAAATTAATTACTTTGTGTAATTAATATGAAGAATAACTACTTAGTGTAAGTAATTAATAATTAATTACGTAGTGTAATTAATTAAGAATTGATTAATAAAGTTATTTGAAGATAATTAAGATATGTAATTAATTAAGTGTAATTAATTACTTAATGAGATTAATCTAGGGTGATTAATAAATATAATTAATTAAAGATTAATTATTAAAGATAATTTATTAGGGAGTAATTAATTTATCTAACGAAGTAATTAAAGGTAGTTGATAACTGAATGTGATTAATCAAGAGTGATCAATCAATATGGTTTAATTGATGATTAATTACTTAATGTAATTAATTTAAATAGGGTTATTACTAATAAGAACAATTAGGGATCATTAATTAATATAATGATGTAATTAAGGACTGATTAATTAAAAACAATTAATCAATGAAGGAATTAATTAATGTAATTAATGAAAGATTAATGTAATTAATTATAGTTAATTAATTAATGAAGTAATTAAAGGTTAATTACTGAATTTGGTTTAAAATAATTAATTTGTGAAATTAATTAAAGGCTAATTACTTAAATGTAATTAAAGGATAATTAATCAAGGGCGATTAATTAAGGTGATTTATTAGAAGGTAAATAATTAATTGATTTATAATTAATTAACGGTTATGTAAGCAAGATTTATAATGATGAAGTAATTAATTTAATTTTTTTAAATTAATTAAGGATGAAGTAATTAATTTAGTTCATTTTAAATTAATTATAGATAGTGATTATCGTTGCTTATGTATGGATGAATGATATTAATTTCCTTGAATGGTTTGAGATCTCAGATATGAGATAAGTGATGTTGTGTGATATGGATGCTTTGGTTCCATTGTGATGATAATATGAATTATCTGTTTGTGATGATAATATGGATTATATGTTTATGATGATAATGTTGATTATCTATTGTGATATTTGAATTATCTATCTGTGTGTATATAGATAATAGAATTGAATTGTTTTAAACTTTAAAACAACTTGGACCTAAAAGATGGCATTTTGGATTTCGATGAAACCGGGATCGGGTTTCCAGATTTGGATATCCGAAAACCACATCGATCCAAATTAACGATAGGTCATGAATTTCAAGTGAAGATGAAGATTCAGAGTGCAAGGGTTATCGTCGTTAACTCTAAGGGTGATTCCAAAATGAGTGTAACAAGATAATGCCTTCAATTTCGTTCGAACCGGGAACGAACATGTATGGATTGAATGTTTTCAAAACATCGTCAGGTGGACGATGAGCATTCTAAGAGATGTGTTCTCTAAAGGTTATCGTAGCCTCAAGCCTCATCAACCGGGAATGGCTAAAACAGGGGAGGTGCAACAAGGCTAAGTGGGTCATTCCAAGTAGGACAAGATTTACCCCTATCTAGAAGTCCCTTTATATTCGGATGTGTGGGACAGTTGATTGCAACAACTACCGGGGTTGTCTTGTTCGGGACTGTCCAGTAAGGGATAGTTCTGGCCTTGTGTTACAAGGGATTAGAGTGGATCCTCGGTACGGTGATCTAGGCCATGTACTGTGACGTGCGGTACCCCAGTAGCCCTGCCACTGATGGAAACCCATTTTTCCTACGAGACCCTACGGTTTTGATTTGTATTACCCACTTTTGTGGCTAGTAGCTGGGATTTAATAGATGTAACAATTTCGACTATTTTATATTTATTCGAAAACCCTAAACCCTATTATAATATCATCGGATTTCCTATCAAATGTTTTGGTTAGCGTAAGGTAAAAACTTACCCATGTTTATGTGTGGGAAGTCTTACGTGATACCTTTGTTTCCAAAGGATTTTCAAAGTTAAGCAACCTTAATCTGTTACTCACACCAGACCCATGTCTGATCTGGAGTTTATTATGTTTTCTTAAACTCTAAGGTACTCAAATTTTTACGAGTAGCCAAGGGATTTAGGTTAGTTTTGACGAATATTGGAGGAGCAATAGAGCAGGAGGCTTCAGCGTTTGATATATAGTGTTCCGCTGTGTGTTCTCTGAGTTGTTTTGTTTGTATTGGGTTGTAATAATTAGACAGGTGTTTATAACTGTCTAGTATGTGTTGTATAAGCCGTGTAACTCGGATTGGTGTTGTATATTATGTAATACTTATGTTATTAATATAATTAATTCGTTCCGCTGTTGAGATTCTGGTGTTGTTTCCTCTTTCTCTTCTTTCTTTCCTCTTTTCTATTCCTTACTTTCTTAAAGATAATGCGACTTTCTGTGGAGAGAAAGTCGGGTCGTCACAGTATGTCACAAGCTGTTCGTGTATGATGAGTTTAAAAATAGATGATGATGAACAACCCAAATAAATGCGCCAAATATTATTTTCAAAATCCACATTTTATTTCATACTGCAAAAATATTTTATTTTCAATTTTACTGCATCAATGTATATTTTTGTAGATTACTCCGATGCTGGATTCACATTGGAATGAAGTTGAAGGTCAGTACGAGTTGAGTGAATGACTGATATGTAGTGAGGTCAAATGTAAATGTGAACTGTAATGTAATCAAATTTGTATTGTAATTGAAATTGTATATATATAGTGAGAGCTTGAAATTTGTATTATTCAAAAATTATAATAAATATTTGTTTGAATAAAATTTCTATTTGAATTCAAATTCTGTGTTTTATTTTACTCATCAAATATTTATTTAATCTATAAAAATAAAATAGTATATTAACAAATACATTTAAATGAATATATATATATATATATATATGTTTATTATCATCAAGCAAAAATCATATAATCGCATATTCAACAATCTCCCCCTTTTGATGATAACAAACATATATTTAAGATTTTGAATATGTTAAATGTATTTGATTATTCAATTTGCTCCCCCTATTTGAATGCTTCCTCTCAACACAAATCCTCCCTTCATATATGCATATAACTAAAAATATGCAAATGAGCCTAGATGCAAATAAAAAATATTTGACCTTTGCTTGATTTTATTTAACAAAATCTTAACTTTTCTCTCCCCCTTTTGTTATCAGCAAAAGAGTAATAGTGTTAGAGAAAATAGAGATAAAGTGATCGATATTAATAGTATTAAAACTCAATCGAATATAAATATTAAATTTCAATAAAAAATCAAACAAAAATCATAAATACTTTTTTAGGTGCACATTCCACTTTTAGAATGATGGAATGATATCATCATATAAAATCACACAGTTGTGTCCATTTTTGGTATATTTGTATCAAGAATTTGAATATCTACCAACCATGCATAACGGTTAGGACTTCTAAATAAGATTAATAGTATTCCAATTTTATTTTAAAAAAATGAATTCAAGTATCTTTTAACCACGCATAACCGTGAGGATTTTTAAATGGGATTAGAATCAACTTGTTTATTTTAAAAATCAATTTTCATATGCGTTCCATACATGCATAACCGTGAGGACTTTTAAATGAGCATGGAAGTACATAACAAATTCCAAGTAATTCACCCATGCATAACCATGAGGACTTTTAAATGAGAGTGAATACTTTGGATTTTATTTTAATTATTTTATTATTATTATTATTTAAAAATGTAAAATGAAAAACGAATGATTCCTGCTTAAGTACCACATATTGACAAACTATATTGAATTTTGATAAATGATGGTCGTTAGAAATATGATAAAAATAGGGATGGTCTTGGAATTTTTACCAACAAAAAGTTTTATAAGTCTTGTTTAAATTTCTAAAGAAATTTACTGATTATACCGTCTCGAGTCATAATATATGATATATATCAACACTCATCACTTTTTCAATCACTATTTATCATTTTGAAAATTATTAGGGAGTCAGATTAGTCAAAATAGTCATTTAAATCAAATTCAAAAATAATTATAAAATCAATTTTTCAAAATGACTGATCTGAAAACATGGTCAAAAATGATTTTCTAGAAGGGGTTATATGAGAAAATTTTCTGCTATTTGAAAATTATTTGAAATGAAAAATATGCAGATATTTTCTTTGAAAAACGATGCAGTTACTAAATGTCTTAACAAATCACATTCCACTAGTAATTTATCTATCAACTAGATTACCAATGTAATCTGCATCTGAATTTCTTTTTCACTCAAAATTATCATTAATTGAATTTGATAGACCATACCATGAAGTGTGCAAAAAAATATCTCAAAATCAATTTTAACAGCTTTTTAAATGAGATTCTCTTGAATTTGAATTGAAGCCGTGTAAATAATCAAAAACCGTGAATATAGAGTCAGCCGTAAGATAACCAAATGTATTATCATCCAACAAAACACTATTATTAATCCAAACTAATATATATGAAGTAATACAAAGACTCTACAGATTTTTATAGTGTTCTTGGCATAAGAATATAATTGGCCAACAATTTTGAACAAGTCAGAATCAAAATCATCATTATTTCATCATCACATTATTGGCTGATTTAACTCAGATTACAATGCAGATTATCATATTTAATATATCGTTGAAATAAATATACCATTACCTGTTTTACCTTTACGATATTTTTCGTTGTTGTCCATTGTGATTCTGTCACCTTTATACTAGGCTAAGGAACTTTGCTTTGTTGCTCGTTGTATCCTTGGAACAGCCAGAATCCAAGTAACACTATTGTTGTTCCTTAGCCTGCCACCACACCTACACGATGGAAGATTTTTGTGACCTATTTGTTTTTATAGGTCCATGGTTGTTAGTGGCAGAATATTTTGAAAAACAATTTTGTGCAGACCCAAAACTATTTATATATGTTCCTTTCGGCACCCAGATTTGTTTAGCTTTGAGATATTTTATATTTGTGCCTTTTGGAACCCAAATTGGTATAGTTTTCACGTGTTAGGTCTATACCAACAACTATTTTGATTGTGTCCAAATTTTCTACAAATTGTGTGCATTGAATTTACTTCATTAATCTCATTTCTAACATTTTTAGATTGTTTATACCCAAGTCCTTGTCTAACTGTATTAATAGTTTGCTTCCCTAATAGCATATTCAATGATTTTTCACTTTTTGAAAATTTATCTAAAGTCGTTGACAATTGTTGGACTTGTGTTTTAAGAGATTCATTTTCGTTTAATAATTGTGTGCACTTTTCAATAGAATTTTCTCTTCTAATATTTTCACTTTCTTTTAAAATCAGAATTTCATTTTCAAGTGATTTTATATTAATTTCTGATTTTTTAATTTCTTCTTCAAATAATGGACACTTATCACACTTAGGGATCCTACTTTGATAGGTTTTAACTAATTGGTCAAATTGTTTATTTAAATTTATCAAAGTATCTTTTTGTGACTCAAGTTTTGTATACTTCTCCCTAAATCGTTCAGAACAGCCATTTACTTCGTGGAAATATATAAGTAATTCTGAGTGAGTGAGTTTTGATACCTCGCTTGGCTCGTCATCGTCGCTATCAGTTATATTTCCTTGAAGGCACATATCTGCTTTCTCACTCTCATTACTAGTACTTTGATTATCTTCATCACTTGTATTGTAATAATCCACTTTTCCGTACCCCTTGAAGTGACACTAATCTCCATAGATTAACTCAAGATGAAAGGAAAACCGAACACTTAGGGTTTTAAGAAAAAGAAAAGAAGATAGAAGAAGAGAGAAAACGATAGAAAGTAGAGAAGAAAATGGAAAATAAATAGAAAATAGAACGGAACAGAAAACAACTGAACTACATCAGAATCTCACAATTCGCAGCGGAACAACATATAATAGATAAATGAATAATCTTTAAACAAAGAACTATATTAGTTATTACATTACATTTCATTACATCATATCATCAGAGTGTACAACATCATACAACAAACAGCGGAAAAGAAATACTATATACTAGTAATACGTCATGCCATCCAGCTTGCCTCCAGCAACTCCTGAATATCCAGAATATCCTGATAAACCTTAACTCTCGACTGCCCGTGTGGAAATTGGTGGGCACCCAGAGTTTAGGAAGGAAAACAATAAACTCCGAGTCGGTCATGTGACTGGTGTGAGAACTCAAATCAGTTTATTTATCTTTAAAATCAAAATAGAGGAATATTTTTAAAATCAATTCGCAATGCTTTTAAAAATGAGACTACCATAAGGCCTCCCGCACACACACATAATGCAAACGCAGAATCGGAGGAGATTTCTCCTTATGATAGTCAAAGATGCTTGATACGCATTAAAAAGAACATTTTATATTATTACTAGTGCATAGTGTAGGAAAAATTCATTACGAAAGTAGAATATAAATCTTAGCCAACATACGACCATTATCGTATGCCTACTATAGCTACCATCCAAACAGTGGTGACCACCATAAGTGAATGGCAGGTTCTACAACTAATACCGTACAAGTTTCGTATTGGGAATTGGATTTCCAACGAATGATCAGGCCAAGGAACTTCCCATTGCCACATGAGAATGCCTCTGGATGGACATCCCCGAGAACGAAATCGGATCTCTACCAACACAAGGCCGGGTTACCCCTAACTGAGTAACAACTGACCGAATATGCCATCCCCCGGTCCTTTGGGACCTTTCACCGAGCGCTCGCAATCAATTCACACAATCATAAAGTGTTTTCAACATGAATAAGTATCTGGGCTCCATACCATGATACCACCCTTTTCCAGAAGGAAATGCACATATCCTAAAGGGCGCTACCCCTCATAACCTTGCCGCATCTTTCCTGTTTTGACCATTCCCGAGGTGTGAGGCTCGACGAAGTCACGTCCACAAAAACATACTTTATACAAAAGCCATGCTTTGGGTCAACAAATGATCATAGAAATGATCACCAGGATAGACGATCAAATAAACGATCCTATCACAAATAATCAACACAATGATCATTTAACAGCAATACTCAGCATGTCACATTACCAAATTGGGAATATATCGCTGATAACCTTCAACTACATAACCTCTGAGCTCGTACGTCTCAGAGAAGGGTGTTAAGCTAAAAGAATAAATTCTCCGCCACCACCAGAAATATATTTGAAAGAAATCTGCTTTATATCTCAATTTGTAATGTCAGACATACAATCCATACAAGTCTGTTCCGGGCTCGAACAAAACCGAAGGAACTTACAAAGAAGTCCTTGCAATCCGGATATCCACAATCCTGATTGGATTTCCCATCACATATGGAGAACTCAATACCGGAGCAACTCGGTGCAGAGTCAATCGACAGGTCATCCTATCGCTCTCGCAAATACCGGGTCTTCAACACTGATCTTCAATGCGATCCATTACGTCGTATCACTATTCGGAATGGGTAATCCGAATAACGAGCGCAATAATTTAAAAATAAGTGTGCATTCAAATTCAAGCAAATCACAACAAATACCTTTCAAAGGTAAATATTGATAGTCGGTTATTGAACTATCAATGGATATGCACAACATCACCAGATTCCAAATAATTTTCCAAATTATTTATTTCCCAAAAATATCTTTACAAGATATATAATTTCAATATGTCAAAAATAAATCAATATTTATTTTTAAACAAATTCCACTTTCTTTTATAAATTCCATAGTGAATTTATATTTCACAATATCTATGAATATACGATTTCAATTATTCACTTTCAATTTATCTTCAAAAAGATATATTCTCTAAACGTTTCATTTCACATTGGAAAACATTTCCATACTTATTTATTCATAAGTAATTCACAAATTTTATTTATTTTCAACACTTGGAAAATATTCAATATACTTCAATCGAGATTAAGTATATATTTCATTCTTTAAGGAAATCATTCTCTTAACATATTTATTTGGGCCAAAACGAATGTTGCGTAAAACATCGTTACGACGTCCCAAAATCACTAGTATAGGGATTCAAAATTAAAATAGATATATAAATCCCAATACTATACAAAACATTTCCTTTCGGAAATCATTTACTATAACAATAGTGCTATAGTCCACCATTTCCTTTTATTTCTCGAAAAACATCTATTTCAACAATAAATGTTGAAATCTATGATTACGAACCTCAACACATTTTAAAACATCGTTAGATCGTTTTAATTCTATTTAAAACATCACATTCAAAACAATTTCTTTAACATATTATACACTATTCAAAAACGTGAATATACTACGTTAACAAATTTCATCACTTCTATTCATTTTATTTCAAAGGATTATTCACAGTCTAAAACGTGAATATAACTCCATTAATAGGTTACAACATTTTACTTCTTAAAATAAGTCGTTTGCGAATTTATAAAACAATGTTTATAAATTCCTTTATTATTTATTTTATAACAACTTCCTTTTATAAATTCTTTTATTAACCTATTCGATTTATAACTCAATTATAAACTAAAGGTTCATATTATAAGTGAAATACTTATAATTTATTAGTTTGCAAAAATCGTTCCTTTGAACTTCATACTTATAAATCTTATAACTTATAAGATTCAATTATTTATCCAAATCTATTCTTTTAACAATTTTTATGGATTTTATAAACCTACTGCTTATAAAATTCCATTTATAACTTCACCGATCATAATTCTATAAATTTCATTCATTTATGAAATTCATTCACAATTCATTCTAACACTTATAAAAACTCGTTTTATAATTCCAACGTTTTAATTTATAAATATCCATTTATAAATCTCTTATATAAATCAATTTATATTATTATTTCAAAACGTCTTTAATCTCCTTTATAATTTCATCATTCTGATTTATAAAATAATTAAATTTCATAAATCCTATATTTAAACTTTTCACAATAATTTCAAAAATCCCGATTTAACTATTTTATAAAATCATTAGCTTCATATTTTCAAAAACCAACCTTTAACTATATTTCTCAAAAACCATAATTTTTATAACATTAAAATTATAACGTTTATTTATTTAAAATAAATCTATTTACAACATATAGTATATTTTCAAAAAAATCACTTTAAAAATCATTTTTAAATTCCAAGTTTGGTCCAATGATGCTACATACCAAATAGTCAATCACGACAACAACGATATCATATATCGATATGATAATCCATCAAATATCAAAATATCTGAAATCAAATAAATACTGTTGAGGAATCCAGTTGGATCCCTCCAACTTGGTTTCCTGCATCCACAAACATTAGCACAATACCAATTTCGCTCCAGTACGAAATTATCGCGGTATATGGGATTTAAAATATTATCCGCTTAATAGACGGCGCAATAGGGTCTCATCCGCTATACAAATGCGGGAAATCAATAACTCCAATATATACATATGCCAATATATATATTGCTATTATATATAATACCAATTTCACTGTTTATGAAATATTCGCGGTATATGTTTTTAATAAATAACATCCGCTTACTAACGGCGCATAATGTCTATTTTAACAATCAATAGATAACAATCATCATTCAAACATGCATTCAAATATTTTAAATCTAACTATTTAAAATAAAATCGAAACTGATTCGATTGAGTGAGAAGTTCTCACCTTGATTTCAATTTCGTTTTAGCGATTTATTTTCGAATAAAATTAAACGGACGTTTAATTTTACCCAAAATTCTCACTAACTCCAAACGACTCCAATCCAATTTCATCGCGTCGTGCTCGTCCATACGATTCCAACGCTTCTTGTTTCGCGCGTTTTCGACCTCGTATGAAAAAGTTATGCATTTTATAAGTTATACGAATTTTATTTATAATATTTACAACATAAATTTTATAATTTCAAACCTAATCTAATCATGGCCGCAGATTTCCAAACCCCCTCATCATAGCCGCACACCCCTCTCTCCTTCTTCACGCGTTCACCCTACAGATAATACACAACACGCACAACCCATTTAGGCCGAAACTAGGTTTTCAATTTTCGACCACCACGCTCGACTAAACTCCATCACCTCCACGCCATTCGAACCGCCTCGCTCCACTCTACCAGCGCCCCAAGTGCCTTGAAGTCCGGTCCTACATCTAGCACGAAAATCGAGGCCGACCGTATGGCCTTTGACTGCAAATTGCCGTCTATCCACAACTCCATTCCCAATCTCCACCGTTGGATATGTAGATCACACTAGCCTCTACGTTTTCCTAGTTGACAACATCTCGAATTGATGAGTGGATTGAAAGAAATTAGGGGAGAAAGGTAGGAAGATTTTCGGCCTTCGGTTCTGTTAGTGGCGGCCGGCTAGGGTTAGGTTTTATTTTTATTTTATTTTTAATTTCTAAAGAGAGGAGGGTTATTTATAGGATTTTCTCAAACACTATTCAATCCGGAAATTCCGAACTCCGATTCACGCGCCGTAACCAGCGTTTCTAGGGTTTACCCCGCGTTTCGGACACAATGGAATAGGTTTCGAAAGCTAATTCGGACATCTGTGTGAGTTATGGCAATAAACGTTCAATTTAAATTAAACCGATTTAAACGATTTTCTAGGCGTTTTAATTTGTACCGGACAAACGGTAAATCCAATTGACACGAAATTTGAAACCTTACAATAATATCACATTACGGATCCGATGAAACTAGTTTCGTCGAAATCCGAGATTTTTTGAAAAATGGCTATTTTAACTCGCCAAATTAATATTAAAAATAATTCGATGCGTTTCGAGCTGCCACGATCAAACGATAGCTCCGATTGCTACGAAAATTGAAATCCGGTAATAACTAACTATTACGGATCCAATGGAACTGGTCTCGTTCAATTCTGAGACTGTTCAAAATTGACTATTTTCACTAGTCGATTTTAATATTAAAATATTCAATTTTCACAAATAAACTTTTAATTCGATTTTAAAAGTTCTAAAATATCATCCTAACTCCAATATGATAAAATAAAATTTTACAAATCATTTTCAATCATATTTAACTCAATTTTCAATTATTTCAATAATTTAGCATATTAAATTATCGATTTAATTATTCAATTAAATCCAATTATTCGAATAAAATTTATTCGACTTATAAATTTCACTTATTAATATTTAAAATAAATTAAATATTAAAATTTTAATTACTAAAAATCCTGGGTCTTTACAATCTTCCCTCCTTAAAAGAATTTCGTCCTCGAAATTATTAAGTAAGAAAAGTTACAAAATCTATTAACTTTCCAAAATCCATAGTTAAACTTCTTATAATACTTTACTAAGTTTTCAAATCATACTTAGTTGTCTTTTCAAAAACAATTACTATTGTTTAACTTTCAATTCCAAATAAAAGTCTAAGTTTTCAAAATTTTCCAATTTTCTCAAATTTTTTCTAACGCCTTAAATTTCCGGAAAAATTCGCCATAGTCTCCTTTGCGTGGCTCGATCCGAAAAAAAAATGACAGTATATATATATATATATCACAAATATACATCTCATCAAGTAATGAGGCATCCCGCAGGGAAAAAGTATAAAAGTAAGGTATGTAATCCGAGATATGTACCTTATAATTTATTAGCAAGCATATACGGCTAATATAGCGCGAAAGCGAGCTCCAAATGCGAAGCAAACGCGATCCGCACCTACTAATCACTCAACAAACAATATGAGAACATGCATATAGACAATAGTATCAACATACAACATATAGCAACATAATAACTATATATGTCAACATAGCAAATGCAGTAAAAGCAATATATTCAACCATCAACCAACTATCATCCCACAAATTCATAACCAATATATATTCATTCATATTCTCATTAATATTCAATGAATTGGTTTTTTTCAATTTAATCATATTTGATTCATTAACAGTGGATGTTTTTACTAACATTCATTTTCAATTAGTTTATATTCACTAATTCATATTCAAGTTGGTTCGCTTCCAAATCAAATTCAATTCTACTTAAGATTTACTTAACTTCCAATTGAATTTTAATTATTTTAACTTCCAATTTCATTAATGCTTAATGAATTATATACAATCAATCAACTAACAACCATATAATAACCAAAGTATATTAATTACAACCAAATTCCTTTGCTTATCAATTGGTTTAATTAATTGATTTTTATTCAACTATTCAACTTTCAATAACATTAGATGTTAATGAATTAACACTTATATCCATTATTTCATATCAATTTTATTCACATTCAATTGATTTACATTCAATTCATTAGTTCAATTCAATTACAACAGTTGAATTTCATTTATATAACTCAAGTTCACATCTATCACTTAACTTTATTAGTTTACTTTGATACTAATATCAACTTCATTCAATATCTCTTAAGTTATACTTCCATTTCTAAAGTAAATTTCCATTTAACTTTTAAATTCATTTTCATTTACAACTCATATTCATAAATATATTCATATAGTTTCACTTCTTATATATATAAGTTTATTTCTCAATTGTAAATCACTTTAATTATAATTCAATTCTTATAATTCATTTGCTTATACAATTATTCTTTTATTTAGATTATTCAAACAACCTAACAATCAACTTATATACACTTTAATAATTGTGAAAAATTATTTCTTTATATATAAAATATACTCAAGGTAAAATTATTTCATTTACCCAATTTAAAACAATACTGTGTCGAATTGTTCTATTCAAGTGTTTAGAAACCCCTTCGATTCAGTTTCGAGGCTGCGCCGACGAAGGTTCATATACCACTCAACAAACCAAACATCACAATATAAAACAATTTTATATTCACTAACAAATACGCTCTCATAGCTATTATTACACTCAACTCATTCTAGAGTACTACTGACTCTATCTTTAATGAGTAATACCCAACAGAACCATGGTTGTCGCTTAACCATAAGCTTCGATACCAAATGTAATAATCCGCTTTTCCGTACCCCTTGAAGTGACACTAATCTCCATAGATTAACTCAAGATGAACGGAAAACCGAACACTTAGGGTTTTAAGAAAAAGAAAAGAAGATAGAAGAAGAGAGAAAAAGATAGAAAGTAGAGAAGAAAATGGAAAATAAATAGAAAATAGAACGGAACAGAAAACAACTGAACTACATCAGAATCTCACAATTCGCAGCGGAACAACATATAATAGATAAATGAATAATCTTTAAACAAAGAACTATATTAGTTATTACATTACATTTCATTACATCATATCATCAGAGTGTACAACATCATACAACAAACAGCGGAAAAGAAATACTATATACTAGTAATACGCCATGCCATCTAGCTTGCCTCCAGCAACTCCTGAATATCCAAAATATCCTGATAAACCTTAACTCTCGACTGCCCGTGTGGAAATTTGTGGGCACCCAGAGTTTAGGAAGGAAAACAATAAACTTCGAGTCAGTCATGTGACTGGTGTGAGAACTCAAATCAGTTTATTTATCTTTAAAATCAAAATAGAGGAATATTTTTAAAATCAATTCGCAATGCTTTTAAAAATGAGACTACCATAAGGCCTCCCGCACACACACACAATGCAAACGCAGAATCGGAGGAGATTTCTCCTTATGATAGTCAAAGATGCTTGATACGCATTAAAAAGAACATTTTATATTATTACTAGTGCATAGTGTAGGAAAAATTCATTTCGAAAGTAGAATATAAATCTTAGCCAACATACGACCATTATCGTATGCCTACTATAGCTACCATCCAAACAGTGGTGACCACCATAAGTGAATGGCAGGTTCTACAACTAATACCGTACAAGTTTCGTATTGGGAATTGGATTTCCAACGAATGATCAGGCCAAGAAACTTCCCATTGCCACATGAGAATGCCTCTGGATGGACATCCCCGAGAACGAAACCGGATCTCTACCAACACAAGGCCGGGTTACCCCTAACTGAGTAACAACTGACCGAATATGCCATCCCCCGGTCCTTTAGGACCTTTCACCGAGCGCTCGCAATCAATTCACACAATCATAAAGTGTTTTCAACATGAGTAAGTATCTGGGCTCCATACCATGATACCACCCTTTTCCAGAAGGAAATGCACATATCCTAAAGGGCGCTACCCCTCATAACCTTGCCGCATCTTTCCTGTTTTGACCATTCCCGAGGTGTGAGGCTCGACGAAGTCACGTCCACAAAAACATACTTTATACAAAAGCCATGCTTTGGGTCAACAAAGGATCATAGAAATAATCACTAGGATAGACGATCAAATAAACGATCCTATCACAAATAATCAACGCAATGATCATTTAACAGCAACACTCAGCATGTCACATTACCAAATTGGGAATATATCGCTGATAACCTTCAACTACATAACCTCTGAGCTCGTACGTCTCAGAGAAGGGTGTTAAGCTAAAAGAATAAATTCTCCGCCACCAACAGAAATATATTTGAAAGAAATCTGCTTTATATCTCAATTTGTAATGTCAGACATACAATCCATACAAGTCTGTTTCGGGCTCGAACAAAACCGAAGGCACTTACAAAGAAGTCCTTGCAATCCGGATATCCACAATCCTGATCGGATTTCCCATCACATATGGAGAACTCAATACCGGAGCAACTCGGTGCAGAGTCAATCGACAGGTCATCCTATCGCTCTCGCAAATACCGGGTCTTCAACACCGAACTTCAATGCGATCCATTACGTCGTATCACTATTCGGAATGGGTAATCCGAATAACGAGCGCAATAATTTAAAAATAAGTGTGCATTCAAATTCAAGCAAATCACAACAAATACCTTTCAAAGGTAAATATTGATAGTCGGTTATTGAACTATCAATGGCTATGCACAACATCACCAGATTCCAAATAATTTTCCAAATTATTTATTTCCCAAAAATATCTTTACAAGATATATAATTTCAATATGTCAAAAATAAATCAATATTTATTTTTAAACAACTTCCACTTTCTTTTATAAATTCCATAGTGAATTTATATTTCACAATATCTATGAATATACGATTTCAATTATTCACTTTCAGTTTATCTTCAAAATGATATATTCTCTAAACGTTTCATTTCACATTGGAAAAACATTTCCATACTTATTTATTCATAAGTAATTCACAAATTTTATTTATTTTCAACACTTGGAAAATATTCAATATACTTCAATCGAGATTAAGTATATATTTCATTCTTTAAGGAAATCATTCTCTTAACATATTTATTTGGGCTAAAACGAATGTTGCGTAAAACATCGTTACGACGTCCCAAAATCACTAGTATAGGGATTCAAAATTAAAATAGATATATAAATCCCAATACTATACAAAACATTTCCTTTCGGAAATCATTTACTATAACAATAGTGCTATAGTCCACCATTTCCTTTTATTTCTCGAAGAACATCTATTTCAACAATAAATGTTGAAATCTATGATTTCGAATCTCAACACATTTTAAAACATCGTTAGATCGTTTTAATTCTATTTAAAACATCACATTCAAAACAATTTCTTTAACATATTATTCACTATTCAAAAACGTGAATATACTACGTTAACAAATTTCATCACTTCTATTCATTTTATTTCAAAGGATTATTCACAGTCTAAAACGTGAATATAACTCCATTAATAAGTTACAACAATTTACTTCTTAAAATAAGTCGTTTGCGAATTTATAAAACAATGTTTATAAATTCCTTTATTATTTATTTTATAACAACTTCCTTTTATAAATTCTTTTATTAACCTATTCGATTTATAACTCAATTATAAACTAAAGGTTCATATTATAAGTGAAATACTTATAATTTATTTGTTTGCAAAAATCGTTCCTTTGAACTTCATACTTATAAATCTTATAACTTATAAGATTCAATTATTTATCCAAATCTATTCTTTTAACAATTTTTATGGATTTTATAAACCTACTGCTTATAAAATTCCATTTATAACTTCACCGATTATAATTCTATAAATTTTATTCATTTATGAAATTCATTCACAATTCATTCTAACACTTATAAAAACTCGTTTTATAATTCCAACGTTTTAATTTATAAATATCCATTTATAAATCTCTTATATAAATCAATTTATATTATTATTTCAAAACGTCTTTAATCTCCTTTATAATTTCATCATTCTGATTTATAAAATAATTAAATTTCATAAATCCTATATTTAAACTTTTCACAATAATTTCAAAAATCCCGATTTAACTATTTTATAAAATCATTAGCTTCATATTTTCAAAAACCAACCTTTAACTATATTTCTCAAAAACCATAATTTTTATAACATTAAAATTATAACGTTTATTTATTTAAAATAAATCTATTTACAACATATAGTATATTTTCAAAAAAATCACTTTAAAAATCATTTTTAAATTCCAAGTTTGGTCCAATGATGCTACATACCAAATAGTCAATCACGACAACAACGATATCATATATCGATATGATAATCCATCAAATATCAAAATATCTGAAATCAAATAAATACTGTTGAGGAATCCAGTTGGATCCCTCCAACCTGTTTTCCTGCATCCACAAACATTAGCACAATACCAATTTCGCTCCAGTACGAAATTATCGCGGTATATGGGATTTAAAATATTATCCGCTTAATAGACGGCGCAATAGGGTCTCATCCGCTATACAAATGCGGGAAATCAATAACTCCAATATATACATATGCCAATATATATATATATATATATATATATATTGCTATTATATATAATACTAATTTCACTGTTTATGAAATATTCACGGTATATGTTTTTAATAAATAACATCCGTTTACTAACGGCGTATAATGTCTATTTTAACAATCAATAGATAACAATCATCATTCAAACATGCATTCAAATATTTTAAATCTAACTATTTAAAATAAAATCGAAACTGATTCGATTGAGTGAGAAGTTCTCACCTTGATTTCAATTTCGTTTTAGCGATTTATTTCGAATAAAATTAAACGGACGTTTAATTTTACCCGAAATTCTCACTAACTCCAAACGACTCCAATCCAATTTCATCACGTAGTGCTCATCCATACGATTCCAACGCTTCTTGTTTCGCGCGTTTTCGACCTCGTATGAAAAAGTTATGCATTTTATAAGTATACGAATTTTATTTATAATATTTACAACATAAATTTTATAATTTCAAACCTAATCTAATCATGGCCGCAGATTTCCAAACCCCCTCATCATAGCCGCACACCCCTCTCTCCTTCTTCACGCGTTCACCCTACAGATAATACACAACACGCACAACCCATTTAGGCCGAAACTAGGTTTTCAATTTTCGACCACCACGCTCGACTAAACTCCATCACCTCCACGCCATTCGAACCGCCTCGCTCCACTCTACCAGCGCCCCAAGTGCCTTGAAGTCCGGTCCTACATCTAGCACGAAAATCGAGGCCGACCGTATGGCCTTTGACTGCAAATTGCCGTCTATCCACAACTCCATTCCCAATCTCCACCGTTGGATATGTAGATCACACTAGCCTCTACGTTTTCCTAGTTGACAACATCTCGAATTGATGAGTGGATTGAAAGAAATTAGGGGAGAAAGGTAGGAAGATTTTCGGCCTTCGGTTCTGTTAGTGGCGGCCGGCTAGGGTTAGGTTTTATTTTTATTTTTATTTTAATTTCTAAAGAGAGGAGGGTTATTTATAGGATTTTCTCAAACACTATTCAATCCGGAAATTCCGAACTCCGATTCACGCGCCGTAACCAGCGTTTCTAGGGCTTACCCCGCGTTCCGGACACAATGGAATAGCTTTCGAAAGCTAGTTCGGACATCTGTGCGAGTTATGGCAATAAACGTTCAATTTAAATTAAACCGATTTAAACGATTTTCTAGGCGTTTTAATTTGTACCGGACAAACGGTAAATCCAATTGACACGAAATTTGAAACCTTACAATAATATCACATTACGGATCCGATGAAACTGGTTTCGCGAAATCCGAGACTTTTTGAAAAATGGCTATTTTAACTCGCCAAATTAATATTAAAAATAATTCGATGCGTTTCGAGCTGCCACGATCAAACGATAGCTCCGATTGCTACGAAAATTGAAATCCGGTAATAACTAACTATTACGGATCCAATGGAATTGGTCTCGTTCAATTCTGAGACTGTTCAAAAATTGACTATTTTCACTAGTCGATTTTAATATTAAAATATTCAATTTTCACAAATAAACTTTTAATTCGATTTTAAAAGTTCTAAAATATCATCCTAACTCCAATATGATAAAATAAAATTTTACAAATCATTTTCAATCATATTTAACTCAATTTTCAATTATTTCCATAATTTAGCATATTAAATTATCGATTTAATTATTCAATTAAATCCAATTATTCGAATAAAATTTATTCGACTTATAAATTTCACTTATTAATATTTAAAATAAATTAAATATTAAAATTTTAATTACTAAAAATCCTGGGTCGTTACAATTCCAGGTGGCTGCAAAACTTCTCCTTTTTGATTTCTTTTCAAAGTCGCATCGATTTTGAGGGCAATTGGGCTTGATGTGTCCAGGTTGGTTACACTTATGACAGATGATCTTCTGTTCTTCTGAGTAGTCTAGTGCTTTGGCTATTCTGCTTTTCAATTTTTGGTTTCGAGCTGGATTTTCATATTTGTAATTCCACCTTTTGAATTTCTTTATTATCAGCGCCAATTCTGCTGCTCCATCATCATCATCACTTCTGTTGTGCCTTTATGAGCTATTGATTTCTTTCGAGTGTCACCTCCTTCACGCTCTTCTTTGAATTTCACTTCTAGCTCATAAGTGGTGAGATGTCCGATGAGTTCTTCAACTTTTATCTGTTTTAAATCTTTTGATTCTTGAATAGCAGTCGCCTTGGCTTCAAAACTTCGTGGAAGGACTCTGAGGATTTTTCGGACTATCTCCAACTCTATGTACGATTTTCCAAGAACTTTTGGTTTATATACAATATTGGAAAGTCGTCCATACATCTCTTTGACATTTTCTTCCTTTGCCATGGTGAAGTTCTCGTATTTGCTGCTTAGCATGGCAAGGCGAGATTCTATGACTTAAGATATTTCTTCGTGAGTTACTTCTAGTGTGTGCCATATTTCCTGCGCAGTTAGACAATGTAAGACACGATTAAATTCAAATTGATCCAATGAGCAGACAATAGAATTCATAGCTTTAGCATTAGCATTTTGTAATTTATTTTCTAGTTCTGCCCATTGATCCATTGGTTTCTCTATTTCCTGATTATCTACAATTATAGTTGGTGCTCTATAACCTGTCTCAACAATATTCCAAGCGTCAATGGTTTTCAAAAAAAAATTCATTCTATTTTTCCAACAGGCGTATTCACCATTGAACATTAATGGTCTAACTATGGACTGACCCTCAGCAAAAGCATTATTAAAAGAAGCCATTTCATAAAATTCAATTTTTTAAAACAAAAATTGGTTTTTGAAAAACGAATTTTTTAAAACAAAAGTTGACTTCTATTCCTAGCTCTGATACCACTTATAGGATCGATTTCACCCTAGAGGGAAGGTGAATAGGGTGATACTGTTAATTATAAAAATTATTGCGAAAGCTTATAAAATTATTTCAACACAGATATATCAAAATTATAGCAGCACAGATAATAGCAGAATAATAAATGCAGAAATAGAACAACACAGAATTTACCCAGCTTCGGCAAAACCATGCGGACGTGCTGCCCCCAAAGTTTCTACTAGAAATTAAGTAGTCACATGCTTACACACGTAAACTCACTACACCCGCTACTGACTAACCTAACTCTACGCTCAAAACTCTGCCACAACTCGGCCACTGAGTTGCGAACTCTCAAACTACGCCACATAGTTTGTCCCCTAGTCACATGACTAGTAATTACAATGGTTTGAAGGAGAAAATACAAAAATAACAGTTTAAAAAACAATTAAACACCAAAGCCCTAATTATTCCTATTTAATATAAGCTAATACTATAGAAAGAATGCCCGGCTCAAAATATTTTCTATAAAGAAAAACGGGGCCCCTTTATCCTTTTTTATCAATGTCGGTCGTTACTTCTTTCGTTCGTTCCTTTAGCTTCTGAAATTAGGGCTTGTGAGAAAATCGATGAAGTCGATAGGTAGTTGGTCGATTACAATTGCTATCTCTCTGTTTGCTTCAGCAATCGACTCCTTCTTTAATTCAAACACGGCTCCTCGATTTGATCGAGTTCGACTTTGACTTTTGTATGTAATTTATGCCTTTTTTTCTTCTAGTTGAATGCTTGAACTCGATTTCATTTGTAGCCAATGATGATTGGGTTTTTATATAGGGTTCGAACCCCTTGATTTTCGTTCGTATATATTTGTTTGAATTCATCTGTAATTCTCCTCGGCCATTCGATTTTGTTCTGATGTTGATGATTTCTCTGACTTTGTCAATTTCGTATAATTTGATGATGCGTTGTTCATCACAGCTTTGAATTTTCCTTGCTCGATTCTTGAGCACCACGTCTCTGACTTGTTCATCATATTCTTTGATCATGGCTTTGACTTGGTTCGATGTTGACTTCGGTTTTGATTGAATTCATTGCTGTCGCATACTTGACCTGTTTTGTTCTTTGTGCTTGTTAACTTCTGCTTCTCTGCCTTGTTTATTTGACTTCGGTAACTTGACATTACTGACTTCGACTATGGTAAAAACTGTTCAGGTTGTATTTGATTCATGTACAACCTGCTTGGTGTCTTTTGCAGTATTGTTCACTTGATTACTAAACAGTTCTGGTTTGGTTATTGTTTTCTGGTTCTAATGTGTGTATGCATAGATGTCACTGATTGATTTCGACCTGGTGCTTGAGGTTGAGTTGCTTTTATGTGTACTCGAGTGTGGTCTGTACCTTATTTGCATCTGCAGTGGCATTGTGCTTGAGTCTGATATTTGCACTGTCCAGTTTCACAGTTGCATTTCATATATGTTTCCACCTGAGTTCACATGTATTGAGCTCTGGTTTCATTTTCATGTGCAGTTTTGCTTGTTGAATGTTGAATTTACAGTGATGCATTGTGGTGAGTTCGATGTGCATGCTTTGTACTTGTAGTCTTGTATATTGTTACTGCACACTCTGGCCTTCATGTTGCATTTGTTTCATTTTGATTTTAGTCGAGGCTGCATATATGAATTAATGTTTCTAGTCATCATGTAGTTGCATTGAGTTGGTTTGCCTTTGTAAAGTTCATATGAAGTTGTAGCCTTTGTACTTGTGTACCATCTGGAGCTTGCTATCTATATTCATTTGAACTTAGTTGATGTTTTGGTTTTGACTTGACTTGATATTGTCACTTGTTCATTGTAGTTTGATTTGTGCACTGACTTGAGTTCAAGCCTTTTTCATACTGCTGGTTCATTGTAGTAGCTGTTGCCAGTTGCCTCTGGTTTGAGTTTTGCTTGTATGCCTCATGTGTGCTTTGGAGTTTTAGTTGAGTTGAATTCATGTGTGATTCACTGTTGCACTTGAGCTTGTTCTGACCAGATTTATTAAACTTGCATATTCGAACTGCACCTGTGTTGAATTCAACATTAAAGCTCGGGTTTGACCTTGTGCTGATATTGTGACATTATTTTTATTGCACTTGAGTTGAACCCAGCGTTTTGGGTTTGACCTGTGCTCACCTGTCCCTATAATTTTATCAAGTGTATATATCGGTGTACACGGCCTTATGGCATATACAGTGATACACTGTGTATGTCACAAGCTGTTCGTGTATAATGAATTCAAAATTAGATGATGACGAACAACCCAAATAACTGAGGCAAATATTATTTTCAAAATCCACATTTTATTTTATACTGCAAAAATATTTTATTTTCAAATTTACTGTGTCAATGTATATTTTGACAGATTACTCAGATGCTGGATTCACATTGGAATGAAGTTGAAGATCAGTAAAAGTTGAGTGAATGAGTGATATGTAGTGAGGTCAAATGTAAATGCGAATTGTAATGTAATCAAATTTGTACTGTAATTGAAATTGTATATATATAGTGAGAGCTTGAAATTTGTACTATTCAAAAATCATGATAAATATTTATTTGAATAAAATTTCTATTTGAATTCAAATTCTGTGTTATTTATTTTATTTATCAAATATTTATTTAATCTGTGAAAATAAAGTAGTATATTAACAAATACATTTAAATGAATATATATATATATATATATATGTTTATTATCATCAAACAAAAATCATGTAATCGCATATTCAACACTAATTTCATCGAAATATTGTACATTTTCACTATATAACCTTTATATGCAATTGTATATGGATCAAACATCCATAGTCTTGTATTGTTTTAGAGTTCGAAACTCATAAAATGCAATACATGGTCTTGACCAAATAAATGCATAAGTGAACAAACCACGAATATATTCAGTAATTGTAAAATTAGGCACTTGAATGGGTATTGAAATGTTAACACGCAATAGGAATTTGATAGTGGGTATTATATTTCCATTTGTCAACTTTCAATTCGGTTAGTTTGTATGTGTTAATTGATAAACATTTTATCAATCATATTAAATGTATAAATTTATCATTGTAGATAATTATAACATTATTTAGCATTTGTTCTTACAATATTAGAAAGTTTAAATGTTACCATTTCATTTTTCCAATAAGACTCCCACTAGTCTTTTATGTTTCTCTAAACTCTAAGATGAAATACAAAAGTCTTACGACTTCACTAGTGGGTGTTAAGACTCGTCTATCTTGGTTTTCCGACCATGAGTTTGCTCAACAAATCATAGCCCCACAAATGATGGATAACTCCTTATCGGTTGTATCAGATACAACTCCTAATCCATTTTTCCTTGTCCTAATCTCATTTCGACTTTGAGTTTGCTCAACAAATCGAAAGAGGTTATTCACTCATACCTACCATATCATGATGGCCTAAGTATAGTATATGTACCTTGAGTTTTCTCAACAAATACATATAGTTATCTTGCCTCATCTTTTCAATATATTAATAATACTACACGTAACATCCCCAGCTTGAGTTTACTCAACAACTAAGGAGTATGCAAGTAATTTATTAATATACATATGGTAGAGGACAACATTATATTAAAGATTCATAATCTACAATATATTATATTGAGTGATATCGACATATGGAATAATGTACTCCTTATGAAATAACCTCGTGATTCAAGTGTTAGACACATCAGAAATCACAGTATAATACGTTTACATATGTATTTATTCCTTATGTCTATATGAGTTTCTTTAATGTTCCACTTTTAGTTTATACATTCATATCATATAAGTTTTGTTGTTATATAGTTTTTATATTTCACATTACTTATATAATAGTCTTGTGTATAATATTGTATTAATTAAATCATATTGAATTAATTTTAATTTATTAACATTTTAATTAACTTTATATTGATATAACATTTATATTTATTATGTACTGTAACCTTTATAGTATAACACATATATCATATACATGTTTAATTATAATTAATTATAATTTCAATTAATTAACCTTTTAATTAAATTAATTAAATTATCTTGATTTCTAAAATCATTATTCATATGAATGCATGCATATTTATGATATCTTAAACGTTTCAAAATATCATAACATATTACATACTATATTTACTACATGCACATACATTTTATTAATTAACTTATTAATAAAATTTATAATTTTCTAAAATTATGTTATTTTGTTTTTCAAACATTTTGAAAAATATGTTACATTAGAACTATTATAATAAACATATATTTATTTTAAATTTAAAATCTTTTACTTTATTTTTCAAGACAAATTGAAAACTAGCCCAAGGCCCAAATTAAGTGGCTGTTTTCTATTAGGGGCAACCTTTAGGCTCACTTCACCTTTTAGGCCAGGCCGATAACCAGGCAGGACATGGTACTTAATTACCTAATTTTAATCACAGACATTACCTTTCTAGATACCGTACTGAGTTGGCAAGCTTAATAAGTTAGCCCTAACATGAATAATTTAGACCGCATAGGCTATTAGACTCTGATATCATTGTTGGAACTAGGCCAGTCTGCAGCGGTAGTGGTGGGTGTATTTCAAAAATTTTAATCCTATCAGATCTTTATTGGGCGTATGAAGTTTAATTCATTTAGAACAATTCTCAATTTGTTTTAAATAAAACCATGTATTTTATTTAAATTTAAGTATTTTGTAATGTAAAGTTAATTGAATGATTTAATTTATATATATACATGTATCATATACATAAAGATGTGTATGTGCATGTGTAACATATTAATCCATGAAGTGTATAACATTCCCGTATATAGATGTTGGAATTTACATCGCAACGGACATATTAGCTCATTTCGTATGTATTGTATTTTGTCTAAATATGTATATAAATCTATAATGCAAAGTATATTTATATAAATACGTATACATATAATTCAAATATATTATATACTTAAAGTCTAGAAATTAAATATATATATATGTGTGTGTGTGTGTAAGATTAAATAAAATGTACATATATGAATAATTAATTACATTCAAATACTTAAAATATGTTTTAAAATTATTTCTAGATTTAAATTAGTATAACAAACATAAAATAATAATCTCATAATTATATCATTATTTTATATATATATATATATATATATATATATATAATAAATAGTTTTGATAATAATAACTAAAAATATTAGTAATAAATAATAAAAAATTAAATTGAAAATTTAATAAAATTTAAGATCATAAAATGCAGGTTTAAAATTTTTTGCATGAATTTTTGAAATAAAATATTATTTTTAATAAATAAAAGAAATGTTCAACCGAAGTAATTTAATTATTAAAAATATGAAATATTAACAAAAAATTCTGAATTTTTTCCATGGGTTACTGCATAGATGTAGTAATTTTAAAAAATATAAAATTGAGTTTTTAGTTCTATACTTATTTTAAATATAGTAAATAATTCAAATAATCAATAAAAGATAATTTAAAATTATTTATATGTATAAAAAATTTATTTTAAAATTTCATAATCCATATTATGTATAAATAGGTGCAAATAAAAATTCTATGCTATTTATATGTTATAAATATAAATATATGTAATTATATATTTGAAATATACATTAGTCTATATTTAAATTAATATATAAATATACATAAAATAATTATTAATGAAAAAATTTAATATTTTACAGCAAATTAGATTTTTTTTATACATAAATTATAACACATAATAATATAACTATGCACATAACTAAACTAATTTGTGACAACTACATATACCTGCGAAATTCTCACCTAACTAGATATACAACATTAATATATATACAGATTTTGGATTAATCAATATTAAATCAAAAAATATGATATGATTACTGTAATATATAAATAAAATACCAATTGATGATGCCTTTGAGTCCATTTGAATCAACGAATTCCATTCTCTAGTTATGCTCGATCCGTCAGATTGCAAGTTTGGAATCGTCGACCTTTTCTATCAAATAGTGCTTTTACTTAACTTGAATTGATTTGAGATTCTTAGAACATATATGAGGATTAATTTCAGCCAGAAAACTTGATAATTATGGCAGCCAAAATTTATTTTTGATTAAGGGTTTAGAGATCCATATATATAGCCTTGTACAAGAGAGATATTAGGACAATCTCATTACCTATTCTCTCTTAATCTTAGTCATCCATCTCCTAAGTATTAGCTACCTCCAATAACTTGTCAAAACTGAAATTTGAAGCCCTAATGATGGGATTTAAACCCATGCTCAAGCCAAAATGTTATGCAATTAAATCTAATTTAATCGTGTATCGATATCGTATATCGATTGGTACATTTATAACTATTATAAATATATAACAATTTTTATTTCTCAAACCATATTCAAATTTTATACATTAATATTTCATAAATATTAAATAATTTAATTTATTTATAATAATTATTAACTAATTAAATCAATCGGTCTTAAGGGAATTCATCATTTCAGTTGTGTAACACTTGGGTGTAAATTTGGTCAGCAATTAACACTGAACTATTCAAATGTTATAGTTCACACGTCACTTAGCAAGTGGTGTGACATTATGGGCAAATTTATTGCTTATTCATTTTCAGTAAGATCATATTTAATTTAATAAGTGTTACCTGTTAGTGACATTATGTACACCAATTCTCTTCATCAAAACTGCATCACATTGGATTTATGGAATTTGGTAATGTCAAAATTCCAGTATCGTCCATATTCAACCATATAGTCCAAATACAAAATCCTTAGTTCAATAATAACAATTATTATTAACCGTACTACTCGGGCCAGAGATTTTGACTTTGGGTTGACTTGAGTTAACCATGATACTAACCTCATATAATTGAAGTGACGAATCCTCTCTTGAATAGTGTCTTCCTTCCAATACCTCCACTCAACCAACTATGATGGATGTCATTCCATGATTTGACTATAATTAAAGCAGAGTTTTTCATATTGAAGGTTGACAGTATTCTCAAGTCGAAAGAATTGTGTAAATTAGTCGCATCGATATTTTCTATTTGACATTAGTTATATTAACCAATAGAAAACTATCGAGTGAGTCGTTCCATATTTATCTAATAACTATTAGTACGTAACCCCTTAGTGCCCCCAGTAGTCATGAGTAATACACTGTTCAATATTTATAGAGCGTTGCATATTCTAGTCTTAAATGATACATCGATATCCAGTCTCGATGCATCTTGACTAGTAACATTTAAAATGGTACATTTGTTTCATTGTGATAAATTACTCACGGTTACAACACTTTGTAACTACTATCACAAAACATACCATTTATGGATTTTCTATTAAATATACTTTTAATTAAATTTATTAATTAATATAACCACATTATATCAAGTATATAATAGGAAGAAAATATCTTTTTTTGAACAAGATTAGTCAACGGGTTAGATATATGTAACAAATTACATAATTTCCCATACGGCATACCCCTAACTCTATCGCATTCTTCAACTTCACCATCTATAACCACTAAAAAATGATGGAATGCGCTCGCAACTAGAAAAAAGTAACTCTGATGGCCACTAAAGCCAGCTATGGAGGATCCCAGTACTTCACTTCTGCATTATTTTTTGCATCGCGCCTCACAGAAGTCGATTTGCTATTAAAATTACTAGATCTGTCCTCGTTAGCAATGAAATGAACTGACTTGCTATAAAGCATGCTGCTTTCTCCCTTCTCATCATCGTTATTGGTAGCATCGCGCCCCTTGCAGGTTGATTTGTTGCTAATATTGCTAGTTCGATTCTTATTAGCTACCGAATGGTATATCTTGCTATAAAACTTGCTGCTTTCACCCTTTTCCCACATAGTAAGTGATACGATTGGCCATTGAGCTTGCTAATGTAGTGATATTCCCAGATTCTCTTTATGTTGAGATCTGACTATTTTGTTCTGTTATGATTTAGGGGTGCAACTGCTTTATCGGTTCCTTATATGAAGAGTGGTAGCTCCTGCCAATTCAGGTATAACAAAATTTGTATTATTATCTTAATTATAATTATCTATTGCATTATAAAAAAATAATTTCTATTTACTTCCCTTGTAGGAGATACTCCTGGTTTTGGAACTGGAATGGCAGCCTCTGCATTGGTGCTAGTGGGGTTGTTAGATTCTTTCCTCATAGATCTATAACCCTGTGATTGTTAAATTGGAAAGGGCCTCTATGGAAATGTTATTTTTGAATTTCCCACTTTATAAGTATGATTCTACATTTCCTCATAATTATCAGGGTCTTGGATAGCAAAATAAAGATTTTGAGATGATGGTTTTTCCTTAATTGCTTTCCGATTTAAAATATGAAAGGTTGCTTCAATGAATTTCCATGTCTGAATGGTTTTGGTTTCCTTTTTGGAGTGCAACCTAGCATTCCTTTCTTTCCATATATGGTATACGACAATTGTTAGTATTATGCTTTCTTTGCTGAATTCTTTTGATTTTATTTTGTATCTTTGTGGAAAATGTTGAATACAATCTTTGTGTTTTGCATAGGAATTTTTTGGTTGATATTGAGCTTGCTTTTTGCAATGAACTATATATGTCTTGAGTATTTGCAGTCGAAGAATAAGTGCTCTGTTGTTTTGTTTTCTTTTGTACATAAAAGACAATTGATTTATCCATTTTACTCCATTTATTGCATCTATCTTTGATTGGCAATCTGTTTATCTAAGCAAATTGGGCACAACGTGTCATCTTTTGGGCAGTTTGCCCTATTCCAGATAATATCATGCCAATCTATTTCTGTTTCAAAACCTTTGATATACTCACAAGTAGTTTTAAAAGAAAATTTATCTTTTGTTGAAAGTTTCCATTTCTAGCAATCTTTAAATATACTTGAATCAATTTCAATGCTTTCAATGGCTTTTTTGAATATAGAAGTTGCTGGATGAATATTTGTATTCCATCTGTGATTTTGTATGATACTATCAACATTTAAATCAGCTTCCCCAAATTGCAATAAGGTGAGCTAATTAAAGATTTCCCTTTGATCCATGGATCAAACCAGAGGCTAATATTTTTCCCACCTTTGAAATTCCTTTCCGGTAATTCGATACCATTGCTTCTGGTCTTTAAAATGCATTTCCAAGAGTGAGAATGATGGTTTTCAATTGGCATAGTCCATAAATTTTTATCCTTGGCATATTTATTTTTCATCCATTTTGACCATAATGAACTGCTCTCCACAAACCTCCAAAACAACTTCAGATTACAAGCTTCTTTTAGATCCTTAATATAATTAATCCCAATCCACCTGCCCTTTTTGTTTTGAAAACTATATCCCAAAAACTTTATGAATTTTCCTCCAAATGAAATTAGCACACATTTTTTCTATTTTACGAATGACTGATTCTGGAATATTGTAAGTCTAAATCCAACACATTATGATAGCCGCAATGAGTGTGTGTGAGTTCGAGTCTACCAGCAATTAATAATAATTTGTAGACCATCTTTCTAATTTTCCTTGAATGATGTCCAATAGCCTTGAGAAACCTTTAACAGCAATCTGATTTATACTAAGAGGAAGTCCTAAGTATTTAACAGGCAAATGTCCTTCTTGTATTTTTAAAATCTAAAGAATTTACCCTTTTTTTACATATTTTGCTAAAATAAGCTTTGCTCTTGCCCTCCTTGATTTGCAGACCAGCATAATCATTCAAGTACTTAAAAGTTTTTGCAATTGATAAAGCACTTTTAGAGTCTGCAGTCATAAACAATAGCAAATAATCAACGTATAATAAGTGAGTAATACTAGGTATATTTCTATTTACTGGTCTAAGATTACCATTTATTTGTTCCAATTCCATTTGTAAAGATAAAAATTCCATAGCAATTGTAAATAAATAAGGGAAAAGAGGATCACCTTGTCTAATTCCCCTATTGCTTTTAATAAACCCACAAGGTGATTTATTAATTAAAATAGAAAAGGAGGCAGTATCAACGCATTCATTAACTAAATTGCAAAATTTCTCATGAAATCCCAATTCTCATCATGTGAATAATAAAATATCTATTAATTTTATCAAATGCTTTATGAATATCAATTTTTATTTTTACAACCCTTGTTGAAATTTCTGAAATTTCATGAGCCGGAAGAGTATGTTCAACAATGCATCTTTCTGGTATGAAAGCACATTGATTTTTAAAAATCAAATATTTTAAAAAAATTATTCTATTACTCAGAATATTAGCTATAATTTTATAAATAAAGTTACAACAGGCAATAGGTCTATAATCCACTAATCCATTAGGAATTTTAACCTTAGGGATTAAGGTTATAAAAGTATGGTTTAAACTTTTCAGATGCTTTCCAGTTGAAAAAAATTCATTTACGGCTTCATAAATTTTGAATTTAATATCCTCCCAGTGTGTTCTATAAAATTTTGCACCAAACCCATCAGGGACTGGGATTTTATCTATCTTAGAACCAAAAACAATTTTATTAATATCATCCATAACAATAGGGGCTAAGAGAATATCTTTACTGTTTTCATTAAGCAAAAAATTTGTTTCAATACTTGGGAAATCTCTTTTATATGAATCAGTTTTGTAAAGACCAAAAAAGTGTTTTATAGCATTATGCTCATTTTGAGAGACATCATTTAAAATAACCCCATTATTATCTAGCAGTTTTCCTATGTCATTGATATTTTTATCGTTTGACATCTTGGCATAGAAAAACTTGCCAGATTCATCCCCTTTTGTAAGCTAATGTACCTTGGCTTTCTATCTCATATTGATTGCTTGCACATGCAAACAATTACTTAATTTGTTTTGATTTTGAAAAAATTGATTAACAAGAGATATATCTGAGTTATCAAAATCAATCATGTTTTGGAGAGACTCACATTTCTTTCTAATATGTTTAATATCTTCTCTGTTTCTTTTATTCCATGTTTTCAGATTATTTTTTGCACTCTTTAAAATGCTTCTAAAATTATACTGGGCATAGCCTTGTTAGAAGATACCATACTATTTTTAACAGTTTGCATATAAATTTTTTCAAAAGTCCACCCATTAACAAATCTAAATGGAATATATTTTTTTAGAATTATTTTTCCTAGAAAGAACAATTTGAATTGGGGTATGATCACTAGTGGCTTGCGGGAGTGTTCTACATTGAAAATCAGTAAAGTAATTTTCAAAAATTTGGTTAATTAAAACACTGTCTAGTTTACAATGAATATCTCTAAATTCACTAAATTTCCAAGTATATTTATTACCCATAAGAATAGGTTTGATTAGGCCTGTTCTTAGGAAGAAATTGTTAAAAATTCCAATTTTCTAAAGGAAATTGAAATTCCTCCTCTCTTTTCAAATGAATGAAGAACAGTATTGAAATCTCCCATTATAGTCCAAGGCTTTCTCATATTATTGTTTAAAATTTCATGATTATTCCAGAGCAATTTTCTGTCTTTTTCACTATTTGAAGCATAAACAAAAGTAATTTCTAGTTTTAAACCACCTTTATTTATGAATTTGCAGTGAATAAATTGCAAATTTAAAAAATGATTACATAAACTCCAAATTTTTGGATCCCACATAACCATTATTCTACCATTACCCCCCATAATATTGTTGTTAACCATATCCAATCTTTAAATTTGCTAACATGGAAATTTTCAATTTTTTCATCATCAAGTTTATGTTCCAAAATACCAATAATATAGGCCTATTTGTAAGAATTAGATTAGATAAATCTAATTTTCTTTTAGGAGAATATAACCCTCTAACATTCCAAGCAATTATAGGCATTATAAATCAAAGATTAAAAAGATAAATAATATAAAGGATACAATAAGTATATCACTGCTGCTATATAGGGAGACTAGAGTTAAACTCCTCTAAATTCTTTTTGTCCCGACTCTCTTCCAAATACTCGAAACTTTTGACCCCTTTTCCTTTAAGATGTTTTCTATCTTGTACTTTGAGATAATCAAACCGTTATGGATTTTTCAAAAAGTATTTTTCTTGAAATTGATCCTTCTCCTGATTATCTTCATTGCTTTGAGATAGAATTTCCTATATATTTTTTCCTTTTTTTTCCTTTCTTTTCCTTTCTTTTCTTTTATTCTTTGCTAGAGAGAAGGATTTTGGTGCAAGTTTTATGGCTTTTTCAACAAGATTGTCCGATAGCCTTTGTTGACAGAGGTTTAATCCAGTAACATGACTGTTGAATTCTTTCATAGCAATAACACTTGCATTTGTTTCATTGGTATTTGTGCATACTTCCATATTTTCATCAATTATCTCATTATCTTCTCTAAAAGAGGAGTGCTCTGATTGTGCACCAGGATCCTTTAGTGGCTATTGCATTGTTGATGCTGTTACATTTTCTTTCTGTTGCATTTGATTCATATTCTCAACTGGATTCTCCAGCATAACAAGATTTGTTACAGTTTGCCTTTGGGAAATTTTTTGTTGCTTGATAGTTTCAAGATTTTACACACTTGTATTCTAGACTTTTGCATTTTCATTGTTTCTGATGTTTTCAAAAAAAATTAGTTTTACCTGATAAAGAGTTTATCTCTGATTTAGTAGTGATTGCCTCATTTTGCCCAACATTTTGACTGCAATTGAAAACTTCACTTTTATTTGTTTCTTGATTTTGCAGCAGGACTGAATCTTTTTTTTATTGCCCAAGATATCCTTTGGCTTTTCTTCCTAAATTTTCTTTGTCGATCAGATTTCAGTATAAAGGCCAAAGCTTGCACGTATCAAACATTTTGGTAGAATCCACTCATATTCAATTTTTTGAACAATATTTTCATCATCTGCATTGTAATATAAGCTTCATAAGGAAGTTCTGCATTTGCTTTTATTTCCAAAAGAATTCTTGAGCTTAATCTTGTTTCTTTTGTTGTATGTTCATCTAATTTTAGAGGAACACTCACAACACTTGCAATAGCTCCAATTGCCTCTCTATCCCACAGTTTTAGACTTAGTTCTGGGAGACGAATCCATATAGGAATTATAGTCAACAAATCTCTGTCAAATGCAATTTTATTACTCCATTTTTTTTCAAGATATTCAACTTTCAGTTAATAAATTATGGCCATCCATTGATTATTTTTTCATAATCAATCTCAACAGCATATCTAATTATAAATAAACCATTATTCCTTGTGAAAATTTCATAGTTACTGGTAGGATTCCATGTCCTTTGCACAAATGCTTTAAAATGATGATAAAAAGGCATATTTCCAAAGATATAAGCTATCACCAAGCAACTTCACTTGGAATCCGTTCTCCTGCTAACTCCCTCCTTCATTATAACCATTTTCTTGTTGTTGATGGTAATAGGTGCTTGAAATTCTAGATCAAAATCATGGTTAAAGCCTAAGAAGATGCCTTATGTAGAAAAGATCCATTATTGTTCAGAGCAATGCTCTGTCTTGCCGCTGCATCTGTGAATCCCTGACTTATCTGAGTTGATACTGCAGATCTGAATGAATTCTGAGATCTTTGATTTGAATTGTAATTGTAATTATTGCTTCTTGAATAATTTATCTCTGAATCCATTGTAGTTGATCTTTTTTTGATTTTTGATGAAGTTTTGGGCAAGATTATTGTAGTTGATCTGTTTTTTATTCTTGACGAAGTTTTGGGCAAGATTTGATTGGTGATTGGTCTTCATCCTATTCCGACGTTTCCTAACTGTTTGGAACCCCTCACTGTCGATTTCAAGTGGCACCTCCTTTAGGTTGGAAGAAGAGGAAGGCGTGAGTGGAGGAGGCTCGGGGTTGAAAGAGTAATTGGCCTTTAATTTGTTGTAATCTTCTTTTTTACAGAAAAATTACTTTTTACCTTCATTATATTATGACGTTACCAATAAAGCAATCATCTAGTCATAATGCTTATTTCAATTCTATTTTTTCCCTTTTACTTCTTTGCCCTTATGCGCAGTTCATGTGCCATTGTTTTCAGCAAAGCTGAATTGAGGTGCTCTTTTAGGCATTCTTGTTCTATCGATTTTTATATTTTGTTATTTCATTTGAACTCTAGTTTAGTTAGACATTAGTTTTTCTATTTTAGTATTAACTCTAGTTATTAGAACCAGGGATGGTTTTTATTTTTGTTTTATTGTACAGGTTCATGGGGAATAACTAGTTGGAGCTTTTTAGGAGTTGAAAATGACTGTTCTCGTCCTTGAAGATAAACATTCATTTTTCTGATGTAAAACAGGAATAAAGCTTTTATACACGAGGAGGAACTAAACTTTGATATCAACGTTTCCAACATTTTTTTCTTGTATTGGATGAGAGACTCGGCGCTGTGTAAATCTAGTTTTCAAATAAATGATGTAAATAAATTTGACCCAAGGACTTGAAGTCATTCTAAACCCTTTATAAATGTATTTGCACATGTCTCTTTTTAACTTTCTTGACAAGTATTTTTTTAAATTAGCTATTTGAGGTTTCATAAATATTTAAACAAACATGTTTTATATTTTTGTATCGAGAATTCTAGATAATTTTCCATAATTCTTGATAATATTAGAGACTAAAAAATATATGACAGTTTTGCTTAAAATCATATTTAGACTATTCCAATAATAAATTTGCTCATTTACTCTCCCTTTCTTACTTTTACGTTGAAGAACGAGCTCTATAACCAAAAAACGAAAATCAACTGCAGCTTAAAAAGTAACAAATAAAACAATAAAAGTTTTGCCGTTTTATTGCAGATATTAAATAAAATGTCAAATCTTTTCCCAATTTATTCAATTTGCAATATTGCAAAAATTAAATAAAATGGCCATCCGTTTGACGTTTTAACCATGGTTCGAAATTCCGACGGAATTCCGGTGATTCCGTTCCGGTTCCGTTCATAACCGGAACGGAATCCGGTCAAAATTCCAGTTCCGGTCTAAATTCCGGATTTGATTTTCAAATATTGAAAAAAATAAAAAAAAATTAAAAAAATACAACAAATATATAATAATTAAAAAAAAGAAAACAAATTAACGAAGACAATAAATAAATGGAAAAGAAATCATATAGTTTCATAAAAAAAATTGTTATACTTTTGTTAATTTACATCTGTTTGCACAAGAAATGGGCAAACACCTCCTAGTCGTATGATTTAGTTGATTATATGTTGATCTGGATGGTTTGGGTGATTTATGCAAATATATGAAATAGATAGACTAAACTGTAAAAGACATACAGATTTATAGTGGTTCGGCCTGAACGTGCCTACGTCCACTTTATATGTTATTCCCCTTTTTCTTTCAGATTACAAGTACAAAGCTTTTTATACAAGTATATGAAAGTTGTTTGAAAGTTCCTTCCGTGCTTGAGCTCTCAAACTTGTCTGCCATTGTTGTACCCCTGCCCCTCTATTTATAGAGTGGGGTTGGGGGCAGGGGTCTTGGAAGTATATAGTTGCTGGCGGGTTTGGACTGGTGCAATCTGGCCTGGTAGTGTCGGTCCGGTATGCCATCCTGATGTTGGTTCGGCAGTGGTAGATGGAGTTGGACCGGTAGCAGCATGGATCGGTGGTAACATGGATCGGTGATGGGGGGATGGATCCTGGTTCAGTGATAGATGGTCTTGGGTGTTGGTTCGGCTGTGCTATGGACCGTTGCTGGTGGAGGTGAGGGCCTTTGGTCCGGTGGTGATATTGGTTCGGCAGGTGGTCCAGTTGTAGGTGATTCGGTAGGCAGGTGGTCCGGTTGTAGACGATTCGGTGGCTCGTCCTTTGCTTCTCCATCCTGATTCGGCGGTGGTAGAAACATACCCAACATTTGCCCCCCCAAAGCAGGGCATATGTTAACATATGTCGTGCTTTGTTTCAGTTCGAAGTACCATATTCGGCCCGAGACCCGAACCGGCCGGTCTGGCTACTCAACCTTTTTCTATAAATAGGAGCCTCAAGCCTTCGTTTTTACTTACCGGATGAGATAGCCGAATCTGAATTTCCTGCTGAATTGCCAAACCACACCTAACTACCGAGTCAGGTGAATGTCGAATGACATCTTATGGTTGTGTTTCTTCGTTTTTCCGAATGAACGTAAAGACTTTTAATGCCGAATGGACTTAACACTGGATAAACTCGAAAGCTTTCTGTACCAAAGGGGCACCCTTAGTACCGAATGAACCTAACACCGGATGAGCTTAAAGACTTTTAATGCCGGATGGACTTAATACCGGATAAACTCGAAAGCTTTCTGTACCGAATGGGCACCCTTAGTACCGAATGAACCTAACACCGGATGAGCTTAAAGACTTTTAATGCCGGATGGACTTAATACCGGATGAACCTTTGTATCGGCTTTGCCGAATGATACTAGGAGTTCTGGGCGTTTTGATTTATGAGTGAAATTTCAGACTATATACACTTGCTTGTTTATATCCTCTGTTCTAACAATATGTTTTTCTTTTGCGTTTGCAGGAAAATGTCTCGCAAAGTGGAAACCCGATCAGAAAAACAGAGGAAATCTATGGATAGAAGAGAGTCTCCCGCTGTGCCCCCAGTCCAGCCGGAACCAGCGCGACATGGATCTGCCCCGAGGTCATTAGTGGACGGATATGGCCCTCAAGAGCTTTTGAACTCCCCTCCCGATTGTTTTTCGAGCTCCCTCAAAGAGGGACAACTTGATGTCATCGCTTGCTCCTTCGGGATTGACAGGGCGAGCATGCTGCTGCCGGAAGATGGTGTGATGCCGTATGATCCTTCTGAAGGATATTTCGCCTATAGCCGATACCATTGCATGTGCGGGGTCATTCCTCCGATCAATGCCTGGATAGTTAGCTTCCTTACTTACTTGAAGGTGGCTTCATTCCAGCTTCAGCCCAACTCCTAGGCCATCTTAGTGTGTCTATTCGTTATCTTTCAGAGGAGGTATGGGCGTCCCCCTTCTAATCGGGAAATCCGATATTTGTAAATCTGAGGGGCTACAAGAAGGGGTCTCCGTACATTAGTTTAGAGTCGGCCGTGTCCTTCAAGCCGGTCTTGGACTTATACTCGAAATTCACCATGTTTAAGAAGGAATGGTTCTTCGTTAAGGACGACTCCATTTCTTTTCGCCTTTTCACTTCTGGCTGTAAGTTGAATTCCATTTGTAATTTCTTTGTCCCGACCGCAATGCTTCTTCTTATATGCTTTTATTTCTTGCTAGCGACAGGTGGCTTTGCGGTCGTGGAGAATGATCGCCTGGTACAGATGGCTGCGGAGATAGAGGCTATCTCTGGAAGGGATAGGTCGGCTTCTTACCTGATCAGGAATGCCACTCTCCTGGAACACAACTTGGTTCTGCCACGTCAATCCATGGTTAAGCAGAGAGATACAGCCGAGGAGAGGGCTGGCAAAGCTAAAGACGGGGCCACTACGAAGAGTAGCAAGAGGAGACCTTTCTCGATACCTCCAGTCGTCGGGGGGAAAAAGCTTAAGAAGTATGATGGACTCTCCCCTAGCACATGTCCAGATATTCCGGAGGAGGAAGGTGGAGAGGAGGAAAGAGGTGAGAAGGAGAGCGGAGGAGATGGAGAAGGTGAAGGACAGGGTGGTAGTGGTGCCGGGGCTTTGTCTTCCGAGCAGGCAGGGAAGATCCAGGAGTGGACGGATGAAGCCTTCCGCCAGGCTTTTGAGGTGTTGGAGGAAGGATCAGCCTCGGTGGAGAAGGCGAAGAAGGCTGACAGGGCTGGGACTGGTGCCGATCCATCTTCTAAGGGTCCTTCAGCTAGGGTAACTCAAGGTGAATTTTCAACTTCTACAGACTCCCTTTATGATAAGGACTTAGTAATATTTTATGGCCAGTTCTCGTCCAGGAATGAGATTCAGGACTTATTGCAGTATCCCAATCCTCCTCAGGGTTTGTAAAATAAGCGCGTTTTCCTACTCCTTTTAACTTAACACATTTCTTGAATTATAGTTTCATGCATGCTTGTAATACTTGGTTTTTATTCCAGGAATGGGTAAGGTGGCCAAGACATCAGATATTCGGCACCGCCTTGAACAGTATAAGTTACTCAAAGCTTCCGCCAAACCAAAGCCGTCAACTAGCCGTCACGGAGATGTGGTTGGTTATCGCCCTCTTCTAGGAGTTATTGAAGAAGATATGCAAAAGAGGAAGAGGGGCCGATCTTTGTTTGAACCTTCACCTGGCCCTCAGGCTCCAGTCCAGCCTATCCATGATATTACTGAGGAAGGTACTGAGTTTATGCCTTCCCCACATCCGTCCGAAAATCCAACCGTCACCCCGATAGACCATCCTGGTTTGGTTCGCAACCCATTTGTCGGCCACCCGGATCTAGACCCGAGTTTTCAGGACATCTCTTTTGACGAGGCCACGGGTGAGTATCTTCTTCCCCGCAATCCCATGGTACGGGTGCTTGATGAGGCTAAGTCCTTAGACCTCGATTTGCTTACTACTCGGATTGTGACCATGGGGAATGAGGCCAAGGCAAACATCGATCGGGTGGCTGAAGAGACCAAGAGGCTAATGGAGCATCACGCTCGACTGGCCAAGGATGGGGAGGAAATCGGAAGTGCTAACATTCGGTTGCGACTAAAGGTTGCTGATCAGGCCAAACAGCTTGCCGATCAGGCTATCCAGATATCCCAGCATGAGGCGGCCTCCAGACGACTAAAGAAAAACCATGGAAGAGGCTAGCAAGGCTGAGTTGCGAAAAATGGAGGCTGCTTGCAAAGAACGAATTGACATGGCCATCGCAACGGTGGATGAGGTTCGGAGCGCGGATCTTGAGCAGGTAGAGGAGTTATCTGGGAGGCTTGAGGCCGCAGAGCTTGCTCAGGCCAAGCTGAAGGAGGAGATGGAAGTGATGCGGAAATCCCTTCAGGCTGACTACTCGAGATACCGATTGGAGAGAGATGCTGCCATCGCACGGCTGTCGGCTTCTGAGGCCCGGATGAAAAAGTTTGAGGAGAACGAGGGGATGATGGATGAGATGCTCCAGGACATGTATCTCCGAACTTGGAGGCAGGGTAACCTGTCCTGGATGGACGACTATCCCCGGGTCATGGCTAGAATATATCTTCGGGCTTTGGAGGAGGCTAAGGCCGATGCGGATAAGGAAGGTGGTGCGTCTTTCAGGATGGATGTGGTTACGGCCCAATTCACTAAGGAAGAGAAGGTGGCGGTTAAGGAGGGCGTGTGGCTGCTTGCTGAGGATGAGGTAGGCGTGCAGCTAGATGATGATGATCAGGGAGCAGACGCTGGTAAGTCTTCCTTTTTAGTCTTTTCATGATTTGATTGCTTATCTTTCATGACTAATGATGGATTCTCTTCTGAATTGGGCAGGCGGGACCTCTGGAGTACATGCGGGGAGTTCTGACCCTGCAGTTAAGTAGATCCGGATGGCGGGTAGGACAGAGGCGGGGCCCCGATGTAGTTGAATCTTTTATTCGATCTGTTTGACATTCCTGTACATACTAGTCCAAAACATTATTGTATTTTTAGGCTGTAATTATATCATTGTAACGAACGTCTTTATGTAACTTTATGACATAAGCAGATTATGTTATGTTCGAATGTGGTTGTTATTTGATATGTTGCATAAGAAATACAGCTGCGTGTTTATGCATATGATTCAATCGTATTTGATGCTAAGTTTCTGCTCGAAATATTGTTTCATGTTTTGCAATGCCAATATGATGTGTGAATAAATTAAAGCTACATATTTGTATACAAGAGAAGGTAGTACCACCCTTCGTGTTTTAGTTGTAGAGGGTTGCTTTGAATGTCTTGCGTGACCGAGTATGCAATGTAGCTGAGAGTTCCGTCATCCGGATGTGAGTTCATATTTCCACAAGCGAGAGTTCCCCTATTTTGTGACCTGTACTTTAGGGATTGTTATATAGAATAGGAGAAAAGTTTTTGAATGAAACGGAAATATGAGAAACAGTAAAACTTCCAATCACGGAAGGCCGTTGATATGCTTAAGTTCGTGGCAAACGGGTTTTGTAGTCACTTTCCCTAGCTGTGGGTCTTGGAGACATTTTTCACCCATCTTACACCTCTGCAGTGAGTTTATCTTTTTTACCACAGCCTCACTTAAGACAAATCGGAGCCGAGATCGCGCACAGCAACTAGCCGAGCCATTATGGCCCGTAATCGTGGGTATTATTCGATTTACTATGGCCGGCTAGCGTGGGTGCCGATCGTCAACCGTGAACTACCCCTGGCTGGCCACACCTTATGTTGGGGTTTAAAGTAGGTTCACAGTTGCCGGCGAGCTGAACGCCGTAATGAGCTGCCATCGGCTATAGTCAGCCTTCTTGATGGCTTATAATCGGCTCATTACAGTTGGCTTTGAGGGCAGTCGCGAGCAATGAGTTAACCCACAGCAGAGGGATGATGGAGCAAAAGTGTCTCATTGGCGAGTGCATAGATTCGCATAGTACCTGTTGGGTCTTGTCTAGGTGAGGTTGCACCGTGAAGTGTCCAGAATGGAAACGTCGTTATACATGATTTTGTTCAACAGAAAAGGATGAAGCTTAACAAGCAGCCAAGATATAAAGGAACAAGTTCAAAAGATACAAGATTTTTAAAGTGGTTCGGCATGAAAATGCCTACGTCCACTGATTCTCCTTGTTAATTCACTTTATATGGGCAGTACAAGTTAAGAAAAGTATCGACGGAGGTGTTGGATGTTCCATGCCATCTGGAACACCTCTCCGTCCACTGTTGACAAAATATAGGCTCCATTGCGGAGATCTTTATGATACATAGGGTCCGTCCCAGATTGGATCTAGCGCTCCGGGGCATGGGAAGATCCGCTTGAGGACAAGATCTCCTTCTTGTAAGCTGCGGTGCTTGACTTTGGAGTTGTATTGTGCTGCAACTTTTTGCTTATGAGCTGCTGCTTTGAGTGCTGCATCGTTTCTTCTCTCCTCATTTAGATCCAAAGACATGTGGAGGAGTTCTTCGTTCTTTTCTGGGTTGTAGTTTCAATTGGGAGCATGGCCTCCGATCCGTACGCCAAAGAGAAAGGAGTATGTCCTGTTGATGTTTTGTAAGATGTGCGGTAGGCCCAAAGTGCCGTAGGAAGTTCATCCACCCAAGCGCCTTTTGACTTTCCAAGTTTCTTCTTGATTAGGGTTTTGAGGATTTTGTTGACCGCTTAGACTTGTACGTTTGCCTGGGGATAAGCCACAGATGAGAAGCTTTTGTGGATTCCGTGCTCTTGGCACCAGTCGGTGAATTCCTCGCTGTCAAATTGAAGCCCATTGTCCGATATGATTTTGAGTGGTACCACGTACCTGCATAAAACATTTTTGATCAAGAAGTTAATAACTTTTACTGAAGATATTTTATTTAAAGGTTCCGCTTCCACCCATTTGGTGAAATAGTCAACTGCCACTATGGCATATTTGGCTCCGCCTCGGCCCATTGGCAGTTCGCCAATCAAGTCAATTCCCCATATTGCAAAGGGCCAAGGGCTGGTCATTTGAGTAATCTCATTTGTGGGCAGTCGAGGAATCTTAGCAAATTTCTGACATCTGTTGCATTTCTTGACGAAGTCCAAGGCGTCTTTGTTTAAAGTGGCCAGTAATACCCGTATCGGAGTGTTTTCTTGGCTAGAGTCTGCCCTCCGGTGTGATCTCCGCAACTTCCTTGATGGATGTTGAACAAGACTTCCCTGGCTTCCCTTCCAGCGATACACCTTAATAAGGGATTAGAGAAGCCGCGCCGATAGAGGATGCCTTCTTGTAATGTGTAGCGGGAAGCCTTCCTTAAGATTTTCTTAGCTTCGTTACGCTCGTCGGGCAGTGTGCCATCTTGTAAATATTTCCGGATAGGAGTCGCCCAAGTTTCCTCTTCGATTGCAGCTATCATACTCATTGTCTCGTAACTCGGGGCTAGTTGTTGTGAGATGGTTATTGTTCGGGAAGCGGCGCCGTCCTTCATGCTAGCTTGCTTTGCCAGTTCGTCGGCTTCCTGATTCTCTTCTCGAGGAATGTGTTTGATTAAATAGTGATCCAACTGATTGAGCAGCAGTTTGGTCTTCTTTAAATATGTTGTGAGTCGTTCTCCTCGAGTCTGGAATTCTCCCAGTATTTGATTTACAATAAGTTGGGAATCACTATGGAGACATAAAGAACCGACTCCAATCTCTAGGGCAAGTTCTAATCCGGCTCATTGTTGGTGGCAGCGAATTCCAGCCTTAGGGCGTAGTGCAGCTTCCTTCCCCTGGGGGTGATTATCACAACGCCTGCCCCTGAGCCTTGTTCATTTGATGCTCCATCTACGAAGAGTTTCCACTTGATATCTTCTTCTATTTCAGATTGCTCCTTACCTTCGTTAATAGTGAATTCAGCAATGAAATCAGCTATGGCTTGCCCCTTGATAGCGGTGCGAGGATGATAGGTGATATCATATTGACTCAGTTCAATGCACCACCTAAGTAGTCGCCCAGAAGTGTCGGGGCGATGGAGTACTTGCCTTAACGGTTGATCGGTTAAAATTCTGATGGAATGAGATTGGAAATAGTGTCGCAGTTTCCGTGACGTGATTAGCAAACAGTATGCTAGCTTTTCAAGTTTAGGGTATCTGGCTTCCGCCCCTGTAAATCTCTTGCTTACAAAGTATACGGGCCGCTGCGCGCGGTTGTCTTCTCTCACCAAAGCGGCGCTTAAAGCATGGGACGATACAGCAAGGTATAGGTATAGTTCCTCGCCTTCATTCGGAGTTGAGAGTATTGGTGGTCTCTGGAGGTGTTCGATTAAGTTAAGGAAGGCTGTCGAGCATTCGTCAGTCCATTCGAACTTTCCTTTGTCTTTCTTTAGAGCTTCAAAGAAAGGGATGCATTTGTCGGTTGCTTTAGAGATGAACCTGCTTAGGACGGCCACTTTCCCGTTTAGGCTTTGCATCTCTCTTCGAGTGGATGGTATCTTGATATCTTGCAAAGCCCAAACTTGTTCGGGGTTTGCTTCAATCCCCCTGGCATGGACGATGAATCCCAAGAACTTTCCTGACGATACTCCAAAGGAGCACTTTAGAGGGTTCAGCTTCATTCCATATTGGCGAAGTACTTGAAACATCTCATCCAGGTGGTTTATATGATCGTTGGCTTTCCTCGATTTTACCAGCATGTCATCCACATAAACCTCCATAGTTCGTCCCATTAGTTCCGCAAACATCTTGTTGACGAGGCGCTGATAAGTAGCTCCGGCGTTTTTAAGCCCAAAAGGCATTACCCTGTAGCAGCACATTCCCCGGTCAGTGATGAAACTAGTATGGTCTTGATCGGGGACATGCATAGGGATCTGGTTATATCCTGAGTATGCGTCCATAAAAGATAAGAGATCGTGTCCGGCGGTGCTGTCCACGAGCTGATCGATTCGGGGGAATGGGAAGCAGTCCTTCGGACATGCGTCATTTAAGTTGGAGAAATCGATGCATGTTCGCCACTTCCCATTAGCCTTCTTTACCAGTACCGGGTTGGCGATCCATTTTGGATAGATGGCTTCTTGTATGAAGTTATTGGCAAGTAGGTTCTTTACTTCTTCCTCGAGGGCTGTTGATCGTTCTGCCCCCATGCTTCTCTTTTTCTGCTTTACTGGCACCTTGGTGGGATCGATGTTCAGCACGTGGCATGCTACGTCTGGGGAGATTCCTGTTATGTCAGCGTGCGTCCATGCAAATACATCCATGTTGTGGCGAAGAAAATCAATGAGTTGACCCTTTAATTCTCCTTTTAGTTGAGATCCAATTTTCAATAGTCTACTTGAGTCATGTTTGTCTACAGCTACGAATTCCATAGCCTCTGCAGGCTCGGCGGTGGCCTCCTCCTCTTTGTCCCTGGGGTCTAATTCATTGAAAGGGTCACTGGTATATCGAAGAGAAGGGGCATTCTTTAGTTGCTATGCTTCTAAGATTTTCATGCATAGAGTAGCCTCTGCATTTTTCCCTTTATTTTTTCTGCGGTTATTGCGAAGTTCAGTTACATAGCAGTCTCGAGCAGCGTCTTGATCTCCCTCTATTTCTCCTATTCCGTTATCTGTTGGAAATTTCATGTTCAGACACCATGGGGCTAGGACAATTTGGAAGTCAGACAAGGCTGGTCTTCCCAAAAAGGCGTTGTAGGCCGAATGGTTCTCTATTAGTACAAACGTTTGTTTTCGCACAATGGAGCGGGGATGACTTCCTATTTCGACAAAAAGGTCCAGTTGCCCGAGGGACATCTTCGCATCTCCAGTGAAACCATGTAGTGGTTTGTTGCAGGGAGACACATCCTTCATTGACAGTATTATTTTGTCGAAAGCATGCTTGAATAGGATATTTACCGAGCTTCCAGTGTCTATTAAAATTCGAAAAACTTTGGCTGGACCGAACCAGGCAAAGATGACCATAGGATCCATGTGTGGGTACTGTCTTCCCTCTAGATCACGCCTACTGAATGTGAGTCGTCATTTTCTTTCCGTTTCGGGTGGCGTTCTTCCATAACAGAGTTAACGTAGCCTTCATCGTTTCTAAGTGACTTACCATATCTTTCCATCTCCGCCCAGCTTCTGTCGACGATGTGTGGTCCTCCTGATACGGTATGGACCACTATTTTCTCTTGACTAGAGCCGCTGGTGTTGCGATTTCCTCCACCTACTTTTGGGAGGGGTAGCCCAGGATTCTCATTGGCAGGAGTCGAAGTCCTGTTCTGGCTTTTTACATAGCGTTCCAGTCTCTTCCTTCTGATGTGTTCTTCAATCAAGTCCCGGAGATGGTGGCATTCATTGGTGTCATGTCCATGGGATTCGTGGAAGCGGCAGAACTTTCCAGACTTGAGTGCGTTATTTGACTCCTTCTTGTGCGGGGGGCGCTTGTATCTAACTTCGTCTTGAGTGGCTAGGAAGATGTTTTCGATCGTTTCATTCAAAGGAGTGTAAGAGTCAAATCTTGGTCCAGGTCGATATAAGCGCTTTTCTCCCTTCTTTCCCCCAGCATTGTCTCGAGAGTCATTTCTCCGAACAACCTTTGCTGCCGCGGGAACCCTGTCTGTAGCTGTCTTAGCATGTTGCCCTGACTGCCTCTCAGTGGCAGCGTCTTCAAGTCTCATATACTTTCCAGCTTCATGGAAGAAATCAGGTAAAGTAGCTGGCTTTTCCTTGGTTAGTCTTCTAGCAAATTTAGTATCCGGATGTACACCACTGCAGAGAGCCATTAGGATAAGTTTCTCGTCGGCATCTTGGACTGCGGCCGCCGCAGCGTTGAATCGGGTGAGATATTGTTGCACTGTCTCTCCGGGTTTCTTCTTGATATTAGATAAGGAATAAGCGTCCTTGGGTTGTTCCACATGAATGCGGAACTGACTGATGAACTTTTATTTCAACATTTCCCATGAGCTGATGGACCCTTGGGGTAGATGGCAGAACCAGGAGGTAGCTAGATCTGCCAAGAAAAGTGGGAAGCATTTACACAATACTCCCTCCGTTGCTCTGCTCATGAGCATATGCCGGGTGTATCTCTGTAAGTGTACGATGGGGTCAGAAGTTCCCTTGTAAGGTTCCATCGTTGGCATTTTCCATTCCCGGGGGTGATGGCAGTTTCGATATTGCGGGTGAAGGGGCTGGTTACCCTAGCACCTATTCCCCGATCCCTTTGCTCCCGTTGGACGCACTCTCTGAACAATCGCGCCATCCTTTCATCAGAACTTGGAGCGGATAAAAATGAGTTTGGTTCTTCCCTGCGGGATTGATTCCACCCAGATGACCTGTAAGGATGGTATCGTTTATCACTCCTGACATTCTCCAATGGCTGCCTCTGGTCTTCCGAGGGCATGCTGGGGTCAGCCACAGTTGGCCCTTGCCTTGATCTTCCCCTACTGGGTTCTGTTCTTAGCACTTCCTCGGGTCCAACTTCGGGCTGGACTCCAGCTTGGCCCCGTCTACTGGTGTTTCCATGGTTAGGTAGCATGACAGGCTCAGCTACATCCGACCCTTGCCTGGTACCTCTCCCGTTGGGTTCGGTTCCAAGCGTTTCCTCGGGTCGGAATTCGGGCTGAGTCCGAGCTCGGCTCCTACCATAGCTGTTTCTGTTGTTAGCCTCTTCGAAGAAGAAAGACCCCTGTCGTCTCCTAGATCCTCCAGACTGGGACTCACCCCATGATTCAGTGTTACGGTTGGATTCTTCAGCATCCCTTAAGCGTGACATGAGTTGGTCCACCAAGGCTTCTTGTTGAGATGCGAAGCGGTTAGTTACTTCAGCCACAATCCTCTCCAGATCCGCCCTTGTAATTGGTTGTTCTGTAGCGGGGGCTGTCGGATTTGCCTGATTTAAATTTGTCGTTGGAACCTGACGATTGTCTTGGTCCCTGATCACTGGATCTGGGATACTGCCAGTTGCAATGTTCTTTCCTTTGTTAGTATCTTTCTTCCGTCCGGGAGGCATGTTTTCCAAATGAACGATGCTGACAGGAAAAGGATTAAGTGGGAGAAGCTGAAGCTTCGAGCTCCTGTTCTCAGTGAAAGCACCAAAATTGTTTGCACAAGAAATGGGTAAACACCTCCTAGTCGTATGATTTAGTTGATTATATGTTGATCTGGATGGTTTGGGTGATTTATGCAAATATATGAAATAGATGGACTAAACTGTAAAAGACACACAGATTTATAGTGGTTCGGCCTGAACGTGCCTACGTCCACTTTATATGTTATTCCCCTTTTTCTTTCAGATTACAAGTACAAAGCTTTGTATACAAGTATATGAAAGTTGTTTGAAAGTTCCTTCCGTGCTTGAGCTCTCAAACTTGTCTGCCTTTATTGTACCCCTACCCCTCTATTTATAGAGTGTGGTTGGGGGCAGGGGTCTTGGATGTATATAGTTGTTGGCGGGTTTGTACTGGTGCAATCTGGCCTGGTAGTGTCGGTCCGGTATGCCATCCTGATGTTGGTTCTGCAGTGGTAGATGGAGTTGGACCGGTAGCAGCATGGATCGGTGGTAACATGGATCGGTGATGGGGGGATAGATCCTGGGTCGGTGATAGATGGTCTTGGGTGTTGGTTCGGCTGTGCTATGGACCGGTGCTGGTGGAGGTGAGGGCCTTTGGTCCGGTGGTGATGTTGGTTCGGCCGGTGGTCCAGCTGTAGGTGATTCGGTAAGCAGGTGGTCCGGTTGTAGACGATTCGGTGGCTCGTCCCATGCTTCTCCATCCTGATTCGGTGGTGGTAGAAACATACCCAACAACATCGAATCATAATAAAAAATTCAAAATTTTCAAAATTAATCAAAGTTTTAAAATGTCAAATGAACAATACAGAATCCTACACACTGCATTTTTAATTAAAGTGTGTATTTCATATGTAATGTAAAAAAAATATACTAGAAATTTATGACAATATTTGATATTTATTAGCATATATAGCAAACTAAAACAAAAAATTACCGGAACTAGAAAACCGGAATTAAAGCGGAACTTTCGGAACTTTCGGAATGGAACCAGAAATTTTAAAATTACCAATGGCCGGAACGGAAACGGAAAACGGAATTTTAAACCTTGGTTTTAACCTATTTTGCAATAGAATGACAAAAATTTTACCATTTTATTCATCCATTTTCTGTTTAGTTAATCAGCCATAAATTGAATTGAACCAGCCAACATTAGATGAACAAGTCATATCATGTTGTTCTGTGGTTAGTCCAGTTCAATTTTTTACAGTGAATATGTTCTGTGGTTAGTCTAGTTCAATTTTTTGCAGTGAATAAGTAGCGTTAGTTGCAGTTTTATTACCAAACACTTCAATTTAGGCACATAATATTTTTGGTATGTCCATCAAATATGACCTGGATATAGGAAACTAGGAAGCGTGCATGTCCAAACACGCATGAGAAATCACTGCAATATATACCGAACATAAGGACGCAAAAAGCTAGGTATTATATGCTTTTGGTTCCATATCTTACTTATCGGTTGCAAACATATGATCGATCACACACACTGCTGGTGCTTCAAAAATCAAAACTAACTAGTTCTAGTAGAACGGTGGATAACTGACCATTCAACTTTGTAATTTGAGAAGAAGAAAACCATTGGTTTTAATATTTCAATAGATTCAGTTAAAAATATGCATCTGATCAAACTATTTGCATTCTTAAAATATAATAGCAATGAACAAAATAAAGTAAAGAATAATTAAGTGTTGGAAATAATATATATGAAATTTTTGCGTGTGCGCGTGCGTATACGTTCATACACAAGCACGCGCATGCACGCACACATACATCTATATTATTTAAAAAAAATTTAATGAATATGATTTGCACGACGTTTTTTTTTGAAATTCTGAAAATACTCTACATCTATCAATGAATTTTCGCTATCAATTTGCAACCGATGCACCAACAAAACCGTTTGAAATAAAAGTGCCCGTCAAATTTCACACTTATAGTACACATCTGATCATTAATTTTTTGTTACATAAGAAGTAAACATCTCTATCTATTAGATGTACGTGCGTACGATCTATACCAATACGTATGCACATTTATACCAATGTATATAAGGGATCCTTAGACTATAGAGATAATGAGTTTAAAAAAAATTCTTAAAATCTATTTGCAAAATCAAAGAAAAATATATTAGATGTACAAAGAGGAGAGGAGAAAAACACTCTTTGAAGTAGAAAAAACGCTTTAGCACTACCAAGAAAGATAAAATACACTATCTTGACTTTGTATTATTTGATTTTGAAAATCTATGATAAATCTATTCCTAATGTGATGAAATAGAAGACAACAAATTCTGGTTCAGGTGTTGTAAATAACTAAAATGTAATGCCCATTAATGGTAGTATAATACAATCAAATTCATTAAATGTGTATAAAATTAGTCTGTGGCTTTTGAAGACTATAGGTTTCTGCAGTCCAAATTCTATTTTACATTTTCGAACATTCACAAAACAGAAGTGGTTATGTTTTAAGAGCACCTAGATATGTAATTTTAGTCCACAACTATGTGCCTTCCTTGATATTAAATTTGTAATCTTATGAATATTACTTATGTAGGCAAGTCTCAAAGCTCAACAGAAATAACCAAAATATGTCAATGCCAGAAAAATAAACTGCACATACTAAACTCAAAATATACCAAGTTTCAAAGGTAAATTTTACGTTAAATGGTATAACCATGTATGTTAAGCTTATATAATTCAACGACCAACAAATATACATGCAGAACAAAACAAAATGAAAACCCATTTGCATCCATGAAAGCACTAAATCATTTGGTCCAAATGCATACATGCTATAATTAGCAATCCGATGTCAAATTAATTTAAGGTGCAGTGCTTGAATCATGAATCAACAAAAGCAAATATTAAAAAAGGGGCAAGCAAAACAAATGCAAGTACTCAATGTGCTTGACATTCATGAAATACAAACTAAGGCTATATGGCGCTATGTATGAGTTTGATTGAGAGATAAATTATTCAAATCACAGCCAATTGTGAACATAAGAAAATAAATCTAAATACTAGTGTAACCGCACTTAAAAATTTAAGTGCTCTAAACCATTTACAAAATAGCAAACCAACGGCATGGGGCATGCATGTGGAAATAATATCCACGTACATTGAACCTAATCAACCGATATCCTAGCTCTAAATCAGGTAAAAGCATGGAGGTAAATGTTCTTGTATAAATGTCAGTTTACTCGTCATAAACTTACCTTATACACTAAACAGATAATCAACTCTTGTATAAACCCAAGGTAAATAGTTCTATACAGCAATGTATAAACAGTTCTGATTAACAAATGTTTATAGAGATGTTAATGCCAAGAACAAAAGTAGCATAATTAAATATGCATTTTCGATGATACCATTGTGGATATATTAAATACGAATGTCATGAAATCAAAGCATGTAGATGACTATGCAAGAAGTAAATATAAAATACAAATCAAGGTATGGGGATCACATCCTTCAAGTCTAAAAACTTAATACTGCCAACCGAGTTATAAAATGTTTAGCAACACGGCGAATTCAGCTAAGTCTGAAAACTAAAATCACAAGTTACTTGTAAAATCCTTGCAGATAATGTAGAATCATGGCCAATTGAAATTCTTAATCGCATAAATCCATCTGCTTTCTTTTTGCCTTACAAGCACAATGCAAACGCTGCAGCAATCGGCTCTACAACTGGTTTAGTGAGATTATCAGGCTCATCTTCTCCACCATCAACAGTAACCCCTAAGTTATCACCGTACACATCAATAAACCAATTTAAACTATTAATTTGTTATATAGTTTAAAGGTGCAATAATTTTCATAATAAAACCTTAGTCCGTAGAGCTACAAATTATTTACTTTATTACAAAACTGCAGCTTCTATAGGTATAAACTCCTGCAATATTCTATTTATCATCACCATGACATTCATGAACCTGACAAGTACCCCAAATTTAGATGGTGTTCACTAACTCAGGCTGCAGTACATAAGTGAGATCAATGTAAGAGCAATCTCCAACGAGATCAATGTGAGAGCATCAATGAAAAAGAAAGCTTTAAATGAGAGCTTTAGATTATGCTGATAGGGTGGAAATGATCGAGTTTCATAAACTTTGATATCTCGACTAAAACAGTACATCACTGTTACCCAAAATTTTAACACTTCTTTTGTAACGACCCGATATTTTCAACCATTCGCATCCGCACATGTCGGACTTGAATTGCTCAAAATGCCGCGTTATAAATAAAATTTGGCAAATCACAGAATATACAGTAAATAAATAATCACAGACCACAGACACAGAGTAAATAATAATGCAGCGGAAATAAAAGAGATAGTAGTTCATGAAGCTACTATATAAAATAAGTTACATCAGAGTTAAACAAGATACTACTGAAGAGTAACAAGATACATCAGGTACAAATCAGAATACATCACTGGAATCACTGGACACTGAAGCAAAATAGATGGCTGGATCTTCAAGCAAAGCTCCAACACCGAAGGTGAGTCTTGAATGCTGAATCACTCAGTCTGACCCGAGTGTAAAGCAAAACAAAAAACACCCGAGTGTAAAGCAAAACAAAAAACACTCGAGTCAAGATTAACATTATTATATTAATAAATCCAACTCAAGTGAAATAACAACTGAAATACAAGTAATCAAATGATGTTTGGCATAACCATCCTCTAAGGATCCGTTAAACTATTTACTATGTAGTAATATTGCGCTATTATAATAATGACTACAGTAAAATAAACTTACTTTAAAAATAGCATTAACAGGTTACCCATGTAGCCCTTAACACGTAATAATGCCAGTAGTCTATACAGTACATGCATATCTCCTGATCGGAAGACTATGAGAAGATACTCTATAGGTACGACACAAATAGAAACTCGTAGTAAGGCTCGCGATGGTAGGTGACACGGCACACGAGGAAATGCCAGGGTAGATATACCAATTACGCACATGGGCTGGTGGTAACTTAGCAGCCACATACGCCCACCTCGGAACACACTCCCGTATTAAAATCGGAGAATGGCCATCAAATCAACCACAAGTAAGAGTATAGTATCGAAGAAGTGCATCCGACCAGAGGAGCTACCCCTTTTGGCCCGAGATCGCTCATGTTTTAGCCACCTTATGCCAACTCACGGGAGTCGGGTCCACGTTCATACCTCAATAGGATCGTCGCCACCATCCTATTTCATTCTGGAATCTCCGCCGCGTACACATTTGTTAAAGTGGTTTTCGACAGTGAGTATGTCCATATCTGATCCCGGTCTCTTTAACAACCAATCGTTATTATAACAACACGGTCATTTCAAAATAATTTATACTTTAAAACCAAAATATCATTTCCATTTCAAAACCATATCAATACGGTATCATTTCCATTTCAAAAATGTATCTTTTCCAAAATCAGAGCATTTTGCAAAGTTATAACACTTTCGAAACCAAAACATTTAAAATTATAACACCTTGGAAATCATAGTATAGAAATCATAATACTTCTCACCTAACAGATTTAAATATTAAAATAGTATATATAAAAAAATTGTTTTCCTCAAATTTACCAATAAATTTCAAATCAACTCGAATTCAAAAATTCAAAATTAATCAAATCTTGTATCATCAACTTCAACTCAATTCAGTTCTTAATAAAACATTTCAAATTATCGATTCCAAATACAGATTTGAACCTCAAATAAACCCTTTTAATTTCAATATATTCCAAAGCTTTAAACATCCCATATTTTCAAAACTAAATTTGATAACTTTATATATATATATATATATATATATATATATATATATATATATATATATCAACTTCAATTCACTATTATTTAGTTTTGAAATATTTATATAATAAATCCAATATCATTTAAATAAAAATCCAAATTTCAAATGACTGAATATTCCTTCAATTTATTTAAACTTGATATATTCACTTAAATCACCTTAAACAAAAATCAAGTTATAATATCATAATTCATATTCTTTAAAATTTCAAATTCCATAAGTTTCAAATTAAACTAATTTGAGTTTAATCCTCAAATAAATTCAATTTCGGTTTATCTTCTAACCTTAGTTTATTAAATCATTATAAACTCTATATTAAAATGTAATTTAAATAAATACTTATATGTATTACATTTTAATAAAATCAACTTTATTAAACTTATTTTAAAATAAACAATTTATATATAGCTTAAAATCAAGAATTTAACTATATTTAAAATAACATTTGTATAATATTTGAAATCAATCTTTATATAAAACCATATACTTCTTTCCAAAAACCATAGAAATCATTTCAAAATATTTTTTATATATATAGACCACGATGTCTGTATATAATTTTCTATCCTATAGTCAAGTGACACGGATATTTATCATTTCAATCCGCAATTTAATATATATATACGGGTATATATCATTTTAACCCGCAATCTCAAATTCAATTCAATGAAAATCGCTTGGGTCTATCATTTCAACTCATAACGATTTTCTCCTAATCTAAAGTCCGTTTGGGTATGTATCATTTCAACCCATAGTGAATTCTATACTAACAGGGAACTTGCAGAGTGATAACAGATATGATAATACAACAGGAATGTATCATCAATTTAAATAAGAGATAATGGTGTCAGTTGTCACGGGTGAACAAATGTAGATAACAACATATATATAGCAATGTAAATAACTAACAGCAGCATATTTCAATTATCGTTTCAATTGAAATCAAATTTAATAAATATAAGAACGTTAATCTTGAATGATTGCTCACCTTTCGAGGCTAGAGAGGACAGACAATGAAACGAGTTACAAATCCAAGCATGAATTCCAAAGCAAAGCTAGATTGGCACGAATTTATGAACAATGTTGGTAAATGGGGAAATCGATGAAAATAAATCAAATAGATGGATAAGGCCGAACAATTATATGATATATATAATAAATTTTCACTAAAACAAATTTTAAAACATATATTTAAAATAAAATGAACATTATTATTATATACAATTTTCTAATTCAAGACAAAGATAATATAAATTCAAACATTAAGGATTAGATATATTATATACCTGAAAACCATTACTCAAACAAAAATCTTAAACACACATTAAAAAAACTGTTAGAAACCAAATGATATATATATATTTAAACCATATGTAATTTAAGATAAAATAATAATATATATATAGCTTATATAACCGAAACACATATATAACTATATAAATACCATCCCGACAAATTTCCAAAAACAAGCTAAAACTTTATGCTTTTATATGAAATAATATAACATTCAGTTACTAAGTATATACTAGTTCAAACATATATATATATATACACATAAATGGTTACGGTCAGTACTTCAAAGTATACTTCTAACATTTATATACATCTGGTCACAACTTATAAAATATAACACTTCAAAATATCATGAATATACTTTACATAAATACATACATACATACATACATATATATATATATATATATATATATATATATATATATGTTTAACAAAATCTGGCAATCTTGCATATAAATATAGATCTGTAAGCGTCAGTATAAACTCACACATACATAAAAATATACTTTGAATCAGAATTAACGCGCGCGCGCGTGTGTGTATAACATAATACAAATAAGCTTGAAGCCAATATACTAGACGCGTCATTGTTATGTGTGTGTGTATATATATATACACATTTTAAAATCAACGGCCAACGACACAATATCAAACTAATACATATATTCAATTATATAGTATACATAATATAGTTTAAAATAAATACATTACAACTATTACTGAAAACATATGTCGATATATATATATATATATATATATGTATATATATATATATATATATATATATGTATATATAAACGTATTATATATGTATATAATATATTTGAAAAAAATAAATGTTCATTATAAATCAATATAAGCTTGCCTTATTACAAAACATATAACATATAATTTATAAGTACTATATTTACTATTGTATATAAACCGGAAATAGTAACACAGATTAGAAAAACATGTATGTTTGAACTATCATCAGTTACTAAAACAAACGTATCATGTCTATATTTCAACTATCAATATAAAACTAGTACAAACTCAATATTGACCAACATTTACCTATCAGACTATATAGGTGCGCATATATCAACAGGAATAGCCACAAGCTATTGGACGTCGGAGAAGACACGACCAGAGGTGGCTCGGGCTCGAAAAAAGGAGGGGATGGAGGTCAAGATCTATGGCGAAGCGGAGTGATGGGTTCGGAGAGTTTTGCAGTGGGTGTTTTCTTTAGGGTGTCTGCACAGGATGAAGGGATGACGCGGTGGACGAGGGGTGGAGGGCGGCAATGGTTGTTCGGCATGATGGGTTAGTGGCATTCGATGGAGGACAAGGTGGGCCAGAACAAGCTCGGTCAGGGGAAGAAAGTAGTCGCGTGCTGTTCGTGGAAGAGGAGGTCGAAGCTGGGTTGTCATGAGGTGGGCGGCCAGTGGAGTCGATGGTCTGCGGCTTTGGAGAGGAAACATGGGGAGGCCGAGTGAATAGTGGAAGAGGAAAGAGCATGGAAGATGGCATTTGGTCATGTTTTTCATTTCACAGCCATGGGAATAGATCTGGGGTGGGGAAAAGAAGAATAACCTCAGAGGAAAAGAAAATAATCATAAACGTTAATATATATAAGTTTTATAAAGAACGAACAGTAATGAGGAGGACCAAAAATGAACGCACAGAACAATTAAAAAATTGAATTGATGGTATGACAACCATTGCCAGTTGTATTGCAGAAATGATAATGGCTGTTTGAATTACACGGCAGATAACTGAAAGAGTATAAAGAACCCAATAGTCAAATTGCGTAACCGATACGGAAATCGTTTCGTAGATTTCGCTGTCTCGTAGGCTTCGAAATATGCAAATGAATATATCACGGAGATCAGCATGACGAGACGATCAAAACGGTATACAGATATTAGTGGTACGATCATCCGATCAAAAGTCGATAATCGGTACCGATATACGTTGCTATTCCATACGGAGCTAGAAACGTCCGAATTTCGCGAAACGATTTCTGCAGTCTGATTCAAAGTGTTCTAAATAAATTTTCTCGTGTTGATATAGTTAGGTTTCGAAAAACTTTTAAATTTCACCGTTATTAACTGATTTAAATGGAAACAAAATTACACAATAAAATAAACTTCAATATTATTAGCTGAAAATTTACCAGTTGTTATGTTAAAATAGACGTATTCCGATTATTAAATTTTTATTTTAAAATTTTATTATTTAAAATTCGCAAAATTTCAGTTAAATGTATATAAAAAAATTATTATAAATTTATGGATCGTTACATCTTTTGCCTCATTTGCTACAAACAAGATACAACTAATGGTATACCCAAGTTTAGTTGTATGGTTTTTTGTTATTTCAATGCAATGTAATTTCATATTCCTGATTCATTTAATATAATTTGAAATTTGAAATTTCAAAAACAAATTCAATTTGGTATTTCAATACAACAATTTTAAAAATCACACTTTCAGCTTAACATCAATTCACATTCAACTATGATATCCCCATAGCTTCATTTTTTCATCCTTTAATAAACAAGGATACCTTTTAATTTCCTAGATAATCACTATACTTGGATATTAATTCAAGTACGTACTTTGAAATTATTACATTATGAAACAATTTCACAAACACTATATATATATATTAATAATAATAATAATTCAATGCCATAAAATCAACTGCGTCTTTTTGAAATTCCCGTAATACATTTCTACATTTTTTTTCCGTCTCTTATAAAACCCTAACACTCATAGTTGTCTCGCTACAAAAAGAGGTAGAGGCGATTCCAGATGCAATGCGATTCCAGATCCATCATCTTCTCCAATAATCTACGATGTTGATTCACAAAACAGCACAGACTTGGGCTACTTCAACCCGGTTCCAGAATATCGGCTAAGGTTAGATCGACAATCCAATAATTTTTGCTTAATGTCTTCTCCAATGATCCATCGTCTAAACCTCTTAAGAAATAATGTGTTTCATATCATTTATGTAAATCCTAGCACCATCGTCACCTTCCGTCAACGTCGCCGCCTTCCATCAAAAATCTCCACCCGCATTCCTTTCGATTAACTCTCCTCTTTGCCTGTTCTGTGAGTATTTCACCCACTCCAAATCGAATTTGATTTTTAATCACTAACTCAAGTACATTTATGCGGTTTGTACATATTTAGGCAAATTGATTTTTCAGATTTAACCAAATTGCTCTAAACTAGGTTTTATATTCCATTAGAGGTTGAATTTTTAAACTGTTAAAATGACTGCATATAAATTTGAGTAACCTAATCACCGTGATACTGTTATGATTAACATTGCTATGTTTGCATTGTTGTTTCCATACTAACATTTTTATTGGCAATGCTATGTTTGGAAATGGTTGTATCTATTTTGATTTTATAGATCTTACTATTAATAACATAAGCTTTACTAAGTTTAACCGACTTTAGTTTTATCATAACAAGAAACTTCATATGAAAATCTCTTACTTCATATACCTGAGTCATAATTTATCGTAACTGAGATTAACATCATTGCAGCTAGCAATGACAGCAAAAGTTGTATCAATTGCATGACATTTGGTTTGTTCATTTAATCATCTTTTATAATTATGCAATGAGCAAGGTGGCCAGATAGAAAAGGCAGTTAGTTCATCTCAGTGGAGTTCCTTTCGGTAATTACTGTCAATTGAAACAGGAGCATTTTTCGACAAATTCTAACTTTAAGATACAAACCGACGAAATATGGCTATGTAAAAAATTATATATGATCTTAAATTTCCATACAAAATATGAATTGACATTACATTACTAAAAATAACTTTGAAATCAAATATTTCTTTTCAATATCAATATTTCTAACTGAATATTATATGCAGCCTTTGATGAAAATATTTGGTTAATTTGTTAGGACTTCTAATTACATGTTCTTTGTCAACCGTGTATGCATGCAAAGTGTAGGTTAGATTCCGGAGAATGTTCTTGAAATAAATATCTGGTGAGTTGGTTTATTTTAGAGCGTTAATAATTACACCATCTCTTTTCATATTCTCAATGTCTTTGTTAACTTCTGTTCTCAACATAAATATCATGTTTCTAATGTTGTATGATATGTATTGACTATTTCATTTCTCTTTGTAGTGAATTTGATGAGAAATATACCGAATAACAAGTGAATGCGGAAATAGAGCAGTAATTAGTTCATATCTATGTATACTAATAATTAAGGCCCTTAACATCCAAGCATTGCATACATATTCACATCAATAAATAAGAGACATAACAAGATTTCTTAAAATAGTATACATAATTAACATAGTTATGTTGTCTTTTAAGATAAAACTTTACATAGAAGAGATAACTTCTTTGTTCTCCATTAACATATAATTTAATCGTTTTTACATTGCTTGAGTTTTTAGCATTTTTCCCAATTTCTTGATTTAAAAAAAAAATCAAAGCAAAATGATTTCCTTCACAATGTCATGAATGTTAATTAATTCAAGAAGAACTTCATTATTTTATGTAACAACCCTAGATTTTTATGTATATTTTAATTTTGACTTTATTTCATTTTTAAATTTTTTTAACTGGTTCCATTTCAAACTTTTCATTTTTAAATATAAACTTTGATTATTATGTGATTTATAATTCCAAAATGGTATAAATTGAATATTTTCCTGAAATGTTGATTTCGGTAAATTTGGGTCAAACTTTGATTTTTAAATTTCAAATTTAAATATTTAGATTCTTAAATTTTATCTTTTATTATGAAAATAGACTTAATAACATGAATACTGCTTTTCGTTTCGTTGAAGACAGATTTAAATTGTGAAAGTTACGTATATTCCAATATTGAGTGTAATCTACTTTATTTAGCAATTCTGTTTATTTTAAATAATATAAACTATATTTTTATTGTCATATTTTATTTTAAAATATGTCAATATGTCATGTTATATATATTTTGTCTTTTAAATTTTATTAAAGTGGTGTTTAATTTTTCCCAAAGTCTATTGCATTTATTTTCTATTTTTAAAGGCTAGTTTCCATTTTTCTGCTATTTTCTTCATTAAATTATATTAAATTAATATTTATTTATGTATTTTGTGAATTCATTTTTATTTTGTGTTCTTATCTTTATTTATAAATATTTTTCAAGTACATAAAAATTTCCAAACTTCATTGCATTTATTTTCATATTTTCATGACTAGTTTGCAATTTTTGCTGTTTTTATTAATTAAATTATATATAATTAATATTTATTTATTTATTTTTGTTTATTTACTATATTTTCGTGTTTTTATCTGTAATTATAAGTAATTTTTCATTTATTAAAATTTGCAAAAGAAATTAGAGAAATATGAAGAGTTTTGACCTTTAACATACCATTGTCTTTTCACCTCCTTTTGTCTTTTCAAATTCAATAACACTTGCATTAATCATTTGCTGACCATATCTCTTTGTTTCAGCCGACTCTTCCATTGTTTCTCACGTGAAAATTTTCCCTCAAACCCTAAAAAAAGTTTCGGCCATCTCCAAGAAGAAATTTTGATAAAAACTTTCATTTCTTTTTACATTTTCTACTTGATTTACTTGATTTTTGCACTTGCAATCTCTTATGCAGTTCGGCCCCTCCATCTCCAGCACTTTAGCCGCCTCCACCACCACCTATTCCAGCCACCATACCCTCCTCTCCACTTCCATTCCAGAGACGAGGCCATCCATGTTGATGATCCACCAAAATATGAAGCGAACTCCACTTATATCCAACATAGCCTGGCTACCTTGCTTCCATCACCTCCTCCATCACTTTGGCCGACCATACACCGCCACCACCAGCAAATTCCTGACCTGAGCCCACTGCCACATCATCCTCCAGCGCACTACAGACCAGGCCGTGCCCTCCTTGGCCTTGGCCGAGCCCTCTAGTGCATAGGAATCCATGATATTTGCCTTGTAGTGTTAGTTCATGCTCATATATCTTTGCTTGCTAGGCCGACCTTTAAGAACCCAAACCAGATCCAAACCATGCCTTTAGCCGTTCCATTTTAGATCTGGAGTTGAAGCATCGGTGGTAGAAAGCAAGTGCAAACACTTCGGTGATGTTTTGTATATTCATTTCTAGCTTTGTTTAATTGAATTTGGGTTGAAAACTTATGTTATATTTATTTGTTTTGTCTCATGTATCCAAGGAGAATTAATCTTTGGATCTTCCACTCATCTCTGTGTCAGGTGATCGTGCTTGTTTGGATCTCATTCGTGCATTCGTCGTTGTGTCTCCAGCTCAAAATAGTGAGTTATTCTCACCAGACAATATGTACATATACAACTAGTAAATTGACCCCTTTTGAATCTGTAAAATGCATTATCACCTGCTATATTATGATTATATGATATTCACCCATGCTTATACACCTGTTATAACATATGTTACTGTTATATTATGTTGTTCTGTTATTTTTATCAGTTTATCACACCGCAAGTTCCCTTTAGATTAGAATCACTATGGGTTGAAATGATACATACCCGAACGGACTTTAGAATAGGAGAAAATCATTATGGGCTGAAATGATACGCCTGAATGATTTTCAATTATTTTCATTTACTTGGGATTGCGGGTTTGAAAAGATCAAACCCGGGTTTTCTTTGTAAATTACGGGTTGAAATGATATATACCCGTATCACTTTACCTAGGCTCGAAAATGAAATACAGACTCGTTGTTAAAATATGTTTTCTAAAATTTTAAAATATTTTAGAAATGTAAATATTATAATATTTTGATGTAAACTTGATAAAAAATGATTTTTGTAAAGCATTATTGATTTTCTAAAATTTTATAAGTGAAATAAATAAATGGTAAAATTAGAAAATCTGAAATGTATGTTATTTTGGAAATTATAATTTGGTGATAAATGGAATTTAAATTAAATACGAAAATATGATAAATTTATGATATTTTGAATTTAAAAGAATTTAAAATGATTTATAATATATTAATGATTTTTTTATAAAGTTAAATGTGAAATGAATGAATATTTAAGTTGAAATTTTGAAATATAACTAAAATTGGAAATTTGTGAATTTGGCTTAAAAGTGAATTTTAAGTTAAGTAAATAAAAATGAAATTGAGTTATATTTGAAAATTTAAACTTAAGTGTTAAGTTAAATTTAATTTAATGAATTTAAAATTTAATGTTGGAATTTTAATAAGTAAATTATTATTAAATTTGATTTTGAATGGAAATTGAACTTATAAAATCATGAATATAAGGGTATTTTAAATGATTGTTTTAAAAGTGAAAATGTATAATTATAAGTTAAAAATGAATTAAATAAAAATTTAATTGTTTGTGAAATTATATTGAATATTTGGAATTTAATTAATAGCAATTTTGAAATGCTATTATTTTCTAATGTAAATGATATTACGGCATTTGTAAATGCTGTAGTTGATAGAAATGAACTAAATGGCTAAATTTAAGTAAGGGCTATAATTGATGAATTTAAGTAAGGTTTTATTTGAACTAAAGTAACCCTATTATAGCATTTAAATGTTGTCTTTTGTTAAATTGAATTGTTTTAAAAGTAACTTTCCGTAGCATTGTTTAAATGCTGCGAAAAGGTGAATTTTCACTGTTTGATAAATTTTAGGGAATGAATGAACTTTGAAAAGATTTAAAATTTGGGAAATTTAATAAGTTAATTATTAAATATAATAACTTCATTTTATGATTTAAAAGGAAGTAATTTGTTTCAAAATATAAACTATTTTGAAATGTGTTTTGTAATGGTATTTAAATTAAATAAAAAATGAATGTGGTTTGGAAGATATTATATTTTGATATTATGAAATGGATTTTGAATGATATTGAATTTTGAAATGATATTTTATTTTGAAGTATAAAATACCATTTTGAAATTTTAACCACGGGATGTATTTAATGTATAGTTTAACTGATTCTTAAAGGATGGGCGATCCCAAGCATCCTTTAAGTTATTGTGCATTTCTACTACAGTTCACTTGAGTTGGTTTACATTATATAAGTATATATTGCCCTGACTCGAGTGTTTTGTGTTTTACTTTACGCTCGGGTCAGCCTGAGTATTTACAGCTTAGCTTTGGATTTCTTTTCTGGAGCTAGGAATCGCTGGAGATTCTGCTTGTCTAGTTATCTATTTCCTTTCAGTTTTCATCGTTCTATTTCAGCTCTGGTATTTATAAACTTCTACGTATTTGAGATTTCTATTGTATATGTTTCAGACTAATATTATGTATTATGTTTTGAGAGTTTGTTATAATAGCTTCATGAACTACTATGGTTTTTTTATTTCCGCTACGAGTTATTCTGATATTTCTGTGTCCGTGATTCTGTGATTGTATTTCATTTGCTCCAAATTTATTTACAACGCGGTATTTTGAGCAATTCAAGTCCGACATGTGCGGATGCGAATGGCTGAAAATATCGGGTTGTTACAGTTGGTATCAGAGCTTTGGTTTTAGGCAAACCTTAGCCGGCGGAGCAAAAACTCATTAGAGATAGGGTAAAAATACCCTAGAATGAGTGAAATCAATCTCAGAATCCTTTCTTTGTGAGAGAACGTATTTTCGAAGTATAAAATGATTTCCAAATGATTTTAAAGTATTTTCAAAGATTATTTTTGGTATAAAATTGTTCTTATTTTGAAACCAAGATTTTCTAAACTTCATCCCTTCTGAATCCACCTTGTTAGAAATCTCTTGGTAAGGATTCTTATCGATTAGGATTCCTTGAATTGTGGAATGCTCCCACTTGTTCTGAAATCCAGTCTTGTCTTCCCTATTTTTACCCTTTTGATTTTGGGCATTCCGTAACCCCACTTTGGAATGACCTCTCTAAAGAGCAGTGATTCCGTAAATCTTTGAATGATTTGTAAAGGGGTGAAATTCCTTTATAATTGGCATTGATTCACCGGAGATTTCTGTACCCTCGGATGTCAATTCTATCTATCTCCTGCTCTATCTGGATCCTATATCTGGCGGTCGAATGTCGATTTGCCTCAGATTTCCAAATTGGTTATATTCCGAAAGTCACGGTTGACCGGTTAAGGTTGCCAGTGATTCTTTTATAGGCTTATCCATCTTCTGTTCGATAATTAAATTATCTCATCTTCGTTTGAGTTTATCTTCGAACTAGAATTCTATTCGATTAGAGTTCCTCTAATTTTGAATCTTTATTTGTTTGAAATCCTTCCTTGAACCCTTTGGAAATTTGTGTTTGGTTGTATTTTGAAATTGTGCATACATCGAAATTATTAAGGATGACCATATTTTGTATATAAAAAGTGAAGTGTTTTCGATAAGGATTATATACCTTTTAAAATGAAAATTGGAAGCTTTGAAAGGATTTGAAATTTTGAAATTTATAAGAACTTGATTTATACAAAAATGATTTATAACTGAAGGGTTTTGAATTTGAATTTCGAGGAATCGAATTCCGGTGTTTTGAAATTGGTTTTAAGATTTTGGAAAATATATAATAATAATATGATATAAATATTATTTTTTTAAGAAATGTTTCAAATGTATTCAAATGAATTTCAATGATTTCGAAGGAATTTCAAAGAAGTTTTTCAAAGTTAATTGAAGTCCAGAACTCACTTATGTCGCTGGAAAATATTTTCGGTGATGAATGCATGCATCATCGACATTGATTTTCGAGTTTCTAAGTTAGGGAGAGGCCACTCTAGTAGCTTTGCTATGCGAGTGATTTTGTGAAACCAATTTTGATTTCAGATTTCAAAGTATGGTTTGATATTCGAAAGATAGATCTGTATATATATATTTGAAAAGATTTAAAGTAAGCCGGTGTTCAGTCCTCGAGTTTCAGATTTTGAAACCTAACTTTTGAAATTGATTCACTGATTTAGTGTTTATTTCCATCTCTTGGATTTGAAAATATGATTTCTTCAACTATTTTGAAGGTTCGAGCACTTCCAAATCAAGGTTAACTTTTCAAAGCTAAGAAATTTTGAAAGGTATAAGGTATTTGATAAAGAATATAAGTTTAGTTTGTATGTTTCAAGCATGAAATAATATGATTTTTATAAGTTGAAACTGTTTTGTTAAGTAAATAAATAAGACTATTTTGAATTATACTAATATGAAATTTAGTTTTGAAATGTTTTGGATAAAAATTAGTCTTCAAATGTTTGAGAAAAATTTAGTTTTAAATGTTTTAACTTAGTAACATCTTTATGAAACTATTTATTTAACAAGTTGGAATAGATACATAAGTTGTACGTATGTTGTTTTATTCGCATAATTAATTTGATCCAAGTTTGAGTACACAAGTTCGAGGTGAGTTACACCATTTCGTGTTAGGATTTTTCATTTGAGTCTTGATGGCGAATATTTGATATGGATTTTGGGCTTGATTCTAGAGTTCTCTGTCATAGTATATGGCTATGCAAGGAGACTGATGGCTTCTAGTCAAGAAACCATATCGAAGTCCGCATTAGGGAAGTCGAATGGACAATACTAGTTCAAAACCGAACTTGTGTGATCGAGCGAGCGATCGAATGTAATGTTGCGAAATGATGACATAAGTACATCTTATATCCTAATATCATTGGTATACTTGACGCTGAAATTGAAAGTTGTTGGGTTGGATATCTTTGTAATTTAATTGGAATTTTTTCTTTCATGAAAAACCACTATCAAATTTAAAACCATTTTTCAAAACTATTTTTCTTTTTCTTAAACTAACTGTTTTATTCTATTTTTAATAAAAACTATTTTATATACAAAACTATTCTTAATTAAAAATCTTTTAGTAAGCAAGGATGTTCAATCCCATATGGCTTTTCATGAAGCGAAATTTATTTTTTTGAAAATTTTGATCCTTATATAAGATAAACTTTATGTAAGTATAAAATGATTTTGAAAACCATTGATTTTGATAAATCAATAATTGAAGCTTATATTATTATGAAAGGATATTTGGTTTACCTGTAATTTGAGTTTTTTTAAAAATAATGGATTTATGAAATGAATGTTTCAAAGCTAAGCAATAATGAAGTAAAAATTTGAGATATATGAAATTATAAAATTTAGTTTTGAAATATGGTATATTTAAGCCTTGAATATAGTTAAGACTGAATAGTTTATTTTGTGAATCAAATCTATATTTGAAAAATGATAATATTTGAAATAGTTTTGTTGGAAAAATAAATTGAATTGAACTGATGGTTTGAATTGAATTAAAATTAGAAATTTTAGATTTAAGTTTAATTGAATAAATTTTTGAAATGTAAAGAATTAAGGGAATGTTTTATGATTTCAAATGTATGATTTTCAAAGTAGAAAGATTTCAAGTATTTTGGTTTCGAAAGATTTATAACTTTGAAAGCATTATGATTTTGAAGTGAATATAGGTTTAAAATGGAAATGATTGTGTTTGACCAAAAATATTGTTGATTTGGAAACCAGGAGTATTTTCTAAACCTATTGTTTTAAGAAATTTTGAAACCGAATATATATAACTTGAAAGAAATGGTTTGGTGACATCATATATGATTTTAAAATTTAATTGATATCGAAATGGTTTGAAATTTAGAACCTTGTTCTATTAAATAATTGATTTGGGAGCTATCGAACTTATATAAAAATGATTTGTATAAGTAAACTGTTGAATTGGAACTGTTGATTTGAAAGGGTACCCAATTTTGAAAAGTGAAATCTTATATAATCGAAATCTATATAAGTGTGATTTGATATACTAGTATTTTGAAAATATTTGATTTAAAATGAAATCTTATATAAAATGGACTTTATATAAGTATGATATTTGAAAGTGATTTTGAAAGGTACTATATGATACATATTTTCGAAGTAAAGATATGGAAAGTGCCTTCTGCTTGATATCCGCTTTGTGGCCACACTGTGGATGCATTCTATCGATATTATTCTCTATCTTTGATTTGGGTTTTTCGGATATGATACTCGAGTGTCCATCGAATTCCATGGTGATCTCCATGGTCTTATGATCGCGACTGCATAGCGCAACTGCCTGGCTGAGCTGGCCTAGGGGTACGGATTTTTTCCTGGGGGATCCAGGCATAACCATTGTGTATCATGCACTCTATGTAGGCGCATTAGTAGCGCAAATGCCTGGCTGAGCTGGCCTGGGGGTACAGATTATTTCCTGGGGGATCCAGGCGTAACCATTGTGTATCCTGCATTCTACTCGTCATCATGGCGTAACTCGCAGGGCTGAGAAAGCTTACGGATACGGATTGTTTCCTGGGGGATCCAGGCGTAACCATTGTGTATCTGCGATCCATGGTTAGACAACTGTTTCGGTTTGGTTGATTTGTTTGGATTGTACTTTCTATATTTGTTTTTAAAAGTGTTTTCATTATTTTCACTAGGTGTTGAAACAAGTCTACCAAGTACCTGGAGAATTCTAGCTTTGCGCCTGATCAACGCATAGCCAGAGTCTGCAGGAACGAAAGTAAACTTGTTAAGACATCGAGTTATAAAAGTATTTTGATAAAAGTACTATATAAAGAATATTTTGATCAGTTGTTTTCCCTTCTAAAGATTTTAAAATGTTTAAAAATTGTTTACTTTGAACCATCAGATTTGAATCAAATGACTATTCATCATATTATAAAATGTTTAAAATATTATTGACTTTTAATTGAAATGTATAATGGTTTGAATAATGGTTCATCCTTGTCTTTCAACCTGCTTTCCCTCCTAGCTACTTTCTCCCTACCTTCTTTCGAATGTCTTCCAACCTATTTCTCTTTCTAGTTGTTTCTCCACTTCCTTCCTTTTCGAGGACGAAAAGATTTGAGTGGGGGAGAGTGTAACAACCCTAGATTTTTATGTATATTTTAATTTTGACTTTATTTCATTTTAAAATTTTTAACTGGTTCCATTTCAAACTTTTCATTTTTAAATATAAACTTTGATTATTATGTGATTTATAATTCCAAAATGGTATAAATTGAATAATTTCCTGAAATGTTGATTTCGGTAAATTTGGGTCAAAATTTGATTTTTAAATTTCAAATTTAAATATTTAGATTCTTAAATTTTATCTTTTATTATGAAAATAGACTTAATAACTTGAATACTGCTTTTCGTTTCATTGAAAACAGATTTAAATTGTGAAAGTTATGTATATTCCAATATGAGTGTAATCTGCTTTATTTAGCAATTCTGTTTATTTTAAATAATATAAAATATATTTTTATTGTCATATTTTATTTTAAAATGTGTCAATATGTCATGTTATATATATTTTGTCTTTTAAATTTTACAAAGTGGTGTTTAATTTTTCCCAAAGTCTATTGCATTTATTTTCTATTTTTAAAGGCTAGTTTCCATTTTTCTGCTATTTTCTTCATTAAATTATATTAAATTAATACTTATTTATGTATTTTGTGAATTCATTTTTATTTTGTGTTCTTATCTTTATTTATAAATATTTTTCAAGTACATAAAAATTTTCCAAACTTCATTGCATTTATTTTCATATTTTCATGACTAGTTTGCAATTTTTGCTGTTTTTATTAATTAAATTATATATAATTAATATTTATTTATTTATTTTTGTTTATTTACTATATTTTCGTATTTTTATCTGTAATTATAAGTAATTTTTCATTTATTAAAATTTGCAAAAGAAATATGAAGAGTTTTGACCTTTAAAATACCATTGTCTTTTCACCTCCTTTTGTCTTTTCAAATTCAACAACACTTGCATTAATCATTTGCTGACCATATCTCTTTGTTTCAGCCGACTCTTCCATTTATTTTCTCACGTGAAAATTTCCCCTCAAACCCTAAAAAAAGTTTCGGCCATCTCCAAGAAGAAATTTTGATAAAAACTTTCATTTCTTTTTACATTTTCTACTTGATTTACTTGATTTTTGCACTTGCAATCTCTTATGCAGTTCGTCCCCTCCATCTCCAACACCTTGGCTGCCTCCACCACCACCTATTCCAGCCACCATACCCTCCTCTCCACTGCAATTCCAGAGACGAGGCCATCCATGTTGATGATCCACCAAAATATGAAGCAAACTCCACCTATATCCAACATAGCCTGGCTACCTTGCTTCCATCACCTCCTCCATCACTTTGGCCGACCATACACCACCACCACCAGCAAATTCCTGACCTGAGCCCACTGCCACATTATCCTCCAGCGCACTACAGACCAGGCCGTGCCCTCCTTGGCCTTGGCCGAGCCCTCTAGTGCATAGGAATCCATGATATTTGCCTTGTAGTGTTAGTTCATGCTCATATATCTTTGCTTGCTAGGCCGACCTTTAAGAACCCAAACCATGCCTTTAGCCGTGCCATTTCGGATATGGAGTTGAAGCATAGGTGGTAGAAAGCAAGTGCAAACACTTCGGTGATGTTTTGTGTATTCATTTCTAGCTTTGTTTAATTGAATTTGGGTTGAAAACTTATGTTATATTTATTTGTTTTGTCTCATGTATCCAAGGAGAATTAATCTTTGGCTCTTCCACTCATCTTTGTGTCGCGTTATCATGCTTGTTTAGATCTCATTCGTGCATTCGTCGTTGTGTCTCCAACTCAAAACAGTGAGTTATTCTCACCAGACAATATGTACATATATAACTAGTAAATTGACCCCTTTTGAATCTGTAAAATGCATTATCACCTGCTATATTATGATTATATGATATTTACCCATGCTTATACACCTGTTATAACATCTGTTACTGTTATATTATGTTGTTCTGTTATTTTTATCAGTTTATCACACTGCAAGTTCCCTTTAGATTAGAATCACTATGGGTTGAAATGATACATACCCGAACAGACTTTAGAATAGGAGAAAATCATTATGGGCTGAAATGATAGGCCTGAATGATTTTCAATTATTTTCATTTACTTGGGATTGCAGGTTTGAAAAGATCAAACCCGGGTTTTCTTTGTAAATTACGGGTTGAAATGATATATACCTGTATCACTTTACCTAGGCTAGAAAATGAAATACAGACCCGTTGTTAAAATATGTTTTTCTAAAATTTTAAAATATTTTAGAAATGTAAATATTATAATATTTTGATGTAAGCTTGATACAAAAATGATTTTTGTAAAGCATTATTGATTTTCTAAAATTTTATAAGTGAAATAAATAAATGGTAAAATTAGAAAATCTGAAATGTAAGTTATTTTGGAAATTATAATTTGGTGATAAATGGAATTTAAATTAAATACGAAAATATGATAAATTTATGATATTTTGAATTTAAAAGAATTTAAAATGATTTTATAATATATTAATGATTTTTTTATAAAGTTAAATGTGAAATGAATGAATATTTAAGTTGAAATTTTGAAATATAACTAAAATTGGAAATTTGTGAATTTGGCTTAAAAGTGAATTTTAAGTTAAGTAAATAAAAATGAAATTGAGTTATATTTGAAAATTTAAACTTAAGTGTTAAGTTAAATTTCATTTAATGAATTTAAAATTTAATGTTGGAATTTTAATAAGTAAATTGTTATTAAATTTGATTTTGAATGGAAATTGAACTTATAAAATTATGAATATAAGGGTATTTTAAATGATTGTTTTAAAAGTGAAAATGTATAATTATAAGTTAAAAATGAATTAATGAAAATTTAATTGTTTGTGAAATTATATTGAATATTTGGAATTTAATTAATAGCAATTTTGAAATGCTATTATTTTCTAATATAAATGATATTACGGCATTTGTAAATGCTGTAGTTGATAGAAATGAACTAAATGGCTAAATTTAAGTAAGGGCTATAATTGATGAATTTAAGTAAGGTTTTATTTGAACTAAAGTAACCCTATTATAGCATTTAAATGCTGTGTTTTGTTAAATTGAACTGTTTTAAAAGTAACTTTCCGTAGCATTGTCTAAATGCTGCGAAAAGGTGAATTTTCACTGTTTGATAAATTTTAGGGAATGAATGAACTTTGAAAAGATTTAAAATTTTGGAAATTTAATAAGTTAATTATTAAATATAATAACTTCATTTTATGATTTAAAAGGAAGTAATTTGTTTCAAATATACTATTTTGAAATGTGTTTTGTAATGGTATTTAAATTAAATAAAAAATGAATGTGGTTTGGAAGATATTATATTTTGATATTATGAAATGGATTTTGAATGATATTGAATTTTGAAATGATATTTTATTTTGAAGTATAAAATACCATTTTGAAATTTTAACCACGGGATGTATTTAATTTATAGTTTAACTGATTCTTAAAGGATGGGCGATCCCAAGCATCCTTTAAGTTATTGTGCATTTCTACTACAGTTCACTTGAGTTGGTTTACATTATATAAGTATATATTGCCCTGACTCGAGTGTTTTGTGTTTTACTTTACGCTCGGGTCAGCCTGAGTATTTACAGCTTAGCTTTGTATTTCTTTTCTGGAGCTAGGAATCGCTGGAGATTCTGCTTGTCTAGTTATCTATTTCCTTTCAGTTTTCATCGTTCTATTTCAGCTCTGGTATTTATAAACTTCTATGTATTTGAGATTTCTATTGTATATGTTTCAGACTAATATTATGTATTATGTTTTGAGAGTTTGTTATAATAGCTTCATGAACTACTATGGTTTTTTTTATTTCCGCTACGAGTTATTCTGATATTTCTATGTCCGTGATTCTGTGATTGTATTTCATTTGCTCCAAATTTATTTACAACGCGGTATTTTGAGCAATTCAAGTCCGACATGTGCGGATGCGAATGGCTGAAAATATCGGGTTGTTACATTTTATTCTGATGTACTTTATTTTAATATCTGTATGAATTTTATGTTGAATGAAATTTCATTCATTATATTATTCTAACATACTTTGTTTTAATATTTATAGGAACTTTATGTTGAATGAAATTTCAGCTATCATGGTGCTAGATTGTAACTTTATACGTTCCATGTATTAACACTGAATGCTTGGTGATACGAATTTAGCAAGTTGCTTTCATGTATCAATCAAAGGTTTGACTGCGCCTATAGTTGTTCCTTTCTATTATTTGCACTTTACATGTATCTTTCTTGTATCAATCAGTTTGTAATTTACTTCTAATTACATGTCCCGTCTATTAAATTTGTTCATACCGAATTAAATGATTATTTTTTAAAGTATAATTCATTGTTAGGGAAATGAGAATGTTTTTTATATATCATTGATGAAAATCAATTCTACTTTAATATTTCACCAACTTCTAAAATCATTTACAGTAAAATAATCAAGAATTATATGGAATAAAGCCATACAGAGCTTTCTTAATGAGTTATTCTCCTTATTACATTGATATTTATCTTTTATGTTCTTTTATAGGATAAAGTGGTGCATATTCCATATCTTTCATCGTCGATATTGATAAAGTTTCTATGGTAGCTTTCTTTTGGCTCTCAATAACACTTTGTATTATATATAATATCCACACACATAAACATACACAGATATACAAGCACATTTGCGCTTTCTAGAGTTATTTTCACTACAAGAGAAACCGGCTATACCAACGGCTCCCAGCCGTTGGCGGGCGTTGGAAGTCGTTGGAAAAGCCATTGGAATAGCATTCATGCTTTCCAACGGCTTCCAACTGAAGCAACGGGGCTATTCCAACGGCTTTTCCAACGGCTTCAAACGGCATTTAGCCGATAGAGGCCGTTGGTTTAAAATGACCAAAGATCCGTTGGTAGCTGTTGCTAATCTGGGTGAATTTTTTTTATAACAGCAAGCCATGCATCTTCCAGCCACACACAATCAATATATATCATTTCCATTCCATTTCACATATATATCACATATCCTACACATCATACCACAAACAATATAAACAACCAAAAATCAACATCAAACATTACATTTTCAAACCAAACTCCAAGTCAATACGTACATAAACAACAAAACCCTCACCAACACCAACACCAACTCCAACTCCATATTCAAGTCAGTATAAACAATGCAAACACTTCAACCTCACCACCTCAAAGTCAATATATACACAATAACCATCAAACACAATCCTCACCACCTCAAAGTCAATATATACAATAACCAACCACAAAGACAATAATCATCATACCTCTCAAGCATCATCATCACCTCCGGAAGCACCAGACGACGAAGGGAAGGAACCATGCCTCTGCGCGTACTCCGCTAAACATTGATTCAGTTGCTCCATTTGTATAGCGCGAAGATGGTCCTACTCTTGCAGCTGCTCAATTATGGCTCTAAGCTCTTTTATTTCAGCTTTGTCACACGCCTTTTGAGCTGCCCGAACCTGCAAATAGAATGTGAGATGTTCACATTTGTATTATAATCATTTTCTTAAGCAATGCATATTTTAAAATATAGAAACGTAAATGACCTGATCTTAAGCAATGCATATACCACAAGGAAATGCATATTTTATTAAATGATAATGGTGCAGCATGATAAACGATAAAAAATATTACCTTTTCAATATCAATTTTGGTGTATGATGCCAAAATACAGGATTTTCCCCTACTTTACAATGAATAAATTAAATTCTTAATCCATTTCCACTTGTTTCTGTTTTGAATGAAAAACAAAAATGGAATGTGTTAGAGCTATACAAACTTGATTCGAACTATTGGAACTTTTTTTGAATTTATTTATTTCTACAATAATGTCTTACATTGTTCAATTAAAATAACGTATCAAACGTGGAATGTTCTTTTGTATAATTTTAGTTACTTTTATTGTACATTGCTTTTTTATATCGCAACATAAACCTGTCACTACATTGGTTCATTGCATTATTAGAGTCTAAGGTATAGAATGATTTTAAATTTTGTTGTTTTTCGTAAAATAGTTTGTATATTATATCAGAAATAATAATACATTTCATGAAATTATATAATATAAACATACTAGATATTAAAAATATTATAAATTTGGATTGTACCTTATATTTTAATATTACAAGCAATTTGAATTGTCACCAGTGAAATTAATTTGATTTTTTTAATTTGCATTTATAATTTAGATTATTTATTTTTTATTGTTATGAAGTTGAGTGCGATTTCATTATTGTAAATTTTAGGTATTTAATTTACGACATGCAAAGAGATATGGAGATTTCATCTATTTTCATAAATAGCAGGGTATAAATCATGAGTTTCCCTTTAACTTTGTCATATAAGACCTCCATTAGTGTGTTCTTTTTAGTTCCATTTATTATTGTTAATACTGCTACTATTTTTTTTTTGGTTCATGTTTTTGGTTCCTAATGTAAAATAGCGAACCCTTTTCTTGAAATATATACCACAAGGAAATGGGTTATTTTTGATACAATATATAGGTGTTAAAAGTATTCTTATATTTTTTTGGTTCATCCATTTTCATCACATATCTTTGTATATTTTTCCTTTTTTACTTATCTAATATTTATAAATCACGTATATGTTAGATTTAACTCAGGTAGAAATCATTATATGTATAGTGTATCTATAGGTTAATTTATTAAATATAATATTGCAATGTTTATAAGATTACCGCTTGGTTTCCATAGCCATAGCGCCTATTCCGCTGCATCGGATCCATAATAACGTCGAAATATTATCTTGCTCCTCTATCGTCAACTCATCGCGATCCGATTCTGAAAGCAGCTCTGCCCGTGCCCCTTGAAACTTTTCCTAAATAAAAAACAATTACAGGTTAAAATTAGTAGAATGGGATTTAAACTTATCGGTGTTAATAAAATAAGATTTAAAATATGCATATGTGTGCAGCCGTCGTCTTATCATCATCATCCCACTGATATGTAATATTGCCAGCATTGTCTGCTTGTCTTGATGCGTGGGTGTAGGTAAATACCTCCATCATAGACACGAGACGTCCAAGCGATCTTTCCTGCAATAAAAAATTTATATATTTTAATTTTTCATAGCTAATTACTGAACTGATTAATATACAAAATGTAATAACGGTTTAGATTCATAATTGATAAATTTACCAAGTCCTCACGGTGGTGCTGAAAAGACTAGGATCCACCATGATACGTTATAGGATTCCTACTTCTATTGGCAGAGTTCCTCTCCGACTCCACCTGCAATTTAAATTGAATATTATATTTACTAATTGCTAAATAATTAACTATATAGCTGATAGATTTACCTTGGACTCGTCGGTCTCCCATCAACTCATCCAAGAATGGAAGCGCCCATCCAGTTAGGTTTCTTCCTCGATTTTTTAAGAGCAGAAATTACCTCTCTGTAATTTTTGGCAACCTTCGAATTCCAGTGGCGCTGAACCATGGCGACATCGGGCTCCGCCAAGTCCACTTGCCCCTGTACAAAGAGAAAATATTACTAATTGTTCATTTATACTTATTCATATAGTAAAGTGGTACAAACTCACCAGAAAATCCTGCCAGATGGCCTCCCTGACTTGGTCAGTGATCTTACTCCACTTAGGCCAGCAATCTGTCATCCTGCTCATATATGATTGCTTGGAAATGCCAAGCACAACTCCTGAGGGCTCCAAATCAAATCCCGTATGTTAAATATAAAATAAAGCTTTAGACAAATATATATATATATGTATGTATGTATGTATGTATGTATGTATGTATGTATGTATGTATGTATGAACAAATTTATATTGTTATCATTTTAATTTTGATACTTACGCTCCATCCGCCTTCGGCTGTAAATATACAACTCGTCGAGCCGAAGGCTCACCACTACTCTCGCCGGCCGAGCAAGAAGAGCTACGACATCTGGAGTCTGACATAATACATGTAGAAAGTTTCATTTTTAATTATAGACATAGATAAAATGATGATAATATGTGGTGCATGTAATAAAGTCATTTTTAATTGGTAGTGCATGTAATGATGGTGATGATGTGTGATGTGTGTGCGTGAATAATTATAAAAATTACCGGCTATTACTCAGTTCTCGTTGTTTTCTGATTCAGACTCGGTCTCGTGTTCTATATCGTTTTCCTCTACACTCTCAAATGCTTCGACTAATACATTTGTCTCATCATTTAATTTTTCAAAATCAGCTTGATCGTCTGTAATTGTGATTTCAACATTTTCCTCGATATCTGCTTGATAGGCATGTCCTTCTGGAATATTCTTTCCATCGAAAGTAAATCTCACCTTGATTTTAAAAACCACAGACCAATCCACTTTATCTCTTTTTAGAGATGGATAAGGGGCGTAATAAACTTGTAGGGCTTGTTTGGCTAGTACAAAAGGATCGTACTACTAATAATGGGAGGTATGTTTTATTTCTATAAGATTATAATTTGGATGCACGTTAATACCAGAACCTGAAACATTGCTAAACCAGTTGCATCTAAACAAAAAAAATTCCTCTGTGGGTCTTATAAAATATGTCAATTGTAAAATCTGGGTTAACACTCCATAAAAATCATGTATATGATTATTAGGATCATCACTTCCTTTAACAAATACATCGGTATTGTTTGTTAATTTTTCAGCACCGTATTCTTTGGTGTTGAATTTATATCCATTAACAAAAAATATTGGATACGTTTTAATTTTCCTTTTCGGTCCCAACGCCAAATGTTTTAATCCTTCATCGACCACATTATTTGTAGGATCACAAACGTAGTTCGTAAACCAAGTAGCAATTTTTTTGCTTAAATCGCCGTTTGGATTTTGTGATTCATAAACACTACAAACAAAAACATAATATATTGCTTTATTATTAATTCACACATTTAGTATTAAATTAAATTTATCACAACTTGTAATCTGATAATTACCTAAGAAATAGTGCAGTGTCTGGACAATTAAGAAGAATATATATCTGTGCAACATGGTCATCTCTATCATCTAACCATACTTCTACGCATTTTCCAGCATGTCAACCATGTTGTTTAAAAATAGATAGCATTGCTTCAGAAGAAGAATCTTGTTCAACGGCCTCGTCATTACGCGCAACACTTTAAAATGATAAATTCACATGATCATTGAAATATTGAGAGAAAAAGAACGATGCTTCTTCTTCGATATATGATTGCAAATCGAACCTTCAACTTGAGCTTTTTGTCTCACTTTTTTCTTTAAATGATTTAAGTACCTAATAAAAAATATTTCATATCAATATTGATTTTTATTTATAGTTAAATTAACATTTACATACTCGGTATTAATAACATACCTCTCGAATGGATACATCCATCCATATTGCACAGGACCTCGAAGACGTGATTAAATGGAAGATAAATAGGTAAATGCTCCATTACATTGAAAAAACCTGGAGGAAATATTTTTTCTAGTTTGCAGAGCAATATAGGGATTTCTACCTCAAGTTTACAAAGACGGTCAACTTTTAACGTAGTTGAACAAAGTTCCTTATAAAATAAACTAAGTTCTGTTATAACCTTCCAAAATTTTATGGGCAACAATTCTTTAGAAAGCGACGGGTAACAAATTTTACATCATTACACATGACAATCATGGATTTTCATCCCACTCAGTCTTCCGTTCTTATAGTCGACACATCTTCGAAGATTAGAAGAAATTACATCAGGAAATTGTAATCCTTCCACCCATTTTAACAGTACTTTAACTTGGTTATTATCTAGTTCATAACATGCTTTGGGTTTTTTAGTGTCATTTGGCTTCATATGAAGCTCAGGACGATTACATATTTCTTTTATATCACGTCTAGATTTCAGATCGTCCTTAGTCTTGCCCATAACATTCAAAAGTGTATTAAACACATTATCGAATACGTTTTTCTCCTTATGCATCACGTCAATGTTATGAAGGATTAAGAGATTTTTTCAATAAGGCAACTCCCAGGATATACTCTGTTTGCACCAATTATGAAACGTCGATTTACCTTGGATTTAAGTTTGCTTCCCGATTTCATGTATCTTTGGATAATCTTTTACAAGTTCATATATATCTTCACTTGACCAAATCATTGGTGGTTGTAAAGTCTTATGTCTATTAGCTATGACTTTTTTTTGTCTCTTCTAAAAGTATGATTAATATGGAGAAAACGTCGATGACAATCAAACCATGAAATTTTCTTCCCATGCCGTAAAGAATATGCTCGTGTTTCTTCCATACGGTAAGGACAAGCAAAACGACCAGTCGTACTCCAACCCGAAAGCATTGCATATGTAGGAAAGTCGCTAATAGTCCATAACAAAGAAGCGAACATTCGAATTTTTTTTTTGACATGTCGTATGTTTTAACTCCTTCACACCACAATGTTTTCAACTCTTCGATTAGCGGTTGTAAGTAAACATCGATACACCGTGCTGGATCATCAGGGCTAGGGAAGACAATTGTGAGAAACATATATGAATTTTTCATACATATCCATGGGGGTAGATTGTAAGGTGTAATGATTATAGGCCAAGATGAATATTTAGAATCAAATTGAGAAAACGGTGAAAATCTATCAGTACACAAACCTAGTCTAACGTTACGGCTCTCAGCTGCGAAATCGGGATATTTCTTATCAAAATACTTCCATGCTTCTCCATCAGATGGGTGCGTTAAGTACCTTCTTCAGGTGTTCTCACACTGTGCCATCTCATATGATGCGTTGTTATAGATGACGCATAAACCTTTGAAGTCTAGAAGTGATAGTTAAATAATGCATATGCTTGTATGGGACTTCCTTTCCCTTTTTTTCCTTGGTTTGTACTTTCTTGATTACATATTTTACAATTCCGAAGACTGAAATCATCTTTCCAAAACAACATGCAACCATTTAGACATGTATTAATTTTTGATACGGCAAACCGAAAGATGACATAAGTTTTTTCACTTCATAATAATTTTCACACATTAAATTATCTGATGGCATATGGCGTTTAGCAGCTTGTACAATAACCGTAAATCCGACTTCTGTGAGGTTGTACTTTGATTTCATTGCAATGTACTCTGCAGTTGCCAATAATTGAGTGCCGCTAGTACATCCATTCCAAAGAGGTTTCTTAGCAACATCCAGTAAATCATATATATGTTTTGCTCCAACATTTGGTTCCTTTTCGACGTTAATATCGTCGTTATTAATTTCAACAGTTGGGAACATTGATCGTGCTGCATCTTCAACCATATGTTCTATGAGATTCATCGTGCTAACTTCATCACTAATGACCTCTATTGACTATTCTTCGTTACGTGTTATAATTTCTCCATGACAATCCCACACCAACTAATTGGTTACGAAACCATATTGGCGCAAATGAATCCTAACTATATTCGGTACCAAATGCTTCAACAATTTGCACCTACTACATGGACAATGAATTTCTACGTCGTTTCCAATATTACTTGAAGCAAATTCGACAAACACATTTACCTCGTTAAGAAAATGTTTACATAGTGAGCCTCCCATTTCTCTTCTTTGATACATCGGCTCCGGTCAATAAAATAATTGACCATTTTTCCTACTGTAAAACATATGATCAATAGTAAAAAAATAATTAATCAAATTTGATAAACACATTTAGATTTTACTATTTTTTATAATCCATTTTCGTTTATATACAATGTTATACTTCTTGATATTTTGTTCACATTTTTGTACCTTTTGTGATGGTTGGTCATCCTACTTCCTATTACAAACACAATAGTAATTACATTTTTAAATCATATCATTATAAACGATTTCCCAAAATTTCGGCAGCACTTCCTCCATGTTCCTTGTATCGTACACATATGCGTGTACACAAGGAACGAAAAGGAAGTGCCGTCAAAATTTTGTGAACCGTTTATAACGATACGATTTACGAAACGTAATTACTTTATAGTGTTTGTAACTTGTTCAATATAGGGATAAATCCAACAAATATTGTATCATATGAATATGAATATCCGTTTTGCAATAAAAAAGAATATTCATACAATGATCATATACAACACTTGTCCGATGGAGCCAAAAATTCACTAAGGGATTTAAATTTTGTATATATGTTACCGTTTTATTAAATATATAAAATAAAGCATATTATGCATTATTTTATTTATATTCTACTATTTCATTAAATATATAGTATGATTTTTACTATTTCGCAAAATATATAATTCATGTGTATATATATACTAAATTATATACTTATCTAATGCTAATATTTTGTAAAAGTATAACTCATGTTCGTAAAATTTTCGACTAATTCATATTTGCCTAGTATTTTACAAAACATACATAAAATAATTTAAATCAGTCCTAACTAATCTAATGCTAACTCAAATGCGCATTTACACTAAATTATCAACATATGTATATATGTGCACAATATATATACACAAACAATTTGGACATTTGGATGGTAATAATTGTAATTAGCACTTAGTTTGGTATAATAAACAATCAATAAGCCATTAGATACAACTATAACAACAAATTAAACACAAAATTAGCAAAATTTAAAATTTTAGGGTTTTAGGCAAAACCTGATTTTGGAGCTATATTTGGATGGAGAGAGGTCGCTGGTGTTGATTGATGGCGTCAGAGTGGCTGCCTGTTGCATGGGGAGGCTGGGAGCAAGAAAAAATGAGGAGTGGAGGAAGATGGGTGATGGATTTGGGTGTTTTTGATAGGAAGAGAGGAATGATTTGTGCTCTCGGCTTGGCTGCATGTTTACACGAATAATTCCAACGGCTTCCAATGGCCGCAAATGGCATTTTTACAACGGCTACCAACAGTTTATTAAAAAATAACGAGCCGTTGGTAGCCGTTGGAAATTCCCGTTGGCGGCCGTTGGAACCCTGTCGTGGCTATATACTGTAGTTCTAGTAGTGTTTCCTCTAAACCTGAACATGATAATCAAAAAATTACAAATAACATCATAACCTTGAATAGTCTATCTTGAAACTTAAAGTTAATTTATAAATACAAGGTATGCATAGTTCGCTTCTTTATTTCGATGTTTTCTATTATTAAATTTTAGATGAAGTATCGATACTGGGTTATGTTTTAAATGAAGATAAAACTTATCTATGCTATAATTAAATTGTATCATTCATTTACGTTGATGTTGAGCATGATAATGAGCTACCTAATTACCCGGTACAAATCTATATATCGTATCATACGATCTTCCTTTTAATGTCAATTATCACTATCATTCTATATTAAGATATTAACACAACATATAAGAAAGTGCATTATAGTACATAACTAAAGAAAAATTAAACTTCATAATTTGAACCGAAATATATAAGCCCTAAAAGGTCATGAAATTAAATACAAATACTCTGTCAGCTTGACACTTGGCAAAAAACCTATTGATATGCCTTCTTAGTATCCCATTCAAATTTTACAGCACGTTATGAATGAATACAAAGATAATATATCATGCATGCCGTTAGAGTGACATAAGGGAGAAAAAACAACTATTTATTACAAGATTATTCTATTAACTCCTTTTAAAGAAATGAAATAATAATTTATATATTTATTGTTTATAATACAACATGTGTAATAAGGTGTCATTATCTATGTACCATGAGAAAATTACGAAAACCACCATGTTAAATAGGTTGTTGCATGATTTAACTTGCGCCATATGCTCCACTTTTTCGGTATCCGCTACGTGAAATATATTCCTCTCATGATTTCTCATTGAAACTTTCCGATTTGCATTCCCAAATATTAAGAATGATAACTCGGCTAAAGGAATGAATTCAAAAGAAGGCGATGATCAAACATAGCAACCGATTTTGAATTGAATCAAGAATTTTGGGTAACAAATCTTGACAACCTCTCTCCTATTTCTTAGGGTTAAGAATTGGGTATGCTTTCCCTTACATTTTCCATTAGTCGATTATTTGTGTAACTGTTTCGTACTTCAGTTAATTAGCAGTAAAGATGATTGTTTCTTGGCAGGTAAAGAATACCATTTAATTAAAAAGGAAAAAATATTAATGAGTACCCAAATCAATCGCTACAAATACGTAAGGTTGTTGATTCTTCCCTTAGATAAGTTAGCTATTAAAAATTCCCTATATATTAATAATAATGGTTAAATCTTTTTATTGCATTTTGGATGGTCTTTTTATGATTGAAATTTAAGGATTATGATTAAAATTTGAGGATAAGGAGAACTGTGAAACCAAATGAACTGTAATCTGATTGACTTCCTTTTGAATTCATTTTTTTGTCATGGATTAAGGAAGACTGAAAAAGAAGATAATAAGGGGGTTAAGAGGACTTTTTAGTTACGAAATATTGGTCCATAGCTTATACAATATCGGCAATGCTCTCTATGTAGCTTAAATATTTTCATGGTACATGTATTCGGATGTATATGCTAGCTCTGTTATAGTGTTTTAGTTTTATGAAGTTCAAGATATTATATATTTGCTCAATTGGATGATATAGTCTGAGATTTTTCAAATTTTTTGAATGAGGCAAGTTACTTATTTTAATATATTTACATCTTCATTTGATATAAACTAACTTACATGTGGTGATATGATATAGATGAAGCTCCTTAATTTCATGGATTCTGATCAGGGTAATTACCAAAGAGTTGACTAAAGGGATAAGAAATGGTGATGACAACCAAATGAGGCATCTGTTCATTATATGTTTGTTGTCACCAACTTTCTTATGGTTAGTTTCTGCATTTATCTACATTTTTTTTAGGTTTGATCGATTTACTATCATGGTTTTAAATCTCCTATATCTCGCCCGAGATCTCGCCCGAGATCTCATTTTCACACTTAAACGAGACGAGACATCAAATCTCCTCAATATCTCCCTCGGCACTCATCTCGTCCGAGATATTCAAATCTCACCCGATATATGGATCGAAATCTAAATCCGAGATCTCATCCGAAGTTATACATTTTTTTATTTTCCACAATAATTTTTATTTTCATATTGATTCAAAAGAAACTACTCAATCCAATTATAATTTACTAACTTCTTGAACATATTCTTTACTTTTTATCTTAATGAGTCATAGCGAAAGGTTTCACTTCTTTATTACGTTCAAATAAAAGGATATTATTCAATCATTACCAAATCAATTAAGCTAATCAAACTACTACTCTTCTAAAAATATTTCTTTTCCATGTAAATCAAGTATGTTACCATTTTTAATTTTACTAAGAAAGTTATAATCTTTAAATAAATTTTTGACACATCAATTTTAAAAACATAAGTACATCCGAGATATTTTCGAGATGCGTTATAAGACCCGAGATGTTAATCCGAGATGCACACCCGATACGTACTCATCTCGTCCGAGATCTCTCCCGGTACGAGATAACTTGTGTAAAAATTCCGAGACGAAACGTGACCGAAATCCGATATTTAAAACCTTGTTTACTATTTTCATGATGTGGTATTGTATTTTGTATTGGTTTAAAATAGTCATCAAATGTTTATTTCTTTTAGATGTTTCATAAAATATGTTTGAACCATCACAAATAACATATGAAAATGCTACATGTCTCATTAAAAATTTGTTGTTATATCCATAAGTAAATATTTCTTATTTCAGGCAACATATCATCTGGCAACATATCATCTTGGAAAGAATTTTTTGTTTCAGCCATAAAAAATATGCCATATCTCCTATTATTGTTAGCTTCTCTTTTCTTTTCCTTTTCTCAATCATACCAGGAAAATATTGTTTCGTTTGTGATTTTGACCAGTAAGCATGTTGGTACTTATTTTGCAGCGAACTCTATGCTGGATAAAATTCCTCAAAAAATAGAGCATTTAGTTGAAAATGTTACCGGTTAGAGTACATTAATGTAATAGTACTCAAATATAAATGGTACCAGGTCCTTATTTTCATTTGTAATACGTTTGTTCTGAGCTCTAGAATGTTTTTTTCTATACAAAATTTATGTGATTAGGTTGTTCCAAATTAATTGGATATCGATGTTTGAATTCACTCTTTGTTATTTTATACATCCCTACGGTGTTTGGATCAAATTAAAAATAGAAAAAGAAATCAAGTAAAACCCCACCATATGAACACGTGTGCATGAGATTTCCTTTATTGCATGGCCAAAATATAATAATACCCATCATTTGACATGCATATCTTTCCATCGAATTAGGTTCTCATCACACTTGGTCTTATTACTTCGTAATTATTTTGGATGTTTGAATTACCACGAACATGTTTGCATGAGCTATTAGACCTAGTAATTATTATAGCACATGTTTTGAAAATGATTCTCATTTTCAGTGTAATGTTCATTTATGTATTAAGATTCAGACATATTCTGAATGGATGTAGCTACATTGATATGTTAATGAATACTAACATAAATTGCACATTCGTGCATCTAATAGCTAGACTAATATACTTCTTTTATTCGATAAAATAATTAATGGATTGGTGTATGCTATAAATGTAAAAACTTTTAGGGGTCACAATGTTTTCATTTCAAGCTGCTATGTTGATGGTGTTGGATATAAATTAATAGTAAACTAGGTTGATCGAAAAAAGAATGGTTGTTAAGGTTGCAAATCGTTGGTGAGATCCTATTGACGGATGGGAGAGTATATTCGGAATTTCAAAATGACATGGTGAAAATTCTATTCATTGAATTCTCTATATTAATAGTAGGGATGAATCATAAATATCATCAAAGCTTTTGCAGCTAATTTGTACACATATAAAATATTGCTAGAATCAATTCAAAAAAACCGAAGCTATATTACGAATGATATTTTGTGTGTTCATGTGTGAGTGAATATGAAATTTGGTTATCATCTAATATTATGAGATTAACCATCATATTTATTATCTTATTATTTGAAATTTCAAAATGTTATTAATATTATTTTATTTTGTGAAATAACATAAGATGGAAATTAATTTAGTAGTAAGTATTACAAACAAATTTAACATTTATGTACCATTTTTGATATATATATATATATATAATATATATAAGATAATACTCCTTAATCGATGATATTATAAGAAATTGCAAAGAACACAGAAAACTGCATTTGGTTAAATTAGGAAATAAATATAATTTTTATTTGAAAATAAATTTTAAATACTATTTTAGAAAATACAACAACAAACTAAAGTCTTTAGTCCCAAAAGGCTTTGATTTATTTTAGAAAATACAATAACATGCCCCTTGGATGCAAAGTTATGCGTACAAGAGAAAGAAGTGAAGTGCTATCGAAATTAAAGCATTTAGTCGCATAATGCATTAATTTGTTTTATACAGAAGTAAGGTGTTGTACACATTTTTACGAAGGTGTTTGGACATCAGCAAACAAGGCAACCAAATATCTTTCATTCATCGAAAATAGCTACAATTATTTTAACGTACATCCTTTTTTACACTCGACTATATAATACATGAATTGGAATAAAAAACTCTAGGATAGTACTTACATTTGATACATCTACTGATACATGCGTTAAAAAGGTTATTCTGTAACTGAAAACAAAAAAATATTTACAAACTTACGCATGAACTATTAGCTTAATTTTTTTTCACATAAATATATAATCACTACAATACTTTAGAAACAATACTTTATATAAACAGACAACATTTTGTTCAATAACGCACTAATTGGAATAAAAACTTTTGAACTGAACATAAGTGGTATTATTTGTAGAATAGCTTGAAATTTAAGAGATTATTAAGGATATTTTTCTACGCCAATTTTAACTGCTACTTTATGCTAAAAAATTGAAAATACTTTGAAGTAGGATTTATAAACATTATTATATAAATATATTTTCTTGCCAGGTATGGTTATGTTATTATCTCAAATTTAAACTCTTGGTACTCAAATTTTTATGAGTAGCCAAGGGATTCAAGTTGGCTTTGACGAATTTCTGGAGGAGATTTGGAGCAGGAGGCTTCAGCGTTTAGATATCTGTATTTCCATTGTGTTATATCCCTGTGATGTTATCTGTATTGTACTGGAGTTGTATGATAGATAGATCTTTATAACTGTCTAGTTTGTGATGTATAAGCTGTGTAACTCTGATGTATATGATACAATGTAATATCTTATATGATGTAATATAACTTATTCGTTCCGTTGTGAGATTTTGATATTGCTTAGTTCTTTCTTTCCTATCTTTTCTCTTTTCTATCCATTTCTTTCTTATTCATGATGCGTTTTTTTGTGGAATGAAAGACGGGTTATGAATGCCATAGTTTACTTAACAATTAAATATATTTTTAATCATTTTTGTACATACATTAGTTTTTACACAATAATGGTTTATAATCTTTACTTCTTCCAAAATTAAACAAAGTAAATGTTCTATTTTTAGGTTCAAACAATATCAATCTTGAATCTATGCATTTCACTACCAAACTATGGAACTTAATCAACTTTCCGAATCAAAACCACGTAGAAGTCCTATAATAATCGAAAAAGCTCAACTTCAAGCAATGGAAGCCGACGAAGTTGTTCACTTACAAGGGACAACAAATACCAATAGAATTCAACACAACCCAATGGAATCAAACTACAGTTATCAGTTACCACCCCGTAGAAGTCCAAGAATCCTTGAAAGAAACCAACATCAAGCAGGAACATCTAATCAATCACCATCTTTGATACTTTGTAGAAGTCCTAGAATCATTGAGAAAGCTCAAAAACAAGCATTATTAGATGCTCAAATCAAGGCAGAAAGAAAAAGACAACCTCGATCTGAATTAAATGTAGAAGATCTGAATTAAATGCAGAACAAAGGGATCAACAATTAGAGCGTCGAAACTTTTATGATAGAATCGAAAGAAATTCAATGACAGAATCTGAAAAAGAAGCAAAAAGAAATCAAGTTCACTCTAATTATCATATTAGAAAATCCAGAAGATGTGAATAAAATATTAATGATTACAAATCACAAACAAGCACAGATAGTTCCTTTTCTTCACCTTGCGCTCGAAATATAGAAGGTATTACTAAGAAAATCATTTATTATAATTCTTTATCATGTATATATATATATATGTATGTATGTATGTATTATATATAAATATAATAAAAAAATTATTTGAATTTCATGTTAATAAATACTTATAAATTTTATTTATCAATAATTTGTGTAGATCAACATTTAGATGGGTCAGTGAACAATGAAGATGAATAAAACACTAATACACCATCTTTTGAAAAAAGAGACAACGTCAATAGAAACACAATACATAGAGTTACTCATCCATGTCGAAGTGCTACAACAAGACATAATTGTGCAAGAACTTTATAGATTATTCTGGTTTTCAAAGATTCTATCTGCCATAATCAAGAATATGCAGACATTGTCAAGCAAAACTCTTTCACCGAGAATCAAATAACTTCTGTTGTCTAAATGGAAAAATCATTTTACAATCAATTTCTTCACTCGATGAGATCTTCAATTTGTACAATAACCAATCAAATGAAGGAAAAGAATTCAGAAAAAACATACGAGCTTTAACCATATGGTTGCAGTTACATCGATGGGAGTTCATGTTAACGGGAAATTGGCTAACAGTAAAGATGGAATATACACATTTCAAGCTCAAGGAAGTATCTATCATAAAATAGATAGTTTGATACCTGCATCTGATAATCGTCCAAGATTTCTACAACGAACTTGATAACCGATTGGCTAAAAATAATACTATGAGTAGAGAAATTACAAAAACTCTTATTACACATAATAGATTTGCAGTCGTATTTCGACAACTTGGACAAAAACCAAATATCCAACATTGTAAATTGGTCATAAAAGAACAATCTTCAAATCAAAAAAAAAAAAAATACTCTCCTAACTTCTTCATAAGTTGCTGGAATTTGGGTAGAAGGAGCTGAAAATGAAGAAATACATGAAAGAGATATTGTAGTTGAGACAAACTATGGACAACTCATAACTATTTCTAAAAGAGCTAGTTATTATGATCGATTGCAATATCCACTTTTATTACCATACGGAAATTACGGATGGGATATAAATAGTTAGGATGAAAACGGCAATAAATTTTGATGTCGTGAGTATTATGCTAATATTCTACTGGTATATAATTTAATATATAACATGTTTTTTATATTTATATTTTTTACTTCTTAATATTCATCAATATGTAATGTTCTTTTATAGATTTGGAAAAATGATAAATTGCTTTGTCTTCGAGGCGGACGATTGTTTCAATAATACGTGGTTGATAACTATGTTAAGATAGATACCAGCAGGCTGAGATGGTATAGGAGTAATCAAAAAACCATCAAAGCTAAAATGTACCAAGGATTACAAGATGCTTTAAACGCCGGGGAAAATGATGCAAGTGCGTAGTTTGTGAATTTGAAAACCCGCTCTTATATTAAGTACATTTTTATACAATAACGTAATTAAATTTCATATTTATGAAGTTTTTAAAACATTCTCTTATTTAGGTAATGTTGGAACACGGACAATACTACCTTCTTCTTATATTGGTTGTCCACGCGATATGTATCAACGATATCAAGATGCAATGGCTTTAGTAAATAAGTATGGCAAACCCGATTTATTCATTACAATGACATGCAATCCACTTTGGGATGAAATTGTTAGCGAATTGCTACCCAGTCAAAAACCCCATGACAGACCGGATTTGACAACAAAGATATTTCATGCAAAATATGAGGAATTAAAAAAAGATATTTTCACTGAAGGAGCACTTGGAAAAGTAGCTGCTCACGACCATGTGATTGAATTTCAAAAAAGAGATTTACCACATGTTCATATGCAAATTATCTTCAAAGATGAAGACAAATTGACTAACCCGGATGAATATGATGAAATTGTTAGAGTAGAAATACCAGATTCTAATGAAGAATCAGAATTACATGTGGCAGTAGTGAAGTGGATGATTCAAGGACCATGTGGTACTCAAAATAGAAATTGTCCTTGCTTGAAAAATGGTAGTTGTAAAAGAGAGTATCCAAAACAATTTTCAAATGTGACTATTCAAGGCACATATTCATACCTAATTTACAGAAGACGCGATACTGGAAAATCTATTCCTATTGATAGAAATGAAAAGTCGATGGTAGATAACAGATGGGTTGTACCTTACAATCCTTGGTTACTACGTAAATATAATTGTTACATCAATGTAAAGATATGTAGTAGTATAAAAAGCGTTAAATATCTTTACAAATATGTCTTCAAAGGTCCAGATCGCGTTTCAATGCAAGTTCGACCCGGACCTAACTATGATAAGATACAACAATTTATAGATGCAATGTGGATTAATGCTCCAGAAGCATCGTGGAAGATTTTTAGGTTCTCTCTTAGCAAGATATATCCTTCAGTTGAACGTCTTCAAATACTATCTTCGAAATAAACAAAGTGTTATGTTTTCCAATGATCAAACCATCAATGAAGTTTTGGCCGATGAAAGCAACCTACACACAATGCTGATAGAGTTTTACTATACAAATTCAATTGATGAACAGGCAAGGCAACTTTTATGTCATGAATTTCCAGAGCACTATTTTTGGATTAAAAATAAAAAAGTGGAAAATAAGAGTATCTAATGTTAGGGTGACTGGTAGAACATACACAATCCTACCTACAAAAGAAGAACATTTTTTCTTGGGAATATTTTTGAATCACATTAGAGGACCGACTTCTTTTAATGATTTACTTATAGTTGACGAAGTTAGAAGTCGAACATTTAAAGAAGTCACTGAGAAAAGATGGCTTTTACAAAACGATGATAGCATTAAAAAATGTTTGACTGAAGCCTCAAGTACAAAGATGCCAGTTTCTTTGAGAGCATTATTTGTTACTATCTTAGTTTTTTGCAATCCATCAGGTGTGCGAAGGTTATGGGATGATTTTTTCGATCATATGGTAGAAGATTACCCAAATTCAAGTACTACTAACCAAATGCTTCTAACAAATCTCTTTTGAAAGATTTAAACATGTTACTTCTCCAACACAACAAAAGCACAACCGATTAATATTTTTTCAAATATCTTAAGAGCATATGATTGTGATGAATGTGATAAAATTTCAGAGCTAATAGAAGAAGAGTTAGCGATTCCTATTTCCGAGGATGATTTACTAGCTATTGAAAAATTGAATGAGGAACAATTGAAGGCTTACAATACAACTATGAATGCTATTGTAAAAAAATAAAAATGTTTGTTTTTTATAGATGGTCCTGGAGGGACGGAAAAAACATATTTATATAGTGCTATTCTGTCAACAGTTAGAAAAGATGGTTGTGTTGCAATTGCAACAGCTACATCTGGTATCGCTGCAACTATACTACATGGTGGAAGAACTGCACATTCAAGATTTAAACTTCCATTACAACCAAAAGCGACACCAACATGCTCAATAAGCAAACAGTCAAAATTAGCAGAATTTTTAAAACAATCAACTGTTCTTATGTGGGATGAAGCTACGATGGTACATGGTTATGCTTTTGAGGCATTTGATAGAACTATGAGAGATATAATGGATGTAGGTGAACCATTTGGAGGTAAAATCCTTATTATGGGAGGAGCTTTTCGACAAGTATTGCCAGTTGTGCCTAAAGCTACAAGAAATGAAGTGATTAATACATGCATCATTGAATCACTTTTATGGGAAAAATTTAAAATTTTGCATTTAAAGAAGAACATGCGAGCAGCAAATGATATCGCATATTCAAAATTTCTAATTCAAATTGGAGATGGCACCGAACCTTCAATCAATGAAGAAATGATTCAACTACCAACAAATATGGTCATAACATCAAAAAATAATGTTAATCCACTAACAAAGTTGATAGATACAATTGTTCCTAAATTATCAAAAAAATGCATTCGATAATGAGTACATAGTTAATAGAGCATTAATTACACCATTAAATGAATATGTCGACAAGCTCAATGAACATGTACTCAATATATTTCCTGGAAATGAAATCATTTACTATTCATATGATGAAGTAGAAGATGATGCTTACAATTTATACCAACAAGAATTTCTAAACTCAATCACTCGTGGCGGGCTACCTCCACATTGCTCAAAATTGAAGCTTGAAGCACCGATAATGTTGTTAAGAAATTTGAATCCGAAAATTGGATTATGCAATGGAACGAGGCTTATATGTAAACAACTCAGTAAGAATTGCATTAATGCTGAAATCATCACCGGACATTATATTGGTACTAGAGTTTTATTCCAAGAATCCTACTAAAGCCACCTGAAAATTTGAATTTACCATTTGTGTTAGTACGGAAACAATTTCCAATTCGTTTGTGTTTTGCCTTCACTATAAATAAGACACAATGGAAAACGATAAAAAATACCAGTATTTTTCTTCCTGAGCATGTATTTTGTAACGACCCGCAAATCCGTACCCCTTGAGTCAACACTATTCTACAACAATCAACTCAAGTTGCACAGAAATACGAACCATTTGGGTTTAAGAAGAAGAGGTAGAAGAAGAGAAAACAAAATCAACATCAGAATCTAACCATCGCAACGGAATAAAATATAATAGATAGTAAATAATCTTTACTCAAAATCAAATATATCTGTTTACATACATTACATCATCAGAGTACATCAATCACAGCTCACATCAAATAACATACAATGGATACACAACAACTCAACACTGCGGAATATATACATAAACAAGTACGTAAGTACGTATAGTCATCCAGCTCGTCTCCTGAGCTCCAAACATCATCCTGTATTCTATAATACTCGATCTGACCCGAGCATTACAGTTAAATAACACCCGAGTCAGTCTGGAATACCGGCGTGAGAAAATCACACCCAATTTATTATTAAAGTTTCAAAAAAAATCCTTTGAAAACAAAAGCATCTCGTAAGACCACGCCACAGATAAACATGTCGGGTTTTTACCTTACGATAGCTAAAACAATTTTTATAGAAATCCTTTGATATTATAATAGGGTCTATATACAAGTACTTATAAAATAGCCAAAATTGTTACATTATTAAATTCCAGCTACTAGCCACAGAGTGGGTAATACAAACAAAACTCGTACAAGGCTCGTAGGGAGAATGGATTTCCAACCAATGACTAGGCACTGGGGTACCACCTGTCACAGTACGGGGCCTAGATCACCGTACCGAGGATTACTCCCTTCATCCCCTGCAACACAAGGCCGGAACCATCCCTTACTGGACAGTCCTGAGTGAGATCACCCTGCGGTTGGGATCAGCAACCGCACCACTAAGCCGAAAATAAAAGGGACATCTAGACTGGAATGACCTCACCCTGCTTGGGTGCTACCCACCTAGCCTTGCTGCATAACCCCTGATTTTCAGTCATTCCCATTTGATGAGGCTTGAGGCTAAGCGTTACCTTTATAGAACATATCCTTAGAATGCCCATCGTCCACCTGACGATGTTTCGCAAGCATTCATCCATACAAGTCCGTCCCGGGTTCGAACGGAACCGAAGGCACTATTCCTACTACATCCATTTTGGAAATATCCTCAGGATTAGTAGCGATTAGCCCTTGCACTTCACTGCTCCATCTTCGAATCCAAAATCGTTTTCACGAAACGTACAAACCGGATCGAAGTGGTTTTCGAGAAATAAATCTCGATCCCGGTCTTTTCGAAACGATCAGCGCATTTGTCCAATATTGATAGTCGGTGATTTAACTATCAATTAATATTCACAAACATCCATCAAACAATAAATAATTTTTCAAATTATTTGTTTATCTCAAAATATCCTCAAAGATATATTTCTATTTTCAATCTTTTGAAAACAGTTTCAAAACCATCTTTCCTTTCAGGATAAACTTTCCCGAATATTTACTATCTCCTCTGAAATCTCCAAGCACAAAAATAGATTTTTTTTTAAAATAATTTTAAATACTTTACTTTGAAATATATATACTTTAAAACACTTGGGATAAAACTACTTAAATAATTTGTTAAAAATATACATTATATGAATTTGAGAAAAAAAAATAAGGTTACTTTATAAAGTATAAAATCAGGTTTTCACTTTTAAAACAAATACTAAGTCACTTTTAAATAATTAATGCTATAATATATTAAAAGGAAATATTTGCTTTAGTAATTAAATATTTGAAATAATAAATTTTTCAAAACATGCCTTTTAAACATTTTTTAAACTATTAACTTATATTTAAAAACTTACTTTGAAAATGTACTTGGTTATTCAGAAAGAAATTCCCAATCTCGATCACTTAAATCAATTTTCCAAATTGATTCCCAATTCATTTCATTTAAAATAAATTTCTTTACTTATCAGTTCATTTCAAACTTCATTAATTATGGACTTTATTATATATATTTCAATTTGATTTTTAACTCCTTAGCCGAAATATACAAATCTCAGGTTATTCCCAGTTTCTTCTTTATTCTTCTTAAATAATTTAAATCCTCAATTTAAAATAATTGTTTGTTCTTTTAAACAATAACATTGAAATTTAGTTCCATGAACTCTCTGTTTATTTAAATTTCCTTCCCATACACAAGACTTATTTATTAGAATTTTAAAGTCACTTTATTTCCTTTCCAATTCATTTCATAAATTTATTCAACTTTGCTATAATTATTTTGCTTACACTTCCACTTCTTTTATTTACATTTCCCAAACTCAAAATTATATATTTAGTAATTAGTTATTACCCGATTTAAAACAATCAAGCCATAGCATTCAATATTCCCACATAATCCATTACAGAATATCAAATAGTCAGAACAGAGAATATTAAATAATTAAATAAAGTTGAGGGGTCAAGTTGGATCCCTCCAACCTGTTCTCCCTGCATCCACAGATGTTAGCACAATATAAAATGCCAATTCCAAATATATATACCACACTGCAGCACATAAATCAATTCAACCGTTTCAAGCAATTATTTAAATTTAATCATTTAAAGTTAAATTTAACTGAGTGAGATTAACTCACCTTTGATTTTGCAATCAAAATCCAATCTCAACTTGCTTCCTTTCAGATTTTAACCTTGAATAAATATTAGATGGTTTTATTAATATTTGAAATAAAAATTGAACCATTATGTACCACTTAATAATTCAATTGGTTAACAATTTAAATTTGCACTTAATTTCTTAAACTTACTAGAAATGAAAATAGGTGTTTATGTATATTTACTGTTTCAATCCTATTTTCAGTGAATAAAAATTAACTTTCTATTTATCTAAGTTTATTAAAACATGTAAGCGTATTTATATATATTTATTCATATTTATATTTCTTCTGTAAACAACAAATGAAATTTTCGGTGAGTGTACGAATTTCCTTCTTTAATACATATAGAAACATATGATTTGTAAAACCTTCCCTTATTGTAATTTTTTTTTATATCATACAAAGTTATAGAGATAAATTAAACTTAAATCGAATATACCTCACTACAGGCTCAAGATCGCACCTTCATTTTCCCCCAAACCACCATTGCCATGAGCTGCTCCTTCCCCTCACTGACGCACGCCCACCAGCCATCATCTAGACACCACCGTCGCCTATCTCATCCCTCACCCACGTGAACGTACAACTCCGGATCTCGCGAGCGAGCGTACAAGCTCGCACGCTTCTATTCCATCGCCTCGAGTGGCGGCGAAGGCGAATCGAACAAAACCAATAAGCTTCAGCCCTAGCCCTTCGATCGCCTTGCCTGAAACTGCCTTTCCCCACATACTCGCGAATCCTCCTCGCACGAGCGGCCATGAACCTAATTTGAATCGAATAGGTGATAAATTGGATAAGGGAGACTCGGTGCTGAAGTTTTTTTTTTATTAAGCCGAGAATTTTTATTATTTGTTTTTGTTTTGCAGTAGGATGAGAAGCAAGCCCCCTTTATTCCTCTTTTCGTTCATTCCTTCTGAACGAAGCCAATGTCATTTATTTTACTATTTTTTTTTTCAAAATTCTCGGGTGAAAAGAAAAGAGCAACGTGATTAGAAATAAAGTAAGGAGACATATACAAGAAGGCTCGATTTGTTTCTTAAATTAAATCTCATTAGAGTATCTATCAATTTAAATTCCCAGCACGTTTATATCTCGTACACTCACATACTAGCTCCGAACAAAACGAAATTTGAAATCCGATAATAATTCAATATTACGGACCCAATGGAACTAGTTTCGTCAAATTCCGAAATTGTGCCTCGGAATGCTATTTTTAAATTCAATTTAAACAATAAAATTTTAAAACTGAACAAACCACAGTTAAATTCAATTTTACAACTTCTATTATCCTCTGTACTATCAATATAAATTTTACAAGCCTACAAATTATATTCAACTGGCTTAAAATCTCTGGTTTCATATTTTATCCAATTCAAATTATTTAATCCTACAATTTAATTGTCAAATAAATCATGATATTCGTAATTCAAGTTGATAATTAACCTTTAAATATTTAAAATCAATTAAATATTCCGGTTACAAATGCTTAAAAATTCCGGGTCGTCACATATTTGGTCATGGACCACTATATGTGGCACTTTCACGAGGAGTTTCAAGTGCTAATACGAAGGTGTTGGTAGAAAAGGGACATATTGTTGGACAAACCAAAACTTTCACTAAAAATGTTGTCTGCAAAGATGTTCTACTGATTGGCTAGGAATAATGGTACCTAATTTGATCTTCATCTACATACATCATCAACTTTCCAAGGTACATCCTCATTGTATTTACCCCTTCTTTTAGGGTACCTACATTTGAATCTATAATATATGGAGTAGAGAAATTTTGTTTAAACATTTCCACAGCTTCTAGGATTTTCAGTGCCTTTTGAATCTATAGTATGCGCAATGGAGAAATTCTGGACATGTCATCAACCATTGTGGTACGTGTCTTTTAATTCATTACTTACAACAAATAATCTTAGTCTGCTTTTCATAATTGATATGATTTTATTCTTACTATATATCTACCATTACTTACAGCAAATCAGTTAACTCTTCTGAATCGGTATTGCTGTATGTATTTTAGAGTTGGCATTAGACGAATTTGATACACTCCTCAAAACTATGGCTAATTCTTTAGCTACATAAATTTAATTTTTTAGCTATATAAATTGGGTCTCATTGCTGTAACTCGCTACAAAAGTTGGCATTAATTTGTACAACTAGCACGTTTTGCAATTTACAACGTATATGACATAATATGTTAACTAATCAAAAATATCGCCATTAATTTTTGTAAATTGATATTTGTATAAATTAATATGTAAGCTAAGAAGTAACATTTATTATCGCCCTCGGTTTGAAAATTTATTATATTTTCCTACTTTATTTATTCATTATCTTTTACTGATTTCTTTATGGTCGTAACCTATTTACTCGCACATTTTACTCTTTGATTGGGAACTATTCGAGGTATTCAAAAGAAAAAATATATATATTTGTTTAGAAAAAATAGCTCCTTTTACTCTTTGATTGGGAACTATTCGAGGTTTTCAAAAGAAAAAATATATATATTTGTTTAACAAAAATATCAGCTTTAGAACTCAATTTTTTGGGTTTTATTGGAAAATTGATCTGATTTGATTTGACTTATAGTTAGATGGTAATGTTTGTCTTAAGTTACTTTTACAATGTTCACACTATATTAAGCTTTAATAACTAATGTTGTTTATTTGTAGGTTAGGGCTTCATTATGTGTCATATGAATTAGTCTTCAACCTATCTATGCTTTTTAACTTGCGCCTGAGAGATATGATGTAAGGTTTGTTTAGGTTCATAGGTTATTGGATTATTTACTGAATAGAATATATATAATATATAAATATAGTTCAACTACATTACATTTTTATGTTTATACATAGTTTAAGTACATTAGGGGACTTATATTGGGTTTCTAAAATGACCAGAAAAACTTGAGTTTTTTTCAAATAATAGCAACAGTGATATTTTTTCATGCTTTTTGTCATAGAAACGTTACAGATCACCACAATCATTTAAATAGTTTGATTCGGTATGGTAGATTATAATAGATTATTTTGTCGAAGGAGGCATTGTATTTAGAATAGTTGCATAGAGGTTAACATACCTCTTTGTAGAAATGAGGTATGTCTAAATATTACACTAACTATTCCTCATCTATGTTTTATATTCCTTATACTATGGATGAAATAACATCTTCAGATGCAAGCCTTGATTATCAAGATATGTTGGAATCAACAATGAAGGTACATATTCATAATCAATTTCTTACATACCTTTTATATTTCAAGATTGTTCATAGAACAAAAATTGTATAACATATACAGTGAATCTTTTTAGCTAATTTAGTTCATATTGTTATGTGGCAGTTATTTAAAAAAAATATCCAGAGGAAGAATTCCTTCTTCAAATTCCAGTTTCTGAAGATAATGAAGGATAGTGGCTCTTTCGAGCAATGACTGCTTACTTGAATTACCTGTAGTACCGAGCAGCATTATACATAGAACCTGCATTTGAAATTATTGGTATTTGCATTTGAAGAGCCAACATAGTCGACATGCTTTCTCCAAACATTTGAAATCGCAAAGTCTACTTGGTTTATTAATTATTTGAACATTAAGAGGGTTTTAAAAGGATTTTGGTTTTTTTATTTGTTGAATGTGACATTAATTAGAGCTTGGATGTGAACTTTTTTTCCCGATATTGTCTTGACAGTCTTTGTTATGTGCAATATTGCATTGAGGTCTTGAGGTGTGCTTATTATCTGATGCCTTTGCCTTTGGTTGCTATTTTAAGCTTTGATAATCAACACTTCTAAAAATAGGATCTAAAATTAAATTTCCTTTACAAATTCAAAATTCTTCTTTACAAATATTCAAATTTTAATATCATTGGAAAATAAAGAATCATTTTTTTACTAATTTAAAAATATACAACTAATAAAGAAAATAATTCACGCGCCAAACGCATGTCATATGTGACGACCCAAAATTTTGAACATTTGAAATCGAAATATTTAATTGATTTTAAATATTTGGAAGTTAGTTTGACTTGAATTTCAATTCTAACGATGAATTTGGCAATTTAATTATTGAATTTAATTTATTGAAGTTGGGTAAAAAATTTAAAAAAACTTTAGTTTTTTGCTTGTTAAAAATATTTTCAAGGCTTCGAAAATTTATATTGATAATACTGAAGATAGTAGACGTGTTAAAGTTGGATTTGAAAGTTATTTGTTCGGTTTTGAAATTATATCGTTTAAATTGATATTTAAAAATTGCCTTCCAAGGCACAGTCTCGGAATTCGATGAAACAAGTTCCATTGGATCCATAATATTGTGTTATTATCGGATTTCAATTTTTGTAGTGTTTGGAGTTGTCATGTGGCCGTTCGATAAGAAAACGTGTTGAAAATTATATTGAAATTTAATTTCTTAACTGGTCCGAAAAGCTATCTTCTACATACGATCAAATTTGGACTCGAAGCCTTTTCATTGCGTTCGAAATAGGCGTATAACATTATAAACACCTAACGGCAGCCTCGGTTGGAGATCGAGATTGTAAGTTGCATTTATCGAGACGATTGGAGTTGAATTTGAGTTTGTATTTAAATTAATATATATAAATATATATATGGATTTAATAATCTTTTTACAAGGAAAATAAAAAGGCAAGTAACACATATATGCCTTTTCAAACAGGTGTTCCCTTTTCTCTGTGTAAATCCATATGCGTGGAAGAAAGAAGTTAAAAATTAACGATAAAAATATAATAAAGAAAACGATGTCTCATTCCAGATAAAAAAAATATAAATCTTTCGTTCATTCAAAAAAACTCTATTCTTCGCTTTAAATCAAAGAAGAAAAAAGAGGGGCCGAAATGTTTTTGTTTCAGAAAAACACAATCGAAGAAAATATTTATGGCTGCTGCTTTAAATTTGAGTTCAAAATCAAAATCCACTTTAATGGCCGCGACTTCCAATCCCTAAATCGAGGAGCCGACCGATTCAAAAATAATTCAAAGCAATCGATCGAGCGATCGATCAAGGGGGGAAAGGGAAATGTCATCGGCGATGAGGCAAAGAAGTTTGGCGGCGAATCAGGGCAGAATAAAATAATAAAAAAAGAAACCACATGCGAGATCATCCGCGGCAAGATGGGTCTGTGTTCGATATGTTGCGAGTTGAAATCACGTTACCCACAATATCGATTTGGAGGCGAGCACGTGAGGCGATGGTGTGCACGAGGCCGATTGGCGTGGGTGGATTTAGCTTCAGCGATGTGGGTTCTCATGCAAAGTTGCGGCGAGGCAGAGCTTGCTTGTGCGTAGGAAGAAGGAGGATCTCGAGTCAATGGCAGATCGAGCAAGCAGTGGTGCAAGGACGCACGAGAATCGAGGTAATCTGATGGATGGTCGCGCGAGGCAAGTGAGTCCGATGTCGTTCGTGTGTGGAGGGGCTCCAGGCAGTAGGTATTTTTCCGTCTACCGTATTTAGATTTTTTATACAATCTGAGATAAAAAAATGTGTGTTGCAGCAGAATAAATATCTATTTTTGTCCTTCACTGAAATATATATAAAATATATTTTGAAAAGAAAAAAATTATATATATTGGGAAAGTAATGATTGAAGATTATATATTGTGGAGATTAAACTTATCTAATCATTTTAGCTGCTAGAAAATATAATTTTTTAGAGAAGAGAAATATTATTGGGAATTGGTTTAAAATAAAATTATGGGTTAAGTAAAATTTCCAAACGAAAATTGATTATTCAATTATTTCGAATATTAATGAATTATATAAATGTTTATAAAAGGTCTAAAATCAAGGAACAAGGCGGTATGGAAATGGGTTGCATGCATAGGCAAAGGCGGGATCTTCTCACTCAAATTTTAATAATTGAAAATTTCAGTTATTGATTGATTGTAGGATTGTGATAGTTAAATTTAAATAGTTGACTGTGTGTTTGAATGATATATTATTATCAGTTGTATTGATTTAGCCCCTATACGCCGTATGATAGCGGATGATATTATATTAAACCATATACCGCGATATTCCACCTCGAAGTGGAATTGGTATTATATATGTATTTGGAGTGATTGATTTCCCGCATTATATAGAGGATGAGACCTTATGCACCGCATAATAGCGTATGATATTTTATAAATCCCATATACCGCGATATTCCACCTCGAAGTCGAATTGGTATTTAATTGTTGTGCTAACGTCTGTGGATGCAGGGAAACAGATTGGAGGGATCCAACTGGATTCCTTAAATATTGAATTTGTTTCATATGTCATGTGTTGATAATCTCTGTGTGATTATATTGTAATTGAAATCATTGTAGGCTAAAATTTAGCTAAGTATATTTTTGGTATCGTAGGATACCAGAAATAGATAAAATTGGATTTTTGAAACTTAAGTAGAAATTTATAGTAAAATTTATTTTTTTGAGAATGGGAGAAATTTAAAAGAAGGAATTTTAAAAGGATAAAGTTTTATTTTTGAATCCTATTAAATAAATTCCAAATTATAGGCAAAGATTCTAATAAATGGATTTCGAGCAACATTGCTAAATAGTTGAAGCATTTATTTAAAATCAGATTTTTAAATAGTTTGGAAGAAATAAAGATATCTATTTTAAAAGAAAATAAATATGGGAAATCAATTTAATTGATTTGTTATTTGAAAATAAATCTTTAGGAAATCAATTTGAAAAATTGATTTGGTGTTGGAAATGAATTTAGAATTCAATTTGGAAATTGATTTGGTGTTTGGAAATAAATTTGGAAATAAATTTGGGATTTGATCTAGTATTTGAAATAAATTTTGAAATCAATCTGAAAATTGATTTGGTGTTGAAAGTGAATATTTGGGAATCGATTTGAATATCGTGTATCAGTTGATATTTGGAAATCTAAATTCACAATGGAGAAAGAGAATTTTGTTTTAAAAATAAACATTGGGTTATTTTTAAAAGTGTGAAAAGGAATTTACGGATTTGGAACGTAAATTTAAAATAAATCGAGAAGGGTTTATTAATTGGTTTAAAGGACCATTTTGAAATGGAAAGTGTGTTCTCCCTGGAAAGCCGAGTATGTTTTTAAAAGTAGCTTTTGAATAAAAATTAAAAAGTTCTAGAGTTGGTTTTAAAAGAATATTTTGGAGGAATTATTTTCTTAAGCTATTTTGAAAATCTTTAAAGTAAGGAATTATTTGATTAATTATTGAAGTGATTATTTAAAGATTTAAATAATATTTGTTTTAGAAAAAGGTTATTTAAATATTTATACCCTATCTACTAACTTTATTCTAAAATTAGTTTGGACTTGAAGTCTTATATTTGTGATAATTAGTATAATATTTTCATAACTAATATTTAAGTAAAGGTAGCTTTATTTTAAATGTTTCCAAGTATATTTTGGATAAGTGATTTGAATTATTTTAAAAGTATTTGAACTCGGTAGACTTTCAGTGGAAATAAATAATACCGGGAACCTTATTCCGCGAGTGAAAAGTGATTTGAAATTTATTTTCAAATGGTTGAAGTGTGAAAATATATCTTGCAAAGATATTTTGAAAATAAATAACTCGGGGAAAATTATTTGAAATTCAGAAATTATTGTGAATGTTGATTGATAGTTAAATAACCGACTATCAATATTGGCCTTTAAATTGCATTTGAATTTCGATGCGACCAAGGATCGAATTCCAAATGGATATTCGAAAACCACATCGAACCTTTGTGATTGTGATGGATCTTTTGTTTAAAAGCTCAAAGTGGAAATTTGCTGTGAATTGCTTGAAATCTGAATGTAACACTTATTCTTAAAAATAAACGCTCGTTATTCGGATTAGCCGAGAGAGGATTTTGTGTCATAAAACCCATTCCGAATAACGATGGGATTGCATTTGAAGATGGTGTTGAAGATCAGGTATTTTCGAAAGCGAAATAATTACCTATCGAATGTCTCTGCACCGAGTTGCTTCGGTATAGAGATTTTATCACCCTTTGTGATGGAGATTCCGGACGTGGTTAGTGAATATCCGGATTGCAAGGGTTTCTTTTGAAGTGTCTTCGGCTCCGTTCGATCCTTGAACGGACTGGTATGGATGTGTGTCTGACGTTACACTTTAAGATGTAAAACTGGTTTCTATCAAATACGTTTCTGTTGGTGGCGGAGAATTTATTCTCTTAGCTTAACACCCTTCTCTGAGACGTACGAGCTCAGAGGTTATGTAGTTGATGGTTACTAGTGATACATTACCAATTTGGTAATATGACATACGAAGTGCTGCTGATCATTTGTTGATCGAAGCATGGCTTTTGTGAAAAGCGTAACTTTATGGACGAGACTTCGTTGAGCCTCACTACCCGGAAATGGTCGAAACAGGAATGTTGCGGCAAGGTTTTTAGGGGTCGCTCCCCTAGGGTATGTCCATTTTCTTCTGGATAAGAGGTGATATCATGGTATGGAGCCCAGATATTTTACCTATCTTGATGCTGCAAATTTGTTGTACTTTGTGGTTGTTGCTTTGTGGTTGAGGATCCTCGGATAAAGGTCGGTTACGACCGGGGATGGCATACTTCTGTGTTAGTTGCCTATGTTATAGCTTGGTTAAAGCGTAAGGTAACGTCGGCCTTGTTAGCAGAGATCCGGTTAGGTTCTCGGGGGCGTACTTCTAAAGGAGTACTCATTTCGATAAGGAAGTTTCTTAGCCTGACCATTTGTTGGAAATCCAAAGAAACAATACGCGCCCTGTACGGTTTTTAGTTGTATAACCTGCCATGGAATGTGGCAGTAACCTGCTATTGAACATGGTAGCTATAGTAGGCATACGACGAAATGTGGTATGCTGGCTAAGATTAATATTATAATTTCGAAATGTTTTCTGCACTATGCACTAGTAATAATATCAAATGGTTTTCGCGTATCAATCAATTTTGACTGTCATAAGGAGAAATCTCCTCCAAGTGTGCGTTTGCATTGTGTGTATGGCGGAAGGCCTTATGGCAGTTTCATTTTCCAAAAGCATAGCGGATTTATTTATATTTTCTTTATGAAAATAACTGTTTTTAAGATCTCACACCAGTCTCATGACTGACCTGGAGTTTATTGTTCCCTTTCTAAACTCTGGGTACCCATAATTTTCCACACGGGCTGCCTAGAGTCAGGTTATCATTATTCTGGAGCGAAGTCTAGAAGTTGCTGTGGAAATCTGGAGTTCAAGCTGGATGGTGAGCCGTATAACTAGTATATATTATATTCTTTCCCGTTGTTTGTTGATTGTAACGCTCTGATAATGTAATGTGATGTATTGTAGTAATAGATATGATTCTTTGTTTTAAAAATACTCATTTATTTATTGTATGTTGTTCTGCTGCGAAACGTGAGATTCCGTTATTGTTTCTGTTCTTCTTCTATATTCTTCTTCTTTAACCCTAATGGTCCGATTTTTCGGCATTCAATTGTTCGGCAGTTGATACAGTAGACATATTGATGTCGACTTTCGAAAGTCGAAAAAACGGGTCGTTACAATGTGGTATCAAAGCATTTGGTTAAGCGACAACTTGGCTCTGGTGGGTGTTACTCATTAGAAATAGAGTCAATAGTACTCTAGAATGAGTTTGAGTGTAATAATAGATACGAGCGTGTATTTGTTAGTGAATATAAAAAAAAATTATATTGTGTTGACTTATCGGTTGAGTGTTTATAGATTCTGGTCGGTGCAGTTTGGCCAACTGTATCGATATGGGTTTCTAAACTCTTAAACGAGACAAACTGACACAGTATTGTTTTAAATCGGGTAAATGAAATAATTTTACCCAAATTATTTTTGTATATAAAAGGAATAATTTTCCGTAAATTATTATAGAAGTATATGGTTGCTTGGATGTTAGGAAGTGATAATATCTAAATTATTATCATTGATTATTGAATAAGAAACTGAAATCGTAACAAAAGGCTATGGTATAAAATCCATATACAAATGAAGATTTATAAATATAAATCGTAAATGTGATTTGTAATTTAAAGATAGAATTCCAGAGAAATATTTGAAGGAATTTAAAGTTTTGGAGATTTGGAAAGTTTTAAATTCCTTTCTAGTTTGAAAATAGTTTTCAATGGTTTTGGAAAAATGTTTTTGAAGAGATGAAAAGCTCTAAACTCTTTTCGTTCGCTAGAAAATAATTTCGGTGATGACTGCAGCATCATCGATGTTCATTTTCGAGTTTCCAGGAGAGGAATTGCTGCCAAATTATTTTAAATGGAAATTGTTTGCAAACTGGGTTTGGTTTTGGAAATTCAAAGGATAATTTGAATTGATTTTGAAAAGTTGAAAAGACTCTGGAATCTGATAAAAATAGTTATGGAATAAAATTTATTAAGTTGGAAAATAAAATAGTGATATGAATCAGTTGTAAATGAAAGATAGTTGATAAAATTTAATATTCAGAAGGTAAATTGAATCCAAATAGAATTGAAAGTATAAATTGAATTCCAATGAAATTGAAAACGTAAGATTGAATGAAAATGGATATATAACTTCAATAGTGAAGTAAAAATGGTATAAGAAGTAAGTATTCAAACTTTTTTAATGAAATGTACAAAATGATATTTGAATGTTGTAATCGGATATTATGCCTAGTAGAATATACAGGTGTGTTATAGGAAAAAGATAAATTGGGATTTGATTTTGAAGATAATTTAACCGCTTGACAAATAAGCATGTAATTGAATTTTATTATGAAATTTGATGACTTTCTTATCTAGTAGCTTGGCTTTTCATTTTCTTTTTGAAATCTGGAGGCCCGTTGTGGCATTTTGTAGTCGCATTGAGCTGGCTGCGCAAAGGAGATGTTGGCGAAACTTTTCGAAAATTTAGGGAGTTGGAAAATTTTGAGAAAATTTTTGAAATTTTAAAATCGAATTTAAATTTAAATTTGAATTGTTAAAGAAAATAAGGTTGTTTGGAAGTTATGGGAGACTTGGAAAGTTAGTTGAAACGATGGTCTTTAATGAAAAGATTTGTTGGTAAGTTGATAAAACTATTTGGTTTTGGAAAGATAGCGAATGGGTTAAGGATCATTCTTCTTAACTAGTAATTTCGGGACGAAATTCTTTTAAGGGAGGAAGGATGTGACGACCCAGAATTTTGAACATTTGAAATCGAAATATTTAATTGATTTTAAATATTTGGAAGTTAGTTTGACTTGAATTTCAATTTTAACTATGAATTTGGCAATTTAATTATTGAATTTAATTTATTAAAGTTGGGTAAAATTATGAAAAGAAAATTTTTTTTGCTTGTTAAAAATATTTTCAAGGCTTCGAAAATTTATATTGATAATACTGAAGACAATAGAAGTGTTAAAGTTGGATTTGAAAGTTATTTGTTCAGTTTTGAAATTATATCGTTTAAATTGATATTTAAAAATAGCCTTCCAAGGCACAGTCTCGGAATTCGATGAAACCAGTTCCATTGGATCCGTAATATTGTGTTATAATCGGATTTCAATTTTCGTAGTGTTTGGAGTTGTCGTGTGGCCGTACGATAAGCAAACGCGCTTAAAATTATATCGAAATTTAATTTTTTAACTGGTCTGAAAAGCTATCTTCTCCATGCGATCAAATCTGGACTCAAAACCTTTTCCATTGCGTTCGGAATAGGCGTATAACATTATAAACACCTGGCGGTACGCCTCGATTGGAGATTGAGATTGTAAGTTGCATTTATCGAGACGATTGGATTTGAATTTGAGTTTGTATTAAAATTAAATATGTGTATATATATATATATATATGGATTTAATAATCTTTTTACAAGGCAAATAAAAAGGCAAGTGACACATATATGCCTTTTCAAACAGGTGTTCCCTTTTCTCTGTGAAATCCATAAGCGTGGAAGAAAGAAGTTAAAAATTACCGATAAAAATATAATAAAGAAAACGAAGTCTCATTCCCGATAAAAAAAATATAAATCTTTCGTTCATTCAAAAAGACTCTATTCTTCACTTCAAATCAAAGAAAAAAAAGGGGCCGAAATGTTTTCGTTTCAGAAAAACACAATCGAAGAAAATATTAATGCCTGCTGCTTTAAGTTTGAGTTCAAAATCAAAATCCACTTTAATGGCCGCGACTTCCAATCCCTAATTCGAGGAGCCGACCGATTCAAAAATAATTCAAAGCAATCGATCGAGCCATCGATCAAGGGGGGAAAGGGAAATGTCATCGGCGATGAGGCAAAGAAGTTTGGGGGCGAATCAGGGCAGAATAAAATAATAAAAAATGAAACCGCATTCGAGATCGTCTGTGGCAAGATGGTTCTGTGTTCGATATGTTGCGAGTTGGAATCACGTTACCTACAATCGTGATTTGGAGGCGAGCGCGCGAGGCGATGGTGTGCACGAGGCAGATTGGCGTGGGTGGATTTAGCTTCGACGATGTGGGTTCTCGCGCAAAGTTGCGGCGAGGCAGAGCTTTCTTGTGCGTAGGAAGAAGGGGGATCTCGAGTCAATGGCAGCTTGAGCAAGTAGTGGTGATGGGACGCACGAGAATCGAGGTAATCTGGTGAATGGTCGCACGAGGCAAGTGAGGCCGATGTCGTTCGTGTGTGAAGGGGCTCCAGGCAGTAGGTATTTTTTATTTTTCTATCTCCTGTATTTAGATTTTATTATACAATCTAAGATAAAAAAATGTGTGTTGCAGTAGAATAAATATCTATTTTTGTCCTTTACTGAAATATATATATAAATATATTTTGAAAAAAAATTATATATTTTGGGAAAGTATAGAAATCTGTAAAAAGATTGAAGAGTATATATTGTGGAGATTAAAATTACTAATCATTTAAGCTGCTAGAAAATATATTTTTTAAAGAAGAGAAATATTATTGGGAAATTGGTTTAAAATAAAATCTTGGGTTAATTAAAATTACCAAACGAAAATTGATTATTCGATTATTTCGAATATTAATGAATTGTATAAATGTTTATACAAGGTTTAAAATCAAGGAACAAGGCGGAATGGAAATGGGTTGCATGCATAGGCAAAGGGGAGATCTTCTCACTCAAATTTTAATAATTGAAAATTTCAGTTATTGATTGATTGTTGGATTGTGATAGTTAAATTTAAATTGTTGACTGTGTGCTTGAATGATAAATTATAATCAATTATATTGATTTAGACCCTATGCGCCGCATAATAGCGGATGATATTATATTAAACCCATATACAGCGATATTCCACCGCGAAGCGGAATTGGTATTATTTATGTATTTGTAGCGATTGATTTCCCGCATTATATAGCGGATGAGACCCTATGCGCCACATAATAGCGGATGATATTCTATAAATCCCATATGCCGCGATATTCCACCTCGAAGCGGAATTGGTATTTAATTGTTGTGCTAACGTCTGTGGATGCAGGGAAACAGGTTGGAGGGATCCAATTGGATTCCTCAAATATTGAATTTGTTTCATATGTCGTGTGCTGATAATCTCTATGTGATTGTATTGTAATTGAAATCATTGTAGGCTAAAATTTAGCTGAGTATAATTTTGGTATCGTAGGATAGCAGAAATAGATAAAATTGGATTTTTGAGATTTAAGTAGAAAATTTATAGTAAAATTTATTTTTTTAAGAATAGGATATATTTAAAAGAAGGAATTTTAAAAGGCTAAAGTTTTATTTTTGAATCCTATTGAATAAATTCCAAATTATGGGAAAAGATTCTAATAAATGGATTTCGAACAACATTGCTAAATAGTTGAAGAATTTATTTAAAATCGGATTTTTTAATAGTTTGGAAGAAATAAAGAGATTTATTTTAAAAGAAAATAAATTTGGGAAATCGATTTAATTGATCTGGTGTTTGAAAATAAATCTTTGGGAAATCAATTTAAAAATTTGATTTTGTGTTGGAAAAGAATTTAAAAATCAATTTGGAAATTGATGTGGTGTTTGGAAATAAATTTGGAAATCAATTTGGGATTTGATTTGGTATTTGAAATAAATTTGGAAATCAATTTGAAAATTGATTTGGTGTTGAAAGTAATTATTTGGGAATCGATTTGAAAATCGTATATCAGTTGATATTTGGAAATATAAATTCACAATAGGAATTTGTAAAGGAAAGGGAATTTTGTTTTAAAAATAAATATCGGGTTATTTTTAAAAGTGTGGAAAGGAATTTGTGGATTTGGAACGTAAATATAAAATAAATCGAGAAGGGTTTATTAATTGGTTTAAAGGACGATTTTGAAATGGAAAGTGTGTTCTCCCTGGAACGCCGAGTATGTTTTTAAAAGTAGCTTTCGAATGAAAATTAAAAAGTTCTAGAGTTGGTTTTAAAAGAATATTTTGGAGGAATTATTTTCTTAAGCTATTTTTAAAATCTTTAAAGTAAAGATTTATTTGATTAATTATTGAAGTGATTATTTAAATATTTAAATAATATTTGTTTTAGAAAAAGGTTATTTAAATATTTATACTCTACTACTAATTTTATTCTAAAATTAGTTTGGACTTGAAGTCTTATATTTGTGATAATAAGTATAATATTTTCATAGCTAATATTTAAGTAAAGGTAGTTTTATTTTAAATGTTTCCAAGTATATTTTGGATAAGTGATTTGAATTATTTTAAAGTATTTGAACTCGGTAGACTTTCAGTGGAAATAAATAATATCAGGAATCTTATTCCGCGAGTGAAAAGTGATTTGAAATTTATTTTCAAATGGTTGAAGTGTGAAAATATATCTTGCAAAGATATTTTGAAAATAAATAACTAGAGGAAAATTATTTGAAATCCATAAATTATTGTGAATGTTGATTGATAGTTAAATAACCAACTATCAGTATTGGCCTTGGCATTTGAATTCCGATGCGATCGGGGATCAGATTCCAAATGAATATTCGAAAACCACATCGAACCTTTGTGATTGTGATGGATCTTTTGTTTAAAAGATCAAAGTGGAAATTTGTTGTGAATTGCTTGAAATCCGAATGTAACACTGATTTTTAAAAATAAGCGCTCGTTATTCGTATTAGCCGGGAGAGGACTTTGTGTCATAAAACCCATTCCGAATAACGATATGACGAAATGGGATTGCATTTCAAGATGGTGTTGAAGACCGGATATTTTCGAAAGCGAAAGAATTACCTTTCGAATGTCTCTGCACCGAGTTGTTCCGGTATAGAGATTTTATCACCCTTTGTGATGGAGATTCCGGACATGATTAGTGAATATCCGGATTGCAAGGGTTTCTTTTGAAGTGCCTTCGGTTCCGTTCGATCCTGGAACAGACTTGTATGGATGTGTGTCTGACGTTACACTTTGAGATGTAAAGCTGGTTTCTATCAAATACATTTCTGTTGGTGGCAGTTTCTCTGAGACGTACGAGCTCAGAGGTTATGTAGTTGATGGTTACTAGTGGTACATTCCCAATTTGGTAATGTGGCATACTAAGTGCTGCTGATCATTTGTTAATCGAAGCATGGCTTTTGTGAAAAGCGTAGCTTTGTGGACGAGACTTCGTCGAGCCTCACAACCCGGAAATGGTCGAAACAGGAATGTTGCAGCAAGGTTTTTAGGGATCGCCCCCTAGGGTATGTCCATTTTCTTCTGGATAAGAGGTGATATCATGGTATGGAGCCCAGATATTTTACCTATGTTGATGCTGCAAATTTATTATACTTTGTGGTTGTTGCTTTGTGGTTGAGGATCCTCGGATAAAGGTCGGTTACTTACGACCGGGGATGGTATACTTGTGTGTTAGTTACCTATATTATAGCTTGGTTAAAGCGTGAGGTAACGTCGGCCTTGATAGCTAAGATCCTATTAGGTTCTCAGAGGCATCCTTCCAGAGGCGTACCCATTTCGGTAAGGAAGTTCCTTAGCCTGACCATTTGTTGGAAATCCAAAGAAACAATACGCGCCATCTACGGTTTTTAGTTGTATAACCTGCCATGGAATGTGGCGGTAACCTGCTATTGAACATGGTAGCTATAGTAGACATACGACGAAATGTGGTATGCTAGCTAAGATTAATATTATACTTTCGAAATGTTTTCTGCGCTATGCACTAGTAATAATATCAAATGGTTTTCACGTATCAAGCATTTTTGACTGTCATAAGGAGAAATCTCCTTCAAGTGTGCGTTTGCATTGTGTGTGTGGCGGGAGGCCTTATGGCAGTTTCGTTTTCCAAAAGCATAGTGGATTTCTTTATATTTTCTTTGTAAAAATAACTGTTTTTAAGATCTCACACCAATCTCATGACTGACCTGGAGTTTATTGTTCCCTTTCTAAACTCTGGTGCCCATAATTTTCCACACGGGCAGCCTAGAGTCAGGTTATCATTATTCTGGAGCGAAGTATCTAGAAGTTTCTATGGAAATCTGGAGTTCAAGCTGGATGGCGAGGCGTATCACTAGTATATATTATATTCTTTTCCACTGTTTGTTGATTGTAACACTCTGAAAATTTAATGTGATGTAATGTAGTAATAGATATGATTCTTTGTTTTAAAAATACTCATTTATCTATTATATGTTGTTCCACTGCGAAATGTGAGATTCTATTATTTTTTCTGTTCTTCTTCTATTTCTTCTTCTTTAACCCTAATGGTCCGATTTTCTGGCATTCGATTGTCCGGCAGTTGATATAGTTGACGTATTGATGTCGACTTTCGGAAGTCGAAAAATCGGTTCGTTGCACCGTAACACTTTGGTTTTGGTGGGATGAAGCTCAATAATATATTTATATTCTATGTTAAAATCCAACGGTTTCTATATTTAAATGGTTTAGGATGTTTTATTAGTTGAATTAGCCATAAATAAATTGATGGGGTTGTGATCATTAGTTTCGAAGAGGAGTTATATTGCTTAACCTAGAAAGAAATTTTGTAACCACGACATATGTTGTAAAAACTATTTTAATTTTAGTAGCTATGTTTTCGACTAGGCCTAACCTCCATGAATGTTTAAAACCACGGATACTGAATTCAACGGGACCAGTGTTAAAATTGATTTTGTTTGGTTCTTGAACATTTGAAGGCTGCAGAGTTTTACCCTTTAGTTTTTCTTTACTTTTCTAGTATTATTTAAATCCCCTGATAAGCACTATGAGATATTAAAGGCGTTAACATTGTAAATGCAGGTCCACCTGGACGTGCATATGTACTCGTATGTATAAAATCAAGTAAACTAATAAGAGAAAATTAAGATAAAATAAGGATACGGTACCTTAAGATAAATGATTTCCTTCTCAAGGATCCGAACCTCTGCCAGTAACATTTTCCCAACTGACGACAGCGACCTGTCGGAAGAAGCTGAGCCATTATCCCCAGCATCACCCAATGCAAATCTAATTTGGAGAATCTACACCGAATCACCTCTCCTTAAGATAAATGATTTCCATCTCAAGGATCTGAACCTCTGCCAGTAACCTTTTCCGAACCAACGACAGCGATCTCGGATGAAGCAGCGCTGCCATCACCAGCATCACCCAATGAAAATCTAGTTTGGAGAATCCGTACTGAATCACCTCTCTTTACGTGCTACAACAAATCTAGAGGACACGGTTCTTTATATATACTAACCCAAAATTGCCTGCTCCCACAAATTGCTTTGGCTGAAGCATTCATTTCAACTTTTCAAGTGTACAATTTCTCACTGCTGCAAATGAAAGTTAACCGCAACGTATGTTTAACACATAAATTATAATGCATTTTGTAAAACTCAAATATGAAAACAATAAACACATACTATAATATTGGTACAAAAAGTAGGATTTACTGAATGAAATTGCATACAAATTTTTTCCTTTGAGCTTAGATATTCTGGAAGTAGAACCGTTATAATGATTTATGTATTGATTACATACTCTTACATATGTGAGATAGTTGATACATTTTTCAAATATAATCAATGTTTTCAAATTGATGAAACCCATCATCACTGGCTTGAACAAAGCAGTTTCTTCTTAAACCTCACTCCATACTTCTGAAGCAACGTTACAGTACACACCAAGCCATTTTTTCCTGTCTGTCTTATTAGAGAACTATATGTTGCCAAATTCAATAGATGCCTAGTTCATAATCTGTTTAGACCGATCAAAACTTGAGAACAAAGAATTAAAATATTCTCTCATATTTTCAAGTTACACGTTGAGTTAAGGATGCATGGTTTCCTTGCAAAGTCAAGAACTTAACTAAATTAAATATAATAAACTCCAGAACTGAACAAAATTAAATCTAGGGTTAAATGGATAAATGAAAATCAGAGAAATAGTCGATCGATGAGCTTGTGGTGAATTGCGATCATATTACGATGAAATGGTGATGCCAGTCATTAATCAATGATTACCTGGCGTGGGTTGTGATGAGAATTGACATTGACCATTTGCAAATAGAGTTTGAGATTTGGAAAGAAGCGAGATTTGTTTTTGATTGAAATATTGGATCTATGAATTGGAGACGAAGTTTAAAGTAATTAGACGAAAGATATAATTATGTGGTAGAAGAAGAGGACAATGGGATGGTATCGAAACGTTAATCAAACCGTGATGATTCAGAGGTTCAAGTTGCGATGGTTCAACCGGTCGAACGTTCGGAACCGTGCATTTTTTTAAAATAAAAAATTACAGTATCACAAATGCAAATTAACATATCTATTAAGTAATAGTAAAGTAGAAGAATTTTTAGCTCTCTCCTTAATTCTAGGAATTTTCTCTCTTCTCCTTAATTCTCTCTTTAGATATTTATTTTCAAATTCTTTAATTTAATACTTTACACTTATTTTACTAATTCTCTTCTATTATTTTACGTTTTGGTACATGTATTCTAATTTTTATATAATTATTTACATATAATTTATCACCTACCTTCTAATATTTTATATTTAAGTCCGCACATTTAAGTTAATTAAATAATCCAAAATTTAAGCTATTTAAATAAATTCATTTAATATTTCTTATAAATACCAAAGAACGACAATTTAAATATGTATAACATTTAAACAACTAAAGCATAATATTAATCTTTCATTCAACTATAAAGATATATAAATCACATAAACCAGTAATAAAAAATTGTAGTTAATTTATTTCAATAAATTTATCATACATTTCATTGTAAATTCTACTTTAATTTCAAATACCTACATTTAACATTACCATAATTATTCACAAAATTTACCTCACTTTTCTTCTAATATTTTACTTTCCACCCTATATATATCAATTAATTATGTGATCTAAATTTAAACTAATTAGATAAATCCAACTAACTAATATTCTTTAATTCTTTTACTAATTTATGAAAATATCAATATTCATATTAACAAAATTTAAAAAAACGATTAATGTAAAGATACCTAAGTTATATAACTTAAAGAACTTAAAGTGAATACATAAATAATAATAATAATAAATACTTTTTTCACATTTCTCTCAATAAATTTATCATGAAATGTATTACAAAATTATATTTTTTGTACTCCGAATACCTACATTATAAATTTTATATAATCATTTATAGCCTCCCCTCAATTCCCTTACAATATTTTACATTTAAGGTCATATATTGTAATCATTTACATAACTTCAAAACTATTTAAATAATTTCACTATGTAATTTTTCACCGATTTGTCAAATAAGTTAATCAATATCAACCATGTTCATATTAACAAAAATGATGAAAAAATTCATTCAAATATATAAATACATCAATCACATAACATAAATTATATTCATAAATAATAACTACAAGTTTAAAGTTTTATTTATTTATATCAATATACGTATCATGCATTACATTGTAAAACCCCTTTTAACGTCAAAAACCTACATTTTGAATTTATCCAATTAGTTACAAACACTTCGCAATATCACCTACCATTGTATACTAAAGTCGATATTTTCAAATTAATTATGTGATCTTGAATTTAAATTATTTAAATAAATTCAATTAATAAATTTTTGTTAATTCATCTAATAAGCGCTAAGATATAATGGTTTCAATATGTATACCATCTTTATATCAGGCGCACATGTGATAAAATTAGTTTTTCATTTAAATACAAATATATATAAGTCACCTAACATAAATAATATGCACAAGAAATATTTTCATATTTGATATATTATTCATATATCTAAATTTTTTAAATTTTTTATATTGTATTACATTGAAAAATTCTGTTTTTAACTTCAAATGTGTATATTTTAACATTTTTACAATTATTTCCTAAATCGCCCTCAATTATTTTCTATTTTTTTATATTTAAATCCATGTATTCAAACTACTTACGAAATCTCAAATTTAAATAATTTAAATAATTTCAATGAATAGTTAATCTATTCTTCTAATGAATTATAAAAATATATGTCAATTTTAACATACACATGCTCACGTTATGGAAAATTGTAAGACTATTTTTTTATTCAACTATAAAGATATATAAATCACATAAATAAATTATGTACATAAACATCATAACAAATTAATTTGTAAATAAGTTATAATTCATTTATATTAAGAATTTATCATACATTATATTACAAAATTATGTTTTAGCTTCAATATATCCACATCGAAATTATACAATCTTTTACAAAATTCCTCTCGATTCTTCCTATCGTTTATTTTCAAGTCCATGTATGTAAACTAATTACATAATTTTATATTTGATTTACTTAAACAAATTTTATTAAATAATATTTTTCAGTTCATCTAAAAAATTACCAACATACGTCAGTTTCAACATTTATGTTATATTCATATTAACAAAACTGAATAAATTACTTTATTATTATATATATGTGTGTGCACACGCGCTATACAACATAAATTATACACAAACATAATACCAGTTTTAATTTATAGTTCATTTATTTCAATAAATTTATCTTACATTATATAACAAAGTACTCATTTTAACATTAGAGATATAATATTATATTTTACAATATTACCGTATGCAACGCACGAGTTAAACACTAGTTTATTAGTATGAGGTAGGACAACAAAAACTCATAGAATGTTAAGTGAAATCATCAAATACAGACAGAACAATATGAAAACAATAATTGACAGAACTATAGCACAAACTAAAAAATCTAACTCATAGAAGTAGTTAGTTACACCAACACACAAATACAGTAAGTGAAATAACAAGCACTCCAACACAATTTTTATATAATCTTCACTATTAATCTGCATCTATCAAACTCTAGCCTTCACAATCTTTTATACAATTTTTACCATTGTTTAATCAAAATGGTTCTAGTAACATCTAAATTGAAATGCTAATGGTAATAAAATTGTACTCTAATCTGCATCTATAAAAATCAAGTACTAAAAATTGGTATATATCAGAATCTAGTATTGTAACATAAGCACTTTAAACCAACCAGATCCAAGCTCAAGCACGCATTTTTATCTACTGCTAAAAATTTATAATAAAAAAACAAACATTGATTATTTTGCTGCAGCAATCGATTTCCAGAATCCAAAACTTCCAATGATGACGTTTGTTGCAGCAATGGCGGCGTTTGCCGGCAGTTGTATTGGGTTTGCGGTAGCGGTGGTGGAATTTGTGGTGGCCATGGGATATTTGCTAAACTGGGGTTTGTGGGTTTTTGGAGGAAATGATATTGAGAAACGAAAACGATAACCGCAATGATAAGGTCCAAAAGCCGGTTTGATCGACGGTTTTAGGATCCAACCCACGGTTTGAGATTGTCGCGGTCCAACTCTTCTAGGACCGCCTGAGGTAACGGTCGACGGTTTTGCACGGTCCAACCGCGGTCCGGTCCGGTCCTTAAAACACTGGGTAGAAGAGTATGGCAGCGGAAATGGAGAAGCATCCGCTGAACACGATTGAAGAAACAACGGTTAAATTTGAACTTCAGACTATTTAATTTTGGCCAGTGAAAGTAAACAAACCTAATAGATTTGATTGCAATTGCTACACAGTCCAGTGTCTATGCACAATAATGCACACCCAAAATTATAGAAGAAACACATCAACTCACGCATTGCATTCATTTTGCCACATAGATGAGTATAACATTACTTACATGTTTTCGTGCAGACACGGTTCAACTTATTTGAATGAATATGTTGGTTTAGGTATCGCATATAGTTTCTTCGTTTTGACATAGCAAACATATCCATGTGTGCTGAAAATGGAAAAAAAAAATTCAATTTTTATGTTATAAATATATGATATATGACCCTGTCAAAATTATTAAGTAATATAATCAAAAGAAATGCCACAACATGATACTCAAGTAATTAGTTTATATGTGCACGTTATGCAATTAGAAATCTATACATAGCGTTAACTGATAAACAAACATTGTACTATAACATTAGGCATCAATGCGTAAGCATAGAGAACAATATATGTCTTTAAGTCATTATAATGAGCTGACGTGTGTGTATATATATATATTGATCTTCAATTTGAACTTGTCAAACTTCTTTATATAAACATGATCCTTAAAATTTCAGCGCTATCTGCTTTTTCTCACCATAAGGAATCTAGGAGTTCGAGTTAATTTTCTGTTTCTAACTCTCCCAAATCATATGCCATCTGATCATTTTTAAAAATAGATTTGCAGAATAATTTTAAACAGTGGAAATTAGGTCTGCCGGTTGCCCCCAGACACAATTCCTTAGAAACCATCTAAAATCAAGTTTTACCAAACATCTTCTAATGTAAAATTAGAAGAGTTAAAATCAATAATAATTTATTTGTATTCTAAACTAAATATACTATAAAAAAAAAATCACATTTAATGTCAGTCCAAGTAAAATTAAAGCAATAAAAACACAATAGATCGACTACAAGATTTTGAGGAGTTTTCTAGGTACAATTTTTAAATATTTTGGAATGAAACTTTTATCCTAATAGTGGTGAATCAATTTTATGTGATATCTTTTATAATGAAATTTTAAACTCTAATGAAATACGTGCTGTAGTGAATCAATTATATTTAAGAGAAAATTAGGTCCAAGTCCCCAAAATTAAATTTAATAGTCCGAAATCCCTTCCGTTTTAAACTTGTAAATGCGGTCACTTTTTTTTTTACAATATTTGTTTCTCTAATTACCCTCGTTTATTTCATGTCGACTATTCTCATGTGATTGTATTGGCGATTAAAATTTAAAATCTTCATAGAGAAATCAGATTTAACTCGATCTACTGTTCGATTTTTTTGCGATTTATTATGGCTCCGTTATCTTGCATGTAAACGTGTGTTTTAATTTTCAATTGACTTTGTATTATTGTTTTTTGCAAATTTTTGATAATTTAGCAATGTTTTTGTATAATTATGCATGACAAGTATAAGTAATATTAAGTAATTCGAATAATATGATGTTTTTTGTTCAAAGAAATTTTATTTTTAATTCTGTATGTAAATGCAGAGTTGTATGCAGTTAAGTAAAATAACCGCAGACTCTGCTGCATTTATTGTAAGTGATTGTGTTCATAGCTATATTTATCAAAATCTTTAGTTATGCAAATAAATGTGTATTTTTCAGCAGTTGTCTATGTGTTTTGATAACTGCATATGTAAAACACAGTTAAAATTTGCATATATAAAATGTAGTTGATCATTTTAGTTTTTAACTGCATATGTAAAATGCAGTTAAAATTTGCATTTAACAGCTTTATATATTTATTAACTGCATATCAAGTATGCAGTTAAAAAACAAATTTAACAGCTGCAATTTTTAATTACATACGATATATGCAGTTAAAAATAATACAATTCATAACTTTATATTAGATATGTATACATGTATAGTAAGAATCTTATGAATTTTTAACTGCATAAGTGAAATGCACTTTAAAATTTACATAATTCAAGTGTATGTTTTAACTGCATATGTTATATGCAGTTAAAAATTGAATTTAACATGTGCTATTTTTCACTGCATAATAGATATGCAATTAAAAATGGTGCAATTTATAATTGGGTAAGTGAAATGCAATTAAAAATGCAGTTGTCCATAAATAATTGCAAACATGTATGCAACTATTCATAATAATTGCATATATGTCTGCAAGTATAATAAAATCTTATGACTTTTTAACTGCGTAAGTGAAATGCACTTAACATTTGCATAATTTAATTGTATGTTTTAACTGCATATTTCATATGCAGTTAAAATTTGCATATAACAACTGTAATTTTAAGATACATATTAGATATGCATTCAAAATGATACGATTCATAACTTCATAAGTGAAACGAATTTAAAAATGCAGTTGTTGATAGTAATTGCAAAGATGTATGCAACCATTCATAATAATTGCATATATGTCTGCAACTTTTTAATTAAATTGCATATAACTAGAAATAATCAATATATCTGCATATAGATGAGAAAACATTTGTCAAATTTTTTTGCATTTTTATTTGTATAATTAGATGCTTCACTGGAAATGTCAACAATATTTTTGCAGTATTTTATGTATTTATTTTCAATATTTGCAGATTTGACTGCAAAAATTGTATCACAATGCTGGTTTGCAATAATTGCAGATTTGTCTGCAAATACTAAATATAGTCGTATATAGGAAATTATTGTCAAGGATAAAATTTCACAGCTTTTTAGCCTTCAAGTACAGACCTTCATTATTTTATCCTTGAGAACAACTTTCTGTAGGTATCATTTTTTAGTTATTGATAGCGGTTTTTAGATATCAGTTTGTAGTTATCGGTAGCAGTTTTTAGGTATTAGTTTTTAGCTCGGTAGCAGTTTTATTGTCCTTATGAATAATTTTGAAAAATGTTTGTCCTTAAGAATAATTTTTAGAAAAATGCTTGTTCTTATGACAAAAATATTGAGGTCGTGTCCTTGAGGCAAAAAATGTACAAATCTTTGTCCTTTAAATTAATTCCCCCAGTCGTATATGTGACTGCAATTATTACATATAGTTGCATAAAAGGGCGCAGTTATATAAAACTTCTACTACTGCAAACAATTTGCAGAAAATTTTATATTAATTCAGAATATTGTATATTAATTTGGGAAAATATGTTTAAATTTTCATGTAACTATTCGATGCATTAAATTAGACATAATATTGTTTGTGTTGAATGTTTTTTGAGTTTTTTTAATAAATATCTACAAATTTTATCAAATTTAGATATTATAATAGAATAAAAATCGAAATGACAAAATTTCTTAATAGATATCCTTCGATTTTCTGATTTGTGTTATTTTCATCTTCTGAATCTTAACTTTCTTTAGTTTTGGACACGATTCAGACATCGATTTTTTAAGTAGCAACTAATTCCGATTTATACTTCAGGCAATTACGGATTTTTTTAAGATGTTAATCGATGAAAAGAATTTGAATGGTTCTGGGTTTTGTTCGGAGAAGACGTAATGGTATTTAGGAAAATCTTTTTGTCATGTTTAAAAATAAAGTGGAAACCTTAAAATTAAAATTGAGGGATATTTTATGTATTTTCAAACCTATTAAAGATGTATGTCAAATGTTTTCTATATTTAATGTGTTATGCTAGTTAAATTTTGCTATTTGACTGAACATTATTATTATTTTCTTTCAAATTCTCATTTTCGTATTATGTTTATGCAATCGAATCCAGTCCAACTAAATCAGATCTAATTCGTACTCCAACCTAACTCTTATGGAGTCGGAAATAGATTGAACTATCGTTAACCCCATATCTACACGGATTAGGTAAAGTATTTGGTTCAGTCCGATTCAATCCATACTTTGTGCAACCTTAATTTAAATTGCATATTTTGGTTTGGTTGTCGAAACTATTTATCTAAAAGGTGGATTTTGAAATTTTCTTGGAGGTTTCACGTAACGTCCCATTTTAAAAAGTCACATTTTAGTTAGAAAGTCACCGCTGTTGCCAGGAGGTATATATTTACAGCTCCAAGAAAGTAGTAAAAACATTTGCTAATAAACAGCTAACACCTGTTATACTTATTATAATCATTTATATGTTGCATAAAATACCCTGCTGTGTGTATTAAAGTATTTTACCGCTTTAAAGTAGGAGAGAAAAATCTCCAACTGCTAAGTTATATTCTTCAAAGCGAATATGTCAAAAGATTCAAAACACATAGCTAGTCCAAATATAATTATGCTTAATGATGCAAGGCGGCTATAATAAATCCAGCTTCAAAGACCATTCATTTGAATTCCGAACTAAATCAAAATTGCAACTTATAAATACCCACAAATTCCACCTTTCAAAGAAGAGCACAACACAAAATGCATATGGCATTCACCCCTTTTCTTCTCCTCCTTTTCGTCCTCCCTTTCTCAAGTGCTGTAAACTTCAACGTAAAAAACAACTGCCCATACACGGTATGGGGAGCAGCCACCCCAGGGGGAGGCCGCCGAATGAACCCAGGCGATACATGGACCTTCCAGGTCAACCCAGGCACAACAGGCGGCCGGGTCTGGGCCAGAACGGGCTGCTCCTTCGACAGCAGCGGCCATGGCCGCTGCCAAACCGGCGACTGCAATGGCCTACTCCGATGCACCAACTACGGGGCACCTCCCAACACCCTAGCCGAATACGGCCTCAACCAGTACATGAACCTGGACTTCTACGACATATCACTGGTTGATGGGTTCAACGTGCCCATGCAATTCAGTCCTACATCCGGTAACTGCCATAATATCAAGTGTACCGCTGATATTAACGGTCAGTGCCCAGGGCCGTTGAGGACGGGTGGCGGGTGTTTGAATCCCTGTCAGGTGTTCAAGACCGATTTGTATTGCTGTAACTGTGGGGCCTGCAGTTGTAATCCTACGGACTATTCCAGGTTCTTCAAACAAAGGTGTCCTGATGCTTATAGTTATCCTAAGGACGATGCGACCAGTACTTTCACCTGCCCTGGTGGGCAGGACTATAAGGTTGTCTTCTGTCCGTGAGTGCACTTTAATGTTGGGTTTTCTGATGTATTATTATAATTATTATTTACAAAAATAAAGGAGCTTTTGTTCTGGATGATAATGCATGCTGCAATGGTTTTGGTTTTTACTTCATAAATTTTCCTTTTAAGTACAATTTCAGACTCACTTTGAGTTTGTACTTTGTACCCCGATTTCTTGTGTCCTAAACTCATAACTCGATATTTCGAAGTTTCAAATGTTTTAATCGGATAGAGGGACTAAACATTGAAGTTTGGCCAAAGCTGTATATAACAAGCTTGAATTAATGACTATACTGGGCAGCCGATTTCGTTGAAAGAGAAAGTGGAAGGTGGTCTTGGTAATGATTTTTCAATATGAGATTAATTATTCTCAACACAATAAAAATACAACAAGTGCAGGACATCAATATAACACGGAGACATTATTGAACTACTACCTTCCAACTGAGTTTTATATATTGTTTATTATTGAGTTTAGCATGACTTCGTTGCCATTTCTTATTCTTCTTTTGTTCTCCAATAAAAATACAGCCTTTCAAGTTTCAACAGTTCTTTTTTTTATTAACCTTTTCCATTTTTCTCCAAGAACTAGAGTTTTTTTATGCATCGAAGTCTTCCTACTTCGCAGGTTACTCAGTGCGTGTTTGTGCGCGTGACATGCAAACCAAACAGTTGCGTCGGATGTATATCAAGTGAATATGATATCAGTGTATCTAAATGAGACGTAGAAGACTAAATAAAAGCAATGCAATAGCCGTTTAATTTTTTATTTAGTAACAAATAAGTAAAGATCAATAAACAATGATTAATATATAATAAATAAGTTAGTATTTTAAAATTACTAATGCAAATTCAAATTCTACTTCAATCTCAATTGCAAATTCAATCACAGATTCAAACAAACTACAAATTCAAAAACTTCACATTTACTGTCTATTTGTTATGAACGGCCTCCACCGCTTTCAAAAGAACTTGACAACTTGAAGGGTGCGCGTCTTTATTTTCATCGTTTTGTGGACATCTTCACAAAACATATGTCATGAGCACCTTCGGTTAGAACAACTAGCAGGATGAGCAGTGACAGAATGGTAAGCCGGAGAAGGACTGTCCACGTTAACGTCAAGATCGACGTTAAGGTTTGATTGAGAAAATTCATCTAGTTGGGATGGTTAGAAGGGCTTGGAGCCCAAAAGAATCATTCTATTCTGGAGGTGTGGACTCATCTTCCCAAATGTTTTTTGAAGTGGGATTTGAAGCAATAGTGTGAAAATTAGTTTGTACGTCATCCTTAGAGTAGTAGGCATTTCGATTCGTGTGAAGAGTATGTCATGTTTTCTGGTGGCGACATTTCTGAATATTTGTTTTAAATTATTATTCCAGATCTAGTATAGGAGCATCTCTTAATTTAAATGGAATGGGAAAACGCTTTCCATATAAAAGCAGACGTAACTACCACTGAAACCTTTACCTTCAATGTTTTGAATGTCGATGAACTAGCCCTTAAAGCATAGCAAAATGGTCTTATTAGTGTTATGAGCTAATCTTGATTTTCCAGTGCATACGTTCTTAGTTCTTACGCATGAGTGTATTAATCACAACAAAGGAAACTTATAACTTATAAAAAATGTCAACAAAATTGCACCTCGTCAGTATATGCTCTACATGGGCCAATATTTAAATATTACCGAGTACTATTAATACATACAAATATAAGCACATTTATCTATTGCATTGCATTAGACCCACCATAACATATGCTATAAACATGTTATGTCGATATACAAGTAATCCATGTTACGAGCATTGAAAAGTTATTTCTAGGGTTTTAGCTTAATTGAAAAGTTAATGAGCGCTTCGTTTTGGAGCGGTCAGTGCGGGTCCTTTAGTTGATTTTTGGTGATTAGTCATTGCGAGGCCTCTTCTGTGACGTTAATGACTCTTTTTCGACTTCCTAGTTTGGCTGGCCTCCTTTGGCCTCTTTGGAGATTTCAACGAGCCTGGATTGATTGGTTCGGGCGATCTTCCAGCTCTGGTCGCATAGTGGTCCCTGATTCGGACCACTATGCGGACAGCCTGGAATTTTGCCAGCTTTCTTTGGTCCGCTCTGTTGATCCCTCTGATAGGGCCGTCCTGTGGACTGCACCTGTCTCGCGGGGCTGTCTCATTAGTGACAGTCCGACTTGGGTTTGGTTCCTACAGCAACGTGGGCAGCGTATTATCAGCTCCCCTACATTCTTTCGTGTCTTCCCGATTGCTTCGGTCTCTCCAGTATCCTCCTCTTCTTGTTGTTCTTCTCTTTGCTCCCTTCCCTATTCCTCATGCTCTTTATCGATCTCCATCCCGATGCTTAGCGAAGCGGAGATAGCGATCATTAATGATCATCTAGCTCGCTTAACTAAGAACTCGGCTCCCTCCAGGGCTTCTCCTAGGCAGTCGGGTTCGTTGGAGCCGATTGGAGTCTCTCCGGAGTCCGCCACTCGGATTTCGGCTACGCGTCCTCCTCGCTCCTCTCGTCGCAAAACGAGAGGTGTTCCCGCCACTCCTCGCACTGTCCGCACTCGCTCTATAGCGGCGACTGAGCAGACCGACAGGTCTGCTCGTTATTCGTTGTATCTTATTTGAGTTGAGTTTGCTCTATTTTTCTCTGCTTGCTCTCTGTCTCTCTGTTGCCCCTTCCATCATGTCGAACTTCCTTTTCTGGAATATTCGTGGTATAGGCAATGAAGCATCTTCAGCTAGGCTGAAGCGCATTGTCCGGAAACATTCTGTTTGTCTGGCGGCTCTTTTAGAACCTTTTTTGGGTCCTAGAGAAGTTGCCAAGGTTGTGTTGTTGCTAGGGTTTGACGGTTCCTTGTCCAATGTTTCCGGTAAGATCTGGATTCTCTGGTCCAAAGGCTTTGTTGTTTGCCTGTTTTTGACTCGGTCCAGCTTATCTCTATGGCTTGTTCAGCTTCCCTCTTCCCTCGCCCTTTTCTCTTCTCGGCGGTCTACGCCAAGTGTGATCGGATTGAGTGATTATCCCTCTGGGCTGACATTCTTTCACTAGCTGAGATGGGGTTCTCGTACTCTGTTGTGGGCGGTGATTTCAATGTTGTCGCTAGCCAAGCTGAAAAACAAGGGGGGATGGCTGTCAACCGTTCTTTGGTTTCGGACTTCAATTCTTTCATTGTTAGTTCCGGTCTTTCTGAAATCCCTTTCGTTGGCTCTGCTTATACCTGGTCTAACAACCAGGAGGGCCCGAACCGTATCCTATCTAGGTTGGAAAGAGTTTTTGGGTCGACTGATTGGCTCAATCTCCTCTTCTCTTTCTCTATCTCGCATCTCCATCGTACCTTTTCAGACCATGCCCCATTGATTTTGCGCTGTTCCCCCCTTTCCCTCTCGGGGCCGTCATCTTTCCGTTTCCTAAGTATGTGGAGATCCCACCATACTTTTCGTGAGGTAGTGGAGGACTCGTGGTCCTCTCCTATTTCAGCTTCTCCCTTGGGGGCTTTCTCCCAAAAGCTGAAACGTCTCAAGGTTTGCCTTAAGACCTGAAATGCCCATGTTTTCAAGAACATTTTCGACCGTGTTCGGGCGGCAGAGGAGACCCTCATCCTTGCCGAATCTTTGTTCGACGAGACCCCTTCCGCCGTCAACAAGGAGAAGTGGGCTATTGCTCAGTTGGCCTTCTCCTCGGAACTTCGTATCGAGAACTCCTATCTTCGCCAAAAGGCGAGGGTCAAATGGGTGGTCGAAGGTGACTCGAATTCCAAATTTTTTCATTCTTCTATTCGTAAGAAAATCAACCTCCTATCGATTCGTTAGATAATAAGGTCGGATCTCTTTGTGGCTTAAACTCCTGCTGAAGTCAAAGAGACCATTTTGTCTCATTTCCAATCCTTTCTGGGTTCTCCTTCTGTTTCGGATCCTGATCCGGACCTCCTTTCATTCATTCCCCGTATGGTCCCTCCAACGGGAAGTGACGCTTTAGCTGTTCCTCCTTCGTCGGAAGAGATCCGTGCCTGTGTCTTTGCTCTTAGCAAGGATAGTGCCAGTGGGCCGGATGGCTTCAACGGTTCCTTCTACCGGAGTGTTTGGCCTATCATTCAGCCAGACTTCTGTCTGGCAATCCAGCATTTCTTTTCTGGCAGTATTCTTCCCATTGGTTGGTCTTCCACCAATTTGGTCCTTATTCCAAAGTGTGACAATCCTCGGTCTTGCGCGGATTTTCATCCCATCAACCTGTGTAATTTCTCTAACAAAGTAATCTCTAAGGTGTTGGCCAATCGTTTGGCTCTGTACCTTGATCGTATCATCTCCACCTCTCAGGCGGGTTTTGTTAAAGGCCGTTTAATCACTGATAACGTCCTTCTAGCCCAGGAACTTATCTCCCAGATTGACCGAAAGGTCAGGGGATCTAATGTTGTTTTCAAACTAGATATGGAAAAGGCCTACGATCGACTGTCGTGGTTTTTCGTCATCAAGGTATTGCGTGCCTTTGGGTTCCCTGAAACCCTTATTGATTTGATTTGGAGGCTCATCTCCAACCGTTGGTTCTCCGTTCTCATTAACGGATCGGCCAATGGTTTTTTCAAGGCGGGTAGAGGTTTACGTCAAGGTGATCCTCTATCGCCTTCTCTTTTCGTGATTGCGGCAGACACTTTCATTCGTGGGATTCACACCCTATCGATTTTCGGTCAAATCCATCGATTTGGGTTTCCGAGGGGGTGCCCGCTCGTTTCCTCCTTATCCTTTGCAGATGACATTGTCATATTCTCCAACGGAAACCGGTCTTCTGTTCGTCGGCTGCTTCGCTTTATTCAACTGTACGAGAGATGCTCGGGCCAGCTCGTTAACTCTTCCAAGAGTTTCTTCGTCCACGCGAAGGACATGGTCCTTCCAGGGTTTCTTGGGTTCAGTCCTTTACCGGATTCAAGGAAGCTACCCTTCCTCTTCCTTATCTGGGTATTGTTCTCTACAGAGGTAGGAAACTTAACGCTCTCTTCGATCCTCTGACAGACAAAGTTAGGGGAAAGTTTATCCATTGGAATGCGTCTCTTCTATCTCAAGCAGGTAGACTGGTTCTAATCAAGTCGGTCTTAGGCTCGTTGGGCACTCATTTCTTCGCTGCGATGACCCCTACCTCTTCTTTCTTCCGGTCGTTCCAATCTTTGGCGTCGTCCTTCTTTTGGGGGTCGAAGGTTGATAACCACCGTCATCACTGGGTCTCCTGGGACGTCGTGTACCGTCCCAAAAACGAGGGCGGACTTGGCTTGCGCAACCCTAAGGACATCTGTTCGGCTTTTGCTTGCAAGTTGTGGTACAGGTTTGGGGCAAACGACTCCTTATGGGCGTCGTTCCTACATGCCAAGTACCATAGGCTGGCGAACTCAGGTTTCTCCGGATCTCCTTCTTACGCAAGCGAGACTTGGAAACACATGCAATCGGTGAAATCGTTCTCTGATTCTCATGGTGGCCATTCCGGATGGGATGGCGGTTCGTTTTCTATCTTCAAGGCCTGGAGCTCGTCTCATAACCCGGCTCCGGTTCTTCCCTTGTTCTCTTTCATCTGGGACGCTAGAATCCCTCCTAAAGTGTCTCTGTTCATGTGGCGAACCCTTCATGATGGGTTGCCAGTAGACGAGAACCTGCAGAGGATTGGCATTCTTATTGTCTCCCGATGTAGATGCTGCGGCATCGGGGAAACGGAATCCTTGGGTCATTTGCTTTTTTCGGGTTTCACTGCCAGATCCTGCTGGAATTACTTCGGAAATCTGATAGGTATCCGAGGTAGCAACAACACTCCGGCTGATTTACAGAGAACCTGGTGGTACGGGATCTCTGGTAAATCTCTTCGCTCTATCATTTTTCGATTGATACCTTGTCTGATCTGTTGGCACCTCTGGTGCGCGCGGAATAAGGCAATTTTGGAGGAATCTTCCAAGATCCCTCTTCTATTATTCGGCGGGTTAGAAATGATGTCTTCTTGGCTTTTCGTGGCAGACCTTTCCAGGTTTCGGTCAGCTCACGTTCTAGTCGGCTTGTGGATCTTTTATCTATTACCAGTATTCAGTCTCCCTATAGAGCTGGAATTTGCTGAAGCCCGTTCCCGAGCCAGGTTGTTCTGGCCATCTCGTCTTCGCTTCCCCCCTTTTTTACTCTGATTATGTGGCTCTTGGTTTTTCAGGCTTTGGCTCTTCAGGTTTAGTCCGGGGTCATCTTTCATCTTCTTTTTTTATTGATTTCTGAGTGATTTTCTATCCTAGCTCTGGTGGTCTCGTCTGCTCTTCTTGCTGCTGATTGGCTAGTTTTTCTTTCGACTACATCATCGGGCGGTGGCTTTGCCGGAGCTCGATATCGGTTGTTTTTCTCGGCATTCATCCTGTATGTTCAGTGCCTGGTTCCAGTGGCCGGCTTCCTATCCTTCTCGCCAGCTTTTGCTGTTTCTCTGGTCTATTGTTCTTATTTTGTCTTTTTGTTTGCTTCGGCGGTTTTGTATTTCCTCTATTTTTGGTTACCTGTCAGGTATGTTGACAACTTTTGGTGTTGTTTTATAAAATACAATCCTTTGGGAAAAAAAGAACCACAGACTATGGTTTATCTTATAAAGGATATCCTGTTGTGTGAAGAATATAGTAATGCGATTTGGAACAATATAGAATTCAAATCCAAGTCTATGACTAGACGGATCTTTACACTAGGCGGTGTTGTTGTGTTGAGAGTTCCAAGATGCAAACTTTTATTCCTAACTCAACAATGTTGTTAGAATTAATTGCATTAGCATACGCAAGTAAAGATGTTTAATTGCTTAGGAATATATTAACGGAAATTCCTCTATGGAGAAATCCATCTTCTACAGCCTTGATTAATTATGATAATCAAGTTACAGTTTACAATGTTTCTAACAAAACATATAATGGAAAGTTTATACACTTGAGTTTTAGCATCAGATGGCAAGAGAGTTTCTCAGAAGAGGAAACGAAGAAAAACTTGGCCGACCCACTGTCTAATTTAGAATCTTCGAAAGGTAATGGTTTTTATAAAATCATAAGAGATTAGAAAGGCCTATGAATTTAGATTGATCATTCTTAACAGAAACTTAACCTATGTTTTGAAAAAGAGATGCAAGGTTTGATGGGTATAAATATGTTAAAGAGAATGATTACAGAACACTAAAACAAATTACCTATTTATGAATTAGTATTGGATTCTGCATGAACTTGGATGGATGAAATCCTTAATAAGTCTATATAATTAATAAGGTGTGATGTAGAAAATGATAGAGTTAAGGATATTTCATAAGGACAACTATGTAATTTTTTACATATCTAACTCGATAATCAATCTTGTTCAAAATAAGAGGTATCTTCTTTCCATTTTATACTTGTTATATTGTGACATAATTAAATAAGTAGTTAATTTAATATGTATTAAATAGAAAATCCTTAAATGATATATTATGTGATGATAATTACAATGTGTCACATTATAATCATGAAAAATTTATCACATTTAAAATAATATATTATTTGAAATATTCATAGTCAAGATGAGATATATCGATACATCAGTTAAGACTAGAGTGTGTAACGCTATCTAAATTTTGAATAATGTATTATTTATGACTACTGAGGGTACCAATGGTTTATGTACTAATAGTTATTGAACAATTATAGAATGATTCACTTGAGAGCTTTGTGTTGGTTAATAAAACTTAGACCAAACAGAGAATCTCGAAATGATGATATTACACAGTTCCTCGATCTGAGAATACTGTTGAACTTTAATGTGGACATTCCACTTCGATTCTAGTTAAATCATGGCATGACATCCATTGAAAGATTATAGTTGAGTCAGAGTTAAAGTATTGGAAGTGAAATAAGTATTCAATAGAGAATACATGTCATTGGTTATATGTGGTTAGCATCATGGTCAACTGTAATTAAGTCAAAATCTCTAGCCATAGCAGTATGGTTAACAATAATTATTATTGTCAAATCAAGGACTTTGTGTTTGGATGAACAAAGTTGAATGTGGATGATGTTGGAATTTTAACCAAAACCAAACTCCATAAGTCCTAATGTGGTATAGTGTTAACGAAGAGAATTGATGCAAATAATCATTACCACCGGGTATCGCTTATAATAGTAAAATTGGATTTTAGCGAAAAAATGTGTAAGCGATAAATTCAGCCAAAATTTCATGCCACTAGCTAAGGTGATGTGTAAACGTTAATATTCAAATTGTTTGATATTAATCGTTGATTGAATTTACATATTTGTGTCGCACAACCGATATGATGAATATCGTAAATAAAAAACATGATTTAGTTAATTTATAATATTGTAAATTAATTAATATTCATGAAATATTAGTTATTAAATTTTATTCGATGATTGAATACAATTTGTATTTAATGAGATGTGTATATATAAGAAGTTATGCATACACGTATCGATATAAGATATCGATAGAACATTTAAAATTGGATTTAAATGGGGTAAATGAGTAGTGGGTTTGGAAATTTTTAAGGCCATTCCTCTTCATATCATGGCCAACCAAGGGGGGGTGGTGGTGGTGAAGGAAGTGCTTTACAAATTGAAATAAAAAGGCTAAAACATAATTAAAGAAAGGTGAATTGTCCCGTTTCTTTATTGCCTCTTGGTTTTTTCCATTCAATCATTTATCTAATCCCGTCCTCCCTATCCAGCCGACAATGGCTTTCAGGGCCTGAGAAAATTCCAAAATCAAAATAATAGGTGGTTCTTATCTCTTAGTTCCTACAAGATCTAGAGATCGATTGTATTAAATCTAGGAGAACCGATTCATCGTTCAAGGTGCTACTTTTAGAAATATCCTAAGGTACTTCTTTAATTTAATTTGTTTATGGGTTTCTCCTGTTCATATGCTTGTACTCTATATAATGCATATCACTTTGGTTGTTCATCTTAGAACATGTAACTCAAATCTTTGTTTCATCTCATTAATAGTGTGTTTATTATATTGATTTGATTCAGATCCACTTTTGTTCTCTATTTTCATTCACTATACGTTCACCATAATTGATATACTTTAGATTCCATGCCTCCCTTTGATAATTGCTATTATTCTCTGTATTATTTTGATTCGATTATTCTTATCACGAATTTACATATGCTTAAGTTGCCTGATTCTTTTTTTTGTTTTTGGAATTTTTTTTATAAAAAACTAATTTTGATTTATTTTATAACTTTACAATATTTGCATACAAAATTTATAGAAAATGTATATGTTAATTACTTAAATTTGCCTTTAAAATTGATTTCTTATGTTATATGGTTGGCGTCGAGGATACAATTATTCTAGGTATTGATTTCATAAGAATAAAAGTTTTTCAACCTAGAATTCATGTGTGAACTTTTGTATAAAAACCAAAACTTCTATTTTCTTTCTAAATTAAAGATCTGTATAATATCGTATCTTTTTAAATTAAAAGTTTGTCATAAATTGTTAACTTTAATTTCACATATATTTATACCTATATTATTAATTATTATCTTTACATATATGCTTGAACCAAAAATGGCACATACGCCTATAGATTTAGTAAGAAAAATAAATTAGAAAGAGAAAGAAAAGTACACACATCATTTTATAGTGGTTCGGCTAATCTTAGCCATCGTCCACTTTACTTTGTTGATGGTTTATAGTGCTGTTGCACTTCTATTCTTACGGATCAGTATAAATCAGTGGGAGTACAAGAGAATTATAAAATAGTTGTAGAGAAATGAAAAGATCTTCAACAATGAGCCTCTACCCTCCTATTTATAGCTGTAGGTTGCCTGAAAACTCGCCTCCATGATCTCCACCCCGTTCTCCATGCCCAAGACCTCTTCTCCAGAAAAACCGGTAGATACCTAGTCAAAATTTATGGATCAGTACCGATCCATAAAATGGTCATATGGACTATTTCGAATGCTTTGTCCTAGCTTGATTTCCTAGTTAGCTTCGTGATTTAAACTTGTTACATCATTATTTGCCTGTTCCTAAGTCCAAATTATGGATTGGTGAAAGAAAGGAGTTGTTGATTTCAGGTTGTTGTGGAAATCAATAGAGAATTGCGTGAGATCGATGAAATGGGAGTTGAAATACGCTTCTGGCATCATAACTTATAAGTATTAGGAGCGAGGGCAAGTTTTGCCAAAGGTTCGTGGATCGGTACTAATCCAAGAAGCTGGATCGGTATTCATCCACCACTTTAGTGGATTCTTAGTCCTCGATTCTTATGGTGGTTTACTCTTTGCCCCTTTATCTATTTGCACTTGGTTTTTAGACTCCGTGGTTATCTATCCGGGCTTCCTGCTTTGATAAATATCAAGTTTCACTCATCAAGTTAGTTCGTATACTACTTGGTCAAAAGGCTAGATAACATTCGCCCCTAAGCACGCTTTGCGAATGGAATGTGTGCTTTTCTCAAGACTAATTACCTAGGTCGATTGAGCATTATTAATTGAATCTTCTGGTTATAAGCCGATTGGGCTGTTGCGAATCATCCTGTTCCTTTGGATTCACACTGTAAACTAAAGATTGTTTTAGACAGTAGTAGCTATGTATTCGAGTTCTTGCTTGAGTGTTAGTTGTAGATAATCATTCAATGTTCCCTCAAAATTATTATTTTGTTCGTTATACTGTAAATCAGCATGATCCCATGTTCATCTGAGAGTTAGTTGTCGTATGTTGAAATCTCGATCTCTTCGGACCGTTAGTGAAATCGGTGGTCGTTCAGGGTCGATAGTTAAGTCTTTGATCTCTCTGGGTTGTTAATTGAATTTATGGCCATTCAGGGCCAATAGTTAAATCCATGGTCTCCCCAGACCGTTAATCAAATCCATGACTGTTTAGTGCTGATAATCAAATCCATGGACTTTTCGAACCCTTGTTGAGATCAATTCGCTTGCTCTTCGATGAGGGGACTCGACAAGCAAGCCCATCCACTTATGCTTTGGCAAGGTGACTTACTTCTTTCACTCCAGTCCCTGCTCTTCAACTTGGACTTAAAGCGATCTATATAGTACAAGTCTATGTACTTTCTCTTCGACGAGGTACATATACCTTGCACTCCAGTCCCGTCTCTTCACACGGGGCTTTAAAACGATCAATATCGTACAAGTCCATCTGCTCACTCTCTGACGAGGGGACTTTTACCTTGCAGTCCCGTCTCTTCGGATGGGAATTTAAAGTGATCAACTTCAGTAATCACATTCAATGTGGTTTTCAAAAATCCAAATATTCAAATCAAATCAAAGAAAACAAGCAGAAATATTAAGCGTTCATCCCAGACATCCAACTCAGAGCGTGCCTAGAGACCAATCTAGGTATCGTATATGTGTAACCAGTTTGAGTTTACTACCATCCTATATAGTTATCTCAAGCATCCAACTTAGAGTGTGCCTAACGACCATTCAAGATCTCGTACACATGTAAGCGAGCTGAGATTATTATTGTCTTTGTTGCTTAATACAAAAAGCAAAAGACAAGTAAAGAAAAAAACAAAGTACAAGAATCGAATTCGACTCTTGTCCATCTGGATCATGTGATGAGCATCCTCAATCTAGATCTAAGGCCGTTTCCATTCGTCGCAGATGATGGTTGCCCTTGTTCTACCACCGTAGCTAGGTTTCTCACATACTGCTGCAATAGGTTGTTTCTGACTTGTTCTTCGATCAGATCATGAATGTGTCTGTAGTCATTTTTGTTATGCCCGTCTAGCTTATGGAATAGACAATATTTTTTAGACGTCCTTTCATAGTCTGTGGGCTCTCTCCTTGTTGGTTTTTGGTAGAGGATCTATCCCTTAGTATTCAGGTAAATTCGCTTCGGGGTCTCATTCAAATCTATATAAGAAGAGAATTTTGGTTCCCTTCTTTGCTGCTTTGATCCTTCAAAACCATCATCCATCTTCCATTTTCCTTTGTCTATGCTGGATCCTTCTCCGGGCGGTCCTCCCCCATTCACATCATTAATCTCTTCCTCTTCAACTTTAGCATCCACCTAACGTAGATGCCTTTCAGCTTCATGATAAAATTCTACGAGGTCCATCGGTGGATCTCGCTCCAAAGCAACCTTAAAATCTATCTTACTAGCTACTTCGAAAATTATCACCATCAAAACCACCGATAGATCCGGCCTATCTACCACGACAACCACCGCATTAAATCTCATCAAAAGTCTCTTGAGGGACTCTTCGTCCCTTGCTTCACACTCAACAATGTTATTATGTTCTTATGTCATGAGATATAGACCCAAATTGTCTCATAAATCTATCCCCTAACTCGGTCCACATGCTTGTGGAACTATTTCCAGTTGCATAAACCATAATGCTGCCAAATCCGTCAAATACTAGTGAATGCACCGTCCCATTACTGAAAGTAACTGCTGTGTTTCTAATTATCACTTAGGATCGAGTAATATGGAATGCATTATGATCTAAATGTGGAAACATATAATAATAGTAAAGTAAATAAGAATAAGCACACCAAGAGTTTTATACTGGTTCGAACTTTCCATTCTATGTTCAGTCCCAGACTTCCCTCTGGCATTTCTCACAATAACCCCTCACTTAACCCAGAGGAATAGGTATACAACACCTGAACAACCGATCAGGATTTTTCCGCCTTTAACAACCGAAAGAGGACTTTTCCCGCCTGAACAATCGAACAGGACTTCAACAGTTTCAATAAAATTGCTTTGACACAATATGTTCTTGATAACACTAATTTTTCTTTGATAGTACAACCTTCCTATAATATTTTCCTTATGTATGTTGTGTGTGTAAAGATTTAGAAAGGAAAATATTGCTTTGAATCAAAGAATAAGTTGATTGATTCAGAGATTCAAGCAATATATGTAAATTGTGATTGCTTTTTAAATTGCAGAGATAGTAGAAAGTATGATCAGAAAACAAAACAAAATTTGGTGATTTGTGAAGTGAATCTCATGTGTTTATATAGTAGATAAACAGCCGCAACCATTCACGAAGAGTTTTGACCAAAAGATGCAGCCATAACTCTTCAAATTGGATCATATCTCTTGGCAAACGGAAGTGTCTGTTTAGAAAAATAGCCGTTGGAAAAGTTCAATCGATTGAACCAAAACGATCAGTCAACTGAATATTTAAAGTTGGTGCAAAATAGAGTGTTTCTGTGCAACTGAGCAGGTTCAGTCGACTAGCCATATTTGGTCAGTCGATTGACCTGGCTGTCGGTGCACAGTTCACATATAATTTGAAGAATTTAAAGTTTAAAAACAACTTTGATTTGTATGGACTACTTGTGGATAGATTTTAATATATCTAAGACTAAAATACTTCAAAAAATAAACATACTATATTCAGTTTTGAAGTCTTGTCTCCTTTGTAGTTTTAATAGCATATTACTTTCTCCTTTTGTCGCTTGCCCATATAGTCTCATCAGTGATTTTTTAAAGCTCTTTGTCATGAATCAAAACTTATGATTCAACATTCTCCCCCTTTTTTATTGATGACAACCTGTTACATATGATACTATATTTTAAGAAATATATAACGAAAGTTATATATATATATATATATATATATATATATATATCTCCCCTTGAATATCTGGGGACATATTTAATCCTGCAAGAAATGGTTAGTCATACAAATTTCTCCCCCTTTGTCACCGACAAAAAGGAAATAATAACAATTTCATTATTGGACTAACAAAGATTACAATCACAGAAAAACTGTATCAAATTGTTTTGAGCTACTTATACAAGCTCATAGAAATAAAATGTTTAGAATAAATAAAGATAACTTACAACCACCAAGAAACAACAATATCAATCAGAGTTAGACTGTTTCTTCTTCCACTTGCATTGGAGCTTTGCCTCTGGAAGAACTTTCCACAACTGTCTTCCACCACCATTTTCGCTTGTGTCAGAACTTGAGTGTTCTTCGGATGTAGACCAAATAAAGCGAGGAGCTGGGTCTTTACCCATACCACGCTATGAAGTTTTCGTAGTTGCGGAAGAGGAACAAGAGATTGCATCCCATAAAATCCCGAAAAAACTTTTAATTTTATCAAATTTCTTGTCAAATTTCTTGTCGAAATTTTTGATGCAAGAATCCAAAATAACTTGATTTCACACAATTAGATCAATAGATTCTCGAGTGCTTTGGGATGAGATTGGTGTACGAATGTCATCTCTTTGTTTTGTGGAGTAGTAGTTTGTTGACGAGGTCATATTTGCCAGTCTTGAAAAGACATGATAGAGGGAGGTCTAGGAGGCAATTTCATTAGACATATTGTGCGGCTATTTAGAGTTTTTGGAATGGAGGTATCAGGTTCCGGAATAGGAACTTGTAAGTTCATGAGTAGCCGCATAATATACTCTCCGTAATAGATAATGTTCAAACGACCTTGGTTAAAAGACAAGAATTCATCTAAAATAAGCTTAGGCCAATTTATATGGACATCTCCCCAAATAGCATACAATGCCCTAAAATCGTTTGGATATACAAGCTCATAAGAACCAGTACGAGGAAGAACCATGTGCATTAAGGCTCGATGCAAAATTCAAGCTGTAGGATGTAAGGTGATAGATTTTAGTTCAGCAATGTCATCTTCCAAAAACCGATGACTTACTTCATCTCGTTCGCCTATTGGAACATTTAATTCTTCCAATGGAATACCTTTAGTTGGTGTATGGAGAATGTGCTATATTCTATCTAATGATAGGAATACTTGTTGACTGATGAACGTATTTCTCTGCAATTTAAACCGTTTATTTCATATATTTTTATTTTAATAAAGCGGTATTATACGGGTATTTTGTTATGGTTTTGCAGATTATTGATTCCAAAGTGCAACGTTGAAATTAATCGGTTGTGGCGTCCTTTGGTTCAAAAGACAAGTGGCATGAGTGCAACATTTTGAGGACCAAATAAATCAAAGCAATGTCACACTTCAATTTATGCGAAATGAGTTAGTTCACATTTTCACTTCAGCATATGGGTGCAAGAAACATGGGAAACAAATCATATTTATATCTCAAGTCACGTGCTCAAACTCAAAGTAAGGAACAAATTTAATTAATTCAAGCAAGTGGGGACCAACCTCAATCAATGACGTGGCAAGCATGCACATACTTTGATTTAGTAAATATTGGCTGCATATTCTCAAGGTAGCAAACATCAATTCAAAGCAATATGGACCAATTCAAGCAATGATGTAGACGTATATATGTTCTCTTTCACCAATTCAAGCAAAGGACCAGTTCCTCCTAAAAAGTAGCATAATACATAGCCATGATATGAAGCAAAATGGGAAACATTCAAAAGTAGCTTATGTATGAATTTGGACCAATTCACATATAAAAGTATTTCAAGCAATGATGTGGCAACTTGACTCTTCACCAATTCAAGGAATGGACCCAGTCAGTACAATTATCTTGGCAAATACTAAGAATAGAACCGGTCCTATTGCTAAAAAGATGGACTGATTTTAGGGGCTGAGGCCTATATATACAACATTATACAGCACCTTCAGACCATCTCTTACCTCATCACTTTTCTTCAAGTTTAGATTTAAATTCAGCACTGGTTTTTATTTTCGAACAGAATACGTAGGATTGTTGATTAGATTTAGCAATTTATTTATTCTTGTTCTTAGTTATTTTCTGCACTCTTTTCAGTTAGTTAATAATTATTTCAGTTGTTTGCTCCGTTATCTTCTTTTCCGCAATTTCAATTTCTATTCTGATTTTTTTTACAATTCTATATTTTGGTTGCAATTTCGATTAGTTTCGAAATCAATTCGGAGTATATTATTGTTTTTATTTTCTGTTCAAAATTCACCGTCGAATTCGTTTAACACGCCTAAGATTTAACTATGGATTTTAATTGTTTTAAAATACAATTCCCTGTGTTCAACCTGCATACTACACGCCTGTGCGCTTGCAGAATTTATTAAAATTTGTGCTTTTCTAATCAATAGAAAAGTCGCAACAAGTTTTTGGCGCCATTGCCGGGGAGTTGCTATTTTGAGATTTTCGATTTTTCGTTTTTAAGTCTATTCTTGTTAATTTATTTTACTTTTTTTTTGCATTAGTTTTCAAAAAAAAAAAAAATCGTTTTTTTTTCGTTTTTCAGTTCCATTCGCCAAAGTAGCGTTTTACTTATAAAAAAAATCGCATTTTTTTCGTTCGCTGCATTTGCTTTTTCCGTTACATTTTGCATGTGAGTTGCATCTCATTTAGTTGGTTTCTGTTCACATACCCAGCTTACGTTAGTTTAAATTTTGTTTCTCACGTTCATTTGTATGCTATCACATATAATCTCATTTTAAGCATTACTAGCTGTCACATATACGTGAGCTTCTCCTTTCATTTTTGTGTGTCAACTTACTGCTGCTACACGTTATTTAGTTGCATTGCTATTTTGGTCTATTTTGGTTTCCACGTAACAAAAAATAAAAAAATAAAAAATAAATTTACTTTTTTTTTCTCGTTTTGCTTATTTCATCAAGTTACATTCCATTTTGCTTATTTCAGTTACGTTTCATTTATATATACACAGTTGCAGTTTAATTTTTTCTAAGCTTATCATCTCTTAGATATTTGACAGGTAGCAACAACATAGCAACCACAAACTTTGGAGTTTGATCCGCTAGCGCTACTCAGCTGCATTGGACGGACTATCATACACCTCTGTAAGTAATTTTCAACTCTACAGGTGCCCAACTGAAAACTGATTTAATTTACTTTTGGCTGTTACACCTTGATTTGTTTATGCGCGTTTGGGCAAAAAATAATTTTAACCATTTAGAAAGCCAAAATATTTCACTAAACAAATCAACGGAAATTTCAAATCAAACAAATATGAGCAATCACGGTTCACAACACGGTTCACAACACAGTTCACACCACAATTCACCGAAATTATCACCTAAATCATGTTGGAAATAATGAATTTCATGAGAACCGACCATTATCCCTTAGAGACCGATGCTATCCAACACGGACTGTTCAACCTTCGGTTATTTCATTTCCACCTGCCGAAGGAAATAATTTTGAGCTAAAACATTCTTTTATCCAAGGGGTACCAAAATTCACTGGGTCTGAAAATGCATATGAATTTCTTAGTGAATTTGAGTTATATGCTTCTACAACTAAAATGCAACAACTTTCTAATGAATCCATCAAGCTAAGACTTATTCCATTCGCACTTCTAGAAAGTGCGAAAAGATGGCTTAATTCTCTTCCAAAAAATTCAATTAAGAGTTGGGACAATTTCGTTACTATATTTTTGAAAAAGTTTTTTCCTTTCCACAAAACTCTTAAAATTCGAACTGAAATCAACCAATTCTCCCAGAATGAAGGAGAAACTTTTTCAAAATATTTTGAAAGGTTCAATCAATTGTTATATAGTTGCCCACATCATGCAATCCCTAAACACGTTTTGTGCCAAATCGTTTATGAAGGGCTTAACTATCAAACAAGATCCCAACTCGAATCAATGTGCGGAGGAGAATTCATGACAAAAACAGACGAGGAAGCTTGGGAATTTTTAGAAGAGTATTCGGAAAAGGATATGCAATGGGAAACAATTCGTGTTCCAATTCGTGCTCCAAATAGAGGAGTACATGTCATTGACCCATCACATCTTCCTATAGATACCCAAACTCCTCAAGAAGGAGAAGGACTACCCCATTACTACACACAAGACCAAATCAATGCTATAGCTCAAAATAGTCCTTATTCATCCACATACAATCCTAACTGGAAGCACCACCCCAATTTTTCATGGTCAAATCCTAACAATGTGGCTAACCCATCACATATGTATCCAATGATACCAAATCCGAATTATCAAGCCCCAACCTCTAATTCTCAAAATTCTCAACCCGCTCCTCAAATAAAACCTTCGAATCAACCATACAGGCATCCTAATTTCAATCCATCAACCCAACCTTCTCAGCCTTCACAAGAAATTGCTCGATTGGAAAAACAACTCTCTAAACAAAATGAACAAATCACTAACCAAGATGCGAGAATTGAGCAAATCACTAAACAAAATGAACAAATGTTGATAATGATGAAGGATCTCATGAAAATCAATGAGAAAGGTAAATTGCCTAGTCAAACCGAAGTGAATCCAAAGTATAACTCTCGAGGAGTAATAATTTGTGAGGACGAAAATGTAAATCCGGTTAATGCTGTCACCACATTAAGGTCTGGAAAGAAGGTGGACAACCATGTCGGCAACCCCGACGTCCTTCTTAAATCTTCCCATGTTCCAAATTCTGAAACTCAGTCGACAACCACGGTTGTCAATCAAAACGATTCTAATTCTTCATCTAAGGTTGGCAATCCCGACCTCTCTTCACCATCTGATGTTGGCAACCCCAACATTCCAGCTCCCTTATCTTCACCCTCTAATATAACACCTTCTTCTTCGAATGAAAAAACTTCCGAACGAGTCTATAAACCCATAGCTCCATTTCCTCATAGACTCAACAAAAAGAAGAAGCCCGCTAATTTTGACCAAATTCTTGAAATCTTCAAACAAGTTCAAGTCAATATTCCACTTCTTGATACCATCGAGCAAATTCCTCAATATGCCAAATGTCTGAAAGAGCTATGTACTCAAAAACGTGCCACTAACGTTCCTAAGACTGCATTTCTAACTGCAAACACTAGCTCTGTTCTTTCAAATCCCTCCCCAATCAAGTATAAGGACCCCGGTTGTCCTACGATCGGTTGTAAAATCGGTAACACTCACTTAGTCATGCCTTACTCGATCTTGGAGCGAGTGTGAATCTTTTGCCTTATACTGTGTACTATCAACTTGGACTAGGGGAATTAAAACCTACAAACATCACAATTCAACTAGCTGATCGATCTGTCAAAAAACCATTGGGCACAGTTGAAGATGTTTTGATACAAATCGAGCAATTCTATTTCCCAGTCGATTTCATAGTCCTAGAGACTGCACCTGTCTCAAATCCCAATAGTCAGATTCCTTTGATATTAGGTCGTCCATTTTTAGCAACATCAAATGCTATCATAAATTGTAGGAATGGTCAACTCCGACTTTCCTTTGGGCACCTAACCATTGAACTAAATATCTTCAATCTTAACAGCCAACCAAGGGATTTTGAAACAGAAGAAGTTGACATGATCCAAACAATTGTTGAAAATGATTTTAGTGATACTACGGAGTCTCTTAGCATGCGCCTAGATCATTTTAATTCCAACTTCCACGAAGATGAATACATTTATGAATTAAATGATATGCTATGCTCTTTTCATAATTCACTAGAATTCAATCAGTTGATGTCTACTGAAGCCTCAAAAGAAGTACGCCCTAAATTAGACCTTAAACCTCTTCCAAACGATCTTAAGTACGCATACTTAGATTCTTCGAAAAATTTCCCTGTAATCTTGGCATCCGATCTCATTAAGGACCAAGAAGAACAACTTTTGAAAATTTTAAGGGAAAATAAAGAGGCAATAGGATGGGTAATCGCTGACATTAAGGGAATTAGTCCATCAATTATTGAACATCGAATACATTTAGTCGACGAGGCTAAACCCACTCGCGAAGCTCAAAGGCGATTAAACCCTAATATGAGAGAAGTGGTAAAGGAAGAAATTATCAAATGTTTAGATAATAACATTATCTATCCTATCTCTGACAGTACTTGGGTAAGTCCGGTACAAGTTGTACCAAAGAAGTCTGGAATCACTGTGACAACAAATGAGAATAACGAACTTGTTCCGACAAAGGTCAAAACAAAATGGCGCGTTTGCATCGACTATCGAAAACTCAATGCAGCAACAAGAAAAGATCATTTTCCCCTTCCTTTCATTGATCAAATGCTCGAACGCTTAGCCGGTCATGAATACTATTATTTTCTTGATGGTTACTCCGGCTATAATCAAATTCCCATTGCGTTAGAGGACCAACACAAAACAACGTTCACATGTCCCTTCGGAACTTTCGCTTATCGTCGCATGCCCTTCGGTCTTTGTAATGCTCCCGCTACCTTTCAAAGATGTATGTTGAGTATATTTTCTGATATGGTGGAAGATTTCTTAGAAATATTCATGGACGATTTTTCAATCTATGGGTCATCTTTTGATCAATGCCTCCTTCGTTTAGAACGTGTCTTAAAGCGGTGTAAGGAGAAATCTCTTGTTCTTAATTGGGAAAAATGTCATTTTATGGTTAAGCGAGGAATAGTCTTAGGTCATGTTGTCTCTAAATATGGCCTAGAAGTTGACAAATCTAAAGTTGATCTTATTGTGGGCCTTCCTCTTCCAAGGTCCGTAAAGGACATTCGCTCATTTCTCGGCCATGCAGGATTCTATAGGAGGTTCATTAAAGATTTTTCAAAAATTTCAAAACCTCTTTCGAATCTTCTGGCTAAAGACATTAAATTTGAATTTTCCAATGAATGTGAAACGTCTTTTGAAACCCTCAAATCGATCTTGACCACTGCACCTATCATCCAACCTCCAAATTGGACTTTGCCTTTCGAATTAATGTGCGACGCTTCTGATTATGCCATTGGAGCCATCTTAGGTCAACGAATCGATAAACTTCCTCGAGTCATCTATTATGCTAGCAAAATTCTTAATGAAGCTCAATTGAATTACTCAACCACAGAAAAAGAGTTTTTAGCAGTTATCTTTGCCCTCGATAAGTTTAGATCATATCTCGTAGGTTCTAAGATCATAGTTTACACCGATCATGCCGCCTTGCGGTATTTACTCACGAAAAGGATACCAAAACCCGCTTAATCCGTTGGATTCTCCTTCTTCAAGAGTTTGACCTAGAAATACGAGATAAAAAGGGTTCTGAAAATGTCGTAGCTGACCATCTTTCTCGCATAGTTCATGAAAACTATGATAACTCTCAAATCAACGATCATTTTCCCGATGAACAAATTCTTTCACTCTCAAGTGCACCATGGTATGCGGACATCGTAAATTATCTTGTCACAAATGAAACACCTTCCCATTGGTCAAAACAAGATAAACAAAAATTTCTCTCCAACGTTCGAAACTTTTACTGGGACGATCCTTATCTTTTCAAATATTGCACCGATCAAATCATTCGCAGATGTGTCCCAGAACATGAATTCCATAGCATCCTCTCTTTTTCACATAATCAAGCATGTGGAGGACATTTTGGAGCAAAGAAAACTGCTTCCAAGGTGTTACAGTGCGGTCTTCGTGATGCCCACGAATTTTGCTCCAAATGCGCTAGATGTCAACAAACAGGTCGTATTTCCAAACGTGACATGATGCCCCTAAATCCGATCCTTGTCATCGAAATTTTTGATGTTTGGGGCATCGATTTCATGGGTCCTTTTCCTAATTCTTTTGGAAATCTCTACATTTTACTCGCAGTAGATTACGTGTCTAAATGGGTTGAGGCCATTCCCACCAGAACGAATGACAATAAAGTTGTTGTCAAATTTTTGAAAGAAAACATATTTTCCCATTTTGGGACACCTCGAGCCATTATAAGTGATAACGGTTCTCATTTTTGTAATCGTGCTTTTGAATCTCTTCTTAAGAAATATTCTATCACCCATAAACTATCTACTCCATATCATCCACAGACCAACGGTCAAGTCGAGATTTCCAATAGACAAATTAAACAAATTCTTGAAAAGACGGTTAACTCCAACAGAAAAGATTGGTCATCTAAATTGATAGACGCCCTTTGGGCATTTCGCACAGCTTATAAAACCAATTTAGGAATGTCACCATACCGATTAGTCTTTGGAAAAGCATGCCATTTACCCGTTGAGCTCGAGCACCGCACACTTTGGGCAATCAAATACCTTAATTTTGACATAGAAAAAGCCGGATCGCATCGTAAATTACAATTGTCAAAATTAGAAGAACTAAGAAATGAAGCGTACGAAAATGCAAAGATTTATAAAGAGAAAACCAAATTCTATCATGATAAATCCATACTTCGTAAGACATTCGAAGTAGGTCAGAAAGTTCTCCTATATAATTCCAGACTTCATTTATTTCCGGGAAAATTGAGATCCCGTTGGACAGGTCCATATATTGTGAAAACAGTATACCCTTATGGCGCAGTTGAAATTGAAAATTCTAGGGACGGTTCCATTTCAAAGGTCAATGGACAACGCTTGAAGCCATTTCTAGAGTTTGAACAGCACGAGGACGATGAGTTCGTGGATCTTCACGAACCTAGCTATTCGGCATGAGCCGCTCACTATCTTGCACATATCAGGTTGTATTTTTTTTAGTTTTTTCTTCTATTTTGCATTTGCATTCTATTTGACAGTTGGGACACTGTCTCATTCCAGTGTAGGGGGGACGCATATCTCATTCTGTTTGTTCATATTTCATAGTGTAGCATCATTTTAAAAAAAAAAATCATCTCATTATTTGTTTTCAAATTTCCTTTCAATTTTTTTTCATTTCCCAATATTTTTAGGACTTCGATTTATTTTTAATTAGTCAAGACAAAGTAAGTAAGCAGTTGAAGTCAATTGATGAAGATTTTTGCGAATCACTAAGTTCAAATGTAAAATATAATGAAAAGTTGAATTACAAGCGATAATAGTGAGGTTAGTATATAGGGGGATTCAAAGGTGATGGTTATGAAATCTTTTCTAAACTGTAGTCTTTGTTTAAAAAAAATGGCATATTTAAAGTACATGCATTGACATCTCAAATCATTAAAGTTAAGTGGTGCTAAGTTGATTTGCATAACACTCTTTAGCTCTTCTCAAAAAAAAAAACTAATAAGAAACACCTACAGTCGATAGGCGTGCACACTTGTGAAAGTGTGTGCACTCGCCACGCTCTATACTCTTCTCACGTAAGCCCGCAAGGCAGTGCATGGATGGTATATCTGGCCTCAGCATTCTGAGTTAGGTGTATAAATAATTAAATAAATAATCACCTAAGGATTACCGATCTTTTCTGACATAGTCAGCGTCGGTTTGCACAATCCGCCAAGCTCTGTCCCAACTCTCACGTAAGCCCGCGAGGCAGTGCATGGGTGGTATACCTTGGTCCAAAGGATAGGTGTAAAAAAAAAGAGAAGAAGAAAAAAACTAGTAAAGAGAGACTAAGCTTTGAAACCCAAACACTTCTTGACTTTGTTGATTTGGCTTGTTATACAAATGGAAATGAAAAATACCATTTTGAAAAAAACTGTGATCAACAGTGAAGAATTTATTTCATGGCTGCACTATGTTATCGACCGAAACAACTGGCCAAACTAGAATCTAATGTATGAAAACTTGAGTTACATTGAAATTTGTGATTAGTGAGGAACCAAAAATTTGAAGAAGTTGACTAAAACTGATATACATTATTTTGTTGCAACTATTTTGAAGTAAATCGAGTCTCCATTTGTGTAGAATTTTGCATTCATGTAGTACATTAGAATCATCACATACTGCATTTGGATTTTGTGGGTAGTATCCGCTGAAAACCCTCACGAGACACCACTCGTCCTACTAGGGACACCTAGAGGTTTAACGGCTTGTTGCATACGCTCAATGCAATCGTGTTTCCTATGAAAAAAGATTTAATTAGTTTTTATTTTCTCGTTTATTCGAGGACGAATAAAGTTCAAGTGTGGGGGTATTTGATGAACGTATTTCTCTGCAATTTAAACCGTTTATTTCATATATTTTTATTTTAATAAAGCGGTATTATATGGGTATTTTGTTGTGGTTTTGCAGATTATTGATTCCAAAGTGCAACGTTGAAATTAATCGCTTGTGGTGTCCTTTGGTTCAAAAGACAAGCGGCATGAATGCAACATTTTGAGCACCAAATAAATCAAAGCAATGTCACACTTCAATTTATGCGAAATGAGTTAGTTCACATTTTCACTTCAGCATATGGGTGCAAGCAACATGGGAAACAAATCATATTTATATCTCAAGTCACGTGCTCAAACTCAAAGCAAGGAACAAATTTAATTAATTCAAGCAAGTGGGGACCAACCTCAATCAATGACGTGGCAAGCATGCACATACTTTGATTTAGTAAATATTGGCTGCATATTCTCAAGGTAGCAAACATCAATTCAAAGCAATATGGACCAATTCAAGCAATGATGTGGATGTATATATGTTCTCTTTCACCAATTCAAGCAAAGGACCAGTTCCTCCTAAAAAGTAGCACAATACATAGCCATGATATGAAGCAAAATGGGACACATTCAAAAGTAGCTTATGTATGAATTTGGACCAATTCACATATAAAAGTATTTCAAGCAATGATGTGGCAACTTGAATCTTCACCAATTCAAGGAATGGACCCAGTCAGTACAATTATCTTGGCAAATACTAAGAATAGAACCGGTCCTATTGCTAAAAAGATGGACTGATTTTAGGGGCTGAGGCCGATATATACAACATTATACAGCACCTTCAGATCATCTCTTACCTCATCACTTTTCTTCAAGTTTAGATTTAAATTCAGCACTGGTTTTTATTTTCGAACAGAATACGTAGGATTGTTGATTAGATTTAGCAATTTATTTATTCTTGTTCTTAGTTATTTTCTGCACTCTTTTCAGTTAGTTAATAATTATTTCAGTTGTTTGCTCCGTTATCTTCTTTTCCGCAATTTCAATTTCTATTCTGATTTTTTTTACAATTCTATATTTTGGTTGCAATTTCGATTAGTTTCGAAATCAATTCGGAGTATATTATTGTTTTTATTTTCTGTTCAAAATTCACCGTCGAATTCGTTTAACACGCCTAAGATTTAACTATGGATTTTAATTGTTTTAAAATACAATTCCCTGTGTTCGACCTGCATACTACACGCCTGTGCGCTTGTAGAATTTATTAAAATTCGTGCTTTTATAATCAATAGAAAAGTCGCAACATTGACCGCAAACTAAACTCCATACGCAATTATCACGATTACGAGGATTTTGATGACCTAAATTTAAATTTGCATAAAAAAGTTTTACCAAGGTATGTTTAATCTTGAGATATTTTGATTGTGGTCAAGAAGAGACTCTAGACGGCTTCTCCTTGCATGCTCTTGAATTCTATATGGAGCAAAGTCTGGAAACACAACAAAAGATCCTTCGAAAAAGCGTGCTTCTTTCATTTTTTTCCATCTTTGGAGAGCTGTAGCATCATATAGCCATTGAGCAATTTGGGTGTCAATTGGCTCAGAGGAGGAGGTAGAGGCATGTCTAGATCGTTTTGGTTGACGAGGAGCCATTGGAAATAATAATGGAGTAAAGGAATTTGGAATTTTTTGGGAGCTAGGGTTTTGAAAAACTGAAGTGAGATGGTAAGAATGATGAGTGAAAAAGGAGATAGTGGGTTAAAAGGTTAAAAAGGTAGGTGGAATAGTTAAAAAGGCTATGATTTGCCATTCAGTCGACTGGTCGTATATGGTCAGTCGACTGATCAATATCCCGAAGCTCCCTATTTCATGATTTAGTCGATTGGCCATATTCGTTCACTCACTGAATATAGGCTGAAAACTCTCTGTTTTATGTTTCAGTCGACTGGCCATATTCGTTCAGTCGATTGAATATAATCTGAAAGCTTTCTGTTTCAGATTCAGTCGACTGTTCGAATATGTTCAGTCGGCTGGTCGAATATGTTCAGTCGACTGAATTTTATTTTTACATTATTTTGCAGCATATTTTGGTAAAAAAATTATATATAATATATTGAGTAATGCATACATATAACAATGAAATTGATTAACAAAAATATAGAAAGAAAATAATTTTTTTTAATGAAGGAGTGGATGGAGACTTCGAGTTGTCTGGTTCAACCTTCGTCTTCTCTTCATATAGTTATAATGGCGACCAGCGATTTCCATGCTCCCATGAATTCGGAGACACAGGTGGAGGTTGTGGTGACTAATCCCATGGATTTCGAGAGGAAGAGGTTGTAGATTGATGAACCGCAGATGAAGATGACCCGCATAATTTCCATGCCAGCCGCTCTAGAGAGCTAAAATGTCTTGAATTCATCTTCTGTTCATAGTACATATCACGTTGAATTGCTATAGATTCGCTCTGATAATGATGTAAATCATCAATTTTCTGTTCTGTTTGAAGAGAACCAAAAAACATAAAACGTAGCGCCTTCTTTTTTTGGCAGTATGGCCAGTGTGATAGTTTGAAGGTCTAGTCGGTTCATGATTTGGTGTAGGTGTAGGTAAAGTTGATGAAACAGAAGAAGGTGTCGAGAAGTCAACAGAAGAATAGGCAGAGGCATTTGAGGAGTTTTCCTGTGAAGACATTGTAGTAAAAAAAATTATGATTGAAGAAAATATGACGGAAGGATAAAAGAACTGGGGAGATATATATAAGAGAAAAAGCAGTTAAAGGTTGATGGATTAACGGATAATCTGAAAATTAATTAGAGGATGAAAAAAAAACACAATTTTTGTGGCTGAGAATTGTTCATGAGAAAATTTAAAAAAAGAAATAAGGAGAAAATTATAATAGAACTAGCTGTGAAATAGCAAATGGTCAAATGGCAGAGACATAGGATTTTCAAACAAGAGGTGCAGAGTTCGAGTACCATAAAGATATTTTATTTTTTTACAATTTTTAAATTTTATAATTCTTTTAAAGAAATTATATCTAGTTCTGTTCTTAGTTTTATAAAACAGTTTTCAGTGAGTGGTTTAGTGAAAATATCAACTAACTGATTTTCAGAATTTACAAATTCTAAGTTTATCATATCCTTATCAATATTATCACAAAGAAAATGATGATGAATGTCAATGTGCTTAGTTCGTGAGTGGTTGACAGGATTTTTAGATAAATTTATTGCACTTGTGTTATCACAATATATTGTAGATTGCTTTAATTTTATATCAAAATCTTGTAATGTTTGTTGCATGTAGATTACTTAAGCACATGCTAAAGTCGTAGATATATATTCTGCTTCACATGTCGATAGTGAAACATAATTTTGTTTCTGGATAAACCAAGATACTAAGGATCGTTTAATGAAATGACAAGTTCCACTTGTACTTTTTCTATCTGTCCGACTTCCTCCAAAATCAGCATCACTATAAGATACTAATTCAAAAAGACATTCTTTTGGATAAAATAGTCCTAAATTATTGGTCTTGCTAAGATAACGAATTATACGTTTTACTGCTCGTATATGTGATTCTTTAGGATTTTCTTGAAATCGAGCACATAAACAAACACTCAACATAATGTCAGGTCGACTAGCAGTTAAGTAAAGTAATGATCCAATCATACCACGATATAGTTTTCGGTCGACACTTTTACCATTTTCAACTCTATCAAGATGTATATTTGTACTCATTGGAGTTGGTTTGGCAGAAGTGTTTTCCATACCAAAACTTTTAATTAGATTATTACAATAATTTTCTTGATTAATAAAAATGCCATTTTGTAATTGCTTGATTTGTAATCCAAGAAAATATGATAGTTCTCCCATTTGTGACATTTCAAATTTATTTGTCATGATAGTCGAAAATTCCTGACATAATTTTTCATTTGTTAAACCAAACATAATATCATCAACATATATTTGAATAATTAAAATATCTTGTTTAGTTTTCTTAGTAAATAAAGTTCGATCAACTCTTCCAATTTCAAAACCATATTTTATTAGATAGCTTTTAAGTCAATCGTACCAAGCACGAGGTGCCTGTTTTAAACTATATAAAGCTTTCTTAAGTTTATAAACGTGATCTGGAAATTTTTCATGAGTAAAAAGAGGAGGTTGTTCAACATAAACATTTTCTTTTATATATACATTTAGAAAAACACTTTTAACATCCATTTGATATAATTTAAAGTTATGAAAACATGCAAAAGCCAATAGAATATGTATAGCTTCTAATCTTGCGACAGGAGCAAACATTTCTTCATAGTCTATTCCCTCTTCTTGATTATGTCCTTATGCTACTAATCTAGCTTTATTTCTAGTATTGTTACCTTGATCATTAGCTCTATTTTTGAAAACCCATTTTGTATCAATGACGGATTGCTCACTTGGTCTAGGAATTAATTCCCAAACTTTGTTTCTTTCAAATTGATTTAGCTCTTCTTGTATAGCTATAATCCAATAGTCATCAGTGGAGGCTTCCTTAATATTTTTAGGTTCTATATTAGAGAGAAAATCTACATGGCCCATTTGATTTAATTGATGTCTTGTTCTTACATTTGAATTTACTTCTCCAATTATATTTTGAACAGGATGATCTCTAGGAATTCTTGGAGGAGATCTTATTATGTTTTCATTATAAGCAATGTTTTCATTTTCTGTAGTATTATCAGTATTATTATTTTGAAAAATAATATCATCATCTTCTGAATTATTTGTTACAATTTGATTTGAATTATTTTCCAAGTTTGTAATTTTAGAAGAAATTTTGACATTTTCATCGAATGAAACATGAAGAGTTTCTTCAATTATTTTAGTTCTTGTATTAAAATCTCGATAAGCTTTACTTCTTTCTAAATATCCTATGAATATTCCTTCATTGGATTTTGGATCAAACTTGCCAAGCTGATCTTTAATGTTAAGTATAAAACATTTTGAACCAAAAACTTTGAAATATGATATATTTGGTTTTCTTTAAAAGTTCATATGGCGTATGTTTTGTTAATGATCGAATAGAAACACGATTCAAAAGATAACAGCCAGTTGCAACAGCTTCAGCCCAGAAATGCTTAGGTAAAGTGCTTCCATTTAATAAAGTTCATGCACATTCTTGTAATGTTCTGTTTTTCCTTTCTACAACTCCATTTTGTTGTGGTGTTCTAGGTAAGGAGAAACTATGATTAATTCCTTTCTTGTTACAAAAATGTTCGAAAGCTTCATTTTCAAATTCACCTCCATGATCACTTCTAATATTTTTAAATTTTAAATTCTTTTTATTTTGAATTCTTTTTACAAAAAATTTAAAATTCTCAATAGTATCACTTTTATGTTTTATAAAAATAGTCCATGTATATCTTGAAAAATCGTCTACAATAACAAACACATATCTATTGTGATTAATATATTGAACTTGAGTAGGTCCGAAAAGATTCATATGTAGTAGTTCAAGTGGTTGTGTTGTAGATATGATTTTCTTAGATTTAAAAAAAGATTTTGTGAATTTTTCTAACTGACATGCATCACAAATATTACCAACTTTGAATTTCATATTAAGTAGTTCTTTAAAAGTTTATTTTTAGCTAATTTATTAATAGTATTTATATTTATATGAAAAAATCTTTTGTTCCATAGCCAAGAATCATTTTATGTAGCTACTAAACACATGTTCGTGTTATATTTTATATTCATGTTTAAAATATAAATATTTCTATCTCTTATACCTTCAAAAATTAAATTTGGATTTTTATCAGAAATATTACATTTATTTCTGAAAAAATATATTAAAACCTTTATCACATAATTGACTTATGCTTAATAAATTATGTTTTAAGTTTTTAACTAATAAAACATCAGTAATGTGAGGTGAGTTAGAGATACCGTTATTGCTCACATCGCCTTTGCCGATGACATAACCTTTTGAATTATCTCCAAAAGTGACCGATCCTCCATTCGAGTAGACTATGTTTGTTAACATGTCCTTATTACCAGTCATGTGTTTCGAGCAACCGCTGTCTAAAGTCCATTTTCCTCTCTTTTTAAGTGGTACCTGCAAAAAGTAGAGATTTAGATGGTACCCACTTTTATTTTTAGGGTCCTAAGAGTTAGGTCTTAGGAAACCAAATCCAAGAAGGTTCAGAATTCCCTTTATAAATATAATTCTCATTTTTATGAACAATTTCCATAAATGATTTGATATGCTTATTCCTAATTAAATTATTATTTGCTTAAGGAATCCATATTTTAATAGTTTTAAATTCTTTAGAAACTATTTTCTGAACGTCTTTCTTAATTTTGTTTTTAAACTGTTGATACGCGAAGATTTTGATCAATGACAATGTGCTTTAACAGATTTTGATCAATGACAATGTGCTTTAACAAACAAGGAAGAAATATATGCAAATGCTAAAGGAAGATCGATGAAGACCAAACAAACTTAAAGTATGTTTTTATATATGTCTAGCTTTATTGTTAAAATCTATCCTCAAGAAGCTTGCACGAACACTAGAAAACATTTTATAAACTTTATTTTTCAATTAAGTTTTCACTATGCATATTTTATAAGTTCAGTCGACTGAACAGGAACAACCAGTCGACTGAAACTGGAACAAATTTATACACAAGCACAGTTTCAGTCGATTGAATTTCCTGCACAGTCGACTGAATTTGCTCCCGAAAATTTTACTTCATATTTTCAGTTGACTGAATTCCCTGCTCAGTCGACTGAATTTGAACCTGCGAATTTTCTTTGAAAAGACACCTTCTTCCTCCCAAGAGTTGCAACCATTCATCAATGGAAATGGAAGCATCTCTTGTTTGCAAACTTTGACAACAAATGCACCTTTTCTACAAGTATATATACATGATTCTAACATCATTTAATTCACCGAATTCTCTTGCTTTAACCTTACTATTCTCTTGTTCATATTCTCCAGATACTCTCAAAGCAATCACCAATCTATTGCTTAAATCACCGTTTTTGTTTATAACATTATTTTGATTCATAACAATTCATATTTCTTAAATCTTCACAAACACATTGCATACTCTCGAGGATAAGATTATAGGAATATTGTACTACATTAGACTCATTAGTGTTGACAAGAACACAACAAGTCGAATATTGTATTTTAGTAATTAAGTTGAAGTCCTCTTCGGTAGTTGAGGCAAGAAATCCCGTTCGGTTGTTCGGGTAAGTTGTAAACCTATTCCTCCGAGTGAAGTGAGGGTGTTAGTTAGTGAAATTCCTAAGTGAAGCTTAGGGACTGGACGTAGGACGAGAGGTCCGAACCAGTATAAAATCCTGGTGTCTCCTTGCATTTACCTACTTTATCTACCTAGACTATTCCGTTATTCCATGTTACACAATCCTACCGCATAGATTCTTTCAATTGGTATTAAAGCAAGGCCGTCCTATAACCATAACACCATTATTAGACATATTGATAATATGGAAAATAACGCAAGTACAAGCACAACATCTGCCTATAGTTCTACATTTGCGGAAGGATAATCTACCCAAAGACCTCCTCTATTCAATGGACCGAACTATAACTATTGGGCTACAAGGATGAGAATTTATATGCAAGCAACAAGTTTCGAAGCCTGGAATGCTACTCAAGCAGAGTTTGTTGTACCCACAATCGATTATCCTACATGGACACAAATTCAAAAGAATGAAGCTAGTGCAAATGCCAAAGCTATGAATATGCTATTTTGCACCCTGGATAGAAATGAATTCAACCATGTTAGCATATGTACTACTGCATATCAGATATGGGAAACACTTAAAGTCATACATGAAGGCACAAACAAGGTTAAACAAACAAAGATATCCATGCTGAAGAATCAATTCCAAAACTTTAGAATGCGACAAAATGAATCTATCAATGACATGTACTCAAGATTTCAAGACATTCATCATGCTCTAATCGGACTAGGAGAAAGATACACGGACTTTGACATTGTGTCTAAGTTATAAATTCACTCACTGATGAATGGGAGAGAAAAGTACTAGCAATCGAGGAAGCAAATGATCTATCTACAATGAAACCAGAAGAATTGATTGGAAATCTTATGTCATATGAAGTAAATATGCAAGCTATGAAAGATCAAGCTCAAGAAAGAAAGAATGTTGCTTTTCATGCGGAAAAGGAATAATCAGAGTCTGAAGATGAGGATCTAGCATTTATAGCCAAAAATTTCAAGAAATTCTTAAAATATAGAAAAGGAAACAAAAATGGATTCAAAAAGAATTTCTTGAACAAACCTTCATCCTCAAATATAGAATGCTTCAATTGTCACAAGAAAGGACACATGCAAAAAGATTGTCAAGAACAAATGAAGGAAAATCAGAAAAGCTTCAATAACAAAAACAAGAAGGATAAATTCAAAAAGAAGGCATTTTCTGTAACATGGGATGATTCAGATTCATCTTCATCCGAAAATGATAGAGATAGCAACAATGAACAGGCAAATGCATTCTTCATGGCTTAAGAATCCGAGGTAAATAATTTAACTTTCGACGATTTAATTGAAGTAAACACTGAACTTTTAAGCACAATAAAAACTCTTAAAAAGAAACTCAAAGAAACTCGTGGAAATCAAAACAAAGCTGAATTTGAAAGGGATATGTTAAAAGATGAAAAGAAAATCTTAGAAGAAGAACTTGAAAAAGTTCAAGAATCTCATTCAAATTCGGAAACTCAATTATCACTTTTAAGTCAAGAAATTGAAACTCAAAAAACAAAGAACGACATAATTGTTTCTGAAAATCATGAGTTAAAAACTAAGATTAGACAAGTTGAGTTAGAAAATAATAGTCTTCAAGCTAGATTAGATAACATCACTAAAAATATTTCTAACTTTAACAAAGGAAGAGAAAATTTATCTAAGATTTTAGAAAATTCTCAATCCTCTTCAAGTAAACATGGATTAGGATATAAAAAGGAGTCAAAAATTCCTAAAAAGAAAAATACAAATTTTAAGAGGAATATGGATTCAAAACAACAAATATTGCTAAGAAACCTATTAATACAAAAGTAGAAAACAAGGTAGTTAAAATTTAGGTACCAAACTAACAATATATTAATAAGAAATAAATATATTAAAACATTTATGGATAATGTTCATCATAATGAAAACTATATTTATAAAAAGGATACTAAACCAAATTGGGTTTGGTTTCCTAAATTCTAACTTTTTAGGACCCTATTAAAAGGTGGGTACCAATAATTTCATATTTATTTGCAGGTCCCACTCAAAAGGAAGAAATGGATATTAGACAGTGGTTGTTCAAAACACATGACCGGAGACAAAGATATGCTTACAAACATCACATACTTTGATGGTGGCTCGGTTACCTTCGGAGATAATTCAAAAGGCTATATCATTGGCAAAGGAGATGTGAACAATTACTGTACATCAAATTTACCTTTTATAACAAATGTTTCATTAGTTGAAAATTTAAAACATAATCTACTTAGCATAAGTCAACTGTGTGACAAAGGTTTTAAAATAACTTTCTCGAATAATAAATTTAGTATTTTTGATCCAAACCAAAATCTTGTTTTTGAAGGAAATAGAGATAGAAATATTTATGTTTTAAATATGAATATTAATCATAATTCAAGTATGTGTTTACTTGCCAAAGATAATGATCCTTGGTTATGGCACAAAAGATTTTGTCATATAAATTTTAAAACTATTAGAAAACTTTCTAAAAATGAATTAGTAAGAGGTTTACCCAAAATAAACTTTAAAATAAATAATCTTTGTGATGATTGTCAAAAAGGAAAATTAACAAAATCATCTTTCAAATCTAAGAAAAATATTTCGACTTTACAACCATTAGAATTACTACATATGGATTTATTTGGACCAACACAAGTTCAATCCATTACTCATAATCGATACGTATTTGTCACAGTTGATGATTTTTCAAGATATACATGGACTATTTTTATGAAAAATAAAAGTGACACTTTTGAGCATTTTAAAACATTTGTCAAAAGAATTCAAAACACTAAAGATTTGAAAATTAAAAATATTCGAAGCGATCATGGAGGCGAATTCGAAAATGAAGTTTTTGAAACTTTTTGTAAAAAGAAAGGAATAAATCATAACTTTTCTTTTCCTAGAACTCCTCAACAAAATGGAGTTGTAGAAAGAAAGAATAGAACATTACAAGAATGCGCAAGAACATTATTAAATGGATGTTCTCTACCAAAATATTTTTGGGCAGAAGCCGTTGCTACTGCATGTTATGTATTAAATAGAATATCAATTAGACCATTAACTAAAAATACTTCTTATGAACTATTTAATAATAAAAAGCCAAATATATCTTATTTTAAAATATTTGGATCAAAATGTTTCATTTTAAATACAAAAGATCAACTAGGAAAATTCGATTCAAAAGCTGATGAAGGAATTTTCGTAGGATGCTTAGAACAAAGTAAAGCATATCGAGTATTTAATAAACGAACAAACTTAATTGAAGAAACTTTGCATATATCTTTTGATGAAAATTTTAATAAAATTTTTAATATAAAAGATGATGAAGAATTGATAAATATAGAAGAAACAAACCTTGAAAATAATAATAATGAACTAAGATCTCCTCCTAGAATATTACGAGATCATCCAACTCAAAATATAATGGGAGAAATAAATTCTCAAGTTAGAACAAGAAATCAGCTAAATCAAATGGGTCATGTAGCTTTCATTTCATCAATAGAACCTAAAAATCCAAAAGAAGCATCAACAGATGATTATTGGATTATCACAATGCAAGAAGAATTAAATCAATTTGAACGTAACAATGTTTGGGAATTAGTTCCCCGTCCTAATAATCAATCAGTAATTGGAACAAAATGGATTTACAAAAACAAAGTAGACGAACAAGGTAATATAACAAGGAATAAAGCAAGACTAGTAGCACAAGGGTATAATCAAGAAGAAGGTATTGACTATGAAGAAACTTTTGCTCCCGTTGCAAGACTTGAAGCAATACGTATACTATTAGCCTTTGCATGTTTTCACAATTTTAAACTTTATCAAATGAATGTTAAAAGTGCATTTTTAAATGGTTTTATAAAGAAAATGTATATGTAGAACAACCTCCTTTATTTATACATGAAAAATATCCGGATCATGTATTTAAATTAAAGAAAGCACTATATGGTCTTAAACAAGCACCTCGTGCTTGGTATGAAGGACTTAAAAGTTATTTATTAAACTCGGGATTTAAAATTGGAAAAGTAGATCAAACGCTTTTTATAAAAAATACTACTAAAGATATTTTAATAATTCAAATATACGTAGACGATATTATTTTTGGTTCAACAAATGAAAAATTATGTGAAGAATTTTCAAATATAATGACTAATGAGTTCGAAATGTCTCATATGGGAGAATTATCATATTTTCTCGGACTTCAAATCAAACAATTAACAAATGGAATTTTTATAAACCAAGAAAAATATTGTGCAAATTTAATTAAACGATTCGGCATGGAAAACACTTCTGGTAAACCTACTCCTATGAGTACCACTACACATCTCGATCAAGATGCAAATGGCAAAAGTGTATATCAAAAATTGTTTAGAAGTATGATAGGTTCCTTACTTTACTTAACCGCTAGTAGACCTGACATAATGATGAGTGTTTGTTTATGTGCACGCTTTCAATCCAATCATAAAGATTCACACTTAAGAGCAGTAAAACGAATAATGCGATATCTTAACAAAACTAAAGATTTTGGTCTTTTCTATCCAAAGGAGTGTTCATTTGAGTTAGTATCATTTAGTGATGCTGATTTTGGTGGATCTCGAACAGATAGAAAAAGTACAAGTGGTACTTGCCATTTCATTGGAAAATCACTTGTATCTTGGTTTAGTAAGAAACAAAATTGTGTCTCGCTTTCCACATGCGAAGCAGAGTATATATCAGCTGCTTTAGCTTGCACTCAAGTTATATACATGCAACAAACACTTAAAAAAGATTTTAATATAAATTTAACAAATTCTACAATATATTGTGATAATACAACTACAATAAACTTATCTAAAAATCCGGTTAATCACTCTCGTACAAAACATATAGATATTCGTCACCATTTTCTACATGACAATATCGAAAAATGAATAATTAATTTAGAACATATTTCAACTGAAAATCAAATTGCCGATATATTTACTAAACCTCTGTTAGAAAACTCCTTCATAAAATTACGACGAGAGTTAGGAATAATGTCTTTTAAAGATATCGTATAGAGAAAAATCTATACAATTCAGTCGACTAACACTTTCTGTTCAGTCGTCTGAATAAAGAAAATATGGGATTTTCAATTTGCTTTTCAAATATGTTACATAATATTTTGTCAAATAATATTCACCATACATTTTTAACAGAATTATGGTAACCATTAAATCATTAAGTGGATGAAGAACTTTAAGGATTTATAACCACTACATATTTAGAAAATTCCTACTATAAATATATCTTAAATTTTTTTTTTCACAACTCATTCTCACAAATAAAAGTTTTATAAAAATGTCGTCCAACAACTCTCTTTCCCCGATCAACATCACCTCTTCTGTCGCAAACACTCCAACATCTTCAAAACTTCCCACTCCAACACCGACACATGAGCCAGTTTTCAAATGGAACAATTATCGTACCAGCTACACACTAGAATCCAAGAAAGCAAAACGCGGACTCTTTATTTCTCCAGACACAAAAAGAAAGATTGATAAAATTCATCACTTTCAACAACAACAAATAGATCTTCAACGAGAATTATACTTCGAACAAAAGGTTACGGCTAGACGTTTAAGCTTCCTTGAGCAAATCAGTTTACGATTTTGTGGATCAAAAAAGAACGAAGTGGCTGAACCCCTACCTCTCCCCGTTAGCTCACTTGATCCGTCTTCATCTTATCGTACACCAGTCGATCCTGTGAATCCTTGGATGTCTCCTAAGACTCCTCAATATAGTCCAAATTCATGGGACATCAATTATATGAAGAATAAAGGGAAAAAGAATCCAAGTCCATCCCCTAAGAAATAGTTAGTGTTGAAATCAATTCATGATATTACTTCTATATAATTGTAATTATTTCCTTGAATAAAGAGTTTGCCTTCAAAATTAACAAAGAACAACAAAATACATAAGTCAGTCGACTAAAACCCTCTATTCAGTCGACTGAACTTATGAAAAAATGCAAAATGTTTAACAAGTCAGTCGACTGAATCTTCTGCTCAGTCGACTAAAATAATAACAGAAACTTTCAAGCAAACATTCAGTCGACTAAAAATCCCTGTCCAGTCGACTGAATTCAGCCCAGAAAATTTTCGGCCTTCAATTCAGTCGACTGAACAGAGTATTCAGTCGACTGAACGCCAATTCCCAGGCAAACTTCCCCTTTTAACCACCAATTTTTACCCTACCAATTCACTTTTTACCTCCTACAAACTTTCTTCCCCAAATTAATTTCGAAACCCTAGCCCCCAATTCCTCAAAATCCACTCAAATCTCACCCAAATGACACCAAAAAGATCAAGAGCTTCATCTTCTTCATCCTCCAAGCCAATTGATTCTCAAATAGCACAATGGCTTTACGATGGAACCGCTGTCACTAGATGGAATAAGATGAAGAATTCCCAAATTTTCGAGCATTCTTTCGTTGATTTCCAAAGCTTTCAAACCTACAACATCCAAGCGTTAACAGATCCAGCAGGTTTAACTTCTCTTTTAGATTTGAAAAGAAATGACCATGCCATAAATCATGTAATGGTCAAATTATTTTATGCTAATCTTAATCTTTGACACCAAACCCCAAGAAATCCAAACAATAGTGTTTGGAGTATGGTATGTGGAAAGAAAGTTTGGTTTTCCTTGGATAGAATAGCACACATTTTAGAATCACCAAATGTCGGGAGAAAGCTAGAGGAGATAGAATTCAATCCACATATTCGCGACAACATAAACCATCGATTTATGGATGATAATATCAACTTTAGAGATTTTAAGTCCACCTCTCTTCGACCTATGGCAAGAATCCTCCATAAAGCCCTAATGAGAACAATTACTCCTCGCACGGGCTCGTACGAAATTGTCTACCCAAATAACTATCGAGCTCTTTATGCTATTTTTGGCAATATACAAGTCAATTGGGTACAACTTATTCTTGATGAGTTTCTCACTTTTAATAATGGAAAAATGCGCACTATCTACTTTGAAGAGTACATCATGCGACTTCTCCTCAATGTCGATATGCCATTACCTGAGTCGGAGAATACAATGGTCCATCAAATTAACCACCGGACCATAAGCCTAATGCAACTCCCATCTCGACCTCCTCGCATAATATCACTCGCCGAATGGGAAGCAAGGCATCAAGAACAACAAAAACAACCTCCTCAAACTCACCACGAAGAGCATCTCGAGCAAGATGATGAAATTCGTCTTGTTGACCCAAGCTTCACTACCAACCAATCCTTGGGGATATTGTCAAGAAATCAACAAATTATTGACACTCGTCTTAAAAAGGTAGATCATAAGCTTGACAAAATCAAAGGATTCTTCAACAAGTTGTGGGATGCAATCTCGTGCTCAAGCACCACTACTGCTTCAACATCTCGCGGCAAACATCCGGCACCTACGTTTACATGGACGACATCCGAAGAGCATACAAGTAGCAGCGCTAGCGGAGCTAGTTGTGGCCAAGGAGGAAGAGCGCACAGACCACCAACAGGAGGACCCGTCATACGTGAACCAACAGGAAGAGAAGGTTCATATGACTGGGATAGAGATGAGTAATTTTTTTGGTTTGATGTGTATTTTTAACTTTCTAGTGGCTTGTATAAATAGCCATTTTATGCTTGTTTGTCACAACATTTTTTACTTTTCTTAAGCCATGATTATGCAAATATGCTTCAGTGATTGTTTTGATAAATTATTACTACTGTTAGTTCTTCCTTTTGTCGATGACAAAGGGGGAGAAAATCTATGGTACTAACTTTGTTTTGTAGGAAAGATAGTGCATACATTCAGGGGGAGAAAATAAGTAAAACATCTCTAGAAGAAATCAGTATTGTCATCAATCAAAAAGGGGGAGAATGTTGATACGCGAAGATTTTGATCAATGACAATGTGCTTTGACAGATTTTGATCAATGACAATGTGCTTTAACAAACAAGGAAGAAATATATGCAAATGCTAAAGGAAGATCGATGAAGACCAAACAAACTTAAAGTATGTTTTAATATTTGTCTAGATTTATTGTTAAAATCTATCCTCAAGAAGCTTGCACGAACACTAGAAAACATTTTATAAACTTCATTTTTCAATTAAGTTTTCACTATGCATATTTTATAAGTTCAGTCGACTGAACAGGAACAGTCAGTCGACTGAAACTGGAACAAATTTATACACATGCATAGTTTCAGTCGACTGAATTTCCTACACAGTCGACTTAATTTGCTCCCGAAAATTTTACTTCATATTTTTAGTTGACTGAATTCCCTGCTCAGTCGACTGAATTTGAACCTGCAAATTTTCTCTGAAAAGACACCTTCTTTCTCCCAAGAGTTGCAACCATTCATCAATGGAAATGGAAGCATCTCTTGTTTGCAACCTTTGACAACAAATGCACCTTTTCTACAAGTATATATACATGATTCTAACATCATTTAATTCACTGAATTCTCTTGCTTTAATCTTACTATTCTCTTGTTCATATTCTCTAGATATTCTCAAAGCAATCACCAATCTATTGCTTGAATCACTGTTTTTGTTTATAACATTCTTTTGATTCATAGCAATTCACATTTCCTAAATCATCACAAACACATTGCATACTCTCGAGGATAAGATTATAGTAATATTGTACTACATTAGACTCATTAGTGTTGACATGAACACAACAAGTCAAATATTGTATTTTAGTAATTAAGTTGAAGTACTCTTCGGTAGTTGAGGCAAGAAATCCCGTTCGGTTGTTCGGGTAAGTTGTAAACCTATTCCTCCGGGTGAAGTGAGGGTGTTAGTTAGTGAAATTCCTAAGTGAAGCTTAGGGACTGGACGTAGGACGAGAGGTCCGAACCAGTATAAAATCCTGGTGTCTCCTTGCATTTACCTACTTTATCTACCCAGACTATTCCGTTATTCCATATTACACGATCCTACCGCATAGATTCTTTCATAAACTTATTTTTAAATTTTCCATATTTCTTTGGACTTCTAATTCTCTTATATCCTAGTCCTTTTTTATTTGAAGTAGACCGAGAATTTTCTATAATTTTAAAAAGATTTTCTCGTCCTTTATTATAATTAGAAATATTTTTATTAATATCTTCTAATTTAGTTTTGAGACTAGATTTTTCTTACTCTAATACTTTAGTGTTAGATTTTAAATCATTAATTTCAACTGATAAATTATCGTTTTTATTTTTCTGAATTTCTAATTCCTGAGTTATCATATAAAGTTGAGATGCTAAATTAGAATTAGATTCTTGAGATTTTTCAAGTTCTTCTTCTAGAATTTTCTTTTCATCTCTTAGCATACCAATTTCTAATTCAGATCTATTTAGCTTTCCTTGTAACTCTTTATTTTGCTTTTTAGTTTGTTTTACAAAATCCACTAGTTCTGAATTAAGTTCAACCAGATCATCAAAATTTAATTCACTTAGATCATTACTTGTAGCCATGAAGCATACATTCGCTTATTCTGTGTCACTGTCACTGTCGCTCTCTGATGATGAATAAGAATCTGAATCATCCCATGTTACTGAAAATGCTTTCTTCTTGAATTTATTCTTCTTCAATTTAGTTTTCTGTTTCTCTGGACAATCTTTCTTCATATGACCCTTTTTATTACATTCATAACATTCCATGACAGAAGATGATGGTTTATTACTATTATTGTTGTTGCTAGAGTTATTTTTATAACTCCTGAACTTGTTATTCCTTTTGTATTTCAAAAACTTATTGAAATTTTTAGCAATATGTGCCACATCCTCTTCATCCGAGTCAGAGTCATCGTTTTCTGCTTGAAATGCTAAATTCTTCTTATCTTGTGCTTGAACTTTCTTTGCCTGCAAATTCACTTCATATGACATTAGATTTCCTATTAACTCTTCTGGTTTCATAGTGGAAAGATCATTTTCTTCTTGAACAGCTAGGACCTTTCTTTCCCATTCATCTGTTAAAGAGTTTAGGTTTTTTGATACTATATCAAAGTCAGAAAATTTTTCTCCTAGTGCGAATAGAGAGTGATATATATCTTGAAATCTACAGTACATGTCATTTATACTTTTGTTTGATTTCATTTTGAAATTTTGGAACTGATTTTTCGACATACAAATTTTGCTTTGTTTGTTCCTTCATGAGTTACTTTTAGAGTTCTCCATATCTCATAAGCAGTTGTACATATACTGACTCTATTAAACTCATTTTTATCTAATGCACAAAATAAAATGTTCATAGCTTTAACATTTGAAGTAGCATTAGCTTTCTGTGCAGTAGTCCAAGTTGAAAAGTCTTCTGTTGGAATGGTATATTCATTTTGGGTAATATTCCAAGTTTCAAAACCATTAGCTTGCATACAAATTCTCATTCTAGTTGACCAGTAATTATAATTCATGCCATTGAATAGTGGAGGTCCTATAGTAGTTTGACCTTCAATAAAACTGGTGTTAATGACAGTGTTTGTGCTCGTGTTATTTTCCATATTAGCAAAAAAATAATATCAAATAACTGTGTTACGGTTATAAGATGTCTAGCTCTGATACCAATTGAAAGTGACTACTGTATTGCTAGTTATCGCTTAGGATCAAGTAATATGGAATGTATTATAATCTAAATGTGGAAACAGATAGTAATAGTAAAGTAAATAAGAATAAGCACACCAGGAGTTTTTATACCGGTTCGAACTTCCTATTCTACGTCCAGTCCTAGACTTCCCTCTTGAATTTCTCACAATAACCCCTCACTTAACTCGGAGGAATAGGTATACAACACCTGAACAACCGATCATGATTTTTCCGCCTCTAATAATCGAAAGAGGACTTTTCCTGCCTGAACAACCAAACATGACTTCAACAGTTTCAATAAAAATTGCTTTGACACTATGTGTTCTTGAAAATACTGATTTGTCTTTGACAGTACAACCTTCCTATAATCTTTTCCTCATGTATATTGTATATGTAAAGATTTAGAAAGGAAAATATTGCTTTGAATCGAAAAATAAGTTAATTGATTCAGAATTCAAGCAATATATGTAAATTGTGATTGCTTTTTAGAATGCAGAGTTAGTAGAAAGTATGATCAGAAAACAAAATAAAATTCGGTGACTTGTGAACTAAATCTCGTGTGTTTATATAGTAGATAAACAACTCCAACCATTCACGAAGAGTTTTGACAAAAGATGCAACCCTAACTCTTTAAAATTGGATCGTATCTCTTGGAAAATGGAAGTGTCTATTCAAAAAATAGCGGTTGGAAAAGTTTAGTCGACTGACCAAAAACGATCAGTCAATTGAATATTCAAAGTTGATGTAAAACAGAGTGTTTCTGTGCAACTAAGCAGGTTCAGTCGACTGGCCATATTTGGTTAGTCGACTAACTTGGCTGTCAGTGCACAGTTTACATATAATTTGAAGAATTTGAAGTTTAAAAACAACTTTGATTTGTGTGGACTGCTTAAAGATAGATTTTAACAATTATAAGACTAAAAACTTCAACAAATAAGCATACTATACTCAGTTTTGAAGTCTTGTCTCCTTTATAGTTTTAATAGCATATTACTTTCTCTTTTTGTCGCTTGCCCATATAGTCTCATTAGTGATTTGTTTAAGCTCTTTGTCATGAATCAAAACTTATGATTCAACAATTACTTCCCCATATGCACCCAGCATCTCTATATGCCGAATGTACCTCATCATATGAACTTTCAGATTTGTCTTGGAGTCATACATTTCAAACGTTTGTAGCTTGAAATCAGGTGGATTCCTTGTGTACCGAATGTTTGGAGTAAATGGACTCCTGTTCACATCTTCTAGGTTTCAGTTGGACAAACCACCTCTCATTGCTCGTCTCACTATCTCGACAAGTCTATCGTCATCGTTCAACGGAATTCTCAAATTAGCATTCATAGCTTGCCCTCCCATTCAGCTCCAAGGTGCATTCACTTCAGCTTCTAGTCTTTGGTTCTGATTTATCACAACGTTTGTTGTTCCTGCTTATCCCATTCTCCTGAAGAGATTCTCCATGATCTCTTCCTAGTGAGCAATCATCCTTTCCCGCAAACTATTCATCTTGGTCTCCATCTCATCCTTGTTTATATAGATGGATGAGGGGTTTGCTCCTAAGGATGCTTCTTGGCTACCCCTTGTTGATTTCCATCGACAGTATCCTTCCTAGTAGATTGTCTTATCATCTTGAATGTTTCCAAATCTCAAATTAATGAATTCAATGTTTCTTCGTGAAAGCATCAAAACGTTTGAATCAAAAATGGCATAAACATCCAATAGATTCAGTAGAGAATAAAAAGTGAAGAATAATAAATTATAAAGAGAAAGAAAAGAATACACAACATTTTATAGTGGTTCGGCTAATCTTGGCCTACGTCCACTTAACTTTATTGATGGTTTGTAAACTGTTTACACTTCTATTCTTACAGATCTGTATAAATCGTAGGGGTACAAGAGAATTATAAAAAAGTTGTGGAGAAGTGAAAAGATCCTCAAAAATGATCCCTTGTTTTCCTATTTATAGATGAGATTGCCTGAAAACTTGCCTCCACGCTCTCTACCTTGTTCTCCATGCCCAAGACCTATTCTTAGGAAAAAGTGGTTGACACCTCATCAAAATTCGTGGATCGGTACTGAACCATAAAATGGTCATATGGACTGTTTTGACTGCTTGCCCTCGCTTGGTTCATGATTAGCTTCATGATTCCAAACTTGTTTGCATCATTATGAGCCTATTTCTGAGTCCAAATGATGGATTGGTGGAAGAATTGATTTGCTAATTTCAGCCACTTGTGGAAATCGATAGAGAATTGCACGAGTTCGATGAAATGAAAATTGAAATAAGCTCCTTATATCATGACTTATTAGTATTAGGAGTGGGTGCAAGTTTTGCCAATGGTTCATGGATCAGTACCAATCCAAGAGGTTGGATCTGTACCGATTCACCACTTTGGTGGAATCTTGGTGTCACAACCCGATTTTTCGACGCTCGAAAATCGACATCAATACGTTCACTGTATTAAATGGCGAACAATCGAATGTCGGAAAAAAAGACCATAAGGGAAAGAAGGAGGTAGAAGAAGAAAAAAAGAAAACAACATCAGAATCTCACAAACGCAGCGGAACATACATAATAGATAAATGACTGATCTTTATACATAAAGAACTATATCTGTTTTATACATTACATCATCAGAGTACAACACGATCAATAGCAAAATACTGGACAGTTATATTAACTTGTCCCCACACAACTGAATACATAGCTTTAACTGCACAGTGGAATATACATCAAGTACGTGTGATACGTCTCGCCATCCAGCTCGTCTCCTAAGCTCCACAGCATCATATCATCTATTCTATAATACTCGGTCTGACCCAAGCATTATAGTGAAATAACACAGAGTCCGTATTGAAAACAAGCATGAGAACACACTTGATTGGATTATTAAAGTTTCCAAAATCCTTTGAAAATCAAAGGTAACTCATAGAACCACACCACAAATAAACATGTCGGGTTTTTACCTTACGATAACCAAAACATTTTTATCAAATTCATTTGATATTATAATAGTGTCTATAGAAAGTAAAATAGAACCTAGCAGAAATGCTTGCATCTCACGTTCTAGCATAGTTGGGCAGAATCAAAACCATACTGGCGCTTATTGGAGATTGAATTCCATGCAATGGCAGGGCTACTGGGTACCATCCGTCACAGTACCTGGTCTAGATCAAAATACCGAGGATCCCCCCTGATCCCCTGCAACACAAGACCAGAGCTACCCCTTACTGGATGACCTTACCCTAATTGATTGCTAGCCACTTAGCCTTGCTGCACCTTCCCTATTTTAGCCATTTCCGGTTGATGAGGCTTGAGGCTATGCATTACCTTTTTAGCGCACATTCACTTAGAATGCTCACCGTCCTCCTGACGGTGGTCCGATAGCATTCATCCATACAAGTTACCCTGGGTCTGGACAAACCGAATCACCGTCTTCGTCATCTTCATGGTCTTCATTTGCAAACGTTCAAACCGGATATAAGTGATTTTCGGATAATTAAATCCGATCCCGGTCTCTTCGAAACGATCAACGCATTGGCTAATATTGATAGTCGATTATTTAACTATCAAATCACACAATCATTCAACCAATGATTTTATTTTCCACTGAAAACTCCAAATCTGATTAAATTAGACCTTTTTAATAATTTAATTCACTTAACCCGAAAACATACACTAAAATCATTTGAAATAAAACTACTTAAATCACTTTATTCAAAATAACACTTATGAAATTCTATAAAAATTTCCAAGTAAAACTTAAGCCACAAACTATTTTATTTTAATTTTTAAAATATAACTATTGTATAAAGTATAAATATTTAATGATTATCTTTTAAATCTTAATACTAATTTAACCGTTAAAATAATTAGTACTATAATTAATTTAAATAAATATTCACTTTAAAATTCTAAAACAATTTAAAATAATAAATTTCTCTAAAAACAATCTTTTAAAACAACTTTAAAACTTTTAATTTACGCTTATAAATCTTTATTTGAAAATATACTTGGCCTTCCAGGAAAATACACTTCCCTTTCCAATATAACCATCAAATCATTTATAAATCCTCCTCGATTTATTTCCAGTTAAATTTACGTCCTAATCTCTTAAATTTTCTTTCCGCACTTTTAAAAACAAACTACGATTTATTTTTAAAAAAATCACCCTTTCCTTATAAATTCCCATCCTGAATTTATACTTCCAAATTATCCTCTGATAAATATTTCACTTTATTTATAAATCCTATTTATAAATTTCACAATCTCTTTCTCCTTTAGTCACAGTTTCAACACTTAGTCGGTTTTCAAATCGATTTTCAAAACCAACTTCATTTTAAAATAAATTCCTTCACTTATCCAAATTTATTTCAAAACCCATTAATTCCATATTCACTTCTTTATTTAGATTTAAAATCTTATTTAAATCTGAAATATTAATTTCATACTTAATTTCAAAATTCTCCCTTTATTTTTGCCAAACCATTTTAAATCCTGAATTTAAAATAAATTCTTCAATTTTTAAACAATATAACTAAAGTTCTCAAATTTTTTTTATCCCCATTTATTCAAAATCATTTTCCCATACTTGGAATCTATTCGATAGGATTTAAAAAAAATCAAATTTTTTTATTCTTTTCCAAATTCATTCTTTTAATTTATCCAATTCCCTAAAATTATTTTACTTAAAATTCTTTCTTTTATTTTCCTTCAAAGATCCAATTTTAATATTTTCGATATCTTAAAATATTAAAATGTATTCAGCCAAACCATAGCATTCGATAATTTCAATTACCAATATAATCTATCACAAATTATCAAATAAATCATATCACAGAATATGAAATAAATTCAAATTTTTTTAAGGAATCATCCCTCCAACCTGTTTCCCTGTATCCACAGATGTTAGCACAATATAATAATACCAATCCCACTCTGAGGGAGATATCCAGGTATAAAGGGTCATCCGCGATTATGCGGGGCGCATAGGGTCTCATCCGCTATATAATGCGGGAATATCAATTACTCCAATATATATATATATATATACTATTATATATATATATACTATTATATATAATATCACATCCAGACTGATAATAAATCGTCAATTCAAGCAATTAATCCAATAATTTAAATTGTAACTATTTAAATTAATCGATAGTCCAAATGAGTAAGATTAACCCACCTTTGATTTTCATTGATTTGCAATCTGATCCAACCCAACTTGTTTTCTTCACAGTTTTGGACCTTGTACAACATTATATGATTTTATTAATATTCGAAATAACCGAACAATCAATTTCTATTTAACAATTTTATTTACTAATAACTAAATTTTAACTAATAATTTAACTTTAAACAAATCTTCCTAAAATAAATAGATTTTTAGTAATTAAAATATTTAAATAGGTTAATTAAACCAGTTAATTACTAATATACCTTATTTTTAAAAATTAAACTAGTAAGTTACGAAGGCATATATGCGTATTTTATTTTCCTCAGAAACTACATATACTAAACAACCTATATACATTTATTTAAACAGAACTGCTGCTTATTTTTCCTGCTGTTTATCTAAATATTTTTTTCATAAAAACTTTTATCTCATTGTTAATTAACTTCCTAACCTACAAATATATATATGAATTGAAAACAATCAGTATATATATATATTTATTGTATTATTTTTTTCCCCCTATATATATAAACATTTATTTATTTAATCAAATTAATAATAAAAACAATATACCTCACTGGAAAATGAACCCAGGCGACTCTACTACTCCACCTCTACCATCGATGTCATGGCCTCTAATCGCGCGCGAACGAGCCGGCCCCACCGCCTCGAACTCCTACGTCTGACCACTTCTCTACCATCTAGTGGCCGCATCTCAACGTCGCATGCTGTTGCGACCTCTCTTGGTGCGCTCATCCCATTGGCATGTTGTGTCTCCATCAGGCACCGCGACCCCGCCTATCCAGAAATGATCGAACAACTTCGTCCCTAAATCGAGCGCATGCCGATAGCTCGAACTCAGCCACCAAATCGACGAACGCGAGCCGGCTTCGATTCGTGCCTCGTGATTTGAACAGAAAGAGGAGGTGGAACAGATTTGAATTTTAACTTCGATGTCCCTCTTTTTTTTAAACAAAGGAAGTGGACATCAAGATTTGGAGAGGAGATTTTGTTCGGCCATTTTATTCTATTTTAGTTTCTTGATTCTCTGATTTTAATTCGAAAAGAAGAAGACGTGGTTTTACCGATTGCGTGAATGTGATAGATGGCGTGAACCCAAAGACAAGTGGCTATAATATGAAAAGATACAGTTCTGAAGTGAAGAAATTTTTGGCCAGTAAAATTACATTTAAATTTTAAATTTAAATCATCTCGAAACCATAACTTAAAATTTCGATCTCCTATCGAGGCATGCCGCTAGACATTTATAATGTTATACCTCTATTTCGAACGAAATGAAAAAGTTTTTGAGTCCTAATTCGATCGTATGGAAAAGATAGCTTTTTGAACCCAGTCATTGAATTAAATTTTTGATATAAATTTCAACGCGTTTACAACTCGTACGATCACATGACAACTCCAAACACGATGAAATTTGAAATCCGATAATAATACACTATTACGGATCTAATGGAACTAGTTTCGTCAAATTCTGAGACTAAGCCTCGGAAGATTATTTTTAAATATCAATTTAAACGATATATTTTTAAAACTGAATAAAACACTTTTAAATTCGATTTTAAAACTTTTATTATCTTAAGTATTATCAATATAAATTTTACAAGGCTTCAAATTATTTTTCACAAGCTTGAAACCAAGATTCAACACCTTATCCAATTCCCAATTATTAAATGCAATAATATAATTGTCAAATAAATAGTGATATTTGAAATTCAATTTAAAACTAACTTTCAAATATTTAAAATCAGTTAAATATTCCAATATCCAAAAATTCCGGGTCGTCACAATCCTCCCCCCTTAAAAGAATTTCATCCACGAAATTACTAGTTAAGAAGAATGGTCCATAACCCATTTACTATTTTCTCAACACCACCCAGTTTTAAACCCTTCCCAAAATAGTCCCTTTTACTAAAGACACACTATCACTCTACTAACTTCCCAACTCATCCATAGCTTCCAAACAATATTATTTACTTAACAATTCAAGTTATAATTTAAAATCAAATTTTAAATTATCAAAATTTTCTCAAAATTTTTCTAACTCCCTAAATTTTTGAAAAATTTCGCCAATGTTTCCTTTGCATGGCTAGATCGGTACGACTACAAAATGCCTCTACAGGCCCCCAAATTTCAATAGAAAACAAAAACAAAGTGGCTAGATCAGAAAACCATCAAATTTCATATGACAATTAAATACATACCTTTTTGTCGGAAATAAAATTTATCTTCTGAAATCAAAAACCCCAATTTCCCTTTGCTTTTAAATACCAGTACCCTACTCAGTAACAATACCCAATTATAGAATTCAAAACCATTCGATTCACTTCTTTTACAAAATCTCAATATTTTTTTCACTTAAGTCGTACGATGTACACATGTCATCTGTATGCAATATCAAATCCGATCGCTCGCTCGATCACACAATTTCACTTCCGAACTAGTATCATCCACCCGATTCTCTAGTGCGGCCTCAGATCTGGTTCCTTGATCAGAAACCGCCATTCTCCTTGCATAGTCATAAACTATGATAGAGAATTTTCAGAATAAATCAAAATCCATATCCATGGTTCGCCGTTGAAAGTCGAGTGAAAAATCCCAACTCGGATTGATATGATTATCTCGAAATTCTGTGCTCGAATCTGGATCAAATCGCTATGTGAATATAATAATATACGTACATCCTACGTATTAATCCCAATTTATTATTAGCTATATCAATTCTCTCATTTTATTCACATCTATTTTGATTTCCGTTCTCCTATTCTCAATTATCTCATTCACATTTTACTTAATCTTCATTCAAATATTAACTTAGAATATTTCTCAATTCCAAATTTACTTAAGAATTCACCCTTTACTTTCTTAAGTTCATATAAATTTTTTATACACTTCTTATATTTATTTTCACTTCATCACTTAAGCTTTTATATCCTCTTTTATTCAAATTAAATTCCAATTCCATATGAATTCAATTTGCTTCAATTTACTAATTAATTTCAAATCTCAGTGGATTTTATTTCCAAACTTTAATTATTTTCAGTACACTTCGAATTAATTCTATAACTTCACTTAACTCAATTCAAAATAAATTCAACTATTCAGTTTAAGTTCCATTTACTTATAATTTAAATTTAATATCCTCCCAATATTCAATTTCAATTAATTTACTTACCCATTTAAATCAATTAGTTTACTTACTGATTTTATTTTAAATCCTTTGTTTTATTTAGTCAAACTTGACTGACTTTTCATTTCACCTTATTCAACACAATTCTAACATTCAGTTTCAATCCCATCTACTTGCAATGTAAATTCATTTTTTCATTCCCAAATTTTATTTCAAACTTAGTAAATTTTATTTCAACGACCATTTTACTTAGTCTTCTTAGACTTCTCCTCATAGTCACCTTTATTTAACATAATTCAGTTAAACTCCATTTCCATTCAAAATTTTAAACTTCTATAGGTTTTTCAACTTATTTTCATTCCAATCACTAATCTCTTTAATTTACTTCATTAAATTGGTTTACTTACCACTTTACTTTATTGTCACAATTATTTTGATTTAACTCTTTTCAAGTTGAATTTCATTCTAACAAATTTCAAATTTTATATTTATCAAACTCATTTATATTTCCATAAGCATTTTAAATAAGATTCCAGAGACTTTTAAACAACTACTCAACATTTCAAAATCATTTTTAAAATCAATTACATACATAATTCATTTGCATATCAAATTATCCTTTGAATTTTAAAATCAAACCTAGTTTTGCAAACAACTCCACTTCAAAGCCTTCAGGCAGCAATTTCTCCCTTGGAAACTCGAAAATGGACAGCGATGATGTCGCAATCATCATCAGAATTATCTTCCAACGACCGAAGAGAGTATAGTGCTTTTATCTCTTTAAAAACCCTTTCCCACATATTTAAAAAAATTCAAATATCACCAGATTTCAAATCCAATTCAAAAATATTTCTGAAATAATATCACCATTATTCCTCCAAAACCTTTGAAAATTATTTTCAAACTCAAAGGAATTTAATTTCCAAAATTTCGTATTCCAAATCCTTTCAATCTATATTCAGATATTACTCTGGAATTTTATTTCAAATTATAAATCACATTAATAATTCATATTTATGAATTCCATATGTATATGAATTATTTCTTAGCTTTTATTTACGATTTCATTTTCTTATTCAATTTCCACACAATAATGAAAATAATTTAATACTATCATTTCTTAGCAACCATGCAACCATATATACTATAATAATTTTTTGAAAATTATTCCTTTTAAATATAAAATAATTTGGGTAAAATTATTTCATTCACCCTATTTAAAAACCATACCTTGTTAAATTATTCTATTCAAGTGTTTAGAGATCCCTATCAATAACGTTAATTACTCGTATTGACTAGAATCCATAAACTACTCAATAAACCAATCAACACAATATAAAACCATTTTATATTCACTAACAAATACGCGCTCATATCTATTAAGGCACTCAAACTCATTCTAGAGTACTACTGACTCTATTTCTAATGACTAATCCCCACCAGAGCCAAGGTTTTCACTTAACCTTCAGATCTGATACCAAATGTCACAACCTAATTTTTCGATGCCCGAAAATCGACATCAATATGTCCACTGTATTAAATGCCGAATAATTGAATGCCGAAAAAATAGACCATAAGGGAAAGAAGAAGGAGGTAGAAGAAGAAAAGGAAAACAACATCAGAATCTCACAAACGCAGTGGAACAACATATAATAGATAAATGACTGATCTTTATACAAAAAAACTATATTTGTTTTATACATTACATCATTAGAGTACAACATAATCAATAGAAAAATACTAGATAGTTATATTAACTTGTCCCCATACAACTGAATACACAGCTTAAGCTGCACAGCGGAATATATATCATGTACGTGTGATACGTCTCTCCATCCAGCTCGTCTCCTGAGCTCCACAGCATCCTATCCTAATTCTATAATACTCGGTCTGACCCAAGCATTATGGTGAAATAACACCGAGTCAGTCTGGAAAACCAGCCTGAGAAAACACACTTAATTATATTATTAAAGTTTCCAAAATCTTTTGAAAATCAATGGTATCTCGTAAGACAATGCCACAAATAAACATGTCGGGTTTTTACCTTACGATAACCAAAACATTTTTATCAAATTCGTCTGATATTATAATAGTGTCTATATAAAGTAAAATAGAATCTAGCAGAAATGCTTGCATCTCACGTTCCAGCATAGTTGGACACAATCAAAACCATGCAAGCGCTTATTGGAGATTGGTTTCCATGCAATGACAGGGCTACTGGTGTACCGCCCATCACAGTACCTGGTCTAGATTAGAGTACCGAGGATCCCCCTAATCCCCTACAACTCAAGACCGAAGCTACCCCTTACTGGATAGTCCGAATAAGGCCACCCCGCGGTTGGGATCTGTAACCGCCCACACAGCCTAATAAAAGGGACATCTAGACAGTGATGACCTTACCCTAATTGTTTGCTAGCCACTTAGCCTTGCCGCACCTCCCCTGGTTTAGCCATTCTCGATTGATGAGGCTCAAGGCTATGCGTTACCTTTTTAGCACACATTCACTTAGAATGCTTACCATCCTCTTGACAATGGTCTGATAGCATTCATCCATACAAGTTGCCATGGATTTGGACAAACCGAATCACCGACTTCATCATCTTTATGGTCTTCATTCACAAACGTTCAAACCTGATCGAAGTGGTTTTCGATAATTAAATCCGATCCCGGCCTCTTCGAAACTGTAACAACCCGGATTTGGGAGATTACCATTAATATTAAATTAAAATGCAAATAATAACTTAATATTGTGATTATAAATGAATTGGAGAGATGAAATGTAAGTTAATATGGTTTATTTTACATAAACAATGTTTTGATGAATAAAACTTGGGTTTTGAATTTATGTGAGTTAATTTATCTCATAAGATGCTATTTCAACATATTGATGGGTGGAATAAATATAAATGAATGAAAATAAGCATAGAATATTTTATTTGTGAAAGTGGGTTGAAAATAAATGATGTTAGTTATTTATTGAGTCAAAATGGGAAGTATTGGAATTTTATTCCAATAATAGCCTTTTATAGTGAATAAAAAGGGCAAATGAGAAGAAAATGAATTTTTCAAAGTGTATTAATGATTGAAAATAGTGTTGTAATATTTTAAAAAGTGTTAAAACATTTAATACACTTATATGTGTTAAGAAATAATTTCTATTTGACTCTGATTGTTTAAAATTGTGGTTTTTTGTCTAAAAATAACAATATTGTCAAATATTGTGTAAATTAATAGTTTATTGGGAAAATAATATTTTTAAGTGTAAAAAAATATATTACGTTAATCATGTTCACCTTGTTAAAATATGAAGAATGCATTTTGTCTCATGTAAAATGAAGTTAATAGAGAAAGTTATGTTAAAAATGGTATAAAACCTATGTATATTAGCCTAAATAATTTTCTAAGTTTGAGAATGGACTAATTGGGTATAGTAACATCCAATAACCCAAATTCTAGAGTTTTCTAATGAAGTACGTTCCTTTTCTCCCAAAACTCATTACAGTAAAACCTAAATCAGAAAAGAAAAAGCTTCAAAGTACAAAACAATGGCTACCCTCTTCAAAATTTAATCTTCCAAGCTCAATCTGTTCAAATTTAAAAGCCTAATTTAAGTTAGAATCATAAAAGAAGGTAATCTCCAACCTATTCTATCTTAGAATCCATCTAAAACCTTAGAATTGTTTGCTGTAAATTTTGTTTTGATTAATTTCTTCTTTGCATGTATTTTTTTTTCTATTTTCAAATGTTTAGGGCTCCAATCTTATGCTAAAGGCTCAACCCTCCTTGCAAAACCTTACTTATTCACTGAAAATCAATTGGTAAGTGTAAAAGCTTACAAATGCTAGCAAAAATTAAAGTTTTGAGTTGAATTTTGGTATTAATATGGTTACATTTCGTCTTTGTTATTTTCTGTTTTCTGTTGCCACATTGTTTTGGCTATAACTTTTTCATTTTTTATCCAAATTTAATGATTTTAGATGTTCTGGAAAGCACAGACAAAGGACTACAAGTTTCATGTTTTGAGTTTTCTAAAATTTTGAAGTTTGCTTGATCAAAATCGTGCTTGTTTATTGCTGTCCCGAGAGCAAATGACATCAACAACAATCACAAGTCTGAGAAATTATTTTTGCCATAACTCATTCGTTTCTTAACTGATTTTGATAATTTTGGATGTTTCGGAAATCTTAAATCATGTGCTACAACTTTCATGCATTGAGTTTTCTGTAATTTGTTGATTAGCTTTGTCAAAATCAAATTTTTATTCTATTATCCCGAGAGCAAAACCAATATTTGCTCTGTCCTTAAAGCTGAAACGAAATTGGTCATAACTTTTTCGTTTTTTAACTGATTTTGATAATTTTAGATGTTCCGGAAAGAATAAATCATGTGTTAAAACTTTTATGTTTTGAATTTTCTGTAGTTTTCAGGTTAGCTATGTCAAAATCTAATTTTTCTACTGCTAACCCGAGAGCAAAATCAATATTTGCTTAGTGTTTGAAACTGAAACAAATTTGACCATAACTTCTTCGTTTCTTAACCAAATTTTATAATTTTAGATGTTTCGGAAAGCTTAGGTCATGTGCTACAAGTTTCACTCATTGTGGTTTCTGTATGTTGCTGTCTTGAGAGAAAAATGTCAGCAACAACAATCGTTGACCTTAGAATTGTATTAGCTCGTTTTGCTTTCATTCTCTTCGGTTTTAATGATGTTTTTGAGATATTTTCAGAGCTATGTGCCTATCAGTAGGCTAGCTGAAATTCAAATTTTAAATGGAATTTGAATTGATTTGGTTAAATATGAATATAATTCATATTGAATTCAAGTTATCGGTTTTGAGAAATCCCCTTAGTTTTCATTATTTTCGAGCACGGTTTTCATCGAAACCAATTTGAAGTGTTATTTTGAGTTGATTTAGAAGTTGCCAAATTTTGGTGAAGATTATTGGTTTGAGAATTACTCTTTGAGTACAATCGATGACGAACCAATCTAGATGCATTTTGTGATGGCCGATGAAATGAGGCAATATTGATGTTAAGTTTTAATTTGCAACTATGGTTAGAAATAACCATCACGATGTTCTTTTACTTACCAAGGAGATGAGGCAAGTTGTTATGATGGACTGATGATGATTTTGATATTTATGATGAATTTTTACTTGTTGATGAAATGAGAAAAGTCTCGATGTCACTTAAAACTCGTCCAAGTAAGAGAGAAGACGAGTTAGGTATCTTACACACGCCAATGAGATGAGGCAATGTTTATTTGATGATGTTTTATGATGGTTTTCTAAAGTGGCATCGACTAACGATTAGTAAACCAGTAGGTACGAATGTATGGTATGGGACGTACGTTGACGCCTATTGGGTTTCTATTCGAGAAGTTGAGACACATTCACGATGTTACTAGTGCTATAGACCAAGTACTCGATTGGAGTCATCACGATGTTCATGAAGTTATTACTCGACTCCAATCATCACGATGTTATTACTCGGCTTTTTGTGACTGGATGTCATCAAGATGTTTCCGACTATAGTCAATCAAGATGATCACGATGTAATGATGTTATGTGACCCCAAGTCATCACGATGAATGGTACCAAATAATGGTAGTACTAGTTAAGATGTAAATGCATGTGCTGTTTTCCATGAGGTTTTAGGTGTTTCGATTTCACTATTTTGATGATGATGCTTTAGTATAGCCTTATGTAAGAAAAAGGCTTATTGACATACATGGTTTTATTTGTGATTCCGAATATGATGTTTTGGATTCTTTCCGGGCTCTATCAAGATGGATTTGAGACATTATATATATTTATACCAATGAGATGAGGTTTAAATTATGGTAATGCTTTTATGATGATTGTTGATAATAGATTTAAGATATATTTATACCAATGATGTGAGGTATAAGTGATTATGGAGGTTCCTTTATAATGAGTTTAATGATGGATTTGAGATGTATTTATATTTATACCGATGAGACGAGGTATAATAATTAATAAGTTTCTATTAGATGAGTTTTGATTATGATGGATTCTTGAAGTTTTAATTATCTTATGAAGATTTACTTTATGGTCCATATCCTCAACCATTTCATTCGGTTATATATATAATTAGATAAACCATGTCTATCTAATATACATATTGTATTCCTCTTTGCAATCATGATGAACCATTGATGTATCACTCTAGAGATAACGTGATGACCTATATCATTCCATTGGTAATGATGGAATGGTTTTCCCCTTATCATTTATCATCACCTTTACTAATAACAAGTTCTAGCTAGCCTGACCCGTGTGTTTTCACTCGGGTCAGACCGAGTTGTTTTAGGTATCATCTATTGGGCTTAGCTTGAAGTTGATGTTGGATATCAGCTCTTCTTTCCCTTGAGTAGTTTATTTCTTCCGCATACTCTGATGTTTTTACATTTGATTCGATGTATATGGTGTGGTCGTGTACCACCATTATTGTATTCATATTGTACGGTACTGAATGTGTATCCGTGTATATGTATATATATGATGTTGATTACTGTTCTGTGATTTGATTTACATTCAGTTATTGTATTTTGTTCTGATAGATGCGTTAGCCGTATATAGTTTTGGATTAAGCATTTACTGGGTATGTCGATCCACTTGAGTTGAAAAGTAAATTATATTGCATTTATCGACGTATTCAATAGATGTTTAAGACAAAATTATAGATGGTCGCTCTTAACCAGCCCTATTCTCCGCTTTAGTAGACAGAATTACTTGTTAATTCTCTTTGCTAAGGTGGGTCTCGGGGTGGGGCGTTACAGAAATGATCAGCGCATTGGCCAATATTGATAGTCAGTTATTTAACTATCAAATCACACAATCATTCAACCAATGATTTTATTTTCTACTGAAAACTCCAAATCTTATTAAATTAGATTTTTTTTAATAATTTAAATCACTTTACCCGAAAACATACACTTAAATAATTTGAAATAAAACTACTTAAATCACTTTATTCAAAATAATTGTTATAAAATTCTATAAAATATTCCAAGTAAGACTTTAGCCACAAACTATTTGACTTTTATTTTTAAAATAAAACTATTGTATAAAGTATAAATATTTAGTGATTATCTTTTGAATCATAATAATAATTTCACCTTTAAAATAATTACTACTATAATTAATTTAAAAAATATTCACTTTAAAATTCTAAAACAATTTAAAGTAATAAATTTCTTTAAAAACATTCTTTTAAAAAAACTTTAAAACTTTTAATTTATACTTATAAATCTTTCATTTAAAATATACTTGGCCTTTCAGGAAAATACACTTCCCGTTCCAATATAACCGTCAAATCATTTATAAATCCTTCTCGATTTATTTCTAGTTAAGTTTACGTCCCAATCTCGTAAATTTTCTTTCCACACTTTTAAAAATAAACCACTATTTATTTTTAAAACAAATCATCCTTTCCTTATAAATTCTCATCCTGAATTTATACTTCCAAATTTTCTATGTTAAATATTTCACTTTATTTATAAACCCTGTTTATAAATTTCACAGTCTCATTCTCCTTTAATCACAGTTTCAACACTTAGTCAGTTTTCAAATCGATTTTCCAAACCAACTCCATTTTAAAATAAATTCCTTTACTTATCTAAATTTATTTCAAAATCCATTAATTCCATATTTACTTCTTTATTTAGATTTAAAATCTCATTTAAATCTGAAATATTAATTTCATACTTAATTTTAAAATTCCCCCTTTATTTCTCCCAAACCATTTTAAATCCCGAATTTAAAATAAATTCTTTAATTTTTAAATAATATAACTTAAGTTCTCAAAGTTTATTTATCCCCATTTATTCAAAATATTTTTCCCATAATTGGAATTTATTTGATAGGATTTAAAAAAAATCAACTTTTTTATTTTCTTTCCAAATTCATTCTTTTAATTTATCCAATTACCTAAAATTATTTTACTTAAAATTCTCTTTTTTATTTTCCTTCAAAGATCCAATTTTTATATTTTCGCTATCTTGAAATACCAAAATATATTCAGCCAAACCATAGTATTCAATAGTTTCAAGTACCAATATAATCTATCACAGATTATCAAATAAATCATATCACAGAATATGAAACAAATTCAACATTTTTTTGAGGAATCCAGTTGGATCCCTCCAACATGTTTCCCTGCATCCACAGATGTTAGCACAATATAATAATACCAATCTCACTTCGAGGGGGATATCGCGGTATAAAGGGTCATCCCTATTACGCGGGGCGCATATGGTCTCATCCACTATATAATGCGGGAATATCAAATACTCCAGTATATATATAAACACACACACACACACACTATTATATATAATATCACATCCAGACTGCTAATAAATCATCAATTCAAGCAATCAATCCAATAATTTAAATTGTAACTATTTAAATTAACCGATAGTTCAAATGAGTGAGATTAACTCACCACTGATTTTTTTGATTTGCAATCTGATCCAACCCGACATGTTTTCTTCACAGTTTTGGACCTTTTACAACATTATATGATTTTATTAATATTCGAAATAATTGAACAATCAATTTCCATTTAACAATTTGATTTACTAATAATTAAATTTTAAATAGCAATTTAATTTTAAACTAATCTTCCTAAAATAAATAGATTTTTAGTAAATAAAATATTTAAATAAGTTAGTTAAACAAGTTAATTACCAATATACCTTATTTTTAAAAATTAAACTAGTAAGTTAAAAAGGTGTATATGCGTATTTTATTTTCCTCAGAAACTACATATACTAAACAACCTATATACATTTATTAAAACAGAACTGCTGCTTATTTTTCCCGCTGTTTATCTAAATACTTTTTTTATAAAAACATTTATCTCACTGTTAATTAACTTCCTAACCTACAAATATATATATATATATATATATATACACACACAAACATACATAGATATATATATAAATTGAAAACCATCGGTACCTATATATATTCAATGTATTATTTTTTTCCACGTATATATATAAACAATTATTTATTTAATTAAATTAATAATAAAAACAATATACCTCACTGGAAAACGAACCCAGGCGACTCCACTACTCCACCTCTGCCATCAATGTCGTGGCCTCCAATCGCTTGCGAACGAGCCACCCCCATCGCCCCGAATTCCCACGTTTGACCACTGCTCTACCCTCGAACGGCCCCATCTCAACGTCACATGCCGCTGCGACCACTAATGGTGCGCTCTTCCCATCGGCACGCTGCGCCCCATCAGGCACCGCGCCCCCACCTATCCAGCCATTATCGAACACCTTCATCTCTAAATCGAGCGCATGCCGATAGCACGAACTCAGCCACCAAATCGACGAATACAAGCCGACTTCGATTCGAGCCTTGCGATTTGAACAGAAAGAGGAGGAGGAACAGATTTGATTTTCAATTTCGATTGCCCTCTTTTTTTTAAACGAAGGAAGTGGACATCACGATTTGAAGAGGAGATTTTGTTCAGCTATTTTATTCTATTTTAGTTTCTTGATTCCCTGATTTTAATTCGAAACGAAGAAGACGTGGTTTTACCGTTTATGTGAATGTGACAGATGGCGTGAACTAGAAGACAAGTCTATAGTATGAAAATATACAGTTCTGATGTAAAGAAATGTTTGGCCAGTCAAATTATATTTAAATTTTAAATTTAAATCATCTCGAAACCGTAACTTAAATTTTCGATCTCCTATCGAGGCATGCTGCTAAGCGTTTATAATGTTATACCTCTATTTCGAACGAAATGGAGATGGTTTCAAGTCCTAATTCGATCGTTTGGAGAAGACAACTTTTTGAACCCAGTTATTAAATTAAATTTTCGATATGCGTTTACAACTCGTACGATCACAGTCAACTCGAAACACTACGAAATTTGAAATCCGATAATAATACACTATTATGGATCCAATGGAACTGGTTTCGTCAAATTCCAAGACTGTGCCTCGGAAGGCTATTTTTAAATATCAATTTAAACGATATATTTTTAAAACCGAACAAAACACATTTAAATTCAATTTTAAAACTTTTATTATCTTTAGTGTTATCAATATAAATTTTACAAGCCTTCAAATTATTTTTCACAAGCTTATAACCCAAGATTCAACACCTTATCCAATTCCCAATTAGTAAATTCGATAATTCAATTGTCAAATAACTAGTGATATTTGAAATTCAATTTAAAAATAACTTTCAAATATTTAAAATCATCTAAATATTCCAATTCCAAATATCCAAAAATTTCGGGTCGTCACACATGGTCCTCGATTCTAATGGTGGTTTAGTCTTTTCCCCTAGGCTTTGGCTGCACTTGGTTTCTTGACTCTAGGGCTGTCTCTCTGGTCTTACTGCCTTAATAGCTTGCAAGTTTGACTCATTAAGTTAGTCTTTATACTACATGCCAAAAGGCTGGATAATCGTAAATAAGTTATTTTAAATCTAAAACATTAATTGTAATATACATATATATATGTATGTATGTATGTATGTATGTATGTGTGTGTGTGTGTGTGTGTGTGTTGCATAACTTAACTTCATAAGATATTTTGTGTAAGACTGTAATGTTTAACCCAAGATTTTCCTTAATTGTAATAAATCCATTATTGTCAATTTTAGATTTCAAATCATATAAAATTACCAAACATAATATACATACATACATACATACATACATACATACATACATACATACATACATACATACATATACATATACACACATACATACATACATACATATATATTCACATACAATTAAATTTTATTATGTACATATTTTAATTCAAAATCTTGGACAACAAAGACATGTGTAAAAGGGAAATGGGTCCGTTTATGTTGTAAATCTTAGCACCAACATATGATCATATTAATTATGTACACTTCTTATATTTATCACATGCACTTCACAGGGACCATGCACTTCATAGGGACAAGTGTATTTAAACGCCTGTAAACTAAAACTAACATTGATAACAATAAATGTTTTTTAATAAATAAAATAAATATATTTAAAATATTTAGATAGGATCTAAAATTCATTTAGACTTCATAGTCCCAACAAAGGTCTAAAATGGATTGTTTTTAATTCACATTTAACCCGCTTTTGACTGGCTCGGTTCCATCGATGTTATCAAAGCCCAATGAACTATGCGATCTAAATTATAAATGTTGGGGCCAACCGATTAAAGTCTACTTTATTATAGGATATCTAGAAAGATACTATCAAAGGTTGAGATTGCATAACAAGGACTTTTCCCTATCTAGCTACTAGTTTGGCCTGAAGAATGAAGTAGGCCCGAAAGTTATCTCCAATACAATAGCCAAATATTTTTTGGGCCTTGGGGTAATTTTCAAAATTTGTTTGAAAATTTAAAATTATATTTTAGACTTGAAAGTTAAGTTTATAATATAAACGGGAAATTTTATAAAAAATATAAAATGTATTCAAATTCTTTATAAATGTTTTGAGAAATTAATTAATTAATCTTGAAATTTAATTAATATGATTAATTAAATTAAAAGAAATAAATAACTAAAAGTTAATTAATTAATGCATATATATTGATATGTGTGTATAACTATAATTATATATTTATCTTACAAGATTATAATTTAAAAACACTATAATACTTGTTGCTTGACTAGTATTAACTATTTATTAGTTTTGGATGGTTTTGATATTTTGTAAGTTGCAATGTAGTATGGCTATTTTGTGTATTTTCTTTTTGTTTCTTTTTTCGTACGGTCTTTCCTTATCCCTCTTTGTATTCTTTGTAAATTCAATAAAATGGTAGGGGTCCATTCAATCTCGTTGGATTTGCTATATATTTATCTTAAACTTTGTTTATGATAAATTATATTAAAATTTCAAGTTAATTAAAAATATTAACTAAATAAAATTTACTAAATGAAATTGATTATAAGTTAACTGATTAAAATGTATACATACACTGATATGTACACATAAACAAACTGTAAATGTTATAGTTCATTAACTATCTTAAATGGTTTAAGACGTGTAATATAAAAAGCTTAGAAATTTTATATAGGATTAATTAAATTAATTAAATATAATTTAATTAATAAGAATTAAAATTAATTAATTAGATTTAATTATAAGATACATGTGTACATTCTATAAGTAAATTAAATTATAAAAGTTATAAATAAATTAATACTTATATAACTATATATGTATAAACATAAGTGGAATTGTTCGAAACCCAACTTAGATTTATGGAACAAATACATATGCATTGTACATATATCATGATTTTGATGTGTCCTGCACTTAAATCATGAGGGTATTTCCTAATGAATACATTATTTCCTAAATCAATATAACTAAAATAAATATCTATTAATGATTATGAATCTTTAATATAAATGTTGACCTTTACCATTTTATATTAATAAATTACTTGCATGCTCTTTAGGTGTTGAGCAAACTTAAGCTAGAGACGTATGTGTAGTGTTATTAATCATTGACTGGACTAGGTAAGATCACTACGTGTATTTGTTGAGTAAACTTAAGGTACATACATTACACGATATGTTTTCATAAAGATAACAAATAATATTTATGAAATAATAATTATTTTTAACCTTGATTGAAAATAAATGTATTTTATTTTATTATGAATATTTTGAACATTCATTATAAAATAAATCTATCAGAATAAATATATTTGTTGCATTAGCTACAAAACACAGAAGCAACTAAATTTTAACAATTAATTTTAGGATTATGGCTTAAGCCATATCTTGGAGGAATACTTCTTTAAATCATATGATTATGAATTACATGATATTGATGAATTATATCTCAAACGACTAAGGGCAAAGCACTTATTTAGTGGGAGCAACAAAAGAGTTGGTGAACCCTTCAGATTAATACATAAAGATATATGTAGTCAAATCAAAATGGGTCCACCTACATCGTTTGATTCAACGATGAATTATCATGGAGATGAACATGTATATTTGATACATAAGCAATGTATTTATGATAAGTTCATTGAATATAGAACGAAAGTAGAAAACATAACATGAAAAGAAAAGAAAATAATTTGATTTGATTGAATAAGTGAGTACATTAGAAAGAGTTCTCAAATTACCTAAAATGAATTAGATTCTATCTCAAAAGTTGTAATGACCCAGAATTTTATCACTTTGATTTGTGAATATTTAATTTAATTTAAATATTTAATTAATGAATTTTATAACTCAAATATACCCTTTTTAATTAATAACTAGCGATGGTGAAACTATTTTCAAAATTTGTTTAAAAAGTATTTAGTTTGAAGAAAGATAGAAAATGTAACCGAAAATATTTTTCGAATTTTCGATTTTCATTGACTAAAAAGTTGTCAAAAAAGTAATGAACACTTTAGTATATATACACGCACACATAAACAAATAACATATGCATGGTTAATAATATGAGATGGTAAATATACATTTACTAATGTAAATAAAAAGGAGATGTGACCTTGTTTCAAATTATTTCAAAATAAAAGTGAAAGAGAAAAGATGCAATGTCGTATTTCAACACATCAAAGTACAAAGGAGAAGGGGTTTATATGTTGGACAAAAGGGGGAAGCTTATTGGTTGCATGTGGAAGAATGAGAACGGGGAAATGTGGTATGTGGCAAAATGTGGATGGAGGATATGTACTTGAAGAGCGCTCTAGTCATTTGCATATTCCACTTTGTATAAAAACAATTTCCTAATTTCTCTCTCTCTTATATTTCATTCCGTTTCTTACTTTTCAAAAGCTCCATCACTTTCTTTCTAATCTCTTAAACATTTTAATGGCTTCTTAAAGTTTTATATTTAAAATGTCTTATCTTTCCCACTATTAAAAACCTTAAATCAAGCTTAAATATACCTCTTACCTTTTCTACACCTCCTCTCCTTTAAAGACATGCCCAAACCCACGTCCTCAAGGCTAGGCCGAGTCCAAGAACCTCATGGCCGAACCATATTTTACATCCTGAGGCAAAAAGTTTAGGTTTTAAAAAAAGTAAACCTAAGTTCTAGTGTTGGTAAAGAGTTTGTAGTAGACCTAATTTGATTCGGTTGATTTTTGGTGGGTAAAGCTCACATTTTAAGTAAAGTTTTCAATTAGTTTTGTTGTTTAAATATTGTTGCTAGTTTGTTGGTTTTGTAAAGTGTGGTGCTTGTGTTATCTATTTATACGATTACATGTGATTATTTGTATGGACTTGTAAGCACCAATTGAAAAATTGATAATGGTGCGCAAAGTAATGATCTTTTTCTTTATGTATCTTGGTCATGTCACATGTTTGAATGCATAAGCTTATGTTTGGATGTTGTTAGCTAAAGGAAAGGATATTGCTTGATTGGTGTTTGTTATTGACATTTAGATCTCTTGATTTTAAACTAATCTTCTCTATGAAAAATCTTTTTACCAAATTTCCAAAAACTTTAGCTTTTGATTGCAAAACTTTGTGCAAAGTTTATAAAATAATTTAAGATATAATAAGTAAGGGTTTTAAAGGAGTATTTGAGATGTAAAACTAGTTTCGAAGTTATGGCATCCATAACAATAGTCGCTATGCATGCAGTTCATGAAAACGGACACTTTTTGCAAACTAAAAATGTTTTCATCTTAGATATTTTTGAAATTTTTTCCAAACATATTCTAAGTATTTAAAGGTAATTAATACTTATTAAGTAAGGGTTTAATAATTATTTAATTTGTTAATTAAGTAAAGATAATTAGTAATTAATTAGTGGTTAAGTAAAGTTAATAAGTACTTAATTTATTAATTAAGTAAGATAATAATTATTAATTAATTAAGTAAAGGTTAATTAATTTATTGATTAAGAGAATGTTGATTATTTAATTTATTATTATTTAAGTAAGATTTAATAATTAATTAACTCTTAAGTAATTAAGGTTTAATGATTAATCAGACGGATTTAACTTTTAATTAATTATTAATTAAGTTAAGATTTAATTAATTTTTGATTTAGATTTAATTATTATTAAATAAAGGTTTTATTTCTGATTATTTTATTTTTAAGGATTGGTCTATTTAAAAAGCATCCTTCTTTTCAAAGAATGGTTTAAAAATAAGGGACTCTCTTTGTCAGTGCCTTTTAGTGGCCAAACAAATATGGAATATATTATTTATGATATATGTTTAATAGAATAAATTTCCATTCTTTTATAATTAAATGGAATAGATTAGTGATGACATCCGATTAACAAAATAAGTCATAGTTCAGCTATTATATTAAATTGGACATTTATTCATAATGCCAGTTAATTAATATTGGGAAAGTGATGTGTTAACTATTAATGGTTAGTTATTATTTTATTTAAATATCTACTTACTGTGTATATACTAGTTATGTGACTTGAAAAGTCCAAATTGAATTAAATGGTAACTTGATTTTGTACCATTGTGGTCGTTAAGTTTATTTACGAATTTGTAAAGTTATGGATTTAAATAACTTCAATTGTATAACAATTTGAGGTTAAGTGTTTGTAAATGATGTTTTAAATAAGTTATTTAATTATTTTAATAAAGACGTTTAAAGTTATTTAATTATATTAATAGTGATATTTTAAGTTAATTAATTTATTATTAATGACGTGTTTAAAGTTAATCACTTATTTTATCAGTGTTGTTTAAAAGTAAATCAATTATTTATTTAGATGTTAAATGGTAATTAATTAATTGAATAAAGGTGTTTATAAATGATAATTTGTTTTATAAAGAGGATTATACTTAGTAAAAAGGATTTATTTAAGGAGATTTACGAATGATATTTTGTAAAATAGTTTTTAAACGATAATTGGCAAAGGAATTTTATAAAGAGTTTATAAATCATTTGGGAGGTTTATAAAGAAGTTTTATAAAATTAATTTGGAGGTTTATAAAAGGATTTGAAGTATGAAATGGGATGAGATTTGATTTTGGTAATTATTCCTTCTTAATTATGTTGGTACGGAAACATTCTTTTTGTACTTAACACCGAAAGATAGTGGTTGCTCTATAGAAAGAAATATTTTAAATGATATTTTTTTCTGGTCTGTTTAAATATGATTTTGGAAAAGAGGAAATTCCCTCAAGTTTTGTTAATATACTTATATGTTGAGATAGTATATGGATATTTTCTAAGTATTGAAAATATCTTTTGTAAAGGTATTTTGATTCAAATAATTGAATTGATTTTAATTAATGAAAGATCAATTAATATAGGCATAGTAGGTCTTGTATGGAATTATATCTATGAATGATTGCTTGTTATTTGATAGTTAAAAAACGGACTATCAAAACTTGGCCAAAATATAACTCTGGAAATGTTTAGGAGAAACATGAGGAGGTTATATGCACAGTCATCTTTGATGATGTTGAACTGTGCGTATAAACCTCATTTTGTTCTCCTTAGACAAATGATAAATAAATCCTTCAACTTAAACGATTCGGAGGTGATCTCCACTCTTATGTATTGTCTGGTTATTTCCAAAAGAACCATAGTTGGGTTTACCGGAAACTATCGAATGTTAGTTCGAAGAAACCGGAATTGGATAAGTATGAATTATCCGAAAACCACTTCGAACCAACTTAAGCTTCATATTGAAGACATCTTGAAGACGATGGAATCGTAGATGGTGCTCTTTGAACTAAAGGGCTACTTGCTACTAATCCTGAGAGTGATTCCAAAATGGATGTAGTAGAAGTAGTGTCTTCGGTTTGTTCATATTCTGAACAACTTATATGGATGAATGCTGGCATTGCATTGTTACATGGAGGACGGTATTAACTTTCCATGTGGGATTTTCTAAGAGATGAAAATGGTAATCGTGACCTCACAAGCCTCATAACCCGGTAATGATTAAAACAAGGGATATGATTCAGAGCTATGTGGTTTACTACCATTAGGAGCAGTCATTTCTCAATATAGAATCAATATTTATGAATTTGTTATGTGTATGGAAGTTGGATCATGGTTGGTGCATATTGTTTGGAGGCTTGGTCCCGGGTAATGATGTAATCCGACTTGTCATGTTAAAGGGACAACTCGCTCTGATTCGCAAGGGTCCATGTGAGGCCCTCGGTACATTTTTCTAGATGTGTAGTTTGGCAGGAGGTACCTTAGTGGCCTTGTCATTGATGGAAATCCAATCTTCAATACGTGACTTTGCGGACTTAGTTGTGCCCAATTATGTTGAAATATGAGATGCAAGCATTTCAGCTATTTTATATATTTATTTTCCCCTCTAGACATTATTATAATATTAGGGGATTTTATAATGAAATGGCTTGGTTATAGTAAGGTAAAATCCTATCCAATGTGGTTACGTGATACCCTTAGTTTTAAAAGGTTTTGTAACTGTAAAAAAATCCATTTAATTGTGTTTCTCACGTGGTATTACCAGACTGATCCGTGTGTTATTTTTCTTATAATTCTCAAGTCAGCACGAGCATATTTGCATATTTAGCTGCACATTTTGGAGCTTCAGGAGACGAGCTGGATTCTCCAAGGCATATTCACGTATTTTATTTTCTGATGTTTTGTTCTTGTTGTATTTATCAGGACGGGTTATTAAAACTGTCCATGGTCTGATGATAGGATAATGTACTCTGACTGATGCATGTATATAAAAGTTTTCTTTTGTAAAGATTCATTAGTATATTATAGATTACTCATCACGTTGTGATATTCTGTCCTTTTCTTTTCTTTTGTTTCACCATAACGATCTGTCTTTTCGGCATATGGATGTTCGGCACATGAATACCGTGGATGTATTAATGTCGACTTCTAAGGCTTGAAAAGGCAAGTTGTTTAAAAAAGTCACTCCTGATGTTAATACATAATGATGTATCGATAAGAATAATCGGACTGTGTTGGACCAAGAACGATTGACGAGTGAAGTTGAGTTAACTACTTTTTGATTGGTCGTATACTAAAGAGTAAGTAATAAGATTAAAGTTAGTTTCATCTAAAACATAGTTTACAAGATCATATAACATAAGAGTTAGTAAGAAATCCCTACAAATCCTAGGTAAAGGAGTTGATAGATTGTGTGAGTCGAGAGACTACACGTAATACTTACTTGTGAGGGATCTTATGTGGACCACCCTAAGGGAGTTTAGGACCGATCAATATTGATTGGAAAATTTATGCGGAACAAAGTTTTGTAAACTAAAAACTAAATCAGTTTTACATATATATAAAGGTAGTTCATTAAAAAATTTGTGAGTACCTATTCTTTCGCACTGAGAAACCATTATTATATCAAGAAACCGCATTTTCATGAAAAAGGAATTTTTTTCAAATTATTGGTAGTGAATGGATTTTGTTACAATCGAAAAATAAAATTGATTACAACAGATGAAATGAAATTAACTAAGCCTAAATATACACAACTAGTAGACCTAATAAAAACTCACCCGCATTAAAGAGGAGTTGACTCTACCATACGGCATGATGCACAAATCCAAAACGGATTCCAACTACACTATTAAAATATGATTTTAAAAGTTGTAGCCGAAAGGATATAATTTATCGGCCAAAAAAAGTCTCTAAAAGGAAGACCATTACAGTTGGAATATAATAAGCTAAGTTGATAGAATAACATCACAAATTTTAATCATTGAAATTAATGTAATAGATTCATCATTCAACATACTTAAGCTAATTCAGATTTTACTCACAAAATTGTCATTCGATGTGATTTTGAGTTTTGGTATATGTGTGTTGAAACAAAAATTCCATATAATGATTTCAAATATGTTGTTCACACTTGACAGCAAGAGTGTCTCGAAGTTAGTGGGAATGGTTTGTGTTTGTGGGTTTTTCGACATGATCCAGGAAATGATACGAAAGTATTATTCGACAAGCATAGGAGTTAAGCAAGTATTATGACAAAGAAATCTAGTACTTTGATTTTCAGTCAAAATGTATAGGACATGTGTGTCCGTAAGAATGAATATTAATAAGTGCTAAAATATTTTTAAAACCGTAAATGAACAAAAAACTTATGATTATTAATGATGTATATATGTTAAAATTATTTCAGCTTGGTTGTTTAATTCTTGGTATAGGATTTGAAAATACATCTTTTATAATCGGTATAAAAGAATGTTAGGAATGTCTCAAAATGGTATACATAGACATTATATTAAATTGTTTAATATGGAGTATGTGGGTTTCTTATACATTGGCAATAGAAATTATCATACATGCTACATTGTTTGTAATATCACATTTTTCTTATGTATTTGATACATAAAGCAATCATTAAATCCGAATAAAGTAACTATATGATGGTTTAGAGTGTTCTCGAGTATTTACGGAATACTAGAGGATTGTTTATACAAACAACAAACTCCTTGAAGGAGTGAGCGGACTCGAACTCCATAAATGATATCAAGTATAGTGTGTTAATCCTAAGTTCATGTTCAGTCTTATGTTAAGAACTTTAAGTTGGAAATGTTTCAAATAATAGGTAGTGGCTAATTCAATCAAAGTCTAACTACATTACCTTGAATAAAAATGTAGAATGACTAGTGTAAATAAATGCAAAAATGTATAACTGAACCGAGGGCGATTCTAAATATTAAAAATTCCATGACATTGTTACATGATAACAATGTTGCGATACAATGACTACAAGATACACACTTAATAGAAGCGGGAAGGGACGACGGTTGTTGACGGCCCCGTCTACTATAGCGATGGCTCCCGACGGCTAGTTATAGTATTAATTACCCAATTAAATAATTACTTGATTTAATTTCCATTACATTTTAAAAAATGTTCAAAAATATTAATTTAGTTCCTTAAATATAAAAAAGATACTTTAGCACAGCATTCAACCAAAGGACGACTTGTGATCTGTTAAATTGGTATTTTTATAATCTATCGTCATGTAATTTGAATATTTATCATTATTGAAAATCCAACTCGCATGACTAATCTGTACGACTTTTAGTCGGTCCATTAATCGACTTCGATAAAGTTAATTGTATGTAATAATTTTACAAATTAAAATATATTTTTAAACTGTTAGGTAATTAGTTATGAATTTTTAACTGTATTTAATATGACAAAATTATATAAAATAGAATATTCGGTAGAAAAATATATTTATTGGATCTTATGTCGATCTAAAGTACTTCGGACCTATTTTTCAAAGGATGATTAAAAAATAAACCACTATAGGAATTCAATTTTCTATTTTAAACTTACAGTCATTCGTCGACATTTGTACTAAAAACCCTTCATCTGAAAGCGAGATGATCTTCAAACGAGACCAAATCCGAACCACTGATATTTTGTAATGTGTTAATCCAATCCTACAATTGGATTCGTAAAAAAATAATAGAAAAAAATTAAGCTCGAAACGGACCATTTTGCTGGAAGTTGTACACCTTCCTACGGTTGTTTATTTTTTAATCCTCTTTTGGAAATATGTCCGAAGTATTTTAGATCGTTATAAGATCCAATAAATTAATTTTTCTATCGAATATTTTATTTTATATAATTTTATCATATTAAATACATTTAAAAATTCATAACTAATTACCAAACAGTTTAAAAAATTATTTCAATTCATACAAATATTACAAATAATTAACTTTATTAAAGTTGCTTAACGGGCCAACTAAAATTTGCATAGATTGGTCGTGCGAGTTAGATTTTCATTAACGATAAATATTCGAATTATACGACATGATCATCGAAAGTACTAATTTAAAAGATCACAAATAGTCGTTAAGTTGGATAGTTATGCTAAAATATATTGTTTATTTTTTTAGAATTAAATTCGTACTTCTAAACATTTTTCAGAACGTAAAATGAATAAGAAAATTATTAAAAAAAAAGAAAATTGACCTATCGTTGCCAGCCGTCGCTAGCAGATGGCATGTCGAGTGTACAACAAACAGAATGTGCAACTTTCTTCATTTTGCCATTTCCCAAACCCCACTACGAATGAAAAAATTCGCCTGAGCCACCACTATCCCTATGAAGCTGCAGCAACTCGTCCACATCGTCGTAGCCGCACTACTCGTCGGAATCTCCAGTCTCTCAATTTTTCTCTCAATTTTTGTAAAATTTTAATCCTAGTTACTGTATGGAGATAATTGGTATGATTGTGGGTTTAAAATTGATGATTATTGCATATTAGTTGGTGATAATAGTGCATTATTTGATTTGGTGATATTTATTAGTGACATAATTATTTAGCTTGTAATTATAAATTAAGGTTAATTTAAAATTCGAGAATTAGTATATAATTATAGATTAATATGTATGTTGATTAGTATACGTGAATTTTTATTATAATTTAGAAATTTTAGGGCTAATAAGTAAGGTCGAATAGTAAATATGTTAAATATAAAGCTTATGGTTAACATAATTTTATGTTAATCAATCAGTGCGTATTAATTATAAGTATTAGTGATAATTATAACATAAAGTTATTTTTAATGATTACATATTTTTAGTAATTAATTAATTTGTGCGTCTTTTTGCAAACTTCAAATTCTAGTTATTAGAATAGTTAAATTAAAAAACTAAATGGTTAAATGAATTATAAACATGGTTTAAAATTTAGTTAATAAATACTTAATCAGTTGAATGAATTATAAACTATGGTTTAAAATTTAATTTGTAGTTACTAAAATAGGAAATTGTGTATATATTTTTGGAAGTAGTTTTAAATAATAATTTTCTTTTAAACTAAACATTCCACTAAAATAGATTTGTAAAAATTAAGAAATAAGCATAATGTTTATTTGAAAATAACGGTTATATATTATTTTAAAAAATACAACAATAACAAATTAAAGTCATTAGTGCCAAAAGGCTTTAATCTATTTTAAAAAAATATAACAACACACCCCTTTGATGCAAACTTATACGTACACTTCATCATAGTGAAGTGCTATCGAAATTTATAACATATATTTTTAAATTAGAAAAATGTTCAATTAGTTTGTTGATCGTATGTGGATGTATAAAGAGCCAACTGGTACAAAAAGTTCGGTGGAACATTTATACAATAGCGCACATGAATTTACCAGATTCACTAAATCTAATATTGGAAATGACGAAGAAATTCATTGCCCTTTTCGTAAATGCAAAGATTTGAAGCATTGGAAAGTAGATATAGTTATAGTACATTTCTGTCAAATTGGTTTAATGCCATATTATTACTTATGGGATCATCATGTAGAACTTGTTTCACCTAAACCTGTAGTGTCAGAGGACGAGGTGAATACGATTATGTTATGGTAAATCCAATAGAAGATATGGTGGAAGATGCAGCATGATCAATGTTCCCAACCATTCAAGTTAATGATGAAGATTCAAAATTCAAAGAAGAACCGACCATGGGAGCGAATAGAATCTACGATTTATTGGATTATGCTAATAGGTCGTTGTAGGATAGTTGTAAAAGTGGAACTGAATTATCAGTAACTGCCGAATACATTATGATGAAATCAAAATTCAACTTTTTAGAAGCTGGATTTATAACAGTTGCACAAGTTGCAAAACAACATATGCCACCCAATAATCTGATGTGCGATAGTCATTATATAATGAAAAAACTTATGTCCACTTTCGGTCTTTCGCACCAAAAGATAGATACATGTATAAAATGTTGCATGTTCTATTGGAAAGATGACATTAACCTTTGAAAATGAAGAATATGTAATATGAAAGATACAAATCAAAAAAAAGGAAGGAAAAAAACTCCATTCAAGAGAATGTTTTATTTACCCATCACTCCTAGACTTCAAAGGTTACATGTGTCTTCTGCTACTGCATCTCATATGAGATGGCATAGTGTGAGGATATAGGAAGAGAGAACTTTGACACATCCATTGGATGTGGAAAAATTTAAATAAAACTTTTCCTGCGTTTACTACGAAGAGCCGTAATGTCAGACTTGGTTTACGTACGGATGAATTTTCACCATTCTCTCGATTTGGCAGTAAATATTCATCTTGGCATGTTATCGTTACACCTTATAATTTACCTTTGTGGATGTGCATGAAAACTCCATATATGTTTCTCATTATTCTCGTCACTGGTCCTGATGATCCGACAAAATCAAGCGATGTTTATTAGCAGCCATTGATTGAACAGTTGAAAACATTATGAAATGAAGGGGTTGCAACATATGATGTTTTTAAAATAAGAACTTATATATGTTTTCATTTTTGTTCTAGACCATTGGTGATTGTTCGGGTTATGCAATGCTTTTAGGTTGGAGTATGGCCAGTCGTGTCGCTTGTCCTTATTGCACGGAAGAAACACGAGTATTTCATTACCAAATAGAAGGAAAATTACATGGTTCGATTGCCATTATGTTTTCTCCATGTTAATCATATTTTTAGAAGAGATAAAAAACTTTATAGCTAATAGAGCAGAGACTAGACAACCACTACGATTTGGTCGAGCGCAGAAATATAATGTAACGACCCAGAATTTTTGTCGTTAGATTTTGAACATCTAATTCATTTTAAATGTTGAATGTGAATTATAATTTTATTTTTAATAAAAATATTTTGGTTAAATCAATATAATTAGTTAAAATATCGAATAGGGCAATTCAATTGAAATTGGATAATAGCAATTAAATATGTGGAATTGGGATAATTAGTGAATCTGGGTGTAAATAGACATAAAAATAGTTTCTAAAATTTATTTTAAGTCTATTTGGATTTAAATAATGATGTTGGACTTTTGGATGGAATCAAAAGTCGATAAGTCAAATTTGAAATTTTTATATTAATTTAATAATGGAATTTAATATAATAATGCAAATAATCAGATTTTGATTCGAAATGAATCAGCATGATTTCTAATGTGATTATAGATTCTATATAATTTATAATTAAGTTAGTAAAGTTTTAAAAGTGAAATTTTAGATGATTTCGACGATTTTGAAAATCGCTCGAATTAATCGATGAGTTAAAATAGCCTTCCGGGGCACAGTCTCGAAATTCGAGGAAACCAGTTCCATTAGATCCATAATAGTTAATTATTATCGGATTTCAATTTTTGTAGCATTTGGAGTTACCGTTTGCTCATACGGGTGAGAAACGCGTTGAAATTTAAATTGATAATTTAATATTTTAAATTGATTCAAAAACCCACCTTCCACATATAATCAAATTGGGCTTCAAAACACGTTTCATTGTGTTCGGAATGTGGGTAAAAAATTATGATCGCCTGTCGGCATGCCTCGTTTGGAGATCGTTGGAAAAAGTTGTCTTAAATGAATTTAATATTAAAAATATTATTTATAAACGCATATATACACGTTTAAGAGAGAAACTCTAGTTTCTTTTTCACCGGCCGCCATTCTTATTTCAATGGACGAAAATGTTGAGATCTTCTTCTTTATTTTTCTTCAAATCCATTAAGCTTTTGCAAAAATTTCCAACTAGAGAAGTGTAGAGCTTCTCGAGCTCTCCACATCCATACGGTGGAGTGGCACAAAATTCGTCGTCGTCGCCAGAATTTAGACTACTAGGGTTTCCGTTCGTGCTTGATTTTGGGGAGAAGGGGGGTGCCGAGCGTGATGATGCTCTGGCCGGTGGTGGTATTCGAGATGCTCGACGCGTTGGTGGGTCCTGATCGTGCTATCGATTGTCGTTGTGATCGCGATTGTAGATGGTTCGTCGACGATAATGGGTTCAAGCTTTCTAGACGCGCGAAGAAGGTAGCTTTGATGGTCGGCCGAGTTTTTACATGTAGGGTTTGTAATTAAAAAAAAGGAAATCTGTTTATATTAATTATATTACAAACTTTTAAACCTACCTATCTTTTGTATGCATAATCGGATTCCGATGAAACAGGAAGCGCCGGAATCGCAGCGACGAGCAGCCCGTTGTGGCGCAGATCTGGAGTCGTTCTGAGCAAGCGGAAACTTTAGATTAAATCGACTGGTTCGATTTAATTTAAAATTTAAAACGCTCGGCGTTTTCGAAATTCAAGGTGAGTTAATCTTACTCACATCTCGATGCCGTTTAATTTACATAGCTAATATTTAAATGTTTGATTGGTTGATTAGTTGAATATGATAATTATTATCAGATTGGATCGATGTATATTTGAGTGCTAACATCTGTGGATGTAGGGAAACAGGTTGGAGGGATCCAACTGGATTCCTCACAATGTAGAAATTATTTTCATAATTGATGATGTATTTCATTTATATACTGTGATGCATTAATTTGAAAATTAAGCCGTGTTGTATTGTGATTGAATAAGTATAACCTGGCATTTTGAAATATAAATGAAAATAAAATAAATTGGGACTAAAGGGAAATGAAAGGAATTTTTAAGTAATGAATTTAAGGAAATTAAATTCAGGAAATTGGTTTGGAATTTGAAGTGTTTTTGAAATTGTGATTTAAAAGGGAACGAGGAATGAAAATTTATAAACTGAGTTTATAAATGAAATGGAATATTTATCGAGGAAAAATATTGAAGATATAGATTTCCAGAGGGAATTTCTATAAGAAGTGCGAATTGTTCTAAAAATAATAGCGAGATTATTTTAAAAGGATGGGGAGTGTATTTTTCCTGGAAACTAAGCATGTCTCAAAGAAAAGTTTTCGAAGTATAAAATAGAAAGTTTTGAAAGGTGTTTTTAGAATATTTTAGAAAAGTATTGTTATTCTTAATTACTTTTAAGTGAAAAGTAAATATTTATTTAAGTAACTATAGTATTTAATTATTTCAAAGGTAAATTAGTATTATGTTTTCTAAAGGAAATTTTATTCTAAGTATTTGATATAACAACCTTATATAAAAAGGAAATTTTTGATTTTAAGTTACCCAAGAAAATTTTATCGATTTTGAAAAGTATATTTTGAATAAAGAATTTAGTAACTTAATTTAAATAATTTAAGTATATACTTTGAAAGTGATTTCCAGGCAATAGGAAATGTGTTTAGAAATAAAAGGGAGTTTTATTTTTAAAGTGTTGGAAGAAATTTACGGGACTAAGACGTAAATTTGAATTGAGATAAATCGAGTAGGATTTATAAAATGGTTCTTTGGTTTATTCTGAAATGGAAGTTATTGACTGAAATCCAAGTATATTTTTTAGAGGAATTTTGTTAGTATAAGTTTAAATTTTGAAAATTGTTTTAAAAAGAACGTTTTAGAGGAATTTAATACTTTTAATTGTTTTAGAATTTTAAAGTAAATCTATCCAAAATAATTTTAGTAGTAATTCCTTTAAAGGTTAAGTGATTTAGAGTAGTTTTATTTAAAATGTTTTAAGTATATATTTTTGAGAAAAATGATTTAAATTGTTTTAAAATCTAAATTATTTGGACTTGGTTGTTTTCAGTGGAAATAGAAAATATTTGAGGAATTTATTCCGTGTCAAAAGGGTGGTTTGAAACAGTTTTCGAAAAGGGTTGAAAATGGAAATATATCTTGCGAAGATATTTTGAGGATAATAAATAATTTTGGAAATTATTTATTGTTTGATGGTTGTTTGTGAATGTTAATTGATAGTTAAACAACCGACTATAAATATTGGCCAATGCATTTATCGTTTCGAAGAGACCGGGATCGGGGTTAATTTCTCGAAAACCACTTCGATCCAGTTTGTACGTTTTCGTGAGGAAGACGAGTTTGGATTCGTAGATGAAGCAGTGATGTGCAAGGGCTAGTCGCTACTAATCCTGAGGTGATTCCAAAATGGACATAGTAGGAGTAGTGCCTTCGGTTCCGTTCAAACCCGGGACGGACTTGTATGGATGAACGCTTTCGGAACATCGTCAGGTGGACGGTGGGCATTCTAAGTGAAATGTTCTAAAAAGATAACGCTTAGCCTCAAGCCTTATCAACCGGGAATAACGGAAAATCAGGGCATATGCAGCAAGGCTAAGTGGGTAGCACCCATTAGGGTGAGGTCATCCCTATCTAGATGTCCCTTTTTATTTGGCTTAGTGGTGCGGTTGCTGATCCCAACTGTAACAACCCGCATATTTAACGATTTTTATATTTAAATGTTTGATTTAAATATAGCGTCGTTATTCGAATTTTTGGGGTCCGAAAAGCTACTTTCTGCAAATGGCCGAATTGGAACTCGAAACTACCTTCATTGGTTCCAAAATGGCGTTTGCGATCTTTTTGAGTATAATCTTTGATATGTTTGGAGTTTGTGAAATTTTGACCCTTTTTCTATTGGGTTTTTGGGTTTGGGTTCAGCCCACTAGCTCACTTAACTCTCTAGCTCAACCCCTTCTCTTCATTTCATCTTCATTTCATTTCTTTGTCAAGTTAAAAACTGAAATGGGGGAAAGGAATTGGAAATAGAAATTAGCAAGCCCTAGTTTCTTCTTGCATCTTGATTTCTTGCTCCAAAATCAAAGAGAATCCATTGGTAAGTTCATCTCCATCTTCTCCATCTCTTCTCCTCTTCAATTTCAGTAATTTCCTAAATCTAACTTAGGAAATACTTGCTTTGATTCTAGATTGAAGCTTGTAGTGTTGAAGTGGAGTGTAGTTGGTTGATTCCTTGCATTTGTGCTTCTTCATCTTCTTTGTTGTGAGATTAAAAAGGTGAGTTTTTAACTCACATCTACCTCTCTTGCTATCATTGATGTTGGGTATGATTTCCTAACAAATATTCTTGTGCTATTGCTTTGATTTGAAAAAGATTTGGAATTCATTTGATAAGGGCAAGAAGTGCTGCAAAACAGCCTTCGGCCGACCGAGCGCCCTGGGCCGGTCGACCGACCTGCTGCCCCGAGCCATATTTGGTTTCCTGCATCTGGCCGGCCGACCGAGCCCTGTAGTCCGGTCGACCGACCTGCACATGTTTGCCTGTTCTGCCTATTTTTGTATATTTTGGTTTGTTTTCCGGATTTTATCGATTCAAGTTGCTTTTTAGTAGTTGTTATTGCATCTTTGACTTTGACAACTTACTCTTGACTTCATCCACGGGTTTTTATAAAGTAATCTCTCGAATCGCATTTAAAAGCTCGTTTCTCCAATTTATAAATTCTATTTAAAACACACACTTTCGCACGTCGAGCGAAGTGGAAGGATGATTAAATGGTTGGGCAAAACACGGACCATGATCTGTGCGTTTATCTTTCCGATTAGTCCCTGACCTATTCGATTGATTGTTTTGACCTTCGGGTTTAGTTTACCGATGATATGAGGTAAATTTGTACTGCTTTGAGTGTGAAAGTGACTGACGGATAGTAAACCGTTTAGTGCGAACGAGTGGTTATGGGACATACGTTAACACTTTTCGGATTCCTTTTCGAGAGTTGTGACACATTCCGCCAGTTAGTGGTGTCCAGTACTGGGTCTTTGACCTTCACCACTATGGTTTGTTGCCTCTGGGATAGTGTCTTCGGACTGTCTCCCTAGGTTTGTTGCCTTCGGGTGTGTGCCTTCGGGTTTGTTGCCCTATATAGTTTCGCTCTGATGTTGGCCTTATGTGCCGCATGGGTGATACTTGGGTTTGGAGTCTTCGGGCTCATGGATCCTTGTTTGTACAGTACTGAGCTCGAGCAAATTTTATGATGTTTCATTGATATGTATATTCCCTTGGTATCGCCCTTCGGTGTAGGTCTTTTTGAGCCGCATGGAGAATAGCGATCACCTTGTGGAACTTGTATACCTTATTGGTATTTGTTATTTGCCTTGTTGGCTTGCTTTGGGAAATTCTTATCCTTTGTTTCTATATGTTGCCGATGATACGAGGCTTGTTCTATATGATTCATCTCTTGTTGATGATTGTGTTATCTCCTCTAGAGATATTTGTTATACTGTATGACCTTGCAGGTTTATTATTGTTCAGTTTATCTTACTGATTTGTTATATAGACTGACCCGTGTATTTTTACTCGGGTCAGACCGAGATGTTTCAGGTTAGGTGCTTTTGGACTTAGCCTATTTTGCTTCCGCATGGACTATTCGCTAGCTTCATTTTGTTATAGCATTTTTAGTGGTCCTTATCTGTTGTAACTCTGATATTTATACTTTTTCATCTCGTCTGTATATTGTGGTCTCCTGTACCACTTGACATGTATTATTTGGCATACTTTGTTGTGTATCTGTTTATGTGTATATTATGATAGACTGTTCTGTGATGTGAATTACATTCGGGTTGTTATATTTTCTTCTGATAGATCCTATAGCCATTGTAGTTTTGCTTTAAATATTTATTGAATAGGTCGAATTTTAATGTGATTCTACTTTTCGACGTATTCAGTGAATAGTTAAGGTAAGATTACACATGGTCGCTTCCATTATACTCTATTATCCGCGTTAGCCGACAGTATTATCTATGTAATACTCTTTGTTAACGAGGCTCTCGGAGTGGGGCGTCACAGCGTGGTATCAGAGCTGAATTCAGAAAAAAATATGATAAACACAGAATAGAGCACATATTACGATACATCAAAGTGTACAAGTGATACAAATCTTTGAATCATTGTGTCTCTTTATTCCATCAAGGTTAGATAGAGTTGGGAATACGTCTAGGAATGTATTTTATTCCGTAGTATCCCATATCGAAATGTCTACCTTGTGAATAATCTTTTCCTTATCTTGACTTTCAGCTTATGTCTGGAAGAAGCAGAGGTCGACGTTCGGATGCTGGGCAATCTAGTGGCTCACATCCGGATGGCGTATATATGTCTGCCGATCAGTTTTTGGAGTTGTTTAGGAGCACTCAGCCTCCCGTTCCTCCTCGAGTGTCTCCACCTCGCAAGTCTGTTTTTGCACGTCAGTGCAGTGATTTTGCTCATCTTGGAGGGAAGCATTTTAAAGGCTCTGAATCCATTCTTGAAGTCCAAGCTTGGCTTCGCACGTGCGAACGTATCTTTTCTCGCATGGATCTTTCTGACCATGATAGAGTTCTTGTAACTTCTAGCTTGTTACAAGAGCGTGCTCTTGATTGGTATGAGCTTCTTGTAGCCGAGATTGATGAGTGTACCCTTTCTTGGACTCAGTTTCGGGAGCTATTTGAACTCAAGTTCGTTCCTGAATCTGAAAAAGTTTTATTGACCCGTCGCTTCCTTGAGTTGAAGCAAGGGAAATCTTCTGTTTCTGAGTATGTCGCATCGTTCGAGGCTTTATCTAAGTACGGTCTTGAATTCATTAGCACTTCTTACAAGAAGAATTTGAAGTTTGTCTCTGGTCTTAAGAAATATCTTAAGAAATCTTTGTTGCTCCAGCTTAAACTTTCTTTCGAGGAATTGGTTGATTCTGCGCTTCATCTCGAGACCGTCGAGAAGGAGTGTGGTAGTGATGCTGAGGTTTCCAAGAACCCCAACAAGAAGCAGTTTCCATTTCAGAAGAAGCATTTTCCTTCTAAGAATAAGAAGACCGATGGTCCTAGCTCTCAGCCTCAGTCTTCCGGAACACCTTTCGTTCGAAAGTGTTTCAATTGTGCTTCTCCGGATCATATTATTCGAGCTTGTCCTAAGCCTCTCTTCTGCCGTTATTGCAAGAAGGAAGGTCATCATGTTTCAGCTTGTCCTACTGCTCCTGCTAATGCAAAATCTGGCAAGCTCAATGTGGCTAATGCTTCCGAAGGATCATCTCAATCAAAAGGTATGTCTCCATCTATTTTGGAGGGTTCAATTCTATTTCATGATCATAGTATACGAGTTCTTTTCGATACGGGTGCTTCACATTCTTTCGTATCGAAGAAGCTTGTAGATGATTTATCTTTGGATGTTTCTTGTTTGATTACTTCTTTAAGGATTGCGAATCCTATTGGGGGATCCGCGACCCTTAGCTTGCTTTGTGATGATATTGAGATTGTTTTATGTGGCTTTTCTTTCCGTGCGAATCTGCGTTGTTTCTCATTTGGGTTTTGATATGATTTGTGGTATGGACTGGCTAGTGAGGTACGATGCCAGGATTATTTGTTCCGAGAGAATTTTATATCTTTGTCATCCTGATTCGCCTTCTCCGGTATCTCTTGTTCTTTGGGATGTGGATAATTCCGAGATGGCTTTATATTCTCTTGACTCGCGAGATGATGATGATATATCTCGTATTCCTGTTGCTTGTGACTTTTCTGATGTTTTTGAACCTGTTTCGGGTTTGCCACCCAAGCGGGCAATTGAGTTCCGCATTGATCTCATTCCAGGCGTGCAGCCAGTTAGTCGTCCTCCCACGAGGATGTCTACAAAGGAAAATGAGGAACTCAAGAAGCAGCTTTTAGAGCTTGAATCCAAGCAATTGATTCAGTCTAGTTTTTCTCCGTGGGGATCCGCGGTCGTCTTTGTGAAGAAATCTGATGGAACTCTTAGGCTTCGCATTGACTATCGCAAGCTTAACGAGTTGACCATTAGAAATAGGTATCCATTGCCTAGGATCAATGATATGTTCGATCTATTGAGTGGTGCTAAGGTCTTTTCTCAGCTTGACCTTGCCACAGGTTTTCATCAGTTACGAGTCGCGGAGGATAGCATACCTCTTACCGCTTTCCGCACTCGATATGGTTCTTTTGAGTGGCTCGTTATGCCGTTCGGTTTGACGAACGCTCCTGCTTTCTTTGTTGATCTCATGAATCGGTTATTCCTGGAATATCTCGATAAGTTCGTGCTTGTCTTCATTGATGATATCCTTATTTATTCTAAGTCTGAAGCCGAGCATGCTAATCACTTGAGTACTCTCCGTCGTCATCAGCTTAGAGCCAAATTCTCCAAGTGCCACTTTTGGGAGAATAAGGTTAAGTTCTTAGGCCATGTTGTATCTTCCGATGGAATTTCTGTTGATCCCTCAAAGATCGAAGCCATTCAGAATTGGAAGAGGCCTGAGAATGTTCATGAGATTCGTAGTTTCCTTGGATTGGCAGGTTACTACCGTCGGTTCATTAAGGATTTTTCCCGTGTTGTGCTTCCTCTTACTTGCCTTACCCGGAAAGGCATTCGTTTTGATTGGTCCGACAAGTGTGAAGCTTCCTTTTTGACATTGAAGGAACTTCTCACTAATGCTCCTATTCTTGTGGTTCCCGAGGGGAATCATGATCTTGTTGTCTACACTGATGCTTGTGGTAGTGGTCTCGGTGCTGTTCTTATGCAAAGAGATTGGGTAGTTGCTTATGCTTCTAGGCAACTGCGTCCGAATGAAGTTCGCTATGCCACTCATGATCTTGAGTTAGCCGCCATTGTCTTTGCCTTGAAGATTTGGCGACATTATTTATTAGGCGAGCGCTTCATTCTCTATACCGATCATAAATCTTTGAAGTATTTGTTCACTCAGAAGGAACTCAATATGAGACAACAACATTGGCTCGAGTTTCTTGCTTCTTATGACTTTGATATCCAGTATACCCCTGGTAAGGGTAATCGTGTTGCAGATGCGCTTAGTCGCAAACATTCGGCCGTTATTTCTATGATGTTTGCCGAATGGGATATTCTTGAGACTCTATCTTTTTGTGAAATTCGTGATCGAGGTTCATCTTCTGATTCTCCTATTCTATTATTTAGTTTGGAAGCTCGACCTGTTTTATTGGATCGTATTGCCGTTGCTCAACGGCGTGATCCTGATTTGTTGCATTTTATTCAGCTTTGTGAGTCTGGATCTTGTGATGAGGCGTTGCAAGATTTTAGCATTGATTCTTTTGGGTGTCTTCGTAAGAAGAACCGTCTTTTCGTGCCTTTTGATCTTGCACTTAGGCATGACATTCTTGATGACTGTCACCGTTCTAAGTATACCATTCATCCCGGTAGTAGTAAGATGTATGCCGATATGTGTCGTCTTTATTATTGGGAAGGCATGAAGCGCGATGTGGCGAGTTATGTGAGCAATTGCATAACTTGTCAGCGTTATAAGGCCGAACATCAGCGTCCTTCGGGTCTTCTTCAGCCTCTTGAGATTCCATTGTGGAAGTGGGATCAGATTTCTATGGATTTCATTGACGGCCTACCTCGTTCGAGATCAGGCCATTCTAGCATTTGGGTTATTGTTGATCGCCTTTCTAAGTCTGCTTATTTTGTCCCTATTAAGTCTAATAGGACTGCTTCGCATTTGGCTAAGTTATATGTCAAGGAAATCGTGAGACTTCACGGTGTTCCTAGTTCTATTGTGAGTGATCGTGATCCTTTATTCACGAGTCATTTTTGGAAGAGTCTTCAGCAAGCTTTGGGGACAAAGCTTAATTTTTCTACAGCTTATCATCCGCAGTCTGACGGACAGACTGAACAGGTAAATCGTATCTTGGAAGATCTTCTCCGTATTTGTATTTTTGATTTCGGTGGTAGTTGGGAGGATCACCTACCGCTTGTAGAGTTCTCCTACAACAATAGTTTTCAGTCTAGTATTGGTATGGCTCCTTTCGAAGCTTTATACGGAAGGCCATGTCGATCACCTTCATGTTGGTTGGAATCTAGGGAGAAGCTTATTCTTGGCCCGGACTTTGTTCGTGATTCTTTCGAGAAGATTGATCTTATTCGGTTGAGAATGAAAGAGGCACAGAGTCGCCAGAAATCCTACGCGGACAACCGTAGGAATCCTCTCGAGTTCTCGATTGGTGATCTTGTTTTTATTCGTGTTTCTCCTTTGAAGGGGGTTATGCGTTTCAGTGCGACTGGGAAATTGGCTCCTCGCTTTATAGGACCATTTTCTATTACAGAACGTATTGGCCCTGTGGCTTTTAGAGTTTCACTTCCAGCTCATTTATCTGGCATTCATGACGTGTTTCACGTCTCGCAACTTCGGAAGTGTCTTCGGGAGTCGGATTCTGTTATTACTTCTCCTGATTTGCAAGAGCTTGAGGTCTCACCAGACTTATCTATTGTACAGCAACCTATTCGCGTGCTTGACACGGAGGTGCGACACCTTCGGAACAAGGACGTGCCGCTCGTTAAAGTTCAATGGTCCGCTAATCCCAATGACTGTACTTGGGAAACCAGAGAGTATATCGAGCAATCTTATCCGGATTTTCTATCCTTGCTTCGTAATGGTAAGTCTATTTCGGTATCTCAAGCTTATTTCCTTTTTCTTTTGTATGTTGTATGTATGTAGTTGTTACAAATATCGTCTCTAGGAATTTCGGGGATGCAATTTTGTAAGGAGGGGAGATCTGTAACAACCCGCATATTTAACGATTTTTATATTTAAATGTTTGATTTAAATATAGCGTCGTTATTTGAATTTTTAGGGTCCGAAAAGCTACTTTCTGCAAATGGCCGAATTGAAACTCGAAACTACCTTCATTGGTTCCAAAATGGCGTTTGCGATCTTTTTGAGTATAATCTTTCATATGTTTGGAGTTTGTGAAATTTTGACCCTTTTTCTATTGGGTTTTGGGTTTGGGTTCAGCCCACTAACTCACTTAACCCTCTAGCTCAACCCCTTATCTTCATTTCATCTTCATTTCATTTCTTTGTCAAGTTAAAAAATGAAATGGGGGAAAGGAATTGGAAATAGAAATTAGCAAGCCCTAGTTTCTTCTTGCATCTTGATTTCTTGCTCCAAAATCAAAGAGAATCCATTGGTAAGTTCATCTCCATCTTCTCCATCTCTTCTCCTCTTCAATTTCAGTAATTTCCTAAATCTAACTTAGGAAATACTTGCTTTGATTCTAGATTGAAGCTTGTAGTGTTGAAGTGGAGTGTAGTTGGTTGATTCCTTGCATTTGTGCTTCTTCATCTTCTTTGTTGTGAGATTAAAAAGGTGAGTTTTTAACTCACATCTACCTCTCTTGCTATCATTGATGTTGGGTATGATTTCCTAACAAATATTCTTGTGCTATTGCTTTGATTTGAAAAAGATTTGGAATTCATTTGATAAGGGTAAGAAGTGCTGCAAAACAGCCTTCGGCCGACCGAGCGCCCTGGGCCGGTCGACCGACCTGCTGCCCCGAGCCATATTTGGTTTCCTGCATCTGGCCGGCCGACCGAGCCCTGTAGTCCGGTCGACCGATCTGCACATGTTTGCCTGTTCTGCCTATTTTTGTATATTTTGGTTTGTTTTCCGGATTTTATCGATTCAAGTTGCTTTTTAGTAGTTGTTATTGCATCTTTGACTTTGACAACTTACTCTTGACTTCATCCACGGGTTTTTATAAAGTAATCTCTCGAATCGCATTTAAAAGCTCGTTTCTCCAGTTTATAAATTCTATTTAAAACACACACTTTCGCACGTCGAGCGAAGTGGAAGGATGATTAAATGGTTGGGCAAAACACGGACCATGAATCTGTGCGTTTATCTTTCCGATTAGTCCCCGACCTATTCGATTGATTGTTTTGACCTTCGGGTTTAGTTTACCGATGATATGAGGTAAATTTGTACTGCTTTGAGTGTGAAAGTGACTGACGGATAGTAAACCGTTTAGTGCGAACGAGTGGTTATGGGACATACGTTAACACTGTTCGGATTCCTTTTCGAGAGTTGTGACACATTCCGCCAGTTAGTGGTGTCCAGTACTGGATCTTTGACCTTCACCACTACGGTTTGTTGCCTCTGGGATAGTGTCTTCGGACTGTCTCCCTAGGTTTGTTGCCTTCGGGTATGTTGCCTTCAGGTGTGTGCCTTCGGGTTTGTTGCCCTATATAGTTTCGCTCTGATGTTGGCCTTATGTGCCGCATGGGTGATACTTGGGTTTGGAGTCTTCGGGCTCATGGATCCTTGTTTGTACAGTACTGAGCTCGAGCAAATTTTATGATGTTTCATTGATATGTATATTCCCTTGGTATCGCCCTTCGGTGTAGGTCTTTTTGAGCCGCATGGAGAATAGCGATCACCTTGTGGAACTTGTATACCTTATTGGTATTTGTTATTTGCCTTGTTGGCTTGCTTTGGGAAATTCTTATCCTTTGTTTCTATATGTTGCCGATGATATGAGGCTTGTTCTATATGATTCATCTCTTGTTGATGATTGTGTTATCTCCTCTAGAGATATTTGTTATACTGTATGACCATGCAGGTTTATTATTGTTCAGTTTATCTAACTGATTTGTTATATAGACTGACCCGTGTATTTTTACTCGGGTCAGACCGAGATGTTTCAGGTTAGGTGCTTTTGGACTTAGCCTATTTTGCTTCCGCATGGACTATTCGCTAGCTTCATTTTGTTATAGCATTTTTAGTGGTCCTTATCTGTTGTAACTCTGATATTTATACTTTTTCATCTCGTCTGTATATTGTGGTCTCCTGTACCACTTGACATGTATTATTTTGCATACTTTGTTGTGTATCTGTTTATGTGTATATTATGATAGACTGTTCTGTGATGTGAATTACATTCGAGTTGTTATATTTTCTTCTGATAGATCCTATAGCCATTGTAGTTTTGCTTTAAATATTTATTAAATAGGTCGAATTTTAATGTGATTCTACTTTTCGGCGTATTCAGTGAATAGTTAAGGTAAGATTACACATGGTCGCTTCCATTATACGCTATTGTCCGCGTTAGCCGACAGTATTATCTATGTAATACTCTTTGTTAACGAGGCTCTCGGAGTGGGGCGTCACACCAACCGTGGGGTGACTTTACTCGGGATTATCCAGTAAGGGGTAGTCCCGTCTTGTATTGCAGGGGATTGGGAGTAATCCTCGGTACTATGATCTAGGCTACGTACTATGATAGGTGGTACCTCAGTGCCTAGTCATTCGTTGGAAATCCGTTCTCCCTACACGCCTTGTACGGTTTTGATCGTAGAATCCACTTTGTGGCTAGTAGCTGGAATTTAATCATGTAACAATTTCGGCTATTTTGAATAAGTATTTGTATATAGACACTATTATAATATCAGAGGATTTTGATAAAAAGTGTTTTGGCTATCGTAAGGTAAAAACCCGACATGTTTATTTGTGGCGCGGTCTTACGAGATGCTTTTGATTTTCAAAAGGATTTTGAAACTTTAATAATCAATTTGGGTGTACTTTACTCATGCTGGTATTCCAGACTGACTCGGGTATTATTTTATTATAATGCTTGGGTCAGACCGAGTATTATAGATTACAGGAAAGGATGCTGTGGAGCTCTAGAAAGGAACCGGAGTACGAGACGTATTACCGTATTTGTTTATATCCGCTGCTGTGATTGTTTAAAATTGTCGGGCTGGTAATTGTTGTTTGTTTGTGATACTTTGTTGATGTAATATATAAAATAGATGTAGTTTTCATTTTGTGTAAAGATTTGTTATTGACTATTATATTTTGTTCCACTGCGATTTTGAGATTCTGTTATTATTTAGTTCCTTCTTTCTTCTATCTTCTTTGTTTTCCCTCGACAATATGTCTTTTCCGGCACTCGAGCGTCGGCATATTATCATGTGGTGTATTTTGTGTCGATTTTCGGGGGTCGAGAAGGGCAGGTCGTGACAGTGGTATCAGAGCCAGGTTGGCGATAACGTTGGCTCTGGTGGGAAAATTACTCATTAAACAGAGTCAATAGTACTCTATAATGAGTTGATTTTAATAATAGCTATGAGAGCGTGTTTGTTAGTGAATATAATTTTTTTTATATTGTGTTGACGTATCGATTGAGTGTTTATGAATTATGGCCGGTACGGGAAGTGCAACCATATCGATAGGGGTTTCTAAACTCTTAAACAAGATAAACCGACATAGTATTGTTTTTAAAGTGGGTAAATGAAATAATTTTACCCAAAATTATATTTTGATATAAAAAATCTGAAATTATATATATATATATATATATATATATATATATATTTGGACGTTTGGTTGTTAATATTATAATCTAATACAAGAATCTAAAATTTGAAATGCTTTATAACCAAATAGAATTATCTAAGTATGGTTTAAATAAGAAGGAGTATAGCTAAAATTTGATTTAAACCTGTATTTAAATCCCGGAATTTTGAAAAGTGTTTTAAATGTAAAACAAAAGTTTGGGAATTTAAAATCTTGGGAATGTTTGAAATGTTTTCCAAAGTGTTTGAAGACAATAATGGAGTATTATTTTGGAACATATTTTTGAATGGAAATTGTTTCAAAAGGAATTTGTGGAAGTAAGGAAGCACTGAACTCACTTCGGTCGCTGGAAAATAATCTGATGATGATGGCCACATCATCAGAATTCATTTTCGAGTTTCTAAAGTGATGGATTGCTACTGTGGAGATTGGTTGTGGTATTTATTTGGACTTGTTGGGTATACAAGTGGTTTTAGAAATTTCAAAAGGGAAATTTATTTTGGTAAAACCAAGTGTTTTGGAATTCGGAGATTTGATTTGATATACCAAGTGGGTATGTGTTATTTATGATTTCAAAATGGTTTTGAAATAAAACCAGGTAATTGAATTCTGGGAACTCTATTTAAATAATGTGGAAAGTTAAGGTAAATCAACTATCGAACGTATAAAGTGAAATTGATATTAATAAGAAGAAAATGAAAATTTTAATCTTGAAATTAAAATTTAACTTGAGTAAATGAAAGTGAATAAAATATATCTGCATTTAACTCATGTTAAGCTAAATATAAAATTAAATCGAAATTGAAATTGAATTAAATTGAATATAAAATTGAAATCTACAATGATTATAATTGTGTAATGAAAATTTATAACCTTAAGCTATTAAGTGACATATATATATATATAATTTGGAATTGTGATTATAAGATGAAAATGACTCAAATGAGCAATATAAGCTTTTAAATGAATAAGTTGGTGAACATATGAATAGAGAAATGAATTGCAAAACCTAAATAGAAATGGTTGAATGTTATGGTATAAAGGATGGAAAATTCTAAATTTAATCCTAAATGGAAGGAGAGTTGTAATATGGTAAAGAAAAATATAAAATGTGAATGGACTTAGGTTAGTAAATAAGTTTTAAAACTTATATATATTAGAAAGTAAAAATTTAAATTGAATGGAGAAATAAAATTGAATCTAATTGGATTTAACTAAAATTAAAAAGGAATTGAGTTGAATTTGAATTGAATTAAAATCAAAACTTAGTTGTGTTATAAATAATCTTGAATAGAATTAAATTCTTATTTAAAATAGTAAAGGAAATGGTATGAATTTAAGTTGGCTAAATAAAATTTAGTTGGACTTGAATTAAATTTGGAAAAGGATTGAATTAAATGGAATTTAAATTAATTAAGAATGATATTGAATGAATTAAATTCTCACTCAACTAAATTCAAAATAATTGTTTGGAAATGAATTTAGCGTAAGCTAAATTAAATAAAAGGGTAATGGGATGAATACAATTTTGGTAGCTTGTTAAAAATTTGAAAAGAAAAATAAAACCCATTTCTGGTATAGAATAATTGAAATGGTCATGTTATTAATAAAATAAATTCAGAGATGAATTGGGAAGGTGAATTAAAAATTAAATGGATTGAAAGTAAACTGGTTTAATTAAAATTTGTAATGGATTGGAATTTGATTGAATGAGAATCAAATTAAAATGGAAATAAGATTAAGGTGAGAAGAAATGGAGTTATTTTGTTATTGAGATAACTTAAGCAATTTGGGAAATGATTGTGGTCGAGCTTTACAAGGGGTCTTGAATGAAATTTGTTTAGATAATAAAATTTTAATGCAAGTGAAAGAATTTTGATTTCTTATCGTGATGAAATAAGAATGTATGAGTTGCAAATAATCCAGAATGGAATGATATTAATATAAAACTTAAGTTGGATGATGAACTTGAAATGAGAATAGGGATTTGATTGAATAATTGTTTTAAAGCAAAATTTGTTTGGGTTATGAATAATTCCGAACGAAATAAAATTGATATAGATTGAGATGGAATTAATTTTAAATGGTTATAAGCTTAAGTGATGGTTACTTGCACGGATAACCTTAAAATTTGCATGGAAATTGGTTGTTTGTTGTAAACGGAATTGAATTGGCTTAAAGAAGGAAATTGAAGTTGGTTTTTGAATCAATTAGAATGGATTAAAATCGTATTAAGTGGATTTGCATATAAATGAAAGTGGATCATACAAGAAATGCAAGTATATCAAGTTTAAAATAAAAATTTGATTGTGAATCAATTTGGAATTGAATTGAAGTAAATTGATGTAAGTAGGCACATGTTGATCATATTGAAGTAATTTTGGGTTTGTTATGGTAAATATGAAATGAGAACAGTAAACTTGAATGTAAATCATTCAAGTGAAATAAATTAAAGTTGGATTTGTTAGGAAATTAAAATGGTGATTGAAATCTTGGGATTTGCTTATAATATATGGTTAACAGGTTGAATTACGAAATTTGTTTGTTTGAACTATGTAATTGAGGTGTTTGGCAAAGATAAGTGTTTGGAAAGTTGTGAAATATCTTATATTGTTGAAAACTGATATGTATGTTTGAGTAAGTACAGGTACGGAAGACAATCGATAGAGTTGGAGCGCATATACGCAATATATATTACTTGCTTTTAAAATGCAAATCTATGGTATGCCTACGCAATAAAATTGAAAAGTGATATATATATATATATATGTATATATATATATATATATATATATTGTGGTATGTTTTGTTTTTCGACTGTGTGGGTCGATGTATATATATTTATATCTATTGTGATATTGTGAAACGCTCTCCGTACAAAGGAGATGCTGTCAAAATTTTCCAAAATTTTTGGTTGTTACAATTTTTTTGAAAGTTTTGAGAATTTTGGGTTGACTAGAAAGTTGCATTTTGAAATGGTGTTGTAAACAACGCTTTGAATATAAATAAAGCAAATGGTTTAGGATTAAGCTAAAAGGTTTTCAGAAGTGAATGTGAGTTCTAATTAAGTGGATTTTGGGGCAAGTAAATGAGTTTGGAAGCATTTTCCTACCTTAGCAAATTTCGAGGACGAAATTTTTATAAGGGGAAAGGAATGTAACGACCCGGAATTTTGGTCGTTAGATTTTGGACATTTAATTCATTTTAAAGGTTGAATGTGAATTATAATTTGATTTTGATTAAAAATATTTTGGTTAAATCAATATAATTAGTTAAAATATCGAATATGGCAATTCAATTGAAATTGGATAATAACAATCAAATATGTGGAATTGGGATAATTGGTGAATCTGGGTGTAAATAGATATAAAAATAGTTTCTAAAATTTATTTTAAGTCTATTTGAATTTAAATAATGATGTTGGACTTTTGGATGGAATCAAAAGTCGATAAGTCAAATTTGGAATTTTTATATTAATTTAATAATGGAATATAATATAATAATGCAAATAATCAGATTTTGATTCGAAATGAATCATCATGATTTCTAATGTGATTATAGATTCTATATGATTTATAATTAAGTTAGTAAACTTTTAAAAGTGAAATTTTAGATGATTTCGACGATTTTGAAAATCGCTGGAATTAATCGACGAGTTAAAATAGTCTTCCGGGGCACAGTCTCGTAATTCGACAAAACAAGTTCCATTGGATCCATAATAGTTAATTATTATCGGATTTCAATTTTCGTAGCGTTTGGAGTTACCGTTTGCTCGTACGGGTGAGAAACACGTTGAAATTTAATTCGATAATTTAATATTTTAAATTGATTAAAAAGGCTATCTTCCACATACAATCAAATTGGGCTACGAAACACGTTTCATTGTGTTCGGAATGTGGGTAAAACATTATGATCGCCTGTCGGCATGCGTTGTTTGGAGATCGTTTGAAGAAGTTGTTTTAAATGAATTTAATATTAAAATATTATTTATAAACGTATATATATCCACGTTGAAGAGAGAAACCCTAGTTTCTTTTTCACCGGCCGCTGTTCTTATTTCAATGGCTGAAAACGTTGAGATCTTCCTCTTCATTTTTCTTCAAATCCATTAAGCTTTTGCAAAAATTTCCAACTAGAGAAGTGTAGAGCTTCTCGAGCTCTCCACATCCATACGGTGGAGTGGCATGAAATTCGTCGTGGTGGCCCGAATTTAGACCGATAGGGTTTCCGTTCGTGCTCGATTTTGGCGTGAAGGGGGATGCCGAGCGCGGTGATGCTCTAGCCAGTGGTGGTATTCGAGATGCTCGACGCGTTGGTGGATCCTGATCGTGCTATCGATCATCGTGGTGATCGCGATTGCAGATGGTTCGTCAGCGATAATGGGTTCAAACTTTCTGGACACGCAAAGAAGATAACGTTGATGGTCTGTCGAGTTTTTACCTGTAGGGTTTGTAATTAAAAAAAAAGAAATATGTTTATACTAATTATATTACAAACTTTTAAGCCTGCCTATCTTTTGTATGCATAGTTGTTGTATGCATAGTCGGATTCCGATGAAACTGGAAGCGCCGGAATCGCAGCGACGAGCAGCCCACTATGGTGCAGATCTGGAGTCGTTCTGAGCAAGTGGAAATTTTAGATTAAACTAAATGGTTAGATTTAATTTATAATTTAAAACGCTTGGCGTTTCGAAATTCAATGTGAGTTAATATCACTCACATCTGGATGCCGTTTAATTTAAATGTCTAATATTTAAATGTTTGATTGGTTGATTAGTTGAATATGATAATTATTATCAGATTGGATCGTTGTATATTTGTGTGCTAACATCTGTGGATGCAGGGAAACAGGTTGGAGGGGTCTAACTGGATTCCTCACAATGTAGAAATTATTTTCATAATTGATGATGTATTTTATTTATATACTGTGATAGATTAATTTGGAAATTAAGCTGTGCTATGTTGTGATTGAATAAGTATAACCTGGCATTTTGAAATATAAATGAAAATAAAATAAATTGGGATTACAGGGAAATGAAAGGAATTTTTAAGTAATGAATTTAAGGAAATTAAATTCAGGAAATTGGTTTGGAATTTGAAGTGTTTTTGAAATTGTGATTTAAAAGGGAATAAGGAATGAAAATTTACAAACTGGGTTTACAAATGAAATGAAATATTTATCGGGGACAAATATTGATGATATATATTTCCAAAAGGAATTTCTATAAGAAGTGTGAATTGTTTTAAAAATAATAGCAAGATTATTTTTAAAGGATGGGAAGTGTATTTTTCCTGGAAACTAAGCATGTTTCAAAGAGAAGTTTTCAATGTATAAACTAGAATGTTTTGAAAGGTGTTTTTAGAATAATTTAGAAAAATATTATTATTTTTAATTACTTTTAAGTGAAAAGTAAATATTTATTTAAGTAACTATGGTATTTAATTATTTTAAAGGTAAATTAGTATTATGTTTTCTAAAGGAAATTTTATTATAACTATTTGATATAACAACCTTATATAAAAAGGAAATTTTTGATTTAAGTTACCCAAGAAACTTTTATAGATTTTCAAAAGTATATTTTGAATAAATAATTTAGTAACTTAATTTAAGTAATTTAAGTATATACTTTGAAAGTGATTTCCAAGCAATGGGAAATGTGTTTATAAATAAAAGGGTGTTTTATTTTTAAAGTGTTGGAAGAAATTTACGGGATTGAGAGGTGAATTTGAATTGAGACAAATCGAATAGGATTTATAAATTGGTTCTTTGGTTTATTCTGAAATGGAAGTGTATTGACTGAAAGCCAAGTATATTTTTCAGAGGAATTTTATTAGTATAAGTTTAAATTTTGAAAATTGTTTTAAAAAGAACGTTTTAGTGGAATTTATTACTTTTAATTGTTTTAGAATTTTAAAGTAAATCTATCCAATATAATTTTAGTAGTAATTCCTTTAAAGGTTAAGTGATTTAGAGTAGTTTTATTTAAAATGTTTTATGTATATATTTTTGAGAAAAATGATTTAAATTGTTTTAAAATCTAAAGTATTTGGACTTGGTTGTTTTCAATGGAAATGGAAAATATTTGAGGAATTTATTCCGTGTCAAAAGGATGGTTTGAAACTGTTTTCAAAAAGGGTTGAAAATGGAAATATATCTTGCGAAGATAATTTGAGGTTAATAAATAATTTGAGAAATTATTTATTGTTTGATGGTTGTTTGTGAATGTTAATTGATAGCTAAACAACCGACTATCAATATTGGCCAATGCGTTGATCGTTTCGAAGAGACCGGGATCGGGATTAATTTCTCGAAAACCACTTCGATCCGGTTTGTACATTTTCGTGAGGAAGACGAGTTTGCATTCGAAGATGGAGCAGTGAAGTTTAAGGGCTAGTCGCTACTAATCCTAAGGTGATCCCAAAATGGATGTAGTAGGAGTAGTGCCTTCGGTTCCGTTCGAACCCGGGACGGACTTGTATGGATGAATGCTTTCGGAACATCGTCAGGTGGACCGTGGGCATTCTAAGTGAAACATTCTAAAAAGGTAACACTTAGCCTCAAGCCTCATCAACTGGGAATGACTGAAAATCAGGGGATATGTAGCAAGGCTAAGTGCTTAGCACCCATTAGGGTGAGGTCATCCCTGTCTAGATGTCCCTTTTTATTCGGCTTAGTGGTGCGGTTGGTGATCCCAACCGTGGGGTGATCTTACTCAAGATTATCCAGTAAGGGGTAGTCCTGGTCTTATGTTGCAGGGGATTGGGAGTAATCCTCGATACCTTGATCTAGGCCACGTGCTGTGATAGGTGGTACCCTAGTGCCTAGTCATTCGTTGGAAATCCATTCTTCCTATGCGCCTTGTACGGTTTTGATTGTAGAACCCACTTTGTGGCTAGTAGCTGGAATTTAATCATATAACAATTTCAGCTATTTTGAATAAATATTTGTATATAGACACTATTATAATATAAGAGGATTTTGATAAAAAGTGTTTTGGCTATCGTAAGGTAAAAACCCCTCATGTGTATTTGTGGCGTAGTCTTATGAAATGCTTTTGATTTTCAAAAGGATTTTGATACTTTAATAATCAATTTGGGTGTATTTTTCTCATGCTGGTATTCCTGACTGACTCGGGTATTATTTTATTATAATGCTCATGTCAGACCGAGTATTATAGATTACATGAAAAGATGTTGTGGAGCTTAGGAGAGGAGCTGGAGTCCGAGACGTATTACCGTATTTGTTTATATCCGCTGCTGTGATTGTTTGAAATTCTCAGGCTGGTATTTGTTGTTTGTCTGTAACACTCTGATGATGTAATATATAAAACAGATATATTTTTCATTTTGTGTAAAGATCTGTTATTGACTATTATATTTTGTTCCGCTGTGATTGTGAGATTCCGTTATTGTTTAGTTCCTTCTTTCTTCTATCTTCTTTCTTTTCCCTCTACAAACTGTCGCTTCCGACACTCGATCGTCGGCATATTATCCTGTGGTGTATTTTGTGTCGATTTTCGAGGGTCGAGAAGGGCGGGTCGTGATAGTGGTATCAGAGCCAGGTTGGCGACAACCTTGGCTATGGTGGGAAAATTACTCATTAAACAAAGTCAATAGTACTCTATAATGAGTTGAGTATGAGAGCGTATTTGTTAGTGAATATAAAAACTATTTTTATACCGTGTTGACGTATTGTTGAGTGTTTATGAATTCTGGTCAGTACGGGAAGTACAACCGTATCGACAGGGGTTTCTAAACTCTTAAACAAGATAAACCGACATAGTATTGTTTTTAAAGTGGGTAAATGAAATAATTTTACCCAAAATTATATTTTGATATAAAAAATCTGAAATTATTTTATATATATTTGGATGTTTGGTTGTTAATATTATAATCTAATATAAGAATCTAAAATTTGAAATGGTTGATAGCCAAATAGATTTATCTAAGTATGGTCTAAATGAAAAGGAGTATAGCTAAAATTTGATTTAAACCAAAATTTAAATCCCAGAATTTTGAAAAGTGTTTACATGTACTTAAAACAAAAGTTTGGGAATTTAAAATCTTGGGAATGTTTGAAATGTTTGTCAAAGTGTTTGAAGACAATAATGGAGTATTATTTTGGAACATATTGTTGAATGGAAATTGTTTTGAAAGGAATTTGTGAAAGTAAGGAAGCACTGAACTCACTTCAGTTGTTGGAAAATAATCCTAATGATGATGGCCACATCATCAGAATTCATTTTCGAGTTTCTAAAGTAATGGATTGCTACCGTGGAGATTGGTTATGGCATTTGTTTGGACTTGTTGGGTATACAAGTGGTTTTAGAAATTTCAAAAGGGAAATTTGTTTTGGTAAAACGAAGTGTTTTGGAATTCGGAGATTTGATTTGATATACCAAGTGGGTATGTGTTATTTATGATTTCAAAATGGTTTTGAAATAAAACCGGGTAATTGAATTCTGAGAACTCTATTTAAATAATGTGGAAGTTAAGGTAAATCAACTATCGAACGTATAAAGTGAAATTGATATTAATAAGAAGAAAATGAAAATTTTAATCTTGAAATTAAAATTTAACTTGAGTAAATGGAAGTGATTAAATATATTTTCATTTAACTCAGGATAAGTTAAACATAAAATTAAATTGAAATTGAATATAAAATTGAAATGTACAATGATTATAATTGTGTAATTAAAATTTATAACCTTAAGCTATTAAGTGATATATATATATATAAAAAAAAATTTGGAATTGTGATTATAAGATGAAATGACTCAAATTGTAGAGACCCTGACTCGACCTTCGAAAATCGACACCGAATACTACACTCGTATTCAAATGCCGCAGATCCAAACGTCGAATTTGGTTCGCAGGAGCTTATAACACAATTAAGTAATAACAACAACACAGCGGAAGAAAAGAAATGAATATCATATACAATCAATGAATACGATATCCAATGATATACAACAATGATCGATATGAATAAATATCAGAGATACAAGATAATAATGCTACAACGGAAAACAAATGAACTAGCAGCAGAAAACAAAAACTCCAAAACAGCAATAGCAACTCTAACTCCAAAGCACCAGTCCAAAAATAGCTCGAACCACCATCAAGTTGCACCAAGATAAGCAAGTCTAGTCCGTGAATCCAAAGACTCCAAAGAATTCCAAAGAGAATGCTGAAAGCTACAGAATCGATATCTACTATTTGAAAAACCCAACTCTAGACTGCCCGTGTGGAAAATTGTGTGCACCCAGAGTTTTAGGAAAGGAACAATAAACTCCAGGTCAGTCGTGGGACTGGTATGAGCAAACAGAAACAGTTTTACCTTTAAAATAAACAAAAGAATTTAAATTTGAAATCCGCAATGCTTTTTGGAAAATGCAACTACCATAAGGCCTCCCGCCACACACACAATGCAAACGCAGACTTGGAGGAGATTTCTCCTTATGATAGTCAAATATGCTTGATACGAGAAAATTTCTTTGATATTATTATTAGTTCATAGTGCAGAAAACCTTTCGAAAGTATAATATTAATCTTAGCCATCATAGGTACCATTATATTATGCCTACTATAGCCACCATGTTAGATGGAGGGTTCTACAACTAAAACTGTATAAGGCGCGTATTGGTAATTGGATTTCCAACAAATGGTCGGGCCAAGGAACTTCCCATTGCTACATGGGTACGCCTCTGGAGGGACGCCTCGAGAACCTAACCGGATCTCTGCCAACATAAGGATGGGTTACCTCTGTAACTAGGTAACTACTACACGAGTGTGCCATCCCTCGGTCGTAACCAACCTTTATCCCGGGATTTACCAACAACCACGAAGTAATAAATTTGCAGCAACCGCTTAGGTTAAGTATCTGGGCTCCATATCATGATACCACCTCTATCCAGAAGGAAATGAACATACCCTCAGGAGGCGCTAACCCCAAATAACCTTGATACATTCCTCCTGTTTCGACCATTCCGGGTTGTGAAGTTCGATGGAGTCTCGTCCACAAAGCTACGCATTTCACAAAAGCCATGCTTTGATCAACAAATGATCAGCAGCACTTCGTATGCCACATTACCAAATTGGGAATGTATCACTAGCAACCATCAACTACATAACCTCTGAGCTCGTACGTCTCAAAGAAGGGTGTTAAGCTAAGAGAATAAGTCTCCGCCACCGAACAGAAATGTATTTGATAGAAACCGGTTTTACATCTCAAGGTGTAATATCAGACACACAATCCATACAAGTCTGTTCCGGGTTCGAACAGAACCGAAGGCACTTCCAAAGAAGTCCTTGCAAATGCGGATAATTTCTAATCACGTCCGGACTTTCCATCACAATGGGAGCTCGAATATATATACCGGGGATCAGCCGATGCAGAGACATTCGACAAGAAACCCTTTCGTTTTTGAAAGTATCCGATCTTCACCACCGGTCTTCAAATTCTATCCATAACGTCGTATCACTATTCGGAATGAGTTATATGACACAAAGGTCCTCTCTCGGCTAAACCGAATAGTGAGCGCAATATTTAAAAACATATGGATATGTGATCTCAGTTAAGTCACAACTTATTATCCGATTCTTTTCTTCCAAATGGTTAAACAAATTTACCATTTACAAATCTTTTAAACAAAAAGATTCATTTCAAAAACCTTCAATGGTTTAAACAATTTCCACACTTAAATCTTTTAAACAAAAGATTCACTTTTAAGACCCCTTTCAATTTAAAACAAGGTTCACCAGTCTTTTAAACAAAGATTCATTCATAGCTTTTCAAAACAATTCCATTTTCAAGTTGGATTAACTCATCCAGTCTTTAAATTAAAGACTCGTTTCATAAATTTCAAAACAGTTCCCGATTCAATCTTTTATATATAAAAGATACACCATTTAAAATCTTCTTTAATTTCAAATTAGGGTTCAACTATCTTAAAATTCAATTATAGCTTTCAAATCCATTCCATTTCAAATTTGAAATCATAATTTTGGAAATTCTTTCCTTATATAAAAGCAATTATTATTATTCGAAAACCACTTGTTCCGTTTCGAAAAACTCGATTATATTTGCGCGAGTTAAGGCCTTTAAATATAAACTAGGGTTAAATTCAAATTCTTAAAGTAATACTTTTAAAATGGTTTAAAATCCAACACATTTATAACTTTGTATAAGATTTTTACGTCATAAATACCAGATATAGAATTCAATATCAGATATTGAATTCCAATTTAAATCAAATTACTCAGATTTCAAATCTTTATTAAGTTATTCAAAATAACTTTCATTTTTTAAAAACACCTTTTCAAATGTTTCTCACTTTAAACCCAATTCATTTCCAAAACCATTTTATTTAAAAATTCAAATTCAAAACTATATTTTTAAAAATCTGTGACTTAACCGATTTCCACGTGCAATCCAAATTTGTGTGTGTACAAGTGTAGTCCAGAGGTTTTACACACAATAGTGCAACAACAATCATCACATCACAGATTAAAACGCATAAATATCGATAAGCGGTATAAACTATAACGCTTATCTTCATTCACGGATTCATAGATAAAGTAAATTTATCAATAGCAAAGATTCATCATTACGATTCGATGTGGGTTTCGGATATCCAACTGAAATCCGACTCCCTGTCGCTTCGAAATCCAAATGTCTTTTAACGGGTCAAGAGTATATACATCACAAATATAACAGCTCGGCACAAAACATTACAAAGCATCACATATCAAATATATCAATCCATCTCATAACATTCAATTGAAATCAAACATCTACAACTAAGATGAATAAATTATGGGGTTTTAAATTATTACCTACATAATTACTTTCATTAGTAATTTTAAATCAATGATTAATTATTATTAACTACAATTAATTAAGTTTCAATCGCCTGCATAATTTATCATTCCTTTAATTAATTATCTTAATTAATTAACCCTTAATTGTAATTAATTAGATCTTAATTACTTTTCATAATCAACCCTTAACAAATTACTTTAATTAATAAACCCCTAATTGTTAATTAAATCTTAATTATAATTAATTTGTTCTTAATTGAATTAATTAATAGGTTTATTCCTTAATTAATTTCAGTAATTAATTACTCCTTAATAAATAATGATTTCTTAATCACTTTAAGTTAATTAACCTTTAATTATCTTCTCTTAATTACTTTCACTAAGTAATTACTATTTTATTAAATCATTCATTAATTACTTTTATAAATTTCCTATCCTTTAATTGATAAATTTTAAAATCATAAAATCATTACAAACCTTAATGATTATTTACTATTTTATCGTTACAAATAAATCTGGTTGCTGTTAACACTTGATATTGTGATTTACTTTTAAAATTTTATTAAGTAAAATTTTTAAAACAACTTTTATAAAATTTAAAATAAATTTATTAATTCAATATCATTTACCTGAAGTTCCATATACAACTATTACTAATTTATTCAGAAAAATAAATTTAACTTGTGTTTTAGTCAAAAACTGGGTCCCCTTGCTGTTTTTATCTACTACGCGAGTCTTCCTCGAGTCGCACCCGGGAAAAATACTCACTTGCTTCGAGTTTTTGCCAACATTGACCCGAGTGACATTTTATAACAAAAATTTGTTTAAGTTTTAAATCCAACCCGATACCACCCCCCAGCAACATGAGACCGCCTTCAAGTTTCTACGCAGATTCACCCGAGTAGTACTTCGAGCTGCCACCCATCCTCTCCAAAACCAACAGCCCTACCCAAATTTTGCATGTACATGTGCACAGATGGTCGGAGTTGCTCCGACCATCGCCGATCTCTTCAGCAAGTCGCTAATACCCTACAAAATCCCTCTGATCCACCAAATTCGACCAAAACGAACAGAATCAAAATCGAGCCTCTCGTTCGAAATTTTGTAGCCAACCCTGATCGGATATTCACCTCACTGCTGCCCATCCCGATGATATGAAACCTCACCACCACGTCCAAAGCCTTGCCACTCAACTATGAACCTAACCATCTCGGTGCGATTGAACTCGATGCGACGATGCTGGCAAATTTCAGCTCAAACATCGACGAGCCAAACCCGTTCTTAAACCCTACAAACCCACCATGCCACCACCATGATCCATGATAATTCCATTACTAATTTTCCTATACTCATCACCTTCCAATCCTCCTCCGGCATGAACCCCGAAGTTCGATTCCCTATTGATCGTCAGAAATAGATGTTTTTCACAATTTCATTCAACTCTAAAATCCCAATGATTTCCAAAGCAAAAAATCCTAAAACTGTCATTAAAATTCATCTTTTCGCAACTTGAATCAGGTTATGAATTCAAAACAAAAATTTGTGAACATCAAAATTTTAAGTGTTTGATTTATTTTACTGTAATTTTAATTTCCAGATGGATTTCTCAATATTTCTCCTTGTTTTTATTTTTTAAAAATAACACTACACCATTACAATTTTTTTTATTCAAGAATCATAAAACAGTAATGTTTATTTAGGTAGATATAGATTCTGTTCTTTGAAATTGTGAATACCCAGACATAAGCAAGCATATATACAGATACTTACACATCCATCTATATACATATGTATATATATAGACACATATACATGCAGCCATTCAAAGATATTTTCATAGCAACTTCAATCATCAAAATGTATATGATTTAAAGTTTTAATTTTTGAAAGGTTTGCTCACTGTCTTCCTAAATTTTACAGAAAATTTGCAAACCTATGGTACTCAAACATATTTCTAAATCTTAATCTTGAGTTTAAACAACATGTTTTTGTTTGAAATTCTCAACTTATAAGAGAATGTAAAAACTTGATTTTTTTTATCAAGAACAGAGCTATGCCTCTGTAAACAGACATGCATGCTTATCATCCCCAAATTTATCAACATGCAAACATAAATCATTATATCAATTCAAAGGTCAAGTCAAAGAAGTTGCTCACTGTATAAATGAAGACAGAAGCCAGAAATTTGTAAACAGAGGCTATTTGAACTTGTTGATTGATTTGTACTTGAGTTGAAACTGATCCAGAAAAAGTGCTCAGATTTTGAAGACTTGGAAAAGATGTTGATTTACTTTTAAATCCAGACCAAAGATTTGTTTTCCAAGTTTCTGTTCTTTTCATTACATTTGATGTTTTCCAGGTTTGCATTTGATTTCAGTTTTGTTTTAAAGCCTCCAGATTTCAACTTGCTTATTTGAATTTTTTTTCCAGTTTTTTGATCTATACTTGATCCATGAATCTGCTTTCAGATTTGAAGTTGCTCTATTTTTTTCTTTCAGATCTTTGAAATTTTCTTTTGAGTTGAGATGGTTTTGTTTTGAAGATTTCCTGGTTTGTTTCTTTACATAGTTTTTTTTCCATTTATTTCAATCTTAAGGTGATAATGCCATTTATTTATACAACTAACACATGTCTTAAACATGGACACTTGTTAAAAAAATTTCAAATTTATGTCTAAGTACTCAATGCAAATTATTTTGTTAATGTTTGTTTTTTTAAACTTTCTTTTATTTTTATTTACAAATCATGTTTATTTTCAAAAGATAATTTTCACTACTTATACTTATATATCAAAACGCATATTTACAAAAATTAGGAAACAATTTTTTTATTGGTTTTATATATATAGAAATTTTAAATTCAATATATTTAGTAAATTTCAAAATCACACTTTGTTTTATACTTATATAATTTAAAGAAAAATGGTTTGGAATTAAAATATAAATTACTAATAAAGATTTATAATTTAGTAAATACAATTTTTATTTTCAATACATTTATATTTTTAAACTTAAGATATTAAACTTATTTCAAATATAAATTTCTTTAAGTCTAATTAAATTTCAAGTGATTAAAATATTGAAGTGATTTCCAATTTTTATTGAAGTGATTAAAATATACATTACTAAGAAAGAAATCTCTCAAGTAAATATAATTTTTATTGAATTTAAGTTCAAATCTCAAATTATAATAAAATATTCACTTTTGAATTCCAAATCATTAATCTTTATTTATTTTAAAGATAAAAACATCAAGTTATCAATCTTTATATATATATATATATATATATATATATATATATATCTATATTTATTCATATCTCCAAATAAATTCAAAATTAAATTTGTAATTAAAATATTATTCAAAATATTTATTTTAGAATTTTCAAATAAAAATTCTTTTTAAAAATCATAATTACATTCATTTTCATAAACAAACAAACAAGTATTTATTAAATTTTTGGAAAACACCAGTTTAAATCATAATTAAATTCCAAAAATTAAATTTATTTTCAATTTTAATTTGATTTAAAAATGGGAATGTTACACAAATGAGCAATATAAGCTTTTAAATAAATAAGTTGGTGAACATATGAATAGAGAAATGAATTGCAAAACCTAAATAGAAATGGTTGAATGTTATGGTAAAAAGGATGGAAAATTCTAAATTTAATCCTAAATGGAAGGAGAGTTGTAATAAGGTAAAGAAAAATATAAAATGTGAATGGACTTAGGTTAGTAAATAAGTTTTAAAATCTGTATACATTAGAAAGTAAAAATTTTAATTGAATGGAGAAATAAAATTGGATCGAATTGGATTTAACTTAAATTAAAAAGGAATTGAGTTGAATTTGAATTGAATTAAAATCAAAACTCAGTTGTGTTATAAATAATCCTGAATAGAATTAAATTCTTATTTAAAATATTAAAGGAAATGGTATGAATTTAAGTTGGCTAAATAAAATTTAGTTGGACTTGAATTAAATTTGGAAAAGAATTGAACTAAATGGAATTTAAAATAAGTAAGAATGATATTGAATGATTTAAATTCTCACTCAACTAAATTCAAAATAATTATTTGGAAATGAATTTAGCGTAAGATAAATTAAATAAAAGGGTAACGGGATGAATAAAATTTTGGTAACTTGTTAAAAATTTGAAAAGAAAAATAAAACCCAGTTCTGGTATATGATGATTGAAATGGTCATGTTATTAATAAAATAAATTCAGAGATGAATTGGGAAGGTGGATTAAAAATTAAATGGATTGAAAGTAAACTGGTTGAATTAAAATTTGTAATGGATTGGAATTTGATTGAATAAGAATCAAATTAAAATGGAAATAAGATTAAGGTGAGAAGAAATGGAGTTATTTTGTTATTGAGATAACTTAAGCAAATTGGGAAATGATTGTGGTCGAGCTTTATAAGGGGCCTTGAATGAAATTTGTTTAGATATTAAAATTTTAATGCAAGTGAAAGAATTTCAATTTCTTATCGTGATGAAATAAGAACATATGAGTTGTAAATAATCCAGAATGGAATGATATTAATATAAACTTAAGTTGGATGATGAACTTGAAATGAGAATAAGGATTTGATTGAATAATTATGATAAAGTAAAATTTGTTTGGGTTATAAATAATTCCGAACGAAATAAAATTGATATAGATTGAGATGGAATAAAGTTTAAATGGTTATAAGCTTAAGTGATGGTTACTTGCATGGATAACTTTAAAATTTGCATGGAAATTGGTTGTTTGTTGTAAACGGAATTGAATTGGCTTGAAGAAGCAAATTGAGGTTGGTTTTTGAATCAATTGGAATGGATTGAAATCGTATTAAGTGGATTTGCATATAAATGAAAGTGGATCATACAAGAAATGCAAGTATATCAAGTTTAAAATAAAAATTTGACTGTGAATCAATTTGGAATTGAATTGAAGTAAATTGATGTAAGTAGGCACATGTTGGTTATGGTAAATATGAATTGAGAACAGTAAACTTGAATGTAAATCATTCAAGTGGAATAAAATGAAGTTGAATTTGTTAGGTAATTAAAATGGTGATTGAAATCATGGGATTTGCTTATAATATATGGTTAACAGGTTGAATTACGAAATTTGTTTGTTTGAACTATGTAATTGAGGTGTTTGGCAAAGATAAACGTATGGAAGGTTGTTAAAATCTTATATTGTTGAAAACTGATATGTATGTTTGAGTAAGTACAGGTACGGAAGACAATTGATAGAGTTGGAGCGTGTATATGCAATATATATTAGCCGCTTGCTTTTAAAATGCTAATCTAAGGTACGCCTACGTAATAAAATTGAAAAATGATATATATACTGTGGTTTATTTTGTTTTCCGACCGTGTGGGTCGATGTATATATTTTTATATCTATTGTATTATTGTGAAATGCTCTCCGTACAAAGGAGACGCTGTCAAAATTTTCCAAAAATTTTGGGAGCTAGAATTTTTTTGAAAGTTTTGAAAATTTTGGGTTAACTAGAAAGTTGCATTTTGAAATGGTATTGTAAACAACGCTTTTGAGTATAAATAAAGCAAATGGTTTTGGATTAAGCTAAAAGGTTTTGAGAAGTGAATGTGAGTTTTAATTAAGTGGATTTTGGGGGCAAGTAAATGAGTTTGGAAGCATTTTCCTACCTTAGCAAATTTCGGGGACGAAATTTTTATAAGGGGGAGGAATGTAACGACCCGGAATTTCGGTCGTTAGATTTTTAACATTTAATTCATTTTAAACGCTTAATGTGAATCATAATTTGATTTTGAATAAAAATATTTTGGTTAAATCAATATAATTAGTTAAAATATCGAATATGGCAATTCAATTGAAATTGGATAATAACAATTAAATATGTGGAATTGGGATAATTAGTGAATCTGGGTGTAAATAGATATAAAAATAGTTTCTAAAATTTATTTTAAGTCTACTTGGATTTAAATAATGATGCTGGACTTTTGGATGGAATCAAAAGTCGATAAGTCAAATTTGGAATTTTTATATTAATTTAATAATGGAATTTAATATAATAATGCTAATAATTAGATTTTGATTCGAAATGAATCAGCATGATTTCTAATGTGATTATAGATTCTGTATGATTTATAATTAAGTCAGTAAAGTTTTAAAATTGAAATTTTAGACGATTTCGACGATTTTGAAAATCGCTCGAATTAATCGACGAGTTAAAATAGCCTTCCGGGGCACAGTCTCGGAATTTGACAAAACAAGTTCCATTGGATCTATAATAGTTAATTATTATCGGATTTCAATTTTTGAAGCGTTTGGAGTTACCGTTTTCTCGTACGGGTGAGAAAAGCATTGAAATTTAAATCGATAATTTAATATTTTAAATCGACTCAAAAAGCTATCTTCCACATACAATCAAGTTGGGATCCGAAACACGTATCATTGTGTTCGAAATATGGGTAAAACATTACGACCGCCTATCGGCATGCGTCGTTTGGAGACCATTTGAAAATGTTGTTTTAAATTATTATTTATAAACGTGTATATATAAATATACACACGTTTAAGAGAGAGACCCTAGTTTCTTTTTCACAGGCCGCCATTCTTATTTCAATGGCCAAAAACGTTGTGATCTTCTTCTTCATTTTTCTTCAAATCCATTAAGCTTTTGCAAAAATTTCCAGCTAGAGAAGTGTAGAGCTTCTCGAGCTCTCTACATCCATACGGTGGAGTGGCCGAAATTCGTCGTGGTGGCCAGAATTTAGACCGATAGGGTTTCCATACGTGCTCGATTTTGGGGTGAAGGGGGGTGCCAAGCGAGATGATTCTCTAGCCGATGGTGGTATTCGAAATGCTCGACGTGTTGGTGGGTCCTGATCGTGCTATCGATCGTCGTGGTGATCGCGATTGTAGATGGTTCGTCAGCGATAAGGGTTCAAGCTTTCTGGACGCGCGAAGAAGATAGCGTTGATGGTCGGTCGAGTTTTTACCTGTAGGGTTTGTAATTAGAAAAAAAAGAAATTTGTTCATATTAATTATATTACAAACTATTAAACCTGCCTATCTTTTGTATGCATAGTCGGATTTCGACGAAACAGGAAGCGTCGGAATCGCAGCGACGAGCAGCCCGCTATGGTGCAGATCTGGAGTCATTCTGAGTAAGTGGAAATTTTAGATTAAATCGAATGGTTTGATTTAATTTATAATTTAAAATGCTCGGCGTTTCGAAATTCAACGTGAGTTAATCTCACTCACATCTGGATGCTGTTTAATTTAAATAGCTAATATTTAAATGTTTGATTGGTTGACTAGTTGAATATGATAATTATTATCAGATTGGATCGATGTATATTTGTGTGCTAACATCTGTGGATGCACGGAAACAGGTTGGAGGGATCCAACTGGATTCCTCACAATGTAGAAATTATTTTCATAATTGATGATGTATTTCATTTATATACTGTGATAGATTAATTTGGAAATTAAGCTGTGCTATGTTGTGATTGAATAAGTATAACCTGCCATTTTGAAATATAAATGAAAATAAAATAGATTGGGATTAAATGGAAATGAAAGGAATTTTTAAGTAATGAATTTAAGGAAATTAAATTCAGGAAATTGGTTTGGAATTTGAAGTGTTTTTGAAATTGTGATTTAAAAGGGAATGAGGAATGAAAATTTATAAACTGGATTTATAAATGAAATGGAATATTTATCGGGGAAAAAATATTGAAGATATAGATTTCCAGAGGGAATTTTTATAAGAAGTGCGAATTGTTTTCAAAATAATAGCGAGATTATTTTTAAAGGATGGGAAGTGTATTTTTCCTGGAAACTAAGCATGTTTCAAAGAAAAGTTTTCGAAGTATAAACTAGAAAGTTTTGAAAGGTGTTTTTAGAATATTTTAGAAAATTGTTATTATATTTAATTACTTTTAAGTGAAAACTAAATATTTATTTAAGTAACTATGGTATTTAATTATTTTAAAGGTAAATTAGTATTATGTTTTCTAAAGGAAATTTTATTATATGTATTTGATATAACAACCTTATATAAAAAGGAAATTTTTGATTTAAGTTATCCAAGAAACTTTTATAGATTTTCAAAAGTATATTTTGAAAAAAGAATTTAGTAACTTAATTTAAATAATTTAAGTATATACTTTGAAAGTGATTTCCAGGCAATGGGAAATGTGTTTAGAAATAAAAAGGAGTTTTATTTTTAAAGTGTTGGAAGAAATTTACGGGATTGAGACGTAAATTTGAATTGATATAAATCGAGTAGGATTTATAAAATGGTTCTTTGGTTTATTCTGAAATGAAAGTGTATTGACTGAAAGCCAAGTATACTTTTCAGAGCAATTTTATTAGTATAAGTTTAAATTTTGAAAATTGTTTTAAAAAGAACGTTTTAGAGGAATTTATTACTTTTAATTATTTTTGAATTTTAAAGTAAATCTATTCAAAATAATTTTAATAGTAATTCCTTTAAAGGTTAATGTTGAATATGCGCTTTGCGCTATATGATTTTTGTTTGATGATAATAAACATATATACATTCGCTTAAATGTATTTGTTAACGTACTATTTTAATCTTCACAGAATAAATAAATATTTGCTGAATAAAAATAAATAACACAGTTTTTGAATTCAAACGAATATTTTATTCAAACAAATATTTATTACAACTTTGATAGTACAATTTCAAGCTCTCACTATACATATACAATTTTGACTACAATACATGACATTTCACTATTTTACATCAGCACCTCACTACATATCACTCACACTCGTATTTATCTTCAACTGCATTCAAGTTTGAATCCAGCATCTGAGCGATCTGAAAAAATATAAACTAACGCAGTAAAATTGAAAATAAAATATTTTTGCGATATAAAATAAAACGTGAATTTTGAAAATGATATTTGCCTCAGTTATTTGGGTTGTTCGTCATCATTTAAATTTGAATTCATCATACACGAACAACTTGTGACATACACAGTACATTACTGTATATGCCACAAGGCCGTGCACGCCGATATATACACTTGATTGATTTACAGGGACAGGCAAGCACAGGTCAAACCCAAATGAAAAATCGGGTTCAACTCACGTGCAATAACATTGAAAATCACGACACAAGCACAAGGTCAAATCCAAGTTTTGAAACTGGATTCAACACAAGGCGACATGACATGAATGCAACGAAGACCAACATTAAAATGGACTGCAACATGGATATCACAATCAAACTGCAACAAGGCAACTAGGAATGAACAGAACATAGCAGCTCAAGTCATCAAGTCCAGACAATACAGTATGAACAAGCCAAAATGAAGTTGTACAAGTACAACAAGAAAGCAGCTCAAGTAACAAAAGTCAAGTGCAGCAATGAAACAAAATAATATGACATGAAGCAAATGAATATAGTGAATGAAATGCACAAAGACATAGCATCTGTCTCAGGTTAATAAACCAGAGAAATGCACAGTGGAATGAAGTCAAGTGATGCACATATACTTGAAAGCTACAGCATCAAGTAGACCAAGTTCATATGCAGTGAAGCAAGAATATAGCAGCAATATACATGTACCAATGATACAAGAGAAGTGAACAATGCAACAGTGTGGAAGTTAAACAGTGATAAAGCTGGAAATACAAAGACCGGCTACTCAGTGCAATACAACAATCAGATGATCAGAGCCATAGCGAACAGAGGCATCAATATGGTAACACAAATGCAACTCGACAAACAGCAAGAATATGAATGCAAGCAATACACTACAAACTGCAACATGGCGAAGACTACAAGCAACTGACACAAACAACTCAATTGCACACATGAAGTATGCAAAGAGCTCGAGCACAAGAACATGACAGCAAACAGGAAGTGCAATTCCAAGTGAAGAACCAGACTCAAGTTAGTGTACAGTGCATATATGATGCATACAAGTACAGGCCACAACATGTCAATGAAGCACAGCTGAAAACAACATGACAGTGAAAACTCAAGTCACAGTGCAATGCTACAGATAATAAAATGAAATTCATAAGCAACAACATGAACCAACTGTGCATATATGAAGCACACTCAAGGCCCAGAAATAGTACAAGGCATATCAACAGCAATGGAATCAACATGAATATCACAGGAACTCGTCAGTGGCAAGCTACAGGAATGATCAGACCAACAACAGTGTGCAACAGGGAACACAGTGTACGACTAAACTAAACATGAATACAACTGTGAAGCTACTGAAGGCACTAGTGATAAACCAAAATGCCATCGGTCAGAGAAGATGACCAGAAACGAAAATCAACATCATGTTCGAATGCAGTATCAACCAAAATTAATGTCGAAGCCGTGGAAGCATAAAGCCAAAAATCGTCACAGTCAATATTGAACGAGTCAATAATCAAAACTGTGTCAACAAAGCCGTGGTTATCACGAAAGTAAATTCAAAACCGTGTCAACCAAGGAATGCAAAAGATACGAAGATGACAAAGTCAGTTCGATTATCAATCGTTCAAGCATAATCAAACGGCCAATCAAAAGAATGTGACAAATTCAAATTATTTTATACGAACGCAAGAATAGGATTTACAAACCCTATATAAATCAAATTCACATCATCGGCAAGATCATTGAATTCCAGAAAGCATAAAATCAGTAAAAGAAAAAGCATACAATTACATACCGAAGAAGGAATTCGATCAACGAAGCAGCTGCAAAGAGCATCGAAGTCGAACAATTATCAAAGGTCGGCGCTTCAATTTGAAAGCCCTAAATTGCATCAAAGGGACGAAGCCCCAATTTGATAAGGACGAAGCCCTAAAAAGGAACGGCCGCCATTACAAACAAAGAAAGAAAAGAGACGGGTCAAATAGCAAAGGAGGCCGGCCTGCTTTTCAAAGGGGTTTTGTTTTTAAGGGGTTTTTAAATTTAATATTAGGGTTATTTCATTTTTAATTGCTTTTAATCGTATTTTCCTTTTTTCTTTTTAAACCGTTTTATTTTTTTCTAGTCGTGTGACTAGGGGACAAGCTACGTGGCGTAGCTTGAGAATTCGCAACTCCGTAGTTGAGTTGTGGCAGGGTTTTGAGCGTAGAGTTAGATTAGTCAATAGCGGGTATAGAGAGTTTACGTGTGTAAGCGAGGGACTATCTAATTTCTAGTAGAAACCTTGGGGGCAGCACGTAGGCAGCTTTTTGCCGAAGCTGGGTAAATTCTGTGTTGTTCTGTTCTGCATTTTATTATTCTGATATTATCTGTGCTGTGTTTATTCTGCAGTGATCTGTGTTAAAATTAATATACACTTCTGCAATAATTTTTATAATTAACACTATCACCCTATTCACCCCCCCTCTAGGGTGAAATCGATCCTACAAGTGGTATCAGAGCTAGGAATAGAAGTCAACATTTGTTTTAAAAATTCTATTTTTTTTGAAAAAATCAGTTTTTGTTTAAAAATTCGAATTTTTTTAAAATGGCTTCTTTTAATAATGCTTTTGCAGAAGGTCAATCCATAGTTAGACCACCAATGTTCAATGGTGAATATGCTTTTTGGAAAAATAGGATGAATTTTTTTTTGAAAACCATTGACGCTTGGGATATTGTTGAGACAGGTTATAGAATACCAACTATAATTGTAGATGATCAGGAAATAGAGAAACCAAAGGAACAATGGACAGAACTAGAAAATAAATTACAGAATACTAATGCCAAAGCTATGAATTCTATTATCTGTTCATTAGATCAATTTGAATTTAATCGTGTCTCACATTGTCTAACTGCACAGGAAATATGGCACATATTAGAAGTAACTCACGAAGGAACATCTCAAGTCAAAGAATCTCGCCTTGCCATGCTAAGCAGCGAATACGAGAACTTTACAATGGCGAAAGAAGAAAATGTCAAAGAGATGTACGGACGACTTTCCAACATCGTATACAAATCAAAAGCTCTCGGAAAAACATACACCGAATTGGAAATAGTCCGTAAAATCCTCAGAGTTCTTCCACGAAGCTTTGAAGCAAAAGTAACTGCCATTCAAGAATCGAAAGATTTAAAACAACTCAAAGTCGAAGAACTCATCGGAAATCTCACCACTTATGAGCTAGAAATGAAATTCAAGGAAGAGCGTGAAGGTGGAGATACTCGAAAGAAATCAATAGCTCTCAAAGGAACAACTGAAAGTGATGATGAGAATGATGACGATGATGATGGAGCAGCAGAGCTAGCGCTACTAATAAAGAAATTCAAAAAGTGGAATCGCAAATACGGAAATCCAGCTCGAAATCATGAATTGAAAAACAGAATAGGCAAAGCACTAGACAACCCAGAAGATCAGAAAATCATCTGTTACAAATGCAACAAACCCGGCCATATCAAACCACAATGTCCTCAAAAACGATCAAATCAAGGAAAGAAACTAAAGAAGAAAAGTTTTGCGGCTACTTGGGATGAAACTGACGAAGATGAAAGTGATAACACCGAGAGTGAGAGTGAAAAAGCAAATATGTGTCTTCATGGTGAAGTTACAGACAGTGATGACGACGAGCCAAGCGAGGTATCAAAACTCACTCATTTTGAATTACTAATTTATTTCCATGAAGTAAATGGCTGTTATGAACGACTTAGGGAAAAATATGCTAAACTTGAATCTCAAAAGGATACTTTGATAGAATGCAATAAACAACTTGATCAATTAGTTAAGAACTATCAATGTAGAATTCCTAAGTGTGATAAGTGTCCAACATTTGAAGAAGAAATTAAAAAATCGGAAATCAATATAAAATCACTTGAAAATGAAATTCTGATTTTAAAAGAGAATGAAAATACTAGGAGAGAGAATTCTATTAAAAAGTGCACACAGTTGTTAAACGAAAATGAATCTCTCAAATCACAAGTCCAACAATTGTCAACGACTTTAGATAAATTTTCAAAAAGTGAAAAATCGTTGAATATGCTATTAGGAAAGCAAACTGTTAATACGGTTAGACAAGGACTTGGATATAATAATTCGAAAATTGTTGAAAACAAGATTAATCAAGTTAATTCTATGTGCACAATTTGTAGAAAATTTGGACACGGTCACAATAATTGTTGGTATAGACCCAAACATGTGAAAACTATACCGATTTGGGTTTCAAAAGGCACAAATATAAAATCTCTCAAAGTTAAACAAATTTGGGTGCCAAAGGGAACAATTATAAATAGTTTTGGGTCTACACAAAATCATTTTTCAAAATTTTCTGCCACTAACAACCATGGACCTATAAAAACAAATAGGTCACTAAACTCTCTTCTCGTGTAGGTATGCTGGCAGGCTAAGGAACAACAGCAATGGTACTTGGATTCTGGCTGTTCCAGGCACATGACAGGCGATAAATCGAAGTTCCTTAGCCTAGAAAAGTACAAAGGTGGCAAAGTCACAATGGGGAACAATGACAAGTGTAAAATTGTCGGTAAAGGTAAAGTAGGTAACAATACATTTACCTTAAATGACGTTTTATATGTTGAAAATCTGCACCACAATTTGATATCAATCAGCCAGCTATGTGATAAAGGTATGAATGTTATCTTTGATTCTGACATGTGCAAAATTGTTGACAAATCATCAAAAGAAATCTTATTTTCAGGAAAAAGGAAAGGTAATATATATTCTCTATCTTTTGATGATCTCATCCTCTCTAAATGTTTGGTAGCTAAGGATATAGAAGTGAATTTATGGCATAGACGTTTAGGGCATGCTAGTATGAACTTATTAAACAAATTAAAAAGGAAAAGTTTGGTAAAAGGGTTGCCATCACATGAGTTTGAAACTGAAAACATCTGTAAAGCATGTACTTTGGGAAAACTTAGAAAATCATCGTTTCATGCCAAAAACAATGTAAGCACTTCTAGAGTTCTTGAACTAATTCATATGGATCTATTTGGACCTAATGACATTGCTAGCTTAGGAGGTAAGAAATATTGCTTTGTGTTAGTTGATGATTACTCAAGATATACATGGGTATACTTCTTAGCTAAAAAATCAGAAACTTTTTCATACTTCACAAGATTCGCAAAATTTGTGCAAAATGAAAAAGAAGTCTCTATTGTTTCGTTAAGAAGTGATCATGGTAGAGAATTTGAAAAATATGAATTTGAAACTTTCTGTGATGAAAACAGAATCAAACATGAGTTCTCTGCACCACGTACTCCACAACAAAATGGGGTAGTTGAGAGAAAGAATCGTACTTTACAAGAATTGGCTAGGTCTATGTTAAATGAATATGAACTACCTCTGCATCTCTGGGCAGAAGCTGTAAATACAGCATGTTATGTAATGAATAGAGTTATCATCAGACCGATTCTTAACAAAACCCCCTATGAGTTATGGTTCAACAAAAAACCAAACATCGCTTACTTCAAAGTGTTTGGATGTCCTTGCTATATTCTTAATACAGGTGATCAGTTAGGAAAATTTGAAGCAAAGGCTGATGATGGCATCTTCATGGGTTACTCTTCGAGAAGCAAAGCTTATAGAGTCTACAACAAAAAGACTAAAACAATCGTAGAGTCAATCAATGTGAAATTTGATGAAGGCATTGACGAACAGAATACATCCAAAAGCAACGTTGAAGAGGAGAAAGAAAAAGATGAATTTGAAAAACCAAAAGAAACTGCTGATGCTAGAGAAACTACCACAACTCAAGAAGTCAGAAGAAATCTGGATCCAGAAAAGCTGAAATACAAAACAGACCATCCACCAGAATTGGTAATTGGAAACCCTATAACAGGTATACAAACTCGTTCATCCTTTAAAAATCTATGTGATCTGTGCTTATATAGTGGATTTATTTCAGAAATAGAACCAAATAGCATAGATTCAGCCCTTAATGATGAAAACTGGTTCATGGCCATGCAAGAAGAACTAAATCAGTTTGAACGAAATAATGTTTGGAGTCTAGCACCTAGACCTAAGGATTATCCAGTTATAGGAACAAAATGGATTTTTAAAAATAAATATGATGAATCTGGAAATATAATTAGAAATAAAGCTAGACTAGTAGCTAAAGGATACAATCAAATTGAAGGAGTCGACTTTGATGAAACCTTTGCGCCTGTAGCTAGACTAGAATCAATTAGAATATTGTTAGCTTTTGCTTGTTACAAAGGATTTAAACTAAGACAAATGGACATTAAGAGTGCTTTTCTTAACGGAGTTTTAAAAGAAGATGTGTTTGTTGAACAACCAGAAGGTTTTGAAAGTCATGAATATCCAAACCATGTATACAAACTAAAGAAGGCATTATATGGATTAAAACAAGCTCCCAGAGCTTGGTATGAATGTCTTACATCTTATCTCCTTGAAAATGGGTTCAAAAAGGGATGTGTAGATACCACACTATTTCTGTTGCATGAAAACAATGATATTTTGATTGTTCAAATATATGTTGATGACATCATTTATGGTGCTACTAACAAGTTGTTGTATGAGAAATTTGAAAAAGTCATGCAGGAAAAATTTGAAATGAGCTTGGTTGGAGAGTTAAAATTCTTTTTAGGATTTCAAATCCAACAAAGCAATAAAGGCACATTCATTTCTCAAACAAAATATATCAGGGAACTTGTCAACAAATTTGGATTGAAAGATGCTAAACCAGCAAGAACTCCCATGAGTACAACACTTAAACTTGACAAAGATGAAAAGGGTAAGACAGTTGATCAAAAGCAGTACAGAGGTATGATTGGATCACTCCTTTATCTTACCGCTTCTAGACCTGACATCATGTTTTCTGTCTGCTTATGTGCACGTTTTCAATCTAACCCAAAAGAATCTCATTTAAAAGCTGTTAAAAGAATTATAAGATATTTATTGCACACCCCACGATTTGGTCTTTGGTATCCATCAAATGATAATTTTGAATTGAAAGGTTTTTCAGATGCTGATTATGCTGGAAACTTGGTTGATAGAAAAAGTACTAGTGGAGCATGTTTTATGCTAGGACATTCATTAGTTGCATGGTTGAGTAGAAAACAAAATTGTATTGCATTATCCACAACAGAGGCAGAGTATATTGCTTTGAGCGGTTGCTCTGCTCAAATCTTATGGATGATACAAACTTTGCATGACTATGGTCTAAATTTTAAACGTGTACCACTAATGTGTGATAGCAAAAGTGCAATTGATCTCACAAATAATCCTGTACATCATTCGCGAACAAAACATATAGATGTAAGACATCATTTTATTAGAGATCATATTTCCAAAGAAAATATCTGCATAAATTTTATTTCAACTGATTCTCAATTGGCAGACATCTTTACAAAACCCCTACCAGAAAATAGTTTTTGTAAACTACGACTCAGTCTAGGTGTTTTAGAAATTTGCTGAATATTTAACATTTTTTTTCTCCCTACAAATCATCGAAAAGAAAAATAGTGATTGAAAAAGTGATGAGTGTTGATATTGATTATATATTATAACTCGAGAAAGTATAATTAGAAAATTTATTGAGAAATGTAAACAAGAGTTATAAAACTTTTTGTTGGTAAAAATTCCATGACCATCTCTATACCTATCATATTTCTATCAACCATCATTCATCAAAATTCTATATAGTTTGTCGATATGTGGTATTTTAAACAGGAATCGTTCGTTTTTCATTTTTTAAAAATAAAAAAAAAATAAAAAAAAAATATATAAAATAAAAATTAATAACAATAAATAAATACCAAAGTGTTCACTCTCATTTAAAAGTCCTCACGGTTATGCATGGGTGAATTACTTGGAATTTGTTATGTGCTTCCATGCTCATTTAAAAGTCCTCACGGTTATGCATGTATGGAACACATATCAAAAGTTGATTTTTTTTTTTAAAAAAAAATAAACAAGTTGATTCTAATCCCATTTAAAAGTCCTCACGGTTATGAGTGGTTAGAAGATACTTGAATTCATTTTTCTAAAATAAATTTGAAATACTACTAATCTCATTTAAAAGTCCTAACGGTTATGCATGATTAGTAGATATTCAAATTCCTGATATAAAAATACCACAAATAGACACAATTGTATGGTTTTATATGATGACATCATCTCCATCATTCTAAAAGTGGAATATGCGCCTAACAATATTTTTATGATTTTTGTTTGATTTTCTATTGAAATTTAATATTTATATTCAATTGGGTTTTAATGTTGGATTAATATCGATCACTTTATCTCTATTTTCTCTATCTCTATTATTCTTTTGCTGATAACAAAAAGGGGAGAGAAAAGTTAAGATTTTGTCAAATAGAATCAATCAAAGGTCAAACAATTTTCCATTTGCATATAGGCTCATTCACACATTTTATTTGTATGCATATATGTAGGGGGAGTCATATATGTAGAGGGGGAGTATCATATAGAAAGGAAGCATTCAAATAGGGGGAGCAATTGAAATTATCAAATACATTTAATATATTCAAAATCTTAAATATATGTTTGTTATCATCAAAAGGGGGAGATTGTTGAATATGCGCTTTGCGCTATATGATTTTTGTTTGATGATAATAAACATATATACATTCGCTTAAATGTATTTGTTAACGTACTATTTTAATCTTCACAGAATAAATAAATATTTGCTGAATAAAAATAAATAACACAGTTTTTGAATTCAAACGAATATTTTATTCAAACAAATATTTATTACAACTTTGATAGTACAATTTCAAGCTCTCACTATACATATACAATTTTGACTACAATACATGACATTTCACTATTTTACATCAGCACCTCACTACATATCACTCACACTCGTATTTATCTTCAACTGCATTCAAGTTTGAATCCAGCATCTGAGCGATCTGCAAAAATATAAACTAACGCAGTAAAATTGAAAAAAAAAATATTTTTGCGATATAAAATAAAACGTGAATTTTGAAAATGATATTTGCCTCAGTTATTTGGGTTGTTCGTCATCATTTAAATTTGAATTCATCATACACGAACAACTTGTGACATACACAGTATATTACTGTATATGCCACAAGGCCGTGCACGCCGATATATACACTTGATTGATTTACAGGGACAGGCAAGCACATGTCAAACCCAAATGAAAAATCGGGTTCAACTCACGTGCAATAACATTGAAAATCACGACACAAGCACAAGGTCAAATCCGAGTTTTGAAACTGGATTCAACACAAGGCGACATGACATGAATGCAACGAAGACCAACATTAAAATGGACTGCAACATGGATATCACAATCAAACTGCAACAAGGCAACTAGGAATGAACAGAACATAGCAGCTCAAGTCATCAAGTCCAGACAATACAGTATGAACAAGCCAAAATGAAGTTGTACAAGTACAGCAAGAAAGCAGCTCAAGTAACAAAAGTCAAGTGCAGCAATGAAACAAAATAATATGACATGAAGCAAATGAATATAGTGAATGAAATGCACAAAGACATAGCATCTGTCTCAGGTTAATAAACCAGAGAAATGCACAGTGGAATGAAGTCAAGTGATGCACATATACTTGAAAGCTACAGCATCAAGTAGACCAAGTTCATATGCAGTGAAGCAAGAATATAGCAGCAATATACATGTACCAATGATACAAGAGAAGTGAACAATGCAACAGTGTGGAAGTTAAACAGTGATAAAGCTGGAAATACAAAGACCAGCTACTCAGTGCAATACAACAATCAGATGGTCAGAGCCATAGCGAACAGAGGCATCAATATGGTAACACAAATGCAACTCGACAAACAGCAAGAATATGAATGCAAGCAACACACTACAAACTGCAACATGGCGAAGACTACAAGCAACTAACACAAACAACTCAATTGCACACATGAAGTATGCAAAGAGCTCGAGCACAAGAACATGACAGCAAACAGGAAGTGCAATTCCAAGTGAAGAACCAGACTCAAGTTAGTGTACAGTGCATATATGATGCATACAAGTACAGGCCACAACATGTCAATGAAGCACAGCTGAAAACAACATGACAGTGAAAACTCAAGTCACAGTGCAATGCTACAGATAATAAAATGAAATTCATAAGCAACAACATGAACCAACTGTGCATATATGAAGCACACTCAAGGCCCAGAAACAGTACAAGGCATATCAACAGCAATGGAATCAACATGAATATCACAGGAACTCGTCAGTGGCAAGCTACAGGAATGATCAGACCAACAACAGTGTGCAACAGGGAACACAGTGTACGACTAAACTAAACATGAATACAACTGTGAAGCTACTGAAGGCACTAGTGATAAACCAAAATGCCATCGGTCAGAGAAGATGACCAGAAACGAAAATCAACATCATGTTCGAATGCAGTATCAACCAAAATTAATGTCAAAGCCGTGGAAGCATAAAGCCAAAAATCGTCACAGTCAATATTGAACGAGTCAATAATCAAAACTGTGTCAACAAAGCCGTGGTTATCACGAAAGTAAATTCAAAACCGTGTCAACCAAGGAATGCAAAAGATACGAAGATGACAAAGTCAGTTCGATTATCAATCGTTCAAGCATAATCAAACGGCCAATCAAAAGAATGTGACAAATTCAAATTATTTTATACGAACGCAAGAATAGGATTTACAAACCCTATATAAATCAAATTCACATCATCGGCAAGATCATTGAATTCCAGAAAGCATAAAATCAGTAAAAGAAAAAGCATACAATTACATACCGAAGAAGGAATTCGATCAACGAAGCAGCTGCAAAGAGCATCGAAGTCGAACAATTATCAAAGGTCGGCGCTTCAATTTGAAAGCCCTAAATTGCATCAAAGGGACGAAGCCCCAATTTGATAAGGACGAAGCCCTAAAAAGGAACGGCCGCCATTACAAACAAAGACAGAAAAGAGACGGGTCAAATAGCAAAGGAGGCCGGCCTGCTTTTCAAAGGGGTTTTGTTTTTAAGGGGTTTTTAAATTTAATATTAGGGTTATTTCATTTTTAATTGCTTTTAATCGTATTTTCCTTTTTTCTTTTTAAACCGTTTTATTTTTTTCTAGTCGTGTGACTAGGGGACAAGCTACGTGGCGTAGCTTGAGAATTCGCAACTCCGTAGTTGAGTTGTGGCAGGGTTTTGAGCGTAGAGTTAGATTAGTCAATAGCGGGTATAGCGAGTTTACATGTGTAAGCGAGGGACTATCTAATTTCTAGTAGAAACCTTGGGGGCAGCACGTAGGCAGCTTTTTGCCGAAGCTGGGTAAATTCTGTGTTGTTCTGTTCTGCATTTTATTATTCTGATATTATCTGTGCTGTGTTTATTCTGCAGTGATCTGTGTTAAAATTAATATACACTTCTGCAATAATTTTTATAATTAACACTATCACTCTATTCACCCCCCCTCTAGGGTGAAATCAATCCTACAGTTAATTGATTTAGAGTAGTTTTATTTAAAATGTTTTAAGTATATATTTTTGAGAAAAATGATTTAAATTGTTTTAAAATATAAAGTATTTGGACTTGGTTGTTTTCAGTGGAAATAGAAAATATTTGGGGAATTTATTCCATGTCAAAAGGGTGGTTTGAAACTGTTTTCAAAAAGGGTAGAAAATGGAAATATATCTTGCGAAGATATTTTGAAGATAATAAATAATTTGGGAAATTATTTATTGTTTGATAGTTGTTTGTGAATGTTAATTGATAGCTAAACAACCGACTATCAATATTGGCTAATGCGTTGATCGTTTCGAAGAGACCGGGATCGGGATTAATTTCTCGAAAACCACTTCGATCCGGTTTGTTCGTTTTCGTGAGGAAGACGAGTTTGGATTCGAAGATAGAGCAGTGAAGTTCAAGGGCTAGTCGCTACTAATCCTGAGGTGATTCCAAAATGGATGCAGTAGGAGTATTGCCTTCGGTTCCGTTCGAACTCGGGACGGACTTGTATGGATGAATGCTTTTGGAAAATTGTCAGGTGGACGGTGGGCATTCTAAGTGAAACGTTCTAAAAAGGTAACGCTTAGCCTCAAGCCACATCAACCGGGAATGACTGAAAATCAGGGGATATGCAGCAAGGCTAAGTGGATAGCACCCATTAGGGTGAGGTCATCCCTGTCTAGATGTCCCTTTTTATTCGGCTTAGTGGTGCGGTTGGTGATCCCAAACGTGGGGTGATCTTACTCGGGATTATCCAGTAAGGGGTAGTCCTAGTCTTGTGTTGCAGGGGGTTGGGAGTAATCCTCGGTATTGTGATCTAGGCCAAGTACTGTGATAGGTGGTACCAAGTGCCTAGTCATTCGTTAGAAATTCATTCCCCCTACGCGCCTTGTACAGTTTTAATTATAGAACCCACTTTGTGGCTAGTAGCTGGAATTTAATCATGTAACAATTTCGGCTATTTTGAATAAGTATTTGTATATAGACACTATTATAATATCAGAGGATTTTGATAAAAAGTGTTTTGGCAAGCGTAAGGTAAAAACCCGACATGTTTATTTGTGGCATGGTCTTACGAGATGCTTTTGATTTTAAAAAGGATTTTGAAACTTTAATAATCAACGTGGGTCTATTTTTCTCACGCTGGTATTCCAGACTGACTCGGGTGTTATTTTATTATAATGCTCGGGTCACACTGAGTATTATAGATTACTAGGAAAGGATGTTATGGAGCTCAAGAGAGGAGCTGGAATCCAAGACGTATTACCGTATTTGTTTATATCCGCTGCTGTGATTGTTTGAAATTGTCAGGCTGGTAATTGTTGTTTGTTTGTGATACTCTGATTATGTAATATATAAAACAGATATAGTTCTCATTTTGTGTAAAGATCTGTTATTGACTATTATATATTGTTCCACTATGATTGTGAGATTCTGTTATTGTTTAGTTCCTTCTTTCTTCTATCTTCTTTCTTTTCCCTCAACAATTTGTCTTTTCCGGCACTCGAGCATTGGCATATTATCCTGTGGTGTATTTTGCGTCGATTTTCGGGAGTCGAGAAGGGCGGGTCGTGATATATAGGATCTTATAAAGGAATATTCAATGATGTATGAAATTGGAGTACATACTGAAATTTCAAGTAAATCGATAATTCATAATTGGTGCAAACAAAGTATATTTTAGGAGTTACCTTATTGGAAAGATCTCTTACTTCGGCATAATATCGACAAGATGGACAAAAAAATGTGTTTGATAAAGCGTTTAATAATATCTTGAATATTAAAGGGAAAACTAAGGATGATTTGAATTCAAGACGTGATATAGAGTAATTATGTAAATGTCCAAAACTTCATATGAATTCCAATGTCAGTAAAATAACCCAAAGCATGCTACGAGCTAGATAACAAGCTAGTAAAACTTGTGTTATAGTAGGTGGAAGGACTAAGATATCCTGATGGGTGATTTCTTTTAATCTCCATAGATGTGTTAACTTTAAAAACAATAAAATCAGTGGGATGAAAAGACATGATTACCATGTTATGATGAAAAATTTATTACCTATGGTTTTCAAAGAACCGTTGCCCACAAAAATATGGAATGTTACAATAGAATTTAGTTTGTTTTATAAATAGCTTTGTTTAAAAAAGTCAACTATATACATAAACTAAAATATAATATCTGTATACTACTTTGCAAACTTGAGAAAATATTTCCTTCAGGATTCTTTAATGTAATGGAGCATTTACCTGTTCATTTTCCAACCAAAACTTCTTCGAGGTCCTATGCAATATGGATGTATGTAGCTATTTGAGAGGTAATATTGAATATTTGTAATATTAATTTTAGTTTAAAAATTAAATTGAATTAATTTTGTAATATGTACTTGAATCATTTGAAGAAAAAAGTAAGAGAAAAACACGAGTTGAAGGTTTAATTTGCAAACCATATCTTGAAGAAGATGCTTCATTCTTTTTCTCTCATTATTTCAATGACCGTGTGAATTTATTATTTGTAAGCGTTCCTTATAATGATGAAGTCATCGAACAAAATTCTTCCCAAGTAATGTTATCTATTTTTAGGCAACATGGTCGACCTGTTGGAAAATTTGCGAAACTATGATTAGACGATAGAGATTACCATATAGCACACATTTGTTTCTTAATTTTGCTAAAGTTGCACCATTTGTATGGTAATATTAAATAATAATCCTCGATAGATGAATTTCCAAATTCATACTTATTTCATTTATACTTATAGATTATAATGCAATATATTATATATATTTGAAGTATTTACGAAGCGCAACATTCATGTGGCGATCTCAGTAAAGAATTTGCTAATGGTTTTCGAACTACGTTTATGCTCTAAGAAATTGTGTCGGTGATGAAGGATTAAAAGATCTTGCGATAGGACCCAGAATAAACGTCAATACTTATTCAATATTTTTTGTCAATGGATTTAAATTCAACATTAAAGAATATGGTGTTGAAAATTTAACCTATAACAGCGATGTGTTTGTCAAAGATAGTGTTGATCTAGATGTAAAAGATTTTTACGGTGACTTGGTTTTAGAATTGACATATTTTACACAACCTGTAGAAAAGGTTTTGTTAATCAAATGCAATTGGTTCAACAATGTTGTTGGTTCTGGAATCAACATGCACAAAGATTATAAGCTTATTGAAATAAAGCATACCTCACGTTACTATAAATATGATCCCTTCATATTAGCTAAGTAAGCATTACAATTTTTGTTAATCAGTTTTTTGGTCAACACCCCAAATAACGCTTTCAATAGGAAAGAGGAGGTTAGTTAAGTAGAATGGGACATTAGCCTTAATTATTGTCTTTGTTCATTGCTCCAAAAATCGTCGAATGCAAATATGAAGAATCACAATGTGGCTATAAGGTTTAGCCTTTCAAGCGGAAGGTTATCTATTAGAGATAAACTTAATTAACGTCTTCATGTAGCATTTCTTTTTAACATGAATGAAAATTAACTAGGTACACTCTTTTAAAGTTGTTCTCCAGAATTCTTGAGAGGTTTGAATGATTGCTATCTACGAGAATATGGTAAATAAAGAAATCCTTGGTAGTGTGTGAGAACCTTTGGACTTATTATAAAGACTAATCATTCTTAGGAGGTTGGACATAACCTGGCCGAAATTTATTATAATACTAACTGTCATATTTGACCTTATTATCATGTACTTAGATTGTTCCGAAGGGTTTGACCGGTGGACAAATGTCCATGGAAGGTTAGGTTACTGCTTGGGCACAAGTATCTACTATTTTTGGTTGAATGATTCCAGTCACAATGCTAATTACCCCGGAAGGTATTACTTGTATCGACCAAGATCAGTTGTCGGCCCTTCAAACTTATTGGCTTGAACCCTTTGGAGGAACTGATCCTGTAAATCAATGTTATAACAACAAAGAGATAAGCAATTGATAAAATGGTTCATGAAATCATAAGACTTCCCCTGCCATCCATAATAAGACTTTACTTGTATTGAATTTCCTTAAATCAAAACCCCAATTAGGTTATAGAATCGCGACCAAGAAGTTACAAGTTTTTTGGTTGAGTAAAAAGTCCCCCCAAACTGGACCCCTTGGGTCCTATTTATAGATATGGGTGGCATCCCATTAGCCTTATGCCTTCATCCGGTACGGAAGGTAGCTTTTGGTATGCGGTTGTAAATCTTCCAATCTTTCCTGAACAAAGTTTCTTGTACACTGTTGTAGGCCTTTCATTATTGTCGGAAGGTTCGTTGATTGTGTATCATCATAATCTGCCGAATTCTGCCAAAAGGTTATTTCTTTCACTTGTTTTCAAGAAGCCGTTGCCTTTACCGGATGGTTTGTTATATGCATCGCACGTGAACCTTTCGATCCCACCAGAAGGTTTATAGCCTTTGTGAACCCTTTGGCCTTAGCAGAAGGTCGCTTTTTCCTGGTTGACCACTGCCGAAAGTTGTATCTTCCCTGGGTGATGGCGGAAGGTTTCTTTTCCATTGACTTGTAAACGCTGTTTTTATATAAACCTTCAGGTAACATCGGAAGGTGTCTTGCAGATGTATCATCTGGCCTGAAAAGCTCATTGCATTTTCGAAAGGTTTGGCGTGAGGCCAAGTCTTTGTTTCCTCTTGTTTGCTTCCTCCGAAGCGTAAGCGCCTCCTGATCATTGTAGAATGAAACTTTACTTCTTCCATGAAAGGTCTTGAGTCGCTTCATATTATTGACTGCATCCCTTCGATCTTTCCATAAGGTATGATCCTGCTCTTTTCCTTTCTTTCCTCTGTTTAAGTTCTCATAGCTTAAGCGGAAGGTGAATTTACATTTCCCCCCCACCCCATGCGAAGGTATGCACTTGAATCTCCAAGTCATTCTTTCTAAGAATCATGGAGTTTTTGGCTTCCTCTTCCTGTAAACATAAATTCCAAGTACAAGTAAAAGAGCCCTTTTAAACAATTTTACCTTCTTCACAACAAGGAATTCATTTTTCATTCGTTTTTTTATAAAACTTGATTTATAAGAAGGAGGCCATCTTTTAGCAAATGTGAAGTTTAGATCTATTCTTAACATCGAGTTAATAATATGATTCATCTAAACTCTATTCTGGTAATTTAAAGCTTTCTTTTTACCTCTCCAATTTTTTTAAAGTTGTAGGGCTAACCCTTCTGATGGAACCAAAAGGTATTTCAACTTTTACTTTACTTACTGTCGGCAAGTCTAAATGGCCCAATGCTTAATCCTTCCGACAACAAGTTTTTGCTGGAATTAGAAAGTTCTATACCTTCTGATTTCTTCCTGCTATTTAAAATATTATACAATTAAGTAACAAATATATAAATTCACCTTCAGTTGTTTAACATAACTTAAGAAATTCAACCATACATCTAAATATTCATATATATATATATATATATATATATGTATGTATACATATACTTCTTCGTACTACACTTTTCAAAATGATCTATCACGTTAACATCCTAAAGATAAACATCGAAAGTGACCAAAAAATAGTAACATGTCTTCTTTCTCTTTATTCTACGTCCCCGCTGGAAAAGGCGGAAGGTGTGGAGCTAAGTCAATGGAGTTGATGATAATGGGCTCAACCTATATTGGCTGATATGGAGAATAAATTATTAAAGCTAGATTCTCTATTGAAACATCCTAGATGTCCAAATCCATCCAAATGCGTTCGTAGCCAAGTCCAAAAGCAAAGAGTACGTTGCTTTAATATATGGATTGATAAAATTTGGTTGCGGGTGAGCAGCATTACTGGATTCCGTGCTAGCAACCTCTTCCGCTTCTTATGGAAGGTTTAAGATGCTCAATGCAAAGCAACAGCAACAATAGAGTGCTTCCGCATTAATGAAATTGGGATGAATTTGATGGAGGTTGCAAGCAACCGTTGATTCTTTCCTTTTTTGTTTTGTTTTATTTTGTTCTTTTAGAAATAAATGCCCATATAACGAAAATTGGAAGGGAGAGAAGGAGGAAGCTAAACGGAATGTGTCAGTGATTTTGGTGCAAAAAATGAAGGGTTCTTTCATTCTCTAGAATTTTATCATTAATGGCTTTCGTCGTTTTTCACGATTGTTGTTGTATTTTATAACTTGAAAATAATTTTTAAACCTTGTTTAGTGAAAATCCGCATACAGCAGCCCTGACTCGACGTATTATTATTATTATTATTATTATTATTTTCTCTTCCTTTTTTAGAAGGGTTCTGATTTATCAATATAAGCATGCTTTCATGTTTTTCCTTAGGTCCATTTTGTGTAAGCCGGAGGGATGATCATAAACACGCGACACGTAACTATTTTCATGAATATACATTTCTCACTGCATATCTTATGTTTGGCTAGTTTGTACGAGGATTCCCAGATTACCTGTTTCTTGATTTGAGTTACCTTAAGAGATCCGTCTAGTCAACATGCCCAATAGGGTAAAACCTTCTTCAAAAGTGACTTAGTATAGAGAATTATAAAATAAATGGTTCTTGTAGTAATTTTCAACTCGAAATGTCCGTCTCGAAAATAAGAATTCAAAAGTTAGTTTGGTACTACAAACCTTTGGAACCATAATTGGTAATCTTGTTTAGAGTGCCAATTTCATGATGCCTATTAGTTTCACATGAATGGTTAGCCAAATCTTAAGCATCTTAATATATTTAATATATTCTTCATACCATAATAACACCGTGTTTTATAACGTGATGTGAGGTTTACAATATTGCAAATTCTACCTATTTTGCTACTTTTCATTCACACCTTGTTTGTCCCTGATTTAAACATACCCTTCGAGGGTTGATATTCTTCTCTACTTCCAGCTTTAATTCATGGCTTCTCTCTAAATCCGCTGCTCTTCTGACTTTTCTACGAAACATGTAGCATGTGGCATTCTTAATTATTAGCTTGAAAATTACAAATAAACCTGAAAGGCGCCATTTTCCTAGATTAACAAATCTTTGTGGCAATTATATATAAATATAAAAGGAATTCATTTAAAATGCTAAGGCCTCATTTTTTATGATGAGGGATGACCGTAGATTTAGCTCCTTTCACTTGCTCGGCATTCCTGAAAATAGTTAATTCTGAGCTGCACATAATTATTGAATTCTAGCATTCATTTAATAAAGACTGTGTGGGGACGTTTATGATTGAGATCTCGACAGTGTAGTTTTTGGATTTATTCCTTGTTATTGAGGGAATCTGACAATAAAAAGGCTTAAAGTATCCTTTAGGAGATTGTAATAGTAGCAGTATTTTTCCAAGAATATTTTTCGACTTGGGTCAAATTATTTGAGATGAGTAGAAGTCCAAAGATTCCATATCCAGATTAGGGATTTCAATGACCAGTAGCCTTAGGATATAAACCATTCAGTCTTAATGATGGACTTTTACAAGATGCTATCGGGCTTAGACCAGGGTATTAAGAAATATTAAAATCATACAACAGTCGTTCTTTGGTATATCCGTGTTATTTCCCATGATGAACAGCATAAGGACAGAAATTTATATTTGCTGGTAAGAGACTAAGGCCTTTAATCTGGAATAAATAGTGAAAGTCTGAAAAGCCGTACGCGGTAGTTTAGTATCATAGGTTCAGATTCCTTGTAGAACACTAGATAATTAACATAACACCAGAAATTTATTCACATTGGCAGTTAACAACGAAGGACTAGAGATTTAGTGTGGTGATGAGCAATAATAGATGGAATTACCACTCTTGATAATAAGTGATAAAAGACGAAAATGCCACTCTCAGAATCTTCATATTGAGAGTTCAAAATATTACTCTTCGATAACAAGTGATGAAAGACCAGAGTATTATCTCTGTTAATAAATGCTCGAGGAACGGAAGCGTACATCCTAATAATGAGTGGCAGAAAGTCAATAAACCAATTCAGCGTCAATAATGGAAGTTCAGTAAACCAATTTTGGTAATAAATAATTATTGATCGTAATATTCTTTGCGGCATTTGACGGTTGCAATTTAGAGCATTACTTTAGACATTAATGATAGAAGTCCCGAAACCCATTTTTTTGGAATTTAATAATAGGAAACCAAGATACCGTTTTTGATAGTTAATAGTTGAAGTCCAGAATGTCATTTCTGGCAACTGATAGTAGAAGACTAGATTACCATCCCTGGTAATTAGTAATAGAAGTCCAGAATTCCATTCATAGGAATTAATAATAGAAGACCAGAATACCATTTCTGGCAATGAATAATTGGAAACCAAAATTCCATTTTTGGCAATTAATAATAGAAGACTAGAATACCATTTTTGGCAATTAATAATAGAAGACTAGAATACCATTTTTGGCAATTAATAATAGAAGGTCAGAATACTATTTCTGGTATTTAATAATAGAAGACCAGAACACCATTTCTGGCAGTTAAAAATAGAAGACCAAAATACTGTTTGGCTGATGTTCATGGGAAGAAGTCAGTGACTTCTTCCTAATTCTCTTGTTGAATGCGCCTTCTCCAGGCTTTGATGATGTCTTGCATGATTTTACTTTCTCGGGCCTGAGTTTTCTTTGTCCATTTGTCATTTGTTTTGGCATGGATAAAGGCTTACGCCCTCCCTCCAGGAGGTGCCTTGACTTGGCCATCTTAGTGCTACCAAGGGCTTTCTACCATCATTGGTAGCCTACCTTTTTAGGTAGTCCAAGTTTAGGGAGAACTCTTCTTCCGATCATGTAGACTTTTCTTATTTCGAAAATAGAGCTTTTATTTTATGGTTTGGTTAATCCCATACAAACTATTTTGGATTCCCTTGTTGTAGAAAGTGTAGGACCATTTTTCTAAGTACTTTGCAATGGTTAGTATCATGTCTGTTCATGAGATGTAAATTGCAATATACTCCTTTGAACTTTTCTGAACCCGGCCTTTTCTTTTGAAATGGCCAATAGTTCAGTTCCTCTTTGGTTTTAGTATATATGTCCTCGATTGATGTCGTAAGATTGTACTCTCTAAAAAATATTAATTTTTGAGCTGTTCTTGACTAGCGTCTAAACCTTTTACGGCTTGGTCCAAATACTTCTTCTTAAGGAATGTGTAGGATCGATTTCACTCTAGAGGGGGAGGGTGAATGGGATGGTACTAATAATTATAATAATTTAATGCGAAAGTACATAAAATAATTACAACACAGATATAGCAGAATAATAGCAGCACAGATAATAGCAGAATAATAAAAAGCAGAGATAGAACAACACAGATTTACCCAGCTTCGGCAAATATGTGCTGCCCCCAAGGTTTCTACTAGAAATTAAGTAGTCAGACGCTTATAAATGTAAATTCACAACACCCGCTATCGACTAACCTAATTCTATGGTCGAAACCCTAACACAACTAAGCCACTGAGTTGCGAATTCTCGAACTACACCACCGTATTTCGTCCCCTACTCACACAACTAGATTTTACAAAAGTTTAAAAGAGACATACAAAATTTAAAAACATTTTAAAAGCAAAATCCTAGTTTTAAATAAAGTAAGCCCAAAGCTATTTAATCCGGCCCAAAATAGTGACAAAAAATATCCCTCTTTTCCTTTTATAATTTCGGCCCGTATCCTATTTTTTCTTCAATCATTCCTCTTTCAAATTTAGGGCTATGCGAATTTGAAGAGGCCGACTTTATTGATGGACCTACTGTCGAACTTCAATTGATGCTTCTTCGATCTTGTTCTTTGCTCAGCTTCGATTCTTCAAAAATTTGGCGAGCGTGTATACTTGGTTGAAAAATTGGTACGTGATGTTGCTTTTCGATTTCGATTACGCTCGACTTTTTATTCAAGTTATTGATTTAATTTTGATTTAAGAGTATACCCTAAATGTTTATTTTGAACTCGAATAATTTACTGCTAATGATGTGAACGGGTTTTATAGGGTTGAAATTCCTAAATTTTCGATCAAATTTATTGTTTGAATTCTTCACTCGTTATTCTTTGGCCACTGATTTTCATTTGATTGGTTGTCATTGATCCTGACCTATTCAATACGTATATTTTTAAGTTATACTTGCTTGGTCACCATGGCATTGACTTTCATATTATGATAATCTAGACTTTGGATTTTGATTCCATTCTTTATGTGTTGACATCGGCTTCTTAATTTTTAAGATCATTGACTTGGTTGAGCTTTGCCTTGGTCGCCACGGCATTGACTTTGGTGATAATCTGCTCCCCTGGCTTAGACTTTGTTATTTAAAATTTGAGTTAATTCTTGCGACTTCGTTTATGGTATAGAAATTTGCTGACTGCACCTGACCATGCCTTTGTTAACAATTTCTAGTATTTTGGTTTCCACTGCATATATATATATATATATATATATATATATATATATATATCTGCGTGCGTGTGTGTTCACGCATGTATATATGTAGATTGTGCTCTATCCACGCTGTGTTGATTGAAAACGAACTTGTTCGATTGTTGCTTGATCACTGTCACTGCTCAATGGACCTGGTTACATGCACAATGTATATATATATATATGCTTGTTGTACTGTGTCTTTTTGAGATCCGATCATGCTTCATTGTATATGCATTTTGTAATTGAGTCTGTCAAATTACATTTTGGTTTCACTTGAATCTGGTTTGTAGCCTCACTTCCATACTGTTGTGTTGTATGTGGTGTTGTTCTCGAGTCATGTATCATGTATATGACTGGTGGTCACTACATATATTCATGTTGTCTTGCTATGTGATTCGATGCACTTGTATATGACTTCATGTCGGTGATTGTTTTCACTTGTGTAGTTCTGAACGTACACAGTTGAGTTTTGTTCCACTGTGCAATTTGCTTGAAGTTGTAGCCTTTATGTAGTCTCGTTCTTTTGAAACTGCCTTTGAGCTTTCACTTTGCTGTTGTATGCCTCTGTTGCAGTTTGCACTTTTGTTCTTGTGCATTTGTGTGCACTGTCAACTATTTGTACTGGTTCAATTTGCACTTTGTTGTTTGTTGTAGCCAGACTCGTTTACGTGCATGCTGTTTCATGGTTCACTTGAGTTTCTCTTGGAGTCTTGGTTATTGTATACATGTAAATATGTATGTAATGGCTGTCTTGTTGAGTTCATCCTGGTTTGCATTATGCTGGTTGTCACTCTGTTTCATTTTTGTACATCTCTGTCTGGAGTAGTTCTGGACTATATATACATGTGCACCACTGTTATCTTGATATTGCTTTGTTTGCATTGAGTTGATGTCCACTTTCTGTTAGTCTTCATGGGCTTACTGGTCTGGTGCGGTTTGACTGGTCGAGTATTTTTCAAATGTACACAATGTATTTTGGTCGAGGTTTGTTCGAGTCATTAAAAACTTGAACATTCTATTTTTTTGGTATTGCACCTGAGTTGAACCTAGCTTTGGCTCGGGTTTGACCTTGTGCTCACCTGTTGCTGCAGTTTTATCAAGTGTATATCGGTGTGCATGGCCTTATGGCATGTACAATGATACACTGTGCATGTCACGGGTTGTTTGTGTATGATGAATTCAAAATAAATATGCTGACGAACGACCCAAATATTCGGGGAAAATATATTTTCAATAATACATTTTATTTTACACTACAAAAATATTTCCTTTTCAATTTTATTGCGTCAGCGTGTATTTTGCAGATAACTCAGGTGCGAGATACAAATGGGAATATAGCTGAAGAACAAATATGAGTGAATGAGGGATATGTGGTGAGAACAATTATGTAAATTGAAATGTATTGTAATTGAAATTTTTTATATATAGTGAGAGAACAAATTTGTACCATTCAAAATCGTAAAAAATTATTTGTTTGACTAAAATATCTATTTGAATTCTAATTCTGTTTTATTTATTTTATTCTGCAAATATTTATTTATTTATTCATATGAAAAATAAAATAGTACATTAACAAATACATTTAATTGAATATATATATATATATGTGTGTGTGTGTGTGTGTGTGTTACCATCAAACAAAAATCATATACTAGCATATTCAATAGAATGGACTTTCTTTTCATGACTCGTTTGCTTTCTTCCAAAGGCTTTCCATCCAATCTCGAGGTCTCCGTTAGAAATCACTTGGTGATTCCTATGTTTCCGCCAGGCAGTCCTTTTACCCATCTTACTTTTTCAGCCGTGGAATTTTCCAGATGCTCATGCATTCCCTGGGGTGATAGGCCTTACTTATGATCCTATTCCATTTGTTTAAGAAATTATCATAATCTTTTATCATTTCTTTTTCAAAGATGTTTCCTTGGGAATATGATTGCATGGTTTTCCTTATCTTGTTAAACAAGTTGTCGCTTCTATTTACTCCTCTTCCAAGTGCAAAGATCAAGGTTGGTCCCATGCGGAAGGGGTTTAAGCTTTATTTTTTTGAATCATAGGATTCCACTTTCTTTCTGTTTATAATTCTCAAGGCTTCAAGCCTTAACCTTTATTCCTCATTTTGATTAGAATCTTTGTTGTATACATAGGAAAATTTGGTAAATTAGGGTTTAGAAGATCCTTGTCGGACCTCTTGAATCTTTTAGCCATAATTGAATCAATAATAAGTGATGTTGATGTGAAATTAGCTCGATGTGAGTCGAAGAACTGTAGTGTTGGAAGATCTAACAAGTCGGAGGTTCGAGCCCTCCTTATAGCGCCAAAATGTTAACTAGATTTTTTGTCAACACCCTTAATAACGCTTTCAGCAGGAAAGAGGAGGTTAGTTAAATAGAATGGGACATTAGCCTTAATTATTGTCTCTATTCTTTGCTCCAATAACCGCCGAATTCAAATCTGAAGAATCACAATGTGGCTAGAAGGTTTAGCCTTTCAAGCGGAAGGTTATCTATCAGAGATGAACTTATTTAGAGTCTTCATGAAGCATTTCTTTTTTACATGAACGAAAATTAACTAGATACACTCTTTTAAAGTTGTTCTCTAGAACACTCGAGAGATTTGAATGATTGGTCTCTGTGAGAATAAGTTAAATAAAGAAATCCTTGGTGGTGTGTGAAAACCTTTGGAATTGTTGCAAAGATTAATCATTCTTAGGAGGTTAGACTTAACCTGGCCGAAAGGTACTAGAATACTAACTATCAGATTGGACCTTATTATCCTGTAGTAGATTGTTCCGAAGGGTTTGGGTGGTGGACTAATGTTCGCGGAAGGTTAGGTTACTGCATGGGCACAAGTATATACTAATTTTGGTTCAAGAATTCTAGTCACAATGCTAATAACCCTGGAAGGTATTACTTATATCGACCCAGATCAGTTGTTGGCCCTTCAAACTTATCGGCATGAACCCTTCGGAGGAACTAATGTTGTAAATCAATGTTATAACAGAAAAGAAATGAGCAATTGATAAAATGATTCACGAAATCAGAAGATTTCCCTTGTCATTCATAATAAGATTTCACTTGTATTTAGTTTCCCCAAATCAAATCCCCAATTAATGTTACAGAATCATGACCAAGAAGTTACAAGTTTTTTGAATGAGGAAAAGTCCCCCCAACAGGACCCCTTAGGTCCTATTTAGAGATGTGGGTGGCATCCCATCAGCCTTATGGCTTCATCTGGTACGGAGGGTTTCTTTTGGTATGCAGTTGTAAACCTTCCGGTCTTGCCTGAAGATATTTTCTTGTACATGGTGTAGGTCTTTCATTATTGTTGGAAGGTTCGTTGATTGTGTATCATAATAGTCTACCGAATGCTGCCAAAAGGTTTTTCCTTCACTTGTTTTCAAGAAGTCATTGCCTTTACCAGAAGTTTTGTTATATGCATAGCATATGAACCTTTCAATCCCACTAGAAGGTTTATAGCCTTTGTGAATCCTTTGGCCATAGAGGAAGCTTTTTCCTGCTTGACTACTGCCAAAAGTTGTATCTTCCCTGGGTGACGGCAGAAGGTCGTTTTTTATTGACTTATGAGTGCCGTTTTTATCTAAACCTTCCGGTAACATTGGAAGGTGCCTTGCATGTGTATTATCTGGCCTGAAAAGCTCATTGCGTTTTTGGAAGGTTGGCGTGACGCCACGTCTTTGTTTCCTCTTGTTTTCTTCCTTCGAAGGGTAAGCTCCTCCTGATCATTGTAGAACAACACTTTATTTCTTCCATTAAAGGTCATGAGTCGCTTCATATTATTGACTGCATCCCTTCAATCTCTCCGGAAGGTCTGATCCTTCCCTTTTCCTTTATTTCCTCTGTTTGTGTTCTCATGGCTTAAGTGGAAGGTGAATTTTTCGAGTAACAATTTTATTTTGCTCCGTATCCATCCCTAAAAAGAGATAAAGCAGAGTGGTCGGCTATTTCTAAAACAAAGCAAGATTCACATTTGATGGAAATAACATTCTGGACGAAGCATCTTGTCATGTAGATGTTGTGCCAAATAATGAAAATAACAACAACTGACGATCATGCTAATTTTGGGCCTTTGAACGATGAATCAAATGTTTTAATAGAAGTATTTGACAGTACAGAGGAAAATGATATAGAATACGAGACGCGTCTGAATCAGGAAACAACGAAGACTGTTTATTAATTACCGATGATGTAATAATGTATATATAACGTATATATCGCTTTCTGTATAATTTATAATTTGAGTTTCCTCTATTATTACGATGATGACTATGTTGTGAGCTATGTATTATTCTATTTTATTAATTCTATGTGTGTAGGAGATCATGTTCCATTTTTGTAGTTTTAGTGGAAGTTATATGTGATTTTTAATCATACATGTTTTCTAATAATAAAATGATACGTTTTTTTCATTATATGAAATAATATGTTTGTGCAGATATTATGTATCATAGAAGAACTTCTAGATCTCATTCTTTAGGTTCTTCTGTTGTTGGCGAGGGTGCTAGCAACTTTGTTGATTTACGCCCACGGACGAGTGTGACTCCCAAAACATCCGGGTAAGTATAAAATTTAATTTATTGCAATGTTATCAATATTTTGTGCATGTATATTTTTTATGATTTATTAAATGTCTACATCAAAATTAATACCGATGTTCTAAGCTGTAGACTTTTGGCTATATTATGGTTGTCTCTAGGAAAGCATACATGAGTCGGATGTCGGGTTGTTGGCCGACATGGGATGAAATCCCACCTTATATTAGAGATGCTGCATAAGCCGACTTGTTGGTAAGTATAAATTTATAATTCATTTGAAAATGATATATTTGGTCTTTGAAAATTAATGTACTACATATATTTCATTTTAATTTCAATGTGTAGGCTGCAGTTGTTGTAGACAAGGAAGATCAATAGCTATTTAGGAACCACTGGAACAAGAAAATGAGGAAAAACTACAGTGACACCCTCTTGAGCATAAAACACAAAAATAAAAAAACCAAATTAGATGAGTGCTAATGTTAAGCTAAATTTCTTTAGCATTGGGAAAGTCCCACCACGAAAGTAAGTTTTCTAGTTTTATATATTTGTTATAATTTGTTTGAAGTTTGTCTAATTTTTACATTAATTTAGTCAATCATATTTTTAAGTGCTTATGGTAAATATAACTTTTATTTTAAATTCACAGGAAGTATCTACGTGGAACTCGACAAATAGGAATAAAAATGTTATTACACACCTTGGCAAATAATAATCCTTCAAACAATATTGGAATGAAATGGTAAATTTATAATTTAAGATTATAAAATACTAATAATATTGTTTAATCGTATATATATATATATATATATATATATATATTTGTTTAATCATATATAATTTCAAGCAAAGGAGAAGGGGTGTGACCCTATATATTTGGGGGTCTTCACTTGCATGCATGCCATCGAGCAGACCAATGGACATGGCTCAGTTACGTTTACTTGGATAGACCCTAAATCTCAAGCAGTAATGGTAAACATGCTATAGTTTTTTCTCTTATTTCACATTACATAAATTATAAAGTGAATATTTATTGTAGCATAAATTATAAGTGAGCTCGAGTGCTAGAGGCGACCGACTAAGAGAAGTTAACCGCTGAGGAGGAGGGTAGTATTTTTGATGTTGTGACCGATAGGTCAACGCAAAACAGGTGATACAGTTATGGTAATCATGAGGTAATGTTTATTATGTTAAACTATTAGAACCTAAATTGTTTGATTTTAATGACAACAACTATACAATTATGCCAAAGAATCTCTAAGCTAATTTGCACGTACATGAGCATCAAAAAGAGACAAACATATACATTCAAAATGAAGACATTACAAAAAAGGATAAAAGTTACGTATATAGAGATACAAGAAGAGATATACACGATAAAGAGAAGATGAAGGTGACAAACGAAGTATTATTAGTCAGAGAGTGTCATGTGTAGAGTTTACAAATGTTAAAATCTTCTCAAAATGGTATACACATATATACATTCATATTTTAATGAAAAATCAATTTTTCAAAAAATTGGATGGAGCGGGACTGGAACCCAGGTCACTAGTTTAGAAGGCAAGTGCTCTAACCAAATGAGCTATGGTAATTTTTGTTACAAGCTATAATTCAGCCAGTTGAGTAATACCATTTAGACGGCTGAATGCTAAACAAAGCATAAATTAGTACGCATTTTCAGCCGGCTGAATAGTTTCATTCAGACGGCTGTTTTAGGCCAAAATTTGCCTATTTCTTTGCTGTTTTTGATTTTACCAAATTTAGAAGACTGAATTATTATTTCAGCCTGTTGAATATTTTCAACTGCTATTTTTATGAAAAGACACTTCTCTTCATCGAAGAGAAACTTCTTCAAATCAACAGTTGCACCTGTTCCTTTTTAATATTATCTTCATGAATAATTGCAACTGTTTAAACTCTATAAATAGATTTTAGAATTCAACAAATAAATAACTTAATTGATTTTAATATTCTTGATTTCTTATCTCTCAATCTATTTTTAATTTGCACTCTAACTGCATACAAACTTTGATCGTTAATGACTCTATCTTCCACATTTCTCAAGCACATTTCCCTATATATCATAAAGAGAAGATTATAGGAAGATTATACGTAATTGACTTATCAGTGCTACTTAAAGAGCATACTATAGTCAGATACTTTTGTTTATTTGTAAAGAAGTCATGTTCGGTTGCTCAAGCGGTAGAAGTTCTATTCGGTTGCTTAGGCGGTAGAAGTCCTGTTCAGTTGCTCAGGCGGTGTAAACCTATTCCTCCGGGTTAAGTGGGGGTCGCTAGTTTAATTCCAGAAGGAGTCTGGGACTGAAATAGAACGAGAGTTCAAACCAGTATAAAAATCTTTGGTGTCATTTACTTTACTGCTTTAATTATTTACTTACTTAATTATTATTCAGCACAAGTAGTTTATCCAAATTATAGATCCTTTAGCACAATAACTTTCATTTGGCATCGGAGCACAGGTCACTTTCATTTGGTATCAGAGCATAGTGACTTTTGTTTTGTATCAGAGCATAGTAACTTTCATTTGGTATCAGAGCCTGAGATTCTAGGGATCGTAACAACATCATAGAATAAATGGCTACAAAGAGATCTAGTCAGGGCAATAAGAAGAGGAAGAGCAATAAAGAAAAATCAAAGGAGCGAACAAACATATGCTTCATGGCTAAATTCAGATCATAATCGGTTTGCTTAGATTCTTTATATAAAGTATTCTGTTAGCACACGATGAATTATTAAAAGATTGTAAAACTTTGAATAAAGTTAATAGAATTGCTTTAGCTAAGTTAAAAGATTGTGAGCAAGAAATTTCCAATTTAAAAGAGGAAAATAATTTTTTGGTAAAACAAACTAAATATTTTGAAAATACCATAAAAGAACTTGTTTTACAAAAAGATTTCCTACGAAAAGAAAATGAGCAGTTAGAAGATAAAAATAATGATCTTTGGAGGAAATCAATGTTTTGCAAAATAAAAATACATTTTTGGGATTTTTTTAAAATAATTCTAGTTTTTCAATTTTGTCTCTTGATAAAGATAATGAAACATTAATTAAAAAGAATTTAGAATTATCTAAAGATTGTGAGATTTTAAAAGTTAATAATAATATTTTTCAAAAAGAAGTTTGTGATTCTAAAGCAAATTTTGAAATATTAAATACAAAAATCATAAATTTTAACAAAGGTAAAGATGTCTTATCTTCCTTTGATAAAATTCAAAAGCTAATAATGATAAAAGAAGTTTAGGCTATAAACAAGCTAAAAGCAAAAATAGTACTAGATATGCATTCTTGTATACTAATTTTAGTGCTAGTACTGGTAACCAAGATAGTTTTAAAACCAGTTATAGTCGTAATAGTACTTTGTTTAGAAATGATAGAAATTATTCTTCAAGTACTAAACTAATGACTAATAATATTAAGATATGGATTCCAGCTAATATGATTGATCATGATAAACAACTTTATATTAGCAACTATTATAAGAATGTGATTTTTAATGAAAACTATATCTATAAAGGTTCAATCACACCCAAATGGGTATGGTTTCCTAAAATTTGGAAATTATAAGAAACTTGGGTATCACATGCTTTAAATGTTAATTGTTTTTTTGATACCTTAGATTATAAGTAGTAGATTTTTTAAAATTGTTCATTATTTTTTTGGATACAACCACACCTATTTTGGTAAGGGTTTCATCTTATGATTAACCCTCGGGCACTAAATAGTAAGTGGGTACCAAAAATGATTATTATTTATTGTAGGTACTCCGAGAAACAAAAGGAGAAGGATAGATTTTGGAATTTTAAAGGATGTTCCATACGTTTAATAGAATTATGTGCTTATAATGAAATATGGACTTTAGCAAACATGGTAAAATCTAATTTATTTTTCTCCATAATTAGTATCGAGTTTTTCCCTCTATTTACAAGATATTTCATAAAATTTATTATATGCGACGACCCGGAATTTTTGGATATTTGAAATTGTAATATTTAATTGATTTTAAATATTTAAGAGTTAGTTTAACTTGAATTTCAAATATCACTATTATTTGGTAATTAAATTTATTGAATTTAATAATTTAAAATTGGGTAAAATATTGAATCTTCAGTTTTGGGCTTGTCAAATATAAATCAAAGGCTTATAAAATTTATAATAATGATACTAAAGATAACAGATGCGTTAAAACTAAATTTGTAAGTAATTTGTTTATTTTTAAAAATATATCGTTTAAATTGATATTTAAAAATAGCCTTCCGAGGCACAGTCTCGGAATTCAACGAAACCCGTTCCATTAGGTCCGTAATAGTGTATTATTATCGGATTTCAATTTTCGTAGTGTTTGGGATGATCGTTTGGTCGTACGATAGATAAATGCGCTGAAATCTATATCAAAAATTCAATATAATAAATGGGTCCAAAAAGCTATCTTCTCCATACGAACGAATTAGGACTCGAAACCTTTTCCTTTGCGTTCGGAATAGGGGTTTAACATTATAAACACCTAGCGGCATGCCTCGATAGGATTTTAGAATTTTGAGTTGCATCTTCATGACGATTTAAATTTAAAATTTAAATATTCGACTAGTCAAAATAGTGCACACCAACTTTTTATACCATGGCCACTTGCCTTCTGGTTTATGCCAACTATCGTATATGCGTACTATATGTCCCTCTTCTCTTTCATTAATTTTAGCTGAGAAAAGAAAATAGGAATAATCGAACAAGTTCAGAACCATTTACTCCCCTTCCCATTTATATTCAAATCACATCCCTTAAAAAACAAATTCGAAGTAGCCGAGAAATAAATCATAACCGCTTCTTTCTGGATAAATCTACGATCGCCTCGTCTGGATATATAGCAGATCAAATCGAATGAAATGGAATTCATCTCGTTCGAAAACCAATTTGAATATACTGCCGCTCCAATTTCTTGAGCTCATCATGACAAATCACGAGCAATATTTAGGGCGCGATTCAGTGCATCGACTTCACGAGTTTGGGAGGGTCGGAGTGGGAAGATGATCTGTTTCTCGAGGAGAATGAAATCGTGACATCGCGAGCTCCGTTGGAGCGCATGCATGACGTCGCGAGGGTTGGCCATGGCAAGGTGAAGCGACGAGCTCACTGGGATTTTTAAGGCATGCAATGATCTGGAAGGATGCGATTCGTGTTGTGTCTACGTTCTCTTTTTCTCATTGCTGTAAGGTATTCGATTTATTTATTTCGATTTAACTTAGCTATATATATATTGAAAAAATAATTGCAGTAATGTATATTAACATCAATTTTAAAATATTATTTGTGAAACAGTAAGTTTTAAATTTTGTTGATTTCAAAATAGTCTAGTTTAAAAGTAGAATCAACTGTGTGTGTATATATAGGACAGTAAAGTAAATTCTTATCTTTATTATTTACTGAAGAGAAAAATATGTGCATGATTTTTTAAACTCACAATTTAATTTTAAAATGATAAATAAGGTGATTAAATCATTTGTTAACTAAATTTTAAAAATGTTTGATAGATTTTATATAAAAAATAGATTTTTAAGTATACTAGTTATTTATATAAGTACATAGTTTCAAAAGGAAATAGATGCACACATTCTATATCTAGTTTAATTTTGAAATAACAGATTTGGAGATTAAATTGTTTCAATTAACTTATTTAATTATTCAGTTGCTAAAAATATTTTATTAAAAGGAAATTAGTTTAAATTTAAACTATTAGTTTAAAATAAAATCATTTGTTAATTAAATTTATCAAATGAGAATTTAGATGTTCGATTATTCGAATATTGACAAAAATCATGTAATATTTGTTACAAGGTCCAAAACTGTGAAGAAAATGGTTGGTTTGGGTCGGATTGCAAAACTAAGGTAAAAGGTGAGTTAATCTCACTCATTTGGAAAATCATTTAATATAATGGTTAAATTTATATTATTGGTTGTTGATTTAATTGATAAGTATTATCAGTCTGGATGTGGTAGTATATATAGTAGTATATATATATAATATATTGAAGTGTTTGATTTCCCGCATTATATAGCGGATGAGACCTTATGTGCTCCGCATAATAGCGGATGACACCATATACCGCGATATTCCACCTCGAAGTGGAATTGGTATTATTATATTGTGCTAACATCTGTGGATGCGCGGAAAAACAGGTTGGAGGGATCCAACTGAATTCCTCAAAATGATTGAATTTAATTTATATTCAGCGATACGATTATGTGATAATCTGTGATTAATTATAATGATTATATTGGTAATTGAAATATTGAATGCTATGCTTTGACTGAATATATTTGGGGATACCGAGTTATTAAAAATATAAAATGGGATTTTTGAAGGAAAATAAAAGAGAGAATTTTTTAAATAAAATAATCATAGAGAATTTGGACAAATTAAGGAATGAGTTGGAAAAGGATAAAAGTTGATTTTTAAATTCTAATAAATAAATTTCCAAGTATGGTAAAGGAGACTTTTAAATAAATAGGAATAAATAAATTTTTAAACTTAAGTGATATTATTTAAGGAATAAGGAATTTATTTTAAATTCAAGGTTTAAATTGTTTGGAAAAGTTAAAGAAGAAATTTGGAATAGTACGAAATTGGTATTTTTAGTTTAAATAAGATTAAAAATCATAATAAGGAAGTTAAATATGAAATTAATGAGTTTTGAAATAAATTGAGCGAGTAAAGAAATTTATTTTAAAATGGAGTTAATTTTGAAAATAAATTTGGAAGTTGATTAAGTGTTTGAAACTGTGTTTTAAAAGGAAGTTGAGACTGTGAAATTCATAAACTGGGTTTATAAAGTGAAATAAAATATTAGTGAATATTTGGAAGAACAAATTCACGATGGGAATTTATAAAGGAATGGGTAATTTATTTTAAAAATAAATAGTTGTTTATTTTTAAAAAGTGTGAAAGATAAGTGTATTTCCCTGGAAAGCCAAGTACGTTTTCAAAGCAAATTTTAAGTATAAGTTAAAAGTTCTAGAGATGTTTAAAGGAATGTTTTTAAGAAATTATTATTTAAGTTGTTGAAATTTTAAAGGTAAATATTTATTAAATTAGTTATAGTAGTAATTATTTTAAAGTGTTAATTGGTATTACGTTAAAAATAATACTTATTAATATTTATATTTTATAAAATAGTTTTATTTTAAAGATAGTTTAGTTAAAGTTTTATTTGAAAACTTGTATAGAATTTCATAACTCTTATTTTAAAATTTAGTTTGGCTTAACTTTTATTTTAAAAAAAATTAGTTTTTATATTTTATAAAGTAGTTTTATTTTAAATATTTTTAAAGTATATATTTTTGAATAAAATGTTTAAGTAGTTTAATTTAAGTGTTTTAAAGTATATTTTAGAATAAGCGATTTAAATTATTTTAAAATCTAAAGTATTTGGACTTGGTGATTTCAGTGGAAATAAACAATATTTGGGAAATTTATTCCGTGAAAGAAAGGTGTGTTGAAACTGTTTTCAAAGGGTTGAAGTATGGAAAATAGCTTGTGAAGTTATTTTGAAATAAATAATTTAGAAAATTATTTAAAGTCTGATGTTTGTTTGTGAATGCTATTTGATAGTTAAATAATCGACTATCAATATTGACCAAAGCGCTGATCGTTTCGAAGAGACCAAGATCGGGATTAATTTCTCGAAAACCACTTCAATCCGGTTTGAACGTTTTCGTGAGGAAGACAAGAGCTTAGAGTCGAAAATAGGGCAGTGAAGTGCAGGGGCTAATCGCTACTAATCCTGAGGGTGATTCCAAAATGGATGTTGTAGGAGTAGTGCCTTCGCTTCCATTCGAACCCGGAACGGACTTGTATGGACGAATGCTTCATAAAATCGTCAGGAGGACAATGAGCATGCTAAGTGAATTTGAGCTAAAAGGTAACACACAGCCTCGAGCCTCATCAACCGGGAGTGGCTTAAACAGGGGAGGTGCACACAAGGCTAAGTGGCTAGCAACCAATTAGGGTATGGTCACCCTTGTCTAGATGTCCCTTTATTTCTGTTGTGTGGGCGGTTGCTGATCCCAACCGTGCGGTGAACTATCTAGTAAGGGTTAGCTCCAGTCTTGTGATGCAGTGGATCAGGGTGGATCCTCGGTACGGTGATCTAGACCACGTACTGTGACGGACGGTACCCTAGTAGCCCTGCCATTGATGGAAATCCATTCTCCCAACATGCCATTACGGTTTTGTTTGTATACCTATTGGCTGGAATTTAATAATGTAATAATTTTAGCTATTTGAATGAGTATTTGTATATAGACACTACTATAATATCAGAGGATTTTATAAGAAATGTTTTGGTTATCGTCAGGTAAAAACCCAACATGTTTAATTGTGGCGTGGTCTTACGAGACACCTTTGATTTTCAAAGGATTTTGAAAGTTTAATAATCCAATTGAGTGTATTTTATTATGCTGGTTTTCCAGACTGACTCGGGTATTATTTATCCGTAATGATCGGGTCAAACCGAGCATTATAGAGTACATATTCTAGATGGACTGTTGTGGAGCTCAGGAGACGAGCTTGATGACGTGGCGTATTTCTGTAGATTCATATTTCCACTGTGTAGCGTAAGATGTATATTCAGCTTTGGAAGGACATGATATCATAACCGTCCTAAATTGTGTTATTGATTGTATTGTACTCTGATGATGTAATGTGTAAAACAGATACAGTTTCTTTTTATAAAGATCAGTCATTTATCTATTATATATTTTTTCGTTGCGTTTGTGAGACCTTGATGTTGTTTTCTATTTCTTCTTCTAACTCCTCTTCTTTAACCCTAATGGTCCGGTTTTTCGGCATTCGAATGTTCGACATTTGATATGGTGAAAGTATTGATTTTGATTTTCGAGCATCGAAAAAATGGGTCGTTATAGTTGGTATCAGAGCTAGAGGTTAAGCGAGAACCTTGGCTCTGATGGGGATTACTCATTAAAATAGAGTCCGTAGTACTCTAGAATGAGCTTGAGTGTATTAATAGATATGAGCGCGTATTTGTTAATAAATAAAAAAATTCTTTTTATATTGTGTTGACTTATCGGTTGAGCGTTTATAGATTCTGGTCGGTGCAGTCTGGCCAACTGTATCGATAAGGATTTCTAAACTCTTAAACAAGATAAACCGACACGGTAATGTTTTAATATAGGGTAAATGAAATAATTTTTCTCGAATTATTTTTGTACATAGAAGAAATAACTTTGTAAATTATTATAGTATATGGTTGTTTGGTTGTTAGGAAGTGATAATATTAAATTACTATCATTGTTGTTAAGATAATTGAAATAAGGAAATAATGGTATAACCAAAGATTTGGAGATAATTTATAAATGTAAATTATAGTGTGATTTATAATTAAAATGAGATAAATTATAGAGTAATGCTTGAATATGAGTTGAAAGGATTTGGAATTTGAAAATTGGGAAACTTAATTTCCTTTGGGTTTGAAAGCGATTTTCAAAAAGGTCTTGGAGAAATAATGGTGATATTATTTGGGAATATTTTTGAATTGAATTTGAAATCTGATGAGATTTGGAATTTAAAAATATTTGTAAAATGTTTCGAAGGGATAAAAGCATTGAACTCTCTTCGGTTGCTGGAAAATAATTTCGATAATGACTGCAGCATCATCGATATTCATTTTCGAGTTTCCAATAGAGAAATTGCTGCCAAATTGTATTAAATTGGAATTGTTTGCAAAACTGGGTTTCATTTTAAAATCCAAAGGATGATTTGATTTGCAAATAAATTATGTATGTAATTGTTATTTTAAAAAAAACCTTTTAAAATATGAGTAATTGTTTAAAATACTCTAGAGTTGGTTTGAAATTGTTTATAGAATAAATGGTTTGATAATTTGTAAAACTTTGAATACGTTAGTATAAAAGTTAACTTAAGAAGGATTTCATAAAAGTAAGTGTGAAACCCAAGTAAGTTGGAAGGTAAGTTAATTAAAAGAAGTTACCAAATGGAATTTAAACAAGTGGAAAACTTATAAAAGATTTAAAATTTTAAATTGAATCGGGAAGCGAATCTAGTTAAGTAAAGTGAGCTTTGAGGAAAATGATTATTGACAATAAGTTTATTATTGTAAACAAATGTATAGAGAAACAAAGGAAATTACATTTGTAAGTAAGTAAAATGAAACTAAATGCTGGAATCAATTTGAATTATGTTAAGTAAAGTGGAATTGAAAAATATAGTTTGAGTGGATTAAAAGAACAAAGTTCTAAAAATTAAAATTTATTGGAAATTGAAATAAATTAGTAGATGGAAGATAGTTGATAGAATTCAATATTTAAGAATGGGAATTTAGTCAAGTTGAACTAAATAAAACAAAGGATTGAAAATAAATTTGTAAGTAAACTAATTAATTCAAATAGGTAAGCAAATGAATTAAATTGAATATTGGGATGATATTTAAATTAAATTGTGCATAGTAAAGTGAAGTTGAAAAATTAGTTCTAAGTGGACTAAAAATAGCAAAAGTTTGGGAACAAAAGTGTTTGAGATATGAATAAGTTGTAAGTGGGATTAGTTAAGGAATGGATTAAATATATATGGGTTGAGATAAGATGAATAGAATTCAATATTTAAAATTGGAGGGTAAACTGAATTCAAATGGAATTGAAAGTACAAAGTTGAATAGAAATGGATATATAACTTCAGTAATAAAGTGGAAATAAATATTTAAGTGTAAAATATTTATCTTGAACTTAAGAAATGGAGGGTAAATTCTTAAGTAAAATTGGAATTGAGATATATACCAAGTAAAAATTTGGTATTGGAAAATATTCTAAGTTAATAAATGAAGGTTAATAAGGATGTGTAAAAGGATAATTGTAAATAAGCGAATAGAAATCAAAATGAATGTGAAATAAAGGATAATGGATAAAGCTAATAATCAATCGAGATAAATACGTAGGATGTACGTATATTATTTTATTCGCATGGCGGTTTGATCCAGATTCGAGCATAGAATTTCGAGATGGTATCGATCTGAGTTGGGATTTTCCACTCGATTTTCGATGGCGAACCATGGATATGGATTTTTGATTGATTCTGGAAATTCTCTATCATAGTTTAGAACTATGCAAGGAGAATGACAGTTTCTGATCAAGAAACCAGAACCGAGTCCGCACTAGGAAGTCAGGTGGACAATACTAGTACGGAAGTGAAATTGTGTTATCGAGTGAGCGATCGAATTTAGAATTGCATACGGATGATATATGTGCATCGTACGGGCATGATTGAAATAGATGTTGAAATGGTTGTAAAGAAATGTATAAAATGATTTTGAATGTTGTGATTGGATATTACTGCTTAGTAGTATACAGGTGTTTTAAAAGCAAAAAGGAAATTGGGATTTTTGATTTCAGAAGATAAATGAAATTGCTCGACAAAAGGTATGTATTTGAATTTCTGTATAAAATTTGATGATTTCCTGGTTTAGCCACTTGGAGTTTTGTTTTCTTTTTGAATTTGGAGCCCGTAGAGGCATTTTGTAGTTGTACGTAGTTAGCCGTACAAAGGAGACGCTGGCGAAATTTTTCGAGAATTTAGGGAGTTAGAAATTTTTTGAGAAAGTTTTGATAATTTGAAATTTGGTTTTAAATTTAAATTCGAATTATAATTTGAATGGTTGGATGAGTAATATTGTTTGGAACTTTTGGATGAGTTAGGGAAAGTTAGCAAGAGTGATAGTGTATCTTTAATAAAAATATTGTGTTGGGAAAGTTGTTTGAACTTTGATTTTGGGAAAAAGTTAACAGGTTGTGGAACATTCCTCTTAACTGGTAATTTCGGGGATGAAATTCTTTTAAGGGTTAAATGTGACGATCCGAAATTTCTAGATATTTGAATTTGAAATATTTAATTGATTTTAAATATTTGAGAGTTAGTTTAACTTGAATTTCAAATATCACTATTTATTTGGTAATTAAATTTATTGAATTTAATAATTTCAAATTGGGTAAAATATTGAATCTTCAATTTTGGGCTTGTTGAAAACAAATTGAAGGCTTATAAAATTTATAATAATGATACTAAGGATAACAGATGTGTTAAAACTGAATTTGCAAGTAATTTGTTCATTTTTAAGAATATATCGTTTAAATAGATATTTAAAAATAGCCTTTCGAGGCATAGTCTCGAAATTCAACGAGACCAGTTCCATCAGATTCGTAATAGTGTATTATTATCAAATCAATTTTCATAGTGTTTGAAGTGATCGTTTGGCTGTATGGTAGATAAACGCGCTGAATTCTATATCGAAAATTCAATATAATAACTGGGTCCAAAAGGCTATCTTCTTTATACGATCAAATTAGGACTCAAAACCTTTTCCTTTGCGTTCAGAATAGGGGTTTAACATTATAAACGCCTAGCAGCATGCCTCGATAGGAATTCGAAATTTTGAATTGCATTTTCATGATGATTTAAATTTAAATATTTGACTGGTCAAAATAGTGCACACCATCTTTTTATCCCTAGCCACTTGTCTTCTGGTTTATGCCAACTGTCGCATACGCGTACCAGATGTCCCTCTTCTCTTTCATTGATTTTAGCCAAGAAAAGAAAATAGGAATAATCGAACAAGTTCAGGACCATTTACTTCCCTTCCATTTACATTCAAATCGCATCCCTAAAAAAAATTCGAAGCAGCTGAAAAATAAATCATGGCTGCTTCTTTTTGGATAAATCTACGATCGCCTTGTTTGGATATATAGTAGATCAAATCGAATGAAATAGAATTCATCCCATTAGAAAACCAATTCGAATTTGCTGCAGTTCTAATTTCTTGAGCTCGTCGCGGCAAACCACGAACAAGATTTGGGGCCCAATTCAGTGCATCGACTTCACGAGTTTGGGAGGGGTCGGAGTGGGAAGAAAATCCGCTTCTCGATGAGAATGAAACTGCGACATCACGAGCTCCACTCGAGCGCATGCATGAGGTCGTCCTTGTAGCGAGGGTTGGTCGCGGCAAGGCGATGCGACAAGCTCACTGGGATTTTTAGGGAAAGCGATGATCTAGGAGGAGGCGATTCATGTTGTGTCTGGGTTCTTTTTTCTCATTGCTGTAAGGTATTCGATTTATTTATTTCGATTTAAGTTAGCTATATATATATAAATTGAAAATATAATTGCAGTAATATATATTAACATCAATTTTAAAATATTGTTTGTGAAACAGTAAGTTTTAAATTTTTGTTGACTTCAAAACAGTCTAGTTTAAAAATAGAATCAGCTGTGCATATATAGGACAGTAAAGTAAATGCTTATCTTTATTATTTACTGAAGAGAAAAATATGTACATGATTTTTTAAACTCATAATTTAATTTTAAAATTATAAATAAGGCAGTTAAATCATTTGCTAACTAAATTTTAAAAACGTTTGAAAGATTTTATATAAAAAATAGATTTTTAAATATACTAGTTATTTATATAAGTATATAGTTTCAAAAGGAAATAGATACACACATTCTATATCTACTAGTTTAATTTTAAAATAACAGATTTGGAGATTAAATTGTTTCAATTAACTTATTTAATTATTCAGTTGCTAAAAATATTTTATTAAAAGGAAATTAGTTTAAATTTAAATTATTAGTTTAAAATAAAATCATTTATTAACCAAATTTATCAAACGAGAATTTAGATGTTCGATTTATTCGAATACTAATAAAAATCACGTAATATTTGTTACAAGGTCCCAAACCATGAAGGAAATGGCTGGTTTGGGTCGGATTGCAAAACTAAGGTCAAAAATGAGTTAATCTCACTCATTTGGAAAATCATTTAATTTAATGGTTGAATTTAAATTATTGGTTTTTGATTTAATTGATAAGTATTATCAGTCTGGATTTGATAGTATATATAGTAGTATATTGGAGTGTTTGATTTCCCGCATTATATAGCAGACGAGACCCTATGCGCCCCACATAATAGCGAATGACCCCATATACCGTGATATTCCACCTCAAAGTGGAATTGGTATTATTATATTGTGCTAACATCTGTGGATGCAGAGAAAAACAGGTTAGGGGGATCCAACTGGATTCCTCAAAACGATTGAATTTAATTTATATTCAGCGATATGATTATGTGATAATCTGTGATGAATTATAATGATTATATTGGTAATTGAAATATTGAATGCTATGGTTTGGTTGAATATATTTGGGTATACTAAGTTATCAAAAATTATAGATGAGATTTTTGAAGGAAAATAAAAGAGAGAATTTTTTTAAGTAAAATAATCATAGAGAATTTGGAAAATTAAGGAATGAATTGGAAAATGATAAAAGTTGATTTCTAATAAAAAATTTCCAATTATGGTAATGGAGATTTTCGAAAAAATGGGAATAAATAAAATTTTAAACTTAAGTGATATTATTTAAAGGAATAAGGAATTTATTTTAAATTCAAGGTTAAATTGTTTGGAAAAGTTAAAAAAGAAATTTGAAAAAGTTTGAAATTGGTATTTTCAGTTTAAATGAGATTTAAAATCATAATAAGGAATTTAAATTTGAAATTAATGAATTTTGAAATAAATTGAGCAAGTAAAGAAATTTATTTTAAATTGGAGTTAATTTTGAAAATAAATTTGAAAGTTGATTAAGTGTTTGAAACTGTGTTTTAAAAGGAAGTTGGGAATGTGAAATTCATAAAATGGATTTATAAAATGAAATAAGATATTAGTAAATATTTGGAAGTATAAATTCATGATGGGAATTTATAAAGGAATGGGTAATTTATTTTAGAAACAAATAGTGGTTTATTTTTAAAAAGTGTGAAAGAGAAGTGTATTTCCCTGGAAAGCCAAGTACGTTTTCAAAGCAAATATTTAAGTATAAGTTAAAAGTTTTAGAGTTGTTTAAAGGAATGTTTTTAAGAAATTATTATTTAAGTTGTTAAAATTATAACGGTACGTATTTATTAAATTAGTTATAGTAGTAATTATTTTAAAGTGTTAATTGGTATTATGTTTTTAAAAAATATTTATATTTTATAAAATAATTTTATTTTAAAGATAGTTTGGTTAAAGTTTTATTTGAATACTTGTATAGAATTTCGTAACCCTTATTTTAAAATTTAGTTTGGCTTAACTTTTATTTTAAAAAAAATTAGTTTTTACATTTTATAAAGTAGTTTTATTTTAAATATTTTTAAAGTATATATTTTTGAATAAAGTGTTTAAGTAGTTTAATTTAAATGTTTTAAAGTATATTTTAGAATAAGTGATTTAATTATTTTGAAATCTAAAGTATTTGGACTTGGCGATTTCAGTGGAAATAAACAATATTTGGGAAATTTATTCCATGAAAGAAAGGTGGGTTGAAATTGTTTTCAAAGGGTTGAAGTATGAAAAATAGCTTGCGAAGTTATTTTGAAATAAATACTTTGAAAAATTATTTAAACTCTGATGGTTATTTGTGAATGCTATTTGATAGTTAAATAACTGACTATCAATATAGGCCAATGCGCTGATCGTTTCGAAGAGACCGGGATCGAGATTAATTTCTCGAAAACCACTTCGATCCGGTTTGAATGATTTCATGAGGAATATAAGAGCTTAGAGTCAAAAATGGGGCAGTGAAGTGCAAGGGCTAATTGCTACTAATCCTGAGGGTAATTCCAAAATGGATGTAGTAGGAGTAGTGTCTTCGGTTCCGTTCGAACCCAGAACAGACTTGTATGGATGAATGCTTCAGAACATTGTCAGGAAGACGATGAGCATTCTAAGTGAATTTGTGCTAAAAGGTAACGCATAGCCTCGAGCCTCATCAACCGGGAATGGCTAAAACAGGGAAGGTGCACACAAAGCTAAGTGGCTAGCAACCAATTAGGGTAAGGTCACCCCTGTCTAGATGTCCCTTTATTTCAGCTGTGTGGGCGGTTGCTGATCCCAACCGCGGGGTGAACTTATACGGACTTTCCAGCAAGGGTTAGCTCCAGTCTTGTGATGCAGGGGATCAGGGTGGATCCTCGGTATGGCGATCTAGACCACGTACTGTGACGGGCGGTACCCCAGTAGCCCTGCCATTGATGGAAATCCATTCTCCCTACGTTCCTTTACAGTTTTATTTGTATACCTATTAGCTGGAATTTAATATTGTATCATTTTTGGCTATTTGAATAAGTGTTTGTGTATAGACGCTACTATAATATTAGAGGATTTTATAAGAAATGTTTTGGTTATCGTAAGGTAAAAACCCTACATGTTTATTTTTGGCGTGGTCTTACGAGATACCTTTGATTTTCAAAGGATTTTGAAACTTTAATAATCCAATTGAGTGTATTTTCTAACGCTGGTTTTCCAAACTGACTCGGGTATTATTTAACTATAATGCTCGGGTCAGACCGGGTATTATAGAGTACAGATTCTGGATGGACTGCTGTGGAGTTCAGGAGACGAGCTAGATGACAAGGCGTATTTCCGTAGATTCATATTTCCACTGTGTAATGTAAGTTGTATATTCATCTTTGTAAGGACGAGATATTATAACCGTCCTAAATTGTGTTGTTGGTTGTATTGTACTCTGATGATGTAATGTGTAAAACTGATACAGTTTCTTTTTATAAAGATCAATCATTTATCTATTATATATTATTCCGTTGCGTTTGTGAGATTCTGGTTTGTTTTCTTTTTCTTCGTCCACCTCCTTCTTCTTTAACCCTAATGGCTCGGTTTTTCGGCATTCGAATGTTCGGCATTTGATACAGTGAAAGTATTGATGTCCATTTTCGGGCGTCGAAAAAATCGAATCGTTACATTATATTCCCTAATTCTTTTTTATAGTGACAAAGGGGGAGAAATTCATATGCATATTGATAGAGAGAGATATTATACTTAGGAAGAGATGTTATACTGTGGGGGAGATTTAAACATATGAATATTGTCTTATATGTAGAATGAATATATTTTTAAAAAAATTGTATAGTTGTCATCATCGAAAAGGGGGAGAATGTTAGAACTTCAATTATTGGATTTTAATGGCAACAACTATACAATTGTGCCAAAGAATCTCTAAGCTAATTTGCAGGTACATGAGCATCAAAAAGAGATAAACAGATACGTTCAACATGAAGATACACATTACAAAAAAGAATGAAAGTATGTACATGGAGATACAAGAAAAGATATACACGATAAAGACAAGACGAAGGTGACAAACAAAGTATTATTAGTCATAGAGTGTTATGTCTAGAGTTTACAAATGTTAAAATCTTCTCAAAATGGTATACACACATATGCATTCATATTTTAAATGAAAAATAAAGTTTTCTAAAAAATGCATGGAGCGGGACTTGAAACCTGGTCACTAGTTTAGAAGGAAAGTGCTCTAACCAAATGAGCTATAGTAATTTTAGTTATACGCCATAATTCAGCCGGCTGAATAATACCATTCAGACGGCTGAATGCTAAAACAAAGCATAAATAAGTATGCATTTTCAGCCGGCTGAATAGTTTCATTCCGATGGCTGTTTTAGGCCGAATTTTTCCTATTTCTTTGCTGTTTTTGATTTTACCAAATTCAGAAGGTTGAATTATTATTCAGCCGGCTGAATGTTTTCAACAGCTATTTTTATGAAAAGACACTTCTCTTCATCGAAGAGAAACTTCTTGAAATCAATAGTTGCACCTGTTCCTTTTCAATATTATCTTTCATAAATAATTGCAACTGTTTAAACTCTATAAATAGATTTCAGAATTCAACAAACAAATAACTTAACTGATTTTAATATTCTTGAATTCTTATCTCTCAATCTATTTTTAATTTGCACTCTAACCGCATACAAAGTTTGGTTGTTGATCATTTCCGCTTCCTCATTTCTCAAGCACATTGCACTATATATCATAAAGGAGTATATTATAGGAGATTGTACTTAATTGACTTATCAGTGCTACTTAAAGAGCATACTACAGTCAGATACTTTTTTTTATTTGTAAAGAAGTCCTGTTCAGTTGCTCAGGCGGTAGAAGTCCTATTCGGTTGCTTAGGCGGTAGAAGTCCTGTTCGGTTGCTCAGGCGGTGTAAGCCTATTCCTCCAGGTTAAGTGAGAGTTGCTAGTTTAATTCCAGAAGGAGTCTGGGACTGGACGTAGAATGAGAGTTTGAACTAGTATAAAAATATCTTGTGTCATTTACTTTACTGCTTTAATTATTTACTTAATTATTATTTATCACAAGTAGTTTATCTATATTACACGATCCTTTAGTACGATAACTTTCATAAACCACTTCATTAACTAATTTAAATTTTTTATTTTTTATTATATATAAATTACCACTAGTTATTAATTAATTTACAAGTAAGGATTTCACTGGTCGATTATACGAACGTTGAGGAGGAAATAGCACAGTTGAGAGCTTAGATAGCAAAGTTAAATGATTGGCGGAAGAGTGGAGGACTGACTATGCTACTAGATGAGCGGATTATGACATGGTTATGTTTTTTGATTAGTAGGTATGGTTGTATTTTTTGATGGATATTGATTGATTTTTTGCACTTATTTGATATGCATTGATAGATTTGATACTTGTTTGATAGTTGTGTTGTCTACGGTTGTTTGATGGTTAAAGTTGGGTTTTTGTGGGTTTTTGATGATTGTGTTATTTGATGGAATGAGGATTTTTAGGTCTGGTTGTGTTGTTTAATGGATTATTGATATAAATATGGCTTTTTATGATATAAAATTGGTTTTATGTGATACATATGATATTATGTGATGTATACGATATTGTACTTGTGAAATTGGGTATATATGTGTTGTATATGAGGTGGATAGACAGATGAATATATATCTACGGTTTGATGGTTGAAATAGCAGCTGTTTTATAAAATGGAACTTCTAGGTTACCAGACAGCTAGCAATAGTCTAACAATCCTGACTCGACCTTCAAAAATTGGCACTCGTACTTCACTTGTACTCGAATGTCGTAGATTCAAACGTCGAATCTGGCTCGTCGGAGCTTATAACACATTAAGTACAACAACACAGTGGAAGAAATAAATAATATCATTGATACAACAATGAATACAATATCTGATACAATACGATACAGCAATATCAGAGACAAATATACACAGCGGAATATGATAACAACGGAAGAGATAACTCAAATATGATCTTCGATAAAGGGTGAATCCAAAATCTGCAACTCCAAACCAAAAGCTACGAGGACTCCAATCCAATAAGCTCGAACCACCATCAACACTGAAGTGAAGCAACTCGATCCAAATGCAATCGCCAAAACCAAAGATTGAATGCTATCGAATATACACCTACTATTTGGTTATCTAAAAAACCCAACTCTAGACTGCCCGTGTGGAAAATTGTGGGCACCCAGAGTTTAGGAAGGGAACAATAAACTCTGGCTCAGTCATGGGACTGGTATGAGCAAAAAAAAAATAGTTTTATCTTTAAAACAAACAACAAAAGAATTTAAATTGAAATCCGCAATACTTTTTGAAAAATGAAACTACCATAAGGCCTCCCGCCACACACATCATGCAAACGCAGAATTGGAGGAGGTTTCTCCTTATGATAGTCAAAAATGCATACTATGCAAAAACCATTTGATATTATTATTAGCACATAGTGCAGAAAACCTTTTGAAAGTACAATATTAATCTTAGCCAGCATACAACCATTATTGTATGCCTGCTATAGCAACCATCTAAACAGTGGGGCGCCACCATAAGTAAATGGCAGTTTATACAACTAAAATCGTAAAGGGCACGTATTGGAGATTGGATTTTCCAACAAATGGTCAGGCCAAGGAACTTCCCATTGCCACATGGGTACGCCTCTGGAGGGACGCCCCGAGAACTTACCCAGCTCTCTTCCAACACAAGGTCAGTTTCCTCCCTGACCGAGAGTAATACCTAAAGATATGCCATCCCCGGTCGTTCGCGACCTTTATCCAAGGATCCTCAACCACAAAGCAACATCACACGGTAATAAATTTACAGCTTCCACATGAGTAAGTGTCTGGGATCCATACCATGATACCACCCTTTTCCAGAAGGAATGGACATACCCTAGGGGCATGACCCCTACAACCTTGCCGCATCTTTTCTGTTTCGACCATTTTCGGGGTGTGAGGTCCTGATGCAGTCTCGTCCACAAAGCTACGCTTTTTCACAAAGCCATGCTTTGATCAACAAATGATCAGCAGCACTTCGTATGCCACATTACCAAATTGGGAATGTATCACTATTAACCATCAGCTACATAACCTCTGAGCTCGTACGTCTCAAAGAAGGGTGTTAAGCTAAGAGAATAAATCTCCACCACCAAACAGAAATGTATTTGATAGAAACCAGCTTTACAGCTCCAAGTGTAACGTCAGACACACATCCATACAAGTCTGTTCCGGGTTCGAACAGAACCGAAGGCACTTCCAAAGAAGCCCTTGCACTCTGGGAATTCCCAATCTCGATTGGACTCCCCATCACATATGGAGATCTCTATACCGAGTGCTAATCGATGTAGAATCATTCGACGGGTCATTTTTTCGTTCTCGAAAATACCCGGTCTTCACCAACGGTCTTCAAATGCTATCCATAACATCGTATCATCATTCGGAATGTGTTATATGACACAAGGTCCTCTTCCGGCTAAACCGAATAATGAGCGCAATATTTAAAAACATATGGATATATGGATCTCAGTTAAGTCACAACTTTAAAACCTAAAACCTTTCTTCAAATGGTTTAACAAATTATTGTTTTCAAATCTTTAAACCAAAAGGATTCACTTCACAAAGTTCACCAATATTTCACAAAGATTCATTCATAACTTTTCAAAACAACTTCCTTTCCAAATTGGATTATCTAATCCAATTATTAACCCAAAGCCTTGATATAGAGCTTTCAAAACTTTTTCCAAAGATCCAATCATAACTTTCAAAACAATTCCCATTTCAAATCTTTTATATATAAAAGATACACCATTTAAAATCCTCTTTGATTTCAAAACAAAGTTTAACAATCTTTCACAAAGGTTCATTCATAGCTTTCAAAAAAAATTCACAATTTCAATTCAAACTTGAAATCTTTTGATACAAATTGGAAATCCTTTCTTTATATTAAAGCTTTTATTATTTGAAAACAAATAGTTTCGTTTCGAAAAAATCCAATTATATTTGCATGAGTCAAAGCCCTTGATTTAAATTCAAATTCCCAAATCAATACCTTTAAAATGGTTTAACCCATATATAACTTATATAACATCTTTAAACCATAGTTTTCAAACATAGAATCCAATTTCAAATTTTGAATTAAAATTTAAATCAAATTACTTGAATTTCAAAACTCAATCAAGTTATTCAAAATAACTTTTATTTTTGAAACTCCTTTTCAAAAGCTTTCAATTCCATTTCCAAAACTATTTTGGATTCAAAAATTAAATCTTTAAAATCATTAAAAAATCCGCGACTTAACCAATTTCCTCATGCAATCCATATTTGTGTGTGTATGGTGTAGTCCAAGGGTTTTACACAATAGTGCAACATCATCAATCATCACAGGTTCCAAAACACAGCAATGTAGATAAGCGGTATATTCCTATAACGCTTACCTTCATTCACAGATTCACAGATAAATGTATCACAGATAAAATAAATAAATAAATTACACATAGCTCAATTCACAGAACAAAATATTACAGTCCAGAGATAACAATCAATTAAAGGCATCTCATACAATACAAACATTCATGAGCAATCCAAGCATTCAATAATCATTTATAAATAGGATTAATTAATTATTCAAATCCTAATTAATTCAATTTAATTTCCCATTTAAATTAATTACTTATGAATTAATTATCAAATCTTGATTAATTAATTACAAATCATTTGATATTAATTAATGAAATTAATCAACCTTAATTATTTAATTAATTACCTTTACTTAATTAATTATTCCTTAATTAATCACATTAAATTAATTATCCTCTTATTAATTTCTTTAATTAATAACCCTTAATTATTAAGTAATTAATCTTTAATTACTGAATTATTCTTTAATTAATTATCCTTAATTAATTATATTAATTAATTAACCCTTTATTAATTAACTTTCTAAATTAATTACAATGAGTGATTATCCCTAATCAATTCCATTAATTAATTAACCTTTAATTAATTATTCTTAAATTAATCACCTCGATTAATTAATCACATCAATTAATTATCCTTTAATTAATTATTGTTCAATCACTTGATTTATCAACCTTTAATCAATAATTAATTACTTTTAATTATTTTTATTAGGTAATCATCTTTAAGTAATTAATTTCCCTTAATTACTGACATTAGTTAGTCAACCTTTAATTTAGTAACACAAAGTAATTATCCTTACTTGATCACTTAACTACATTCTTTAAATCATATTAAATTAAGATGAGTATTCGAAAAATTTTGTCATACGAAATTATTTAAGTCTTATTTAATAACCTTTAAAATAAGTTCATTACTAACTTAAAACCCTTAAGTTTGAAAACTTTTGAGAAAACTTAGTTTGTTTTTATCTTTTAAAACATATTTTATTTAAAACATACAAATTAGGTTGATGTTTTACCCTGACCCGAATTCACTTTGGGTATCACCCGAGATCCAACCCTATATTCCCGAGTCCATCTCTAAGTAACCCACCTTCTTCTTTTCTTTAAAACGTGATTTGTTTTAAATTTTAAACCAGCTACATTGCTAAACTCACGCGAATTCCCCGAAGACAATCTCGAACCCACCTTCCATTTTCCCGTGTTCGATCTTCTTCCTTTCATTCCCAAACTTTTCAAACGATCATCATATACGAATGTGCAACGTGCACCTTGCACAGCGGCCTGAACGCCACCGATCACCGACGCAACCACGTACAAGTCGCCATCGACCCCGTCGATGACCCAGACTCTCTAAAACTTCGATCGACCTCTTCTATCAAAAATGAGGTAGTCAAGCACCTGACTAGAACCACATTCGATCACTAAACCATCTCTGGCCATCGCCTCCCTCCACCGATGAACTCGCCACCATGACCAGAACTGCATCACAACATGCCGCGACGATCCCCTCTGGTGCGATTAGCTCTAGTTGACCCACGATCGAGAAATCGCCTCGACCACCACTACGTTGGAACCTGTTGCCTAAACCTTAAAATCTTGTCACGCTATCGCCATGGTCAACTAGAAAATCATCTAATATTTTTCTGATGATCGTCTAACCGCCAGCCTTCTTCCACCTCGATCATGACATCCAATGCTTTCCCAATCATCAAAAATCGATGGAAATACCATTTTCGATCAACTCGCAATTCCGCGTGGTTTTCAAACTTAAAAATTCCAATCTTTCTATCTAAGTTCATCGTTTTTCAACTCGAATCCACTCATAAAATCAATCTTGAAATTCTGATATATAATTTTTGGACCTATTTTTTTACTTCCTACTATTATTAACATTTTACAGAAAATTGCTGAATATTTTTGCTTAAAACAAATTTTAAATTTTAAATCATAATGTTACAATCATTTGCTTTATAAAGATCAAAGCCTATATTTGATTGTATAAGGAAGAGTTTAAATTTGTTTGGAGGGGATTTGGAAACACAACAGAGTGTATTCACAAATACACTGGCATGCTTACTTAAATCCACACAAACACACACACACACACATATATATAAATAGGCAAACAGAATTAGCAACCAAGCAAGCATTTTTCACAATCTTCTTTAAGTATAAGTTTAGATAAAACACACAGATGGGTTCAAGTATGCTTTCTCACTTTGCACAGAGGACATGTTTGATGAAATCTAGAATTGAAAATGATCTGGAACTTTTGGTTCGTTTGGTTCTTAAGTATACTCTAAGCTTTGCATCTGATTCTTGAATTCTTTGCTTAATCTTTTGATTTGCCTGAAGCTTGGTTTTGATGTTGAGACGCTTCAGGATTGTGAATTGAACTTGCTTTGCTTCAGATCTTTTGAATTAAATGTCTATTGCATGCTTTACCTTTAAATTGATCTCTGCATTGAATCTATAGCTTCAGATTTAAATTGTTTGATCTACTGCTTGTTTGATTTCAAATTTTCTTTTCAGCCTAAAAATTTAAAAACTGGAAATTGATGTTGAAACAGACGCTTTATCTTCGATTTGACTTTACTTTTGCCTGTTGATGATTAATTCTGATTTTTGATTTTCTTTTGTTTGGTTATTTGTTTTCAGATTTGTTTTGCTTTAAACTTTATTTCCTAGATTTGAGAAGTTTTGAAAATGAAAACATCCTGGTTATTACATTTTTCTTTATGCATGTTTATAAATTTTAAATTAAAAGAAAATTGTTATGTTGCCACTTGTTAAAATATGTTAACACTTGTAATTTGAATGCATTTCCTTATTTTACAAATGTCACATACAAAGATTTTTGTGTTCTAAACCCTTACTTCATTTTTATTTATAAATTTAAGTTTACCCCTTTATTTTATTTAATTTGTAGATTTTATTTTAAATCCTTTATTACTTTGTGAATTAATTTATCTCATGTGTACTTTAATTATTATACTTATATTTCAAAAGATATATTCATATCAAAGCTTAAATGTTTATTTACCTATGTATATTTTAATTTATTTACACATTCTTGTTTTATATACTGTACTTTAAAAGAAAATGATTTGTAAACCAATTATACACAAATAAAAAATCTTATATACATATATACGTTAATTTTTCAAAATACAGAGTTAACAAATCCAATATATGATTCAAAACATTTATTTTTAAATTTCAAATTCAAAAATTAATATACAATCAATTTGTATTTATTTCAAAATATAACTTTACAAATATATTACATATGTCTCTTAAAATTTAGAAAAACAAATTTCTATAAAATTATATAGTATTCAAATCCAAATTTTTATTTATAAGATATTTAATTTAGAATTTCAAAGCCCCAATTAAATTTAAAATCAATACCCAAATAAACAAATATCTTATTAAATTCGAAAATTCAAAGTAATTCACAATTTGATTCAAAAATTTATTTTAATTACCAATTTAAATTTGATTCAAAACCGGCATTACAAATAAGGTATATGTTACAGGTTACCGACGGCTAGCAATGGCTAGTGTTAAGCCAATGGTTCAATCGTGATGCATAGAACCATGACACGTATCTATTAGTTATTTACGGTTAGCGATGGCTACACCATCGCTATTCATCGAAAAATAATTGACAAGGATGTTGGTAGGTCCATCACTCCTATGATCGACGAGTAAAAAAGCAAAAGCTTTTATTATCAGTTGGCGACGGCTAGCGGTGGTCATCGATGGTTGTTTGCCATCGGTAAAACCTGTGTATCTTGTAGTGAGTTCGTGAAAGAACCTAATGCTCCCTAAAAGTTGAAAAACATGCTCTGAAAAGTTCCAAATGATAAAGCCAGTTTGTCAGCATTGAAGAGTGTTGGTTGATAGAGTAGATAATTAAAATAATATAGCATACCCATTCACTAAGGGATTAGCTCGATCAGTTTCTAAGAAGATCGATCAAAGGAGTTGGAATAAGATTTCTAAATTGACCCCAACTGAATGTAGGAGATTGATAGAGTTAGGTTACGCCTTAGGGGCTAACATGTAACTTGTTACATATATCCAACTTAGCAATCAATGTTGATTAAAATAAAAGGTGTTTTCTTTCTATTTTATACTTGTTATATATTGATTTAATTAATTATGTAATAAATTCAAAGTATATTAAAAAGAAACTCCTTAAACGATATGTTGTAGTAATTACAATGTATTGTAATCATGAGAAATTTATTGAAAATAACATATTATTTAAATATTCCTAGTCAAAACATATCGAAATGGGATATCGATATATCCATTGGGAATTGAGTGTGTAACACTCTCCAAATATTAGGCAGTGTATTACTCATAACTGTTGGGGGCACTAAGGTGTTATGTATTGGATAATTATGGAATGATTCACTTGTAAGTTTTTTGTTGGTTAATACAACTAAGGTCAAACGAAGAATCTTAAAGTGACAATATTACATAGTTCTCTCAACTTGAGAATACTGTTGAACTTCAATGCGGACACTCCACTTGATTGTAGATTTATCACGGTATGTCATCCATTGAGCGACTATAGTTTGGTCTAATTTGAAGTATTGGAAGTGAAACGCTACTCAATAGAGAATTCGCACCCTCGGTTTTATGTAGTTGGTATCATAGTCAACTATATTCAACCTAAAGTCAAAGCCTTTAGCCAAAGCAGTAAGGTTAATAATAATAATTATTATTAAACCAAGGACTATATGTTTGGAACAAAAAAGTTAATTGTGGACGATGTTGGAATTCTGACCAAAACCAAATTCCATAAGTCCCAATGCGATATAGTGCTGAAGAAGGGAATTGGGTAAATAGTCGTTACTATCGGGTACCTCTTATTATAGCAAAACTGGATTTTATCGAAAAAGAGATGTAAGCAATAAATTCAGCCAAAATATCAAACCATTGGTTAAGGTGACATGCAAAGGTTAATATTAGAGTTGGTCAATATTTATGGCTGACCGAATTCACACCTTTGAGTCACGCACCCGAATTGATGAATACTTCGAATAAACCACATGATTTAATTAATTTATAACAGCTATAATATAATTAAATTAATTCATATTTATGAAATATAAATTATTAAATTTTATTTGGTGTTTGAATACCATCAGTATTTATTAAAATGCATATATATATAAGAAGTTATGTGTACACAAATCGATATAAAATACAGGTTAAACATTAAAATTAAATGATAAATGCTAAATGGTTTGGATATTTTTGAAGCCCATTCCTCCTCGTATTATGGCCGGCCAAAGGGTGGAGGATGAGTTTTTCAATGAAAAAGCTAAAACATAATCAAAGGAATGTGAATCAGTCCTATATTTAATTATCCTTATTGCCCCCTCAAAGATTTTTCATTCAGCCAATTGCCTGTTCTCTTTCACCCTATCCAGTGAAAAATAATGGCTTCTAAAGCCTACAAAAAATCAAAAATCAAAACAGTGCATAATTCATATCTCTTGATTCCTGGGTTCTATTGAATCTATGAACATCAATTCATTTTCAAGGTGCTAATTTTGAAAACATCCTAAGGTATTACTCTAACTAATTTGTTTATATGTTTCTCTTATTCATATGCTTGTTTGTATGATTCATCTCACCTTTTATTATTCGTCTTACAATTTGTAATTCAAATCTCTTTTCCTTCTCAATTAATCGAAAGTTTATTATGTTGATTTGATTCATATCCACTTTTGTTCTCTATTTTCATTCATTATATGTTCATCTTAATTGATATACATTAGATTCTCTATCTCCCTTTGATAATTTGCTGTTATGTTTTATGTTATTTAGATCTGATTATTCTTATCACAAATTTACATATGCTTAAGTTACCCAATTCCTTTTTTTAGAAATATAGTTAAAAAAGACTAATTTTGATTGAAACTATTTTATAACTTTACAATATTTTCATACAAAATTGTAAATTAACCGTATATGTTACTTACTTAAATTTTCCTTAAAAATTGATTCCTTTTCTTATATATTTGATGCCTTGAATACAATTATTCTGGGCATTGTTTTCATTGGAATAGAAGTTTTTCAACCTAGAATTCATGTGGGAACTTTTTCATAAATCCAAAACTCTTGTTTCCTTCCTAAATTAAAGTTTTGAAAAATATCATATATCTTTATTTCCATTCTAAATTAAAAGTATATTTTAAATTGTTAACTTTAAATTCATGTATATCTATGCATATACTATTAGCTATTTTCTTTACATATATAAGTTATTTTAAATCTAAAATATGAGTTGAAATATTCATATATATGGAAACATATATGTGTATGTTGTGCAACTAAAAAACATGAGATATTTTGTGTAAAACTATTCCTTAATTGAAACTAATCCATTATTGTCAATTTTAAATTCCTAATCATGTAAAATTACCAAACATAACACACACACAAAATTATGCAACCTTATCATGTACGTATTTTAATTCAAAACCTTAAACAACAAAATCATATGTAAAAGAGAAATAAGTACGTTATAGTGTAAATTCTAGCATCTACATACGATCGCATTAAATATGTACATTTCTTATCTATAGGAAGTGCGCTTCACACAAATAAGTGTGTTTGATACATTTGTAAACAAAAGATTAATAATGTATAACAAACAAAATCAAATAAAGATTTTATTCAAAATATTTTAGATTGGATCTAAAATCCATCTAAACTTCATAGGCCTGATAAAGATCTGAAATTGATTTTTGTTTTGAAATTCATCATTTAACCCACTCCTGTCTGTCATAGTTCCTTCAGAACCACCTCAAGAGCTAGACTATAAGAGTATAAAATCAGGTCATTTACTAAGAAAGTAAGGCTGCTTTCTAAAGTAGACTCACGAAATCTGGGCTTAAGCATATATCTATTAACATGCTAAGCATACAGAACACTTTACTTACAGATATCAATATGTGCAGTTGCTCCAGTCCTATCATAAGGGTACCCTGCTCAATATTAATTCACCATAGATCTCGATAAAGTTTTGAAGGGTTCACATTAAGTGAAGGTTCAAATGATACCCCTCATTTATGTATTGGTTTCCACGATGATGTGAATTCATTATCTTTGAACTACGTCAGTTGGCTCCCACTTAGGTACGTAGGCAGTCACCTAATTGATGCAGGCATTCCTTTTATTTATTTTGGATAGGGGAAAAATGTTGGATATTTCAAATATAAATGTGTTTTGTTTTTATTTTTGGTTTTCAGTCTTGTTTTATTTAGAAGAAAGAGGGTTTAGTCCCACACTACGGAATAAATGATCTTTTATTTGTTTAAATATAACATGCTCAAAAGAAGATTGGCCCTTAGGGTACTAAATTATTTTATCTTAGGTAGAGGAAAGGTCATGCATGTTAACACAAGTGTGCATGTCGCCGCTATCGTTTTTTTGATCGGTCAGTTGGCTTGGGTTTGGGTTCAAATGATTTTTTGGACAACATTTTTTAATTATAATGGGTCTTTTTCAGCCTATTTACAAGCCTAGAAGTTCGAGTTTGAACTGTTGTGATTGGCAGTATATTTGGTTGTTACAGCTAATGGGCATGAAATTTGAAAGCAGGTGGCAAATCTAGATGTTGCATCCAATGGGCATAACCGTTGTATTAAGCAGGAGCGGTGGTTGACAATCGGACACATCCCTCCATGCTTTCTAAGATTTCCTCTAGAGCAATTTTCTTCTTTTTTTTACTCTTTATCTTTGAACTCCACATAGCATCATCGGCCTATGATATAAAAAGCGACTGTTCCTGGCTGAATCAAAATCATATAAACTTTGGATTTGGTTTCACCATTTAAAGGCTTCGTTGAATACTGAATTAATAATTCGATAATCCATGTGTACTCAAAGGGTTGAATTATTTTCTTGAATTTTTATAAAGATTATTGAAGTTAAATGCACAGTTCGTAACATCACCATCCTTAGACTGTAAATTTCTAATAAAACTTTAGACAATAAGCAACCGTGGAATGTTCAACCATCAACCATCCCCAACAAGTTAAGAATCAAAACATAGCCCATTTGGAGCGTTTGGACGGAGTCAGGTTCCCTTGTTGGCAAGAGACCCTGAAATTCTTTCTGATCACCGTCAAACTATTCTACACACTAGAAGATAGGCTAGAGGAAATACCCAATGAAACTCCTCTAGATAATGATGGTCTCAAGATAAAATGTGCAAAGTATAAATATGTTGATTTTTTGTGTAGAGGATTCATTTTTAATGCACTTTCTGATAGAGTTAGGTGTCCCTGTGGCAATTATGTAATTTGTTACATATATCTAACCCGATAGCCAATCTTGTTCGAAATAAAAGGTGTTTTATTTCTATTATATACTTGATATAATATGTTATATTAATTAATTTAATAAAAAATATATTTAATTGAAAATCCATAAATGGTATGTTTGTGATAGTAGTTACATTGTGTTGTAACCATGAGTGATTTACCATAATAAAATAAACACACCATTTTAAATATTCTTAATCAAGATGTATTGGGACTGGATATCATGCATCCATTGAGACTATAGTACATAACATTCTCCATAGATAGTTTATTACTCATGACTAGTGGAGGAATTAACAGGTTACATACTAATAGTTATTGGATAACTAAGGAATAATTTACTCGATTGCTTCTCTGTTGGTTATTATATCTAAGGTAAAACAAAAGTATCGATGTGACAAAATTACATAGTTCGCTTAACTCAAGAATACTATTAATCTTCTATGTGGAAGCTCCATTTTGGTTATAGTTAAATCATGGGACGACGTCCATCGAACGACTATAGTTGGATCGAGTGGAAGAATTGGAAGCGACGCACTATTCAAGATAGGATTTGTCTCCTCGGTTATATGAGATTAGTATCATGGTCGAATAAAGTTAACTTAAAGTCAAAGTCTTTGCGCAGAGCATGCCGGTTAATATAATTGTTATTATTGAACAAAGAACTTTTTGTATGGATTATAGAGTTAAAATATGGATGGTATTGTAATTTTAACCGATACCAAATTCCATAAGTCCAAAGTAGTATAGTTTCGACGAAGAAAATTGGTGTAAATAATAGTCACTGTTGGGCAACACTTAACAAAGTAAAATTGAATTTTTCAAAACCAAGTAAGCAATAAATTTGGCCATAATGTCACACCATCTACTAAGTGATGTGTGAACGTTAATATTCGAATTGTTCGATATTAATCGCTGGCCAAACTTACATCTAAGGTCACACTGCCGAGGTTGAATACTCCTTTGACCATATGATTTAATTAATTTATAATTTTTATAAATTAAATTAAATTAATCAATATTTATGAAATATTAATGATGAAATTTCATTTTATATGTTGGATAATTTTAAATAGTATTTACAATAGTTATAAATATATTGATCGATATACGATATCGATACGCGTTTAAACTGGATTTAAATGCAATAAATTTTTTTCGGGCTTAGAGTAGGTTTTGAGGCCCACATGGGGCATGTAAATTTTGGCTAGAGAAAGCATGATATGGCCGGCCAATTGTTGGTTTGAGGGGAGGGCTTTTAGATTAGGTAAAAAGGAAGAAGTGGTAAAGAGAAATACAAGGACGTGGTCCATCTTTCCTCCTTTATCAGCTCCATCATACCCTCATTTATTACTTCATTTTTTCACCCTTTCTTCTACAATTTTGGGCTAGAGGTCACTTTCTCTCCATTTCTAAAAATCCATAGCAAAAATATATTAAAAACACTTCTATTCAATAGCCGGCGGACACCAATTCGGAGCTAGCATCTTCTGCATTATGATAGGATCTAAGGAGCTCTCATCAACGTTTCAACTTGCAAACATTAGGCCTTCGTGAAAGGTATTCATCACATTTACTAATTCATCTTATATTATAATCAATTGTTGTAACATCCCCCACCAGGAGACCCAAAAATAAACACAAATGATGCTGCATTCATCATCAGAATTATTTTCAAGCGACCAAGAGTGAATTATGTATATTCAAAACAGTCTAACTAAGAAGAACAACAACTATTTTCATTTCATTAGATTTGTCTTAATATTCATTACATATATATTCAAAGTTAACCCCAAGCAGTACCTGGATAGGGGCCAAAATATAACATAGAAATGCGTAGTAGAGTGTTTGGTCAATATATGATGATGCCATCCAAAAAATCATAACAGCGGAATGAATCATACACTAACAAATATCTAGGTGTTCTGCACCGTCTTCGATCTTCGATATGCGCCCAAAATAACTTGCATTTCCCGTAAACTCATCATATTCAAATGAGTACCCATGAGTTTATGGGGGAAAATATGATAAAATCATGGGTTGGACATAAAGTATGGTGTGAATAATACAGACCCGAAAATACATCATAAATTGCATAGTAAGACCTCGCCGCATAATGCAGAACTGGCTTTCCCTTTACTAACCACAACTGCATACATAATACTGCACAAAATAAAGGTCATATTTACTTTCCTTGGAAACTTCTCAAGTTTTATTTAATAAAGATACTACAACTCCCCTGTGCAGTTCCCACCTAGTCACAACTGATCGAAGTGAAAATCTATTGTCGCATAAAATCTAAATAGTTACCACTTCATCCCTATCCAATTCCTTTTTAATTTTTGTTATATTTTATTTATAGTGCACTAACCCCAGTCTCCATAGTATTAATTCACACGTTTGTTTAATAGTGGTCTGCATGGAATTGCTCCTCTGCAGAATACTTTTATTTTGCTTTAGACTACTATGTTATCCCACCCGCAGTCGTCATTCTTATCCTTTGTTGGATTCCATTCTGCTATGAAACAGCAACCCGTATATTCTTTTTATTTATTTTATTTAATATTGGAACTGGTATTAATTAGAAACCTGCAGGTCTTAATTAACTATTTTATTTAATGTTGGACCTGGGACTACTATGAACTAACCACATGTAGCCTCTTGTCCGATACATTTATTTATTTGATTCCGACATGCTATAAATCAGCCATCCATAGGTCTCATTTAATTATTTAATTCTGTACTACAAAGAATCTGGCACATGTAGTCCCTTACTGCATAGAATCGACCTCTTGCAATATTGATTTATTTTAATTTGAGGTTGCATAGAATCAGCCATCTGCCATCCTTTGGAAATTGAATACCTCTCATCACCTAAAGTTTCTTCAGGTGTGCGTTCGAGTAAGCATCCTTACTCGGCGTCAATAGCCCTTCCAAACCTTACTCCCGTCCATAATACTTCGACGCTGTACACCCTATCCCGACCTATGTATGCAATACACTCTTTACTCATCGAGCATGTTTTCTTCTAAATTGCAGTGCATTATGATGGTGCAACTTTTTTGATTCTCTTCACCTAATTGCGGTCCATTTGTCTTTTGCAAATTTGCGATGCAGAGCTATTTTCTCCTTGAAAATTCCTAGATTCCTTTGGCAAATCACTACCCCACTACTCAGTGTAATTTAGCTAGGCCGGTTCTCCTTAGAAATGTTTTGTCACTGCCACCTTCGCTTGACACTAACAACATTTGTTACCTCTGAACTAAGTACGTGACCAATTTACACGTATCATCACTCGATACGTAATCTTACTGTTTTCTGACAGTTACAGAGTCATTTATTTGTCTTTTCAACTATTTTTATGGATCTTGTTCCCTTACATTATTATTTTAATACATATATCATTTCCATCAATTCTCAGCACATATTCCCTCTCTAACACTAGCTCGGTTCCTCATATGTTCTAGCCTGTTTTACGTATAAAAAGTCGTATAATAATCCAGAAAATTCATGAATAATTACTTTGTCACTATCTTGTCTTACATTTAAATTACAAGTTATTTTCCTTCTATATTTTATAAGTTTTTAGTTTAGATATTCAGAACAATTTATTCATAAGTCTCGAGCTTCTTAAATTACTAATCCATCTTTAGAATAATGGTTAGGACATCATTTCATGTTTACATTTTGACATAGATCGATATGAAAACCAATAAAATAACATGAACCGAATCAAGGAAAAAGACCTGAATAAAAGGTTAAGTATTACTCACTTAAATCATTTAAGAAATCTTGATTAGATCTTCTCTGTTTCTTAGCTTGTATTAGCTTTATCTTCTTTTGATTTCCGTTTCTCTTGGCCACCACCATTAAGGCATCTTTTGAGCATTTTATTTTACTTTTAGCAGAATGGAATGAATGAATGGAAAAAATCATGTTTATTGTCCCACAATCACTTGGGTTTTGGCCCGCATACTCAATTCTAGTAATTCAGTGTCCCCATTATTTTCATAGTCAGCCCCACTTGGCTCTTTAGTTAATTAACTAAATTAATCGTAAATTATGGGTTGTTACAGTCTTCCCTCTTTAGAGGAATTTCACCCCTGAAATTCAATCAAGGCTCGGTACTGATTTGCATATGCCTTGCTTACCCTAAGCATTAATATGGATTCCTAATCTATAAATAAAATGTAGCAGTGCTTTCTATGAATGCAATAATCAACCATAATATTTATTCATTCATTCGTACATACATACATACATATACACACGCACGCATGCGCGGTTCACAATAAACGTAATAAAATACATATTCATATGCTAATTTGAAGCATTAAGTTTTGGATAGGTCCTTCTGACCTTATTCTCTGTTTCCCTTATGGAATCCTCTTGTTCTGCGCTCCACTGGATATAGAATAGCTTTGCCACTTTGTTCCGAAGCCATTTCTCATCACGGTCCACTATCTGAACAAGTCTTCGCTCATATGCCATATTCAGCTCTATGACTAGAACCTTTGCTGCCTTTGAATTAACTACCGCGTCTGGACCTTTAACGCATTTTCGTGGATGTGAAATGCAATATGGATCCGTGCAAAAGTATTGGGCAGTTCCACCTGATAGCTACCTTCCCAATCCTTTCTGTGATTGGAAACGGCCTTACATATCTATTTATTAGCTTCGCAGCCTTCCAAAAGCGCATCACCCCTCTCATCGGAGAAATCTTTATGAATACCTGATCACTAACTACAAACTCGTGTTCTCTTCTACTAACATAGGCATAACTTTTCTACCTTGCTTGTGCTACTCTCGTCCTAGCCCGAATCAGCTCTACTTTCTCTATAGCTTCCTTGACTACATTTGGACTAGCACGATCTTATCCTCCCTCCAATCAACGTGCAAGCGACTTACATGGTCTTCCATATAAGGCTTCAAATGGAGCCTTCCTAATACCGCTCGAGTAGCTATTGTTGTATGAAAATTCTACCAAGTGTAAATAATCTTCCTAAGATCCACCAAAGTCTAAGAAGCAAGCTCTGAGAAAATCTTCTAGGACCTTGTTAACTCTCTTGGTTTTCCATCTATTTACAGATGGTATTCGGTACTCATGCACGGTTCTGAACTCATAGCACTCTGTAAGCTATGATAAAACTCACAAGTGAATAATGAATAACAGTCATTGACAATAGTGCTAAGAACCCGTGCAACCTCACTAATGCCCTTATATATATCTATATATCTCTACTAACTTCTGTGTAGTTCGAATGGCTTTTACCGAAATGAAATGGAAACACTTAATTAGTCTATCAACTATGACCTATGTGCTCCCATTCCCCTCCCTCTATCTTGGCAACCCTCTACGAAATCCATAAATAGCGAATCCCATTTCCAAACTAGAACAATCAAAGACTATAGGAGCCTACTTGGCTTCTAACGCTTTGCCTTCACTTGCTAGCATATAAGACATCTTATCGCATTGTCTCCCACATCTTTCTTCATCCCTTCTTAGAAGATACTCCTCTTCATATTTTGGTACATCTTTGTATCTCCAGAGTATACGGTAAACTTTGAATGGTGACATTCGTCCAATACATCATTCTGTAGTTCCTCTGCACTCGGAACATACAGCCTTCCATTCTTCTATAGTCTTCCATCTCTATCAGCACCGGATCACTTCTGTTCTAATAGTTTAACTCCTGAGTCGAAGCTCATTATTAGATCAAAGCAGGGCTTATCTTTCTTCTATAGTTCAGCTATTCTTTGAACCGACTCAATCCTGACTTCTAAGCATGCTAGCATTCTGAACGCACTGCTCGAATCTACACGTCACATGCAGCCAAGGTTTCTAAAATGATCCCTTCTTGTAACATAGCCAAAACATAACTTGGTTGTTTTGGCTCAAGGAATCGGCTACTTTGTTGCCATTTCCTGGGTATACTCTATTCCATAATCATGGGATGCTTGAAATTCTAACCACCTCTGTTGCCTTATGTTCAACTCCTTCTATGAGAACAAACATCTTAATAACCCATGGTTGGGATACAACTCAAACCTCCCCTCTAAAAAATAATGTATCTAAATATTTAATGCAAAGACAATTGCTGCCAACTCCAAGTCATGAGTTGGATATCGAACTTCATGCGGTCACAATTATGCATTCACTATGCCCTTCTACATCAATACTGCACCAAATTCTGGTCCTAAAGCATCATCATACATAGTCATACCATCATTCCCTTCATATATCACAAACACAGCTGCATTTGTCAAACAATGCTTCTGGAATGCCCTCTCAAACTCCAGAACCCAGACGAACCACTCGTTGTTCCAGGTTAGCCTCGTCATTGGCGCAGCTATACTAGAAAATCCTTAAAGAATCTTTGGTAGTAGCTAGCCAATCCAATGAAACTTAGCACCTCGGTAACAGTTTTAGGCCTCTTCTACCCATTCACTGCATCAACTTTTGAAGGATTTATGGCTAACCCTTCTTTGGAAATCACGTACCTTAAGAGCTTTACTCCCTTCTCCAAAAATGACACTTGGAGAACTTCGCTATTAGCATGTGCTCCCTCAATGTCTCGAGCACATGTTTTAGGTGGACTGTGTGCTCGTTCTTATTTCTAAAGTACACTAAGATGTCATCTATGAATTCAAACATAAACTTATCTAGCTGATCTTGAAACACTTTATTCTTCAAACCAACAAAAAAAGCTAGTGCATTTGTTAGCCCAAACTGCATTACTAGCCACTCATATAACCCATAACTTGACTTGAACGCAGTCAACAGAACACTTTCCTCTGCAACTCTCAACTAATGAAACCACGTAGATAGATCTAGCTGTAAAAATACCTTAGCTCCATTCAGTTTATCAAAAAGGTCATCAATTTTCAGCAAAGGATATCTATTCTTCAACATCCTCTCATTTGACGTTCGATAGTCTATACATAGTATTAACGACTCATCAGTTTTCTTCACAAATATTGCTACTACTCCCATGGTGAGCTACATGGCCTAACATAGTTCCTACCTTCTAACTTAACAAACTGTTTTCTTAATCCTCCATCTCCCTCATAGGCATTCTACTATAAAGGACTAAACGGTTCAACCCTTGGTAGCAAATCTATACGAAACTCTCTTGCTCTTGGGGGGCAACCTTGAAACTGGATCAAATACATCTTGGAAATCCTTCACTACCCACAATGTTCCCAGTTCTTCCTTAGTTTCCCAAGCTAAAGCAGACAAATCACTTCCACGCTTAACCATATACTCCTCTAAGAACATATATACTCTAACTTTGTGATCTAGATGGTTAAGAGTAATAATTCTCTCAGCACAGTGCACCCTTGCTCAGTACTTCTCTAACCAATCCATTCCTAAAATTACCGCAAAAGTCAAATACATAGGGATCATAAAAAAACTTGCATTCACCCAACTCAATATCTAGATCAGTGCATCTCAATCTAAGAGTGGCATGTCCCTTTATGGGATTAGCTACACGTATGGAGGTGACTAAATAGGTAGCTCCTAACCCAAGTCTATCAAAAAAATCTCTTACTATAAAGGAATGTGTAGCATCGGTATCATACATTACACTAACTGGAACACCAAAAATTAAAGTCATACCTTCCAAGATATTTCCTTTGGCTCTTTCTTCGGCAGGTGGTCCTTCCATGGGTCCCTCTAAATCATAAGCTCGCTCCTTCAACTCTGGGCAGTCCTTCTTTAAATGCCCCCACTTTATCACACCTATAGCATTTTCCCCTCTCTAGACTACGATGCTAGACACTTGGTAGCATAGTGTCCCTTTTATCCACAATTAAAACAGATAACTCCCATGGCAGTTTCTCCGCTCCTTCCCCTTGGCACTCTCTTCTTGCCTTTGGTGTAAGGAATAAACTTCTTCTTCGTCTCAACTTTGGATCTTGTCTCTACTCTCCTCTACCCCTAATACATTATATTATATCTTCTGGACATAACGACTATGAATTTAAAAGGAGACACCAAGTGAACCGTCACCTTATGATCCAGCCCTTGCTTCAAGCCCATGATGAACTTCTTGTTCTTCTTCATTGGATTGTTGATGATCTCCCTACCATACTTGGCCAGAGAATTAAACTTCTAAACATACCTTCCATAGTAAGGTCTCCCTGCTTCAATTCTATGAACTCGTGCAATAACATGCTATGTTGTGACTCGGATATAAACCGGGCCTCAAATCTTTCTTTGAACTGCACCCAAGTAATCTCTTCCTCAGGTGCTGAGCAATAATTGTCTCCCACTAATCCAATGCATCTTCCTACAGCTGTCTCGATGTATATCTCCTCTTCAACACATCATTCAAACTTAGGTCTCCAAATATCAGTCTGCGGTTCCTTAGCTAGTTCAATACTGTAACATCCCCCACTTGGGGACTGAAAATGAACACGAATGATGCTGTAGCCTCATCAGAATTATGTTCAAGTGACTAAGAGTGAGTTCTGCATATTCAAAATAGTCTAAATAAACTAAACAACAACTATTTTCATTTCATCAAATTTGTCTTGATTTTCATTACATACTTATTCAAAGTTATCCCTAAGCCATACCAACATATAGGTCAAAATATAAAATTGAAATACATAGTAGAGTGTCAGGTCAACATATGATGATGCCACCCAAACACTCATAACAATGGTATGAATCATACACTAACAATACCTAGGCCTTCTGCACCATCTTCAATCTTTGGTCTATTCCCAAAATAACCTGCCTATCCTATAAACTCATCCTATTCAAATGAGTATTCGTGGTTTTATGAAGAAAATAATGATAAAAACAAGGGCCAGATATGAAGTCCGGTGTGAATAACACTGACCCAAAAATACATCATAAACTACATATAGTGGCCACGCTGCATAACGCGGAACCTGTTTTCCCCTCACTAGCCACAACTGCATACATAATACTGCACAAAATAAAGGTCATATTTACTTACCTTGGAAACTTTCCAAGTTTAACTTAATACAGGTACTACTATACCCCTACGCAGTTCCTATCCAATCCCAAGAGATTGAAGTGAAAACCTAATTTCGCATAAAATATAAATAGTTACTACTGCATTCCAACATTGTTCCTTTTTAACTTTCATTATATTTACTTATACTGCATTGACCTAAGTCTCTACAATATTAATTCATACGTTTATTTAGCATTGGTCTGCATGGAATTACTCCCTCATAGAACTGCTTTTATTTTGCTCCGGACTACTACGTTATCCCAGCTGCAGTCCTCATTCTAATCCCTTATTAGATTCCAATCTATTATGAAACAACCATCCATAGATTGTTTTATTTATTTTATTTAATATTTGACCTGCCATGAATCAGCCACCCGCAAGTCTTAATTAATTATTCTATTTAATGTTGGACCTAGGACTACTATGAATCAGCCACCCATAACCCATTGTCTAATACTTATTCATTTGATTCTAACTTGCTATAAATCGGCCACTCGTAAGTCTCAATTAATTAGACTACGAAGAATTAGCTATATGTAGTCCCTTACTGCATAGAATCAGCTCTCTATAGTATTGTTTTATTTTAATTTAAGATTGCACAAAATCAGCCCCCTATAAACCTTTTGAAGTTGAATGCCTCTCTTTACCTGAAGTTTCTTCAGGTGTGCATTCGAGTAAGTGTCCTTACTTGACGTCAATAGCCCTTCCATGCCTTACTTCCGCCCACAATACTTTGGTACAGTACACCCTGCCCTCCTCTGTTCCGACTTTCCCATCCTTGCCCTTGTCTGATGTTGTTTCTCCTCCTCTCCCTTCCTCTTGTCAACCTGAATGGACTTCCTTGTTCAAAAACAAGCCTCATAACGGAAGGAAGTACATTCCGGTTGATATGGCTCCTTCCTTTGTCGATGGTGCCATGCTCCCTTCTAAAGCAATTGTGAATGTAGGATCTACTATATGGCAGGACTATCCGGTCAGCTTCTTTCTGGATAAGCCATTATCATATACTGTGGTTATTCGAAAGCTCAAATCAATATGAAAGTTAAAAGGATCTATCAAGGTGAGATTTGATGGTGTTATATACATGATTCTTCTCTCTTATTTGGAAGACAGGGAGTGAATCCTTCGATGTGATCTTATAATCATGAAAAATAAGTTATTTGTAGTCAAGTATTAAGATCCACCAGTCAGTGATGTGAGTGGTGTGGTCACTGCTATACCAGTTTGGGTTAAGTTCTTTAACATTACTCTATTTGCATGGTCACCTCTGGGTATAAACTGGCTGGCGAATATATTAGGGAAACTACTTTGTTTAGATGTCATGATAGAAAAATGGAGAGGTTAGAATATACAAGATGTCTTATAGAAGTGAGATCGAATTCTGAGCTTGTTGATGATTTCTTGGTTCAACCGGTGGAGGGAGGAACTCAAAGAATTGCGGTGAAGTATTTGTGGAGGCTGGACATATGTTGTTCATGTAATGTATTTGGACATACAACTTTAAAATGTGACAAAATTATCAAAAAGGAAAATGAATCTGAGAACAATGAAAACAGAGGTGTGAATATATCTAAAGAAGAAATGACTGAAAGAGTACAAAAAGAAATAGGAAAAACTAAAAAGGTTCGAAAATGGAGATTGGTAAGTGGAGGAAGGAAAATATTACAAAATATAAATATATCAAATGTTAATAAATAGAACTGTGATGGCTTTGATCAAAGAGTTGAAGTTGAAAATTTTGGAGTCCTTTCTATAGCTAGTCAAGATTTAATTAACAATGTTCCATCAGCTAAACTTCCCTCTCCTCAACTAGGAAAAATGTTCTACATAGGAAGGATGAAAATGATATACCAGAGATGGTAGTAATACAAAATGAAAGGCCATCTGAAATAAATGAAGTAGATGGGTCAGTTACTTTGAATCATGAAATTGTGGAAAATGAGATAGGTAGTGATTGTTTACAAACCAAGAATCCCTTTAATATGTTGTAGATCCTATGCGAGAACGAAAATCATATCCAACTAAACATAAATGATACTATATTGAATTTTGAATATGGGTTAGATCCAGTTGCACTGTACTCAATATTGAAAATGGGGAAGGCTCGAAGAAAGGATGAGGAATTTCAAGTATTTCCCGAAGTATGTCCCAAAGAAAAAAAGGAAAAAACTAGGGATCTGATACCCAGCACCAAACACAGTACTAAAGGTAAAACAAAAGAGAAAGGCATGTTGAGACTTGGTTTTGATTCATGACACGCGGCTATCACTACAACATATAGATTTGACGATTGCTACGATAAAAAGAGATAAGGAGACGAGACTTTAAAAACCAATTCATCAACTATGCTACTTTGTTTTTAAGTATTAGGTCAATATTTGTTAAAATCTCTCCTCGATTATGTCTACTAGCTTATATATTTAATCACTATATTTACTAAACATTTTATACATATATAAGCACACATTTAAATTATTAAAGTAATTTAAAGTTATATATATATATATGTATGTATGTATGTAATTGTGCAAACTGCACAAAAATGACCAGGTCAGTCGAATGACCCGCTGAGACAGTTGGCTGACAGTGGGGTTTTTGTGCAGCATGCACAGTTACATAAATATATACGAATTTAAATTTCAAATTACTTTTGAATCTTCAGTCGACTTACTCTGTAGCTCAGTCGACTGAATTTCTATAACAGCTATTTTTGAAACGACACAACTTCTGTGAAGAGTTACAAAGCTTTAACGAAAAGATTCGGATGCGACACTTCGATCGAAACTATTCACCAACGGTCGCTGCTTTCTAACCTTTATAAATACAAACTCCAACTTCATTTCAAATCACTTAATCATAATTGATTTCTCTTATTCTCTGATCAAAATTTCTGAAATCTATTTGCTATCATAATTTCAAATATTCTGCATTAAAGCAATACTATACCTTTCTATTCTTCATATAATTCAAATATATATATTTATACTCGATGAGAAGATTATAGGAAGGGTGTACTACAAGTGACAAAACCGTGTTATCAGAACAAATAAAAGTCAAAACTATTTTTGTATTTGTTGAAATCCTATTTAGCTGCTCAGGTAAGTGAAGTCCTCTTCGGCTGTTGAGGTGAAATCCTGTTCTGTTGCTTAGGTCCCCGTTCGGGTGCTCAGGGGTGTGTAAACCTGTTCCTTCAGGTTAAGAGAGGATTGTTGTTTTAGTTAAATTCCAGAAGGAGTCTGGGACTTGACTGCTTTTTATTCCGCACTATTTACAGCATTATTATCATCTTTATACTCTGTATTATCATATATCCATATTATACGATCCATATCACACTTTCATTTGGTATCAGAGCAAGGTCATCATATAACTGTAACACAGTTATCTGATAATCTAATAATATGGACACTAACACCAGCACTAGCACTAGCACTAGCATTAACATTATCTTTGTTGAAGGACAATTCACTGCACGTCCACCACTACCTAATGGCATGAATTATAAATATTGGGCCACACGAATGAGAATATATATGCAAGCAAATAGTTTTGAGTCATGGAATATAACTCAGATAGAATATACTATTCCTACTGAAAAGTATTCCACTTGGTCAAATACACAGAAACTAGATGTCACGGCTAATGCAAAAGCCATGAATATGTTGTTTTGCGCCTTAGATAAAAATGAGTTTAACTATGTTAGCATGTGCAATACTGCATATGAAATATGACATACACTCAAAATCACACAAGAAGGAACCAACAAGGTTAAACAAAGCAAAATATCCATACTCAAGAGTCACTTTTAAAACTTTAGAATGGAAGAAAATGAATCCATAAATGACATGTACTCAAGATTTCAGGATATCTATCATTCATCAGTAAGGCTAGGAGAAAAATATACAGATTTTGATATCGTATCCAAAATCCTTAATTCTTTAACGGAAGAATGGGAAAGAAAAGTTCTCGCTATTGAAGAAGCAAACGATATTTCCAAAATAACTCCAGAAGAATTAATAGGAAACTTAATGTCCTATGAAGTGCAGTTGCAGGCAAAAAGAGTTCATGCTCAAGATAAAAAGAATATAGCATTTCATGCAGAACAAGAAGAATCAGACTCAGACAAAGACGACCTAGCTTTCATTGTAAAGAACTTCAAGAAATTCTTGAAATATAGGAAAGGAAACAAAAACAATGGCAAGAGAAGCTCAACCAGCAATAAACCACCATCTTTATCAGTTATGGAATGTTTTAACTGTCACAAAAAGAGGCATATGCAGAAAGATTGTCCAGATCAAAAGAAAGAATACTGAAATAAAAGGAAGGACAAATTCAAAAGAAAAGCCTTTTCAATCACATGGGATGATTCAGATTTCTCCTCCTCTTCTTCGAGAAGTGAAAGTGACAGCGATAATGAACAAGCTAACGTATGTTTTATGGCTAAAGTTAATGAGGTTAGTGATTTTACTTTTGATGATATGATAGAAGTAAACTCTACATTATTAGATACTTTAAAAAGTCTTAAAAGAAAATATAAAGAAGATGTAGAAAATCAGAAAAAGGAAGAATTCGAAGAGATATGCTTAAAGATGAGAAGAAAATATTAGAAGAAACTTGAAAAAACTCAAGAATCTCTCTCTAATATTAATTCTCAACTTATATTATTGAGTCAAGAAATTGAAACTCAAAAAGAAAAGAATGATAGTCTTGTTTCTGAGAATCATGTTTTAAAAACTAATATTAAAATGGTAGAACTAGAAAATTCAAGTCTAAAGACCAAACTAGATGGAATCACTAAAATGTTCCAAATTTTAATAAAGGAAGAGAAAATTTATCAAGAATTATTGAGAATTCACAATTTGTGAATAATAAACATGGTTTAGGATATGAAAAGAAAGTAAAAGAGTCATAATCTTGTAATAAAGTCAAAACATGCCCATCTTCAAATAGATTAGTTTCTAAAACTATAAGTATATGGATACCTAAAACTAATAACAAACTAGTAAGAAAGAAGTATATTATTCATTCATAGAAGTTGTTTATAATAATAAAAAATATATTTATAAAAGGGATACTAAACCCTCTTGGGTTTGGTTTCCTAAGAGCTAACTCTTAGGACCATATTAAAAAGTGGGTACCAATGATATCTCATATTTTTTGCAGGTCCCACTCAAGAAAAGAGTAAAATGGATACTCAACAGTGGTTGCTCAAAACGTATGACAGGAGATAAGGATATGCTGATAAATATTAGATACTTATATGGAGGCTCTGTCACTTTTGGAGACAATTCCAAGGGATATATCATCGGCAAAGGCGATGTACCCAATTACGTTACATCTAATTTACCTCGAATTACAAATGTTTTATCAGTTAAGAATTTAAAACATAATTTATTAAGTAAAAGTTAGTTATGCGATAAAGGATTTAAAATAACATTTTTCGAAAATAAGTGTAGCATTCATGATCAAAATCAAAATCTTATTTTCGAGGGAAATAGAGATAAAACATTTACGTTTTAAATACAAAAGTTAACCATAACTCTGATATGTGTTTAATAGCTAAAGAAAATGATCCATGGATATGGCATAAACGATTTTGTCATATCAATTTCAAAAATATAAATAAAATTTCTAAAAATAATCTTGTAAAAGGTTTACCAAATATGAATTTTAAAGTCAATAATATATGTGACTCATGTCAATTAGGTAAACTAACTAAATCCTCGTTTAAACCTAAGAAAGTTATCTCGACATTACAACGGCTCGAGTTACTTCATATGGATTTATTCGGCCCTACCCATATACAATCCACAAATCATAATAAGTATGTATTTGTAATAGTTGATGATTTTTCTAGATATAAATGGACTATTTTTATGAAAAATAAAAGTGATACCTTTGAAAATTTCAAAACATTTGTTAAACAAATTCAACATTTAAAAGGTATTAAAATTAAAAATATTAGAAGTGACCACGGAGGTGAATTTGAAAATATACAATTTGATAACTATTGTAAAAAGAAAGGAATATTTCATAACTTTTCATTTCGTAGAACTCCACAACAAAATGGAGTTGTAAAACGAAAGAATCGAACTCTACAAGAATGTGCAAGAACTTTACTAAATGAAAGCACATTACTAAAACAATTTTGGGTAGAAACTGTTGCAACAGCTTGTTATGTTTAAATCGTTTTTCTATTAGACCTCTCACTAAAAATACTCCTTATGAACTTTTTAACGGTAGAAAACCAAACATATCTTATTTTAAATATTCGGATCAAAATGTTTTATATTAAATGCTAAAGATCCGCTTGGCAAATTCCATTCAAAATGTGACGAAGGAATATTTATTGGATATTCGAATCGAAGTAAAGCTTATCGAATTTTCAATAGATGAACAAATACTATCGAGAAATCAATCCACGTATCTTTTGATGAAAATGCTAAACTTATTTCTACTGCAATTAACGGCAATGACTTAATAAAACAAAAAAATTAATAAACAATTCGAGAGACGATGACGATATCATTTTTTCTAGAGAAGATGAAAACTGTTTATAATTTCGAAAATAGAAATACTACTAATACAATAAGATCTCCTCCAAGAGTTTTACGAAATCATCATAGAGAAAATATAATTGGAGAAATAAATTCAAATATTCGAACTCGAAGTCAATTAAATTTAATGAGTAATGTAGCTTTTCTCTCTACTGTAGAACCTAAAAATACTAAAGAAGCATCATCCGATGAAAATTGGATTATTGCTATGCAAGAAGAATTAAATCCGTTTGAACGAAATGAAGTTTGGAAACTAGTACCCAGACCGATCGATCAGACGGTTATAGGAACTAAATGGGTTTACAAAAATAAAGCAGACGAATTAGGAAATATAACTAGAAATAAAGAAAGACTAGTAGCACAAGGATATAACCAGGAATAATGAATAAACTACGAAGAAACGTTTGCTCCAGTTGCTAGACTAGAAGTAATACGAATCTTATTGGCGTACGCATGTTTTAATAATTTTAAACTTTATCAAATGGATGTTAAAAGTGCATTTTTAAATGGTTATATTAAAGAAAATGTTTATGTTGAACAACCTCCTTTATTTATTCATGAAAAATATCTAGATCATGTATATAAACTTAAGAAAGCTTTATATGGTTTAAAACAAGCACTACGTGCTTGGTATAAACGTCTTAAAAGCTATCTAATTAATTCTGGATTCGATATAGGAAAAGTAGATCAAACGTTATTCATAAAACGCTCTAAAAGAGATATATTATTAGTTCAAATATATGTCGATGACATTATATTTGGCTCAACTAATAATGAATTATGTAAAGAATTTTCTTAAATAATGACTAGAGAATTTAAAATGTTCCATATGGGAGAATTATCATATTTTCTAGGACTACAAATTAAACAAGTTTCAAATGGAAGTCAAGAAAAATACTGTAATAATCTTATTAAACGTTTTGGAATGGAAAACACTTCTGCCAAACCAACACCTATGAGCACAATAGCACATCTTGATAGAGATGAAAACGATAAAAGTGTAGGCCAGAAATTATATCGTAGTATGATAGGATCACTACTTTATTTAACAGCAAGTAGACCAGATATTATGATGAGTGTATGCTTATGTGCACGATTTCAAGCAGACCCGAAAGAATCACATCTAAGTGCTGTAAAACATATACTACGCTATCTTAGTAAAACTATAAATTTCATACTTTTTTATCCAAAATTCGAATTAGTATCATACAGCGATGCTGATTTTGGAGGATCACGAACAGATAGAAAACGTACAAGTGGTACGTGTCATTTCATTGGTAAATCGTTAATATCATGGTTTAGTAAGAAACAAAACTGTGTCTCTCTATCAACTTGTGAAGCAGAATATATTTTTGCAGCACTAGCTTGCACACAAGTAATTTATATTCAACAGACACTTAAAGATTTTGGAATCAACCTATCAAAATCAACAATTTACTGTGATAATTCTAGTGCAATAAATTTATCTAAAAATCCAGTAAATTACTCGAGAACTAAACATATAGATATTAGACATCACTTTTTACATGATAATATAGAAAAAGATATAATAAATCTGGACTACGTACCATCAGAAAATCAGTTAGCCGATATTTTTACTAAATCACTATTAGAGAATACGTTTATAAAATTGCGACGTGAGCTCTATATAATTTGAAGTAAGGATATATAAATAAAAATATAAAATTTTTTAACTAAAAAGTCAAAAATAAAAGTTCTACGAAAAATTAAAAATTCTAACCATGCTGAGACTTGAACTCGTGACCTGTTATGAATAACCCAAGTGTCTTAACCACCTAAGCTATTAATATTTTCTATTCTAGTCTATTATGGCCATTTTATTATATGATAACGAGTATTTTATATTACATTATATGTCACAGTTATCTTTATAATCAACATTACTAATTTTATAAATATTAAAACTGTTCAAATTAGCTCAGCCAAAAGAAAACCACCAATTAGTTTCCTATTTTTTTCTAAACTAATCTATAAATAGGTGCATAGTCCTTTTCTTATGCACCCAAAACAAAATAAAAGAATCATTCGATTCTCTCAAGTAAAGCATTAATTAATAGCAGTTTTTAAAAACAATGTCAACTTCCTCTACAACAGGCTCTATCGAAACCATTGCCTCGCCCAACTCTCCAAAAACTCCAGACCAAAAAGGTTCACCATCAGCGGTCTACCACACTGGATATACTCCGGACCAGAAAAAGGGAAAGAAAACCGTTGATATTTTCCAAAAAAAAAGATCGACGATCTCCACCATTATCAGCAGGAATCTCTAATGCTACAACGGGAGATGTATTACGAACAAAAAATAAACTCCAGACGTATAGGTATAATCGAGCATATAGTTATGAAATTCTGCGGGGCATCGTCACATCCGATAGAGGAAAATATTGTTTCGCCCATCAGACGACCATCGACTTCGTCTCCTCTGCGACCACCATACTCACCAAATTCGTGGGATCGTAACGAAGCTTCGAATGTTCGTCATAAGCAACTGAAAGAATTCAAGACACCGAGTCCTAAGAAATAATCATATTTTATTAATCATTTTTCATTGTATTTTTCAAATAAATTCTCTATATGTACATTTATATTTGAAATAAATTTATTTCCGGTGCGATAAACGACAACTCATATATAAAAAATTTAACAGCAAAATAATTTAGTTCTATATCATTTATTAAAATAAAATTTATATATATTAAACAAACATAAAAAATTCACATCATAAAAAAAATTCATTGTGTAAAATACTACAGGTTAGTCGATTGGATTTGGAGATCAGTCGACTGACACTACAAACAACTTTTTATATATACACGGCCAGTCGACTATTGCAGGGCCTTAGTCGACTGGTCCAGAATGTTGAAAATTATCGACCTTCAGCATCAGTCGACTGACACCCTGAGACAGTCAACTGACGCAGCAATAAAATTTTTATATAAACATGACCAGTCGATTGTTGCAGGGCCTTAGTCGACTGGACCAGAATATCAAAAAATTTCAACCTTCACCTTCAGCCGACTGATGCCCTGAGACAGTTGACTGAGCCGTAAATCTGAATTGCTTTTTACCTTTTCACCTGCCCCCTTTTACCCCTTTATCTTTCACTTTATCTTCTCTCCTCTTTTCAACTTCAGATTTTCAAAGTTTTCAAAACCCTAAGCTCTCCAAAACTCCAATTTTTTTCCTCAAAATCAAATTTTAATGGCTCCAAAACCTCCATCGAATGAACAAATTTAGCGGTGGCTATTTGATGACACTGCAATGAAGAGGTGGAGACGGATGCATGACTCAAGAATATTCGAAGGTTCGTTCGTCAAATTCGCTGATTTTTCACCTCATGACATTCAAGAGCTAGCTCTAAGGAGCAATTTAGAGTCATTAATTGATATCGACGACAATAAACACAAAATCAACCAAATTATGGTAAAATTGTTGTACGCTAACCTGAATTTGGGTCACCAAGATGTTCCAAATCAATAAGATTGCATATGGAGTCTCATATGTGGTATGCCCGTCTTCTTTTCTCTAGACCGCATGACTCATATCCTACAAATAGAAAATGATGGTGTTGAATTAGCTACTATTGATGTTGATTTGGTTGTTCGAGACCGCATAAGCCATTTGTTTTTAAAAGACGATATGCGTCAATTAAAAACAATGTCTTTACGACCAAAGGCATGAATTATTCATTGGGCTCTAATGAAAACCGTAACTCCTAGAACCGAGAGTTATGAACTTGTCTATGAACATAACTTTAGAGCTTTGTATGCAATTTTTGGGAACATTCGTTTCATTCTTGATGAGTTTTTAAGCTTCAACAACAATAATATGAATATAATTTACTACGGCGAACATATTATGCGTCTTCTCAAAGCTTGTGAAGTTTCAAAACCGGATTCACCAGTTTCTACCGTTGGATGTTTAAACGCTTGGACTTTAGCCTTGATGAAATTACAAGTTGCCCAACCCCCTTATATAATATCTTTTGAAGAATGGACGCAAAGGCAAACAACTCAAGTCCAACCAGAACAACATGGCGAGCCTTCTCACCGACCATCTCGTCAAACATCGACCCGTTATCAACAGGAAGAAATTACGATTCCAAATGAAGGTCTTCAACCACGTGAGGCCATCAATATAATGTGCCGTAATCAACAAATTCTTCAATCAAACATCATCAAAGTTGATAAGAAGCTCGATAAAGTCAAAGGATTTTTCCCCAAATTGTGGCAAGTTATATCGTGCTCTTCCGGTACATCTACTGCTACTATAGGCGATCCGGGTAAGCAACCCATATTTACATGGTCTTCTTCTTCTTCTTTTGACGACAATCAAGCTAGTAGTGATAATGATGGTGATGAAGGAGATGGTGGTAGGGGTTAATATCCGATAGAGTATGATGTTCATTTTTTTATTTTCATCCAAGACATTTGATTTTTAATATGGCTAGTACTAAATAGCCATTCTAGTTTGTTTATTTTTGAACACTCTTGACTATGGATGTTAAATGTGTAGATGATTGTTCTTGGTTTTATTTCGTATTATCTTTCACATTATAATATCATATTACTTATTCCTTTTTGTCGATGACAAAGGGGGAGAAATATTATTGCTACTAACAAGAATGCAGGATATGGAACGTCAAAAATTCAGGGGAAGTAAGTATTTATGTTTTTTATATATATAGTCGAAATCTATATTTATTTAAAGGTTGTCATCAATCAATAAGTGGGAGAACGTTGAGACTTAGTTTTGATTCATGACACGAAGCTATCTCTACAACATACAGATTTGACGACTGCTACGACAAAAAGAGACAACGAGACGAGACATTAAAAACCGATGCATCGACTATGGTATTTTGTTTTTAATTCTTAGGTCAATATTTGTTAAACTCTCTCCGCGATTATGTCTAAACAAGCTTATATATTTAATTACTATATTTACTAAATATTTTATACATATATAAGCACATATTTAAATTATTAAAGTAATTTAAAGTGTTATATATATATATGTAATTATGCAAACTGCACAAAAATGACCAGGTCAGTCGACTGACCTGTTGAGACAGTCGACTGACATTGGGGTTTTGTGCAGCATACACAGTTACATAAATATATACGAATTTAAATTTCAAATTACTTTTGAATCTTCAGTCAATTGACTCTGTAGCTCAGTCGACTGAATTTCTATAACAGCTATTTTTGAAAGGACATGACTTTTGTGAAGAGTTACGAAGCTTTAACGAAAAGATTCAGACGCAACACTTCGATCGAAACTCTTCACCAACAGTCGCTACTTCCTATCCTTTATAAATACAAACTCCAACTTCATTTCAAATCACTTAATCACAATCGATTTCTCTTATTCTCTGATCTAACTTTCTGAAATCTATTTGCTATCATACTTTCAAATATTCTGCATTAAAGCAATACTACACCTTTCTACTCTTTATATACTTCAAATATATATATTTATATTCAAGGAGAAGATTATAGGAAGGTTGTACTACAAGTGACAAATCCGTGTTATCAGAACACACAAAACTCAAAACTATATTCTGTATTTGTTAAAGTCATGTTCTGCTGCTCAGGCAAGTGAAGTCCTCTTCGGCTGTTGAGACGAAATCCTATTCTGTTGCTCAGGTCCCCGTTCGGCTACTCAGGGGTGTATAAACATGTCGTGAAATTCCAAAAGGAGTCTAGGACTGCACGTAGGACGGTGCTCCGAACCAGTATAAAAATCTCTGTTGTCATTTTACTATTCTGCTTTTTATTTCGCACTATTTACAACATTATTATCATCATTATACTCTGTATTATCATATATCCATATTATATGATGCATAGCACACTTTGAAGGCGCACCAGTTTCTCACGATGTAATATGTACGAAAGACACTACGAAGCAAAATTCAACTCTCAATCATCCAATCTATCTTACTTTAATTAATGATAAATAGCCAAATAAAAATGCTCATATATCAGACAATGTGCACGTGCGCATGCACAAACCTCTATGTTCTCCTTACAATGCCTCCTCTGGCCAAACTTCTTCCATTTTACATTCTCTTATAGTTGATCCTCCTCTGAATACCTTATCCCCCATTCTTCCCACTCCTCATCACCATTATGACCACCTCAAACCTCCCGCAGTTTGGATTTCTCCTCCTTCTCTAGCTATAGAAAATTGAAGCTTCCCTCTCTTCTTCAATTTCAACTTCAACTATTCAAATAGATAAAGATCTCAACTATACCCCACTCAAAAAGAGTAGCATAAGGCTCTTAGATACTCCTCTTTTTTTGACTCCCCCCTTAGTTCAACTGTCCTTGGTTACAATGAGATAACCAACACCCTAACAAGAGGTATGAAAGTAGAGATACTCAATGTCACCAAGTCTACCAAATAATGCACAACATAGGGTTATGGAATATAAGAGGAGCTCATAGTCACATTAAACTAAATCAATGCAAAGATCTTATACATCAGTATAATCTCAGCATTCTTGACATTCTAGAAACTAAACTCAGCATGGTCATAGTCGTTATGGCCATTCTCCAATAACATGAATCAGTACAATCACGTGTAATGCTGTGAAGTACATCAAGCCCAACTGGAAGTTGTTGCATAACCATGACCATGCAACTTTTGGTAGAATTATGGTTTTATTTAACCCACTCATCATTAACCGAACACCCATTGACTCTTCTAAACAAATGATTCATTGTGATGCTCTCCTTAACCAATCATCCACCTCATTTTATCTTACTTCTGTATATGCCGACAACTCAGTAAATTCTAGATCCTCTCTTCTCCAATACTTTCCCTCCCTACGACAAGAAACTCATCCCTAAATCATTGGAGGTGATTTTAACTGCTTTTTGAGATTAATTGACAGAGTGGGAGGTAACCCACTATCCTTTAATGAAGTTAAACCTCTCAACATGGTTGTCTTGCATTCCAACCTGATTGAAATTAAGACCTCAGATGTTGCATTTTCATGGAATAATAAAACAATAACCGACCGCAGGACTTTCTCAAAGATTGATTACATTTTCTACAACCAGTCCTCTCTAACTAAATGGCCAAACATGTTAAACAACCTTACTAACTCCATTTTGTCTGACCATTCTTCTCAAATCCTCAAACTGGATGCCAATGTCATGAAAATAAATTCAAATTTTAAATTTTTTAACTCATGGGTTCATGAACCAGAATTTCAAAGTATCATTGAGCAATCTTAGTCACAAACTAAACATGGAAATCCAATATTTGTCTTGTAGTTAAAATTAAAAGAAACTAAGAAGAAGCTGAAAATTTGATCAAGGAAGAAGTTTAGTGCAGGAACTAAGCAAACTGATATTCTAAAGAATCAACTTAGTACAATTTAAGAGAAAATGCAAACAAATGTGCAAGATAACTCTTTGGCTGCTCAGGAGACAGAATTATACAAGCTCTATACCAAAGCCCTTCTCAAAGAGAATGATATGCTAAAGCAAAAAGCAAGAATAAAGTGGAAAGTTGATGGAGATAGAAACACTGAGTATTTCCATGCTGTTCAAAAAACAAAACATACCAATGAAAACATTTGCCAAATACGTGATGAAGAAGGTAAATCGCATTAGGACTCCAAGAATATTGCTAATGCATTCATAAATTACTATTTTAATATATTTGGCAATTCTACTGATGGATTACCTAATACTGATGATATTGATCCAATGATTCTTCCTAGACTCAACCATGCAGACGTTATGATACTTAGTAATGACATTACCGAGCATGAAATTAAGCAAGTAATGTTTTCTCTTAATAAAGACTCGTGCAGTGGACCAGATGGTTTTAATGCATTTTTTTACACCTCATGCTGGACTATCGTTTGGGTAGAAGTGGTTAAATCTAATAAGAATTTCTTCAAGAAGGGTGCAATGTTAAATACATTCAATAATACATATATTGCCCTACTTCCCAAAATAAGAAATGTAGACTCGGCTCATGATTATCGCCCCATCTCCTGTTGCAACACTATTTACAAATGCATCACCAAAGTTATTGCAACTCGCATGAAAAGAGTTCTTCCTAGTATCATATCTAAGAACCAAGCTACATTCTTGCCTGAAAGAAATATCCTAGACAATGTACATGTTACTCATGAAGTTCTGCATGGTTATAACACTGCTACGATCTCGCCTAGAGGTCTGATGAAAATTGATATACCTACAGCCTTTGACACTATTCACTAAGATGCCATTGTTCGAATAATGGGATACATGAACTTTCCCAAACACTTCATCACCTGGATATATGCATGCATCTCTACAGTGAGATTTTCTATCAAGTTAAATGAGTCAAATGTGGGCTACTTCGGAAGAAAGTGTGGCATTCGACAAGGTGATCCCATGTCTGCTTACATATTTACGACTGTCATGGAGCTTCTAACCCGTATTCTAGATGATCTTATTACTAAGAAACTCTTTCAACTTCACCCTAAATGCAAGAACCCACAAATAACATCCATGATGTTTGCTGATGATTTAGTCATCTTTTGTAAGCCTACTCTTCATAACATTATAGCTATCCTGGATGGCCTTAACCTATTTTATCAATTACTGGTCAAAAGGTCAATTTTGATAAATCATGCATCATGTTGGCTAGTATTAATCAAGAACAAAAAGAAAATATCTTCAACATCATTGGCCTCGGTCCTACTTCTGAAACTGTTAGCTACCCTGGAGTCCCCATGGCAACTTTTCAAATTACCAATAGTCATTGCTATCCTTTATATGAAAAGATTACAACTAGGCTTGAATGTAGGTTTTGTAGAGAACTAAGTCAAGCAGGCTGACTCACGCTAATTAAATCAGCTTTTTTTCTCGATGATAGTTTACTGGGCAAGGACCTATGTGCTGCCTCACCAGCTTATAAAATTAATAAGAAAGGCAGTGATGATATTTTTCTGGACTTGTGGAACTCAGAGTCGATACTCATCTCCTACAACATTCAAGAAAACTGAAAATCCCGTTAACAAAGGTGGATTGAGAATTCTTAGTCTGTCTCAGTGGAACAAAGCTGCTTCTGCCAGAAATTTGGAGAGCCTCATTAATGGAAAAGATAGCTTATGGGTATAATGGTCGTATAAGTATGTTACTAAGGAGAGGAATTTATGGAGTATGATACCACCACAAAATATCAGTTGGACTTGGCGCAATTTACTCAAGATAAGAGAAGTTGTTCTTCCTCATGTGCAGTAAGTCGTATAACCACACAATCAGGTTAGCTTCTGGGATGATCCATGGTTCATACAAGGAAGTATCCTTAGAAGTCTTTTAAGTCACCACGATCTTGTTGAATCATATGTTTTGATTCATGGCAAAGCAGTGAATTAGACTATATGGATAAGCGACAAAAAGAAAAAGAATTATGTTGTTCAAACTACATAGGAGACAAGGCTACAAAACTGCGTATAGCATGTTAATTTGTTGAAGTTTTTAGTCTTAGAAATGTTAAAATCTATCCTCAAGTAGTTAAGTTGTCTTAAGCATTAAACGTTTTTAAATATATGAGAACTGTGCTTTGACTGTCAGGTCAGTTGACTGACCATATATGGCCAGTCGACTGAATCTGCACAGGTGCACAGAAACTCTCTGTTTTGCACTACTTTGAACATTCAGTTGACTGGTCATTTTGGGTCAGTCGACTGAATTCTTTCAATAGCTATTTTTTCTGAATGGACACTTCCATTTACCAAGAGTTACGATCTAAAATGAAGAGGTATGGATGCTTCCTTTGATCAGAACTCTTTGTGAATGGTTGCATCTCTTTATCTACTATATAAATACATAAAATTCACTTCACAAATCACCGATTTTCTGATTATTTTCTGATCATACTCTTTACTATCTCTGCATTCTGAATCTCTGAATCAATTATCTTATTTTTCTGATTCAAAGCGATACTTTCCTTTCTAAATCTTTACACACATATATAATTGAGGAAAAGATCATAGGAAGGTTGTACTATAAAAGACAAATCAGTGTTATCAAGAACAAAAAGTGTCAAAGCAATTTTAATGAAACTGTTGAAGTCCTGTATGGTTATTCAGGCGTGTAAAGTCCTCTTTCGGCTGTTAGAGGCGGCAAAATCCTGATCGGTTGCTCAGGTGTTGTATACCTATTCCTCCGGATTAAGTGAGGGGTTATTGTGAGAAATTCTAGAGGGAAGTCTGGGACATGACGTAGAACGGAAAGTTCGAACCAGTATAAAAATTCCTGGTGTGCTCATTTTTATTTACTTTGCTATTATCATCTGCTTTCGCTTTTAGTTTTAAATATATTCCATATTACACGATCCTAAGTGATAGCTAGTCATTCACTAGTCACTTTCATTTGGTATCAGAGCAGGTCATCCTATAACCGTAACACAGTTATTTGATAATTTTTTTGTTAATATGGAAAATAACAACATCACAAGTACTGTCACTAACACTAGTTTTTTTGAAGGTCAATCTACTGCTCGACCTCCACTATTCAATGGCATGAATTATAATTATTGGTCAACTAGAATGAGAATATATATGCAATCTAATGGTTTTGAAAATTGGAACATTACTCAAAACGAATATACTACTCCAACAGAAGATTTTTCAACTTGGACTGCTGCATAGAAATCTGATGCTACTACAAATGCAAAAGCAATGAATATGTTATTTTGTGCATTAGATAGAAATGAGTTTAATAGAGTCAGTATGTGTATAAATGCTTATGAGATATGGAGAACTCTAAAAGTAACTCATGAACGAACTAACAAAGTTAAACAAAGCAAAATTTCTATGTTGAAAAATCAGTTTCAAAATTACAAAATGAAATCAAATGAAAATGTAAATGACATGCACTCTAGATTTCAAGATATATATCATTCACTATTGGCATTAGGAGAATTTTTTTTCTGATTTTGATATAGCATCAAAAATCCTAAACTCTTTAATGGATGAATGGGAAAGAAAGGTTCTAGCTATTGAAGAAGCAAATGATCTTTCTACTACGAAACCAGAAGAGTTAATAGGAAATCTAATGTCATATGAAGTAAATTTGTAGGCAAAGAAAGTCCAAGCACATGATAAGAAGAATCTAGCATTTCAAGCAGAACAAAATGACTGTAACTCAGATGAAGAAGATATGACTTTTATTGCTAAGAATTTCAAATAGTTTTTGAAATTCAAAAAGAATAACAATATCAAGAGTTACAAAAATAACTTTAGTAACAATAATAGCAATAAACTATCATCTTCTGACATGGAATGTTATGAATGTCATAAAAAGGATCATATGAAGAAAGATTGTCCAGAAAAACAAAAAAATAAATTCAAGAAGAACAAATTCAAGAAGAAAGCTTTTTCTGTAACATGGGATGATTCAGATTCTTCATCATTAGAAAGCGACAGTGACAGTGACACAGAGCAAGCAAATGTATGCTTCATGGCTACGAATGATGATGTAAGTGAATTAAGCTTTGAAGATTTAGTTGAACTTAATTCAGAACAGTATATTTTGTAAAACAAACTAAAAAGCATAATAAGGAGTTACAAGGAAAACTGAATAGATCTGAATTCGAAATTAGTATGCTTAGAGATGAAAAGAAAATTCTCGAAGAAGAACTTGAAAAATCTCAAGAATCTAATTCTAATTTAGCTTCTCAACTTTCTATGATAACTCAGAAATTAGAAATTCAGAAGAATAAAAATGATGTTTTATCAGTTGAAATTAATGATTCAAAATCGAACACTAAAGTATTAGAGTTAGAAAAATCTAGTCTTAAAACTAAGCTAGAAGATATTAATAAAAATATTTCGAATTTTAATAAAGGAAGAGAAAATATTTCTAAAATAATAGAAAAATTTTAGTCTACTTCAAATAAAATGGGATTAGGATTTAAGAAAATTGAAAATCCTTAAAAATCTGGAAAGCTTAAAAATAAGTTTAAAAACAAAATTGGTAAAGATTTAAAGAAACAATTTCTAAAGATTTTAAAACTATTAAAATATGGATTCCTAAAACAAATAATAACTTGATTAGGAATAAACATATCAAAACATTTATAGAAACTGTTCATAAAAATAAGAATTATATTTATAAAGGGGATTCTGAACCTTCTTGGGTTTGGTTTCCTAAGACCTAATTCTTTGGACACTAAAAAGTGGGTACCATCTTAATCTTTATTTTTTTGCAGGTACTACTTAAAAAGAGGGGACAATGGATTCTAGACAGTGGTTGCTCAAAACACATGACTGGTGACAAAGATATGTTAACAAACATAGTCTACTCAAATGGAGGATCAGACAATTTTGGAGATAATTCAAAAGGTTATGTTATCGGCAAAGGCGATGTGAGCAATAACGGTATCTCAAACGCACCTCTCATTATTGATGTTTTATTAGTTAAAAACTTAAAACATAACTTATTAAGTATAAGTCAATTATGTGATAAAGGTTTTAATATATCTTTTTCAGAAAATAAATGTAATATCTCTGATAAAAATCAAAAATTAATTTTTGAAGGTATAAGAGATAAAAATATTTATATTTTAAATATGAATATGAATCACAAAATAAATATGTGTTTAGTAGCTACATAAAATGATTCTTTACTATGGCATAAAAGATTTTGTCATATAAATATTAATACTATTAATAAATTAACTAAAAATAAACTTGTTAAAGGACTACCTGATATGAAATTCAAAATTGATAATATCTGTGATGCATGTCAGTTAGGAAAATTAACAAAATCTTCTTTTAAATCAAAGAAAATCATATCTACGACACAACCACTTGAACTATTACATATAGACCTTTTCGAACCTACTCAAGTTCAATCTATTAATCACAATAGATATGTGTTTGTTATTGTAGATGATTTTTCAAGATATACATGGACTATTTTTATGAAACATAAAAGTGATACTTTTGAAAATTTTAAAATTTTTGTAAAGAGAATTCAAAATATAGAGAATTTAAAAATTAAAAATATTAGAAGTGATCATGGAGGTGAATTTGAAAATGAAGCTTTCGAACATTTTTGTATCAAGAAAGGAATTAATCATAATTTCTCCTTTCCTAGAACATCACAACAAAATGGAGTTGTAGAAAGGAAAAACAGAACATTACGAGAATGTGCACGAACTTTATTAAATGGAAGCACTTTACCTAAGCATTTCTGGGCAGAAGCTGTTGCAACTGCTTGCTATGTTTAGAATCGTGTTTCTATTCGATCATTAACAAAACATACTCCATATGAACTTTTAAATGGTAGAAAACCAAATATATCATATTTTAAAGTTTTTGGTTCAAAATGTTTTATACTTAACACAAAAGATCAGCTTGGCAGATTTGATCCAAAATCCGATGAAGGAATATTCATAGGATATTCGAAAAGAAGCAAAGCTTATCGAATGTTTAATACAAGAACTAAAGTTATCGAAGAAACTCTTCTTGTTTCATTCGATGAAAATGTCAAAACTTCTTCTAAAATTACAAATTTGGAAAATAATACAAATATAATTCTAACAAATTCAGAAGATGATGATATTATTCTTCAAAATAATAATTCTGATGTTACTTTAGAAAATGTAAATACTATTAATAATGATAATATAATAAGATCTCCTCCAAGAATTCTTAGAGATCACCCTGTTCAAAATATAATTGGAGAAGTAAATTCAAATGTAAGAACAAGACACCAATTAAATCAAATGGGCCATAAAGCTTTTCTTTATAATATATAACCCAAAAATATTAAGGAAGCCTCAACTAATGACTATTGGATTATAGCTATGCAAGAAGAGCTAAATCAATTTGAAAGAAACAAAGTTTGGGAACTAGTTCCTAGACCAAGTGATCAATCAGCCATTGGTACAAAATGGGTTTTCAAAAACAAAGTTGATGAACAAGGTAACATTACTAGAAATAAAGCTAGATTAGTAGCACAAGGTTATAATTAAGAAGAGGGAATAGACTATGAAGAAACGTTTTCCCCAGTTGCAAGACTAGAAGCTATACGTATTCTACTGGTCTTTGCATGTTTTCATGACTTTAAATTATATCAAATGGATGTTAAAAGTGCTTTTCTAAATGGTTTTATAAAAGAAAATGTTTATGTTGAACAACCTCCTCTTTTTACTCATGAAAAATTTCCAGATCATGTTTATAAACTTAAGAAAGCTTTATATAGTTTAAAACAAGCACCTCATGCTTGGTATGATCGACTTAAAAGCTATCTACTAGAATCTGGTTTTGAGATTGGGAATGTTGATCAAACATTATTTATTAAGAAAACTAAACAAGATATTTTAATTATTAAGATATATGTTGATGATATTATTTTGGTTCAACAAATGAAAAATTATGTCAGGAATTTTCGACTATCATGACAAATGAATTTGAAATGTCACATACGGGAGAACTATCATATTTTCTCGAATTGCAAATCAAACAAATGCAAAATGGCATCTTTCTTAATCAAGAAAAGTATTGCAATAATCTAATTAAACGATTCGGTATGGAAAACACGTCTGCCAAACCAACTCGTATGAGTACAACTATACATCTTGAAAAAGATGAAAATGGTAAGAGTGTTGACCAAAAACTATATCGTAGTATGATTGGATCACTACTTTACTTAACTGCTAGTCGAACTTACATTATGATGAGTGTTTGTTTATGTGCTCGATTTCAAGCAAATCCTAAAGAATCACATATGCGAGCAGTTAAACGTATAATTCGTTATCTTAGCTAAACCAAAGATTTAGGATTATTTTATCCAAAAGAATGTCCTTTTGAATTAGTATCATATAGTGATTTTGATTTTTGAGGAAGTCCGACAGATAGAAAAAGTACAAGTGGAACTTGTCATTTCCTTGGACGATCCTTAGTATCTTGGTTTAGTAAGAAATAAAATTGTGTATCACTATCGACATGTGAAGCAGAGTATATATCTGCAGATTTAGCATGTGCTCGAGTAATCTACACGCAACAAACATTACAAGATTTTGATAAAAAATTAAATAAGTCCATAATATATTGTGATAACACTAGTGCAATAAATTTATCTAAATCCTGTCAAACACTCACGAACTAAACATAATGACATTCGTCATCATTTTCTCTGTGATAATATTGAAAAGGATATAATAAATTTAGAATTTGTAAATTCTGAAAATCAATTAACTGATATTTTCACTGAACCACTCAATGAAAATTGTTTTATAAGATTAAGAAGAGAACTAGGTATAATTTCTTTAAAAGAATTATAAAAATTTCTAATTAATTTAATTTAAAAAAAATTTGGTACTTGAACTCTGCACCTCAAGTTTGATAAGCCTATGTCACTACCACTTGACCGTTCAATGTTTCACATCTACTTCTTATACAATTTTATCCTTATATTTTTAATTATTTTTTATGATAAATTTTCAGCCACAAATTCTTGTTTAATTCTCATCCTCATTTTTTTAGTTTGCACGTAGAACTACCATTTTCTAACTACATTTTTTCCTATATATATATTTCATTTTACTGCTCTCCTTTCTCCATCAAAAGAAATCTTTGTCTCGAACAATATTCTTATCCTCTACATAAATTTCTAAACCTTCTTTCAAAATCAAAATGTCTTCACACGATTCATCAGATGGATCAGCTTACTCATCTATCGATTTTTCAACACCATCGTCTGCATCGTCAAACCTACCTACTCCTACTCCTACTCATGAACCTACAAGACCGTAAAATTATCACACGGGTTATACACCCGAGGAAAAGAAAGCAAGACGTTTCTTGTTCTTTGGTTCTCCTCAAACCAAACAAAAAATTGATGATTTGCATCATTACCAGAGGGAATCGATAGTGCTTCAGCGTGAGATGTACTATGAACAGAAAATGAATTCAAGACGTCTGAGCAGATTGGATGGAAATTCTGTGGTTCATCTTCCTCTGTGGTTCATCAACCTTCACCATTGTCATCTCGGAATCCATGGGACACAAGCTCCGCCTGTCTCTCCAAACTCATGGGAGCGTGGAAACCGTTGGTCACCACTGCAACCATATGTAGAGAAGACGAAGGATGAACCGACAAATTCCAAGTCTCCATCAACTTCTTCTTCCAAATAATTACAGTTTGTCTGTTTTTTAAATTACTTTTATCCTTCCATTATATGCACTGTGGTAATATATAAAATATATATTATTTGTTGGTGTATAGAAATGTCTGAATATGCTGCAAAGACTTATTCAGTCGACTGAAAATTTCGATCAGTCAACTGAATCTGTATACTGTCTGTGTTTAGACATTATTCAGTCGACTGAAAGAAAGCAACCAGTTGACTGAATGATAAAACAGAGAACATTTTCGCTTATTCAGTCGACTGAAATAATATGGCCAGTCGACCAAATCTGAAATAGAAAGTTTCAGGAAAATGGTTCAGTCGACTGACCATATTCGTTCAGTCGACTGAATTCAAATCTGAGCCTACTTTTCACCTTTTTACCTATCTTTTTAACACTCCAACCCTTTACCCCCTCTTTTAATTTTTGCATCTACCTCCATACTCCAGAATTATAAAATCCTAGTTCCCAAAAAATTTCCAAATTTCTTCACTACATTGATTAATTCAAATGGCTCCTTGTCAACCAAAGAGATCTAGGCATGCTTCTTCTTCCTCTGAGCCAATTGATTCTCAAATTGATCAATGGCTATACGATGCTATTGCAGTCCAAAGGCGGAATAAGATGAAAGAAGCCTGAATCTTTAAAGGTTCTGTTGTTGTTTTTCCTGATTTTGCGCAATATAAGATTCAAGATTTAGCAAGGAGAAGCCATCTAGAATCACTCCCAGATCACAATCAAAATAATATCAAGATAAATCATACCTTGGTAAAACTTTTCTATGCTAATTTGAATTTAGGCCATCAAAACCTACGTAATCGTGACAATTGCGTTTAGAGTTTAGTATGTGGTCGACAAGTGTTTCTTTCGTTAGATAGAATTGGTCATATTCTTCATACTTCGACAAGTGGTATTGATTTACAAGAATTAAATGCACCCGTAGGCGAGAGAGGCGAAGTAAGTCATCGATTCTTAGAAGATGACATGACTGAACTTAAGTCTATTACATTACGACCTACGGCCAGAATTATGCATAGAGCTTTAATGCACACAATTCTACCTCGTACTGGCTCTTATGAGCTTGTCTATTCAAACAAGTATAAAGCATTATATGCTATTTGGGGAGAAGTTGAAATAAATTGGCCAAAATTCATTCTAGACGAATTCTTGTCATTCAACTAAGGTCGTATGAATATTATTTATTTTGGAGAATATATTATGCGGCTACTTATGAATCTCCAGGTTCCTATTTTGGAATCCGATAATTCTATTCCAAAAACTCTGAATAGCCGCACAATAAGCCTTATGAAATTGCCACCAAGACCTCTCACTATCATGACTTTTCAAGAATGAAATTCTCGACCTCGGCAAGAAACTTCTATCAACAACAACAACAATCAAGAGATGACATTCGAATGCCAACTCCATCCCAAAGCATTTGGGAATATATTGATTTAATTGTAAGAAATCAAGTCATCTTGAATTCCCGCATTAAAAATCTTGATAAGAAAATTGACAAAAAGTTCGAAAAAATCAAGAGTTTCTTCAGGATTTTATGGGATGCGATACCTTGTTCCTCTACCACTACTACGGAGACTTCTCAATAAGATCCAGGCAAACGCCCAACCCCTCACTTTGCTTGGTCCACATCAGAAGAACATACTAGTTTTGACACAAGTGGTAATGGAGGTGACAAACAGTTTGCGGGAAGTTCCTCCAGAGGAAAAGGACCAATGCAAGTTGAAGAAGAGGAAACAAAGTCTGACTCTGATTGAGGTTGTTATCTTTTAGTAATAGTAAGTTATTTATTTGTTTCGAACATTCTATCTATGAGTTTGTATTCGTAACAAGTTAAATCTTTTGTTTTTGTGATTGTAATTAGTATTTTTATTTTAATTGTGTTAGTTTAATGCTTAAATTATCATTTCCTTTTTTTCGATGACAAAGAGGGAGAAATTTGTATGACTAACCATTTCATGCAGGGATTAAATATGTCGCGATACATTCAAGGGATTATATATATATATATATATATATCCCGTTATATATTTCTCAAAAGTATAGTATCACATATAACAGGTTGTCATCAATCAAAAAGGGGGAGAATGTTGAATCATATGTTTTGATTCATGACAAAGCAATGAATTAGGCTATATAGATAAGCGAAAAAAAGAAAAAGAATTATGCTGTTCAAACTACAAAGAAGACAAGGCTACAAAACTGCATATAGTATGTTAATTTATTGAAGTTTTTAGTCTTAGAAATGTTAAAATCTATCCTCAAGTAGTTAAGTTGTTTTAAGCTTTAAACGTTTTTAAATATATGAGAACTGTGCTTTGATTGTCAGGTCAGTCGAATAACCATATATGGCCAGTCGACTGAATCTGCACAGGTGCATAGAAATTCTCTGTTTTTCACAACTTTGAACATTCAGTTGACTAGTCGTTTTGGGTCAGTCGACTGAATTCTTCCAACAGCTATTTTTCTGAATGGACACTTCCATTTGCCAAGAGCTACGTTCTAAAATGAAGAGGTATGGATGCTTCCTTTGATCAGAACTCTTTGTGAATTGTTGCATCTCTTTTTCTACTATATGAATACACAAAATTTACTTGACAAATCGCCGATATTCTGATTATTTTTTGATTATACTCTCTACTATGTCCGCATTTTGAATCTATGAATCAATTATCGTATTCTTTGAATCAAAGCGATATTTTCCTTTCTAAATCTTTAAACACAAATATATACTTGAGGAAAATATTATAGGAAGGTTGTACTATAAAAGACAAATCAGTGTTATCAAGAACACAAAGTGTTAAAGCAATTTTAGTGAAAATGTTGAAGTCTTGTTCGGTTGTTCAGGAGAGTAAAGTCGTCTTTCGGCAGTTAGAGGCGGAAAAATCCTGATCGGTTACTCAGGTCTTGTATACCTATCCTCCAGGTTAAGTGAGGGGTTATTGTGAGAAATTCCAGAGGGAAGTCTAGGACTGGACGTAGAATGGGAAGTTCGAACCAGTATAAAAATTCCTGGTGTGCTTATTTTTATTTACTTTACTGTTATCATCTATTTTCGCTTTTAGTTTTAAATATATTCCATATTACACGATCCTAAGTGATAGCTAAGCTAGCCATTCAGTAGTCACTTTCAGATCTAACTCAATCTGGGGTGGGGGAGTATGCTGAGGTTAACACATTCTTCTATAATGGTAGAATTGTTTTACCTAACAGTTCAAACCAAAATATCACCTTTCTCTCGAATCCAATACAAGCTTTAGAATATAAATCTGATCTCTCTGAAAAATTAACTTGAGGCCCAAAGAAAGTCATGTTCACCACCAAAAATGCTTATAATCTTTTGACTGGTAATGATATTCTTCGTCGTTGCAAATGGAATACAACAGTGTGGAAAAGGTTTAGTCCAACCGCTGATAATCTCATCCTCTGGAAGGTAATAAATAATGTGCTCCTCACGCGTGTCAAGCCTATCAGTAGAGGTATGAGCATGCCAGTTTATTGTGGCTACTATACTCACCAATGTGAAACAATTAATCATCTGTACTTTGACTGCCCAGTTATTAATAGAATATGGCATAAAGTGAAGTATCATCTTAGTCTCAGGATTTGTTGAAGTGAACATGTTGGACGAATGGGCGGTTCTCTAGAGGCTAACAGCTAGGAAAGATGAGCGTGCAAATATGTATGGCATAATGGTCAAAAGATTTGTATGTCTCATATGGAATGAGAGGAACACCAGAGTGTTTGATGATACAAAAAGGAAAATGAAAGGAAACTTACTAACTTGATAGTATATGAAGTGAGGAGAGTCCTTTATGATGCGAATATGCCATTTGAGCTCGGTGATGTTGCTTGACACGGCTAGCTTGACATCTTTGTTTTAGTTTAGCCCATAGCTTTCTTTTCTCCCTTTTATTTTCGTGTCTTCTTTTGTTGATCCACTCCTCCCCTATTCATTGTCTTTGTTGTCTTTTGTCTTTTGTTTTTTGTTTATTTTTTTTGTTTTTGTAACTTGTTCGTCTCATTCCCGAGTGGATCAATATAATGGTAGTGGACCATTCAACCCCGTCAGCTTTGCCAAAAAAATTAGTTAAATAGGTAAAATGCATTTATATATATTTATAAATTTTAAAATATTCTAGAAAAATTATACATAATGTAATGGCCCGATTTTTCGATGCCCAAAAATCGACATCCATATGTCCACTGTATCAAATGCCGAACAATCGAATGCCGAAAAACCGAACCATTTGGGTTAAAGAAGAAGGAGGTAGAAGAAGAAATAGAAAACAAAATCAAAATCTCACAAACGCAGCGGAACAATATATATAATAGATAAATGACCGAACTTTAAACAAAAAGAAGTATATTTGTTTATACATTACATCATCAGAGTAGAATACAAATCAACAACTCAATTCAGGACAGTTATAATATCTGGTCCTTCCAAAGCTGAATATACAGCTTACACTGCACAGCGGAAATATAAATCTACGGAAATACGCCTCGTCGTCCTGCTCATCTCCTGAGCTCCACAGCAGTCCATCCCAAAATCTATACTCTATAATACTCAGTCTAACCCAAGCATTATAGTTAAATAACACCCGAGTCGGTCTGAAAAACCATAGTGAGAAAATACACTCAATTGGATTATTAAAGTTTCAAAATCTTTTGAAATCAAAGGTGTCTCGTACGACCACGCCACAAATAAAAATGTCGGGTATTTACCTTACAATAACCAAAACATTTCTTATAAAATCCTCTGATATTATAGTAGTGTCTATATACAAATACTTATTCAAATAGCCAAATTGTTACATTATTAAATTCAAACAATACTAGGTTCTATAAACAAAACCGTGAAGGCACGTAGGGAGAATTGATTTCCATCAATGGCAGGGCTACTGGGGTATCTCCCGTCACAGTACGTGGTCTAAATCACCATACCGAGGATTCACCCTGATCCCCTACATCACAAGACCGGAGCTATCCCTTACTGGATAGTTCGAATAAGATTACCCCGCGGTTGGTATCAGCAACCGCCCACACAACCGAAATAAAGGGACCTCTAGAAAGGGATGACCTTACCCTAATTGGTTTCTAGCCACTTAGCCTTGCGTGCACCTCCCCTGTTTAGCCATTCCCGGTTGACGAGGCTCGAGATTAAGCGTTACCTTTTTAGAACACATTCACTTAGAATGCTCATCATCCTTCTGACGATGTTTTGAAAGCATTCATCCATAAAAGTCCGTTTCGGGTTCGAACGGAACCGAAGGCACTACTCCTACTACATGCATTTTGGAATCACCCTCAGGATTAGTAGCGATTAGCCATTGCACTTCAATGCTCCCTATTCGACTCAAAACTCTTTGTCTTCTTCATGAAAGCGTTCTAAATGGATCAAAGTGGTTTTCAAGAAATTAATCCCGATCCCGGTCTCTTCGAAACCATCAGCACATTGGTCAATTTCGATAGTCGATTATTTAACTATCACATAACATCCACAAAACAACCATCAGGATTTAATAATTTTTCGAATTATTTATTTCAAAATATCTTCACAAGATATTTATCTACACTTCACCCTTTTGAAAATAGTTTTCAAAATATTTTTCTCTCGCGGAATAAATTTCCAATATTGTCTATTTCCACTGAAATTACCAATTCTTAATACTTAGATTTTAAAATAATCTAAATCACTTTATTCAAAATATATACTTTAAAACATTTAGTATAAAAACTACTTAAACACTTCACCTAAAATACTAGTTATGAAACTTTATAATAACTAATTATGTAAAACTTAAGCCAAAACAAATTTTAAAATAAAAGTTATTCTATAAGATATAAATATTAAATAATTATCTTTAAATCATAATACTAGATAAACCTTTGAAATACTTTACTTAAATAAATAATCTTAAGAAATATTTTCTTTAAAAAATTTAAAACTACTAAATAATAATTTCTTTTTAAAACATTCTTTTAAAACCACTTTAAATTTCTAACTTATGTTTGGAAATCTTCATTGAAAATACTTGGTTTTTAGGGAAATACACTTTCCTTTACACACTTTTAAAAATAAACCACTATTTATTTTTAAACAAATCACCCTTTCCTTATAAATTCTCAACCTGAATTTATACTTCCAAATTATCCTCTGATAAATATTTCACTTTATTTATAAACCCATTTTATAAATTCCATAATCTCATTCTCCTTTAATCCCAGTTTCAAACACTTAATCAGTTTTCAAATCGCTTTTCAAATCCAACTCCACTTTAAAATGAATTCCTTTACTTATTCCAATTTTTTTTAAAATCCATTAATTTCAGATTTATTCCTTTATTATGATATAAATCTTATTAAAACTGAAAATACCAATTTCATACTTTATTTCAAAATTCTTTTTTTATTTTTCAAAATCATTCAAACCTTGAATTTTAAAAATAAAATTCTTCTTACTTTCGAACAATATTTCTTATGTCCTTATTTTAAATAAAAATCCTTTTTCCTATTTATTCAAAATCCCTATTTTTTTCCCAAATTCATTCTTTTAATTTATTGAATTCACTATAATTATTTTACTTCAAATTCCCCTTTTTTATTCCCTTCAAAAATTCCAACTTTATTTATATTTTGTTTTCCTCAAATACCAATATATATTCTACCAAGCCATAGCATTCCATAATTTCAATTTCCAATATATCAATATAATCCATCTCAGATTATCACATAAATCAGATAATTGAATATAAAATAAATTCAACATCTGAGGAATCCAATTGGATCCCTCCAACCTGTTTCTCTGCATCGACAACAATTTAATATACCAATCCCGCTTCAAGGAAAGATATCGCGGTATAAAGGGTTATTCGCTATTATGATGGACGCATAGGGTCTCATCCGGTATATAATCCTTGAATCAATCACTCCAATATATATATACACACACACGCTATTATATATAATATCACATCCAGTCAATTCAATCATTCGACCAATAATTTAAATTTAACTATTTAAATTTAAATAGTAATCCAAATGTGCGAGATTAACTCACCTTTGACCTTTGGTTGCCATCCACTTCAAACTCGACTTGGTTTCCATGATTTCAGACCTTGTATAAGCATTAGATGTTTTATTAATATTTGAACTAATTGAACTATTGATTCCCTTTTGATTTAAATAACTAATTATTTATTTTAAACTAACTTTCCTTAGATAAATTATTTTAAGTAACTAAAATAATTAAATAGGTTAATTAACAAAATTAATCTCCATAAATTTAAAATTAAACTTTAAATAAAAATAGGTACATAAATATTTATTTTATTTTATTTTATTTTATTATTTTTGAAAAAAAACTATATACTTTAAAAATCTGCTTTTTAATAAACTCCATATAACATTTTTTTAAAATTCCTATATTTACCTAAATCTGATATATATATATATCCTGTTTATCTCAGCATTTTAAACATGCATGTATATATATATTACTAAACTGCTACTGCATATATATTATTTCTGGTAAAAATTTCCTATTTTACTGCATTCTCATGTATATATTAAATCGAAATTCACTGGAAAGAAAAGAAAAGAAGAAGAAAAAGATCGAACCTCACTGAACACTGACACCCCATCCTTCTTGAATACGAACTAACCAAGCCCTGGCTCCTATAGCGACTCGCCGCCGATCGATTTTCCCTCAATCCTAAATGTTATGCCCTACGCGACACCCAATGCGACACCCACCTAGCTTTCAGTCAAGAATCGCCGCGCTTGGGAACCACCATTGCGACGAAGCCGCGAATCCTGCCTCGATCTCTGCTACTTCCACCGCGCCACCCAGACAATGCGTTTGGGCTTGAATCAGAATGACGCGACAATGTCGCGATTCCATAAAGATCCCTCTAGTTGCCGAGTCGCCTCGGGCGACACCCTCTTCGTTTTCAATTCGAATTCGAAATTCAAAGTCCTGATAGTGGCCATGAAATTTCTTTTGAACGAAAAAAAGAAAGAAAGAGGAAAAAAAATTCGCATTGACCATTATATTTTTCTGATGTGGATCTGATTTTGAATGAAAATGGCCTTCTTTTGTAAACGAAATTTGATTTATTTACTTCTACAATTCTCGGCTGTTTTCCAATTTTAATTTTAAAAACAAACGCGTGTCAAGAGAAAGATGCCAAGTTTTTTTAAGGGAAGAAACGTGTATGACTTGTCTTGTGAAACATTATTATATTAAATACATACATACTATATTTAAAATTTAAATTTAAGTTTAAATCGTTGAGAAAACGAAGCCTAAAATCTTAATCTCCTATCGAGGCATGCTGCTAGGCATTTATAATGTTAAACCCTTATTCCAATGCAATGGAAAAGGTTTCGAGTCCTAACTCGATCGTATGGGAAAGATAACTTTTTGGACTCAATTATTATATTAAATTTTCGATATAGTTTTCAACGCCTTTACTTACCATACGGCCAAATGATCACTCCAAACACTACGAAAATTGAAACCCGATAATAATACACTATTACGGATCCAATGGAACTAGTTTCGTCGAATTCCGAGACTATGCCTTGAAAGGATATTTTTATATGTCGATTTAAACGATATAAATTCAAAACAGAACAAATCACTTCCAAATCCAATTTTAAAAGTACTATTACCTTCAGTATTATTAATATGAATTTTCTAAGCCTTTAAAATATTTTTAACAAGCCTGGAACATCCAGATTCAACAAATTTTACCCAATTTCAAATTATTAAATTCAAAAATTTAATTGCCAAATAAATAGTGACATTTGAAATTTGAGTTAAATGCTAACTTTTAAATATTTAAAATCAATTAATTATTCCAATTTCAAATATCCAAAAATTCCGGGTCGTCACATTCCTCCCCCTTTAAAAGAATTTCGTCCCCGAAATTACTAGTTAAGAGGAATGGTCCACACACCATCATTATTTTTCCAAAATGAAACAGTTCAACAACTTACCAACCATCTTTTTATTAAAGACACCCTATTATTCTTACTAACTCTATAAACTCTCTTACATAGTTTCCAAACAACATTACTTATTTAACCATTTCAAATTTTAATTTAAAACCAATTTTAAATTATCAAATTTTCCCAAAATTTTTCTAACTTCCTAAATTTTCGAAAAGTTTCGCCAGCGTCTTCTTTGCGTGGCTAGCTCGGTACAACTACAAAATGCCTCTACAAGCCCCTAGATTTCAAAAGAAAACAAAAGGCCAATTGGCTAGAACAGAAAATCCTCAAATTTCATATAGAAATTTAAATACATATTGTTTTATCGAGCAATTCAATTTATCTTCTGAAATCAAAAACATTCATTTATCCTTTGCCTTTTGATACCTGTTCTTATCTACCAATAGTGTTTACTAGTACAGTCAAATTTATTTTACTCATCTCTTTACAAAATTTTCAATATTCATATATCATCCGTACGCAACACTAAATCCGATCGCTCACTCGATCACACAGTTCCACTTCCGAACTAGTATCGTCCACCCGACATCTTTGTGCGGACTCAAATCTGGTTGCTTGATTGAAAACCATCATTCTCCTTGCATAGTCCTAAACTATGATGGAGAATTTCAGAACCAATCAAAAATCCATATCCAGGGTTCGCCGTCGAAGATCGAGTGAAAAATCCCAACTCGGATCGATATAACTATCTCAAAATTCTGTGCCCGAATCTGGATCGAATCGTTTTGCAAATAAAATAATATACATACATTCTACGTGTTTATCTCCAATTGATTATTGGTTATATTAATTTTCTTTTTATTCACACTTATTTTGATTTCCATTTACTTATTCACAATTTCCCTATTCTCTACTTTTATTAATCTTCATTCAAATGCTAATTTAGTATGTTTCTCAATTACAAATTTACTAAAGAATTCCACTAGCATTTCTTAAGTTCAATATAAACATTTTATATACTTTTTATATTTATTTTCACTTCACCACTTAAGCTTTTGTATCTATATTATTTTTAAATTAAATTTTCAAATTTCATTTGAGTCCAACTTACCTTTCATTTTTAAATATTGAATTATATTCAACTTATCCCAAACCATACTTAACTAATCCTTCTTCAATTAGTTTCACTTACTAATTTACTTTAAATCTAAATGGGTTTTATCTGCAAACTTTAATTATTTTTAGTCCATTCGAACAAATTGTACACTTCATTTTACACAATTTAAATCAAGTATCATCCCAATATTCAATTTCATTTCATTTGCTTACCATTTAAATCACTCAGTTTACTCACTAATTTTAAATTCCAATACTCTGTTTTATTTAGTCCAACTTGACAAATTTCCCATTTTACACAATTCAAATTAAATTCCCATATTCAGTTTCAATCCTATTTACTTATGAATGCAAATTCATTTGTCTATCCATAATTTTACTTAAGTAACCATTTCACTTAGTCTCCTTAGACTTTCCTTCAAATTCACTTTTACTTAACTATATTTAGTTACACTCCGATTCAATTTAAATTTTAAACTCCTATAAGTTTTCCAAATTAATTACATTTGTTATCTTCTTTTAATTCACTTTAATTAATTAGCTTTCCTTCCAACTTATTTCATTTTCACACTTACTTTTATTTAATCCCTTTTCAAGTTGAATTTTATTCTAACTAATCTCAAATTCTACCAGCTATTAAACCATTTATATTCCAGAGTCTTTTTAACAATTACTCAATATTCCAAAATCATTTTTTTAAAATCAATTATATATATATACATAATTCATTTTCATATTAAATTATCCTTTGAATTTTAAAACCAAACCCAGTTTTGCAAACAATTCCAATTTAAAACCATTTGGCAACAATTCCTCTCCTGGAAACTCGAAAATGAACATCGATAATGCTTTCAGTCATCATCGAAATTATTTTCCAGCAACCGAAAAGAGTACAGTGCTTTTATTCTTTCCAAAAACATTTTCAAATATTTTTGATTCCAAATCCTACCAGATTTCATATCCAATTCAAAAATATTTTCAAAATAATATCACTATTATTTCTCCAAAACCTTTGAAAATCATTTTCAATCTCAAAGGAAATTAAATTTCCTAAAATTTCAAATTCTAAATCCTTTCAATCCATATTCAAATATCATTCTGGAATTTTATTTTAATTTATAAATAAATTTATAATTCACATTTACAAATCTTATTCTGTTATATAAATTATTCCTTAACTTTGGATATAACATTATTTTCTAATTTTCAATTTCCATATAACAATGATAATATTTAATATTATCATTTTCTAACAACCAAACAACCATATATAACTATAATAATTTACGAAAATTATTTCTTTTATATACAAAAATAATTTGGGTAAATTATTTCATTTACCCTATTTTAAAATAATACCGTGTCCTTTTTTAAGAGTTTAGAAACCACTATCGATAAAATGGCGTCCCACATATCGACCAGAATTCATAAACACTCAACCGATAAGTCAACACAATATAAATACAATTTTTATATTCACTAAAAAATACGCACTCGTATCTATTAATACACTCAAACTCATTTTAGAGTACTTCAGACTCTATTTTTAATGAGTAATCCCCACCAGAGCTAAGGTTCTCTCTTAACCTTCAGCTCTGATACCAACTGTAACTACCTGATTTTTCGATGTTCGAAAACCGACATCCGTACGTCCACTATATCAAATGTTGAACAATCGAATGCCGGAAAACCGAACAATTTGGGTTAAAGAAGAAGGAGGTAGAAGAAGAAATAGAAAACAAAATCAAAATCTCACAAACGCGGCGGAACAATACATATAATAGATAAATGACTGATTTTTAAACAAACAGAACTATATCTGTTTATACATTACATCATCAGTGTAGAATACAAAACAACAACTCAATTCAGGACAGTCATAATATCTTGTCCTCCCAAAGCTGAATATACAGCTTACACTGCACAGCAGAAATATAAATCTACGGAAATATGCCTCGTCATCTTGCTCGTCTACTGAGCTCCACAGCAGTCCATCCCAAAATCTATACTCTATAATACTCGGCCTGACCCGAGCATTATAGTTAAATAACACCCGAGTCAGTTTGGAAAACCAGAGTGAGAATATACACTCAATTGGATTATTAAAGTTTCAAAATCTTTTGAAATCTAAGGTATCTCGTAAGACCACGCCACAAATAAACATGTCAGGTTTTTACCTTATGATAACCAAAACATTTCTTATAAAATCCTCTGATATTATAGTAGTGTCTATATACAAATACTTATTCAAACAACCGAAATTGTTACATCACTAAATTCTAGCAATACTAGGTTCTACAAACAAAACCGTAAACGCACGTGGCGAGAATGGATTTCCATCAATGGCAGGGCTAATGGGGTACCGCCCGTCACAGTACGTGGTCTAGGTCACCATACTGAGGAGCCACCCCGATCCCCTGCATCACAAGACCGGAGCTACCCCTTACTGGATAGTCCGAATAAGATCACTCCACGATTGTGATCGGCAACTGCCCATACAGCCGAAATAAAGGGACCTCTAGATAGGATGACCTCACCCTAATTGGTTGCTAGCCACTTAGCCTTGCATGCACCTCCCATGTTTTAGCCATTACCGGTTAATGAGGCTCGAGGTTAAGCGTTAACTTTTTAGCACACATTCGCTTAGAATGCTCATCGTCCTCCTGACGATGTTTTGAAAGCATTCATCCATACAAGTCCGTTTCGGGTTCAAACGGAATCGAAGGCACTACTCCTACTACGTCCATTTTGGAATCACCTTCAGGATTAGTAGCGATTAGCCCTTACACTTCACTGCTCCATCTTCGACTCCAAACTCTTTGTTTTCTTCACGAAAACGTTCTAACCAGATTGAAGTGGTTTTCGGGAAATTAATCCCGATCCCGGTCTCTTCGAAACGATCAGTGCATTGGCCAATATTGATAGTCGGTTATTTAACTATCACATAACATCCATAAAACAACCATCAGGTTTTAATAATTTCCCAAATTATTTATTCCAAAATATCTTTGCAAGATATTTATGTACACTTCACCCTTTTGAAAACATTTTTCAAATCACATTTCTCTCGCGGGATAAATTTCCAAATATTGTCTATTTCCACTGAAATCACCAAATCTTAATACTTAGATTTTAAAATAATTTATATCACTTTATCCAAAATATATACTTTCAAACATTTAGTATAAAAACTACTTAAAACACTTTACCTAAAATACTAGTTATGAAACTTTATAATAACTACTTATGTAAAACTTATGCCAAAACAAATTTCAAAATAAAAGTTATTTTATAAGATATAAATATTAAATAATTATCCTTAAATCATAATACTAGATAAACCTTTAAAATACTTTACTTAAATAAATAATCTTAATAAATATTTTCTTAAAAAATTTAAAACTACTAAAGAATAATTTCTTTTTAAAACCTTCTTTTAAAACTACTTTAAACTTCTAACTTATGCTTGGAAATCTTCCTTGAAATATACTTGGTTTTTCAGGGAAATACACTTTCCTTTACACACTTTTAAAAATAAACCACTATTTATTTTTAAACCAATCACCCTTTCCTTATAAATTCTCATCCTGAATTTATACTTCCAAGTTATCCTTTTGATAAATATTTCACTTTATTTATAAACCCAGTTTATAAATTTCATAATCTCATTCTCCTTTAATCCCATTTTCAAACACTTAATCAGTTTTCAAATCGATTTTCAAAACCAACTCCACTTTAAAATGAATTCCTTTATTTATTCCAAATTTATTTCAAAATCGATTAATTTCAGATTTGTTCCTTTATTATAATATAAAATCTTTTTTAAATTGAAAATACCAATTTCATACTTTATTTCAAAATTCTTCTTTTGTTTCTCAAACTCATTCAAATCTTGAATTTTAAAAATAAAATTCTTCGTACTTTCAAACAATATTTCTTAAGTCCTTATTTTAAATAAAAATCCTTTTTCCTATTTATTTAAAATCCCTATTTTCCCCCAAATTTATTCCCTTTAAAAATCCCAAGTTTATTTGTATTTTATTTTCCTCAAATGCCAATATATATATATATATATATATATATATATATATATATATATATATATATATTCTACCAAGCCATAACATTCCATAATTTCAATTTTCAATATAATTAATATAATCCATCTCAGATTATAACATAAATTGGATTACTGAATATAAAATAAGTTCAACATTTAAGGAATCCAGTTGGATCCCTTCAACCTGTTTCCCTGCATCCATAGATGTTAGCACAACAATTTAATATACCAATCCTGCTTCAAGGCGGGATATCGCGGTATAAAGGATCATCCGCTATTCTGTGGAGCGCATAGGGTCTCTTCTGCTACATAATGCGGGAATCAATCACTCCAATATATATATACACACCATTATATATAATATCACATCCAGTCAATTCAATCATTCAACTAATAATTTAAATTTAACTACTTAATTTTAAATAGTAATCCAAATGTGTGAGATTAACTCACCTTTGACCTTTGATTGCCATCCACTTCATATTCGACTTGGATTCCACGATTTCAGACCTTGTATAAACATTAGATGTTTTATTAATATTTAAACTAATTGAACCATTAATTCCATTTTGATTTAAATAACTAATTATTTATTTTAAACTAATTTTCCTTAGATAAATTATTTTTAGTAACTAAAATAATTAAATAGGTTAATTAACCAAATTAATCTCCGTAAATTTAAAATTAAACTTTAAATAAAAACAGGTACATAATATTTATTTTATTATTATTATTGTTATTATTATTTTTGAAACAACCTATATACTTTAAAAACTGCTTTTTAATCAACTCCATGTATCATTTTTTAAAAATTCCTATATTTACCCAAATCTTATATATATCCTATTTGTCTCAGTATTTTAAACATGCATATATATATATATATATGTTACTAAACTACTACTGTATATGTATTATTTCTCGTAAAAATTTCCTATTTTACTGCATTCTCATATATATATTAAATTGAAATTGACTGGAAAGTAAAGAAAAGAAAAAAAGAAGAAGATCGAACCTCACTGAAGACCGACATCCCATCCTTCTCGAATACGAACTAACCAAGCCCTAGCTCCTATAGCGACTCGTCATCGATCGATTTTCCCCCAATCCTAACCATTACCCCAATGTGACACCCAATGTGATGCCCATCTAGCTTTCAACCGAGAATCGCCGCGCCTGGGAACCACCACTGCGATGAAGTCGCGAATCCTGCCTGGACCTCTGCTACTTCCACCGCGCCACCAAAAAAATGCGTTCAAGCTCGAATCAAAACGACGTGACAAAGTCGTGATTCTATCAAGATCCCTTTGGTTGCCGAGTGGCCTCGGCCGACACCACCCTTCGGTTTTAATTAGTATTCAAAATTCGAAGTCCTGATAACGGCCAAGAAATTTATTTTGAACGAAAAAAGGATGAAAGGGGAAAATGAATTCGCATCGTCCATTATATTTTTCTGATGTGGATTTGATTCTGAATGAAAATAGCCTTCGTTTGTAAATGAAATTCGATTTATTTACTTTTACAATGCTCGGCTGTTTTCCAATTTTAATTTTAAAACAAACGCATGTCAAGAGAAAGGTGCCAAGTGTTTTGAAGGGAAGAAATCTGTATAACTTGTCTTGTGAAACATTATTATATTAAATACATACATACTATATTTAAAATTTAAATTTAAATATAAATCGTTGAGAAAATGTAGCCTAAAATCTCGATCTCCTATCGAGGCACGTCGCTAGGCATTTATAATGTTAAACCCCTATTCCGAACGCAATGGAAAAGGTTTCGAGTCCTAACTCGATCGTATGGAGAAGATAGCTTTTTGGATTCAGTTATTATATTAAATTTTCGATATAGTTTTCAGCGTGTTTACTTACCTACGGCCAAATGATCACTGCAAACACTACAAAAATTGAAATCCAATAATAATACACTATTACGGATCCAATGGAACTAGTTTCATCGAGTTCCGAGACTGTGCCTCGAAAGGCTATTTTTAAACGTCGATTTAAACGATATAAATTCAAACTGAACAAATCACTTTCGAATCCAATTTTAAAAGTTCTATTACCTTCAGTATTTTCAATATGAATTTTCTAAGCTTTTAAAATATTTTTAACAAGCTTGGAACATCCAGATTCAACAAATTTTAACCAATTTCAAATTATTAAATTCAAAAATTTAATTGCCAAATAAAGAGTGATATTTGAAATTCAAGTTAAACGTTAACTTTTAAATATTTAAAATCAATTAAATATTTCAATTTCAAATATCCATAAATTCTAGGTCGTCACACATAATATGAAATATATACCGCATTTCGAAATTGATTTTTAATAGTCTTTTAATTAAATTAATATGGATTTTGACTTTTTTAATGAAGTTACTGTTCAAAAGTTAAACCAAAAAATGATTTCACTAACCTGGCCAAGAGTAGTTATAGCTTTTATGTATAAAAAATTATATATATATATATATATATATATTTAAAAATAGTAATGTGTATATTATATATACGTGTATAAATTAATTTAAAAAAATTCATTGACTTAACTAAGAGCAGTAACAGCTTTTATGTATAAAAAATATATTATATGAATTAATTTAAAACTAGCAATGTTTATATATGTATATATATAAGTTACTTAAAAAAAATATTATTTCATAATACATGATAAAAATTATAAAATATTTTTAATTTAATATTTGAAATAATTTTTGTAATTTAATTACACACACGTATGTATATATATTTCATAAATGCTTTTAATTTACATCTAGTATTTTATAATTAGATTTTATACTTACATTAATTTGTACAATAATAGTAAGCACACACAGATATATAAATATTTTGGTAACACATTTATATATAGAAGGAATGACATGTCCGTTGTGGTGTAAATCTCAACATCTATACACGGACATGTTAAATCATGTACATAATCTTCTGTTGCACGTGCATGTATACAAATATGTATATATGTTACACATACACGCATGCACGCGCACGCACACATATATATATATAATATAATACAATTATATGTGCAATAAAACATTGTTTATCAATTTAGAAAAAAATTGATTTTATTTAAAAGAAAGTTAGAAATGTTCTAAATGGATTTGACTACATAGGTCTAATAAAGATTCAAAATCGTAAAAAAAATTTAAAATTTACCTATTAATTCCCTACAGGATGGTCCAGTTCCAACAATGGTATCAAAGCCTATAGCCTATGCAGTCTAAACTTGTCATATTAAGGCTAACTAATTAAGCATACAAAACTAATTAATAGGGTTTCTAAGAAAGGTGGTGTCTAGGATGGATTCTTGGGTAATCAAGTATCCTGTCCTACCTAGTTACCGCCTTGACCTGAACAGTTATGTAAGACCAAAGTTTGTCTCAAATAGAAAATGCTTAATTTGGATTGGGCCTAAGGCTAATTTCAAAATTATTTTGAAATTAAAAATAAAAGTTTTAAAATTACATAAGTTATAATATAATTTTTCAAAATTTTTGAAAATATTATAAAGTTAATTTCGTAAATATTGTTTATTAGTAAGACTAATGAATTAATTAAATATATATACATGTATCATATATGTAATGATATACGTTATGTTGTCTTAAAATGTTTAAGACAATATGAGTATACATATGTGTATAAAAGAATTTTTGAAACTAATAAAGTTTAATTAAAACTTTTTAATTAAATATTTTATAAGAAGTTAATTAATAAGTTAAAGTACATATACATAAAATATATGTGTATTACTATAAAGGTTATAATATATATATTCAAGATAATATGTTATAATTAAATAATAAAATAATTAATTAAAGTGTTAATTAAATAAATTAACTAAATAAAATTTAATTAATATAATATTATACACAAGACTATTACATAAGTAAATCAAATTATAATGTTATATAATAAAACTTATGTAACACCCCTAATTTTATTTAACATTATTCAAGAGATTTAATTAGATAAATTAAATAGAATAATGTGATGTATGACGATAAAGAGAATGAGATTTCATAATTAATTGGGTCAGGTCTTAATTAACCAATTAATAAGAATGTTTTAAATATAGAATAGTAAGAAATATATGAGAAGGGCAAAATAGGAATAACTCCTTATTCCATTTCCTAAACCATCCCTCTCTCATTCATTTTCCATTTTCGTTTCTAATAATAATAAAATAAGGGAAAGCTATTGTTAGAAGAAAAGGAAGGGAAACTCTAAGGATTCAAGGAAAGAGCGTCGGAAAATCAATCAACAACAAATCTTAATCTCTCTATCTGATTTAAGGTAAACAAAAGTATCCACCCCATTTATTTTCGTTTGACTTTGGATCTATGATGATTTCTGAATTGTTTTGGGATAATATGTCACGCTTGGATGGTTCATATCATTTTTTGATTGAATGATGATTTATTGGAATCATTCTTATGGGTTTTAAAGGTAAAAACCTAATTTTTGATCTTCGGTCTACTTGAAATGCAGATATGTTGTATAAAATATCATTTTTGAGATGGGTTTTCAATTTCATAACTTTCCAAATCCATATGAATATTTTGTCAATTTCCTAAGAGAAAAGCGTGTTTATTTCAGGTTTAATTATTAAAAAAAATATTTTGGCCCCGAAACTTTTATATGTGAAAAAAGATGGAAATTTTGATTTTTGATGATTTTTGGGGATTGTTCCTACATGGTTATGATTTTGTGTGAACTATTCATGGTAAAAAAAGGTTATTAATTAATATTAATTAATTATGTTAGTTACAGGCATTTGCTAATTATTTTGGAAAGGTAAAATGTGATCTTCCAGTAAATGTCTAAAAAGGATATGTAAAATATATTTTTATGCAATGATAATTTGACAAGAGGCAAGAGTTAGTGAAAGAGTTAGCTTTAAAAGGAAATAAAATAGCTTTAAGCTCATTTACAAAATGTCATTGTAGACACTCGACGCCCCTGTGGTATCGATATTCGACGACTATGAAAGTTGAAAGATGAAATAACTATCCGATAGTTATATGTGTATCAAATTTATAGATTCGGCATCTACGTGGGGTGGTGCATGTGATATCCACTCGGTAGAAATGTGATGTATCTACTTAAGTGGAAGATCAACACCAAGCATTTTAAGAGATTCAATAGCCTAAGAGTGTAGAGACTCGGCAACCCATTGGTTTCAAAATTCAACACCATTCTTTCTAAAAATTCGACATCTTTAATGTTTTAAGGGGTTTGATACCCTTTAGTTTTTAAAGTTCGACATCCCTAAATGTTTTAAACTCGACACCTCCTGCCTTTCGTTTTTTGATAGCTAGCAAGTAGCTATATGACATTTATATTTTTGTGGCATTGTTATCGTAAGTCTACGAATTCGACATCTATGTTTTATAGGCTTGAAAGCCTTATGATATGCAAAATGGAAAAGTACGCTTTAAAACAACGATAACCTATGTATTGTAGAAACTTGATAATCATGTTTTTGGCGGTATATTAGCCGTATGTTCTATAATCCAAGTAACTATTCGTAGAGGCTTGACATAGAGACTCGACAACCTTGTTTAACAACATTGTAGCCGTAGGTTTTATAACTAAATATCTTAGCTTTAATGGCTCAATAGCCATGTATTTTAGAGGTTCGAAAACCTCAATTTTTATACTTGATGATTTAAAAGCTATTTAAAGATAGAGGTATTTTAGCATAAGGTTTTGTCTAAGTAATGGGCTATGTTTTCCTTGTTTTAAAGAATGATTTTAAGTTATTAATCATTTATAAGGATAAAAAATTTCAAGGAAATAAAATGGTATTTTAGCCCAAGTTTTATATGAGTTTTCCAAAGGAAGATATTACTTAGACTTAAGTAATATTGTTATGGATATAACTACAGATTGAACATATTTTGATGGATGATGTTAGTTGTTATTATTATTATTTGATCAATTTAATTTGCATATTTATCATTTTCATACTCACGTCATACTGACACAACATTGCATCTTGGGATTTGGTGGCGGAATTACCAGTTAGGTTGTCCTATTGGTGAGTATAGCCTGGCTTAACCCCTGAATGAGTAGAATTGCATCTAGAAGATCAGATAGATCAAATATTTTAGGATGCCCAATGGCTACCAAAAGTATATGATTTGAGATATGTTGTTAGAGAAAACTAATAGGTTTATAGTATTCTCATGAAAACTCTGAATTCAGATATGTTAGAGAAATATAATAGGTTTGTAGTGATCCCATGAAAACTATGATTTAGATATTTTATTTGGAAACTAAATAGGTTCATAGTGATCCCATGAAAACTATGATTTGAGATATGTTATTGGAGAAAACTAGTAGGTTCATAGTGATCCTATGAAAATTATGATTTGAGATATGTTATCAGTGACAACTAATATGTTCATAGTAATCTCATGAAAACTATGATTCGAGACAGATTATCCATATGACTCCTGACAGGTTATTTATTGGCCTATGAAAACTAATAGGTTCATGGTGACTCTAGGAGAAGTATGATTTGAGATAGATAGTTAATTTTATAGGTAAACTTTGTGAATGCATAACTCTTTAATTACAGACTAGTCACATTTACCCATATAGCATGCATATGATCATGTTATGTTTTGTTCTAACCATTATGGTTGCAGGTGCATGATTTATGATTAACATATTTGGATAAGGTACTAGTTAGAGGAAAAATCGTTCTGCTCACTAGCGTTGTCTCACTAGATTTATTTTTGGTTCAAGATGGTATATTGTTATTCATAGTAGAATTTTTTGTTTGACTCGAAGTTTTTGTTTTTCCCCAAACTCTCGGGTACTAATTTGAGTAGGCCGGGAGTAGGGATTTTCATGATAGATGAATAAGCTTCCAGAAACATGCACGAGGTAGGCTGGATGATATTAGGATTTTATTTCAGTTGTCTTGTTTGAAGTTTATGTTTGGCTTGAATGAATGTATTGATAGGAGTTATAACTATCAAGTAGTTAGACTATAATCATCCAAGAGGGCATCTTCATATGTCACGCTTGGAATTTTTTTGTAATTATTATATTTTCTCTAAATGTGATATCGACGAGATTATGTAATGGGATTATGTAACAAATATGGAAGTTATTAATGAAATGTATTTTTGATGAAAAAGATTTCATATTCATGGGCTCTTGATATTATTGATACAATTAACTGATCTCAACGTATCATCAAAAATCAATACTATGGGTGACTGCATCATCCATAGCGCTTAGTTTTGGCATCAAAATAGGGGACGTAACAACTTGGTATCAAAGTACATGTTATATAGAACTTAAAGGATTTTGATAAATTGAAACTTAAAAGGTTTTGAAAACATAATCCAAATTAATCAGAGCATAAGATTGGGGTATGACATAACGCTATAGTAACGTACTTGTATTTACTATATATATATATGTATATGTATCCTACCTATATTCTTCCCTGTCTCTTAGACCGTTCTTTTGCTTCTTATTAAGGCTCGTATGTAGATTATGAGAAAGAAAAATATGGAAGCAAGAAACGAAAGAGTGAATCTAGGTGGAAGAAGGACCATAACTAATGGAAATGTTTGACCTAATACTAGAAGGAATCCGGGTCGAAAAGCAAATACTAATTCTAATGTAAATGCAAATGAAAATGAAAATGCAAATGCAAATGCAAATGCAAATGCTAAGTGAGTGCTAGAACCCCACCAGTAGATATGGTGATTAATATATATTTTTTTCATGAATATGATGCAAGCTGGAGCTACAGCTGGTTTGCGTCGAGGAAATGTTGTAATGCGGAAGGAGCTAATCTCGAGGTACTGGCTGGTACAAATATGCTAAGGTGATCCGTGATTACACCAGTCTTGGAGGTAAGCCTTCTCAAGGAATGGAGAATGCTATTGAAGTTGAGAACTAGCTATTACACCATGAGAGAAACTTTGCCGACTTAGGCTTGAATGATGAGCGAAAGATGAGGTTGGCAACGAATTAGTTTCAAGGAACTGGTTTGCATTGGTGAAACGGTACGACGGTTGGAGTTTCAGAAAAGAATTTTGCTTGGGTTGAGTTTAGAAGGAGATTTGAGGAGTGGTTTTTGTTCGAGATGAAAGTCTAGTGGATCATATACTGTCTTACTTGTATATAATAAACAAGTATGTAAATCAATGCAATAGTGGACAATAAAATATAAAAGGCATGCAAATCAGAGTTTTTATACTGGTTCGGACCTCCCGTCCTACCTCCAGTCTCGAAAGCACCCCTTCGGTATTCCCTTTAAACAAACTACCCTCACTTTTCCTAGAGGAATAGACTTAATACAAAATTGTCTTTGATAATTTTGCGTTCCAATAACACATTATTTGACTTATCGGACAAATCTTCTTATATCCTCCTTTGAGTATATGAATATGATTGCTTTGAGTTGTAGAAAGTGATTTAACCAAAAGGTTGTAGTGGATTGAGAGTATGTAATCACTGTATATGCAAGAGTGTGCTTTTGAAATCAGTAAAGAATAGATTAAATTAAGCTAAGTTAGTTATTTTACTTCTCAATCAGGATGCTATTTATAGAGTTCGAGAAGTGCAGATGAAGAGTTGTTACTCTTCGAGGAAATCTTTTCGTTTTAATGGCAGCAACTCTTCATGAAAGATGATAACCTTAGTTTCAAAAAGAAGTATCTTTTCAAATATGATAGTTTTTTCCATAACAAACGTCTGTGGTATAATGACAGACTTCTGTGACTAGTTTTAATTTTTAACCCGAAACTTGTCACAGACATTTGTGAGTATATCTTAGACATCTATGAGGTGAAAATTCAATTCTCTACTTGTTTTTGATGTATATAAAATTGTATATGCATATATACTCAAGGAGACCTTAAAAATATTTTATCCAGGACTTTTTTTTACAATAGAATAACCTTAGTATGGTCAATGAATCTTCGTCTCTCAGTCTTAATATCTTCGATAATATCTACGATCATGGTGTATGCTTGTAGTATATACCTGCAATTTTGATAAAGTCTATATATGTATATGATTGTATAGTTTTTATCATTGAAATATATGTTGGAGGTTCTAACAATCTCCCTCGTTTTGATGATGACAACTATACAACCACAAATCAACTATACACTCATATAATTAGATATCAACAATAGAAGTATTATTATGTTTATCTATGTTTTGTCTCCCCCTACGTATATGCTTCTCATCCTTTGTCATTACCAAAATGGGGAAATATGATAGAGATATAGTAAATAATCACGACATGTTATCATCAAATATTAATGTTTAGTGGAAAAAGAAACACAAAAGTTTTCGAAATATGAAAGCAAATAACCATAAGTGTTACAAACTTAACAGAAAATAAAGTTTAATTACACTGATTGTGGGAATAAGATAATCCTTCATAATTCTAGTAATATTCCCAGTAGGAAATGGATCCGGCTCATATGTGCCTAGCCATTGTAGCTGGTCGTTGTACTCCTCATCCTTTTGAATAGAAAGGCCTTGAAATGCCATGTATGGTTGTTGAAAATGTGGAGTATCGGACATATACATCTCATCACTATCAGCTTCCTCCTCCTCAGGTTGAATGTCAATAAGAGTCTTCGCTCTAGCATTTCATTCGTATGATGTACCCATGGGAGAGGGTTGCACGTGTTAGATTGGTGTTTGTTCCCGAGGTGGAATTGTTGGGGAAGGTGAGGATGATGATCCTGAGAAGAGTGGCCATGTACCTTGCGCATTACTTTCCCTAAAGTGGAAACCACTTTGTCCAATGTCTTCTCCATCTTTGTCATCCTAGTGGAGAAAAAACGTTCTAATGCTGTCATCTTTTTATTTAAGGCTCGCTGATTGGCCGTGGTTATTCTTTGATTTTTGATGGCCAAATCAGAAAGAGATTCATTCGGCGTTGGTTCAAGACGAGCTTCTTGTACCTTAGAGTCCGAATAATATTTGGCATGATGACTGGATGAAGGTGGTTGTTGGGAAGTATGAAAGAAGCTTTGTCAAGGAGCACTAGGTGGAGGAGGCTCATGGTGTTCTTCTTCTTATTGTCGTTAAGTCTATTGACCGAAGGGGATAATACGAGGAGGGTTTTTTATAAGATGCATTAGCAACAAATATCGTGGACCACTATTTTTTGTGGGAATTTCTTTGTATTGTGATACATACGAATAAACATTAAGATTTTGCAGGATGCACATGATATAAAGAGCATAAACAATAGAACGACGACAATACGACCAAAATCCTTTAATTTGGTCATGAATAAATTTTGCCCAATCAACCCATAGTTGAGCAAATATGGTATATAAAGCTTTATGATCATTGGGATAATTTGTTCATGACTACCTTGGCGAGGAATAATGGTATTATTCATACGATTTAAAAGTCTAGCACGAGGTCGTAGATAGATAGATTTCATTGTGGCATATTATCCTCCCATAGTTCATGTGTAACTTCATCCCTAAGTAATAGACTATGATTCGGTATATCTTTCAAATCAATCCCTTCACCTAAAATTCGTCAAGAGTATATACATCTATTTTAACTACTTTTCCATACACACTAGACTATAACAAACCCTCATCATTCTCAGGATTCTAAATCTACGAACTACATAGGTTGGAGTAGAAGAGATAAATAGCAATAGGATCAATGGTTACCTTATTAGCATTGTAGCTAATCAAGTTGCAGCAGCCGGTATCCACTGTAATTCCAAGGATTTCATATTCCATATCATTAGCAAGGTGGTAAAAAGGTCCGGGGTGAATCTTTTTTTGGGTAAGAGCATCGAAACATCTAATTGCGTTGGGATTAATTCGAAGCCATTGGGTAATATGAGCTTGTATAACCTGTGCTTGAGCGGAGGAAGATGGTTGGCCTTGTTTTGGCTTTTTGGAGATGGTAATCTTTTGGGAGCCATTGATTTGAAAATTTGGGTGTTTTTAGATCTAAGGTTTTAGAAATTAGAAGTTTGGAATGGAGGTAAGGTGAAAAAGGAGTAAATTTCGTTATATAGGACTGTTGGCTGAACAGCGACATATGTCTGTTAAGAAGGAGATGATGTAGGAGTGGTTTTTGTTGGAGATACGTAAGTGCTGCCGGACTATATGGATTTATAGTCAATAGCTGAATAAGTGGAGTCATGATTGGAAGACATCATTTTATTTATTTTAGAAATTTTATTAGTGTTTATTTATTTCTAATTAGTATATAACTGAATTTATAAGATAAAACTTAGTTATATTTAGAAAAGTAGTTGAGACAACTAAGTTAAACCATAGGATTTTAAATGGTTGTTATTAAATTACTTGTTTATAAATGGTTGTAATTAAAAACAATTTATGTGGTAGTGATTAATTCAAAGTTATAAAATTAAGTTTTAGTTGAAATTTCATATAAGCCGTCATAGACTTAAGTGAATTATACATTATAACTTTTGTTAATCAAGTCAGTGTACGAACAAATTCCTAGATCCCATCTTAACTTAATAAAAGTTTGTTCACTTAGTGGTTTTGTAAAAATATCTGCTATTTGATTTTTGGTACTAACAAATTCTAGAGTTATTATTTCTTTTTCAACATTATCTCTCAAAAATGGTGACGAATATCTATATGTTTTGTTCAAGAATGATTAATTAGATTTTTAGATAAATTTATAGTACTAGTATTATCGTAATGTATTGAAGAATTGCTTATTATTTTTCCATCGTTTTTAAGTGTTTGTTGCATGTATATTACTTGAGCGGAAGCTAAAATAGCAGAAATATATTCGGCTTCACATGTTGAAAGAGAAACACAATTTTGCTTTCCACTAAACCATGAAACTAATGATGGTCCAATAAAGTAACATGTGCTAATTATACCTTTTCTATCTGACTTACATCCACCAAAATCCACATCGCTGTAAGATACAAGTTCAAACATATTGCCTTTTGGGTAAAATAGTCCATAATCTTTAGTGTTGGCTAAATAGCGTAAAATCCGTTTAATTATCTAATGATGTGATTCTTTAGGTTATGCTTGATATCTTGCACATGAACAAACACTCATCATAATATCTAGTCTACTAGCAGTTAAGTATAGTAAGGATCCTATCATGCTTCGATATAGTTTTTGATCAAACTCTTTTCCGTGTTCATCTTTGTCTTAATGAGTAGAAATACTCATTAGAGTGGGTTTACTTAATGTATTATCCATTCCAAAATGTTTTAGTAGTTCTTATAGTATTTTCTTGATTTATAAAAATTTCATTATTTAATTGTTTTATTAATCCTAAAAAGAAATTTAATTCACCATATGAGACATTTCAAATTCGTTTGTCATTATTATAGAAAATTCATTGCATAAATCTTTGTTAGTAGATCCAAATATAATGTCATCAATATAAATTTGAACAATTAATATATCCCTTTGTTCTCTTTTAAAAAATAATGTTGTTTCCATTTTACCAATTTGAAAACTGAAATTAATTAAATTTGATTTAAATCGATCATACCAAACTCGAGGTGCTTGTTTTGAACCATATAATGCCTTTTTAAGTTTAAAAACATAATCTGGATATTTTTCATGAACAAATAGTGGTGGTTTTTCTATGTAAACATTTTCTTTTATAAAACTGTTTAAGAAAGCACTTTTAACATCCATTTGAAATAGTTTTATGATATGATGACACGCAAAAGCAAGTAATATTCTTATGGATTCAAGACTTTCCATAGGTGCAAAGGTCTCTTCATAATCAATGCCTTCATCTTGATTGTACCGATGTGCCACTTATCTTGCTTTATTATGTATAATATTTCCATTTTCGTCAGCTTTGTTTTTAAAAACCCATTTTGTGCCAATTACCGATTGATCATTTGGCTTTGGTACTAACTCCTAAACATTATTTCATTCAAATTGATTAATTTCTTATTGCATTGCCAAAGTCCAAAAATCATCGTTTGATGCTTCGTTATAATTTTTTGGTTCAAAATTAGATATAAATGCTACATCACTCATTTGATTTATTTATCTTCTAGTCGAAACTTTGTTATCCAGATTTCCAATTATGTTATCAATATGATGATCTTTTAAAATGCAGGGTGGTGATTTCAAATTATTATTATTATTATTATTATTATTATTATTATTTTCAATCGTATTATTTTGATTATTATTATTTTGCATCATATTTTTATCATTATTATTATTATTTTCAATCATATTATTTTGATTATTAATATTTTCAATGATTCTTTTTTGATTAGTGTCAAAAATTTCTTCATCATCTTTACTTATATTTTTGAAGTTTTCATCTAACGAGACATGAAGACTTTGTTCTATAACATTTGTTCCTTTGTTAAAAATTTTGTAAGCTTTACTTTGATTAGAATATCTACAAAAATTCCTTTATCGGCTTTTGAATTGAATTTTCCAAGATTATCTTTTGTATTTAGAATAAAGCTTTTTGATCCAAATATTTGAAAATATGATACTTTTGGTTTCTTTTGAAGAACATTTCATAACATGTATTTTTAATCATATGTCTATGAGTTACTCGATTTAATACGTAACAAGCAGTAACAACTGCTTTGGCCAAAAAATTCTTTGGTATGTTAGAGAGTTCGAGCACATTCTTGCAAGGTACGATTTTTTCTTTCAACTACTCAGCTTTATTGTGGTGTTCACGGAAATGAAAAATTATAAGTAATTCCCTTTTTATTACAAAAGTTTGTGAATAATTCATTTTCAAATTCTCCACCGTGATCACTTCTCATACTTTTTATTTTTAAATCCATTAGAGTTTTAATTCATTTTGCAAAAAATTTAAACATTTCAAATGTATCACTTTTATGTTTTAAAAATAGCATCCAAGTATATCTTGAAAAATCGTCTATAATTAAAAAAAAATATTATGATTTATTGAACGTACTTGAGTTGACCAAATAAGCCCAAATGAAATAATTCAAGAGGTTGTCTAGTAGAGATTTATGTTTGGACTTAACGAGCTTTTCTTTAGTTTTCCAAGTTGCCATGCATCACATAGATTTTTAACTTTGAAATTTATTTTGGGTAATCCTCTTACCAAATTGTTTTTTGCTAATTTTTTTATATTTTTGAAATTTATATGACAAAATATTTTATGCCATATCCATGGATCATCATGATTTGCAGTTAAACATTGATCGTTATTATTGATAATCATGTATAGCATATAAATATTTCGATTTGTGGTTCCTTCAAAAATTAATTTTTTATCTTGATCAAATAATTGCATTTATCTTTTTAAAAATCAATTCTAAAACCCTTATTGCATAATTGACTTATACTAAGTAAATTATGTTTTAAGTTTTTAACTAATAAAACATTTAAAATGATGGGAGAAGTAGATGTACCGACATTGATGACGTTTCCAATTCTGATGACATATCCTTCGAAATTATCTCGAAAAGCGACCATGCCACCGTCCACGTAAGTGATGTTTGATAACATGTAGCATTTCCCATCATATGTTTGGAGCATCCACTATCAAGTATCTATTCTCCATTTTTTTGGGTACCTACAAAATAATAAAAAGATTTGTATGGTACCCACATCCTTTGTGAGGGTCATATGGGTTAGTAGGAGAAGGTAGCCATACCCATGAGGTTTTGGAACCTTTAGAAATGTAATTTTCATTATGAACTATCTCTTTTAGATATACATCTATGTGTTTTTGTCTAATTAATTTGTTTTTTGTTTTAGGAATCCATAGCTTAATCATTTTTGTCCCTTATTTTCATATTTAGATTTTGCTTTTCTAAAATTTGTATATAATGTACTATACTTATTAAGAATTTGATTATTATTAGAGATCGGATTATTTTTAGAATGTTTATGATTATTTTCGATAAATCCTAAACTATTCCTATTTCCTGATGGTTTTGAAATCTTTATCAAATAATCTAGATTTTTCTTTCCTTTATTAAACTTTGAAACATTGTTAGTAATTTTATCTAATTTAATTCTGAGATCAGAAATCTCTATATTAACTAATTCTAAATTTTGTTCCGATTCATACTTCTCTTTTTCACGTTTATAATTCTTTATTTTGTTATTCTCTATATCATGAGTTAGAATAGTATTTTAAGATGATAATTCTGTATTCTTTTTGTGCTAATTCTAATTCTTCTTCTACAATACTTTTCTCGTCTTTTAGCATTCCAATTTCTAATTCAGCTCTGTTTAATTTTCCTAAATTTTCTTTACTTAATTTCTTTAATTGTCTATACTTGTCGTGTAATTCTATTCTAATTTCAAGAAGTTCATCATAAGTTGATTCAGGACGTGCCTCATCTGTACCATTGCTTGTTCTGTATTGTTATCACTGTCGGATGAAAATGAAGAGTCAGAGTCATCCCAAGTTACTTGAAATGCTCTTCACTTTTTCTTGAAAATTTTGATTTTTTTTTTCATTGTTGATTAGTGGTCAGTCTTTCTTCATATGTCCAAATTTATCACACCCAATGCATTTTACTGATGTTTGATTTGAGTAATTAGTGTTGCTATTGTTTTGAAATTTCGTCATCTTTTTGAACTTCTTGAACTTGAAATTTCTGGCGATGTACACAATCTCATCTTCTTCCAAGTCAAAGTTGTCATTGTTTGCCAAAATGCGATGTTTTTCCTTTCTTGATTTTGTTCTTTTCTTTCCTATAAATTTGCTTCATATGACATCGGATTTCCTATTAACTCTTCAACTTTGAGTTGGGAAAGATCGTTGGTTTCTTCGATGGCTACAAATTTTCTTTCCCATTCATTTATCAGAGAGATCAAAATTTGTGTGACTAAATCAAAATCAGTTAATTTAACTCCTAGTGCCATAAGATCGTGTTGTATAGTTTGAAATATAGCATACATATCAAAAATTGCCTCATTTGAATTCATTTTAAATGATGAAAATTGATTTTGTAGAATAGAAAATTTTGTTTGCTTGACTTTATTTGTGCATTCATGAGTAATTTGTAATGTACGCCATATATCATACACAGTAGTGCGCAACATGACTCATGAAAATTCATTTTTGTTGAGTGAACAAAATGAAACATTCATAGCTTTGGCATTGTTAGATTCCTTTGCTTTTTGTGCATCAGTCCATGTGCCTATATGAGTGTTAGGTTCTTCATATTTATTTTGAGTTGCTAAATAAATTTCTAGGCCATTAGCTTCCATAAAAATACGCATACATGTAGACCAGTAAGCACAATTAGATCCAGTGAATAGTGGAGGACATGCAGTGGATTGACCTTCTTGAAATGTACTTGCCATATTAAATATGTTTCAATTACATGTTATTGTAACTTGAAATAACCGTGCTCTGATACCAATTGAAAGTCTAGTAGATCGTATACCATCTAACTTGTATATATTAAGCTAGTATGTAAATCAATGCAATAGTAATCAATAAATAGTAAAATATAAAAGGTGTGCAAACTAGAGTTTTTATACTAGTTCGGACCTCCCATCCTACGCCCAGTCCAGAAGATCCCCTTCAATATTTCCTTTAAACAAACTACCCTCACTTTGCCTGGAGGAATAGACATAATACAAAAGTGCCTTTAACAATCTTGTGTTCCAATAACATAGTTTTTGACTTATTATACAAATCATCCAATGATCTCCTTTGTGTATATGAATATGATTGCTTAGAGTTGTAGGAAGTGATTTATCCAAAAGGTTTTAGTGGATTGGGAGTATGTAATCAGTGTATATGCAAGAGAGGGCTTTTGAAATCAGTAAAGAATGGATTAAATTAAGTTAAGCTAGTTATTCTACTTCTCAATCAAGATGCTATTTATAGAGTTAGAGAGGTGTAGATGAAGAGTTGTTACTCTCTTCGTTTTAATGGCAGCAACTCTTCGTGAAAGATGATAACCTTTAGTTTCAAAAAGAAGTGTCTTTTCAAATATGATAGTTTTTGCCATGACAGACGTCTTTGGTATAATAACAGACTTCTATCACTAGTTTTGATTTTTAACCCGAAACTTGTCATAAACGTCTTTGAGTATACCTCAAACGTCTGTATGGTGAAAATGCAGCATTTTTTTTAATGTATATAAAATTGTGTTTGCATATATACTCAAGGAGATCTTAACAATATTTTATTTAGGACTCTTTTACTATAGAATAACCTTAGTATGGTCAATGAATCTTCATCTCTCTTTGAGTCTTAATATCTTCGATCATGGTGTCTACTTGTAGTATTTACCTACAATTTTGTTAAAGTCTATATATGTATATGATTGTATAGTTGTTACCGTTAAAACATAAGTTGGAGATTCTAACACGAGATAGCCAAGTCAACCTTACTCGAGAAGTTTATGGAATTGGAGTAGGGAGAGATATCCATGCTGGAGTATGCAACTAAGTTTGATAAGCTGTCTAGACATGGATATACTACCATTGATACCGTGACCAAAAGGAGTAAGAAGTTTATTTGGGGTTGAAGCCAGAAATTGCTAAGGCAACAGTGTTGCATCTTAGAGATCCATGTGATGTGGTGGTAGAGTTGGCAGGAATGAGGAAATGCTTTTGAAATTCAATATGATAAGCCTGGGAGACTTCAGGTTTCCAAGGCAAGTAGAGAAAGTTCTTTAAAAAGAAGGAAGCTCGGAAGGGTGAAGCTACCAAGAGAGGGAAAGCTGACATATTTATTATAATTATGACAAGAAAGGGTACTTTGCTAATATATTGATTAGGGGATGGAAAGATGGTTATGGGAAAAAGGAGTGTGAAGTGTTACAACTGCAATTAGGTGAGGACATTATAAGAATGAATGTTTAGAAGCGACCATGGCTAATAAAGGGAAGGTTTTTGTTCTTGGGCTGTCATCTTCTAGACCTACTACAAAAGAGAAAGGAAAGTCTATGATGAGGGGTACATTTCTGATCCATGGCATACCTGTTAAAGTATTATTTGATACTGGCGCATCACATTCTTTTACCTTATATTATATGGTAGATAAGATAACTCTAGAACCATCATACTTTGTTTACTTCCTTAAGGGTTGTGAATCCAATAGGAGGTTATGCAACTCTTGGGATAAGATGCGACAATTTAGAAATTAAGCCGTTAGGTCATGCATTTACTTGCAATCTGCATGTGTTTAATTTTGTGGGTTTTGGGATTATTCTCTTGATAGGTTGGTTAAGCAGATATGATTCTAAGACATTTTTCTTGGATAGAAAGATGTCATTAAGATAGCCTAATAGCTGTGATCGAATTTTATATTCGGTAGAAAATTCGAGTTTCGAAATATGTGCTTTATCAGGTACAGGACTACTACCGAAACAAACTATTGAGTTTCAAATAGATCTTATACCTAGATCTAAAACCGTAGGTAGACCTCCTAATAGGATGACACCTACTAAGATGAAAGAGTTAAATGTGCAGCCGTTGGGTGTAGAGGGAAAGAATTTCATTAGACCAAGCAGTTCGCCTTCAGGAGCGGCCGTGGTGTTCATAAAGAAGCTGGACAAGTCGTTGAGGATGCGTATTGATTATCGTAAGTTGAATGAGATGATGATAAAAAATCAATATCCTTTGCCAATAGTAGATGATTTGTTAGATCAGTTGAGTTGACCCAAATGTTTTCCAGATGGATTTACCAATAGGGTTCCATCAATTGAGAGTGGCAGAGGGTAGCATTCCATTCAAGATATGGTCCATATGATCCTTTAAACTAACCAATGCACTTGATTACATTGTAGATTTGATGAACACGACATTCCAAGAGTGTTTAGATAGATTCGTGTTGGTGTTTATAGATGACATTCTAATATATCCTAAGAAATAACAAGATCATGAAGTTCATCTTAGAATAGTGCTAGAAACATTGAGGAAGCATCAACTAAAAGCGAAGTTTTCAAATATGATTTTTGGAAGAAGGAAATGAAGTTTCTTAGTCATGTAGTTTTAGAAGAAGGGTTATCTGTTGGTTAAGCTATGACTGAACCTTTTAATAATTGGAAGAGATCCGAGACTGTAACCAAGATAAATAGTTTTCTAGGGTTACCTGGCTATTATCGAAGATTCACCAAGGATTTCTCTCGTATAGCGGCACATATAACTAAACTAACAAGAAAGGACATAAAGTATGTTTGGATCGATAAATATGAAGAAGTATTCTTAAAGCTAAAACATTTATTGACCAATGTGCATGTGTTAGTTGTTCCAAATGGAAATCAAGATTTGGTGATGTATACTGATGCATGTAGGAAAGGATTAGAGCCATGTTAATGCAAAAAGGTAAAGTGATTGCATATGAATCTCGACAGCTTAGACCACATGAAGTTAGATATTTAACTCATGATTTAGAGTTGGTAGTGGTGATTTTTGCTCTGAAAGTGTGGAGATACTATCTTTTCAAAGAATGATTCAAGTTATTTATGGACCATAAGTCTTTAAGATATTTAGTCTCTCAAAAGGAGTTGATCATGAGATGGTAAAGGTGGTTGGAGTTTTTAACAGATTATGGTTTTGGTATTGAATGTATGCCAGGGAAAGGAAATAAATTTATAGAGACACTTAGCAGAAAACATCAAAATGTGGTGTTAGCTATGTTAGTAGAATGGAAGGATTTAAAGACACTGACTACATGAAGTGTGTGGTTAAGGTCGACGGCTAGTTCCACTCAGAATACTACGATATTATCATGTTTGGAAATACGACTAGTAATGATCAAAAGAATTACTTCTAAGGAGAGAGATGGTCCATTACTTGCAGAACGGATTAGAAGGCTTGAAGGAAATGAGATTGTTGGTTCAAATGGTTTTAGTCTTGACTAGAATGGATGATTAAGGAAGAAGGGACGATTATGTTCTTCAGATGTTTGTGACCCAAGAAGGGAAGTTCTTAGGAAGTATCATTGATCAAAGTTTACTATTTATCCTAGAGGAATTAAAATGTATCGGGATATGAAAAGGAGTTTCTTTTAGGAAGGAATGAAGAGGGACGTATACTTACGGGCGAGACAATTTTTAAATTGTTAGCAAGTAAAAGAAAAGCATCAGAAGCCAAGTGGATTGCTTCAACTTTAGAAGTACTACTTTGGAAATGGGATTCTATATCCATGGATTTTATCGATGGATTGCCAAGGTCGAATAAGGGAAATAAAAGTATTTGGGTCATGGTAGACAGACTGACCAAGAATGCGCACTTTATTTCCATTAAGTCGACAAGGACGACACCTACTTTGGCTAATTTATTTATGAAGAATATTGTAAGGCTGCATGGGGTTCCTTGTCGTATAGTCAATGATAGAGATATTTTGTTCACTAGTGTATTCTGGAAGAGTCTTCAAAAACTATTAGGTACCAAGCTGAAGATGAGTACTGCTAATCACTCATAAAAGGATGAGCAGACAGAAAGAGTCAACAACGTACTTGAAGAATTGCTGAGAGCTTGTGTACTAGACTATGAAGTGTCATAGGAAGACCATTTGTACTTAGTCGAGTTTTCCTATAATAATAGTTATCAGGCTAGTATTGGAATGGCGCCATTCGCAGCCTTGTATGGAAGGTTGTGCAATTCACCAGCATGTTGGATAGAGACCATAGATAGATTGGCTCTTGGTCCAAATGTGATGAGAGGAGCTACAAAAAAATTGAGTTAATCTAAGAATGGACGAAGAAAGCTCAATTTAGGTAGAAAACTTACGCAGATAAGAGGCGTAAAGAGTTGAGTTCATAGCTGGAGACTATGTTTTTGTTAAAGTATCACCAATGAAGGTTGTGGTACGATTTGGAAAGTCAGAGAAATTGGCAACAAGGTATGTTTGTCTGTTTCCTATTATAGAGAGGATCGGAAAACTAACTTATCGGATGGAGTTACCTAATAGTTTGGCAGGTGTCCACAACGTTCATGTTTCTCATCTTAGAAAATGTGTGCATGATCCAAAGACTACTACTGTACCGACTGTACTGGAAGATTTAGTAGCGGAACAAGATATGACTTTTGTTTAACAACCAATTAGAGTTGTAGCAAGAGATGAGAAGAGATTAAGGAACAAAATAGTCAAGTTAGTGAAAGTCCAGTGGAGTGATAATGAGAAAGACTATATTTGGGATACGGAGGACACAATTAGAAATACCATAACAACCCAAAATTTAACCCGTAATAATTAATTTGATTAATTGAATAATACAATAACTTTGAGAAATTATCAGAATTAAGCCACAGAAGTTGCACCATTGTGTCCGTGGTAATTTTTTGGTCAATTTCCATATATAGAACATCAGAAACCAAGCTAATAAGACCAAGTTATAAACTAAATAAGCTGAAACAAAAAGTATATATACACATACACACATTCTTTCACATATACACATACACAGGTCGACCGCCTGGTCGACCTGGGCAAGGGGGCGGTTGACCACTCGGTCGACCCGCCTTGCCTATTGGCAAGTGAACGGACGTTCATTCGTTCGAACAATTCAATGATGAGTAAACACGTCATTTGCATCCTTTACTTCAATCTGGTCCTTCCTCTTTTGCATCCGATGACATGGTTGCATCTTATTTAATCTCCAAATCCAATGGTCCGTGATCCACTTCTACACCTATAAAGAGATCCCGAGACCTAACACTTTTTCTCATTCTATATTATCTCCAACTGGTCACCTTTCTAGGAAGGACACTAAACGGAATAATATTTCCAAAGGAGAAAATTGTTATAAATTAAATTATTTTACAACTCCAAGTGGATCTGGGAAGACCGAAGAAAAAGATTGGGATCCGAGGTAGTGATTGTAATTGTTTTAAGATTTATTTAAGTAATTTAAAATAATAGTCTTTCCAATGGTTATAGTTTTACTACGATTTTTGGAATAGACTTTTTAATAGTTTATTTACAATTTTTAGAATTATTTTTGGTCTTTTTCCTTTCAGCTATTCTTTTTAGTAATTTTGGTTTATTTTGTTAAGCATATCATTTTATTGATTTATAGTTTATTTTTAGTATTTAAGTTTATTTACTATTATTTAGATCATTTTCTATGTTTCGGATTTTATGCAAGCGTCAGTTCTCTTCATCCCCTTTTTCTTCATGCATGGATTAGAATAAATTAAAACGTGAATATGGATTATATAAGTAAGAATATTGAATGAAGAAAATAAGATGTAAATTATAAAGACTTCAATAAATAATGGAATTGGACTGTAATGAATAATGGAATCGAATTGAAATTACGCTTAATTATAATTTGAATTGGACTAATTAAAGAAAATTGGCAAAGTTATAACTTAGAATTATAACTAAATAGAATGAAAGATTAAAGAAGCTTATTTTCACACTTAGACCTTAGGTTAAGTAATAAGCATGATTATAACATAGGTTATAATAAGAAATGGAACAAAATGAGACTTATTTTAAGACGTGGGATCAATTAATGAGCAAAGATAGTAGGGATAAATTGTAAAGGCTTATTTAAAATAATTTATCTAATTTAATAAGCAAAGATGAAAGTAGGACCTGTACTAGATAACATTCCCTAGGGCACATTTATGCAAAGAATGGTAGTAATTAGTCAAATAGAAGTCCAAATCACGGGGGATTTAGATAAGAGGCGCAACTAATATTGTTTGGATGAATGGCTTATTACCAACAGCATTTCCCCTATAGATTCTATGGACACACAGTGATCAGACGTTAGCCTGAAGTGGGATGAGGAGCACGCTTATGCTGGATGTTGAGGTAATAAGAAGTCCCAATAGGTGGAGCAAATTGTAGCATAGGCATGGTGGATGTTACGCGTGCGACTTCCATTCGGGTGCTTAGTAATAGTTGAGTTCCAAGCGGTTAGTGTGGGTGTCTTCTGTAGACACCATTGCCTTATGTGAACGGGGCTATATATGTCGTATGGGCCACAGTAACATTTTGTGTAGAGAGTTATATAGTAGTTGGTCCACAAAAAGGTATTATAGAGTAGCAGGTCAATCACAAAGGGTAGAATTAGGGCCACATCCTAATTATTGGATTAGGAATTCAGCCTGATTAAAGTAGAAATCTAGGATATATGCAAGCAATCAAAGTTAACCTATCTTATAAATTAAGCAATATTTAATCGTACTTATTTCTAGTTTATCTCTTTCCTATTTCCTTTACTATCCTTATTTATGCTAGAACTGTTGTAGAGTTTATTACTTTATCTTGCTTAAAGACTTTAGTAATTTCTATCATTCACCATACTTTTAGTCTAACCCACTCCTCTATTTTCCCCTTCCCGCCTTAGACAATCAAGGAGGAAGTCGGTTGGTTGCTGCAGCTTGGAGTTCTCTTGGAGGAGAGTTCTTCTATTTATTTCTTTTATTTCAGCTTTTGTTCTTTCTATGTACTGCTTATTTTGTGGGATATTATGTACTCTAATTTTGAGACTATGAATTTTTATTTCATAAGACATGATAGGTTTTGAGATATGGATATTGTATTTAGTATTTGACTTATTTATGAAGTAATTATAAAGCTTTGTTTTAATTAAGTTATTATTTTAATTTCTTCTATTTTTACCTATTTTTGTCTTGTGAATGTTAGTCTCTATTAGTTTCAGTTATACCTACAACGCACCACTCCTTTTATTATTTCCTTTTGGGTAAATTAAGGGGTTTGGGGGTGTTTCACTTGGTATTAGAGCCTAAGGTTATAAGAATCCAAAAAATTTAAAAAGTAAAGTGTTTTTTCCAATATAACTTGTTTTAAAAGTATTTTTTAGAAAAGAACTTTTAGGAATGATTTTTAAGTATAAAAGAATTTTTATAAAAATCCCCTCATAAGTCCAGTTCAATTTCCCTTTGACTGTTTCCTATAACTACGTTTTTCTTTTCGTAGAATGGCTGATCCTTCGAACTTTCCCGAGGGTATTCCAGTGCCGGCCTAGTTTCGTAGGTACTTACAAGCCACGATTCCAGAGGTGCACAGGCCTACTCCCAATCCAGCACCAGCAGAGGGGAAACCCATCAACCCACCTACCGCCATCAATTCCCAAAGCTTTGTAAAGATTTTATGAGTTGGAAGGGAAGGCTTTTCTCGGCAATGAGACTTTTATGGAAGCGAGAGCATGGCATAGGGACACAAAGAGGATTTTTGGTCCTTTGGGATTGGATGCACAGCAACAAGCTCAGCTAGCCGCTTGGCAGCTAAAGGAAGGGGCATCTTATTGGTGGGAGGTGATCGAGTTGGAGGGAAGGAATATTACTTAGGATTGATTCAAGGAGCGATTCGATAGGAAGTTTCTATCTCATGCAGAGGAGAGTGTTCAGTTGGAGATGTTTATCAATTTGAAGCAAAGGAGTTTGTCTGTTAAGGAATTCATCAATCAACTCAATGAGCTGGCGCGGTTTGGTATGGATTTGGTGAACACACAACATAAGAAAACTACGAAGTTTATGAAGGGATTGAGTAAACCCCTTCAGGGATTATTGCTGACTCATGTACCAATGGAAACTAATTATGAGTCTTTGGTTGAGATGGCGCTTATGTCGGATACGGTCAAGGAGGGAGAGTCTAAAGAGGAGGTTAAGTCAGAAGGTCCAAAGAAGAAGTGGTGGGAAAAGAATAAGAAGAAAGGCGATGGCCCTTAGAAGCAGATTAAGAAAGGAATAAAAGTACCATGGTTATGGGAAGGTTGGAGATATGGACAAGGATTGCTGGAAGGAGAAGATGAAGGGAAAGTGCTATACTTGCAGGCAGCCTGGTCATATGAGTAGGAGTTGTCCCTAGGGAGCGAGTGCAGCAACTGCGTAGATTCAAGCATTAGACACAGCATCTTCTGGTAGCATTCTAGATAGAGGTAGGAAAGTCATAGTTGAAGGTTTGATGTCTATATCTGATTTTCCAATTCGAACTTTATTTGATTTTGGACCATCACACTCTTTTATCTCTAGCTCTCTAGTAGATTGTTTGCACTTGGACATATCATTAGTAGTAGACCCCATTATCGTTTCAAACCCCATAGGAGGATCGATACACTTATCTATGGTTTTTAGGGGTTTGAAAATCTTTATCCTAGGCATAGAATTTGACTGCGACGCCTATGTTTTGGGTTTCTCGGGGTATGGGATGATTTTAGGAATGGATTGGCTATCCACATACGGAGCTATCTTAGACTACAAGCAGAAAAATAGCTAGACTTGATACTTGCAGTAGTAGGACTCTAGAGGTATCTTGCGACCCATAAAGGTCAGTCATGTTGAGTTTTCTTTATTCCCTCGTTTCATTGTTATCAGAATTGCATTCGGTTCCTGTCAGTAGAGATTTTTCAAACGTCTTTGAAGAGGTTAGGGGAATACCCCCTAATACAGAGATTGACTTTAGGATTTATTAGATCGAGAATGTTAAGTCAGTAGCGTTACCTGTGAGGAACATGGCACCTAGGGAGAGGAAAGAATTAAGCAAGCAGATTCATGAGCTTTTGGAGAAGGGATTCATAGGAAGGAGAATAATGGAGTGGGATGCGTCAGTCGTCTACACCACTAAGACCAATGGTTCTCTCCGACTTTGCATGGACTATAGGGAATTAAATAAGCTCACCATGAAGAACCGATATCCACTTCCTAGGATTGATGATCTTTTTGACCAGTTGGTAGGTTCTTCGGTTTTCTCTCAGCTTGATTTAGCCATGGGATTCCATCAGCTTAGAGTCGCTGATGATAGTATTGATAAGATTGTCTTTAGGGCACCAGACTGATTCTTAGATGGGTTGGTTATGCCTTTTGGGCTAACCAATGCCCTAGCCTATTTCATTAATTTGATGAGCTGCGTATTTAGGGATGTCCTAAATAAGTTTGTGGTGGTATTCGTGGATAATATATTGGTATTTGCCAAGAATATAGAGGAGCATGCTGTTCATTTAAAATAAGTTCTTTGTACACTTCATAGTCATCATTTAAGAGCTAATTTTTCAAAGTGATGGAGAGAGGAAGTCCGTTTCTTGGGGAAGTCTCGAAGGAAGGTTTAGCTGTTGACCCCACCAACGTTATTGTAGTGCAAGGTTAGAAGGCCCCCAAGAAGTTACCGAGGTTAGGAGCTTCCTATGATTGGCAAGCTATTATAAGAAGTTCATTAGAGACTTTGCCAAGATTTCGGCACCACTCAAGCGCCTTACTAAGAAGAATAAAGCTTTCGTGTGGGATGTGGATTGTGAGGGTTCCTTCCACAAAGCTTAAGAGAGCCCTTACTAGTACACTAGTGTTAGTTTTACCCGATGGAGCTAAGCCTTTCACTATACCCACTGATGCATACGGAACGGGTCTAGGAGTGATGTTGATGTAAGAAGGGAGGGTTGTGTGTTATGGTAGTAGGCAGTTGAGGATGCATGAGTAGAGCTACCCTACGCACGATTTGGAGTTGGTTGCCATAGTTTTTGCACTTAAGGCTCGAAGGCATAATTTCTTGTATAGAGGTTTAAGATTTTTACCGACCATAAGTCTTTGAAGTACCTATTCTCGCAGAAGGACTTGAACTTAAGGCAATAGAGGTGGATGAAGATTTTAGCCTCGTATGATTTTGAGATAGCTTATACCTCTGGAAAGGGTAATGCGGTTGCGGATGCATTGAGTGGAAAGAAAGAAACCCTTAGTCCTTTGTTCATAGAGTATAGGAACTTGGAGTTTATTTCTACCTTTGATTTTAAGCCCTCAACGGACATTACTCCCGGATTGTTAGCGACATTAGAGGTGAAGCCTACCCTTATGCATCAGATTGGCTCGAGGCATCGGGAGGATTCGAAGCTCATGGACATTATGGATAGGATTAGCCGAGGAGAGGTCTCGAGACATCTCCAACGCTATTCCATTGATAATAAAGGGTGGCTTAGGAGAGATGGGAGGCTTTGTTTTCCACATGCCAGTGATTTGCCGAGAGCAGTTTTGGAAGAGGCACACTATTCCCATATGTTATTCATCCGGGTGGTGACAAAATGTATCGGGATACGAAGAGGATGTTCTTTGGGGTGGTATGAAGAAGGACGTGGCGGAATTCGTAGTTAAGTGTCTCATATGACAAAGGGTAAAAGCAGAGCGGCAGAAGCTCGATGGATTACTTCAGCCCTTGGACATGCCGGAGTGGAAGTGGGACAATATTTCTATGGATTTCATTGATGGTTTACCCTATTCTAGGAAAGGGAACACTAGCATTTGGGTGATTGTTGATAGATTGACCAAGAGTGCTCACTTCGTCCCAGGCAATAGTAAGCGTATGGCTTCATATTTGGCATCCTTGTATATTCAAGAGATAGTCCGTCTGCATGGAGTTCCTTCTAGCGTTGTTAGCGATAGAGACCCCATTTTCACTAGTGAATTTTGGAGAAGCTTATAGGAGGCACTAGGGACGCAACTTAGGTTGAGTACGGCTTATCACCCCTAGACCAATGGCCAAACGGAGAGGGTAAATAGGATGCTTGAGGATTTGCTGTCGATGTGCGTTTTGGACTTTGGAGGTACATGAGAGGAGCATCTTCCTTTAGTTGAGTTCATGTACAATGATGGTCACCAAACAAGTATAGAAATGGCACCATTTGAGGCTTTATATGGGAGACCTTGCAAGTCCCCGTCATGTTCGATAGAGTCTACAGAGTAGTTATTACTTAGACCCAAAATAGTTAGGGAGACCTATGAGAAGGTGGATTTGATTTGGCAAAGGATGAAAACAGCTCTAGACAGACAGAAACCGTATGCAGACAAGTGGAGGAGAGACTTAGAGTTTGAGGTTGGAGACTTGGTTTTTGTCAAAGTATCCCCGCTTAGGAAGGTGGTAAGATTCAGATCAAATGGAAAGTTAGCCCTTAGATTTCTTAGACCATTTCATATCACAGAGAGCGTTGGGAAGATGGCTTACCGAATAAGGCTACGTGATAGGCTCGCAGGAGTGCACGACGTTTTCCATATTTCGCACTTGTGAAAGTGCTTACATGACTAGAAGGAGGTTGTGGAGCCTAGTCAGTTGGAGGAGGTGGAGGTAGAAAAGGAAGCTTCTGGTAGACATATCTCCATGAAGATTTTTGAAAGAGACATCAAGTGGCTAAGGAATAAGGAGGTTCCACTGGTGAAGATGCAATGGGGAGATGATGCTGCAGATGCCACTTGGGAAGTAGAAGAGAAGATTCGTACTTCCTATCCTCATCTTTTTGATAGTAGGTTCTAGAATTCCTTTTTCCATCTTTAGATTTGATTAGGTTCTTTCCTTTATTATCCTTTGGGAGGGTAGAACTTAGGATTTAACCTACGGATGGTAGGATTTGATGTAAACATATTAATCGAACATGTTATGAATGATGTATGCTAGTGGTTGCAAGTGGTTGCTAGTGGATGCTATGGATGCACATAGGTACACTAGGCACTATTATCCCTTAGGGATCGGCCTAACTAGGACACTAGAGCATATGAATATGGATATGTGCGTATTTTTATTTTATTTCCATAGTTGTTATAAATGGATGTTTATCGCTTGATTTTTGCATTTGGGTTATGTTTGTATCACACATATAGAACTATCAGTTATCATTAGAAATTTTTTGCATTCATTTGTATACATCGCACGGATATGATTGCATAAAAAGGAGGTCAACTGAATCGGTGGACCGACTAATCTTTTGCATTAGTTAGGAATATTTACACTACACTATTTGCATAAGTACCATAAATTGCATTCGAAAAACTTAAGGACAATGGATGAATGGTTGATGGTTGAGTAGTTGGTTGTAGAATTGGGCGAAAACATTTAGTACATTCTTTTATCCTTAGAGATTTCGGGGACAAAATCCCTTAAAGAGGGAAGAATGTAACAACCCAAAATTTAACCTGTAATAATGAATTGATTAATTAATTAAATAATAAAATAACTTTGTGAAATTATCAGAATCAAGCCATGAAAGTTGCACCGTTGTGTCCGTGGTAATTTTTAGGTCAATTTCCATATATAGAATGTCGGAAACCGAGCTAATATGACCAAGTTACATAATAAATAAAAAGAATATATATATATATGTATGTATAAACACACATCGCGCACACACACACACACACATATATACAGGTCGATCAGCGGTCGATCTGGGCAAGGGGCGGTCGATCACCTGGTCGACCCGCCATGCCTATTGGCAAGCGAACGTTCGTTTTAACGATTCGGTGAAGAGTAAACACATCGTTTGCATCCTCTACTTCAATCTCGTCCTTCCAATTTTGCATCCGATGGCTCCTATTCATCCTATGACGTGGTTTCATTCTATTCAATCTCCAAATCCAACGGTCCGAGATCCACTTCTATACCTACAAATAGACCCCTAGACCTAACAATTTTTCTCATTCTAGATTTTCTCCAATTGGGTTCACCTTTTTGGGAAGGGTCCTAAATGGAATAATTTTTCCAAAGGTGAAAATCATTATAAATTAAATTATTTTATAACTCCAAGTGGATCCAGGAAGACCAAAGGAAAAGTTTGGGACTGGAGGTGAGTGATTGCAATTGTTTTAAGATTTTTTTTAAGTAATTTAAAATAATAGGGTTTCGAATGGTTGTAGTTTTACTACGATTCTTGGAATAGCCTTTTCAGTAGTTTATTTACAATTTTTAGAATTATTTTCAGTCTATTTCCTTTCAGCTACTCTTTTCAGTAACTTTGGTTTATTTGTTAAGCATAGATTTTTATTGATTTATAGTTTGTCTACAGTATTTAAGTTTATTTACTATTATTTACATCTTTTTTGACGTTCCAGATTTTATGTATGCATCTATTCTCTTCATCACCTTTTTCTTCGCGTATGGATTAGAATAAATTAAAACGCGAATATGGATTAAATAAGTAAGAATATTGAATGAAGAAAATAATATGTAAATTATAAAGACTGCAGTAAATAATGGAATTGGACCGTAATGAATAATGGAATTGAATTGAAATTATGCCTAATTATAATTAGAATTGGACTAATTAAAGACAATTAGCATAGTTATAACTTAGAATTATAACTAAATAGAGTGAAAGATGAAAGAAGCTTTTTCCACACTTAGACCTTGGGTTAAGTAATAGGCAATAAGCATGATTATAACGTAGGTTATAATAAGAAATGGAACAAAATGAGGCTTATTTTAAGACTTAGGATAAATTAATAAGCAAAGATAGTACGAATAAATTGTAAATACTTATTTAAAATAATTTATCTAAGTTAATAAGAAATGATGAAAGTTGGAACTATACCAGATAGCATTCCCTAGGGCACGCTTAAGTTAAGAATGGTAGTAATTGGTCAAATAGAAGTCCACATCATGGGGGATTTGGATAATGGGCGCAACTAGATATTGTTTGGATGAAGGGCCGGTACCAATAGCATTTCCCCTGTAGATTCTACGGACACATGGTGATCTCATGTTAGCCTGAAGTGGGATGAGAGTCACGCTTATGCTGGATGTTGAGGTAATAAGAAGACCCAATAAGTGGAGCAAAAGGTTGCATGGACATGGCGGCAGTTACGCGTGCGACTTCCATTCGGGTGCTCAGCAATAACTATGAGTTCCAAGCGGTTAGTGCGGGTGTCTTTCGTAGACACTATTGCCTTTTGTGTAGGGGGCTATATATGTCATCCGGGCTACAGTAACATTTTGTGTAGAGAGTTATATAGCAGGTGGTCCATAGAAAGGTACTATAGAGTAGCAGTCGATCAAAAAGGATAGAGGTCACATCCTAATTACAGGATTAGGAATTCAGCCTAATTAAAGTAGAAATCAAGGACAAGTGAAAGAAATCGAAGTTAACCTATCTTATAAATGATGCAATATTTAATCATACTTATTTCTAATTTATCTCTTTCATGTTTCCTTTACTATCCTTATTTAGCTAGAACTGTTGTAGAGTCTACTACTTTACCTTGCTTAAAGACTTTAGTAATTACTATCATTTACTAGACTATTAGTCTCACCCGCTCCTCTATTTTCCCCTTTCTCCCTGTAGCAAATCAAGGAGGAAGTCAGTAGGTTGCTGTAACTTGGAGTTCTCTTGGAGGTGATTACTTCTATGTATTTCTTTTATTTCAGCTTTTGTTCTTTCTATGTACTGGCTTATTATATGGGATATTATGTACTCTGATTTTGTGACTATGAATTTTTATTTCATAAGACATGATGGGTTTTGAGATATGGATATTATGTTTGGCATTTGACTTATTTATGAAGCAATTATGAAGTTTTGTTTTAATTAAGTTATTATTCTAGTTTCTACTATTTTTACGTATTTTTATCTTGTGAATCTTGGTCTATGTTATCCTTTTAATGTGACCTTTTGGGTATTTATGTGGGTTGTCTTAGATACTTATCCTGAGTTGTTTTGATGGTATGTTCTATATTTGTCATATAGTCTTTTTGCTAGTAAGACAAGATAGCATTGTTTTTTGTGTTTATCACACATTTTTGCATGATCGGTATGCTTGTTATTTTCTTTATCATAATTTTGAGGACGAAATTCTTTAAGGAGGGGTGCCTATAACACCCTTAATTTTGTTTAACATTATTCAGGAGATTTGATTAGATAAATTAAATATAATAATACGATGTATAGGGATAAAGAGGATGAGATTTGATAACTAATTGTATTGGGCTTTAATTAATCAATTAATAAGATTGTTTTAAATAAATAATATAAAGCGATAAGCTAGAAGGGCGAAATGGGAATAATTCCTTATTCGATTACTTAAACTATCCCTCTCTCATTCATTTTCCAATTTCATTTCTAATCAAAACAAAAAACGTAAGGGAAGGCCGACCATTACTGGAAGAAAAAGATGAAAAACTCTAAGGGATTTAAGGGAAAAGCTTAGGAAAATCAGTTAACAACAAATCTCAATCTCTCTATAAAATATAAGGTGAATAATAGCATCCATATTGTCTATTTGTGTTTAATTTCGGATCTATGATGATTTCTAAATTTTTTTTGGATAATATACCATGCTTAGATGGTAATTATCATTATTTTATTGGATGATGATTTATTGGAATTATTATGGAACTATTCTTATGGGTTTTAAAGTTAAAAACCTAATTTCGGTCTCCAATTGACTTGAATTCTAATATGTTGTATAAACATTATTTTGGAGTTGGACATTTAATTTTATAATTTGTAAAATCTGTATGAATATTTTATGAATTTCCTAAGAGGAAAATGTGTATTTTGGGTTTAGTTATTAAAAATAATTAAATAAATATTTTGGCCTCGAAATTTTTATATGCGAAAGAAGATGGAAATTCTGTTTTTTGGTGATTTTTCTCATATGGTTATGATTTTTTATGAATTATCACTGTAAAAAAGGCTATTTATTAAATATTAATTAATGATGTTAATTAGAAGGGTTTGCTAATTATTTTGGGAAGGTAAAATGTGATCTTCTAGTAAATTTCTTAAAAGGATATGTAAAGTATTATGTTATTCAAAGATAATTTAATAAAAGGCAAGAGTTGTTAAAAAGAGTTAACAACTAAAAGGAAATAAATTATTTTTAAACTTATTTACAGAAGTGTCGTTGTAGACACTTGACATCCCTGTGATATCGATATTCGACATCCATGAAAGTCGATACACCACTATGATATTGACACTCGACACTCCTATTATATGATGTATCGAATTAATAGTTAAGCATCTACGTGGGTTTATGCATGCGATATCTACTCAGTAGATATGTGATGTATTTGCTTAAGTAGAAGGTCGACACTAAGTATTTTAAGGGATTCGACAGCCTAAGGTGTAGAGACTTGGCAACCCATTGGTTTTGTCCAGGTAATGGGCTATGTTTTTCTTGTTTTAAAGGATGATTTTAAGTTATTAATCATTTATAAGGATAAATTTTTTTGAGGAAATAAAATGGTATTTAGCCCAGGTTTTATATGAATTTGCCAAAGGATGATATTACTTAAACTTAAGTAATTTTGTTATGGATATAACTATTGATTGAGCATATTTTGATGGATGATGTTATATGTTCTGTTATTATTTGATTAGTTAAATTTGCTTATTTATCATTGTCATACTCATGTCAAACATTGCATCTTGGGATTTGGGGGCAAAATTACCAGTTAGGTTGTCCCAATAGTGAGTATGGTCATACTTGTAACGAAACGAATTTTGCCCGCTTAAAAATCGACATCCATACTTCATATCGTATTCGAATGCCATAGATTCGACCGTTCAAATCCGATTCGCCGGAGCTTATAACAACATTAAGTAAACAACACAGCGGAATAAAAGAATAATACATTGATATACAGCATAGCTACAATATCTGATACAACAGATGATCCAATAGATATCAATATACATCAAAGATATGATACAACAAAATAGCAGCGGAAAAGAAAACGATAACACCAGCAGCGGAACAAATAACTCTAAGACAGTCTTCAAGGAAGAACTCCAAAACCGCAACTCTATCTCCAAGAACCAATCCAACAATAGCTCGAACTCCCAATAACGATGCACATAGATAAGCAACTGCAGTCTGATCCAAAGATTGAACTAGCTCCAGAAAATCCATTAAATCTAACCATCTGAAAAACCCAACTCTAGACTGCTCATGTAGAAAATAATGAGCACCCAGAGTTTAGGAAAGAAACAATAAACTCCGGATCAGTCGTGGGACTGGTGTGAGCAACAAAAATAGTTTATTTTTCCTTTAAAATCAAAATAGAGGAATATTTTTAAAGTCAATTCGCAATGCTTTTAAAAATGAGACTACCATAAGGCCTCCCGCACACACACACAATGCAAACGCAGAATCGGAGGAGATTTCTCCTTATGATAGTCAAAGATGCTTGATACGTATTAAAAAGAACATTTGATATTATTACTAGTGCATAGTGTAGAGAAAAATCATTTTGAAAATAAAGATATAAATCTTAGCCAGCATAGGCATTCCGCACTTATGCCTACTATAGCTACCATGTTCAATAGCAGGTTACCGCCACATTCCATGGTAGGTTATACAACTAAAACCGTACAAGATCGTATTGTTTCTTTGGATTTCCAACGAATGGTCAGGCCAAGGAACTTCCCATTGCCACATGAGAACGCCTCTGGAAGGACGTCCCCGAGAACCAAACCGGATCTCTGCCAACACAAGGCCAGGTTACCCCTAACTGGGTAGCTACTGACACGAGTATGCCATCCCCCGGTCCTTTGGGACCTTTATCCGAGCGCTCGTAACCATCATCACACAATCATAAATAAAGTGTTTCAACATGAGTAAGTATCTGGGCTCCATACCATGATACCACCCTTTTCCAGAAGGAAATGCACATACCCTAAAGGGAGCTACCCCTCATAACCTTGCCGCATTTTTCCTGTTTTGACCATTCCGGGGTGTGAGGCTCGACGAAGTCTCGTCCACAAAGCCACGCTTTATACAAAAGCTGTGCTTTGGGTCAACAAATGATCATAGAAATGATCACAAATATAAGTGATCAAATAAATGATCATATCACAAATGATCAAACAATGATCATTTCACAGCAACACTCAGCATGTCACATTACCAAATTGGGAATATATTGCTGATAACCATCAACTACATAACCTCTGAGCTCGTACGTCTCAGAGAAGGGTGTTAAGCTAAGAGAATAAATTCTCCGCCACCAATAGAAATATATTTGAAAGAAATTAGCTTTATATCTCAACTTGTAATGTCAGACATACAATCCATACAAGTCTGTTCCGGGTTCGAACAGAACCTAAGGCACTTACAAAGAAGTCCTTGCAATCCGGCTATTCACTAATCACGTTCGGACTTCCCATCACATATGGAGTCTCTATACCGGGGACCAGTCGATGCAAAGACATTCGACGAGTTGTCCTTTCGCTTTCAAAAATATCCGGTCTTCAACACCGATCTTCAAATGCTATCCATAATGACATATCACATATTCGGAATGGGATATATGACACAAAGGTCCTCTCCCGGCTAAACCGAATAGTGAGCGCAGTATTTTAAAAATATATGGATATTGGGATTTCAATTAAGTCACAACTTAAAACCCAAAACTTTTCTTCAAATGGTTTAAACCAATTACCATTTCAAATCTTTATATTACAAAAAAGATTTATTTCACAAAGAACAATTTATAGACTTTAAAACAATTTCCATTCCAATTGGATTAACTCATTAAATCTTTACATCAAAGATTTAACTCATAGCTTTCAAAATTCGATTAACTTGTTGAATCTTTAAATCAAAATTCAACTTATAGCTTTCAAATCATTTTCATAACTTGGAAATTATCTTCATTTTCAAACTTGAAATTCTTTTTAACACAAATTAGACGTTCATTTCTTATGTGAAAGCTTTTATTATTTGAAAACAAACAGTTTTCGTTTCAGAAAAATCTAATTATATTTACACGAGTTAAAGCCCTTGAATTCTATTCACATCCCCAAATCAATACTTTTAAAATAGTTTAACCCATATATAACTGGTATAACATTTTTAATCCCTAGTTTTAAATCATAGAATTCAATTTCAAATCTTGAATTTAAGTTCAAATCAAATTATTCAACTTCAAATTTTATCGAGTTATTCAAAATAAATTTCATCTATGAAATTCCATTTAAAAGCTTTTCACTTTAAACCCAATCCATTTCCAAAACATTTGAATTCAAATATTCAAATTTAAAACTATTTCAAAAATCTGTGACTTAATCGATTTCCTCGTGAAATCCATATTGTTTGTGTGTATAAGTGTGGTCTAGGGGTTTAACACAATAGTGCAACATCATTCAGTCATCACATATTAAAACATAGAAATATAGTTGATAAGCGATATAAACTATAACGCTGATCTTTCATACACAGATTTGCAAATATATATATCACAGATAATAAATTACATCATGAATCATAACACAAATCAGGATAATCATAAAGCATCATATGTCAGGGGTATCAACCAATTCAATTATTCAATAAAATCCAAACGTCCATAAGTAGGATCAATTTAATTATCTGATTAATTTAAATCAGATTAATTTCTATGAATAAATTTGCTAGTCATGGTAAATAATAATCAATTATTTACAAAACATTTAATAAATTATCCTTTAATTAACCATTAATTTACCCGTAATTAATAATTAATCCTTGATTTTTACAATAACTAATTAATTATTCCTAAATTAATAATTATTTCTTAATCACTTTCATTAATTAGTTAACCTTTAATAGATTAATTATTCTCAAATTAATTACCAAATTAATATATCACATTATCCTTAAATTGATTATTGATTAATTACTTTATTAATAAACGTTTATTATTAATTAATATCTAATGAATAACCTTTAATTTACAAATTTATTTTTTCTTACTGACCTAATCTTTAAACCTTAATTAACAAATTTAATTAATCCAAATCATCAATTAATTAAATAAATAGATTATCCATTTTGATTAACTTAATAATCAATGAATTATAATTATTAAGTTTTCATTAACTTCAGATAAAACTTACTTTTATTAATGATTTTATTATCACTTAACAAATATGTTTGAAACATTTATATTCAATTCACTTTTAAATATCAAGATTTTAAAATGAATACCAATTGATTTTAAATAAGGTTTAAAACCAACCTTGTAAACCTTTAAATTCTCATGTTAAAGTAGTACTTTTGTTAAAAAGATATTTAATGAGTAAAAATCAACTTTTCCTTAAATTCACATATTTAAGAATAATTTAGCATTTAACTTATTTAAACATTTCATTTATAACTAAGGTTTTATTTCAAAATCTGGAATTCAAATTAAATTCAGGTTACAAAATTTTGATTTAGACTTTGTTTAACTTGCTTACTTTACCATTCCAACTTCCAATTTAAATTCAAATCCTTTTAACCCTTTAATCACTTTAAAGTTATTTAAACAAGTTTAAATTTAAAAACTTATTTATTCATGAACTAAGTTTCAACTATACTCGAAGTTATAGTTAAACGTGATTTAAAAATTCAGTTTAACCTTGCTTTAAAAATTTCAATTAAACTTTAAAATTTCAAAACAGAACAGGTTCTGTTTTTTTTTTAAAAAAAACCTGTTCAACGTTCCTACCCGAGCCACACCAGAATTTACTTCGAGTCAAATCCCCCTCCACTTCGAGTAAATTACTTAAATTACTCGAGTAAACTCGAGTTCCACCTCTGACCAAACCCATTGCTAAGCCATACTTCCAGACTCCAGAACGATGCACGGTGCACCTGTACATCGTCGCCGATCAATTCCAGGCCATGCTACATTGTCGAACATGTCAACGATCATTGATACTTCTCTCCCCGACCACCAGAACCTCGTCTCTACCTCGAAATCAATTTCGAGCTCGAACTCAATTTCGAGCTCGAACTCGAAACCTGGAACAACAAAAAGCAACTTCCACCCAAAACCTGTCAACATTGCCTCGTTTTCACCGCTCCGACCACTAGGAGGTCAACAATTCCGGCTACAGCTTCTTCAACTACCTCTCTTCCATTACGCAAAAGTGCACGGCACTCGGTGCTTCAGAGAGGTTACACCGATCCAAAACTCCAAAGCACCCAAAACTAGGGTTGCTGACAAACTCGAGCAACCCCCAACGCCACGTTGATCTGCATCATCATCATACATTTTTCCAAGGTTCTCGGGTCATCCCTCTACCATCACGAAGAACCCCCAGCCTCCACGATACATGGATCACCAGAAAATTCAAATAACCCCATCTCTGTTCAATACCAAACTACACCTCTATGCTTAATCCAAAAATCTCAATTTTTGTCTTAAAAATCATGTTTTGATTAGAGTATTCAATTTGTAATACTGAATTGATAAATTAACAAGCTTGAGTTTTGACTTTATTTAACATACACATATGTTTAAATACTTCCAGAGACAAACAAGCCTTATATTGACTAACTAAAATTTTAAAACATTAATCTAGGTCAAATCGAACAATATTTGTTTGAAAATCAAATCCTATTAAGAACCGGATCATGTGGTAAGGATTTTTAAATAGAATTTTGAGCTTGAAAAACAAACAGAGCAGAGTGTATATATATATCATGCACACAATAATATTCACATCAGATATTCACCTGCAAATGCTTATTCACTTCAACTTACCCACAAACAACCAAATTTTACCTTAAGTTTTCAAAAGTGAAGTTACTCACCTTGATGGGTTTTGACGAAGAAAGATAGGAACAGAGGAATGAGCTTGTTTTGATTTTTATTTGTTTCCAGTTTTGAACCTTTGCATTCCATCTTCATTTGAAATTTCCAGGTTGAATTTTTGTTTTAGTTTTAAAGGATATTTGCTTCAATTTTTTTTTTCTTGTTTAGTTTTGAAGATGGACAAAATGAGATTGAGGAAGGCTGGGTATATAAGAAAATGAGTTGTACAGGGATGATATCTTTGTTTATACATAGGTATGGGTGATATGCTATGTTATGGTGGCTGAGATGTTTTTATTAAATGCTTTGGTACTTTATTTCCATGCTTTGCATTTCGGCTGATATAGGGAATAGAGTTGTACAGGTATATACATTGTTGTTTGTACAACATGCATGGCTGCATTAATTTCTTGAGTCTTGTTTGAATACTTGTACTTTATTTTATTACTTTGCTTTGTTTTTATAAGCTTATGCCTTAATTCTTTTATTTATACTTTTGTTTCGTTTATTTTGCATATTTATTTACAACTTTGTTTCATATTTAAATGTCATTTCTTTTCTTTTCTTATGACTTACATATTAATTTTCAACTTAAATACTTATTGTCTTGTATTTTTATTTCTATTTATTTAAAAAAAAACCATTTATTTAAGATTTTATCTCAAATCCACTATATATATATTCACATATATACAAATTTTCAAGTTCATATGACTTAATATAATTTCTATTTGAATCGGGGAAACTTGCTGCCATTTTAAAATCAATTTTACAATTTTTAATTCAAAAATTCATTTAAATTATCAATTTAAATTCATAAAAATTCTAGGTCGTTACAAGACTTAACTCCTAAGTGAGTAAAATTGCATCCAGGAGATCAAATAGATCAAATATATTTAGATGCCCAAAGCTGATCAAAAGGATATGATCTGAGATATGTTATTAGAGAAAACAAATAGGTTCATTATGATTTCATGAAAACTATAATTTGAGATATGTTATTGGAGAAAACTAATAGGTTTATAGTGATCCCACGAAAATTGTGATTTGAGATATATTATTAGAGAAAACTAATAGGTTCATAATGATCCCATGAAAACTATGATTTGAGTAATGTTATTAGAGAGAACTAATAGGTTAATAGTGGTCCCATGAAATCTATGTTTTGACATATATTATTAGTGAAAATGAATACGTTCATAGTGATCCCATGAAAACTATGACTCGAGATGGATAGTCCACATGATTCCTAATAGGTTATTACTTGGCATATGAAAACTAATAGGTTCACTGTGACCCTAGGAGAACTATGATTTGAGATAGACAGTTAATTTTGTCGGACTGGTGAACTTTAGGTATACATAACCCTTTAACAATAGATTAGTCACATTTACCTATATAGCATGCATATGATCATATTATGTTACATTCTAACCATTGTGGTTGCAGGTGCATGATTTGTAATTAACATATTTGGATAAGATACTATTTAGAGAAAAACTCGTTTCGCTCAGCATTGTGCTCTCATTGGATTTCCTTTTGGTTCGAGATGGTATATTGTTATTCACACTAGATTTTTTTTGACTCGAAGTTTTTCCCCCTGAACTCTCGGGTACTCATTTGAGTAGGTCAGGAGTAGAGATTTTCAGGATAAACGAATAAGCTTACGAAGACATCCAAGAGGCAAGCTTGCTAACATTAGGAGTTTATTTCTGTTGTGTTGTTTGAAGTTTATGTTCGGCTTGAATGGATGTAATGACAGGAATTATAACTGCCAAGTAGTTAGACTCTGATCCAAATGGGCATCTTCATATGTCCCTCCTGGAACTAATTTGTAATTATTATATTTCTTCTGAATGTGATATCAATAGGATTATGTAATGAATATGGAAGTTATTAATGAAATATATTTTTCTTTTAAATTCATATTCATGTGCTCTTGATATTATTGATACAATAACCGATCTCAATTTGTCATTAGAAATTAATACTATCGATGATTGCAACATCCATAGCACTTAGTTTTTGGCCTTAAAATTAGGGACGTTACAACTTGTATAATAAAAATGTATAATAAAAGATGGAACGGTAAGAAACCCAAAATAGACAGGGATAAAAACATACATATAGTACGTATACCATAATTTCTGATGTGTCTGACACTTGAGTCATGAGGATACTTCATAAAAAAGACATTATTCCATAAGTCTATATCACTTAATTAAAAATATTAAAGATTATGAATCTTTAATATAAAGTTGTCCTTTGCTATTCATATATTAATAGATTACTTTCATACACCTTAGTTTTTTAGCTTTCCTCGAGCTAGGGATGTTATGTATAGTACTATTAATATATAAATTAGATGATGTAAGATACTTATACATATTTGTTGAGCTTTCCTCACGATATGTATGTATACTTAAGCCGTCGCGAAATGGTGGGTACTAGCAATTAATCTCTCTTTATTTGTTGAGCTTTCCTCAAGGTAAGACAAGGATTAGATGGTTAGGAATTGTATGTGATACAATTGATAATGAGTTATCTGTTGTATTTTGGCCCATGATTTGTTGAGCTTTCATCAAAGTCGGAATCCCAAGGCATATGAGTCCTAACTTCCGCTAGTGAAGTCGAAAGACTTCTATGTTTCATCTTAGGGTTTGAATAAATAGAAATTCTAGTGGGAGCCTTATCAGAAAAATGAAATGGTAATATTTAATGTAGCACCCGCGCCTCTATACTCATACTATTTAAGAGTACTACAGAGTAATAATGTCGAATAATATGGAGAATGAGACGATATGTGGTACATACGTGAATATTCTATTGGGATAATACCGATGCGTATTAGAACATCGAATAATAACTCACCTATACATCTGCCATACTAGCGCAAAGAAATAACCACGTGTGCCTCCAGGACATAACAATGCACAATGTATAGTAAATAGTAGTGACCACAAAGTCAATCGCAATGATAATATAAAATATACCAATTATTATACATACACGAGTCTATACAATACAAATTAATTTACAACAATATTGAATAAGTAATCTCCTCTATGCCCTAAATAATATAACCTGCCCACGTCGCCCCGTACCTGAAATGTCTCAGACTGATCCAAGTATTATACACAACACACGAGGCCAGACTATGTCTATTATGATGGGTGATAAGAAATATATGAAATCAACGAAAGGTTTAACATTAATAACAACAATGACATTCATAAGATCAAATATATCAAAATAACGACCATTACCATTCATGTAATAAAATGTCATCACCCATATAAAGAATGCCACTCAGAAATAATGAAATCAACGTCAAATGGGTGAATCATCCATATTTAGAAAGCATCATCAAAATCGATTTATATAAAATATGAGATAGCCTATCAAATCATCCAAACCATATCCAACATCTTAAAAACCATCAATATAAATCATCAACAAACCAAAGCACCAATAATAAAGTAAGTCTATCTCAAAAATTTCAAATCATCAAAGAGTGTGGATATACGGGGACTAACTACACCTTAGACTCAATCGGTCTCTAGTCTACTCAACTCATTATAGGAAAGAGACATATACGCCAATACACTGCAGAAATATATGCCATGATTCTAACACGAGACCAACAGCCTTCTACCGCAAGCCTGCTCCAGGAACACAGGTCTACTCGTCAATCACAGAGTAACCTTATATTCCTATAGTTTTCAAGGAATATGCCAATCTACTACTCTCACATTCCATGAACCATATAAGGAGACTGACAGCCGCCTATCCCAATCTTGCTCCAGGAATATAGATCTACTCGCTAACAGCAAAGTAGCCGTCTATTTCTACAGTTTTCAGTTACCTCAACGGACATCGTGACCCTATCCACTAGCGGCTTGTCTACGCATAGCCCCGACCATGACTCTACTTTGCCCCTAATAGTAATAGACTGCTGGCCTAAGCGCCAAAGGGGAAATAGGAAACAACCCATCTACTACTACCAATATTATGATGCACCTCAAAGGGACATATAACTACGTTGTCGCAGATCTAGGGCATGACCACAGGATCAGGCCACCAGGGTGGATACTGGTCAATCTGGTTCACTTCCAAAAGATAAAGGAAGCTGGACACAATATGGATGGTCATATAGTACGCACACCCTATAATTATGCATATGTCTAATAGTGGACCGACATGCAGCTGTCATAAGCCAACATCTAACAATATGATACTCCTCACCGAGTATCACATATACACATTAGTGTATTCCCCGTTTGAGTGATATTTACTTACAACGAATAATCAAACAAACAACATAGTGACATTCCATACCACCACATGTTATTCGGATAATTATTCAGGGCTCATAAAATACATTCGATCAATACTAGATATCTTTATATGACAACTCCAATGATAACTAGAAATGTCTTACCGAAAGTCCTATACTAGACGGTATTGCTAAATCGTTTATTCGAATGTCTTGTCATACAAAAATGAAATCTCACAAAATCAAATATAGAGATGTCATCACCGTATCATATCAAAATATTTAACTAAATCAACATCAACTGTGAATTGCTCATATCATCGGGATCAATATAAAGAAGATAAGAAATCAAAAGCCAATATACAAACAGATTACTCAAACAAATAATCATAACAACTAATAACTCAATATTAAAAAAAATGAATCATATATAACAAAATAAATATTTAGAAATAGATACAAAATATGTGTTAAATAATAAATTCACTTTATTTATTTAATTGTAATTTAAGATTCAATTACTATGATTTATTTTTAGATTCTTACACACACACATATGTATAAAAACTTCTAAAATCATTTGAAAAATCAAAATACTTATAAAAACTATTCATACTTTTCAATAATCAAATAATACATTCAAATATACTTATAAATCACTAAAATAATTCTTTTCAATTTAAACCATAATTTATAATTCAAAACTTTTACTATAAATTTAAATCTCAAATAGCATTTATTGAAGATCATTTTATTTCACAATTACTTTTATTTATTTATAAGTATACTTTAATTTAATTTTAAATACCACAATAATTATTTGATACTTATAAAAATATTTTAAAATAGAAAATCAATTAAACGTCCAAAAATATGAATTTATAGAGAATTTTTTTCCAAAATCAACGATCAAATTATCTAAATAAATTTACCGTATTGCCGAGTTGAATTCCATCGAATTTTGGCCATTCATACATTATATGTATAATATAAATAGCTACACAAATTAAAATACAAACGAACAACATCTCCTTTGCATTTCAGATATCCAACAAACAAAAAACTCCAGTATTACAAAAGAAAAAAAATCCATTTGGGAGAGCATAGGAACAAATTGAAAAAAAAATAGCGACATCGTCTTCGGCTCCTTGCTTTATGACGAAATTTTCTCTATCGAATAACAATCCTAATTTTCAATCGTCTTCTTCAGTTCATTATTCTGATCAAGTTCCCTTTCATCTTTCTTATGCCCAAGCTGTTAAAGAGGGATTATCTTCAATGCCTCATTCTTGGAATAATCATCGTCTTAATAACTGGGTTTTCAAGAAAGGTAATAATATCTGCTTTAGATGTGGGGATTGAGGCCATTTTTCTATCCATTTTAGAGATCCCATTAGATATTTTGCTTGTGGTAAGATTGGACACAAGAAATTTTCTTGTTCGATGAAAACTGATCTTGCGAGCTCTGGATCTAAAAAAATCGATCTCGTCTCCTTTTCTAATGATAATCTACATCTTGAGAAGAATTTATGTTCCTTGAAATCGAAGATTACCAATTCTAGGATGCAACTTATTGATCATGGATTTCAATTTACCTTAAAGTGTATGATGCTAAAAAGAATTTTATTAGATAATCTATGACAACATAGATCAGAAGGGATTCATCTTTTAGAGGAATTGTTCTCTCATTTCGGCGTGATTAATTCTCCGAACATTGGTAAGGGATAGATTTGGTGACCCAGAGGATTATTTTGGTAAGTCAAATAACTCGTCTAAAAAATCAGATGTTGGGGATGAGATACCCGATGATTTCTTGGACAATGGAAAACTGAATTGTGACTTATTGGTTTATACTAACAAAGATGATATTATCGACTTTGATCCAATGCTAATGGATTGTTCTGTTATTCAATATTCTAAGAATCTAAATACTTCTGTTGCTAATAGAAAGAAGAGTTATATTTTGAACGTTGCAGTTAAGAGTAATAATGATGATATAACTAGTGGCTTCACTCACATTAATGGAAAAAGATCTACATCTCATGAAATCTTCGAGTTAAAGACAAGTAATAGATTCAATTGCCTGGCAGATGAAGACAATAAAGTTTTAGAATTAGGAGTGTAACATGCTGATGATTCAATGGAGGTTAATGTCTCTACTCAGATTGGTGATTTAGCTAATAACCATGATTTCAAATTAAAACTCGAAAATTACGAAATTCAATATAACTCTGATACTTATGAAAATCTTAATGCGGTAGATGATCTTTTTGGGATTTACTTGAAAAATGAAATTTCTGATATCATAGATGTTGAGGCAAACTTTCAACAGGGAGAGGCATTTGATGGAATATTATCATCGACATCAGCGGTTGATTTGGATGGGTTCATGGATTATGATATAAATAAGAGCTTGGAATATTGCTTAGAGCTTGTATCTAATGTTGTGCACTATGATACAAATATTTTAGATACACAAATCGATGATGTTAAGGTTTTGATAGGATAAATCCGATATTGGTGTCTCTTGATGATGGTTTAGATTTTAGCTCTGTTAAGAAATTGAAATGTTGTGATGATGAAGCTCATCATTATTCAGATATTCATGAAAATGGTATTGTTTTGGGCAACTCTGTTGGATTAAAATCGAAAGAGGAATCTTCTTATAACTTAAATGAAGAGGCAGAGTATCATATGGGAGAGGTTTTCAAAGAAGTTTGGTCATTGTCACCTATAGTTAATCTAGATATGATTAAAGAGATTGATATCAGTTTGAAAATGGATCACTGTTTTGAGTCCGATAATGTTGTCTTGCACTATGTTTACAGTATCACTGATACACAAACGAGCTTTGATAGGATAAATGTTGATAATGGCACCAGCGTACAAGATATCTTGAATTTGCAAAATCTTCTTTGCATCGGTGATCTCTCAACTGTGCTTGATGATGGCAGTTTTGAAAATAGTTCAGATTATCCAGTTAATAGTATCGAATTTGAGATAATGCACATGGTAGAGATGGGCTAATTGGATGATGAAGAACATATAAATAGGGATACGAGAGATCATTTTGATATAAAAATTTGTAATTTCCAAAATACAGAGGATGTGGTGGATAATTCTATGGTTTTAGAAGATAACATGGGCATAGTAGGTTCAAATGTTGGAACGAATTCGAGTGATTTCATAGGGGAAGTAGATCAATACGTAAAATTTTCTTTGAGTCATGCGGCAGAGAAATTTAACGCGTCTTTGACTTCTACTTCAGAATGAAAGTAGAGGCTTCAGATTTTATGCTAGATAAAAGAATGGAGTGCGGCAGTAGTTCTTTTTCTAAGTCAAAGAAAGGAAGGAGCAAGAAATCTATAGTTTCTAGGGGATCTATCCGTCGGAGTGCTAGGATTCACAGCAGTAAGTCACAACCTATGGGTGAGTTACCTGGTTTGAGCGCCATAAGTGGCGCTACGGATTCAGGCTCAGGTATGAGTTCTATTTTGGGTAGTACGTACTCTACTTACGCATTAGGTAGTTTATCATCAGCTGAGTTTACTCAGTTAGCCTGTGATACATCTTTTATTTTCTTTGATATTGAGATCGATCGGGAGTACATTAGACGTAAGGAATTAGAGAGGGCTAGTACAGTTGGTTTATGAGGATCATTAGTTGGAACGTTGGAGGTCTGAATGATTTGACTAAGTGTGATAAGGTTAGAGCGTTGTTTAAAGACTATTTGATTGACATTGCATTGCTTCAGGAAACCAAAATTTGTTGTCCTGATGTTCAGTTTTTTAGAAGATTAGGCGGGTATCATTTAAGAAAACGGGTTTTTTGACCTTCTGTGGGTATTTCAGGGGGATTAATGATAGGGTGGCATGATAATTTTTTTAAATTGGTTCGATGTATTACTAAGCAGTATTCTCTTCATATCGTTTTTATTAATCTTTCTGATAATTCTTTTTTAAACACTTCTAACATATATGGGCCCAATTCAAAAATTAATAGGAGAATTTTATGGAATGAATGCCTTGAATTTAGATCCTTAGCACCGGGTTCTTGGATTTTGGGGGGTGATTTTAATGTTACGCGCTTCATAGGAGAGCGGTCTCCTAGGGAAGGGGATTACTCTGCCATGGAGGAATTTGACCAATTGATTATTAATTCTAATTTGATCGAGATCCCCCTTTCTAATACAGAGTTTACATGGAGTAATGCAAGGAATTCTCCATCCATGGCTCTTCTAGATAGATTTTCATTAGCGATGAGATTGAAGATAAATTTCCAATCTGTAGAGTCTCTGGGTTACCTTACATGTACTTAGATCATTGTCTATTATCCTTTCCTACGAGCATCATAGAGTTACTATTAATAATTTTAAATTTAAAAAGATGTGGCTTTTAGAATCTAACTTTGTGAATTTAATTAATGGCAAATGGATTTCTCTGAATTATCATAATACTAGAAATAAGAATAATTCAGCAAAATCTTTTGTATCAAAACTTAGGGAACTTAGAATTTTTCTTAAAAACTGAAATAAGAATGTTTTTGGCAATATAAAAATCAATAAAGATAACATTCTTAATGAGATGCTTAAAATTAATAAGATAGAAGAATCTAGACAATTAAATATAGGTGAGCGTAACGTTCATGCTAATTTAAAAGATGAACTAAATTCAATTTTAGAAAAGGAGGAGGTTATGTGGAAGCAGAGATCTAGAATTCAATGGATCAATGAAGGAGATAATAACACAATTTTTTTTCATAATATAGCTAATGGTATAAAATGTAATAATATAATTAATTCTATTAATGTTAATAACGAAGAGTTAGTTGATCAAAGAGATCTTAATAAGGCTTTTATAGACTATTATAAGAATATTTTTTATTTTAAAATCAAACATAGAATCAATGTTAGATGGATAGATCTGTATCCATCTGATTCTATTGTTGATTTATCATAGTTAGATAATCCTTTTTCTGAAGAGGAAATTAGAAAAGCAATTAATGACACGCCAAGTGATAAATCCCCATGACCTGATGGGTTTCCAATTTTATTTTATAAAACATTTTGGGACGTTTTAAAATTTGACTTAGTTAATATATTTAATGATTTTTATAATGGCAACTTGCAATTAGGGAGATTTAATTTCTCAAATGTTATTTTGTTACATAAAAAAGTAGGAGTTAAAAACTTAAAAGATTTTAGACCTATTTCTTTGATTAACTGTTCAGTTAAAATCATTTCTAAAGATCTAGCTAATAGACTTAGTACAAGAATGAACGATTTAATTGATTGTTCACAATCGGCTTTTATTAAAGGGAGAAATATCACTGATGGAGTGGCAGTTGTTCAAGAATATATTAATTACTGTTGTAAGAATAACATTACCTATGTGATTTTAAAACTTGATTTTGCTAATGCTTTCGATTCGGTGGTTTGGGATTTTCTTGCAGATATTTTTCATGCTAGAGGTTTTGGTCATAGATGGATCAGCTGGATTATGACTTTGCTTAGAACTAAAAGCTCTAGTATTATGGTTAACGGTATATTAGGTAATAGAATTCAATCTAAGAGAGGTTTAAGGCAAGGGAATCCCTTATCACCTTTATTATTTAACTTAGCTGCTGATGTTTTTTACTTGATACTTTATTTATTTATTATTAGTTGGTATATATGGTTTGAAAGAAATCAAAGAATTTTTAATAATAATAATAGTCATTTAACAAATTGATTTTTGCAATTTCTTCATTTTTTTTAATTGGATTTCTAATTCCAAATATAAATTAGCTAAAAATAATCTATTTAAAGGATATCTTAATAAGGTTAGTTCTAACATTAACTTATTCAAACTCAATAATTATATATTTAACATTAACAGTATTAACATTAATATTTTTTCAAATTTATATGATGATTTAAATGTTAATCATAACTTACTTATGATTAAAGATTCATAAGAATCTTTTAGTTTTGTTTCAATTTTTGTTCTTGTCTTTGGTGGTATTAGTTTATAGGTATTTTAATTCTATTGTTTTTGTCCTGTTTTTTTCATTTAGGTTTTATTTCCTACCTCATCTATACACACACACACACACACACACACACACACATATATATATATATATATATATATTAATTATATAAATACATACATATGTATAATTCTTACTTTTTCCTTAGTCATCCTTCAGATATAGGTACGGGTGATAGGGTGTCAGGCTCCTTTTGCAGGTCCTCATATCTTCATATTGTAGGATTACAGATTGCAGAGAGGCCATCATAGTAGAGTTCTCCACTCAGGACTACTTGCAGTTCCACCACTGATACAGGATACGTTCATCCCTATTATGGTGTATTATCTTCAGGAGGATCCATTCTTCTACTTGGCGCTTCTTCCTTTGTACATAGTCTCTTGAGCAGATTTTTCATTCCACATCATATCCACTTTAGAGTAGATGCTTCTTCATTCCTTCCAATCCAGATGCATGGAGCTTCCTTCTTAGTTTGTGTTGCATAGAGCTCCCGATTCAGATGCATGGGGCATCATATTCTTTTGTTTCTAGGTACTACTAACACCTTAATATCGGGTGGTGGAAATGCCAGAACTCGATATCGGAGTGTGAAGGGTGGTGGCCTTGCCGGAACTCATCTTAGGGGTACCTAATTTTTCTTTGATACTTGTATTTTGTTTTGTTACCTGCCAGGCATGTTGGCAGCACCTTTTTATTGTGATATATATAGTTGCATGCGTGCTCTCCTCTATATATAGAGGATCACACATTTTTCTCAAAAAAAAACTCTAGTATTACACAATGTCATAAAATAACAATTCAATTTTCATCCTAACAAAACTAAACAGATAGATATACAGGTGATTGTGCATAAATAAATGATATAGACATAGTTGCGAGTGAGATAACTCACTGAATTTGTCGAACGAAGACTTATAGCCCTTGTCTGTCCAATCGTCATCTTAGTCTAAAGTCGTCGCAGCCCCAGTTGCATCACTGCCAGCTCACATCACCTAATCCACTTTCGTTTATTTACAATGAATGCTAGCATGGTCACCAAAGCACAGACATCTCTAAGTCATCTTCCTCCACATCTCACGCCCACGACATGGTCGAGCATAGTCGAACGGTCGCACATTCTTCCCTTGAATCACCAAAAGCCACCAGGTCGTGGTGCTCCACGTCGTGACTACAAATTGCGATGATCCAGGTCGCACGCATTTCCATCGCGACATGAGGTCGTTGTCCCCTTCTCGGACTCAAACACGAGCTCTCTCCCTGAACCTCAATCGCTTCCCCACGTCGCGCCTCCATGCGCGATTACCTTTTTCTCTTTTCTTCGATGTTCTTTCAAAATTAGCGGAGTCACGGCTTTAGATCAGTGGAAGAAATTGCAAGTTCATGCTTGCCTTCGAAAATTAGAGAGTATTATGGACATAAGGAGAAAAAATGGATTTGGGCTGAAATTGATTTTGGACCTTGTTTTTAGTTCATTTTATTTTTGTGATTAATTTCCTTTGCATTTTAAATTTAAATATTATTTATTATCATTTAATTTTTAAACATACATCAATCCCATTTACATAGTTTTACACTTCATTTTACCATCTATTTTAATAACCACACGACAATACTTGTTTGTTTTTATTTAATTATTTATCGTATTATCGTTCAATAAATTTTTTGAGAAAAGTATAATCATTCAGTAAAGTGGAAAATAGGTTGTAGGACAAACAATTCGCTTTTTTGGGCTAAAAAATGTGCGTTCTATTTTTTGGGTTGAAGTCCAAACATGATTATTTTATTCGTCGAGCAACCATTATTTATTTCTCTTTACTTTCTTCTCATTTTCCCTCGTTTCTTTCTCTTTCAAATCATCTTGCAAATTTTAATTCTGAGATGTCGTTGCATAAAGAGTACCGATTTGGATTTCTCATCTTTTTTTGTACGCGCATTCTTGCTGTATGATAACATAGGTAAGTTTAACCTAATTTTTTGATGTCGATTTGAATTTTGTGCTTGATGTGGCTACTTTTGTTTTATTTTCTGACTATTTTACTACCGTTTAGAAATTCTTAGACTATTTCGATGTAATATGTCTGATTTGGGTACAAGATTGGGAGGCGAAATCGGGTATGATTTTATTATGCTTTATGCTATGTCTAGTTAGCATTTTCAAACTGTTTGGTGTTATAAAAATATTTTATATTCGTTTTACCATTTTCTTCTGTTGCTGTCTCGTGCATATTGTATTTTAATCCTACCACAATTTATATTTAACTGTACGTTGGTATTCTTTTACATTTTACTTACCTTTTAACTTTTTACTTCACTCTTTTTTTCTTTGGTAGGAATGTTGATGATAGTATTCTTGTACTGTTTTTACTTGATGAAAACAGCTACTCTGTTCGACTTGATATGACTTGTTCTTTGATTAATGTTAAAAATAGTATTTGTGAACATTGGTCGCATCTTAACCCTTGTTTTATTGGTATATCCTATAGTTTGGAAAATAAGGTTATCACAGTTGATACTGATTCGGATTTGCATACCATTCTATGCTTTCAAATATACAAGAAATGTTCTTATTTTGTTTTTACTGATAAGTCAACCATTTGTGCACTGGAGTTCAGTTTTGATAATAGTTTATCAATTACTTCTGATCATCAGAGTAGTTCAGTGTCTAGTGGTTGTTCGAATATTAAATCTTGTGGCGAGTCAAGTTCTTATTTGAAGGATATTATGAAGAAAGGATCTCAGTTAAATCTTGTGGACTTTATTGGTTATTGTTTCACTGGTGCTGAAGATTTTAGAGAGTTTTTTATGGCTTATCAAATAAAAGAAGGGCGTGAATTGATTTTTGTTAAGAATTGTCCAAAAAGAATATCTGTTATTTGTTCGTGGTTTAAAGAAGGTTGTAAGTTCACCATGTATGCTTCTTCAGATCGTGGAAATCTTATTCGTTTTTTTATTAGGACTTACATGTTTGAACATTCATGTGGTGCTGGGTTAAGAGATGTTAAGAAAGTTCATATAACTAGTAGATTTGTGAAATCTTTAATTATTGATCAAATTAGAGATGTCTCGATGAAGAAACCGAAAGACATTATTAATGATTTCAGAAGAGAATTTAATTTCACTCCTTCTTATTATTATGCATACACTGGAAAACAATTGGTGTTGAAGGAAATTTATGGAGATGATGCAATGTCTTACAATGATTTGAAGGTTATACAAAAAACTAATCCAGGAAGTTATGTTGCTTTGGATGTGGATTCGTCAACTAATCAATTTGAAAGAATTTTCATTGGGTTTAGTGCTTGTTTACTTGGTTTTAGGCATTGCCGTCCCATGATATTTTTAGATGCGGCATTTTTGAAGGGCCGACAAGGTGTTTTGTTAGCTGCTACAGCAAAAAATGGCAATCAAGGTTTGACTTTTGCTTTTTGTTTTTTTTTTCTATGTGTTGTTTAGTATATTGTTTTAGTTATGTACTATAGTAACATTTGGTGGATGTTGATATATGTTAGTACTCCATTGTCATTTTAACATTTATATGTTGAATGTATTGTCACTTTATATGAAATTATAATATTACATGAATTTAGCATTTGATATCTTATTACATGTTATAGTGCTAGTATATTTTAGCATTATTATTCTGAATATTATATGCCTGTACTATCAAACACATAATGTTATATTAATTTAGGATTAATCATATTATTATTTTCACTCTTGCAGTCATGTAAATATGTGTAATTTTATGTTGTGAAAGTAATATACTTTACTAATATTAGTATACTATTTTCTTGTATTAGCATTTGAAAAAAATTACTGATTTTTTCAGGCTTCTTTCCACTTGCTATGGAGTAGTTTCATATGAGAATGAGTCAATTTGGTCTTGATTTTTGGAGCATTTAAAAGAGATTCTTAGTAAGGATCGTGAATTGGTTTTCATATCTGATCGCCAGTGGGGTTTGTTGTTAGGTGTTCCAAAAGTGTTTCCAGCTTCTTTTCATAGTTACTGCACATTTCATATGGAGCAAAACATTGGTTCAGTAGTTAAAGCTTGCAAGGGCGATACTTTTATTGTTGATTTGTTTAAACTTTTGACTCGAGCTTCAAATCCATATGATTTTGATCGCTATCTGTTAAAGTTTAAAGAAATTGGTGGTGTTGCTGCAATTAATTTTTTAAATGATAAACCTTTTGAACATTGGACTGATTTGTTTTTTCAAGGCAAGAGATATGGAGAATATTCATCTAATGTGGCTGAAAGCTTTAACTCTTGGATTGTGGATGATAGATTTATGCCTATTACATCTTGTCTAGATGGAATCCGGGTTAAAATAATGGAACAAATGGTGAAGAGGAGAGAAGAATGTCATCAATGGACTACTACTTTATGTCCGGTTATGGAGCAACGGTTGTCGCAATTAGTTAATGAAGGTTTTGGGTGGGATACATATAGGTATTCGGAAAACGTTTTTGAAGTTAGATCTCTAATATCACATCATGTTGATCTTGGAAAAAGATTGTGTACTTGTAACCAGTGGAAAGTTACAGGTTTTCCATGTGCACATGCTATCAAGTGTATGAATAGGTCAAGTCAGTCAGTATATGATTATGTGGATTATTATTTTACAACTGATGCTTTTAGATCTAGTTATGCATATGCTATTAATCCAATTCCTAATGTTGGTAAGCCAATTGTTAGTGGAGATGAAGTCACAGTTAAACCGCCTAAAGAAATTCGAGGTGCTGGAAGACCTTCTACTAAAAGACATGGTGGTTTTTCTTATTCTCAGAGTAAGCGGAATAAATGTACTAATTACAATCAAGTTGGACATAACAAGAGGAATTGTCAAGCTTCAATGAAGATTTAAATTTTAATTTTATATTTTTCTTTCATTTCTGTCATTTTATTATTTGTGTTTCTATACTGTTTACTTATTTGATATAGTCATACTTTTTTCATTTCTGATACTAGTACATGTACTGTGATGATTGATTGTTTTAATAAGAAGTTTTATTTGTGGTTTTTTTTGGTTTATGGAGCATATTATTTTCATTTGTATGTGATGAAAAAATATTGATATGTTAGTATCACATGCTTTCTGTTAATTGAGCAATTCCTTGGAATAACGCTATTTGTATTTAGCTTTTTTATTTATGACATAGTAGAAAGGTTGTCATATTTGGTTATCAATTATATATTACTAAACTCTGTGATGCTGCTCTAAAAAAATTACAGTAAAGATGAAGTGATGTTAGTATAGCTGTAGAAAAATTGTGGAGAACACCTGTACTAATGTGATTATAATTACCATAACTGAAATTAGTAAGCAAAGTCCAGAACATGGTTTTGTATAATAGTCTGGTAGGTACTTTTTCTTCAGTCTACAAAACTTCACAACTTTCTACATAGTATTTTCCTATAAAAGCAAACAGTGCAGAAAGATAATGTGGTTCTTTGTCTAAATATATATTTCTACAGAGATTACTAAAAAAGTCCACGACTTTCTGATCATACGAAGTCTGTTATTGATGATCCCACACTCTTTAGGTAGTGTAACATCCTCTGCATCTATTACATTGTTTATAAAGTAGTATATGCTGTGAAAATGTTCTCACTTTTCAAGCATTGTTCAAATGTTATAAGGTTGGTGAAATTTATTTTAGTTGTACCATCAATGTGCACTATTGGGATACTTATGTCTGTACACTTTTTTCTGCAATGACCATGAATTCTTTCTCCATTGTGTATTTTTTCTTCAATTTGAACCCAGTGTCATTTGGTATTATTGTTAACAGCCACTTTACTTGTCTATCATCTTTGAATAATTTGGCTATCATTTTCTACCACCTTATTTTTATGCCAGAAGAAAAATTCAAGATTGGTGCCCAAATTATTTTCTTCAATAAATTGTATATTTTCCAAATTGTATCACTATCTGCAACGTGACATGAATCTAATGCTTGATGAAGTGGAACAAAATCATGCATTTTATTGAAAAAATATGAAATTCTACTATATCAAAAAAAGAAAACATTTAATAGAACATACGTATAACAAATTACAGCTTTGCAAGAAGTAACACTATTCCGGTTGAATTAGAAGTTCAGCAAAATATAAGTATCAATGCTACTACAGTTAGGACTTCATCTTTACTTTAGCTAATTCATATTTAACTACAATCAGTACTTCAACTTAAATTGAAGCAATTCAAATTTAACTACAATTATCAGTTTGTCAAATTTTCCAAGTCTTCAAAATTTCTTTTCACTCTGGTTCTTTTTCTTCACTGCTTTCTCAGCTTCTTCAGGAGTTGCATTTGCAAAGAAAGCCATGACATTCCATCTTCTATGTGGATCATTTAGAATATTATACACCATTTCAGCTCGCATGAGGTTGATATCTTTTTTGCTGTAATTGGTGGGGAGGTTTCAGTCTTTGTCCAAATGTTGAATGAATTTCATGACAAATAGAGCACAGTCATTCCTGTTGATTTAAAAAAGAAAAAAACAACAAAAATTGTTTGTTAACTAGTAATCAATTTAGGGTAATAATTTTATTATTACAGACAGACTAAAAATATTTTTACACGGTAAGTATTTAATACTTGTGTTCTGTTAAAAGAACTGTACATGTGCTTGAGTAACATAGGCTGGATATATAAGGTCTTATATGGGTATTTATGATGTAGATTTCAAATTAGTATATTAAACGAGTATTTGGTATAAAAGATGTAATGCTACAACCATTTAGTATTTCTCTTAACATATAAAATTAGGATTCATTTAGGGATGTATGAAGAGTTTTTTCATATCAGTGGACTTAAAAGGCAGTGTTTTAATATTATAATGGTATGATCTTTTAGCATTAAACAAAAAAAATACATTAAAATACATTAGACATTTTTACTGTCATTATCATTAATTATTTTGTTAACAGTATGACATTTCCTACCCCATAATCATAATGTAAACTATCACATTTTTCGGTTTTATTGAACAGTGCAATATTGCAATGCTATGATTATTTAGCATTTACATGAACATAAATACTTTACTACATTATACTTATTTACTGCTATTACCATTTAGCACTTTTTTTGCATACACTGTATCCCATCTTTTTTTCCCTTTTTCTGATGCATTGAATATAATGGCATTGTAATTTTTAGTATGATAGATGTGTAGTTTTCTTGAAGAAAATTAAAAACTTAATACTGCTTACAAGCAAAGGTCTTGTTGTGGACACCGTGGTTGCTTTATTGTCTTTGTACCAACTTCTTTATTCAAGATGTTGTTCTCTCTCCACTTTTGTTGAAATATTTTCTCCATCTTTTTTCTCTGTTACAAAAAAAAGGAAAAATAGAGTTAGATTTTTTCGTTTTTTTATTTGTTATAAAATATGGTCTTACAAATAGCTGAGCTTGTTTGTAGTGTTGATGTGATGCTGTTGTTGATCTTCTGGGCCTTAAAGAATCGTAATGGCACCATTGCATTTGGTTGTAATCCAATGTTAGCAATGTCCAATGATTGATGTGATGCAAGGGGAAAAATATAGTCTCTGTAAATGAATCCATTACTATATTTTATACTATTGAGTACACTAATGATTGGATTACATTTACAATTTCTGTTTGTATTGCGTGCTGCAAATGAAAATTGAATATTAGTTTGGTTTTTTCATTATATTAAATTTCAAAGCAAAATAATATTGTTTACCGTCATGATTGTGCTGAAAATGTAGTTATGTTCATATGTTGGTGTAGTTTCAACAAACGAATCAATAATCTGCATTACAAAAAGAATGTCACAGTGCTAGTGCTAGTTAACATTTTGTAATGTCAAAATTTGTTGATACTGTTAGCATTTTTAAATGTCATACCTGCCCATCTGTAAATTCTTCAAATAGCAAAGGTTCTAGCATGGACTGAACCACTGTTATCCCTCCTTTCTTACCATCATCTTTGTGCCATGCTACCGTGCTATATAATTTGTAAATTTCAGATTATTGTAAAACTATAATTCCAATGAAATTATTTAAGTTTTTACTGGTTGTGAAGTACTTACTTTGATGTGTCCTCACATGCAAAAAAAGCTCTTATTATATCCTTCTTCTGTGTATCTAGCATTTGAAAAATGTGGCTTTTTACTATGTTTCTTTGACGATATTGCTTTCTTTCAGGTGAGTAATTATCCACATCAATAAATTCTTCCTTCTCATCTTCATCATCTGTGCAAGTTTTTTCTTCATTTTTTTTATTCTCCTTTTCATATTCTTCTTCATACTCTTCATCTTCTTTACTGTCTTTTTCACTGGTTTCTTCTTCATTTTCTCCACTGTTGTTTTCACTCGTGTCATCATTTTCTTTACTGTCTTCTCTTTCATCTTTTTTTTCTGTGTCTTCATTTTTTATTTGTTCAGTTTCTTTACTGTGTCCATCTTCTTCTTCTCCTTCTTCATCCTCATTTCTTGTTTTATCTTCCTTTTTTCCTTCTTTTTTTTCACTGTTATCTTCACTTCTCACTTTTTTGTTGTGGTACACTATCTTAAACTGATACTGAGGATCTACTTTTGCCTTTCTTTTTTTCGATTTTAGTCTTCTAATCATTGAAGGGGGTGAGATTTTTTTCAATCGCTGGCTTCTTCTTTCATTCTTTTCATCTTGTATATCTTCTTCTTTGTTTTCTTCTTCTTGTATCTCAAAATCCTGTGTGTTCAACTGCTTGAATGATGGAGAGCTAATACTTTCAAAAGCTTCCTTTAGTTTTCTTTTTTGTTCCTCTTTTTCAAATTGTTGAAGTTTTGATTTCAGGAATTCAATTTCTTTCTCCATTACAGTTAACTCCTTTTCCTTCTGTTTTCTTACTTCTTTTTCCTTCTGCAGATCTCTTTTTGTTTGTTGCAAATCGTTTTCCAACTATTTAATGTGGTAGATTTGTGTTTGAATTTGTTTTTCTTTCTCACTCAATTCTGACTCTTCCTCAGCATCTGTTTCAATTTTTTGATGTTTTGTTTCAATAATTGCCAACTGCAATTTGGAAGATTCAAACAATAGCCTTTCTTTGGCTATTGTATTTTTGAGTCCAATTGAGATCTGTATTCAATGAGCATCACATATTTTATTAATGCTAAAATTATGTAGCATTTTCTATTAATGATTCTGTTCCAGTATTATGTAAATCTTTTTTGCATACAAAAAATGAGAATATGGAATCATTCAATATATCATTAACATCTTCCATAATTAAGTATAATAAACTAAGTAACAATTTCCTAAAAATTTAATGCATAAATATCATAAATAAAGATGTAGAAAAAAACTATTTTATGTGTTCTAACTTTGTACACTGTATATTATGTTATAATGCTATTTAGCATTTTTTTTCCTATTTATATGTATGTTTGCATAATCTACTGCACCAAAATAAAAATTGGTAACACTATATAGCCATTTTTTATCTAATTCTATCATTATTTAGCCTTTTCTTTACTGTTTATATGTAAACAATAAGTGACAGTCAATATTAGATGTATATACCTTTTTGCTTTGCACATTCTTTAAATAGTCTTTTGAGACTATGTTCTTCATCCCATTAAGTGACCATTTAGCAAATCTTGCTAAGTCCTTTGACCATTCCTTCCTTGGCTTCATTATGTCCACGTGTTCACATAAAAAATACTAATATATAAAAAATAAAATGTTATTTCACAATTTATTATAATATAGTAGAATGTAAATTAATATCCTTACCAATGGTATCATCGAGCAACCTGACATGTTCCTTGGTTTTTGCTTGAAAAAATTTAATGCTTTAATCAAAGAATAGTGAATGCTTAAAGGCCATGAAACTTGATTCATTTTTTTCAAATCAATTGCATATTGGAGATATCCCCAACTTAACATTCTTTGATTGTCAGGAAAAAAAAATGTAACGAAAGAAAGAATGATGATAAACTTTGGTAAATCATTTTCTTGTTCTTGAATTTCTTTGTCCAATTGGTTCTTTATCTTTTGAATAATAATATCTCTTGTTATATGATCAATTATGCCAAAGTTTCTCAAAACAAATTGTTGGCAGTTTTCTGATGTGCTTTGAAAAGAAACCTTAGGAAGTGGAAAAATGTTTTTTCCTTGCATGGGTAAACCAAAAATTAAAGAAATGTCTTCTGTGGTTATATTTAATTTTTTCTCTCCTATAATAAAACACTCTTCTTCAACACAATAAGTGTCCATTAAGTCATCTAAAATTTTTGAACATTTTCTAATGCTTTTACTTCCTATATCACCCTCAAAGAAAGCATTAAAAAAGTTGTAGAAAGGTATTCTTTTTAAAAAATTCAATTGATTTTCAGTAAAACCTTTTGTTTTTTTTAATCTTTTCAAGCATTTTAACCAAGGCGGATAAACTACACCTATACTGCATAGTTTCCTTATCTGCTGTCTTTCTTCTACGCTTTTTACCGTCTTGTGCTTGCAATGAAGATTTTGTATCCTACAAAATACAAATAAAGAAACTGTGTTAGTTATATTTATGCAAACTAATTTTGTAGACTTGCAGAGTAAATAAATGATGATGGTACAATAAAAAAACAAATTTAACATCAATAAGCAATACCTAAACCATGACACTACAAAGATTTAGCATTTTTTTAAAACTTAAGAATATGTTTAACAAAGTAGATTAAGATGATAATTAGTCTTAGCATTTTTATTTGATGCTGATTTCTTTAGCATTTTTGGTAATGAATGTAATTCATGCAATACTAAAACTTTGATGCTACAGCGATTTAGCATTTACTGGTACAGAGAATTCTGTTTTCAAATTAAATTAAGATGATAAATTGTTTTAGCATTTTTACTACATGCTAATTTATTTAGCATAGTTAGAAATCAATTTAATTCATAAAATAGCTAAATCATAATGCTATCGTGTTTTAGCATATTGTTGTAACAATGTATTTTGTTTCCAAGTTAATTTAAGATGATAATTAGTGTTAGCATTTTTTGTGAATGCTAATTTTTTGATAATTTTTGGAAATTATTGTAACTTGTCTTAGCATTTTTAATGGATGTTGATTTTTATTGGAAATGCTACAGTTATTTAGCATTTCTGCACCATTAGATTATGTTTACCCAAATCGAATTAATATGATAACTAGTCTTAGCATTTTTACTAGATGCTAATTTATTTAGCGTGGTTATCAATGATTTTAATTCATAAAATAGCCATGCTACAGTGTTTTAGCATATTTTTGTACTAATGGATTTTTTTCCAAATTAAATTAAGATGAGAACTAGTCTTAGCATTTTTCCTAAATGCTAGTTTTTCTAGCATTATTGGAAATGGTTCTAACTTGTCTTAGCATTTTTAATGGATGCTAATTTTTATTGAAAATGCTACGGTTATTTAGCACTTCTGTACCGTTAGATTTTTTTTTAAAATCGAATTAATATGATAACTAGTTTTAGCATTTTTATTAAATCAATGAGTAAAATCTAATAAATTAGTCAAATGCAACTAGTAGAAAAAAAGCAAGTTTAAAGTGATGAAAGTTAACAAAAATAACTTTGAGTGATCTGATTTGGTTACTAAAATTTAGTGATGTCACCTATCTGAATACAGATCAAATGAGTACCATAATCATTGTTGCTGAAATCAGAAAAAAATTATAAAACCATAGCTTCAAATCACTAATATTTCGACAAAATTATTCAGTAATACTACAAGTTTCGACAATAAAGATAAAATCACATGACAAAACGGTCGCTGGAACAAAAAGGATGCAAAATAATATAGCATTTCTTATAAAATAATTATAAATCGGCAATATATACATAATAATTTAGTATTATACCTGTTTTTGATTTTTCTTCTCCATTTCTCTGGTCTTCCTAGCCTTTGTTGCAGCTAATGATAATTTTGACGATACGATTTGGGATTTCGATACCAGTGAAGAACTAGGAGACTGATTGTTGGTCGACAGAGAAGATTTCGACCTAGTTTCCATTAGAATTTTCGAACGATTCGAATGAGTGTGTCGATTTGTGTTTTTGAATGTGATTATTTATGTGAATTTGTTTTTTCTTTCGGTTTTGGATGAAGAATTTTAACTGATTTTAGATTAAAACGACTGCAAAACCCTGAATTGGCAAAACCCTAGAGACGAAACCAAGGTCAGATGGTTAGTTAGAAAAGGCGGGTCCTTAGGTCCAAATAATTAAACTCGTGGCCCAGTAACAATTTTTTTTTAATATATTTGTCCTTTTAACTAATTTCCTCTTCAGTAAATTTATTTCCAACTATTTCAATCATATAACAGTAATTTACATTTTAAAATATTGAAATATTTATAATTAATTAAAACATTCTATTCAGTTTCAATTTGTTATTTGAAAAGAATTTATTAAAAAAAAAACTTGTTAAAGAATTCAAATAAATAATGATTTATTTTCAAAATAATAATTATCAAAATAGAATTCAAACAATTTTATTTAAATTAAACTTATGTACAGTTACGACGTAGAAAACAGAGTTGTTACAGACTACACTCTCATGAAAATTGCGTCCTCGCACTTTCTTATATGAAGACGTCATAAACAACTCATACCATGACTTTCTTCGTATTCTGTGAATTTCTATCAAACCAAACTCACACAACCTCTCTATGTGGCTCTCACGTTCCAACACATCTTATATCATACATCTTATATCATATGCTGCTATTTCAAATATATTCAATTAACTACTTTCTATTTTCACATAAGATTTATTTTTATTTTTATTTTTATTTTCCTTCTACTCTAGCAATGTGAAATGTTGACTGCCTACTGGGATATATGTGCTTTTGCTTGACAAGCACTAATCTTGATATATCAGCTGGATCATGAATAAAGGTAGCTCATTATTCACGTTTAAAATAGCAAGATCTATAGTTTGTCAGCCATTATTACACTGATTATGATCTGCATGCTTCATATACAGGTAATAATTTACAATCATAGTTTCAAACACTTGATGTACATAAATATGAATTTTATGTGAAGAAAGTCTCTCTCTTTTTTTCTTTTTCTTTTTTTCTTCTTTTTCTTCACTAATTGCGTGCATGGACCATGTTTTATAGAATTAGCATATTATATTTCACACAACACCTGCGCATGCTAACGTAAATTACAAAAATAACATTCTACACATTATAAGTAGATTGTAAAGTTACCATGGAATAATGCAAAAATGGTCTAACGTGTGTTATGAAGTGGAACCTTAACACTGAATGGCTTCATATGGTCTGATTGAAATACTCCAGTGGCAAAAGAATTGTACTGATAACATTCTTTGTTGCGGATTTTCTTTTCTAATTACTGTTTTAACTCATCTAAAAAAATTTATTTTTTTATTTTTTTAGCTTCAAAAGGCTTATTTGTAAATGAAATATTCTTATACGCAGAGGAGCAGTGGAGCACATTGTAGACAAGGATGGTAAGACGCTATCACTACCAGAATATTTTAAAATGGGGACGTAGCCTGGAGTTGGCTTCGTCACCATTACGTCGGCTATTTAATTATTTTCCCGATCTAATTCTTACATACACCTATTTCGTTTGAAAAAATAAAAAACACTACCAAAATGGCCGAAAATATAAAATTGACATGTACGATTATTAATATTCCCTCAACGACGGGTATTGATAGGTTTAAATGGTATTTTCGATGATATATGTTCGTGTAATTCGAAACGTTATCGTTGTAGAAAATCTAACCTGCACGACAATTCGATGCTGCTTTTAGTCGATCCGTTATACAAATTTGATAAAGGTGGTTATATGTAACATTTTAAAGAATTAAAATAATTTTTTAAACCGTTGAGTAATCAATTATGAATTTTTAAATGTATTTGATATAATAAAATTATATAAAATAAAATATGTGGCGTAAAATAAATTTTTTAGATCTTATATCGATCTAAAGTATTTTGGATATGTTTCCAGAATATGATTTAAAAATACATGAATCTGCGTTGTCGATCTTGAATTTCAAATTTATGGCCGTTCCTGAACTTTCGGACAAAAAACCATTCGTTCGAAGGCCGAACGACCTTCAAACGAGACCAAATTTGAACCAACGATGATCCATGCCGTCTCATTTAGACGTCTTCACTCGAACACACGCCGTCGAGCATACAGATGAAGATGGCGTGGTAACATATGAATGGTCAGACGTCAAATCAGCGAATATTCATGTATAAAGGCTATAAATTTTTTTCTCTTATTTAACAATAAATTAAATTTAATATTCATCTTCTCAAAAATATATTTCTAAACACATGAGAGATGCGATCAGGAGATTGCTCGCGTGCTTGCAGAGTCTAGCAGGGAGCAGTTAACCATTAAGGAGACAGACATGATATTCGCTCTTATTACCGACCCGCCGACCAGAAGTAGACAGTATGGATATGACAATCAAGCGGTAATATTTATTGAATTTAATTAATTCATTAATCAGTTTATAAATTTTATTGAATATAACGTATAAATTATAACTATGAATTTATTAATACACAAGCCGCGACGCACGCCGCTTATAATAAATAACGGGCTGAAGAAACAATAGCGGCCCTACAAGCACAAGTTGCCGAGTTAAACGATTGGAGAAAGTCTGGATTGAAGCAGCAGCTAGACGAGGCGATTGCTGTTTACTTGGCAGAGCATGACACGAATATGCCGCCATCACAGGGATCTGGCGCAGCTGATGATTGGGGTGAGTGGTAATATGTTTTTATATATGTTTTCTGATGAACTTTGAATGTCTTGTATATTTGATGAACTTTTGGTTGAATTTTATAAATATTATGAATATTTGTGATGATGGACGTTTGGAGATGTATGTTGATATTTTGTGGTTCTTAGTTGGACGTATATGTGATGTATATTGTTATTTGGTGAAGTATATTTGAGGAATATATATGATTGTGTGGATGGAAGGTAGAAATGCTTGCTGGAAATGCGAAAAAATTTACCTAGATTAACGTCGGCTGGAGTCGGCCTATGAGTTATTTGTTATTTTACACATGGACTAAGTTTAGCGTCGGCCGGAGTCGGCTAGCCGACTCTAACCGACGTTAAACTAGGGGACGGACCCGTCCCCATTCCTGTCACCATTTCACTTGGAGATGAGCTATTTTGCGGCGGTTAGAATCGGACGGAGTCAGCTCGAGTCGACTATATGCCGACACTAAACGGTCTAGTGTATTGCAATATGCGATGGAATTTGGAGCTGTTGACGATGAAGAGATTCTTGTCCTCTTTCATGATAGGTACATATAGCGACAGAAGCAAATGATCATGTTCAAAGAATTACATTTGTCAAGCAAAAATTGTATGAGATACATGGTAAGTTATGTATTGTTTTAGGCTTAGTCTAGCTAGCTGATGCCTATCAGCAAGTGTTGGGTCTGAGCTAACATTATCCATGCGTGACATATTAACCGCTGGCAGTGATGACCTCTTTTTTTTTCTCCTTTTCCTTTTATACATTCAATCCAAATTCTAAAAATTATAACAAGATCGGCTCCCCTTCAAAGCATATTACACATACAAGTTTGTTTCTACCATGCATGTGCTATTTCTATATGTTGCGTTGGTGTGATCTGAGAGTGGTCATGTGCCAATATATATAATCCAGTTCTTTGATGGCAATAAATCAATGTTTTCTTGTTTAGAATAATAATAGCTATAATGAAAATGATTAGAATAAAGAAAACAGCGTAACGTACCAATAACAATAATTGTTAGTAAGCACTCTAAACATTGGATTTCTTAAGGAAATATTGTAAATAAATAATAGAAATAAGGACCTAAACAAGTTGGACGGACAAAAACAAAAGCATAATCTGTAAAAAGCAAAAGTGTATCTGTGTATACGATGGTCACAATTATGCAATCTAATTGTTTTTCAGGAAGCAATATTTCGCATCCTAGCAGCTATAAGCAAGGGCAATCGCACATTTCTCCTTTTTTTGTTTCAAAGAAAATACACTATCAATTCTCTTTCTAGATCAGAATCCTAAGAAAAAGCCAGGATATTGCCAATGACGTTACTAACAAGATCCACTTACTGTTTTAAGTCATTTAACCATTTCATAAAATAAATGCAACTATTTATCTCAGGTTTTTCGTATAATTATCAAAAGAAATAAAAAACAATTATTTGTTGCTTAATGTTATGAAAATAGTGGCGCTTTGCGTAAGATTTTATCAACGGATCTTTATCATTCAGATCACAAAAAGATAACTTGGATTGAAAACAAGACGGAATTGAAATCAAAACGCGGTAACACAAAATATTCCACCCAACCACCTACTTTATTCATTCACCAAAATTTTGTTCGCAATTTGCAATGACCCAAATTCCAGTCATTTGGAATTCGTATGTTTAATTGATTTTAAATATTTACAAATTAATTTTATAAGCTGGATAACTTATATTTGAAATATAAGGATTTAATTGGATAATTTAATTGTTAATTTAATAATTAAAATTGCAGAAATAATTGAAAATTGCAGAAATATTTGGAAGTTGGATTTAATGTGAATTATAATGATTTATAAAGATGAGTTTAATTCTATTTGAATTAGAATAATGTTAGAGAAAATTTAAAATTGAATTAAAAGTTAATTTGTAGAAATTGAATATTTTAATATTTAATCAACGTGTAAAAATAGTCATTTTTCACAGTCTCGAATTTCGATGAAATCAGTTTCATTGGATCCGTAATGTTATATTATTGTAAGATTTCAAATTTCGTGTCAATCGGATTTACGGGTTGTCTGTGGCAAGATAAAACGCGTTGAAATTTGTTGAAATAAATTCTAAATTTGAAATAGTCGATTCGAAAAACTATCTTCCAAATACGATCGAATTGGCTTCCAATATATATTCCATTATATTCGAAATAGAGGTAAAACATTATAAACGACAAGCGGCATGTTTCTTTGGCGTTCGGAAAATTTTCCGGATGAATAGTGCGCGTAAATTTTCTACAAAAGACCATAACATTTCACAATTTTCAACCAAACCCTAGTTTCTAAACCCTAGCCGTCATTAACATTCCTACGGCCAGTATTTCATCTCGTTTCTCCTCGTTTTTCTTCCAATCCAGTAAGAGATAGTGAAAACTTTCAATTAACAAATTGTCGAGCTCGTCGAGAGCTTCAATCTCAACGGCTACAATCTGATATGGCATGGTGGATCGTCGGAAAAGTAGCAGCGTTTGGTTGTGGTTCGTGCACGATTTCCCACGCAGGGAGGTGGCCGAGTTCACCAATTTTCTCGGTGATGGTGGAGCTAACTTTGGGGTGTGTGGCGATGACCTCCGATTGTCTTCAAGTTGGTCGAGGTGCGTGCGATAATTCATAGATGAAGGCAGCCATGGGTTTACTTGCATGCGTGTATACCTGATGGAAGAACAAAAGCAGCGATCGGCCTGGATTTGAAAACAGCAAATCAAACGGCAAGGGGAAAAGAAGGTTTAAAAATAAAATGAAAATTGAAAATAAATTATATATAAATTCGTATAAACTTTGTAATGCCATAACTTCTTCATACGAGATCCGTTTTTGATGATACGAATTGCATCGTGTCCGTATTGACAAGCATTACATTCTATAGCTGGTTTGGAGTTGATTGAAGCTAGTGTAAATTTTGGATAAAATTAAATGGCTCTTTAATTTTATTCGGAATAAAACACTACAACTGCTATTGGAACCAATGTGAGTACAACTCGCTCATTTTGACTCACTGATATTTTTATATAAATGAGAATAAGTATTATTTATGTTGATTGATGATTATTTGGATGATATAAGTTATATTATATATATATTTATATATCGATTGGTATTTGGATATATTCCAGCCTTTTGGAGCATACGAGACCTTATACATTCTTATGTATGAGCGAATGACCCTTTTGTACGCTCTTCTGCCTCGAAGCGGACATTATACACATATTCTCATATGTATATTTGTTGCAAGTGACAGGTTGAAGGGATCCAACAGAATTCCTCGCTAGTATTGATTTTATTTACAGATATCGTGATATATGCTGTTATCATATGATATATGATGGTTTGAATGCCGTGATTGATATATTTGGTGTTGTTGCAGCATTGGGCCTATTTTTGGAATTTAAAAAATGTTAAAGTGATGGTTTCTGTAACGACCCGTATTTTTACGGATCGAAACATGGTTAAACTATATGCTTTAAGTCGTTGATGTTGTTAAATCGTTTAGAGTATGAGTCGACCAAAGTTTAGGTCGTGAAGAAGCTTAAGTCATGTGTAGGTTAACTCGTGTGATTGCTAGGTCGAGTGGAGCAACTTATGGAAGTCAACGACTTAGTGCTTGGGTCGTGTGGAAGTTAGCTCGTGTGAGCGACTTAAGGTGTTGCTGAGTAAGTGGTTTGGGCCGACTTATAGGGGTGACCGAGCTAAGGAATTGACCGAGTTAAGGTTTGACCGACTTAAGGGTTAGCGGTCTAAGGATTGGGACGACCTACAGTAGCTAGCGACTCGGTAGGTTAACAGCTTAGGGGATTAGCCGACTTAAGGTGTTTGCTGGCTTAAGGTAGTTAGCGGGTTAAGGAGATGAGTCATGACCGACCTATAGGAAGTAACGACCTAGTGGTTAGTATGTGTTGTAGTTAGGTCGCTGAGTCGTGTGAACGACTTAGTGATAGATCGTGGCTTCGTTGAGTCGTTGGGTCGGCTTAGTGTTAGGTCGTATGAGTCGTTAGGATGGCCATGTGATCAAGGCTTGAGTCGGTAGGTCGTGGATGCGCATATGTTTTAGGTCGTAGGTCTGGGTAGTTGAGTCGTTAGGTCGGCGTTTGGGCTTAAGTCGTGAGTCGTGCACCCCTGTTGAGTCGTTAGGTCGTATGCCGCGTATCTAGTTAGGTCGTTGACTCGAGTCTGTAGGCTGTGTAGTTAGGTCGTAGGACCTGTTAGGTCGTAGGGTCTGTTGAGTCGTGGACGACTCAGAGGATAGGTCGGCGGCGACTCAAGGAGCGGCGACTCAGGGGGATTTCTGCCTATAAATAGAAGGGGTTCGCCTCACTTTTTGGCACCGGATTTTGAAGCGACGAAGTGCTGCCATTTTGAGAGCTCGACTTCAACACTTCTTCACTTCTTTTCTCTACTCTAATCTAGTGATTCCTTCCATCTAAATTGAAGATCAAATCGAAGATCCAAGAGCCAAAGTTGAAGATCTTCATCCAACAGAGAGAGATTTCATCGATTGAAGTGAGATTTTGCCGGTTCAAGCTTAGATCTTTGCTGTCCAGATCTGGAGTTGGTTGTTTTTGAGGTGTTTAGGTGATTCGGTGAGTGGTAGTTATCTCTCACACGGACCCAAAGGAGTATATTGGATCGGTGGCTAGTTTATGTGTTAAAGAGAGTGATTTCTTGCATTTTTCCTAAGTCTGCATGTAGATCTATTGTTCATGAAGATTTGACATCTATTTTACTACATGTTCACTTATGCAAGTTCATTCATTAAGTTGTAGAGATATTGTTCATAATTCATGCTTGTTAGAATGCATGTTAGATTTGAACTCTTTATCTACGAAATTGCCATTATTGTTGTAATTGCTTATTAGATCTTGTTTGGATGATTGATTGCTTGGATTGATGTTTGATTTGATTGATTAGTTGATCGATAACTTGATTTGGACAAGTTGGTCGAAGATGATTCAAAAGCTAAGTGGAAAGGCTCTTGAATGGTGAAAGCTGCTTGTGGCATATGAAGCGGATGTGGAAGCTCATATGGATAGATTTGTTGAGATGGGACTTTGCCATGATGCGATGAGGCAAACCATGATGTTGAGATGGGGCTTTGCTATGATGCGTTGAAGCAAAGCACAATGTGTGAAAGCCTTGGTTTAGTCCAGACAGGATCATCCCAAGCATGTTGATAAGTCGGTGATGTGGTCCGGGTTTGTGGATAATGGTGGGCTCGAGAGGCGCTTGAGCTAGTGTGAGAATAGTCGTCGAGGAGGATGACTAGGAGGCTTGGATCTTATCGTTATTGAAGGTTCTAGCATGCTCAAAGCAAGAGTACGTTGGAACGGGTCACGATGACGTTCCAGACACGGGTCATGATGACGTGTTAGTACCCTGGACATATGCGATAGTCCTAGGCACGGGTCATGATGACGTGCGGAGTTACGTCTAGAACCGGGGTTGCCGTTAGCCCTTGACGGACGGCTGAAAGAAGGTGCCGGTCATTCAATTAACGGTGATATCGAGGCAATGTTAACAGTGATAGCCAGAGTCATGGATGTTTGGTTGTATCATCACTCGGCCTCAAGAGCGGTGTTTTCTGGGTGCTTATCTGTTCTTGGTTTAGGCCTTGGGGGTTTGTATTTGGAAAACATCGACCTTGACTCGAGTGATAATTACTTTACTTAAATTGTCTGCTTTGCTATGCTTGTTTATGCTTAGTGGGTCTGGGGGCTATCACTGTAGAATGAGGTGGAGTGGGATGGTTGAGTTCCTATTCTTTTTATCCTTTATGCTCTTTTGGTATGTTTGATAGTTAATTCACTGCTCACTAAGACTGTTGTCTGACTCAAGGTTTTATGTTCAACTCTTATTACCTTGGGCTGTTCATCTATGTTGGGATGGGTAGACTAGGTAGCAGGTGACAGGTGCTGTTCTTGGCTACCAACGCTGTTGATGACGAAGACAAGCTGGAGGCTTTTGCATATTGTTTTCTTACTATATGTACTGGATGTTCCACTGTTTGTTTGATACTCTGAGTCTTATGTAGTGAGGCTTGATGTATTGACTATTCAGATGATTGTATAAAACTATTATGAGTTTATATGATGAGACTTCTGTTCTATAGAGCTTCGCTATGTATACTTTCTATTGTATTTTATCCATGCGCTGTGAGTAATACGATAGAGTTTCTGTTTTATCTTACCCTGACTATCGTCCATGGCTGCCTGGCACACCTTTCAGCGCACCATTCTCTTGTTTTAGTGCGGGAGTCATGGGCGGTCGTCACATTTGGTATCAGAGCTTTGGTTAATCGATTTTAGCCAACGCTCGCTGACGTAACTACGTATGAGAGACGTAATTGTATTTTGATGGATGATTACTATATATAATATAGTAGTTTAGAAGGATTTGAACTCCTTATGTAGTTATTTCTCAAGATGTTCTAAATCATTCCTTTTTGTAGATATTAAGGATGAGTCGAAGTGAGAGACAAGATGCTAGGGAAAGCCATGCTGTTGGGGGAGCTACTGACTATGCTGCAATGTTCGAAGCTATGATGACTTCGATCATGAGAAGGATACCAACTTCAGGACCGTCAGTAGATGTTGGAGTTCAAGTTCAAGCTCCAAGACCAGTGGATTTTGCTAAGTTGTGTAAGGACTATACTGCTCTTGGAGGAAAGGTTTTCTTGGGAACAGAATCAACCATAGAAGTTCAGAGATGGATTGATGCTTGTAGAAGGATCTTTGGTGATTTGGGAATTGAGGATGCAACTAAGAGGAAGCTTGCATCAAGACAGCTTCAAGGGAGAGCTTCTGATTGGTGGAATTCTATCACCATTGATACTCCAGAGGAAGAGATTACTTGGGAGCAATTCGAAGTTAGATTTGAAGCTAAGTTCATCTCTACGGCTCAGAAATCTGTTTTGTTTAAGAAGTTTGTGGAACTCAAGCAAGATGGAAGATCAGTTCTTGAGTATGTTTCTGAGTTTGAAGCTTTGTCCAAGTATGCTCGGTCATATATTGATTCTCCCTATCAGAAGAATAAGAAGTTTGTGACAGACTTGGATAGTTATCTTGGGAGACAGTTGGTGGATCATCTGGACGATCCTTTTGAGAAGCTTGTGGAGAAAGCTCTTAGGCACGAGAGTTTGTTTCCTAAGGAAGGGTCTGTTGTTGCTGTGACCAAGGAAGAGTCCAAACCACAACAGGGTGGAAACAAGAAGAGGAAGCAGCAACAGAAGAAGGGTAAGGATGGCCAGAAGAAGCCGAAGGGCGAAGTGATCTGCTACAATTGTCGGCAGAAGGGCCATTTCTCTAGGGATTGCAAGAATCCAAAGGTGCAGTTGAAATGCCACAACTGTGATAAGCTGGGGCATATCAGGAAGGACTGTCCAGAACCGAGGAAAGATAAGCAGATTGTGCAAGCTTATGCTTTGGGGGCTGTTCCATCATCTTCGAAAGCTCCTACTGCGGAAGAGAAGGGGAAGAGTGTGGTGGTTCAAGGTACTCTTTCCATTTGTGGTGTTCCAGTTAGAGTGTTGTTTGATACTGGAGCGTCGCATTCGTTTGTTTGTGATGATCTTGTAGGCCGGTTGGGTTTGGAAGCGGAAATTGTTGATAGGCCACTGGTTGTGACTAATCCAGTTGGGGGTTCGTCTTGTTTGTGTATGGTATGCCGTGGTCTAGTTGTGTCGAGTCATGATTGCTCTTTTGTTTGTGATTGTTTTGTTCTGAACTTTGCGGGGTTCGAAATTATTTTGGGTATGGACTGGCTTAGGAAGTATGCGGCAAAGGTTTATTGTGAGAAACTGGAGGTGACAGTCGGGAATGTGGAAGGGTGAAAGGTTGTGATACGATGTAAGCATGAAGAAGGCGTCTTCATGGGCTTCATGTATTCGCTGGTTGTTCCACGGGATGGATTGTCATCGATGCCGGTTGTGAATGGATTTGAGGACATCTTTGACGAGGTCAAAGGGTTACCGCCGCATAGGAAGATCGAGTTTCGTATCGATCTAGCTGAGGGAGCCAGACCTGTGGTGATGCCTCTTAGACGGATGGCGCCTAGAGAACAACAAGAGCTGAAGGTGCAAGTTGATGACCTTTTACGGAAAGGATTCATTCGGCGTAGCACGTCCGAATGGGGTGCACTAGTTGTGTTCGCAACCAAAGCGGATGGATCGTTGAGGTTGTGTGTGGATTATCGTGAGCTGAATAAAGTGACTAGGAAGAACAAGTATCCATTGCCGAGAATAGATGACTTGTTTGATCAGCTTCACGAAGCTAAGGTGTTTTCTCAGATGGATTTGGCAACGGGATTTCACCAGTTGACAGTGGCTAAGGATAGTGTGTCGAAGACTGCTTTTAGGACACCATCCGGTTTTTATGAGTGGCTGGTAATGTCGTTTGGATTGACCAATGCACCAGCATATTTCGTGGAACAAGTTCGTACTTGTGTTCGTGGATGATATTCTGATTTATTCCAGAACTAAAGAGGAGCACAAGACGCACTTGCGTATTGTTTTGGAAATCTTGCGGAAACATCAGCTAAAGGCTAAGTTTTCGAAGTGTCACTTCTGAAGAGTGAAGTGAGGTTCTTAGGCCATGTTATTTCTGTAAATGGAATAGCGGTTGATCCCGCTAAGGTGGTAGCGATCCAGGATTGGATTAGACCTAAGAATGCATCTGATGTGAGAAGTTTTCTTGGATTAGCAGGATATTATCGTCGTTTTATCAAAGACTTTTCCAAGATAGCTGCACCATTAACAGGATTGACGAAAAAGAATCAGGTATTCATATGGGATGATAAGTGTGAGCAAGCTTTCATAATCCTGAAAGAGCAACTGACAAGTGCTCCTGTTTTGACCATTCCGAGTGGGAATGATGAGATGGTGGTTTACACCGATGCATGTGGTACTGGACTTGGAGCAGTGCTTATGCAAAAGGATAAAGTTGTTGCGTATGCAAGTCGACAACTGAAGCCGCATGAAAGGAATTACCCGACTCATGATTTGGAGTTAGCGGCGATTGTATTTGCTTTGAAGATGTGGAGACATTATCTATTGGGAGTTCGATTCGAGTTGTTTACGGATCATAAGTCGTTGAAGTATCTGTTCTCCCAAAAGGATTTGAATCTTCGGCAGCAACGATGGCTAGAGTTTTTAGCATCGTATGATTTTGGTATAGCCTATACTCCGGGAAAAGGCAACGCAGTGGCAGACGCGTTAAGTCGAAGACATGCAGGATTGGGAGCCATGTTTTCGGAATGGAAGAGTCTTGAGTATTTGGCTGGATTTGACTTCAGGCCTAGATGTGAATTGGAACCTGAGATGTTGGCAAACTTATCGATAAGACCTACTCTTGTGGAAAGACTTGGCGAGAGCCAAAAGCAAGACGATAAGATTGTCAAGATTATCCGCGATTTGGAATCTGAATTGAATCCAGAAATGGATAAAGGATTTGAAGTCGATCGAGAGGGTTGGCTTCGGAAACAAGGACGACTAGTTGTTCCCGATATAGATGGATTGAGAGATGAAGTTCTGAGGAAAAGTCATCACTCGAAGTTGACAATTCATCCAGGTGGAAATAAGATGTATCGGGATATGAAAAGGACTTACTACTGGGAAGGTATGAAGAAGGATGTTGGAAATTTTATTTCCAAGTGTATGAACTGTCAGTTGGTAAAAGCCGAGCAGAAGAAGCCCAGTGGATTGCTTCAGCCATTAGAGGTTCCTACATGGAAGTGGGAGCAGATATCGATGGATTTTATCGATGGTCTACCTAGAACCAGGGCAGGGAATGAAGGGATTTGGGTCATCGTAGATCGTTTGACTAAGAGTGCAAGATTCATTCCTGTTCGATCAACTAGGACTGCATCAAAGTTGGCTGAGTTGTATGTTAAGTGGATAGTTCGATTCCATGGTATTCCGAAGAGTATAGTGAGCGATCGAGACCCATTGTTCACTAGTGGATTTTGGAAGAGCTTCCAGGAAGTCTTGGGAACTGAGTTGTGTTTGAGTACAGCTTATCACCCCCAAACAGATGGTCAGACTGAGAGAATCAACCGAGTTTTGGAAGATCTCTTAAGGGCATGTGTTTTGGATTTCGGAGGTTCATGGAAAGATCATCTTCATTTGGTGGAGTTTGCGTATAACAACAGTTACCAGTCAAGTATTGGTATGGCACCGTATGAAGCATTGTATGGAAGACCGTGTAACTCTCCGACATGTTGGTTGGAAACTGGAGAAAAGTTGATACTTGGGCCAGAAATGATTCGATAGACTACAGATTGTATAGAGATCATTCGGCGACGAATGAAGGCAGCTCAAGATCGTCAAAAAAGTTATGCCGATAAGCGTCGTAAGAATTTGGAATTCGACATTGGTGATATGGTTTTTGTGAAGATTTCTCCTCTGAAGAATGTTATTCGTTTCGGGAAGAAAGGGAAATTGACTCCGAGATTTGTTGGACCATTCCCGATCATCGAGCGAATTGGAAAGCTCGCTTATAGATTGGAGTTACCGGAAAAGATGGCGCTTATGCACAATGTTTTTCATGTATCTTATCTACGGAAGTATGTGCATGACTCGAATACGGTGGTTTCTGCTGATAGCTGTGAAGATTTAGAGGTTGATCCAGTTGTTACGAGACCTCGTAAGCCGCTTCGTGTTGTGGAAACTGACACGAAACAGCTTAGGAGGAAGGCGATTACGTTGCTCAAGATACAATGGAGTGATGATGTTGACGACTATACGTGGGAGGAGGAAGAGAGGATGAAGGCAGCTCATCCTGAACTCTTCGAGGTATGTCCCTAAGGTTTCGTGACATCTCACGAATTTGTAGCTTGTTCTAAGTCTTAGAATTCTGCATGCAAGGCTAGTAATTGGATGCATGGTTTGATGATTGCTATGGATGGTAGGCATGCAGAATAGTTTTGATTGCTCTTGTTTGTTTGGAATTTCGGGAGCGAAATTCCTAAGGGGGAGAGAATGTAACGACCCGTATTTTTACGGATTGAAACATTGTTAAACTATATGATTTAAGTCGTTGATGTTGTTAAGTTGTTTAGAGTATGAGTCGACCAAAGTTTAGGTCGTGAAGAAGCTTAAGTCATGTGTAGGTTAACTCGTGTGATTGCTAGGTCGAGTGGAGCAACTTATGGAAGTCAACGACTTAGTGCTTGGGTTGTGTGGAAGTTAGCTCGTGTGAGCGACTTAAGGTGTTGCTGAGTAAGTGGTTTGGGCCGACTTATAGGGGTGACCGAGCTAAGGAATTGACCGAATTAAGGTTTGACCGACTTAAGGGTTAGCGGTCTAAGGATTGGAACGACCTACAGTGGCTAGCGACTCAGTAGGTTAACGGCTTAGGGGATTAGCCGACTTAAGGTGTTTGCCGGCTTAAGGTAGTTAGCGGGTTAAGGAGATGAGTCCTGACCGACCTATAGGAAGTAACGACCTAGTGGTTAGTATGTGTTGTAGTTAGGTCGCTGAGTCGTGTGAACGACTTAGTGATAGGTCGTGGCTTCGTTGAGTCGTTGGGTCGGCTTAGTGTTAGGTCGTATGAGTCGTTAGGACGGCCATGTGATCAAGGCTTGAGTCGGTAGGTCGTGGATGCGCATATGTTTTAGGTCGTAGGTCTGGGTAGTTGAGTCGTTAGGTCGGCGTTTGGGCTTAAGTCGTGAGTCGTGCACCCCTGTTGAGTCGTTAGGTCGTATGACACGTACCCAGTTAGGTCGTTGACTCGAGTCTGTAGGCTGTGTAGTTAGGTCGTAGGACCTGTTAGGTCGTAGGGTCTGTTGAGTCGTGGACGAATCAGAGGATAGGTCGGCGGCGACTCAAGGGGCGGTGACTCAAGGGGATTTCTGCCTATAAATAGAAGGGGTTCGCCTCACTTTTTGGCACCGGATTTTGAAGCGACGAAGTGCTGCCATTTTGAGAGCTCGACTTCAACACTTCTTCACTTCTTTTCTCCACTCTAATCTAGTGATTCCTTCCATCTAAATTGAAGATCAAATCGAAGATCCAAGAGCCAAAGTTGAAGATCTTCATCCAACAGAGAGAGATTTCATCGATTGAAGTGAGATCTTGCCGGATCAAGCTTAGATCTTTGCTGTCCAGATCTGGAGTTGGTTGTTTTTGAGGTGTTTAGGTGATTCGGTGAGTGGTAGTTATCTCTCACACGGACCCAAAGGAGTATATTGGATCGGTGGCTTGTTTATGTGTTAAAGAGAGTGATTTCTTGCATTTTTCCTAAGTCTGCATGTAGATCTATTGTTCATGAAGATTTGACATCTATTTTACTACATGTTCACTTATGCAAGTTCATTCATTAAGTTGTAGAGATATTGTTCATAATTCATGCTTGTTAGAATGCATGTTAGATTTGAACTCTTTATCTACGAAATTGCCATTATTGTTGTAATTGCTTATTAGATCTTGTTTGGATGATTGATTGCTTGGATTGATGTTTGATTTGATTGATTAGTTGATCGATAACTTGATTTGGACAAGTTGGTCGAAGATGATTCAAAAGCTAAGTGGAAAGGCTCTTGATGGTGAAAGCTGCTTGTGGCATATGAAGCGGATGTGGAAGCTCATATGGATAGATTTGTTGAGATGGGACTTTTCCATGATGCGATGAGGCAAACCATGATGTTGAGATGGGGCTTTGCTATGATGCGTTGAAGCAAAGCACAATGTGTGAAAGCCTTGGTTTAGTCCAGACGGGATCATCCCAAGCATGTTGATAACTCGGTGATGCGGTCCGGGTTTGTGGATAATGGTGGGCTCGAGAGGCGCTTGAGCTAGTGTGAGAATAGTCGTCGAGGAGGATGACTAGGAGGCTTGGATCTTATCGTTATTGAAGGTTCTAGCATGCTCAAAGCAAGAGTACGTTGGAACGGGTCACGATGACGTTCCAGACACGGGTCATGATGACGTGTTAGTACTCTGGGCAGATGCGATAGTCCTAGGCACGGGTCATGATGACGTGTGGAGTTATGTCTAGAACCGGGGTTGCCATTAGCCCTTGACGGACGACTGAAAGAAGGTGCCGGTCATTCAATTAACAGTGATATCGAGGCAATGTTAACAGTGATAGCCAGAGTCATGGATGTTTGGTTGTATCATCACTCGGCCTCCAGAGCGGTGTTTTCTGGGTGCTTATCTGATCTTGGTTTAGGCCTTGGGGGTTTGTATTTGGAAAACATCGACCTTGACTCGAGTGATAATTACTTTACTTAAATTGTCTGCTTTGCTATGCTTGTTTATGCTTAGTGGGTCTTGGGGCTATCACTGTAGAATGAGGTGGAGTGGGATGGTTGAGTTCCTATTTCTTTTATCCTTTATGCTCTTTTGGTATGTTTGATAGTTAATTTACTGCTCACTAAGACTGTTGTCTGACTCAAGGTTTTATGTTCAACTCTTATTACCTTGGGCTGTTCATCTATGTTGGGATGGGCAGACTAGGTAGCAGGTGACAGGGGCTGTTCTTGGCTACCAACGCTGTTGATGACGAAAACGAGCTGGAGGCTTTTGCATATTGTTTTCTTACTATATGTACTGGATGTTCCGCTGTTTGTTTGATACTCTGAGTGTTATGTAGTGAGGCTTGATGTATTGACTATTCAGATGATTGTATAAAACTATTATGAGTTTATATGATGAGACTTTTGTTCTATAGAGCTTCGCTATGTATACTTTCTATTGTATTTTATCCATGCGCTGTGAGTAATACGATAGAGTTTCTGTTTTATCTTACCCTGACTATCGTCCATGGCTGCCTGGCACACCTTTCAGCGCACCATTCTCTTGTTTTAGTGCGGGAGTCATGGGCGGTCGTCACAGTTTCGATTTAAAAAGGATTTCCAAGTGATTTTGAAAATAGATGTTTTGTTAATTTTTGAATTGTTAAGTAAACGAATTTATTTTGAATAAATAAAAATTATAATATTTATGTTATAAAAGTTATGATGTTTTAGGAAATATAATTGAAATGTGATTTTTGAAATATGTAGTTTACTATTTTGAAAATAGTTTAAATAGAGATTTTTGGCTTATTATAAACGGTTTATATTTATAAGTTTATAAAATTGAATTTTTATAAATCAAAAGTGATGAAATTGTAAAGAAGCTTTGTAAATGTTAAAATGAAGTTATAATCAGATTTTATAAGTGAATAAGATTTATAATTAATGAAGTTATAAAAAGAATTATTTTGGGAAATAAGGGGATTATAAATGAATTAACTTATGATTTGAATTTCGGCATATAAATAAGAGATAAATGGAATCGGTTAATTAAGGGATTTTATATATGGAAGTTTTTATAAAATATAAATGTGAATTTATAAACATTGTTTTATAAATGTGAAATCAATTTAAAATTGATATACTAGATATAGAAGCTTTTTAAAGGAATTTCATCTACGATTTTGGACAGTGAATTGTCCTTTAAATTTGATGTGCAATTGAATTTGGCAAGAAAATTATATTCACGATTTTGGACAGTGAATAATCTTTTAAATTAAATGAATGTTTTGGGAAGTGCTATTTTGTAAATGAAATTAAATGGTTTGAAGATGTTTAAAAATGTGTTAAGTATTGAATACATAGATTTCAACATTCATTATTGAAATAGACATTTCTGAGAAGTACATGAAATGATGGACTATAACACTGTTGTTATAGTAAATGATTTTCGAAAGAAGATGTTTTGTATAGTATACGAGATTTATATGTCTATCTAATTTTCGAATCTCTATACTAGTGATCTTAGGTTGTCGTAATAATGTTTTACGCAATATTCGTTTTGACCTAAATAAATGTGTTTAAAGAGAATGTTTTCCTTAAAGAATAAAATATATACTTAATCGTGATTTAAGTATACGTAATATTTTCTACGTGTTGAAAATAATTGGTTTGTGAATTACTTATTATTAAATAAGTATATGAAAATATTTTCCAATATAGAATATTGAAATGGTTTTGAGAAATATCTTTTTAAAAGATAATTAAAAGTAATATTTGGCAAATGATTTAATTAATAAAAGATTAATTGAAAGGGCATGGCGATTGCTTATGGTGCTAAATATTTGTTTGTTTGCTTTGATAGTTAAGTAACCGACTATCGAATTTGACCATTTTAGTTCCTCGACTTGATATGGGAACTATTTAGTTGTATACTTAGTACGTAGCCTTTTGTGTAGGCTTGATTATCGTTGGTGTTGAGGATGTTGATTCGTGTAGTGCTGAGTGTTACTCCAATCTATCGAGCTTCCTTCTTGGCCCGAAGGATAGCAAATTAAAAGTTGTAGATGTGATAAGTCTATGAGACTTAGTTTCTGTGTGAGGTTGAGAAACGCTTTTGCATTATTGGTGCGAAGAGACCGGGATCATATTTATCTGAAAACCACTTCGGACCAACATTTATGCGACGATTATGCAGGTTGCTTGTGATGATATTGATATTCTGGATTTTCATAGTGTGAGACTGCTTTTGATCATTTGGGGTTAAAATACCAATATACATCCAGTAGAAGTAGTCTCTTCGTTATGAAATATCCAATGCGAGGACTATTCGCTACTAATCCTAGGGATTTCCCGATAGGACGTGGTAGGGAAGTACATTCGGTTTGTCCTGTTCCGAGACAACTTGTATGAACGCTTGTCTAACAGTGCATTTCTAAGATTACGTACATTGGTTTTTACAAACGTACATCAGTGGTGGCGGAAAATGCAACTTCTCTTAGCTTAACACCCTCCTTGGGACGTATGAGCTTAAGGGTTGTATTTTCGTGGAAGGCAATTAGTATTCAACGGAAATGGCCGTGTGGAATTTAAAGTGATATGATATGTGATATGTGAAATGTAATCGTTACCTCAGGCTTCATCAACCGGAAATGATCGGAACAGGTTTACATGCAGCAAGGATAAGTGGGTCGCTCCCATTAGGGTATGATCATCCTCTTCTAGATATATCTTTATACGCTATGACGTCGTGTATCTGATTATTATGGTTTGTATGCTAGAGGGCCCTCGAAAAAGGTCGGTAACGACCAGGGGATGACATATTTGGTACTATCTAGTTATAGAGGTAGGCCGATCTTGTGTTGGTAGAGGGCAGATGTTCTGTGCCTCGGGACATCCATCTAGTGATGTACCTATTAGAAGGTAGTCCCTTCACCTGGTAATTTGTACGAAAATCCAAACTCCACTACGTACCTGCCATTTTATTTGTAGAGCCAAGTATGCTGGAATTTAATAATGGTAACAATTTTGGCTATTTTGAATATTATTTGTGCAATAGACACTAGTATAATATAAGAGGATTGGATATGAAATGTTTTAGTTATCGTAAGGTAAAAACATGTCCGTATTTATGTATGGGCGTGCCTTGCGAGATACTTTTGTTTTGAAAAGAAAAGTTTGGTAATTTAATAAATTCAGTTGAGTATGTTTCTCACGCTGGTTTACCAGACTGATCTGGGCGTTCTTCCCTTTAAATGCTCAAGTCAGACCGAGTATATTTACAGGTTTAGATTGGTGTTTTTAGAGCTTCAGTAGGAGAGCTGGAGATCTACATTTCGTATACACGTATCAGTTTTGATTATCCATAGCTTAGTTGTTTATATCATCAGCAATTGTGAGGACAGGTTATTATGACTGTTCAGGCTGATGATTAGTGATTGATTGTTGAACTCTTATTGATGTATATATATACAGTTTCTATTTTGTAAAGATCATTGATATGATATTATATGTTTTCCGCTGCAATGAGATACTGTATTGTTCTGTTTGGTTCTATCTTCTCTCTTTCTTCTCTTCTCTTCTTCTCTCTTCTTTTCTTTCTCTTGACTTTCCGTCAGTCTACGCTTTTTGGGTCAAGCTTATGTAGTTTATTGGCAATTCAAATGGTATGGATTTGTGGTTCGTCATACATGGTATCAGAGCTTAGATTTTGTATATTCCTAAGCTTTGATGTGTACTCATTATAGATAGGGACATTAGCACCCCAGATTGAGTTAGGTGTATTATATATATGAGCATGTATTTGTTAGTGGTTATAAAATGTTTTATGTTATGTTTACTTATCAGTTGATCTGTTTGTGAATTCTGGTCGGTATGTGGGACGCCATGTTATCGATAGGGATTTCCAAACACTTAAACGAGGCAAGTCGACATAGTATTATTTTAAATTGGGTAAATGAAATAATTTTACCTCGATTATATTTTATATTTAAAGGAAATAATTTATTCGAAATTATTAAAGTGTATATAAATTGATTGTTTGATTATTGAAAATATAAAAATATATATGTTAATAAAAGCTGGTTGAATAATCTAAATGAAAACAATAATTGTAAAAAAGAATAAATTATATAAGCAAATGAATTTTAAAGTATGGAATTATAATTAATATGATTTACAATTGTGAAATAATCTTATATATAAGAAATGAAACTATATGAATATGTTATAAATATGAATTATAAATAAAAATGAATTTAAGCTAAGAATTTGAGAATTTTTAATCCCATTTATTTTGAATATTGTTTTTAAAAGTTAAAGAGATTATATTGTTATAAATCTTAATAAGACAAATAAATTTGAAATGAATCTTATATAAGTAAAGTAAAATAGTGAAATTATGTAAGTAAAAAGATTTATAAATGTGATTTATAAATAAAAAGGGATTTAAAAAAAATATAAAGCACTAAATTCACTACTGTTGCTGGGAAATAATAAGGATGATGACTGCAGCATCATCGGTATTAAATTCGAGTTTCTGTGTGATGGATTTGCTACCAATAGTAAATTGAAAATTGAATTTTTGTTGTGATAAAAAAATTTGAATCTAAAATTCAAGTTGAAATTGATGAATATAAGTAAAATAAGTTTTGGATTTATAATATGAAATAAAAATGTAATTTTGGTAAATTAAAATAAATTTGATTTAGTATAATAAATATTTGATTTGAAAATTAACTAAAGGAAGGTTAAATAAATTGAATTGGATTTTAACTGGATTATATAAGTTATTGAAAAGGAAATTAAACATAAAAGATAAATGATTATATAATATGAATTTGAAAGTTTAAATAAATAAGTTGTATAATTTACAAAGTTAGAAAATGTAAGTTAAACCAATTGTTAAAATGGTTAAACAATTTTGTTAAGCAAAACAAAATCTCAATTTGAATAGTGATAAGAAACATAACTTAAGAAATGTTGAATGAAGTAGAATTTGATATTCAAAATGAATTAATAAAGTGAAATGATGAATATATTTGATTTATATATTGAGATTCAACTTTAGTTGTAAAGTGAAATAGCAATTGAATGAATGAATGAATTGAATTGAACTAATGAAATAAATTAGTAAATGAAATAAGGATTAACTGTTAATCAATCAAATGTAAATGAATTGATATAGAATAATGGATGTAAGTGTTAATTCATTAGAAGCTAAGGAAATTGGGAATCGAATAATTGAAAGTAAATTAAATAAGTTTGGTTATGTTGGATATGCATTGGTTGTTAGATGGATGTTAGTTGATTGTATAGAAATTGATATGAAATTGAATTAATGAAATTGAAAGCTAAATAATTGAATCCAAATTGGAAGTAAGTGAATCTAAATAGAACTGAATTTGAATTTACTTTGGCAGTGGACAAATTTGAATATGAATTAGTGAATTTAAAGTAATTGAATTCGAATAAATGAATGTTAGTAAAATCCAATTTCAATGAATCAAATGTGATTAAATTGAAAATCGGTTCGATGAATATTAATGAGAAGTGAATTTATATAGATTTGGTTATGGATTGATTGGATAGATATGATTTGTTGGATGTTAGTTGGATAATAGTTGTTTGATGGTTGAGTTTGTTGCTTTGGATTGCATTTGCTATAGTGGCATATATAGTTGTTATATTGGTATATGTTGTATATTGATATTACTTTCCTATATACATGCTTCTCATTGTTTGTTGAGTATTTAGTAGGTACGGATGGCGTACGCTTTGCAATTGGAGCTCGCTTTCGCGCTATATTAGCCGTATATGCTCGCTAATAATATATAAAGTACATATCTCAGATTACATAATGTACTTTTACACTTTTTTCCGTATGGGATGCCTCATCCTCGAAGATGAGATGTATATTTATGATATATATATATATATATATATATATATATATATATGTATGTATGTATGTATGTTGCGATCCTACTAGGATCGAACCATGCAAAGGAGACTGACAAATTTTTTTGAAAATATAAGGCGCTAGAAATTTTTTGAAAAATTGAAAAAAAAAATATAACTAAATTTTTGACATTAAGTTAAGAGTTATATGATATTAGTTGGTTTTTATAAGATAACTATATATGGATTTGAAAACTTAGAAAAAAATTTATAAGAAGTTTAACAAATGGATTTTGGGAAAAGTTAAAATGTTAAAATGAATTTGATAATCTAATTTGAATGAATCGTTTTTGAAAAGTTAATGGATTTTGTAACTTTTTCTTACTTGGTAATTTCGAGGACGAAATTCTTTTAAGTAGGGGAGAGTGTAACGACCCAGAATTTCAGTCATTTGAAATTCATATATTTAATTGATTTTAAATATTCACAAGTTAATTTTATAAGCTGGATAACTTATATTTGAAATATAAGGATTTAGTTGGATAATTTAATTGTTAATTTAACATTTGAAATTGCAGAAATAATTGGAAATTGGATTTAATGTGAATTAAAATTATTTATAAGGATGAATTAAATTCTATTTGAATTAGAATAATGTCAGAGAACTTTTAAAATTGAATTAAAAGTTAATTTGCAGAAATTGAATATTTTAGTATTTAATTAACGTGTAAAAATAGTCATTTTTCAAACAGTCTCGGATTTCGACGAAACCAGTTTCGTGGATCCATAATGTTATATTATTGTAGGATTTCAAATTTCATATCAATCGGATTTACGGTTTGTCCGTGGCAAGCTAAAACATGTAGAAATTTGTTTAAATAAGTTTCAAATTTAAAATAGTCAATTCGAAAACCTATCTTCCAAATACGATCGAACTGGCTTCTGATATATATTCCATTGTGTTCAAAATAGGGGTAATACATGATAAACATCGGGAGACATGCTTCATTTGGAGTTTGGAAAATTTTCGAATGAATAATGCGCGTAAATTTTACATAAAATGCCATAACATTTCACAATTTTCAACCAAACCCTAGTTTCTAAACCCTAGCCGCCATTAACATTCCTACAACCAGAATTTCATCTCATTTCTCCTCGTTTTTCTTCCAATCCAGTGAGAGATACCAAAAATTTCAACTGAAAAATTGTCGAGCTCGTCGAGAGCTTCAATCTCAGCGGCTACGATCTAATATGCCATGTTGGATCGTCGGAAAAGTAGTCGCATTTGGCTACGGTTCGCTACTTGTCACGACCTGAAATCCAACGATTGAAAATCGACGTCAAATACCTCACTTGTATTCGACTGCCGGAGATTCAAACGTTGAACTCCAGTTCAGATGGAGCTTATGGAAACATTAGATGAATATAAACAGCGGAAACTAAATGAATATCATTGATCACAACACAGATACAACACCATCTCAATATTCGATTACAACAATATAATCCCATTAACCGAGTGATATACACAAGATACAATAACAGGATGAAAATACCACAGCGGAACAATAACAGTGACTTCAAATATTTCCAACGTACTTCGACTTTGAGAAGGTCTTCCAAAAAATCCAAACACTTCAAAAGATTTCCAAGGCCAAAAGCTTCCAAAATCCGATAGCTTCCAAAAGACTTCAAAAGATTCCAAGCGAACTCCAAAAACACGGATAACCTGCTTCTAATCTGCCTCTGTGGAAATTATGAGCACCCAGAGTTTAGGAAGGGAACCATAAACTCCGGGTCAGTCATGGGACTGGTATGAGCAAAAAAACGGTTGTTTATATAAAACAATTTATAAAATAAATCCGTTCATGCTTTTGGAAAATGAAACTACAATAAGGCCTTTAGGCATACACACAATGCAATCGCACACTTTGAGGAGATTTCTCCTTATGATAGTCAAATATGCTTGATACGAGAAAATTCTTTTGATATTATTATTAATGCATAGTGTGAAAAACATTTCGAAAGTATAATATCAATCTTAGCCAGCATACGTACCATTATAGTATGCCTACTATAGCTACCATGTTAAATGGAAGGTTCTACAACTAAAACCGTACAGGGCTCATTTTGAATGATTGAATTTCCAACAATGGTCAGGCTAAGGAACTTCCTTATCAAATGGAACGCCTCTGGATGGACGTCCCCAAGAACCAAATCGGATCTCTGCCAACACAAGGTCGGGTTACCTCTGTAACTAGGTAACACCTACAAGTATGCCATCTCCGGTCGTTACCGACCTTTATCTCAGGATTCACAAAAATAGCAACAACCACACGGTTAAATATCTAGGCTCCATACCATGATACCACCTCTTATCTAGAAGAAAATGGACATACCCTAGGGGCGCGACCCCTAAAAACCATGCCGCAACATTCCTGTTTCAACCATTACCGGGTTATGAGGTTCGACGAAGTCTCGTCCACAAAGCTACGCTTTTCACAAAAGCCATGCTTCGATCAACAAATGATCAGCAACACTCATCATGCCACACTACCAAATTGGGAGTATATCACTAGTAACCATCAACTACATAACCTCTGAGCTCGTACGTCTCAGAGAAGGGTGTTAAGCTAAGAGAATAAATTCTCTGCCACCAACAGAAATATACTTGAAAGAAATCAGCTTTATATCTCAAAGTTTAATGTCAGACATACAACCATACAAGTCCGTTTCGATTTCGAATGGAACCGAAGGCACTTCCAAAGAAGCCCTTGCAATCCGAGCATCCACAATCCCGATCAGACTCCCCATCACATATGGAGATCTCTATACCGGAGCAACTCAGTGCAGAGTCATTCGATAGGTTATCCTATCGTTCTCAAAGACACCCGGTCTTCACCACCGTCTTCAAATGCTATCCATTCCGTTGTATCACTACTCGGAATGGGTTATATGACACAAAGGTCCTCTCCCGGCTAAACCGAATAGTGAGCGCTTAATTTCAAAAACATGTGGATATATCATTCACAAAGATTCAACATTAAGGTTCGATATGGGTTTCGGGTAACCAACCGGAATCCGACTTCGTGTCGCATTGGAATTAATTGTTGTTTTACGGGCCAATGGGTTTTCACATTCACACAAAAACAAATCACAAATATCACAGTTCAGCACAAAGCAATTCACATCACAAAGTATCACAATCACATAACAGGGGTATCAATCAGCTCAAGGCACTTCAATAATAATCAAACATCTAACAATGAGATGAATTAACAGTGCGATTATAATCAATTAATCACATAACTATTTTCATTAATTATCTTTAATTAATGATTAATTATCCTTAATTTTAAATTAGCTAATCCTTAATTAGTTAAATCCTTAATTATCAGTTAATTAAATCCTTAATTATTAGTTAATTAAATCCTTAATTATTAGTTAATTAAATCCTTAATTACCTTCATTAATTAATTGTTCCATAATTAATTACCTTAATTAATTAATCTTTAAATAAAAATTAATTAATCTTTAATTAAATATTAATTAATTTAAATTTATAACTAATTACCCTTTAATTAATTATTCTTTAATTATTAAGTAATTATAAATTATTAGTCTTAATTAATCATTCAATAAAATCTTTACTTAATAAAATTTCTAATTAATTATCATTAAAATAACGGATTAATGTTAATTAAGAATTAAAAAACAATATTTCATCTTAATTTACTTTTAATTATTTATTTAAAATAATTGATAAATAATGTGTAACAACCCTGGTTGGAGATTACCGCTAATATTAAATTATAATTTTCACAAGGATTTCAGAACATCTAAAATTTCTAAATTCCGATTTGAAAGGCAAAAGTTATGCCAGAAATAGTATTCAGCCAATAGAGCACTATTACTATTTTCTATGCAAATACCCTCTCGGTTTTGCAACTTTGACTGCAAATAAGGAGGTCCAAACGGACTCGAAACTTGATAAAATTTTGCAGGAATGAACTCTAACAAATATACTATAAACTGAACATGTTTGACAGCAATCCGATGCTGGATGAACAAGATATGAGCAAATGAAATTGGCACTATTTCAGCTAGATAAACATATCAAAAAAAAATCAAAAACAAAATATCACAGTACCAAACTTTTACACAGCGAAGTATTTTATTTGCTTACGGTTTGCTGCAAGTTTTCACTTACTGTTAGCGGCAGAAGATGATGATTTTGGTTGCAAAATGGAGACTTTCAGCGAGGATTGGATCTAGGAGGATCTGTGGAAGCTGAAATAAGAACATGCAAGAAGAAAAAACCTCAAAACAAAACTTACAGTAACAACACCTGAGATTTTTCATGAATTAGGGTTTAATGAGGTAGGAGATTACCTTAGATTATGTTTTAAGCAAGAGAAACTCTAGATTTTGCGGATTTAATTAGGAGATGTTCTGGAATCCTTAGGAAATATGCTACAACTTTTATGTTTTAAGTTTTGTATGATTTTGTTGTTTACATGGTGGAAAATTGATGTTTTTACTATTGGTCTGTCATTGACAGCCACAATATATTTGTCCGATTTCGACAATTTCATTTGCATTCTTTTGCAAAAAAATTATATATGAAATTTGATGCTAATATTTGATCATTATGTCCAGCAATAGACTAGTCAAGTTAGGATGAGATTTGAATTTAAATTTAATTCGAATTCGATTTAAATTTGAATATCGGTTTATACCGATTAAATTGCAAATTGATGTTTTTCCGAGTTTTAAAAATCCGAATAAATTGCATAAAATCTTCTAAAATCATGGTTTGAGTAATAAATGTTTTTATACATTTTTAAAGGTTTTTAAACAATTATTCTTTATTTTCTAGGCTTTCAAAAAAATCATTAAAATTCTTTAAATGATGAGTTTTCTCTCAAAATCCTTTAGATAAATTTCTAGAAATTGGTTTAAAATCCCATTTTCTCTAGTAAAATATATTATAATTAATTTTATTAATTTTATTTATTTTAATTACTTTGATGCTTTTTCGGACATGTGAGGAAGTAAGTTAAACGGTTTAGTAAAATTATGAGGTATGGGACTCGTGAATTTACTTTATCGGTTAATTTTGGACTTGTACGATCGAAACAATTTTTAGGAATTGTTTGAATTCCTCTTTGATGATAACCACTTCGTGGTATGTTTTTGATGTATTTAAATCCTAATTGGGGCATTATTCCATATCAATTTATTTGGTTGATATATATATATATATATATATATATATATATATATATATATATATATATATATATTATATATATATATATATTCCGAGAACTCCTAAATAGAAGTATATTCGATGATGGGCTATATTGACGGAGATGCTCTTGCCAATGATATGAGGCAAATATTTCGATGGAATTTGATGATGATTGATGAATTTATGGTATTTCTTACTTGTCGATGAGATAAGACAAGTTTGGCATTTCATACCATTCGTCAATGACATGAGGTGATTCTTATGATGATTTAGATGATTTTCATAGTATGGCATCGACTAGCGGCTAGAAAACCGCTAAGTGAGAACATGCGGTATGGGACGTACGTTACCACTTTCCGGGTTACTATCCAAGGGTTTCTGACCTATTCTAGAAGGACTACCAATACTTTGAGTCCCGATCGGGTTAAGCAATGTTTGGCTCGATCACTGTGATGGGGGGGGCTCAGCGGACACCGATTGGAGTGAAGACTCCAGTCACTATGATGGCGGGTGTTCGAGATGCATATAGATGACGTCATAGACCGAAACAATTCGATGTGAGGACTTCGGTCAATAGATGGATATGGTACCATAATGATGGTAGTACTGGTAAGTAGCACGTGCAGCATTGCTTCGACATGTGGTATCTGGCCAATCCGAGGTTTCTTTTGATGATTCATGATGATTTCGATTTCACCACCTTTTTATGTGTTTTCTACAGCTTTATAGATGTGAGGAAGGCATATACGATTTCTGGGTGGATTTTGGTAATTTTGAATTTATGAATTGATACTTAGGATTTTATATGATTTTGGAAGGTTGATTATTTCATGAATGATTATTAGGAGCTTTCCCCTATACCCTACTCACTCGTTCTCTTATGTTAAACCCAAGTATATATATAGATGCAAGCCACCTGTAGTGACATGTAGAAGTTATATGTTATCTACTCTAGTAGCTCTTATCTGCTTATGTTTCCCTTTAGGCTATAAGGGAAAAGTTCCCTTTTACCTTATCGTATTCCTTTTCTAACAATAAGATTCAGTTTGCCTGACCCGTGTGTTTGTCACTCGAGTCAGACTGAGTTGTAGGCTAGGTCGGATATCTATCTTTTGTGCCTGGACCCATTTTGCTTTTTGAGGGGCTAATGACTATGGACTTGGCTACATCTTTCGTGTGTGTCTTTTGTGTCAACTTATTGTACATATTCTTTTATGGGGACGGAGATGTATGTATATTGTGTGGTTACATGACACTATGAAGTAGGGTATTACATTTGATGTTTGGCTTGTATTAGTGTGTGTGTGTGTGTGTGTGTATGTATATCTGTGGCTGCTATTCTGTGATGTATTGTTATATTTATTGCATTTTGTTTCTGAATAGATCCTATAGTCGTGTAGTATCGTATTAGTTAAACATTGAGTATGTCAATCACTTGAGATACACGGAAAAAAATATGGTAAAAATCGACGTACTTAGTCTTTAGCTAATGCATTACTATTCGGTCACCCTTAACCAGCCCTATTCTCTGCATTAGTAGACGGAATTACTCGTTAATTCTCTTTATTATTGTGGGTCTCGGGGTCGAGCGTCACATAATGTCCCAATTAAATAAATTAAACTTGATTGCATATAAAGATATCTTTCTTAAACTTTTATTAATCTAGTACTTAAATTAAAACCATTGTTTAAAACATGGATTAAAATGTTAAAAAGTTTGAATTTTTTTAAGGTAAAAACTACTTTATAAGACAAACCCAAGAACTACTTCGGGTTCGCCCCCGAGCCAGAACATTGTTCACTTCGAGTTGCTTCTCAAATTGACCCGTATGCTTTTCAAACGAAAAAATTTTGTTTAAGTTTTTATACAACCCGATACACACTTGAACATACCTGGACTCAAACTCGAGCCAGTGCACGAACACCCCGAAGTTGTCTTCGAGTCGAAAACCTTCTTCCTCGTTCCAGGCAACTGACACATCCCTATGACATGTGCACATGCACAAACGGAACGGCCACCTCTGGTCGAAGCTCCGGCCATCATCTAGTCAACGACTACTAGACCAAGCCTCTATACCACCCAGAAACCATGAACTAAGTCGAATTCGCAATCGAGTTTTCCGACCAAACTGGAACCAAACGATCAACAAAAAAATGCCTCGTTCTTCAACCTCCGGCCATCAGAGGTCACGTGATCGCCCCCGAAGCTTCGCAGATGTCCAACGCTTCGATTGGCACTGGTGCGATCGATTCTGATCGTCTAATGATGATGCAACAATACCAATTCCGACCATGAGTAAATATGGGTTTCAAAACCTAAATGAATGTCGTTTGGCCACCACAATCAAATTAAAATTCTTTGAGCATTTTTCCTCAAACCCACATCACCTCAGCCACCTCCAGAGCCTAGACCGTCCTCATCACGCCGATGACCAGAATTTGACGATACCCCTATTTCGATCATCCTCGAATAAATCAGTGAATTCTTGCTTAAAAAAATGATTTTACTTTTAAAAATATTTGTTTTTGAAACCCTTTCAAATAGTATACCTGAAATTATAACTCATGATGTTTGAATTTTTACCCATTTTGAACTTTACCTATAATTTCACTTTCCAGAAGGAAACTTTAATTTATTTTGCTTGAATTCATTTTTATAACTTAAGACATGTCAAAACAAACAACTTTGGTTTGAATCCTAATATCAAACAAGGATCAGAGAAAGAGAAGTTGAATTTTTGTATAGGATTTTAAATTCCTATAACCTGGAACATGACTCATGTCCTTATTTACAGACAGGCACATATCATCTTCATGTATAAATATGCATGCACACAAAAATTTTCAATCATACTTCAACATGATTTTTCAAACCACAAGCTAGAAATCCAGATTCAAAAGTTTACTCACCTGTTAGCCTGAAAACAGAAAGCAGAGAAAGGTTGGAAGTTATTTTGAATTTGAAATCGGTTTGATGATTCTAAGTTAGATCTTAGCTGAGTCGAAATTAGTTAAATTGCTGAGTTGAAATCTTCACTTGTTTGACATTTGAAACTGCTTCTTGATTTACTGGATAGAGATGATCTTTGCTTGCTTAATCTCTGGTTTAAGATAGATTATAGCTTTAGATTGAATAGGGTTGAGTTTGTTTTGATAAATTTTTTGATTTGTTTTCTTTGAGATTATTGTTTCCTGGCTTAAGAATACAGACTTTTTTCTCTAAAGCTTTGAAGAAATTAAAAGAAATGAGAAGGAGGGGATATGATAGTTTATATAATCACATTTTTCTATTTTTATTAACAAAATTCTCAAAGATAAAACAAAATGACACTTGTCCAAAATCAATACATTTGTTAAAACACTTATTATATGAATAACACTTGTTAAATTATAGGTTAAGATTTCAACACTTGTCTTAGGCTTGCATAAATATTTTTATATAATTTTTAATTTATATTTCCTATTTATAAAATGCATTTTCCTATTATTATTATATACAAATTTAAAGAAGAAATGTTTTAAAATAATTTCCCATCAAATAAATTATATATTTATTATTTTAAATGCAAATGATTTTTCTAGGACATTTATTTAAATTCAAAATTCAAAATTCAAATTCAAATTTGAATTATAATCCATTTATATATGTATGAATCAATATTAATTCTATTTATCTTGAAAATTTTCAAATTAATTCCAAATTAAATTCTAGAATTTCAAATAAATTACAAATTTAAATTGATAAAATTTGAGGATGTTACAAATTCCCCCCTTAAGAAAATTTCGTCCTCGAAATTTGAAAGTGAGAGAAAGACAAACAAAGAGTATAAGAACACAGAAAAAGATAGAAAATGGCTTACTAGATTAAGCTGAGATATCCACTCTGCAATTGGGATAGGACTTCTGCATGCTATCCTCTGTTTCCCAAATACAGTCACTTGGATCACCGCTCCATTGTACTTTGACTAGTTTCACAACTTTATTCCTCAACTGCTTTTCATCATGATCAATTATTTTCAATAGCACCGTAATTTTCAAATCCTGATGAGCTGCCTCTTTAATGATACTATCTGGATCGTGCACATATTTACGAAGATGTGAAACGTGAAACACATCGTGTACGTCAGATAACCAGCTGGGTAGCTGCACTCGGTAAGCTAAAGGACCGATCCTCTCCAGAATAGGAAAATGACCAATATAATGTGGTGCCAACTTACCAGTTTTCCCAAATCACAACATACCACGCATTGGAGACACTTTTAGGAATACAGAATCTCTAACCTGGAATTCCAAATCTCTTCTTATACGATCATAATAACTCTTTTGACGACTTTGAGCTATTTTAAACTTCTTTCGAACAAATTCAACTTTTTCAGTGGCTTCCTTAATCATACTGGTCCAAGGACGAGTCTATCACCTGACTCGATCCAACATGCAGGTGATCGACACGGACGACCATATAAAACTTCGAAAGGAGCCATTTCGATGCTGGATTGATAGCTATTGTTATATGAAAATTCAACCAAATGCAAATGGTCCCCCCAAGAACCACCAAAGTCGAGAATACAAGCGCGCAAAAGGTCTTCTAAAATTCGATTAATCCTTTCAGTCTGCCCATCAGACTGCGGATGATAAGTAGTGCTGAAGCTCAGTTTGGTTCCTAATGCGACTTGGAATGCCTCCCAAAATATACCGTTGAAGATCGGGTCACGATCACTCACTATACTGTTGGGTATACCATGGAGACGAACAATCTCTTTTATATACAATTCGGCCAAACTCTCCGCTGTCCGGGTAGATTTCACTAGTATAAAGTGGGCTATCTTAGTTAAGTGATCCACGATAACCCAAATTGCTTCATTCCCCTTTCGAGTGCGGGACAACCCATCTATGAAATCCATAGATACTTGATCCCACTTCCATTTTGGTACCTCCAACGGTGGGAGTAAACCTGCCATTTTCTTCTGATCTCTTTTAATTTGTTGACAAGTAGCACAGCGACTCACATATATAGATATATCCCTCTTCATTGTTTTCCACCAGAAAGTTCTTTTAATATCTCGATACATCTTATTAACTCCTGGATGGATAGTGAGTTTGGACTTATGACACTCGTCCAAAACTTCACGTTTTAGATCAGGGTATCTGGAACACACATCCTTCTTTTCAATCTTATAACTCCACAATTATTGATTCCAAAACTGAAATCTTCACCTTGACGAATCCTCCCATAAATATCTCGAAGAAACTTGCCTTCATTTTGCCTGCTAGCGAATCTCTCAAGAAGAGTAGGAGTGACAACAAGATGAGCAAGAATTGTGTGTTTCCTACTCAAAGCATCGGCAACTACATTGACTTTACCAGGCGTATACAGAATGTCTAGGTCATATGACGCTAGAAATTCCAACCAGCGTTATTGCCTTAGATTTAAATCTTTCTGGGTGAAGAGATATTTCAAAGTTTTGTGGTTGGTGAATAATTCAAATTTTCACCTAAAACAAGGAGGATTTATTTAAGTATAATATTAAGTTAAATTAAAATTTTAAATCTTTTAGGAAAGATGAAAGAAATTCTTACCCAGAAGATAGTGTCGTCAGATTTGCAAAGCGAAAATTACTGCTGAGAGTTCGAGATCATGGGTTGGGTAGTTTTTCTCATGCGGACGTTAGTGTTTACTCGCATAGGCAATTACTTTCCCATTCTACATTAGTACCGCACCCATAGCATCACCACAAGCGTTAGTATGGACGGATAAGCCTTCATTCCCGTTGATAATAGCGAGAACATGAGCAGTAGTCAATCTCCTTTTTAACTCCTGGAAAGCATCATCACATTTCGAAGTTCAATCAAATTTTGCATTCTTCATTGTTAGCTTAGTCAATGGACTAACTATCTTAGAAAAGTCCTGAACAAACTTTCAGTAATATGGTGCTAAACCCAGAAACTTCAAACTTCTTTTGGAGTTGTGCGTCGTCTCAAGTCTAGAATAGAAGAAATCTTGCTCGGATCAATAGAGATTCCCTCTTCATTAACAATGTGCCCGAGAAATCTGACTTCCTTAACCCAAAAATGGCATTTAGAAAATTTTGCAAACAGAATGTTCTTTCTTAATATTTCCAAAACAATCCTTAGATGCTCAGCATGCTCCTCTTCGGTTTTGGAGTAGATCAAGATATCATCAATAAACATAAGAACAAATTTGTTCAGTACTTCTCGAAATACATGAGTCATTAAGTCTACGAAGTATGCGGGAGCATTTGTTAGTCCAAAAGGCATGACTAACCATTCGTAGAAAATATCTGGACGCCTAAAAGCAGTCAAGTGAACACAGTCTTGGGCAATTCGTAGCTGATAGAATCCTTGAGCTAGATCCATCTTTGAAAAGAATCGAGCGTCGTGCAGTTGATAAAACAGATCATTGATTCTAGGTAAAGGGAATTTATTTTTGAGAGTTAATTTATTGAGAACACGGTAGTCCACACACAATCTCAAAGATCCATTAGACTTAGCGACGAATACCACAGCTGAACCCCATTCCGAAACACTAGGACGTATCAATCCTTTCTCTAGCAAATCACTGGTTTGCTTGACTAATTCTATCCTTTCCTTGGGTGCCATCCTGCAACTTGCAAGAACGACATGACGAGCATTAGGTACTAAGTCAATTCTGAATTCAATTTCTCTTTGTGGGGGTAAAGATTTGACCTCTTCGAACACATCTGGAAATTCTCGGACAATCGGGATGGTCTCCAGACTAGGCTCGGGATATCCCAAAGTATACATCAGTTCATCTCTCTTAGGACTTGGATCCTCACAAGAGATTTCAATGAAATTCCCAAATTTGGTTCTGATCAAAATTGTTCGATTATTACATTCTAATTTGGCTTCGTACTTCGTTAGCCAATCCATTCCGAGTAATATTTCAAATTCATCAAAGTCGAGGATGAAAAAGCTGATAGGAAATCTATAACTAGAATATGAGATAGGAACATCTCTACATTATAGACAAATATTTGTCGAACCACCAACATGATTCTTTCCGCAAATAGGCTCATCAACAAATTCAGGTTTTAGTTCTAATACATTTATGGTTTGTTGGGAGATAAAGCTATGTCTAGCGCCCGTGTCGGACAATACTCTAACAACTCTATCATAAACGATAAGGTTATCCTCTAAGACTCCTTTTTCTTTATCCTCCTTTGAAGTTAAGGGGTCATCTTTTATTGCATACATTTTCGCTACTTGTGCTTGCTCCTTTTTCGGGCAACGTTTTGCTTCATGACTTGGCTTGTGACAGTAAAATCATCCCTTAGTTCTACAACTTGTCTTCACAAACTGATATTCCTTTACTCGTTTCTTTGGCTTCTTACAATCGTTTGAATAATGGCCTTTTTCCTGATTACTCCTCTTCTCCTTGCCTTGATCCATTTCGTTCCCTCCAAACTTCCTTTTCTTCCGGTTTGGATTGCTTGAACTTCCCTTCACTTCCGGAACTTCCTGCATATCCAGGGTAGCATATCGATAACCCATATCAACCAAGTCCGAAAAGGATTCTTTTATGCGAGCTGTCATCCTTTCATGGTACTTCTTATTCATCCCTTGTATAAACCTTTCATTCTTCTTCAAAGGTGTATTCACCAACTCCGGACCAAAATGAGATAATTCATTGAATTTATTCAAATACTCCTCAAATGATAAACTTCCCTGCTTCAAATCAATGAACTCCTGGTACATTCGGGAGATACCAGCAGATGGCATACAGCGTTGCTCAAACACCTCTTTAAATTGATTCCAAGTGAATTCGTCTTTCGGTTCATCTACTGTAACAGTCTCCAACCAAGCTAGAGCTTCCCCTTGGAGTTGCCAAGAAGCTACTAGTCGCATTTGATCGTCTTCCAACTTCAACCCTCTAAAAATTCTTTCACACGATCTAATCCAGGCTTGGGCTTCGACAACAGATTCCTTTCCAATGAAAGGCTTTCCACCAAGTATGGAAAAACTTCTATATAGATCAGCCAGATTCGGCTGAGGCTGAGTACGTATAGCTACTGTTGCAGGGACTTGACCAGTTGTAGTGGTATTTCCCCGTCCCCTACCTTGTCCAATTCTTCCGCTCGTTCTCGCTATCTGTAAATAGTAAGACAACTTAATTTAGGCATACGGACAAGATATCTTAGGGATTATCAATAGCTAAAGGAAATAGACAAAGAAATTTTAGAGTTTCGGTCTCTCGGTTTATACTCATTCTAGGGTATACTTCACCCTGTCTCTAATGAGCAACCTAATGTGTTATACTCCGTAGCTAAAGTTCGTACTTAACCTTTAGCTCTGATACCACTTGTCACGACCCGAAATCCAGCGATTGAAAATCGACATCAAATACCTCACTTGTATTCGACCGCCGAAGATTCAACGTTGAACTCTAGTTCGTATGGAGCTTATAACAACATTAGATGAATATAAATAGCGGAAACAAAATGAATATCATTGATCACAACACAAATACAACACCATCTCAATATTCGATTACAACAATATAATCCCATTATCCGAGTGATATAAACAAGATATAATAACAGGATGAAAACACCACAGCGGAACAATAACAGTGACTTTAAATATTTCCTACATACTTCGACTTTGAGAAGATCTACCAAAAACTCCAAACACTTCAAAAGATTTCCAAGGCCAAAAGCTTCCAAAATCCGATAGCTTCCAAAAGACTTCAAAAGATTCCAAGCTAACTCCAAAAAGACGAATAACCTGCTTCTAGGCTACCCGTATGGAAATTATGGGCACCCAGAGTTTAGGAAGGAACAATAAACTCCCGGTCAGTCATGGGACTGGTATGAGTAAACAAAAAAACATTTGTTTATATAAAACAATTTATAGAAGAAATCCGTTTACGCTTTTGGAAAATGAAACTACCATAAGGCCTCCCGGCACACACACAATGCAATCGCTCACTTGGGGGAGATTTCTTCTTATGATAGTCAAATATGCTTGATACCAGAAAACTCTTTTGATATTATTATTAGTTCATAGTGTGAAAAACATTTCTAAAGTATAATATTAATCTTAGCCAACATACGTACCATTATAGTATGCCTACTATAGCTACCATGTTAAATGGTAGGTTCTACAACTAAAAGCGTACAGGGCTCGTATTGGATGATTGGATTTCCAACAATGGTCAGGCTAAGGAACTTCCTTATCAAATGGAACGCCTCTGGAGGGACGCCCCCAAGGACCAAATCGAATCTCTGCCAACACAAGGCCGGGTTACCTCTGTAACTAGGTAACACCTACAAGTATGCCATCCCCGGTCGTTACCGACCTTTATCTCGGGATTCACCAACAAATAGCAACAACCACACAGTTAAATATCTAGGCTCCATACCATGATACCGCCTCTTATCCAGAAGAAAATAGACATACCCTAGGAGCGCGACCCCTAAAAACCTTGCCGCAACATTCCTGTTTTGACCATTACCGGGTTGTGAGGTTCGATAAAGTCTCGTCCACAAAGCTATCACAAAAGCCATGCTTCGATCAACAAATGATCAGCAGCACTCAGCATGCCACACTACCAAATTGGGAGCATATCATAATAACATCAACTACATAACCTCTGAGCTCGTACGTCTCAGAGAAGGGTGTTAAGCTAAGAGAATAAGTTCTCCGCCACCAACAGAAATGTATTTGAAAGAAATCAGCTTTATATCTCAAAGTGTAATGTTAGACATACAACCATACAAGTCCGTTCTAGGTTCGAACGGAACTGAAGGCACTTTCGAAGAAGCCCTTCCAATCCGGGCGTCCACAATCTCGATCGGACTCCCCATCGCATATGGAGATCTCTATATCGGAGCAACTCAGTATAGAGTCATTCGACAGGTTATCCTATCATTCTCGAAGACACCTAGTCTTCACCACTGTCTTCAAATGCTATCCATTTTGTCGTATCACTATTCGGAATGGGTTATATGACACAAAGGTCCTTTCCCAGCTAAACCGAATAGTGAGCGCTTAATTTTAAAAACATGTGGATAAATCATTCATAAAGATTCAACATTAAGGTCCGATGTGGGTTTCAGATAACCAACTCGAATCCGACTCCTTATCGCATCGGAATTCAATTGCCGTTTTACGTGCCAATGGGTTTTCACATTCACACAAAAACAAATCACAAATATCACAGTTCAGCATAAAGCAATTCACATCACAAAGTATCACAATCACATAACAGGGGTATCAATCAACTGAAGGCACTTCTATAATGATCAATCATCTAACAATGAGATGAATTAACAGTGCGAATATAATCATTTAATCACATAACTATTTTCATTAATTATCTTTATTAGTGATCAATTATCCTTAATTTTAAATTAATTAATCCTTAATTAATTAAATCTTAATTATTAATTAATTAAATCCTTAAAATTAGTTAATTAAATCCTTAATTATTAATTAATTAAATCCTTAATTACCTTCGTTAATTAATTATTCCTTAATTAATTACCTTAATTAATTAGTCTTTAATTATAAATTAATTAATGTAAATTAATAATTAATTAACCTTTGGTTAATTATTCTTTAATTATTAATTAATTATAAATTATTAATCTTAATTAATCATTCAATTGTTATTAAAAATATTTACTTAATAAACTATATAATTAATTATCATTAACATAAGGTATTAATGTTAATTAAGAATTAAAAATCAATATTTCATCTTAATTTACTTTTAGTTATTTATTTAAAATAATTGATAAATAATGTTCCAATTAAATAAATTAAACTTGATTACTTATAAAGATATCTTTCTTAAACTTTTATTAATCCAGTACTTAAACTAAAACCATTGTGTAAAACATGGATTAAAATGTTTAAAAGTTTGAATTTTTTTTTAAAAGTTAAAACCGCTTTATAAGACAAACCCAAGACCTACTTCGGGTACACCCCTGAGCCAGAACATTGTTCACTTCGAGTGTCTTCTCAAAATGACCCGTATGCTTTTCAAACAAAAAAAAATTGTTTAAGTTTTTATACAACCCGATACACACTTGAAAATACCTAGACTCAAACTCGGGCCAGTGCACGAATGCCTCGAAGTTTTCTTCGAGTCGAAAACCTTCTTCTTAATTCCAGGCAACTGACACATCCCCGTGGCATGTGCAAATGCACAAATGGAACGACCACCTTTGGTTGATGCTCCGGCCATTATCAAGTCATCGACCACCTGACCAAACCTCCAGACCACCTAGAAACCATGAACTACGTCGAATTTACAATCGAGCTTTCCGACCAAATTAGAACCAAAACAATCAACAGAAAAACGCCTCGTTCTTCAACCTCTGGCCATCAGAGGTCACGTGATCGCCCATGAAGCTTCGCAGATGTCTAACGCTTCGATTGGCACTTGTGCGATCGATTTCGATCGTCTAACGATGACACAGCAATACCAATTCCGACCATGAGTAAATATGGGTTTCAAACCCTAGATGAACGTCGTTTGTCCACCACACTCAAATTAAAATTCTTTGAGCATTTTTCCCCAAACCCACATCACCTCAGCCATCTCCAGCCACAACATCGACCATAAGTACCCCCAATTTCGATCATCCTAGAATAAATCAGTGAATTTGTACTTTAAAAATATGATTTTACTTTTAAAATTCTTTGTTTTTGAAACCCTTTCAAATAGTATACCTGAAATTATAATTCATGATGTTTGAATTTTTAGCCATTTTGAACTTTGCCTGTAATTTCACTTTCTAGAAGAAAACTTTAATTTATTTTGCTTGAATTCATTTTTATAACTTAAGACATGTTAAAACAAACAACTTTGGTTTGAATACTAAGATCGAACAAGGATCAGAGAAAGAGAAGTTGAATTTATGTACAGGATTTTAAATTCATGTAACCTGGAACAGGACTCATGTCCTTATTTACAGACATGCACATATCATCTTCATGTATAAATATACATGCAAACAAAAAATTTCAATCATACTTCAACATGATTTTTCAAACAACAAGCCAGAAATCCAGATTCAAAATTTTACTCACCTGTTAGCCTGAAAACAGAAAGTAGAGCAAGGCTAGAAGTTATTTTGAATTTGAAATATGTTTGATGATTCTGACTTAGATCTTAGCTGAGTTGAAATGGGTTGAATTGCTGAGTTGAAATCTTCACTTGTTTGACATTTGAAACTGCTTCTTGATTTACTGGATAGAGATGATCTTTGCTTGCTTAATCTCTGGTTTAAGATAGATTAAAGCTTAAGATTGAATAGGGTTGAGTTTGTTTTGATAAATTTTCTGATTTGTTTTTCTTTGAGATTTTTGTTTCCAGGCTTTAGAAACTTTATAGACTTTTTTCTCTAAAGCTTTGGAGAAATTAAAAGAAATGAGAAGGAGGGGATTTGATAGTTTATATAATCTTATTTTTCTATTTTTATTAAAAAAATTCTCGAAGATAAAACAAAATGACACTTGTCCAAAATTATTACATTTGTTAAAACACTTATTACATGAATAACACTTGTTAAATTATAGGTCAAGATTTCAACACTTGTCTTAGGCATGCATAAATGTTTTTATATAATTTTTAATTTATATTTCCTATTTATAAAATGCATTTTCCTATCATTATTATATACAAATTTAAAGAAGAAATGTTTTAAACTAATATCCCATTAAATAAATTACATATTTATTATTTTAAATGAAAATTATTTTTCTATGACATTTATTTAAATGAAATTCAAATTCAAATACAAATTTTAATTATAATCCATTTATATATGCATGAATCAATATTAATTCTATTTATCTTGAAAATTTTCAAATTAATTCCAAATTAAATTCTAGAATTTCAAATAAATTACTAATTTTAAATTGATAAAATTTGGGAATGTTACAGTTCATGGACGATTTCCCACGTAGGGAGGCGACCGAGTTCACCAATTTTCTCGGTGATGGTGGAGCTAGCTTTGGGGCATGTGGCGTCGACCTCCGATCGTCTTCAAGTTGGTTGAGGTGCGTGCGATAATTCATAGATGATGGTGACCATGGGTCTACTTACGTGCGTGTGTACTTGATGGAAGAAGAAAAGCAACGATCGGCCTGGATTTGAAGAAAGCAAGGTTCAAAAATAAAATGAAAATTGAAAATAAATTATATATAAATTTGTATAAACTTTGTAATGCCATAACTTCTTCATACGAGGTCCGTTTCTGACGAAACGAATTACGTCGGGTCCGTATTGACGAGCATTACATTTTAGAGCTGATTTGGAGTTGATTGGAGCTAGTGTAAATTTTGTGTAAAATTAAATGGCTATTTAATTTTATTCAGAATAAAACACTACAATTGCTATTGGAACCAATGTGAGTATAACTCACTCTTTCTGACTCGCTGATATTTTTATATAAGTGAGAATAAGTATTACTTATGATGATTGATGATTGTTTGGATGATATACGCTATATTTTATATATATATATTGATTGGTATTTGGATATATTGCTGCCTAGTGGAGTAGATGAGACCCTATACGTTCCCATGTATGAACGGATGACCCTTTGTACGCACGTCTGCCTTGAAGCGGACATTGTACACATATTCTCATATGTATATTTATTGCAGGTGACAGGTTGGAGGGATCCAAATAGATTCCTCACTAGCATTGAGTTTATTTACAGATATTGTGGTATATGTTGTTATCATACGATACATGATGTTTTGGATGCCGTGTTTGATGTATTTGATGTTGTTGCAGCATTGCGCCTATTTTTGAAATTTAAAAAATGTTAAAGTGATGATTTCGATTTAAAATGGATTTCCAAGTGATTTTGAAAATAGATGTTTTGTTAATTTTTGAATTGTTAAGTAAACAAATTTATTTTTAATAAATAAAAGTTATTATTTTTATGTTATAAAAATTATGATGATTTGGGAAATATAATTGAAATGTGATTTTTGAAATATGAAGTTAACTTTTTTGAAAATAGTTTAAATTGAGATTTTTAACTTATTATAAACGGCTTATATTTATAGGTTTATAAAATTGAATTTTTATAAATCAAAAGTGATGAAATCGTAAAGAATCTTTGTAAATGTTAAAATGAAGTTATAATCGGATTTTATAAGTGAATAAGATTTATAATTAATAAAGTTATAAAAAGAATTATTTTGGGAAATAAGAGAATTGTAAATGAACTAACTTATAATTTGGATTTTGGCATATAAATAAGAGATAAATGGAATCGGTTAATTAAGGGATTTTATATATGGAAGTTTTTATAAAATATAAATGTGAATTTGTAAACATTGTTTTATAAATGTGAAATCAATTTAAAATTGATAAACTAGATATAGAAGCTTTTTAAAGGAATTTCATCCACGATTTTGGACAGTGAATTATCCTTTAAATTAAATGTGCAATAGCAATGAATTTGGCAAGAGAATTTTATTCACGATTTTGGACAGTGAATAATCTTTTAAATTAAATGAATGTTTTGGGAAGTGATATTTTGTAAATGAAATTAAATAGTTTAAAGATGTTTTAAAAGGTGTTAATTATCGAATACATAGATTTCAACATTCATTGTTGAAATAGACGTTTCGAGAAGTACAGAAAATGATGGACTATAACACTATTGTTATAGTAAATGATTTTCGAAAGAAGATGTTTTGTATAGTATATGAGGTTTATATATCTATCTAATTTTCGAATCCCTATACTAGTGATCTTGGGTTGTCGTAACGATGTTTTACGCAATATTCGTTTTGACCCAAATAAATATGTTTAAAGAGAATGTTTTCCTTAATGAATAAAATATATACTTAATCATGATTTAAGTATATGTAATATTTTCTAAGTGTTGAAAATAAATTGATTTGTGAATTACTTATTACTAAAGAAGTATATGGAAATGTTTTCCAACATAGGATATTGAAATGGTTCTGAGAATATATCTTTTTAAAGATAGTTTGAAGTGATTATTTGGTAAGCGATTTAATTAATAAAAGATTAACTAAAAGGGCCTAGTGATTGCTTATGGCGTAAATATTTGTTTGTTTGCTTTGATAGTTAATTAACGGACTATTAAATTTGACCATTTTAGTTCCTCGACTTGATGTGGGAACTACTTAGTCGTACACTTAGTACGTAGCCTTCTGTGTAGGCTTGATTATCGTTTGTGTTGAGGATGTTGATTTGCATAGTGCAGAGTGTTAATCCAATCTATCGAGCTTCCTTCTTGGCCCGAAGGATAGCAAATTGAAAGTTAGAGATGTGATAAGTCTATGCAACTTAGTTTTTGTGTGAGTTTGAGAAACGCTTTTGCGTTTTTGGTGCGAAGAGACCGGGATAAGATTTATCTAAAAACCACTTCGGACCAATATTTATGCGACGATTGTGCAAGTTGCTTGTGATGATATTGATATTCCGGATTTTCACAGTGGGGGACTACTTGTTGATCTTTGGGATTAAAATCCCAATATACATATAGTAGCAGTAGTCTCTTCGTTATGAAATATCCAATACGAGGGCTATTCGCTACAAATCCTAGGGATTTTCCGACAGTATGTGGTAGGAAAGTACCTTCGGTTTGTCCTGTTCCTGGACAATTTGTATGGATGTTTGTCTGATTTTGCATTTCTAAGATTACGTACATTGGTTTTTACAAACGTACATCAGTGGTGGCGGAGAAGGCAACTTCTCTTAGCTTAACACCCTCCTTAAAGCGTATGAGCTTAAGGGTGGTATTTTTGTGGAAGGCAATTAGTAGTCAATGAAAATGGCCGTGTGGCATTCAAAGTGATGTGATATGTGATATGTGAAAGGTAATCGTTACCTCAGCCCTCATCAACCGAAAATGACCGAAATAGGGTTAGATGTAGCAAGGCTAAGTGGGTCGCTCGCATTAGGGTATGATCATCCTCTTCTTGATATATCTTTACACATTATGGCGTTTTGTATCTGATTATTATGGTTTGTATGCTAGAGAGCCCTCGAAACAGGTAGGTAATAATCAAAGGATGACATATTCGGTACTATCTAGTTATAGAGGTAGGCCGGTCTTATGTTGGTAGAGGGCAGATGTTCTGTGCCTCCGGACATCCATCTAGGGGTGTACCCATCAGAAGATAGTCCCTTTACCTGGTCATTTGTATGGAAATCCAAACTCTACTACGTACCTGTCATTTTATTTGTAGAACCTAGTATGATGGAATTTAATAATGGTAACAATTTCGGCTATTTTGAATATTATTTGTACAATAGACACTAGTATAATATAAGAGGATTGGATAGGAAATGTTTTAGTTATCGTAAGGTAAAAACATGTCCGTGTTTATGTGTGGGCGTGTCTTACGAGATACTTTTGTTTTGAAAGAAAAAGTTTGGTAATTTAATAAATGCAGTTGAGTGTGTTTCTTACGCTGGTTTACCAGACTGATCTGGGCATTCTTCCCCTTCAATGCTCGGGTCAGAAGAAAGTGTATTTACAAGTTTAGATTGGTACTTTTGAAGCTTCGGCAGGAGAGCTGGAGATCTTCATTTCGTATACATGTATCAATTTTGATTATCCGCCGCTTAGTTGTTTATATTATCAGCAATTGTGAGGACCAATTATTATAACTCTTCAGGCTGATGATTAGTGATTGATTGTTGAACTCTGATTGATGTATGTATATACAATTTCCATTTTGTAAAGATCATTGATATGATATTATATGTTTTCCGCAGCGATATGAGATTATGCATTGTTCTGTTTAGTTCTATCTTCTCTCTTTCTTCTCTTCTCTTCTCTTCTTCTCTCTTCTTTTCTTTCTCTTGACTTTCCGTCAGTCTATTCTTTTTGGGTCCAACTTGTGTGGTTTATTGTCGATTCAAAGGATACGCATTTGCAGGTTGTCACACGATTAATAGAACAAAGCTAAAGTAAACAAAATACCGTTGAATAAATAGCCAAATTGAGAATGTGAGCAAATATCTATATGGCTAAAATTGTTCAAGAAAAAGAACAAAGATGAAGAAGAGAAAATTAGCAAATAGATTTTCCACCACACTTTTACCCTCTCTTCTAGTCTCTATTTATATAATCAATTACTTAATGCCCAAGTTAACATTAGATGGCAAAAAATAATTTGATTAGCCAATTAGAGAGAGAAATAAACATACTCAAGTATTCCTATTAATTAGAGAAAACAAAATCTTCTCTTTCTTTCTTTTGCATATTCATTTCCCTCTATTTGTAATTTTGTATCATCAAAATTCAACACTCCACCTTGATGCAAATCACATATTTCCAACATATCGAGCATGCCATATCCAGATCTATCACAAATTCCCATATCTCAACCACACTAAATTACAAACCTCAACCACCGTCTACAAGTGATGCATCTCCCATATGAGGTGCACCACACAAATCTGGTATCAAAAACATTTGTAATACCACAAAGATTACCGTCTTTGTAACGACCCGGAATTTATGAACCCGAAAATTCCAGATAGTTAGGAAAGAATGAAAAGAGATATAAGAAGAAACAGAAACACAACACAGATTCTCACATTCGCAGCGGATCAAATATAATATCAAATAATACCAGTTTACAAAAGAATAATGTATCTGTCAATTACATTTTTATACATCAGCGTTACACACATACACAAACATTGGACATACACAAATCAACATATCTCAGATACATACAACAATATAATACGGCGGAAACACTCCATACGTTCCTGCCATCCAGCTCGCCTCCTGAGCTCCAGAACGTCCTTACGTGAAAATCTGTAATACTTGGTCTGATCCGAGCATTATATCAAAGTAACACCCGGGTCAGGCTGGAAACCAGCGTGAGTATACCCATCTAACATGAAATTCCCATACATAGAACTTATTTAAAATCCGGGGTAACTCGTATTAGTTTACACATTCACAATTTGTTATAGACATCACTTATTTCACACATCAATTTTCTAAGTATCAAAACTTAGATTAAATAGTTCGATTCACTTACATCATTTCATTCCATCCTATTGGTTTCATATATCAATCCATAAGAATCGAAGTGGTTTCGGGTATTAACCAATACCCGAGTCCGGTCTCTTCGAATCCAATGTCATCCTATCCCAATTATTTAAGTGATTAAATTTTGAATACTGGATGTCACTTTAACACAGCAATTCATCATAGATAACCACATTATCTTTATTCAACCCCAACATATCATATTACAAAAACATTTCATTTCACCAAGCTTCACAATCACATACCAGGAATGTCCAACAATCCAAAGCATTCAATCATTCATAAGCAAGATAAATTAGTCATACCATTTCTGATTTGTTTAATTACTACGAACGAATTAAATTAATTACTTTATTACTCATAAATCTTGCTTATTTAACATTAATTAATTATATTCAATTAATTAATCACCCCTTAATTATTCATCTTGATTAATCATCCTTGATTTTTCATTTTCCAATTACATTATGTAATTATCCTTAATTAATTACACAAATTAATTAAACCCAAAATTATTACCATTCCTCAAACAGTCTCATTCAGTAATTACCCACTAATTACTTCACTAAGTAATTATACTTTCTAAATCACATTAAGAAATTTTACTTAACACATAATCCAATGAATTTTTTTTAAAATTTAAACTAATTAATTAACTTAAACTAATCACATTAGTTTAATTAATTACCTTGGGAAATTAATTCCTCTAATTACTTCCATTATGTAATTATTAATTAACAACCTTAATTACGAATTAATTTATCCATGATTAATCAGTTAATCAATCCTTAATTACTTTTGATTAATCTTTAATTTTCCTTTTAATTTTTCATTTTTTATACATTACTCTCTTTTTAATTAATCACTCTTGATCAATTACTCTTTAATTACATTCAGTAATTAAACCATAATTATAGATTAATTATCCTTTAATTAATAACACATTAACCTTTAATTACTACCACTTAATTACTTTCGTAAAGTAATTAGCCTCTAATAATTACTCCTTCTTAATTACTTACATCGGAACCTTTAATTACCGATTTAATTAATCCAAATCATTAATCAATAAATAAATTAATTATCCATTTTAATCACAAATCATTTAATCTTTATTTATTTAAAGATAAAACATTTTTCTTATTAATGATCAAATTATCATTTAACAAAGCATTTAAAAACAATTTACCTTCACATTTACTTTCAAATTTCATTTTAAATTTAAGATTTAAAATGAGTACAAATTAACCTTAACAAGTTTAAAAACAATTTAAAACCCTTTTTATTTCACAAGTTAAAGAAATATTTATCTTACAAAGGAGTTTAAAAGAGTTTAAAAAAACCAAATTTATTTTTAGATTCAAATCAATTTGAAATACACTTTAACATTCAAGGTTGTTTTAAAACAATTCAAATTTAAAAACTTCCTTTAATTTCAAAACTGGAATACATATTTAAACCCTGATTTCGGATTTAACTTAGATTTAAATACATTACTTACATTATAAAATTTCATTTAAAATTCAAACCCCTTTAACCATTTTAAAGTAGTTAAAACAAATTATATTCAAAACTTTATTTTTATTTTGAAACTGAGATTTAAACTAAATTTAAATTAGATTTAAATTTTTATTTAAAACTTGTTTTAAAACCTTGCTTTATAATTTAAACTTTAGGTTTAAATTTCAAACAAACACGTTTCCTTTAAAACCTGTAATTTCAACGACTACCCGAGCCACCATCAAAAGACTTCGAGTCAAAACGTAACTGACTTCGGGCGAATCACCTAATTACTTCGAAGAAACTCGAGTATACTAAAACCCACAAACCAAAACATCACCAGAAAATAGAACGTGCACCGTGCACATGCACGGTGGCACTGATCGACTTCGATCATCCACGATGATCTCCTCAAGTCTTCAATCACCTTCATACCTCTCTCGATCATCAGATCACCACCCAAACTCGAGTTCGAAGTTCGAGCTTCACAAACCAAACCTGGAACAACGGAAACCTCCTTCAGCCAAAATCTGGAAACTGCCTCGCCTCCGCAACCTCGACCACCAGAAGGTCGGCAACTCCAGCCACACATTCGCCATCTACCCTGCTATCATCACCCAAAACTCGTAGCACTCGATCAATCCTATAAGCCCTAGTGATCAATTTTACCTAGCCTAGTTAAACTAAGGTTCCAGACTTCAAACAACAACCACCACCTCCACACTAAATTACACCATCATCAGATAATTTTTCCATCAACACCGATCACTCCTCCACCTCCAGGAGGAATCTCGACCCCTCCGATCATTTAGATCAATAGGGACAACCCAAAATGCATAATTCAGACAACCCTAAACTGCTCTCTGATTCTAATACTAGAATTTGTGATTTTTATTTAAAAATCATGATTTTGTTTAGGGATTTGATTTATAACCCTGAATCCATGAATTACTAAATTTGGATTTTGACTTAGCTTAAGCATTCCTGTAGTTATGGTTTCTAGAGCCAAATAAATGTTATTTTGGCTTAATTTAAAAACTCTAAAATAAAGTTTAAAGTGAAACAAACAAGTTTCATTAAAATCTTAAGTCTAAACAAAGATCAAATTAAAATATTTTGAATTTAAATTAAAATATGAACCTGAGAACTATAAAACAGAGAGTGTTCAGACACAACAGACATGCAACCATGCATGAGTGTATTCACAGATATCATACAACACATATTCATTTAAAATTAACTAGCATGTTACCAAATTTACATACTTAAGTTTTAAAAAGTGAAGTTACTCACCTGTAAAAAAAAGAAGTTTGAACAGAAAACAATTCTGTTTTGGAAAAAACTGCTACTTGATCTTCCTTTAAATCTTCCTGCTATTATTTAGTTTGAGTTATTTTTTTTGAGTTTGTAAATTGGTGATGTTTTTTTTTTTTTTTCTGGTTTGCTAAGTTGTGAACGAAAAGGGACAAGGGGATATACATATATAGAAAGCAAGTTTTGCACAGTGGTAGGCTTTACTGGTACAAGATGTTTTTCTCTTCTTTTTCTTGCCTCCTTCTTTGACCAGACAAAAGTTTTGTGGAAAATGAAATGATTTTTATCATTCGAAATGACTTGTTTTTGTGCTGAGCTGATAGTATTAAATGCAATGTTTCCTTACAAGTTAACATATTTATCCCATTGATTTTTGTTGTACATAGATATTTTTTGTTTTTTTGCCTTGCATATATAAAATTTACATACATTCATACTTGTCTGGTTTTGCTTTGCTTAATATAAAATTGTTATAGTTATTTTTTTATAGTTTTAACTTATGTATTTACTTTATGTTTTCATAATTCTATAGAAGTTACCTTATATACTTATTTCTATTTATAACATAAATCCTTGTTTTTATTTCTATTATGCTTAACTATTAAACACTTTATTTATATTCATATACTTTCATACTTATATTTAATATTGATAAGATTAATTTTATTTTAAACATTATTATTTAGCTTACATCCATATATATATTTAAATTAAATGTAAGGTAGAGCTTTTAATTAAATTGAATATGATAGTTTTATTGTAAATATTTTTGAAAGATTTTATTTTAAATTTTCAAATCATAGCTGTTTTTCAAAATGCATATATATGTATATAAATTAATGGTAGAGGCTAAAAACCTTATTTATTATTTATTTTCTTTTTTCTTTTTTTTTAAATGATGAGTTGTATTCTAATTAATTTGATTACATGCTTATTAAAATAATATTGTCAAAATCCGGGGTCGTCACATTCCTCCCCCCTTTTGAATCTTTTCGTCCTCGAAAAGGAACGAAGCCAGAATTATTAAAATGCTTAAAATCAGATAAATTTTTTTTGATCATTTTTAAACTACTTTAAAATCTATATAATATTACTAAAATAGTTTTTATACAAATACTTTTATAACTCGATGTTTCGACAAGTCCATCCTTGTTCTCACGGAAATTCGGTTATACGTTGATCATGCGTACGATTGAAAATCTATAAGTGCTTGGCAGACCCGTTTCCAACATCCAGTGAAAATATTTTGAAGAAAATAATTTTATTAAAACTACAGAAAATAGTTTTTTTTTGAAAATAGAGGAAATATCTTTGGTGAGAATGCTCTGGAAATCATCACCCCCATCCATGGTCGCAGTTAAATCCTGAGTTACGTTGCCATCGCAGCAAAAGTCCGTGTAACTATAGGCACTCCGCGCCCCTCGATTACGCTATGGAACCCATAACAGATCACGGTTACATTTTAGGGTTACGTTGCCATCGCAGCAAAAGTCCATGTAATTGTAGGCATCAGCGCTCTCGATTTTCGCTGTAAAAATTGAAACTTCTCCACTCTCACATAGGTCGCAGTCTACCAATGTAAAATCAAACGTAGACTGTTGGCTCTCAGCGGCACACACGACTTTCGCTATGTTACCATAGGTCACAGTCTACCGATATAAAATCAAAGGTAGACTGTTGGCTCTCAGCGGCACACACGACTTTCGCTATGTTACCATAGGTCGCAGTCTACCGATATAAAATCTAACGTAGACTGTTGGCTCTCAGCGGCACACACGACTTTCGCTATTGTTTGCAGTAGATCGCAGTGACACCGAGTTACACTGTCGTCACAGCATAACCCAAATGCCTCTGTAGGCATCAGCGACCTCGACTTCCGCTACACACTACACATAATCCTCAGGAACTAGTTTTGTCCGGTCTCCTCACAGGATCAACTTTAAAACCCCCCTTAGGTTTCAAGGCAGTACCACCCTGTGGTACTCATGAGAAGTTCATTTCAAGGGAGCGCCTTTTTCTCCAGAGCCATTTTCAAAACACTTTATACTATACACATAGTATCTTCCAAATCATACACCTAGTATGATCTCATACAAAGCTCCTTTACACAAAATCGATTATCCCAAATCGATAATTCTCAAACTAGGCTTTCCAAATCCAATATTGATTTTACCCAAAAAAATTCAAAAGCCTTTCCAAATCTAAAGGTTCCCAAAACCTTTTTCGAAATCATTCTCACAAGATCCTTTATATATATATATATATACACACACACACAAACTTTGAAAAATATTTGGATCATTTCAAATTTGTATAAACCCCCTTTATACTTCAAACACTTTCAAAATCCTTTTCTTCCGACAATAGATTCAATAAGGGGAGGTTTATCTTATATAATAAAGATATATAACTTTGTTTATGCCAAATCAAATATTCAAATTTGATTACTCTATAGATCGCCTACCAAATTTCTTACTTTCAAAAAGTAAGTTTTTACCATAGAAATATCAAATTTCCACTTTACTTCATCATATATTTCACAAAATATACCTTTCATTTTAAAAACCATTTCACATTTCTTATTCACAAATTCCCAGTATCAATTTCATTCAAACCCGTATATCATCCATATGCTATACCCATCCGATCGCTCACTCGAACACATAATTTCACTTCGAAATAGTATCGTCCACCCGACTTCCTAGTGTGGACTCAGATCGGGTTTCTTGATCAGAAACCGTCATTCTCCTTGCATAGCCATAACTATGATAGAGAATATCCAGAACCAATCAACAATCCATATCCAGGTTCGCCGTTGAAAATCGAGTGAAAAATCCCAACTCGGATCGATATAACTATCTCGAAATTCTGCGCTCGAATCTGCATCAAATTGCTATGCAAACAGAATAATATACGTACATCCTACGTACATATATTCATTGATTATCAACTAAATCAATTTCTCTTTCTATTCACATTTGATTTAATTTCTATCCACTTACTCACATTTGCCTCAATTTCATTTGGATTATCACTTTGATCCTTATCTCAAATGGATATTCAATCATAACCAGATTGAGCTCTGTCCAACTTAAATTTAGAAAATAATTCGAAAGGTTAGTTGAAAAATAATTATTAGTTTGCAAAATATCTGTAAAATGGTTAAGAAATTGTAAAATAGTTGGAAAATAGTTAAATAGTTATAATAAATGTTAATTAATTGCAAAATAGTTGTAACATAGTAATTAATTTGTAAAATAGTTGAGAAACAGCAATTGGTTGATAAAATAGTTAAATAGTTCCAAAAGTAGTTGCAAAACAAATATAAGATAGTTTGGGTTTTAAAAAGAAAGTTGTATAGTAAATAAATAGGAAAATAGATTTAAAACAGTTTATATTAAAATATTTTATTTTGAAAAATAGTTCAGAGCCAAACTGTTCAATTCCCATTCTCCATTGCCCATCAATTTCCCATCACTTCAAATTTAATTTCCATTCCCATTTAAATTGACTCAATTCTAATTTGAATAACTTCAATTTCCCTTGAACTTGATTTATCCCCAATTCAAGTTGAATTAACCTCAATTTCTTTCCAAATTCAAATCAAATTCCATTTGATTTCATATTCACTTTAATTACAATTCCTAAATTATTCAAATTAATTTAGACTAATTTCAAATTGAATCCACTTTTCAAATCATTTCAATTTCTATGAATTAGTCCCAATTCCCATTTCAAATTTTAAACTCCACATTGATAGTCTTGTAAGTTCAAAACTTATCACCCTTGGTACCACATCTCATTTCAAATTTTAAACTCAACATTTAGAGTTTATTTCAAACCATTTTTGATATTGTGCACATTCCCCATATATACATAATATTTTCTTTACACACTAAGTTATCCTTAAATTTTAAGCCACTTTGGTTTTTAATTCAAATCAAATTTTCAAACAACCCATTGTTTGCAACAAGTCCCTTTTATTCAAATAATACTTGTTTATTATTTCTTTTAGCATTTTGAAACAAATTCCAAATTTTCTGGCTTAGATTTAAACTTCACAATCTAGATCATCTTCAGTTCCAAATTATAAATCATACTTACCCAAATGTCTTATTTTCTTAAAACATTTCGTTATTAAATACAACAACTATTTATGATAATAACCAAGATTATCATATCTGGAAATCAGTTCATTATTATCTTATTTTGAAACTCTTTCCAATTTTAAGATTTTACTTTCAGTTTGAATCCATTTCAAACTTATCTTTATTTAATTTCAAATTCGTTGTATTTCTATTACCACTTAATTTAATTCCAATAATTTAACGACCAATTTCCTTAATATTTATTAAAAAAAATATTGCCTTATATCAAAATATATTCTTATATAAAATCATTTAAAATCTTTTTATAAGAAAATAACAAGTATGCTCTCATACACACACACACACACTCAACTCATTCTAGGGCACCGTTGACCCTATCCTTAATGAGTAATCACACCAGACTGTTGGCTCTCGCTTAACCTTTCAGCTCTGATACCAAATGTAACGACCTAGAATTTCTGAACCCGAAAATTCCAGATAGTTAGGAAAGAAAGAAAAGAGGTAGAAGAAGAAACAGAAACACAACACAGATTCTTACATTCGCAGCGGATCAAATATAATATCAAATAATATCAGTTTATAAAAGAATATTATATCTGTCAATTACAATTTTATACATCAGAGTTACACACGTACACAAACACTGGACATATACAAATCAACATATCTCGGAAACATACAACAATATAATACGGCGGAAACACTCCATACGTTCCTGCCATCCAGTTCGCCTTCTGAGCTCCAGAACGTCCTTACTTGAAAATCTGTAATACTCGGTCTGACCCGAGCATTACATCAAAGTAACAACTGGGTCAGGCTGGAAACCAACGTGAGTAAACCCATCTAACATGAAATTCCCATACATAGAAGTTATTTAAAACTCGGGGCAACTCATATTAATTTACAAATTCACAATTTGTTATAGACATCACTTATTTCAGACATCAATTTTCTAAGTACAAAACTTAGATTAAGTAGTTCAATTCACTTACATCATTTCATTCCAGCCTATTGGTTTCACATATTAATCCATAAGAATCGAAGTGGTTTCGGGTATTAACCAATACCTGACTTCGGTCTCTTCGAATCCAATGTCATCCTATCCCAATTATTTAAGTAATTAAATTTTGAATACTGGATGTCACTTTTACACAGCAGTTCATCATAGATAACCATATTATCTTTATTCAACCCAACATATCATATTACAAAAATATTTCATTTCACCAAGCAGCACAATCACATACCAGGAATGTCCAACAATCCAAAGCATTCAATCATTCATAAGCAAGATAAATTAGTCATACCATTGCTGATTTGTTTAATTACTACTAATGAATTAAATTAATTACTTTATTACTTATAAATCTTGCTTATTTAACATTAATTAGTTATATTCAATTAAATAATCACCCTTTAATTATTCATCTTGATTAATCATCCTTGATTTTTCATTTTCTAATTACATTATGTAATTATCCTTAATTAATTACACAAATTAATTAAACCCAAAATTATTACCATTCCTCAAACGGTCTCATTCAGTAATTACCCACTAATTACTTCACTAAGTAATTATACTTTCTAAATTACACTAAGAAATTTTACTTAACCCATAATCCAATGATTTTCTTTTTAAAATTTAAACTAATTAATTAACTTAAACTAATCACATTAGTTTAATTAATTGCCTTGGGAAATTAATTCCTTTAATTACTTTCATTATGTAATTATTAATTAACAACCTTAATTATGAATTAATTTATCCATGATTAATCAGTTAATCAATCCTTAATTACTTTTGATTAATCTTTAATTTTCCTTTTAATTTATCATTTTTATTTATTACTCTCTTTTTAATCAATCACTCTTGACCAATTACTCTTTAATTACATTTAGTAATTAAACTTTAATTATAGATTAATTATCCTTTAATTAATAACACTAAGTGATTAACCTTTAATTACTACCACTTAATTACTTTCATGAAGTAATTAGCCTCTGATAATTACTCCTTCTTAATTACTTACACTGGAACCTTTAATTACTGATTTAACTAATCCAAATCATTAATCAATTAAATAAATTAATTATCCATTTTAATCACAAATCATTTAATCTTTATTTATTTAAAGATAAAACATTTTTCTTATTAATGATCAAATTATCATTTAACAAAGCATTTATAAACAACTTACCTTCACATTTACTTTCAAATTAGATTTTAAATTTAAGATTTAAAATGTTAACCTTAACCAGTTAAAAAACAATTTAAAACCCTTTTTATTTCACAAGTTAAAGAAATATTTATCTTACAGAGGAGTTTAAAAGAGTTTAAAATAAACCAAATTTATTTTCAGATTCAAATCAATTTAAATACACTTTAGCATTCAAAGTTGTTTTAAAACAATTCAAATTTAAAAACTTCCTTTAATTTCAAAACTGGAATACATATTTAAACCCTGATTCCGATTTAACTTAGATTTAAAATCTTACTTACATTATAAAACTTCATTTAAAATTCAAACCCCTTTAACCATTTTAAAGTAGTTAAAACAAATTATATTCAAAACTTTATTTTTATTTTGAAACTGAGATTTAAACTAAATTTAACTCAGATTTAAACTTTGATTTAAAACTTGTTTTAAAACCTTGCTTTACAATTTAAACTTCAGGTTAAAATTTCAAACAAACAGGTTTCCTTTAAAACCTGTAATTTCAACGACTACCCGAGCCACCATCAAAAGACTTCGAGTCAAAATGTACCTGACTTCGGGCGAATCACCTAATTACTTCGAGGAAACTCGAGTATACTAAAACCCACAAACCAAAACTTCACCAGAAAATAGAAAGTGCACTATACACATGCACGGTGGCACTGATCGACTTCGATCATCCACGATGATCTCCTCAAGTCTTCAATCACCTTCATACCCTCTCTCGATCATCGATCACCACCCAAACTCGAGTTCGAAGTTCGAGCTTCACAAACCGAACTTGGAACAACGGAAAACTCCTTCAACCAAAACCTAGAAACTGCCTCGCCTCCGCAACCTCGACCACCAGAAGGTCAGCAACTCCACCCACACATTCGCCAACTACCCTACTATCATCACCCAAAACCTCGTAGCACTCGATCAATCCTATAAGCCGTGGTGATCGATTTTACCTAGCCTAGTTAAACTAGGGTTCCAGACTTCAAACGACAACCACCACCTCCATACTAAATTTCACCATCATCAGATAATTTTTCCATCAACACTGATCACTCCTCCACCTCCAGGAGGAATCTCGACCCCTTCGATCATTTAGATCAACAGGGATAACCCAAAATGCATAATTCAGACAACCCTGAACTGCTCTCTGATTCTAATACTAGAATTTGTGATTTTGTTTTTAAAAATCATGATTTTGTTTAGGGATTTGATTTATAACCCTGAATCCATGAATTACTAAATTTGGATTTTGACTTAGCTTAAGCATTCCTGTAGTTATGGTTTCTAGAGCCAAATAAATGTTATTTTGGCTTAATTTAAAAACTCTAAACTAAAGTTTGAAGTGAAACAAACAAGTTTCATTAAAGTCTTAAGTCTAAACAAAGATCAAATTAAAATATTTTGAATTTAAATAAAAATATGAACCTGAGAACTATAAAACAGCGTGTTCAAACATAACAGACATGCAACCATACAAGAGTGTATTCACAAATATCATACAACACATATTCATTTAAAATTAACTAACATGTAACCAAATTTACATACTTAAGTTTTAAAAAGTGAAGTTACTCACCCGTAAAAAAAAGAAGTTTGAACAGAAAACAATTCTGTTTTGGAAAAAACTGCTACTTGATCTTCCTTTAAATCTTCCTGCTATTATTTAGTTTGAGTTATTTTTTTGAGTTTGTAAAATGGTGATGTTTTTTTTTTTGGTTTGCTAAGTTGTGAACGAACAGGGACAAGGGGATATACATATATAGAAAGCAAGTTTGGTACAGGGGTAGGCTTTACTGGTACAAGCTATTTTTCTCTTCTTTTTCTTGCCTCCTTCTTTGACCAGACAAAGTTTTGTGGAAAATGAAATGATTTTTATCATTCGAAATGACTTGTTTTTGTGCAGAGATGATAGTATTAAATGCAATGTTTCCTTACAAGTTTAACATATTTATCCCATTGATTTTTGTTGTACATAGATATTTTTTGTTTCTTTTTGTTTTTGTTTTGTTGCCTTGCATATACAAAATTTACATACATTCATACTTGTCTGGTTTTGCTTTGCTTAATAAAAAATTGTTATAGTTATTTTTTTTATAGTTTTAACTTATGTATTTACTTTATGTTTCATAATTCTATAGAAGTTACCTTATATACTTATTTCTATTTCTAACATAAATCCTTGCTTTTATTTTTATTTTAAGCTTAACTATTAAACGCTTTATTTATATTCATATACTTTCATACTTATATTTAATATTGATAAGATTAATTTTATTTTAAAAATTATTATTTAGATTACATCCATATATATACTTAGATTAAATGTAAGGTAGAGCTTTTAATTAAATTGAATAAGATAGATTTTATTTTAAATTTTCAAATCATAGCTGTCTTTCAAAATGCATATATATGTATATAAATCAATGGTAGAGGCTAAAAATCTTATTTATTATTTATTTTGTGTTTTTTCTTTTTTTAAATGATGAGTTGTATTCAAATTAATTAGATTAAATGCTTATTAAAATAATATTGCCAAAATCTCGGGTCGTCGCAGTCTTGTATTTTTGGATTTTGCAATTAGACACCCGTCTATCACTCAATTTTAATCAGTACCTGATCACTATCGATCCCTCGAGCATCATCAATATAAAAACCCCTGTCTAAAATATGATCCTCATTGCTAGAATCATGAGCAGTGACCACATTAACCTTTTCACCTTGTTGTGGACTAGGTCCTTCAACCGTCACTCACTTTCCATTGTCGACTATAGAACCAACCAAGCTATAAAGGTTTCCTTCTTCCAATACTCCCTCATCCTTACACAATCACCTTTCTTCACTCTCAAAACTTCAGCTTGAGTCTCATAAGCGCAACCACGATGATCCAACTGACCGAGAGAAATAAGATTATGCAAACAAGTGGGTACATGTCTCACCCCACAGACTTCTCTTACCACACCATCATGCATACGAAATCGGATAGTTCCGATACCAAAAATCGGTAGTTCTTCTCCATTGGCTATCCTAATCATGCCGACACTCTTCTCATAAGAAAAAAACAATTCACATCTCTATAAATGTGAAAATTGGCGCTTGAATCTATCTTCCAAGGCTTATTTTCACTAAAGAGGACATCACAAGAAGCATCACTATCGGTACCTTCAGCAAAACTTGCATGAGCATCACTATTAGTATCATCGTGCGTAGCCTTTTTCTGATCTCTTTTATAACCATAATACTTACTGCGTATGTGACCTTTCTTATTGCAATAATGACAAGTGATAACACCTTTTCCATTAGCGTCCTTCTTCTTCCAAATTGTATCATTCTTCGAGTCCCTTGCCACCATAGCCTCACTTTGAATTGATTTCATACCTGACCCTTTTCTTCTAAGCTCCTCATTCAAAAGACTGCTTTGAATAGTTTCCAAAGAGATGGTTCCATTAGAATTGGATTACTCAATGAAACAACCAAAGTTTCTCAACTTTCTGAAAGCGAACTCATTAATAAAAGAGCTTGTAACTCATCATCAAATTTGATCTTCATATTTTCGAATTAATTAATTACATCTTGAAATTCATTCAAATGCTCGACAACCGACTTCCCTTCATCCAATCTCAGTTGTACCAAATTTCGAACCAGAAAAGCCTTACTAGTAGCACTCTTTGACTTATACAAAGATACCAACTTGTCCTACAAAGCCTTCGTGAATTCACAACTAGCCACATGATGGAAAACTGAATCATCAAGATACTGGCGAATCAAAGAAATCGCCTTTTTATCCATCTTCTTCCATTTTCCCTCATCTACATCAGATAGCTTCTTTCCATCTCCATCAATCGGATCATGAAGATCATTGAGGTACATAACATCCTCCATCTTAGGCTTCCAAATATCCCAATTTTTTCCATCCAAGATAGCTATCTTTGAAAATGAAATCATATCCGACATCAATAATTTTTCAAACCAAAATTACTTTAAGCTTTACGATGATCTGTGCTTTGATACCAAACTGTTATGAAAATAGTAGTGCTTTGTGGGAGCTTTTATCAACGGATCTTTGTCACCCAAATCACAAAGAGATAACTTGGATTGAGAACAAGACGGAATTGAAATCTAAACGCAATAATACAAAATATTCCACCCAACCACCTACTTTATTGACTCATCGAATTTTTTTTACAATTAATAGAACAAAGCTAAAGTAAACAAAATACCATTGAATTAATAACCAAATTGAGAAAGGTAGAAAATATCTATATAGCAAAAATTGTTGGAGAAAAAGAACAAAGATGAAGAAAAGAAAATTAGCAAATAGATTTTCCGCCACACTTTTACCTTCTCTTCTAGTCTCTATTTATATAATCAATTACTTAATGCCCAAGTTAACATTAGATGGAAAAAAATAATTTGATTAGCCAATTAGAGAGAAAAATAAACATAATCAAATATGCCCATTAATTAGAGGAAACAAAATCTTCTCTTTCTTTCTTTTGCATATTTATTTCCCTCTATTTGTGATTTTCTATCATCAAAATTTAAAACTTAAGTCATTTGAAGAAGCCATTTCATCAGCTCTAATAGTACTCAGAGTAGATGTTCGTATAACTTCAAATTTAAACACTGCACTTAAAATTCAGGGGTGTTAAAGTAACAAACAAAAGTTACAATAGGTTTTATGAAGCTATAGAACTCTACTTCTCCTCTCCAAATTAGCAACATATACCTCATAACTTCCATATTAAGAAGTCAAATTTGACCATAATTGGTTGTAAAAACATAAATTTACAGATTTATAGATTGTAAATACAGAATTAAAATCATGCTACAATTTGTTCTCAAGTTTAGCTATAAGCAATGATAAACAAATAAATGTAAACAAATTAAAGTTTGAACTTGTATTCATGAAAAAAACAAAAATCACAAAACTAATCATGAGTATGAACATACTTGTAGGCAAACTTAATGTGATACAAAACATTTTAATGACAAACAATACTAAATAAAATTGCAGAATACATACCTTGAATCCTTCCGTATGTAGAAAGTATATAAACAAGATATTAAATACGAGCATTGCGACATGCACTTCTCGCGTGATGAAGACACATGAATTGTTTTTCTACAAATTGTATTTGCTTAATACGTTTAAAATAAAATGATTTCTATAAATATTTAGTCATATGTTTGTGTTGAATCATACCTAGTTAATTTAAATTTTTATTTCTAAGTTGTAATTCTATTTTTTTTTAAGTTTAAATTTTTTATTCATATTACTAATTATATAAAAATTAATTTGTAAAGCAATTTATTTGTTAGATTCATATTTTATGTAATATTAAGACTTGATAAATATTTGTATAGCAAATTTTGAATTTGCAGAGGAAGATTAACTTTACATCCTATTTTTAAGAGATGCTAAATCTTAATAATAATATTTGCAGAGAAACATTTTTGATATTTCATGCTGACACCAAAAGAGTGTGGCGAAAAATATATTACAACTATTAATAAAGAAATACACATAAACGTATTTTTGGAACTTTGCGATCGGACCGAAAAATTGTATTTCTATTCTAACTATTAATAAGCGTTACGGCACGTGCTTCCCGCATGATGAAGAATGCCGAATTGTATTTGTACAAATTGTATTTATTTAATATGCTCAAAATAAAATGATTTTCATATATATTTAGTCATATTTTTGTGTTGAATTATACGTAGGTAATTTGAAATTTTATTTCTAAGTTGCAATATCTAGTTTCTTGTAAGTTTAAATTTTTATTGATATCATTAATTAATAAAAAGGAAATTTGTAAAGTAGTTTATTTGCTAGATCCTAATTTTAAGTGATATTAAGACTTAGTAAATATTTGTAGAGGAAATTTTGAATTTGTAAAAGAAGCTCAATTGTGAGATCCTAATTTTAAACAATACTAAATTTTAATTATATTTGCAGAGAGGCATTTTTGGTATTTCATGCTGATACCAAAAAAGTGTGATAGCAAATATATTACTACTATTAATAAAGAATTACATATAAAGGGCAATTTTGAAAGTTTGTGGTCAAATCAAAAGTTTGCACTTCCAAACCAACTATTAATACAGATAGGAAGAAATTAGAGAACTGTAAAGACTTTTATGTGAAGAAATCCACATATATTAAATTCACATTTTTTTAAAGTTATATTTTTTCTAAATCATTGTGTCGAAATGTCTCGTTTTGTTGTTTAAGAATCCCTATCAATAATGTTAGCCAGATGCATCGATTAGAACTTTTAAAACACTCGACAGACAAATTAACACCAAAATAATATATTAAAATATTTTTAAATCATTTGGCACAATCCAATTCATATTTTTATTAAATAATTTACTTCTTAGAAATAAAATATTAAATTTCAAAATTTATATGTATGTTTAATTCAAAAATCATAAATAAGAATAAAAATCGTCACACATTTTCCATAAAATCAAATAAGTATAGATACAATGGTACATACATTTTTAAACAAACAAACAAACGCCTTCAGCAGAAAGCTATCTATCGATTTTCAATGTGCAACTCTGATCACTACTGGTTCACTACATTCATATTCAAGCCACATAGAGGCTATTCACCTTCCTTAATGCCAACACTACTACTTTGGCTAACAACTCATTATTTCACAACCTCCATCAACAACTTAAATTCCATAGAGAGATTGACACACAAATATGATAGGGATAAAATAATATAGATAGTAAGAAAAATAGCAAGTACATCCCTAGATGACTATCCCAGTAATCATCGTATACTTCTATTATTGTTAAGTTTAAACAGTAATCTACCACACACCCATGGAGACAGGGTCTCTAAGCCTGATCCAAGGTCAAGACTCATGTCTCTTATATATAATGTATTATTCTAAATCTATGATGATACTAAGTGTAACACCCCGACCTCTATACCCATACCATTCAAGAGTACTACAAAGTAATACTGTCAAATAATAAGTAGAATGAGATGATATGAGATACAGACATAAATATTCCCTAGGGCTAATACTAGTATGTATTATAACATCGAATAAATAACTTACCTATATGTACGCAATATCAGCACAAAGCAATAAACACATGTACCTCCAAAATAGAACAATACACAATGTACAGTAAATAATAGGTATCCTACATGAGTCTATACAATACAAATTAATTACGACAATACTGAATAACTAATCTCCTTTATGCCCCAAATAATAGAACCTGGTCTCAGCATCCCTGTACCTGAAATATCTCAGACTGACTAAAGTATTATACGCAACGCATGGGTCAAACTATGTCTATAATGATGGGAAATATGAAATATGTGAAATTAACGAAGGTTTAATATTACTAATCAGTGGCATTAACAAGTTCAAATATCTCAAAATAACAACCACTACAATTCACATAATAAAGTCTCATCACCCATATAAAGAATACCACTCGAAAATCATTAAATCAACGTCAAATGAGTGAATCATCCATATTTAAAATCATCATCAAAATTGATTTATATTAAATATGAGATAGCCTAACAAATCGTCCAAACCCTATCCAATATCTTACAAATCGTAAATATAAATCATCTACAAACCAAAACATCAAAAATAGAGGAGGCTATCCTTAAAATACCAAATCATTAAAGAGTATGGATATATGGGGACTGCCTACACTTTAGACTCAACCAGTCTCTAGCCTTTTCAACTCACTGTATGAAAGGGACATATATGTCACTCCACTACACATATATATACCATGAATCTAATAGGAAACTAACAGCCGCTTACCACAAGCCTGCTCCAGGAACACAGATCTACTGGCCAACCGTAGAGTCACCATCTATTCTTATACTCATCAAGGTATATGCTAATCTACTACTCTCATTTATCCTAAACTAGATAAGGAGACTAACAGCTGCCTACCGCAAGCCTGCTCCAGAAATACAGGTCTACTCGCCAACCATAATGTAACGGTCTATTCCTTCAGTCTTCAATTACCTCAATTGATATCATAACCCCATCCACCAGTGTTTCGTCTACACAAAGCCCCAGCCATGACCCTGTTTTCCCCTACTGGTAACAAACTGCTGGCCTAAACGACACAAGGGACTATGCACAACAACCCATCTACTACTACCAATATAATGATGCACATCAAAGGGACGTATAACTATAATGTTGCAGATCAGGGGAACAACTCCACAATCAGTCCGCTAGAGTGGATACTGGCCAATCTGGTTTATCTCGAAAAATATAGAAAGCTGGACACAATGTGGATGGCCATATAGTACTCATACCCTATAGCTACACATATCTCTAATGGTAGGCCAACATGCAGCTCTTAGAAGCCAACATCTAATAATACGATACTCCTCACCGAATATTACATAAACACATGAGTGTAATTCCCATTTTATTGACATTTACTTATAATGAATAATCAATCAAATAACATAATGGCGTCCCACACCACCGCATGTTATTCAAATAATTATTCAAGGCTCGTAAACTACATTAGATCCACGCTAGATATCGATATACGACAAGTCCAATGAATAACTAGAAAAGTGTCACCGAAAGTCTCATACTAAACAGTATCACTAAACCATTTATTCAAATTTCTTATCACATAGAAATGAAATCTCACAAAATCAAATATAAAGATGTCATCATCGTATCACATCAAAATCATCAACTAAAACTATATCAATAGTGAATCACTCATTTCATCGGGATCAATATAGAGAAGATAAGAAATCAAAAATTAGAAATTAATATAAAAATAGATTATTCAAATAGATAAACATAACAACCAACAACTCAATATTTAAAAAATGAATCATTTATAACAAAAAAAATACTAAGAAATAAATAACGAATATGTATTAAATCCTATTTTCAACCTAAATTCTTATATATATATATATATATATATATATATATATATATATATATATATCAAAATTCCATAATCATTTAACAAAACAAAATAATTATAGAAAATATTCTTACTTTTCAATAATCAAGTAATAACCTCAAATATATTTATAAATCACTAAAATAATTCTTTTTAATTTAAACCACAATTTATAATTCAAAACATTCACTATAAATTCAAATCTCTAATAGCTCTTTTTGAAGATCATTTTATTTTATAGTTGCTTTTATGTATTTATAAATATACTTTAATTTAATTTTAAAATATCATAATAATCATTTGATGCTTTCAAAAATATTTTAAAACAAAAATCTAATTAAACGTCCAAAAATATGAATTTATAGAGCAAAATTTCCAAAATCAAAGATCAAATTATCAATATAAATTAATCAAGTTGCCGAGCTAAATTGCATCAAATTTCTGCCATTTATACATTATATGCACAATATAAATAGTTACATAAATTAAAATCCAAACGGATATCATCTCCTTTGCATTTTAGACATCCGACAAACACAAAACTCTAATATTACACAATCGATTCTATGTCATAAGATAACAATTCAATTTTCATCAAAATAAAACTAAACAAATAGATATCTGGGTGGTTATGCATAAATAATGATATAAACATAATTGTAAGTGAGATAACTCATCGAATTTGCTGAAAGAAGACTTATAGCCTCTATCAGTCCAATCGTCATCGCAACCTAAAGTCATCGCTGCCTTTAATTGCACCATTGCCTCTCATGTCACCTACTCCACTTTCGTTCATCTACAATAAATGCTAGCGTAGTCACAAAAGCATGGACATCTCTAAGTTTTATCCTCCACATCGTTCCTCCATGACATGGCCGAGCATATCCGAATGATTGCACGTCCTCCACTTGAATTGCGAAAAGCCACTAGGCCATAGTGCTCCTCGTCGCGATGAGAAATTGCGATGCTCCAGGTTGCACGCGTTTCCATCACAGCATGAGGTCGCTATCCCAATCCCAGACGTAAACACGAGCTCTCCCCTTGACCTCGATCGCTTCCCCAGATCACACCTTCATAAGGGATTACCTTTTTTTCTTTCTTCGATGTTATTTCAAAATTAGGGGATTAGGTCATGGTTTTAGATCAATAGGAGAAATGGAAAGCTCAGGCTTACCTTTGAAAATTAAAGTGTATTCTGGACATGAAGAGAGAAAAAATTAATTTGCGCTGGAATTGATTTTGGACCTTATTTTTAATCCATTTAATTTTATGATTAATTTCCTTTGCATTTTAAATTTAAATAATATTTATTATCATTTATTTTATAAATATACATCAACCCTATTTAAATAGATTTACAGTTCACTTTACCATTATATTTCAGTAACCATATGACAACACATTTTTATTTTTATTTAATTTTTTATCATATTATTGCTAAATAAATTTATTTTTAACAATTTCAATCATATAGAATTTATTTACACTTTAAAGTATTAAAATATTTATACTTAATTTAAACATTTTATTCAGTTTCAGTTTATTATCTTAAAATAATTTATTAATTATATTCAATTTATTAAAATAAATCTCTTGTTAAATAGAATACAAATAAATAACGATATATTTTTAAAATAATAATTATTAAAATCGAATTTGAACATTTTTGTTTTAATTAAATTTACATACAGTACTGGCATTGAAAACTGGATTGTTACACTTAACCTTTCTAATATTGTAAGAACATCTACTATGTATAATTAAAATAGTCTACTTCATTAAATTTGTGCATTAAATGTAATTGATAACACGTTTATCGACTAAAATGTACAAAGGAACTAAATTAAATATTGATAAATAAATATTAAATATAATTATAAATAAAATTTTGCTTGTTGACCCATGCAAACGTCTAATTATGCAACCACTACATACGTTCGTAACTTGGTCACTTTTGAGTTTACTTGCCCGTGACAGAGTATTATCTTCAATGAGTTTTCAACTCCAAAAGTAATAAAAGATTATGGATATTTGATTCAGATATGATACATATAAATGTTATATGGTGAACGTTCATAATTCGGAATGTACGAAACTACGATGAAATTTGTTCATTCGAAATAAGCAAGTATATCTTAGAAATAGATCGTGCATTCAATTGAATTAATTACAATCATGATCTTGCTATGTTAAATGGAACACTAAACCAAAATCTACAAGATAGATCTAAGGGCTCGATCATTGAAATGTCAATTTGATCAATTTACCTAAAGTGCAATTTATTTGATATCCTTAAAAGTTAAGCCTAACCAAATGCACTTTTATAAAGAGTTCGTTATGATATTATAGTAAGGATTTCTTATAAATGGCTCGATCATTTAGAAAGGAAATCAAATATATAAGAGTCGATGTAATCTAAGGCACGGTTGGGATGAAGAAAGTGAAGGGTCACTTCTGCTTCATAAAGAAATTCGAAAACGAGAATTCTAATACTTAACATTGGAGTAAGAAATATGATTTCTATTTCAAAATGTATTTTCACATTTCTTTGAGATCTATTTCTATGAATTTAAGATGTTTGATCTAAATTCTTAATCACAAACTGGTTATAGTAAACGAAATAAATAACATATATTAAGGGGGTGAATAGAGCTTCGTATTTCATACGCTAATAGTAATAGTGGAAATAGTGAGAGCATGCTATATAACACTTACTGGTCGCATCAAAATATGAAAATTGATTTTGTAGAACGTGCTAAACATTATTTATGAAATAATTATTATTTTTTAGTATTGACTAAAAAATAGACATAGTTTTATTTCAATATGAATAATATGAACATTCGTTATAAATAAAACTATAGTATTGGTATTTGTGATATATTGAAAAATATAGAAGTATCTAAATTTTGTTTGCAATTATTTTGGAATTATTAACTAAGCAAAAGTTTGGACAAATAATTCTTTGATTGTATAATTATGAATCATATGGTACTAATGAATTATATCTCAAACAATTAAGGGAAAAACACCCATTTGGAGGGAGTGTGATAAAGGTTAATGAACTCTTCGGATTGGTACATATAGATATATGCAATCATATTATACTGATACCAAAACGGTTCCACATACTTCATCATACTCACCGATGAGTTATCACCAACATGGATATTTGTATTTGATACACATGTAGTATGTCTAGGATAAGCTCATAGAGTATAAAATGGAAGTAAATAAAATAACATGCAATAGAAAATAAAATTGATTTAATTTGATCGAATAGGCAAGTATATTCAAAAGTGTTCCGAGAATACCTAAAAATGAATAAAGCTTTAATCACAAAAGTCACTCCTTCCTATAATAAATAATGATGTGTCGATAAGGAGTATTCAAACTTTGTTGAACGAAGTATGGTTAGTTATGAGTGAAGTTGAGTTAACTTCTTTTAGTAAGGTCATGTACTTAAGATTAATACCCGAGATTAAAATTAATTTCATCTAAAGAACAGTTTAAAAGATCTTACGAGATAAAGGTTTATAAGAAACCCTAACATATCTTAGGCCAAGGAGGTTGTGGGTTATACAAATCGAAAGACTGAACGTAATAATGGTTCATGAGGCATATTATATGAATCACCCTAAAAGGAGTTTGGGAACGAATGTCATTGAATATCGATTCCTATTTTGAACCTAAGTATTGTAAACTAGAACAGAATCAATTTTATATGTAAGGCAATTCATAAAAATTTTATGAATACCCATTCTACTGAATTGAGAAATTATTGTCATTTCAAGAAATATCAATTTCATTGTGAGGAAATTTCTTATAGAAATTATTGGTAGTAAAATGGATATGGATATGATCCAAGGATAAAACTGACTATGAGGGATGAAATGAAATTAACCAAACCTAAATAAACACATCGCTTTAGAGTGTCTAATGAGTATTCTCACACATTGAAGATGAATTATGAGTTTCTTATCAATAGCAAGTAACACTTAGTTGTTAATTGAAACATTAAGAGTATTGACTCTACGATATGTTATGCTGTGCAAATCCAGAATGGATTCCAAGTACATTATAAAAATATGATTTTGGTAGTTGTACCAGCAGGGATATGATCTATCGACCGTGAAATTGTCTTCAAGAGTAAGACTATTGTAGTTGGAATATAATGAGCAACATAAATAAGAATAACATCGTAATTTCAATTGTTGAATTAGCATAATAGATTCATTAGTCAACATACATAAGTTAATTCGAATTTACTCACAAAATTGTCGCTTGGTATGACTTCATGTTTTGGTAATTATGTGTCGTAACGAAAAGTCTAAATAATGATTTAGAACAGACCATTTACACATAATAATCAAAATGTCTTAAAGTCAGTGGGAGCGATATTGAGTTTGTCGGTTTTTCGGATATGATTCAAGAAATGATGCGGAAGCATAATTCAGTATGCATTAGAATTGACTAAATGTTTTGATAGAAATATCGAGTAGTTTAATTTTCATTCAAAATGCAGAGGAAGGATGTGTCCATAAGAAAAGCCACTAAAAGGTACATAGATATTTCTATATTATAAGCACTGGCCGCAACAGCAAGGAACTGTTTATTACCAATAAACATACTAATGATTATTAACGATGTATTTTGGTTAAAATTAGTAATAATTTGGTTGTTTAATACTCAATATTGGATTTGATAATTATATATTTTTTATATGAAGTATAAGGAGCTCTGGAACGTCCCAAAATGATATGCAAAGACACCATATTAAAATGGTTGATATGGAACATGTAAGATAGAATCCTTATGTATTGACAATAGGAATTATCATGCATATTGTATCATCTACAATATCATATTTTGCTTATGTATGCACGAAGCAAATTACGAATCCAAATGGTAGTTTAGAGTGTTCTCTAGTATTTATGAAATACTAGAGAATTATTTACAGAAATAATGAACTCTTAATGAAAGAGTATTTGGACTTAAACTTTGTAAGTGTTATCGAATATAATATGTCAACATTAAATTCATTTTCAAAACTAAATTAAGATACTTTTAAGTTCGAAATGTTCCAAATGAAAGTTTGTAGCCGATTCAATGAAAGGCTAAGTACGTTGCCTTGAGTAGTGCTGCAATAAAAGCGATGTATATAAATTCACATGCACAAATTTATAACTAAGCTCAAGGTGATTCCAAGTATTAAGAATACTACATCATTGTTATATGATAACAATGTAATAATAAGATCTCTCTAGAAGCCGAGAAACATACTCTGAATAGTTCCACTTGATAAAAGAGTTTATTAACATCAAAGGGTGTTCGTTGCAGAGTAGATAATTAAACCACCATAGCAGATCCATTCATCAATGGTCTAACTCGATCAATTCTCATCAAACTGATTGAAGGGATGGAATAAAGATTCCATAATTGACTCAAAGTGTAAGTGGGAGATTGAGAGAGTTAGGGGTATGCTTTAGGGGGGATTTATGTAATTTATTACATATATCTAACTCGATAACCAACTTGTTCGAAACAAAAGGTGTTTTCTTTTAATTATATACTTAATATAATATGTTATATTAATTAATTAATTTAACTAAAAATAAATTTAATAGAATATCCATAAACAGCGTGTTTCGTGATAGTAGTTACAATAAGTTATAAACATGAGTGATTTATGACAATAAAATAGACATACCATTTTAAATACTCTGAATCAAGATGTATCGAGATTGGACATTGATGCATCCGTTGAGACTACAATACGTAACGCTCGGCAAATATTGGACATTTTATTTCCGATGACTGTTTAGTGCATAAAAGGTTACATACTGATAGTTATTTGATAACTATGGAATAACTAACTTGATAGTTTTTCCATTGGTTAATATAATTAAGTCAAATAGAAAATACCAATGTGACAAAATTAAATGGTTCTCTTGACCTGAGAATACTGTTGATCTTTTATGCGGTAGATTCGCTTAGATTATAGTTAAATCGTGGCATACCGTCCATTGAATAACTATATTTGGGTCGAGTGAAAGCATTCGAAGTGAAACACTATTTAAGAGAGGATACATCTTCTCGGTTATATAAGGTTAGTATCATGGTCAACTAAAGTAAACTTGAAGTCAAAGTCTTTGGCTAAAGCATTTCAGTTAATAATAACTATTACTATTGAACCAAGGACTTTGTGTTAGGCCATGGAGTTAAATATTGACGATATTGGAATTTTAACCATTACCAAATTCCATAAATCCAATGATATAGTTTCAATAAAGAGTATTGGTTTAAATGATAGTCACTAATGGGTAACGCTTAATAAAGCAAAACTGAATTTTACCGAAACCAAATAAGCGATAAATTTGGCCATAATATCACACCTCCTGTTAAGTGACGTGTGAACACTAATATTCGAATTATTCAATCGCTGACCAAATTTACACCTAAGAGTTACATAACTGAAACGTTGAATACTCCTTTGACCACCTGATCTAATTAATTTAAAATTGTTATAAACTAAATCAAATTAATTAATATGTATGAAATATTGATTATAAAATTTTATTTGACATGTTGAATAATTTTAAATAGTGTGTTTTGTAATAGTTATAAATATGCCGATTGATATAAGATATCGGTACGTGTTTAAATTGGATTTAAATGCAGCATTTTTTATTCGGTCTTGGACTTGATTTTGAGGTCCATATAGGGCATGGAAATTTCGGCTAGATGATGCATGATATGGCTGGCCGATTATTGGGTTGAGGGGAAGGTTTTTCATTAGGTAAAAATGAAGAAGTGGTAAAGAGAAATACAAGGATGCGATCCATATGTCACTCCATCTTTCCTCCTTTATCTAACGGACCATGCCCTCACTTGTCACTTGACTTTTTTTCCACCCTTTCATCAGCATTTTTAGGCTAGAGATCACCTTCTTTCCATCTCCAAAAATCCAAGTCAAAAACATATAAAAACACTTTTATTCGATAAACCATGGACACCAACTCGTAGCGAGCATCTTCTGGATTGTGATAGGATCTAAGGAGTTCTCATCAATGTTTCAACATGTGATTAGGCCTTAGTGAAAGGTATTCATCACATGTACCAATTCATAAGATATTATAAGCAATTATTGATCATACAATAGGTTATTAGACAATTGTTGATATAACAAATCTGCATATAACTGTATTGCCATATTTGATGGTTATATTTATACGTACAAATAAAAAAATATCGTTGTTCAATATATAACAATTTGGTCATGATCGGATCTTAAATAAATAAAAAATTCGTTAAAATAATATTATTTAATTATTAAAATCTAAGTATAAAACAATAAATCATAATGTGTATATATTAAAAATATTTTGAAAATTGTATCATACATGAAAAGCGTTCGATAGCAAAATAAAAAGTATTATATATATGTGTTTGTATTTAACTATTATATTATTTAAAATTAGTCGAATTGATAAAATGCATTTATATATATTTATAAATTATAAAACATTATATATAATGTGAAATATATACCATGATTTTGGAAATAATTTCTTAATAAAATTTTAATTAAATTAATACGAATTTTGAATTTTATTGTTTAAAATACATTAAATCGAGGAAAAAATATGAAAAAAATTTCACTGACCCGGCCAAGAGCGGTAGCAGCTTTTATGTGTGTGTATATATATATGTGTGTGTGTGTGTGTGTGTTATTTAATTTTAAACTGGTAATGTGTATATTATATATATATATATGTGTGTGTGTGTGTGTGTGTGTGTGTTAACTATGAAAATTCACTAACTTTGCTGAGAGCAGCAACATCTTTTATGTGTATAAAAAATAATATATATATATATATATATATATATTTAAACTATTATTGTGCATATAATATATATATAAGTTATTTAATTTTTTTATATTTCATAATACATAACAAAAGTTATAAATTATTTTAAATTAATATTTGATATATATATATATACACATATATATAAACATATGTATATATATTTCATAATTTTTTTTAATTTATAACTAGTATATTATAATAACTTTATAATTAGATTTTATACACAAACATTTATTTATTTAATAATAGGATGTGGATATTTATATATTTGGACAACACATTTATATACAGATGGCGTGACACGTCCATTGCGGTGTAAATTCCACCATATGTACATATGCATGTTAAACCATGTACACAATATTCCATTGCTTGTGCATGTACGCACATACGTGTATATGATATGTATATACACATTGATACACATACACACATAATACAATTATATGTACAATAAAACATTGTTTATAAACGTAAATAAAATATTGATTTTATTTAGAAGAAAACTAGAAATGTTCCAGATGGATTTAGACGGCAGTGCAATAAAAATCCAAAATGGTTAAAAAATTTGAAATTCACTCGTTTCATCCATTGTGGGCTAGCACAATTCCAACACTTTCAATGTCAGTCTATAATGCACATTGGAGCTTGAAACAACAAAAGCACTCTGGATAGTACTAGAAAGAAAAAAATTAGATATGAAAGGCAAGTAATAAAAAAATTCATTACACGAAACTTTATAGATTTCAAAATGACTGACAATGAATCCATTATTGGATAAGTAAGTTAAATTTTATATATAAAATAATCTTAGAGATGCCAAGATTGAACTCCCTGAATCATTGACAATTAAAGTCATAATATCTGGACTTATTCATTCTTGGAGTGATTATAAGAAAAAAAGGCATATAGAAGCGGACCATGACTTAAAAAGTTATAGCATTATCTTTCCATGGAAGAGGACTCTTGTGGACAAGAACTAAATGATAGTGAACAAATTGACTTTCGTTCTAAGGTCAATAATGTTGAAGTAACAAATTTGTTAAAACCTAAGAATGAGACACAATTCAAAGGAAAAATCATCTAAAGAAAGAAAAAAGAAAGATGCTTATTACTTCCCTAACAAGCTTTGGCAACAATGTTTGAAATTGTTATCTATGAAAGAAACAACATAAAATGAATGTGGTTGAAGATTCAGCTATGGCTATAGTGCAAGAAGCATACTCCATTAGTGGCATAGAAAATGACTGGTGAATTGATACTGAAGCAATTATTCATATATGCAAAGACCCTAGCCTTTGAGAACCTATGAAGAAGTTAGCGGAGAAGGCAATGAAGTTACCGAGGCAAATAATATTCACAACAAAGTAATTGGAAAAGTCACTATATGACTTCCATTCACTTTTGGAAAGATTCATCCTTTAGTTAATGTATTTCATGTACTAGATATTTATAAGAATCTGGTCTTTGGATACCTTCTTAGTAAAGTAGGATTCAAGATGGTGTATGCGTCTGACAAGTTAGTGTTATCAAAGAACGGTAGTCTTGTTGGATGGGGATATTCTTGTGATAGCATGATTAAGTTGAATTTGATAAAGTATACTTCTACTTATATTGTTGACTCTGTTAGTTTGTGTCATGCTAACTAGGACATGTTAATTATGATTTTCTAAAAAAGCATGAATAGGGTAGGATTAATTTCTAGTTGTAATTTTGAACCTATCTCTAAATGTGAAATATGTGTTAAGCAAAAATACATAGGAAAACTTTTAAATCTATGTAAAGGAAAAGTAGTTAGGTTGATTAGTATATAGTGATTACGGTGATTTTAAAGGTAATGCACTTTATAGCGATAATAGATATTATGTTGGATTTTTTTAATAATTATTCTAATGTCTAGAATAGTCAAGTTGTTGATGGTTTGGTTAGAAAAATGCATCCACTGATTAAATCCTACCAACTATCATTAGGTATTATCTAACACAAGTTCTATTAACTTCATTAAGTTACCATTAGTATTAAAACAATAATTGTACAACAAAGTATATTATGAAACATGGTACAATGAAAAAAGTATCACGTTCGTCGGTGTATTACTTCTTAATAGTTTGAAAAATGGCATAGTTTTTGACTATGCAATGCCACGAAAGTAAACGTGTCTTCTTAGATTATAGGGTCGCATAAATGGGTAAAATGGTTGATTTCAAAATTTTCTACTATTAAATTTACTCAAAGATAAAGTATGTGTTATTGTGAATAAATATGTGAATTGTATCAAATATAAATTTGGTTTTGATTTGAAAATTGTTTATTTGGTCCTCATAACTGATGTGTGTATGTGTTTTTATATGGTTACTAAAATTTATAGCTATAACTATATATATGTGTCAATACATAGCACTATATGCATATGTATTTGGTATTTGGTATTTGGTATTTGGCATTTAATATATACATACATACATATATATATATATATATATATATATATATATCTGTGTATATGTATGTATGTATATATGTATATGTGTAAGTGTATGCATGTATGAATGATATTACATATGATTAATTTTTTTGCTTAATTGATATTGATTCATATTTATATAATATTTAAATTAATAATCATATTATTAGTATTTTGAGAAAATTAGTAATACTCATTCGAGGAGAGCACCATGTAATTTTGTTCTATAGTCTCAAAAAGACAATGCCAACAAGTCTGGCAGGTAGCTCTTCCCTGTGAACTCTTACAACAAAAATATAAAGTAAATGCCTTACAAAGCCTAATAATTAGAGTTTACACACACACACAAAGAACAAAATAAGTCCTATATAAACTAGAATCCTAACAAAAGTAAAGCATCAACCTCTGTCAAATAACATTAGAAGCCATATAAGCAGAATCAACATGACCAATGGCAATGACCACAATAAGCAAAAATATAGTAACCATAGCAAAAGAAACAAAGACAAGTAGTGTTTAAGCAAATGTGACCACAGTCCAAACCAACAACAGCAGTCCTAACACTCGTAGCACGAAGCATATGCATCCAACAAGATAAGGCTAAAAGTGTTCGAAGTTAAAATAAAATGTTTAGGAAAACATATAGTCCACACATGCGTATGTGCGTATACACATAATTTTTTAGAGAAATTTGGCATACATCCTTATAATTATAAAAATAAAGTTTTAGGTCCCTCTCAATTTCCTTTTATAAAATACAACACTGTTTTTAGAAAAACATGTATAATTCAAGATGCTTTTGGATAACTTTACCAACCTTAATATGTGCTCATGTTTTCATATCTCATAACTTAATGTAATATATGCATTGACAACCACTCTTAAATTTGGAAATGATAGATGTGAAAGCGAAAAAATTATAAATAAGAAGGATGTATAAAATAGTTTTCAAAAGGAACGGATGTAAAACAAATAAATTTTAGAAAGAGGAATATGTCCTTACTTTACACTTTTTTTTAACTTGGTCCACTATTGTAAACAAGTGTCAAACTCATGACCTTTAAACTTGTTGTCTAAACTACCAACCAACTGAGTCAACCCTATTGGCTAATATCTACATTTTTATATAACATTGGTTCGATTTTATTGTTTTTCATAAAATAAAATATGGACAATGTTAAATGTTTTCCATTTTGAATGAGGGTAAATTTTAGAGGGACTCCACCTAGATAAAAAATTGTTACAAGGACTTCATCCAAATAAGACGATTTATAACTTTACCCCACGCCCGAAGAAAAATTTGACAACCACCAATTGAAAAATGAGAAAAAAAATCGATGATGATCCACCGAAAACTATTTTCGATGGGGTCATGTCGAAAAAAATGTGAAAAAACAGTAATTAATTAACGAAAATTAATGGTAGTTGCACGATTAAATTTTTCTGTACATCCCCTAGCTATTTTTCAAAAATTGAAACAGTCGTCTTTCTTATCTAGTTTTGGAAGTCCATTTAAATATGCCATCACACAATTATCTAACCTGTAATTAAACACATATATCCTAGTTATGTTTAGATAGACACGGTAGTATACAAATTTTTATGACCTAATAAACCATAGAATGTTGATGAAAATAATCTCTAACATCGGCCTGTATATAATTTTGCTATGATTGGTTTAGCTGGTACTCTTTCCATTCACATTCAGATGCCACGTATTAGTTTTTAATAACCAACTTCGCATGTTCGAAAAAGTTGCTAAACATTTTGATTTATGGGACTCGAAACAAATGATAAATAATAAAGGAACACTGCTAGAATGACCGGCAAAATTCAGCACGGGTTGTATGGATCTGGCGATTAATAGAGGAAATCAGAGAAATGTTCAAATTTTGACCCAGCTATAAAACCGGTTTAAGTAGCATTAGCGATACTGAAGTACCCTAATGTAATTTTAAGTTTCTCTCTCCCTTCTGAACACATGTTCTTCGTTCCTTCACTAACTGCACATATTAACTGGCCTGTATCTTCCATTCCCAAACACGACAAGACCCCAAATTGTAAACGGTAATCGAGAATCAAGATGTTGCCGCTCCTATGATTTTAGGCGTTATTAGCTAGTCATTTTGACTCGACCATCAGCCTGCGCTTTTACTATCAGATTTGAACAGAAGGGGTACATCTAAATCGATTGGTTCGCCTGAGAGTGATGGGACACCTCAGCCTCTACTTTCATTTAGTCCATATATGATTTTTGAAATAGCCGTGCGGTTCGATTGTAAAAGAGTAATATCCTTGCATTGAAACAACCCACTCCTGCTCGGCTCCCTGCAAATTCTCACACCTCCAGGTCAGAATTCAAAACTTCATTTCACGTTGGGAAACAAAACCAATGGTTTATGGTTTCTCTTCATCTTTACCGTTTTGAAGTTTATTGCTAAAAGCATCCAAACTTTTGCTTCCTAATACCATGATATGGTAGCTGAAAGCACAAAGCTAGGTGTCACTAGCACCATATCATCATGTGGAACTAAAAGCACCTGCTTTTACGCTTTTTAATACCACATCATGATGTTAGAAAGTACAAATTTGAATGTTTAGCAGCATACTTTTTGGCGCCTTGAATCTGCAATTTTGAAAGTCATATCTCAGTATTCCATAATCATGTTAAGATTTTAAGTTTAACAAATCATTGGTCCATTCTTAATTAGAAACAGCTTTGTAACCGCTTTGTCAACGTACACTTCTATTTCATATCGCTTTAAAATTAACCTCATCGTGCAAGTCCATTTCAATAACGAAGCAGCCCTTAAAAGTTCCTCTTTTCGATCTGTTATGTTATTTGTTTCAAATTTCTCCTAATTCTTAACCTATCACGGTGATAAAGAATTTATACCATCACAATATTTTCACATCTCAAAATATGAAAACCCACGAACAGTTCGAAGGGAATAGATGTCGTGGTCTAAACCCCGATTGTAAAAAAATTAACAGAAATTTCCCTTCGTAAACTCTCTTATTTTAGAGTTCGAGTTCCAGTCAAAGTCTTTAGTTCTTACACAAAATAAAACTATAATAATTGTTCAAGTGGTTATAATAACTAAACAAAGATAAGGTACTAAAAGTTAGAACCTATTGTAAATATGCAAGTAAACACTCCGTAAACACGACATCAGTATTCCAATACTAACTTATATTTATTAGTACGTGCTCTAAATATATATTTATTTATATTAGTACAAATGTTTGTGTAAGATTCATATCTTAATAAAATTGCATTGATTAACAATGTTATAACTAAAATGTAAAGACTCGGTCCTATACAAATTATTTACAGCATTTAAATACTTTGTTGTCATTGTAAATATTTTATTCAAATTTAATATATTTTCCAAAGAGGAACTAATTAGTTCAAAATTATTAAAAAAATTCCTTTGCGAAATAAATTTTAACTCAACAATATATTTTTGGAATTTTTTTAATCAAAAAGTGGAACTAGAATAATTTATTTAGATCAAATATAATTTTTAATCAAAATTTATATTATATTTAAATCATTTCATAGTTTAATACATTATTTAAATTGATTCACCTATATGTAACATGTTCACACATATAAGCTTTAATGCTCAAAAATTTTTAAGTGTAATAATTTTGAAAGAGTCTCATTTATACGGAGATCGTTTCAAAGAACTACGATATGAATACATATGTATACTCAATCAAAACCTGTTCGGATTTGCATTAATTCCGCAATCATTCGTCGGGTATAATATCATGTGTGTGTGTGTCATATAGCATACATATGTAAAAAATCATGAAAATGTACCTTTCTTTTGTGTTCGTAGCGAGCTTATCATATCTTTAATGCAAGATAGACCCGCAAAGAAAATCAAAACCTTCTTGTACCTACAATTTTACTCAAACAATGCATATAAGAACATATATATAAATATTTAAGCGTATTATTGAAATATTTCACGTTTTGACTGATTTTGAAGGGTAATAGCAAAAATTTCAAAAGTAAACAATAATGAAGTTTCAGTATCCCCCATTAACTTTTAAATACATTTTACATATCTTAAGAATACTATATGCTTCAAAACTTATAGTTATTTAATATATTCTATTATTATTATATATAAAAGAGAATACGTGACTACATAAATTCTTCCTTCTCATTCACTCTCATTCAGAAGCCTCTTCTCTCCTTAATTTGAGGAATTTTTTTTACATGCCCTTATGATAATTATTTACCATTTCAAATTTCCAATTAAATTTCCATTATATGATAATATAACCATGCATGTCTTTTTACTTTATATTTCATCCATTTAGAAATATCTTCCATATGCATTTTCCAATTTATTTCATTGGATTGTCTTATTTATATAATTTCATCTACTTAGATATATATTCCACTTTTCATTTCCATTTTTACTTTCAATTTCTCCTCTTCTTTATCTAAAATAAAATCTTAATCCTTAATACTATCAGCTCCTGTGTTTTTAATTTAAATCCAAATGGACAGTTTTTTCCTTTTGTTGTTTGAGTTTTTTCTATGTTTTTTTGTTTATAGGAATTATGTTTAGCTTTTTCAAAAAATTAATATGTGAATTAAAATGTTTCTACGTCTCCTACCAATGGTCAAGTTAAAAATATCATTATTTTAAAAAGTTTCTATAATCGTCTTTCTTTAGTTGTAGGTAACATGTTTACTGAAATGTTAAGGTAAAGAAATTAGAAGGAGTATTGATTCAACATCCATGATAATTTCAATATTCATACTTTTGATTTGTATTAGAATTTTCTACATTTTGGTATCTATTTAATTGTATTGTTGTATGTAATATCCCGCATTTGGTGGCCAAAAGTTAAGCGCTATAGACGATGCAGTCATCTATAATATTTCCTTATGGTGACAAAATACGGTAATGATAGTAGTATCCATAATATCAGAAGCACATGAATATGAACAAAATTACAAATTTCAAACAACAATATTTTTTAGATTATATTTCAAAACATTAATTCATATTCATTTTACATAACCCTTAACGTTTCTCGGCAATGATTAAATATATCATTACAAAATACACCAAGAGCGATATATGACGATGCCTTCTTGGTTGATCAGAGAAATATTGTCATGTCTAACTTAATATACACAGCGATAAAATAAACAGAACAATCTGTACTCGTAATTAGCTATCCGTCGGCCACCTGCTCATCTTCGGAAGATTTATTCGCCAAAAGACTAAAACTTGAAAACCTCAACCCTCACCAAGAGTTCAAAATTTAAATTTCAAAAGAAGTGTCTATTCGCCATAACTCTTCACGAATGGACATGGCTGTTGTTCTTCTATAAATAGGGGTTAGTTTCAACGAATTTTATATCAGATTTTCTGGTTTTTCACTCCTCTTCTTCTTCCACTTTTCTTAATACATATTCTTATCATTAATCTGCCGAAATCAACATTGAATCGAACTCGATTACTTCTAGTTTGATTCTCTATCACTCTCTCTACAAGATACTCAGTGCTATTCAGAATTATAGACTTCTTTGTAATCTATTAAGCGAGAAAAGGTGTGATTGTAGCCTTGAAAATCAATCAAGAAAGAAAAGGTGTGATTGTAGACTTGGTAAATCAATTGGGTAAACTTGTGGCCCGGAAATCAAGTATCTCTACCCAGAGGATCGAAATTCTAGAGGGTGTACCTCGTAGCCTTGAAACCGAGGGTGTAATTGTACAATTTCTTTTGAAAGGAAATCCGTACTTGTGTTGCGGTACTGGATGTAGGGTAACACCGAACCAGTATAAAATCCGGTGTGTTCTTTTCTTTACTGCTTTTATTTTATTTCTGCATCTGTGTTTGTTTCTGTGATCATATCTATGTCAGTATATTGCATACATCAGTGTCTAAATTAACATAAATCAAAAAAGATTTAGTAATTCTTTATTAACACTATTTACCCCCTCTAGTGTTAATCCTAGCCTTAAGATCCGTAATCCGCATTTCTCACAATTGGTATCAGATCAAGGCTTTCAAAGTTTCATAATCTGATTTTTGAAAAGTTTTCAAAATGGCTACCAACACTGGTGCTGTTACTAACACTATTATCCCTGTCACTAGTTCATTTGTAGAGGGTTAGTCTACTGTCAGACCACCACTTTTTAATGGCAGTAACTATGCATATTGGGCATGTAGGATGAAAATATATTTACAATCTATAGGATTAGACACTTGGAATATCACACAAACTGAATATTCTGAACCCACAACTAATTTTGCACAGTGGACTGTTGGGCAAAAGACTGTTGCACAAAATAATTCCAAGGCTATGAATATTCTGTTTTATTCACTAGATAAAAATGAATTCAATAGAGTGTCAGTTTGTAAGTCTGCATATGAAATCTGGAAAACTTTGCAAGTTACTCACGAAGGAACAAGCAAAGTTAAACAGACCAAAATTTCTATGCTCACAAATCAGTTTCAATTATTTAAAATGATCCTAATGAGTCTATTTCGGATATGTATAGTAGATTTCAGGATATTGTGCATTCTCTTATATCTTTGGGAAAGGAAATTTCTGAAGAAGATCAAGTCAGAAAGATTTTAAATTCTCTAACTCCAGAATGGGATCAAAAGACACTTGCGATAGAAGAGGCAAATGACATCAGTACTTTAAAGATAGAAGAATTAATTGGAAATCTAATGTCGTATGAAGTTCAAATGATCGGGAGAAGAGAAAGTAAAGCATATGAAAAGAAATCAATGGCATTCAACTCATTGACCGATGGATCAGACTCAAACAGCGATAATGATGAAGAGATAGCCTTTATGACCAGAAATTTTACGAAATTCCTGAAATACAGAAAGATGAATAATCTCAAGAGAAACAACTATAAGAATTCTGAAAATCAGAATGTAGTGCCAAATAATGACAAATGTTACAACTGTGATTAACCAGGCCATTTCAAAAGAGACTGTCCGTATCCAGATAGGAAAAATTCTCCTATGAACAATGATCCAGCAAAGAAACGGAAGCGTGCATTTACTGCTACTCTAGATGACCCATACTCGTCCTCAAGTGATGATGATCAGAAGACAGATAATTTGAATTTGTGTTTCACAGTTGTTCATGACTCCGACGAATTCAACGAGACGGACTCGGAAAAAGGTACACGTTTACAATACAATTGGTTGAAATTGCTTGCTTATAATTAGTTGCTTGATTGTTTGATTGATTGATTTTGAATCGGTGTGTTGTTTGAATTTTAAAATTTGTTTTCTATTTTTTATTATTATTTCATTATTTTTATTATTTTTATTATTTTTAATAGTATAATAATATTTTCTGAAATACACTTGAAGTTTAATAATATTTCAGATATATATATATATATATAAGCATTAATAATAATAATAATATTTATATATATTAGAGAACTTAGGAAAAATCAATTCATGAAAATTCAAAGGCACATGTCGACATGGTCCCTACCATGATGTCGACATGGGTACCTGAATTTGAATTTCAAAATTTGAATTCAAATGTTTGAATTTCCCTCCACCTTTTCATTTCATTTAATTCTCTGAAAATCTACTTTTTGACCAGAGAATATGTCCTTTGAGAATCTATTTATTCACTATCTTTTATCATATCGTTTCACTCTCATTTTCAAATTCAAACTCTCTCTTCATAACTTCAAACTCTCTGCTCTCAACTTTAATGGCTTCTTCAAGCAACCCCTCCACCATGAGAATTTCTTGAAAAATCAAAGAGCAATTATTCAATGATCCGGAGGCAATAAAAGCATACATCAATTATGCTAATTATGCCAAAGTCCATCCCTGAAAATTTGCTATTTTTCAAGATTTTTCTTCTTATGAACTTGATTCCCTTTTTGCAAACAATGGATTTCTTAGTCTTATTGATGCTTCTCAAAATGATTTTGTTTTCTATCCAAACCTTGTCAAAATTTTCTATACTAATTTAAACCGTGGATTTTATCATGGAAATGAGGATGAAATTTGGAGTAGTGTCAAAGGCACTAGAATTGTTTTGAATTGTGATCTTTTGGGTACCATTCCCAATTGCAAGTGTACGAGAATGGATCTTTCTAATTTTAAAATCGATGAAAATGATCGTGAGACATTTCATCACATTTTCGAAAGGATTGATAATTTTGAATTCAAAAATCAAAATTTCCGACCAAAGGCAAGAATTGTCAATCTTCTTTTGCAACATACTTTGACCCCAAGATTGGGGAATTTCAACAATCCTACTTCAAAAGTTTGCAAAGCTCTTTTTGCTATTTTCGAAAATTATGACATAAATTGGGCGTAAGTTATTTTGGATGAACTTCGTCCTAAAAATCTTGAAATGGGTGAGAATACCTTATACCATGGAATTTATCTCACTCAGATTTTTAACTATTTTGGAATGGATTTCAAAGGCGAAGAATTTGTTTCTAGAAAAGTTTTCAACCATTCCAACATTTCGCTTATGAAAATTCCTTTTGTTTTTCAACCTTATGAGACCCTTGCCGAAAAGGAAGAGCGTTTGGCTCATGAGGAAATGGAAGAAGAGGAAGAAGAAGAAGAAGGGGATGAAATGGAAATTGAAGAAGAAGAAGGTGAAACCTCTTTGGAAAGCATTGACTATCCTCCTAATCCATCCATCAAAACCCTTCTCAAAAACCAAAAGACGATTGTTGAGAGTCAACGGATTCTTAAAAGATCCGTCAGTAAGAAGTTGGAAAAAAATTCATCCAAGATGAACAAGTTCATTTCCAAAATCAGCAAAAAACTTGGACTATCTTCATCTTCATCATCCTCTAACTAGTCTTATCTTTTCATATCTTGTTGTATTTGTTTTAGTTTGCTTTATTTCGAATGTTCATGTAGTTTGTTGTGTGCTTAATCGTTGTATTATTGTAGTATGTAATGAAATGAAATTTCCTTTCTGTTATCTATCTTATCTTATCTCCAGAATAAATGTTAGTATAGTATACAAATATATATGTATACACAATTATTCACAAAATCAAATTAGCCATAATTTTTCACTGACCTATGTCGACATCCCCTATATGACCATGTCGACATGTACTGGTCAGAAATGACAATTGATTTTGAATTTGAAATTTGAATAACTACCAAATGTCTATTCATTTCAAATAAATTTCTACACCTATAAATACCTTTTTCTTCCAGAATTCTTCACTGAAATTCAGTTCTTATCATCTATATCCTTTATTTCTTTCATAAATTCAACTATGGCTAATCCTATTCACAATCTATCCGAAAATCTTGAAGAAACTCGTAATTCGTTCAAGAATATTCTCTCGTTTATTCTACAAAACCAGCGTCACTTAGAATTAAGTCAAATGCAGATGATCAAGGAACAAGAAAGGAACTTCGATGCGATACGATGGATGATCTCCTCTCTGCACAAGGATGATAACGAAGCACATCCTCCTGTCTCTCTCACCAATGACAATGATAATTGGGATGCTATTAAGGCAGACCCAATCTTTAAAGAAGAAGGATGGGTGGAAGTTCCACGTAACGTTTGATTTTTATTTGTTTGCTTTGTTTGATTTGCTTGAATTGATTTGGTTTGGATTGATACTCTGTGTGGATTGATTTCTTGATATTGGTTTGAAATTTGTTGTATAAAACATGTATATATATACATTAAAAAGTATACACACTTTGATTAGTTATCATATTCATAAGTATAATTATTTCTTAATCTATATATTCCGTTGTATAGTTTATCAATGCAGGTACTGAAGATGAGGGGGGAGTGAGTTTTTTTTGTTGATGACAAAGGGGGAGAAATATAAAATAGGGTAGTTACGCAAAGATTAAGGGGGAGTTATTAGTTTTAGGGGGAGTTATTAGGATAGAAGTAAAATTTTATAAACAAAGGTTGTCATCATCAAAAGGGGGGAGATTGTTAGTCCGTGAGATGATGGTTTTGATGACAACAACCTTAGAATAGATTATAAAATATAAATACTAATATTATAAGTTTAGATATATAAGTTTAGATATATATGTATATGCAGGATTTAACCATGTAGGTACTAAGAATGAAGACTGTACAGTATAGAGATTCAAGATATCAAGATAGAAAACTCATGAGTATCAAGATTATCAAGAGTACAAGATTTCAAGGTTAAGTATTTTTTATTAGGAATTTTGTTAAAACTCATAGAAAAGCACTGGCATCTTAAAATCCAATTTATTCGTGGAATGGAATCCACTTCGAGCCTGTTGAAGGGTTGGAACCCTAAGTAGGATGGAACCTACGAAAAATCTAGTGGAACATTGTTTTGTATCCGCTAACTTTTTATTCAAAATGATTTTTCAAAATTATATCATGTTTTCAAAATGTTTTCAAAATTTTCCTTTTTAAAGATTCAAAACCCTCTATCCTGATTTTAAATAATTTTAGCCTCAAAATTATCTTTAATTTCAAAGTCAAATTACTCCTGATTTTAAACTATCTTTTAATATAATATATTTAACTTTTAAATATTTATACTTAGATTTAAAATACAAAATTAGAGTTAAATTCTATATATATTATTCTCTATATTTACTTATGAATTTTAACTATATTCAGGTATATTTATAAAGTTTAAATTAGTTTTAATATAAGATAAAGGTCATTTTCAAAGAAAATCAAAACATCAAAAAATGCTTTGGGATGTCGACATGCCTATGTACCCTATGTCGACATGGTGTCAGTTGAGTTCAAAATTTAAATTTTAAAAGAAGTGTCTATTCGCCATAACTCTTCATGAATGGACATGGTTGTTGTTCTTCTATAAATAGGGGTTAGTTTCAACGAATTTTATATCAGATTTTCTGGTTTTTCACTCCTCTTCTTCTTCCACTTTTCTTAGTACATATTCTTATCATTACTCTGCTGAAATCAACATTGAATCGAACTCGATTACTTCTAGTTTGATTCTCTATCACTCTCTCTACAAGATTCTCAGTGCTATTCAGAGTTATAGACTTCTTTGTAATCTATTAAGCGAGAAAAGTGTGATTGTAGCCTTGAAAATCAATCAAGGAAGAAAAGGTGTGATTGTAGCCTTGGTAAATCAATTGGGTAAACTTGTGGCCCGAAAATCAGGTATCTCTACCCAGAGTATCGAAATTCTGGAGGGTGTACCTCATAGCCTTGAAACCGAGGGTGTAATTGTACAATTGCTTTTGAAAGGAAATCCGTACTTGTGTTGCGGGACTAGATGTAGGGTAACTTCGAACCAGTATAAAATCTGGTGTGTTCTTTCCTTTACTGCTTTTATTTTATTTCTGCATCTGTGTTTGTTTCTGTGATCATATATGTGTTTGTATATTGCATACATCGGTGCCTAAATTAACATAAATCAAAAAAGATTTAGTAATTCTTTATTAACACTATTCATCCCCCTCTAGTGTTAATCCTAACCTTAAGATCCGTAATCCGCATTTCTCACAATTTTTGCAAGGTATATTGCCATGTATTTTATTGTTGAAATCGTTATGTATGCTTGTTGATGGTTTATGCTATTTCATATGGATTTTTTGATAAGTTTTAATGTGAAAACTCTATTAAATGACATTCAAAGGCCTTAAGATTTTTATGTAAGGTCAAAAATAATACTTTGGAGATGGGTTTCAAGTTTCAAATTTCAATTTTCTGACTTAATGTGGATTTATTATTAATTTTCTAGTGAAGAAAATGGTTAACTGAGTTTAAAATTAATTACGGCCAGTTTATATTGCTTTTTGGTCAGAAATTAATATATGTTATAGAACATATTAAAAGTGATTTATTGGAATTTTGTAGAAATTTCCCTGAAGTTTTAAGATGTATATAAAATTATTTAAGGTATGGGACTTAAATGTTTTATATATTTATAAAAGGAGAAGGGGCATTTTATATATATTTACTTCTGAAAATTTCGACGGCACTTTTAGAAAAGAATTTAGAAAAGAAATAAGCAGCCAATCATATGTTGACAAAAAAAGCTGTTTAGTTGAAAAGAATTATCATTTTAAAGCTAAAATCCAGTTTTACCATATTTTTGTTGTTTCACCACTTTCGGCACCTACCTTTCGTCTCAGTACTTCCACCTTCGTCTCCGTCAAAACCAATGCGCATGGTATCAAAGACTTGGTACATAGTGAAATGGACATAGGCAAAAGGTATATAGTCAAAACAGGAGGTTCCGAAGGTATCAATACCTTGTTTGTTTTTAAAAGGAAACGCGCCTGGTTTTCTTTCAAAAAGAAGGCTTTCGACTAGGTTTATTTCGACTTGGTTAAATGGTTTTGAAGAATGGCTTCGAAAATGGTTGCACCTTTGTTTTATAAAGAAGCTTTCGAAGGGGCTGAAACCCCTTGTTGTCGCATCCAACCTTTCGAAATAATGCCTTCGAAAGGGTGTTTTCACTTTAAAATCTAAGCCACTTCTCCAATGCTTTCGAAGTGATTGGTTTCGACGCCATCTACTTCTTATACATAGGAAATTGCTTTCGAAAAAGTGCTTTCGACTTAGTTGTTTTAGGATCCTTTGTTCTATTGAAAGTTAAACCTAAATGTTTCGAAAGGAAAGTTTTTAAATGGTTTCGAAAGGTTGTTTCACATTTTTTACTTGTACCCAAATGCTTTCGAAAGGTTTAAGATAAAGGTTTCGAGGGGTGGTTCCTCAATATTTTTGAAAGGTTTTAAATGGAAGTTTTTCAATCGTTTCGAAAGGCATGTTTAAAGTATTTTAGAAGGAGGATGTCTACGGTTTTATAAAGCTTTCGAAAGAGATGGTTTCAGTTTTTTTGAAAGATTTAATATTAATGGTTTCAAAACGTGTGTTTTGGCCTTCGGCATAGGTTATAAAGTAAAGTAGTTTACTTGTATCGAAAGGGGTACTTTCAATGGTTTCGAAAAGGGCACTTTTAAAGGTTTCGAATGTATTCATCAACATTATTTTGTGTAAAGTATATATAACATGGAAAAGTAATTTGAGAAAGCATAGAATATATTTACCTTGTTTAAGAATGATTCAATGGGTTAGATCAAGTTGAAAGAAATTTTTTCAATGAAAATTTTAAGGGTAGATGACCCTTAGTAAAATGACTCAGATATTAGAATACCAGATGGAAGCGCCCTATACTTTAGCCAGTTGCCCCTAGCTAATATAAGTTCAAAATTTCAGTGTGTAAGAATTTGTCACAAGTAAGACTAAAATGATGTTACATATAGAAAGGTATATGCAGAGTGAGTATAGGTTATTAATGAGCCTGCAAAACCATTATGATAAGTTGACCCTGAGAGAAGTAAGTTAGGGATATACCATCCAGAAGAGTATCTAATAAAAGTTAGATTATTTATTTTTTCTAGTAGGCCCGAGTGATCCAAAGGTTAGTAGTTAGCCAAACAAAACGATAGTGTTCGGACAGATAGTCCATTTATTACCTGATTTGTATGAATACATGATATTCCTAATATTGTTTTAACCAGTTTGGTTGCAGGATTTAGATTTGCAAAAGATATGTTTTTAAAAGGATATTAGCGAGGAGAAACCTATTCCGCTAAGCGGCGTGGTCTCACTTAATATTAGTACACCATAGATGTATAGTATTATTCACACCAGGCTTTATGTTTGACTCGAAGTTTATGTTTTCCCCTTAAACTCTTCGGTGCTCAAAATTGATTTGAGTAGGTTGAGAGTTGAGGGTTTACAGGTTTTAGTAGGTGGACTAATAAATCTTCCGGAGGCAAGCATGAGGCAGATGCTAGCTATATTTAGGAGATTTTTGTTTTATTTTTACTGTGTTATATAAAGTATGATATGACTATTTAGTACTCTGTTCATCCAAGGGGCATCCTCGTGTGTCGGTCTTGGCGTATTTATGTAATTATTATATTTGATCGAAACTAGGTAAATGATTGGGGTTATGTAATGGAATATTAAACATGTTTTGTAAAATGTAACAGTAAAGTTACTGTTTTTGTAACCTGTGATTTTGTTTCATATTCATATACTTTTGATATTACGGATTCCTTTAACATTACTGTATTTTGTCGCCGAAAGTTAATACTATAGATGACTGTAACATCTGATCGCCTAGCTTTGGGCCTCAAGGAAGATGATATTACATGTTTCAATACATTTTTTCAATTCAAGTACATACGATAGTTTTCATGGTTTAGAAGAATATGCTTTGAGCTTTTCATTACTTGTTTTGATTGCTTTAGATATCCTTTTGTATTGATGACCTCTATTCTATCATGTGAAGGATAACCTATTAGATGATATGCCTACCTTGAACTGTGGTAGGTATGATTTGATTTCTAAAAGAATTTATTCTAATGGTAGATAACTTATGCTTAAGTTTATTTTTTTTTGTTGATATGCTTTATATTATCTTATAAAAGAATTTATATATATATATATATATATATATATATATATAAGTTCGACCGTTGACAATTTGTATTTTTTTCCTCTCATAATTTTAAGAAAAAAATCATAATTTCTATCATTATAACACTTTGTTTCACATATCCTGTTGTAACATTGCTATTTCATTTACCACACTCTTTACTTTGATTACACCTTTATAATATAATATTGGATTTTCTTCCTCTTCTCTACACCTTCAATACGGTATTTTTTGAAACTCCTTATTTTATTGTTTATATCAACTTTTTCCCCATCATGTTTCTATTTTATCACAATTTTATCTCTTTTCCATTTCGATTTTCATATTTATAATACAATTTAACCAACTATATTCTCGATCTAAATCAAATTAAGGTTTTCCAATTTTTTTTAATTAGCCTTACTGACTTTCTAATCTTAGTCGAATTTAGCCATATTGTTTAATTGTCCCTCATTTTTGTTCTCTTTTTAATTTTTATAGTTTCATTGTTTTCCAGTAGCTATGTTTATACCTGCTATTTTAAAAGTTTGACCTTTTTTGGAAATAATATTTAAAAGAAAAAAAACCATGTTTTATCGATTGATTTAGCATAGATTAGAGGTTTGATCTTCATTTTATTATGTATCCATTTATTTAATTTAAGGTTGAATTTGTTGTTTTTCTTCTAAATTTTGGAATTTGGATTATTTCTCTAAGTGTTGTGTTTGAAATTTTTTTCTAATAATTTTTATGTCGGTTAAAATGATTATGAATTTAGTTTCCTTCATTTATTTTGTAATAGGTTATTGGATTATAAACACATAGATACGTAAAATTTTTATTTGTTCTGCAAAAAATTTTACAAGTAAAGTTGAAATATAATTTTTTATGTTCTCAATCTTTTTGTCAGATTTGAATTTCATCTTATATTTATTTGATTATCTTGATCATGGTTTTATATGTCCTATATATCATTCGAGATCTCGTCCGAGATCTCATTTTCACACTTAAACGAGACGAGACACCAAATATCCTCCATATCTCCCTCGACACTCATCTTGTCCGAGACATTCAAATTCACCCGAAATATGGATCAAAATCTCAATCCGAGATCTCACCCGAAATTATACATTTTTCATATTTTGCATAATATTTTTATTTTCATATTGATTCAAAAGAAACTACTCAATCCAATTATGATTTACCAACTTCATGAACATATTCTTTACTTTTTATCTTAATGAGTCATAGCGAAAGGTTTCACTTCTTTATTATGTTCAAATAAAAGGATATTATTCAATTATTACCAAATCAATTAAGCTAATCAAGCTACCACTCTTTTAAAAATATTCCTTTTTCTATCTAAATCAAGTATGTTACCATTTTTATTTTTACTAAGAAAGTTATGACCATTAAATAAATTTTTGACACATCAATTTTAGACACATAAGTACATCCGAGATATTCTCGAGATGCATCATAAGACCCAGATGTCAATTCGAGATGTACACCCGATATGTACTCATCTCGTCCGAGATCTCTTCCGATACGAGATAACTTGTGTAAAAATTCCGAGACAAACGTGACCGAAATCCGATATTTAAAACCTTGATCTTGATTATGAATTTAGTTCCCTTCATTATTTTTAAGGACGTTAATTTTAGATTACCAATATTTTGGTAGAAAAGAACCCGATTGTTTTGAATAATCCATTAGAGGAAATGTTGATCCATTTTCCCTTTCCCAAATATAAGTATATAAATAGTCAAGTTGGGTGGAAGAATTATATTGTAAGTAAAATAATAGTTAAACCATAAATTTTCAACACATATTTTAGGAAAAGGTATAATTTATATTTAGAAATTTTGCACCACCTAAGGTAATCAAGTATAAAGTTTTGCTAAAATTTTAGTTTTAAACATGTGTTTAGTCTTAGATAGAGAAGATGAGGTAATGGAAGTAAAAGAGAGAAATGAAATGAGATAAAAATTAATAATAAAGATATAACAACAGAATTGAATAGATACAAAAATGTAATAAAATCCTAATTTTTATCATTATAACTCTTTGTTTCACTTATCCCATTGTAACTTTGTTATTTCATTCACCACACTCTTTACCTTGATTATATCTTTACAATATAATAGTGAATTTTCTTCCTCTTCTCCATACTTTCGATGTAGTATTTTTTTCGAACTTCTTAGATTATTGTTCATATTAACTTTTTGTTTATCATGTTTCTATTTAGTCACTAATTTATCTCTTTCCCAACTTGATTTTCATATTTATCATATAGTCAAAAAAACTATATTTTCGATCTGAATCAAATTAAAGTTTCATTCCAAATAATTTTTTAGTTGGCCTTATAGGATTTCTAAGCTTAGTAGAACTTAACAAAAATACTTAATAGTCTTTCACCTTTGTACCCTCCTTAATTTTTTATGATTTCGTCGTTTTCCAGTAGCTATGTTTCTACCTGTTGTATTAATGGTTTGACCTTTTATGGAAATATTATATAAAAGTAAAAAAAACTTTTTTATAGGATTGATATAGCATAGTTTAGAGGTTTGATCTTCATTTTATTATCTATATATTTATTTAATTTAATGTTTTTCTTTTATATTTCAAATTTCGGATCATTTCTTTAACTTTTTTTGAATTTTTTTAATGATATTTGTGTCAATTAAAATAATCATGAAGTTAGTTTCCTTCATTTTTTGTACATGGTTATCGGCTTATAAATACATGGACACGTAGAATCTTTAATTATTTTACAAAATTTGTTACAAGTAAGTTGAATTATATTTTTTTCCCAAGATTTATGTCAAATTTGAATTTCATCTTATATTTTTTCGATTATTTTGATTAAGAATTTAGTTTCCTTTCTTGTTTTTTTAGGACATTTTAATTTAACAATATTTAGGTACCAAAGAACCCTAATAATTCTGAATAATCCATTAGAGGAAAAGTTAATCCATATTCTCATTCTCAAACGTAAGTATATAAAAAGTTGGGTGAGAAGGATTATATCGAACGCAAAATAATATTTAAATTTTAATGCATATTTTGGGGAAAAATATAATTTATATTCTATAGTTTTGTACTATTAAAGTAATCAAGTATAACTAAAAGTTTAATTTTGAATATATGTTTTGTAAATTTATTTCTCCTTTAATGTTTTATATAGTCTTGTTCAACCTAAACTTATATTTGTAGAATTTGATGTTAACCATACTAACCAATATTTAGTTTATAATATATGTATGCTACCATCAGATTCTAAGGCTTCTTATAAAGAAATTTAGTGATTATTTGCAATATTCAACAAATTTTGTTTATTATTATGCTATTTTAAACTTTATAGTTTGGAGATGTTAAGAGATAACCCTATACGGAAAATGTATTTATAGTATGTATAAGTAAACCAACATTCGATACAAAGGATCATATCAGAAACTGTTAAAAGGAATTAATATCATCATTTCAATTTAGTTTGAATTGTCTTTAATTGGAGCATTAACTATAATAAACTATCTTTAGTTTCAATTCAGTTAAGAAAGTGAATCAATCAAATCAGTCGAAGAATTAATTTTAACCTACTAATCATATGTCACTGGCAAAAATTCAACTGCATTATTAGTTCCAAATATATAAGGGAACATTTAAATTCATTTGTCATGTACCTTTACAAAGTCATTGCCTACTCTAAGAGGTTGTAAGTTAGGAATTCACTACCTATTGTTACAAGAATTTTTTATTTTCTTTAACTAACACTGCATGATAACAAAATAAATGAGTAAATGATGTGTTTCTAGATAACATTATGTACAAAACTTACCAAAGGATTGTTAGGATAATAACCAATTATGCTTTGATTCAACATTATATTTTACACATTTCATTATGATTGAAAGGTAATATCATGTATTCTATATAGTATAAAACTTGATTTTCGTTTTCATCTTGGATACGTAACAGTCGTATTAAGTTATGAATATTATATTGTGTTATACTGGATGTACGTACAAAAAAGGACAGGCATTTGTATCACTGTTGGATTATTATTGCATCAAACAAAATTCATGGTCAATGCCTAACTGAAATAACAAAGAAAAATCAAGGTCAATGTTAGAAGTCATGATATTATAAAAGAGAAAAAAAAATATTGTTGCTTACATGAATAAAAGAGTAAAAGAGGAAAATTATTGAACAAGGAATCTAATTTGAATGTAACTTTATTTGAATCTAGAGTTTGGTGTGCGATAAAGTTTATTTATTGAAAGAGTGGTTTGACATATGTTTTTATTTAGCCTGCTTAAAAAAGTATTTGAAAAAAATTAGGATGATCTTTCATGGATATGGTTGGTATGCAAGTTTTTTCTTTGCTATTTATTGAAAAATGACATAATTATTTTTGAATAATCATGGTTCCTCCAAAATCAAGTTCATAATAAGGCAAATGAACATTGGTAACTTCTTGCATTCTCTAAAACTATTTTTTGACTAAATATTGCTTTTAATTTCATTTAAGTATTTCTTACTTTCTATATGCAGGTACATATTTATAAACTACTTTGTTGTGTTTAACATACTAAAGTAAATTTATTCCAACAATAATGATAAATTTTTCATAGTTTATTTCATTAACTGTACTAATATTATTGTCATCTTCAATGAAATATCATCCAAGGTTCACGACTATTTTTATTACAGTAATATACTATATTGCTATTGTAACGACTTGGATTTTTCGTTGTTGATTTCAAATATTTAAATGATTTTAAATATTTGATTTGAAATATAAATTGATTATTGAATATGAAGAATTTGGTTTAAATAATAGAATGAATTCAAATTTCAAATATAGCGATTTATCGTAATATGGAAAAGGTGAATAACTGAAATTCGAATTGAATATGAATCGAAATGATTTCTAACGTTGATATAAATTCTATTTGAACAAGAATTGAGTTAGTAAGTTTTAAAACTGGAATTTCAGTTGATTTCGTAAATTTTTGAAATCTTCGTTTTAGTCGACGCATTAAAGTAACGATTAAGGACACAGTCTCTGGATTAAAGCAGTTCCATTGGATCCATAATGGTGTACTATTATCGATTCAAATTTCGTAGCAGTTGGAGTTAAGGTTTGGTCGTACAGGATAGAAACGCGTTGAAATTAATATTGAAAATTTAATATAATATAATTGCGTTTAAAAAGCCATTTTCCACACAGTCGAATTTGGCCTCAAGACCTGTTCCAATGAGTCCACAATAGGGGTATAACATTAGCAACGCCAGACTGCACGCCTCAATAGGGGTTTCGAATTTCGAGATATTCTAAACGAGATATTTTTGAATATAAAATTATAAATTTTTAAATCGAAGCCACCTTATAATTTAACTTGAGCCACCCTTACCACGTTCCTAGCCGGCCTATACACTTGACCATAGCCGCCTTCTCCTTGTTTAAAATCGTGTAATCTCTTTTCTTTCTCCTCCTCTCAACGAAACAGTTCAAAGAAAAAATTGTGAAAAGGAAAAAGCATGTTGCCCTAACCGAAAAAGCCCACATCGATATCGAGACCTATGACGCTTCAAGGAGTGGCTGCGATACAGTAAGGTGGCACCGAGGTAAAGAAGGAAGTTGCGATGGAAGGCAGGGGTCGCGATGGGTGAGGGCAGCAGCATGTGCTTGGCGGCTCGTCTAAGGTGAACGCGGGTGCAAGCTAGGGCGAGCAACTGCGAACTAGAGTTGGGCATGGTGGCTCGTCTAAGGTGAACACGACTTCAAAAAAAGGGGAGAACGCGTGAAGGCCTGGTTCTTGTAGCATGACGGAGGAGAAGTCTCGTGCGTTCGAACCTGGAATCTAAGGTCACGGCCATGGTGAGGGTGAACTGGTTCGGGCAGGAGTGCTAATCTGAGTAGAAGGTATATTAGAATTAATTTTAATTAATTTTAATTTTAATTAGTTAAGTATAAAATTTTATAGCATATAAATTCGTAAATTATTCATGCAAGGTCGAATCAAGTCACGATAGATTCATTATCTTGGATACTAAGCAATTGAGATTAATTTGGAGTTGGTTTAATTTAAAGTGAGCACGTGGCAAATTTGAAAATTGAGGTAAGTAAATCTCACTCAATTTGGTTAACTAGTTTAAATTTATATTAATTAAAATTATTTATTAGATGATCGATTGAATGGATATATATTTGTAAGTTGAATGCTATTATACACACACACATATATATATGTATACGTATGTATTAGTATATATTAGTAGTTGGATATATTTCCCGCCATAAGAGCGGATGACACACTATGCACCCCGCATAATAGCAGATGACCTTATATTACCGTGATATCCAGCCTCGAAGCGGAATTGGTATTTTATGTCATATAATATCTGTGGAAGCAAGGAACAGGTTGGAAGGATCTAGATGGATTCCTTAAAAAAATATAGATTTGTTTCATATACAGTGATATATGGTATGGTTGAATAATCTGCTATGGGTTGTTGTGCGATTGATATGTTAGATGCTATAGTAGCACTGGCCTAAATTTTGGTATTTTGAATACATAAATAATATTTTTGAATTCTAAAAAGAAATTCAAAGGTGATTTTTTGGAAATAAAATTATTTATATGGAAATTGGAATATTGAATAAGGAATGGTTTGGATTAAATAAAAGATTTGATTTTGGAAATATACTTAACTATTTCCTAAGGAGTTTTCAAAAATAAACATATTCTTGAAATGTATATATATATACAAAAAATTGAAAACATGGGATTTTAATAATATTTCTTGAATTATAATTAGAAGTTGAAATCGATTTTTTGAAGGGAATTGGAATTATTTAAAAAGGAATTGGGTTAGATAAAATAAATAAATAATTTAATTTTCGATATTTATTTAGCTATTTCGTAAAATGGTTTCAAATAGAGAATTTTAAATTGAGGATTTTTAAATAGTGGTTTTTAAATGAGATTTCTTAAAATAGGTAAAGGAAGTCGTAATCGAGATTTTGAATAAATTTGGATTATAATTGGAACTTGTTAAGGAAAAGATTTCCAAATGGAATTTTAAATAGAAATCGATTAATAAATGGATTTTAGCAGTATAAATCAGTTATAAATAGGAAATGAGTTTGTAAAATTTATAAACGATGTTTATAAATAAAATGAAGTGATTCTCATTTGATAAATTGGGAATATAAATTCACAGTGTGAATTTATAATAAGATATAGAATCGGTTTAGAAAGAAATGGTGGAATCTACTTTGGATTTTGGAAATAGTTGTGAAATAGGAAATGTAAATCGATTTGTGGTAAATCGAGGGAGATTTATAAATATATAATGTGTCATATTAGAATTTTAAAAAAATATTTTTATTGAGAAGTTAAGTTGTTTTAAAAAGGAAATGTTATTTACTAAACTATGTAGTTTAAAACTTTTTTATTATTAAAATATTTCAAAAGTTGGTTTTTAAATATTTAATATCGGTTGAAATAAACTCTAATTTTTATAAGAAGCTCTGTAAATCGATTATTTTTATTTAAAAAGTAATTGGAAATGGGTTATCGATGTTTATTTAAGGTATTTTAATATTTAAAATAATTACTTAAACATGTTTTAAAAATAAGTTATTATTCTTTAAAAATACTTATATATATATATAGAGAGTTTTTAAATGATTGAAACTTATCTATAAATTCTCTCGAGATTTGTAAACGCGGTTTATTTAACGGATATGATTTTTATAAAAGAAATCTTATAACAGAATTTTGGAAACTTTTGGAATTTCTGAAATGGTTAGATAAGAGAACTTTGAAAAATGAACCTGAATTTATAAAAGAGGTTATAAATTGGTGAATGAGATTTTTAGTAAGAAAAAAAAATGATTTTTTGGAAATTGTAGAAGGGATTACAAAAATTTCGGAGATTTAGGAAATGAATTATAGCGAGTTGTGACTTTACAAAGGGTTGTAAATGGTTTTATGAAGTTTAAATAAAAGGAAGATTTCCTTTTTGTGAATATACCTATAAATCGATAAGATATAAATATTTCCTAAGTGTTGAGAAGTATGTATTTTTGGAAAATATATTTATAAATATTATTCAAAGTATTGTAATAAATGATTTGGGAATTTTTTGACTATAGGAAGGTTGTACGGAAATATTTCTAACTGTTAACACGTTTTGAAAATATCCCATTAAGGTTATAAGAATTTGATTTTTTTTTCAAAAGTTGGAATGCTGGAAGAGATTTGAATATATATCTTTATAAAGATATTTTGAATAAATATTTGTAAGATTAAAATATGGGCCAAGTGACTGCTTACATGTATTATTTGATACTTAAATAACCGACTAGCAAGTATGGCCAAATTCATTAATCGTTTCAAAGAGATCGGGATCAGATTTAATGATCTGAAAACCACTTCGATCTGATTTGTTCATTATGAATTGTGATATCGTGAAGATAATAAAGACGGTGAATTTGGAGATTTGGTTTGTTCATACCTAGAACAACTTGTATGGATGAATGCTATTATTTGCATCATGGTCTAGAACGGTTGAATGCTAGCATTCCAAGTATGAATGCTATTCTAAAGGTAAAACATAGCCTCATGCCTCATCACGAGGAATGACTAAAACATGGGAGATGCAGCAAGGCTAAATGGGTTGCACCCAAGTAGGCATGCTATCACCTTTCTAGATACCCTCGGATATAATATAATTGTGGATATGGTTATGCATGGAAACGAGAGCGCTCGATTAGGGTGGGAACACACCAGGTGATAATGTATTCGATACTATCCAGTTAGGGGTAGGCCGGTCTTGTGTTGCCAAGAGATCCAGGCGAGATCCTCGGTACATTTTTCTAGAGGTGTATTGTGGCGGACGGTACCCCAGTAGCCCAGTCATTACATGGAATCCAATATCCACTAAGAGCCTGTACGGTTTTGATTGTGTCCAACTATGCTGAAATGTGAGATCTAAGCATTTCAACTATTTTATAATTTACTTTCTATAGACACTATTATAATATCACTAAATTTTCTATGAAAGTGTTTTGCTTATCGTAAGGTAATAAACCCGTATTGTTTATGTGTGGTGTGGTATTATGAGATACCTTTGTTTTTCAAAGGATTTTGATAATAGTAATAACTTAATTTGAGTGTGTTTTCTCCTGCTGGTTTCCCAGACTGACTCAGGTGTTATTTTATTATAATTCTCGGGTCAGACCGATTAATATTGATTTAGGTTAGGATGCTTTGGATCTCAGGAGACGAGCTGAAGGAGTTTCAGGCATATTCTACGTACTTGATTATATTCTGTTGTGTCTGTGTATGCTATATATTTAGCACTTAAAAGTAAAAGTTATTATAACTGTCCAAATTGATTGTTGATTGTTGTACTCTGATGATGGTATGTATAATAACAATGACAGTTCTATGTATAAAGATATGTTACTATCTATTATATGTTGTTCGACTGCGATTTATGAGATTCTGTGTTGTTGTTTTCTGTTTTCTTCTATCCTTTTTCTTCTTCACCAATAATGATCTGGTATGTCCAACACTCAATTGCTCAGCATGCTATATGGTGAACATATTGATATTGGTTTTTGAGGATTGATATTGGTTTTTGAGGGCCGAAAATCTCGATTCGTTAAAATTGGTATCAAAGCTGAAGGTTAAGCAAGAATCATAGCTTTGGTGGGGAGTACTCATTAGAGATAGGGTCAGTATTATCCTAAAATGAGTCTGGATGTATTATAGATATGAGCACGTATTAGTTAGTGGATATAAATTGTTATATCGTGTTGACTTATTGGTTGAGTGTTTATGAATTCTGATCGGTACGGTCTGTACAAATGGATCGATAGGGGTTTCTAAACTTTGAACAAGTTAAATCGACATAGTATTGTTCTAAAGTGGGAAAATGAAATAATTTACCCAAATTATATTTTGATATAAAAGAATAATTTTTCGAAAATTATTATAGTTATATATAGTGTGTTTGGTTGTTAGGAATGATAATATTGACTATTATTGTTAACTGGTTGTTGTGCCTTAATAAAAGATGTTTATTACAAAATAAATAATGATAAATAGTTGTGAAATGAATTATATAAATAAATTTATAGATGTGATTTATAAATGAAAATGGATTTAAACTGAGAATCTTGGAATCTAAATACTGGAGTTTTGAAATGTTTTCAAGTATTATGAAAAATAATAATGATATTATTTTGGAAGTATTTATGAATGAAAATATTTTAAAATGGATTTTGAAAGTGATAAAGTACTGAACTCACTTCAGTAGCTGGAAAATAATTTCGATGATGATCGCAACATCATCGGTGTTCATTTTCGAGTTTCTAAGTGATAGATTGCTACCACAGTGATTTGTTAGTGGAGTCTTATTTTTATAAAAGTTTGATTTTAATTATACAAGATTTGTGATTTGATATATAAATAAGATATGTATATATGATTTAAATTGATTTGAAATAAAACCAGATGTTTGAATTCTGAATTTTTTTTAAGTGTTAGGTGAAAATAATAAGGAGAATAAGTTTTGAACTTATAAGTTGAAAAATAGCATAGATAAGAAAGGAAAATCTAAAAGTTGAGATATGAAATTAAATGGAAGTCAACTTAAGTTAAATAAAATATTTTTTAAAATAAAATTGAATTTGGAATTGAATTTTAACTTGATTAAATTAAAACGAATTGTATAAATAAAAATTTAACTCAAGCTTAATTAAATAAAATTGGATTGGATTTGAAACCATATCGAATTGAATTGAATATAAAATTTTGGTTGTAAAATGATTATATAACTATAAGTAATGAATTTTGAATGGAATAAACTCGAAAATCAAATTTATAAAATGTGGAATAATAGGTGGTATAACTTATTAAATTGAGAAATGGAATGGAAAACCAAAATGAAAATGAGTTGATATTTTGGTAAGGAGATGGAAATCCAACTTGGGTTAGAAAATAAAGTTGAACTCAAGTCGAACCAAATAAAGTGATTTTTGGAATAAAAATCATATGTAGAATTGTAAATGAAAGAAAAATAATTAGATAAATTAATTAGTTTATTGAATATAGAAATGGAACTTAACTTGGTTAGGTAAAACGGATTGTGTATTGAAATAGAAATTGAATATGGAACTTGAGTTATAAAGGAAATTTGACTTAAATGTGAGCGAACTAAATATATTTTGAAATGTTGTCGAATAGAATGGATTGAAATGGTGATGGATTAAGTTATAAATTAATTCAATTTAAATGTAAATAAATTAAATATGGCTTTGGGATATTATTTAAATGAATTCTAGTATGAAATTAAGTTTTGAAGCGGAAATGAATATATGTGTTATATAAAAGGTTATAATAAACCTTAATATTAATTTTATGAAATGATTCTCAATTAATGTAGTGTAAACTGAGATATACCAAGTAAATGGAAATGAAAATAAATTGAAGGTAAATAAATCGAATAAGAATCAATTTAAATGAAAAAAATTATTGCAATGGAAATAAACTTAAGTTATATAATTGAAATGATTGGAAATAAACGAATTAACTTAAGTAAATAATTTGGATGGAAACTTGGTCTGAATGAATTTATGAAATAATGTGATTGAATTAAATATTCCATCCAACCCACTTTTCGATTCACTGTGTTTGAAACTATGGCAGGTTTAGATAATGGAAACTTGAACAGTGTACCAAACCGACTTTTCCATACAATTTAAACTGAAATTTAAACACACTTGTCTAGCCAAAGTTGCACGGAAAGACGGATAGTTAAGAAAAAGAAAGTAGAAAGAACGTAGATAGAAAATAGAAAGAAAACCAAACAACACATAACCTCACAGCAGAACGAATAATCTATAATATATAACAATCTTTACACAAAATACAAAACTGTAACTTATACATATACAGACATCAATCAGAGTATGCTAACATATTCAGCTTGGACGGTTATAACAACCTGTCTTTCAACTACTGATAAACACAACTAAAATAAAACGGAAATATAATTATGTACATGAATACGTCTGTGGGCCTCCATGTCCTCTCCTGAAGCTCCAAAATATCCATCTAAACCTGGAAATATGCTCGGTCTGGCCTGAGCATTTAGGAAAAATCATGCCCGGGTCAGTCTGGTAAAACCAGCATGAGAATTTAAATCACAAGGAATTTTGTTGATGTTAACTTGTAAAATCCTTTAAAATCAAAGGCATCTCTTAAGGCCATTCCGCACATAAACCCGGACGGGTTATACCTTATGATAACCAAAACCTTTATATCAGAAAATCCAGTGCTACAATAATAATGTCTAAGGGCGAAATATTAATAATAATCAAGTAGCTGTGATGCTTATGCCGTGTACCTCACAACAATACTAAGTATATACTCGAAAATCAATAAGGCCCGTTCGCTAATTGTGTAGGATTTCCATGAAGGCGCCCTCGATACTTCGAGAATGATCCTCCTGCACAAGGATCAGAGTTATCCTTCCGAAGCATCATACCTATCTAGCCGGGGTATCATAGGAAAAACATAACTTGTCTTGCTGAGGTAGAGTGCATTGCTCCGGCATGCTAAAAATAACAAAAGGTATCCATATTGCTAGAAAAGGAGCCGATCATACCCTATGGGTTTTCCAACCCTACTAGCCATGCCTCCTATCTTTGGTTTTAGTCATCTCCGCTAATGAGGCTACGTCCCGTGTTCCAGCTTGCGCACCTCTCTAAAAGTAGATCACGGAATCCCATATGGATTCCCACACCACAATGGCCTTGGAATCACATACATATTCCACATCTCAACAAATCTTGGAATCTCACATAGATTCCCCCCACTCCAACGAGTCACGGAACCATACATGGATTTCAACATCCCAAAATATAACGCATCTCCTCCATTTAACCGTAGATGGTTTCAGAGTAGTTCATGGGTTCCGCGTCATCTCTTACGAGTATACTCTCCATTTCTTGGGTGCTCCATCAACCATTCATCGATTTCCGGAATACTCATGGCCGGTTCTTCAGGAAATAATCTGAAAATACATAAGATCGAGGATCACCCCCTAACCGTTTAAGCGGACGGATCTCCTTATCATTTGTCCTAGAAGATCCACAAGTTTATACGTACAGTATGACACCACGAATAGTAACTGTACCATATGATTCTTGCATTTTCCCTAGATATTTCCAGAGTTAAAATCCTTCGATGTTAAGTAGGGAATAATTCCGTACCACCAAAATTAAGAAGGATTACATATTTGGCCAAGATTTGATAGTTGGATATTTAACTATCAAACAAACAAACATTCGAACAAAGATTTCATTCTCACTGTAATCACTAAGCCTTATTTAATTTAATTTCAATAAATTAAATTTCTTTATCAAAATCGGACATATACTTATCTCATTGGAATAAGTATATTTACAGATCGTTCCTCCAAAAATACTTGGTACGTTTTAAAATAGATATTGGAGGTACCATTTTGTATCAACCATGGATCGCAGCTCAATTGTTAGGTCGCTATCCTAGAAAAAAGCAAACATAACTTAGGCAATCTCTACCTCCCGATTTTCGCCATGCAATCAATCAAAGATCGCAGTTTGCATAATGGTTACATCGTTATTCCAACAAAAACATCGTAAACTGTAGGCAATCTCTGCCCTCGAATTATGCTATGAAATTAAACCATTACTTCCCAAAATCTTTATTTCAATAATTATCTCAAATAATACTTATAAAGTTTCTATAATATTTTCAAAGTTAATTTAGGAAATACTATTCTATATCGATTTACTATATAATATATTATTTTTAAAACAATATTAATATTGAACAAATTATGTTTGAAAAAATATATTTTTATACTGATAATTCCTTAGATAATAATTAACTTTGAATCAAATCATTATAAGATAACTTTAATTAATAACTAAAAATATACTTTTAAACATTTTAAATAATTAAATAACCTTGAAAAAATTAATTAAATACTTTCAAATAATTTTTAAGAATCAATAAAATAATTAACCTTCAACAACCTTGGTTCAAAATCAACTTCCAAAATCAGAAAAAGAATATTAAGTTCAATAGTACTTAATCAAATTACCATTCATTCCATAACAATCCAGAATAGCAGATTCAGATATCCACATCAATCCATTTTTTTACAATTAATTCAATAACATATTGCCTTATATAATTATCAGGGAAATAAATAGATGTTCATACAAATATGATACCAGAACAGGTTTTATATCTGCTAGTAAATGTCCAAAAACACACATATTCAATAATAATGGCAGAGTGGTAATTTATTCTACTAACAGGGGTCTAATTGAATACAATTAGCGAAACGATATTTTATTCCGCTAAACTAATGTCAAAACATCGTAATTTTAACTCATCACTATTTTTATCTGGGCAAATAACTTCAATAGACGGGTCATATAAATTTTAATGTCGTCTTTTGTTTTAAATCGGGTAATTTAATTTTTGTTCGTTTTAAATACCATAAATTTTCACTTGTTCAAATCCTACAACAAGTCATACGAGGACGTAGTATTCGTCGGTACGAACCCATTGCAATTTTTTTTGCATCAATTGGGTTTCGTATGGACGAATGATAGCCTTCCAATTTTTCTTTCTAACTTATATAAACAAATTTAAACATTTAATATACTAACCCTCCCCTTCACATCCCTTTGGGCTGAAGCCTATTCCCAAAAACAACTCTGACCCGCTTCATACTTCTTCCCCAATTTCCAAACCGAAACTCAGAAAAAACCCAAAACCTGGTGCCTCGATTCTTTGATCATCTCGTTACTTCCTCGATCATAAATCCAAACACCTCACAAGATTCTACTGATCTACATTTCCACCCAAAACTGCCACAACCCAAAACCATTATCCAAAGTATGACCATATTCCCTAAACCTGGAACTCCCTGTGCACGCGTGCACGTTCACGTGCATAACCCAACCGCACCACTTTTCGGCCAACCATAACCACGCACGAGCGACCCCTCCAACTCTCGACCATCTCCACCCCATAGCTCCACCTCCGACCAATTCTAGCCAAAATCGACATATGAGCCGAGCACAATTTTTTGAGCCATGCCAAAATCAACTCGCTCCACCTCCGACCAATTCTAGCCAAAATCGACATATGAGCCGAGCACAATTTTTTGATCCATTCCAAAATCAACTCGCTCCACCTCCTCTCACCTCGCCTACCCCAGCCACCTTCGTCATTAGGAAGCCTATCTCCTCTAGCACCTCTAGTCAAAGACCGAATGCCCCATGTCTCCCCTTCTTGCCGCGGTTGACAAAATTCGAACGCCACCTAAAAACATACCTTAAGCCCTAAAATTCACATGCCACTTCGAATTAAAACCAAAATTGAAATTTGGCCACGGTGAACCCCTCGGCCACGTCGCAACGCTCCCCCTCAGCCCAGCCACTCCTCCCCTTGTCGACTACATCGCCCGAAATTTGTTTTTAAGTGAATTTTGATCATCTCTCGATTTCTCCACATTAATGCTATTAAAAATCATGATTTCTTCACTAAAATTCCTATCTTTATATGAAAACCATGATTATGATCTTGTTGCAATTTTTTGAGCATGTTGAAATTCGTCAAAAACTGGGCTTCCTACTATTATTTTGCAATCTCACACAATATGCAAAACGAACAAGCTTCAAACTATTTTTACCGCAATATAGACTCAAAACAATCATTTCATTAGTTTACATCATTAGCCAATTCGAATTGGAAAGAGAGATATGATCTTTAAAAACTAGGGTATAAATGAATTTTTAACTCCATTAACATTGACAGTGACATTTGAACATTCTAGGCATTTAAATTTAAATCCTTACCTCATCCATGTTTTGATCCTTTGAAAGCTTCCAACTGACTCCAAGTTTTTGATCCGAATACTCTAAAATCTTTCTTTGTTTTTTAATTCGACAAAGCAGGTTGTTTTCTTTTTTCCTTTCCTTTCTTTTCTTATTCTTACTTTATTTGTTTGCAGAGTTGAAAGAACCGAAACATACACATTCCTCTATATATACACATTTCTAGTAATGAAATGATGTGCATGTACAAGATTTTTGGCTGCTGCACACGTTTTTGATAGATTGATATGAAATTTTGGTGGCTTGAGTTGATATATACATCAGCCTTCATTTTTTTAACCGGGCGTGTTTAATTTAATTTTTTCAATTTTTTTTACTTATAAAATTTTTGACCAGGAAATGTTCTCTTGTAAATATTTTTGCTTGTTTACTTTTTGTTATTTTCTCTTTTTTTTACTTGGTTAACTTTCTTTTGATTAATAACATGCTTCCATATATATTTTGAAAACAATTTGTAAAGTAGTATTAAATAAAACAAATTTTGAGTCTTTATATTTATATTTATTTCTACTTTTAAAAATATATAACTCAAAGCAATAAAAGTTTTGCTATTCTATTTTTATAAAAAATAACATTTTTGTTAACACTTTTTGTAAAAGATTTCTTGCTGAAATGGTTTTAAATGATTTTATAAATTTTCTTAGGTTCATTATATATTATTTCTTATATATTTTCTATTTACCATATATATATATATTGTTTTTAACATACTGTATTTATTTGTTTATGGATTTCTCTTTTTAAACTTTTATGCATATACATAAGTGAAATCCAATTTTAAAACTCTTTTCTATTTATACAATAATATATTTCATAAGTTATAATCATTCTAGTTTATAATATATTCTTATTCATTTTATACTAATTTGAATTTGTTTTTAATTTACATATAAATTCTTTTGTTGTTATAAGTATATAAGAAATTCCATTTTAAATCAATTTTTCTATTTTTGAGATAAAATATGGAATATTCAAAATATTATCTTGCTTAAAAACTATATATTCTTACCAATTGTTATTTAACGGGGATTTTAATTTTGATTAAAAGACGTATTATTGAATGTTTAATAAAAATATTCATCACCCAAGACGATAAAAATCCCCGATCGTTACAAATTGTTTAATAATGTATTTAAAACGAGTTAATCCACTTACAGCCAAGTAATTCTAATAGATGTGATATCAAAGGCGTATTGCAGGTATTGGAACAGAACTACGAGATTTGGCTCAAGACGTTAAAAATCCCGGGTCGTTACAAATAGTTTAATAATGTATTTGAAATGAGTTAATCCACTTATAGCCAAGTAATTCTATAGACGTGACATCAAAGGCGTATTCCAGGTATTGGAACAGAACTATGAGATTTGGCACTTGAATATTTCTAATTATACACGTATAACATGCATTGCTTATGAAATTCATATGTTAACTTAGTTAAATTAAATGAAATGTTATTAAATTTTTATGTTTTGGTACTTATGTGTTTCTAATTGACTAAATACAAGCACAAGAAGACCATTTGGCTATATTCAGGTTGCGCAATTGCATATAAATTGAGCGAGTTCGCTTAATAACGCTAAAATAAGGCATGCTTACGAATTTAGCACGAAAAATAATAATATCGATATATAGTGCATTTTCCAACCATGAGAGCTGATGTAACGACCCGGTATTTCAACCATTTGCGTCCTCATGTGTCGAACTTGAATTACTTAAAATATAAGATTGTTAATTTAAAATTTGGCAAAACTTAGCATATCAGTAAATAAATCAATCACAGAATCACAGACATAGAGTAATACCATAATAATGCAGTGGAATAGATAAATAGTAGTTCATGAAGCTACTATATAAACATCAGAGTTAGAAATAAATTATAGCAGAATATCCCAAATACAATTGAGCCTCGAATACAAATATATGACATCTCCGAACAAATCAGCTGGAAAAGCTGAAAGCTGAGTCGATAGTTGGATCTCCAAGCGAAGCTCCAAACAACAAAGGTGAGTCTCAAATGCTGTATCACTCAGTCTGACTCGAGCGTAAAGCGAAATACATAACACTCGTGTCAGGATTAACATTCTTATATCAATAAATCCAACTCAAGTGAAATATCAATTGAAATACAAATAACTTAAAGGATGTTTGGGATGACCATCCTCTAAGGATCCGTGGAACTATCTACAATGTAGAAATACACAATATAACACCGTGGTCATTTCAAATTACTTTATACTTCAAAACCAGAATATCATTTCCATTTCAAATAAATATATTTCCAAATTATAGCACTTTCAAAAACTAAATTGATAATTTCATATATATCTCATTTTAACTTCTAATTATTTAGCTTTTGAGATATTCACTTAATAGATCCATTATCGTTTAAATAACCTTCAATTACATTTTCCAAATATTTCCTTCAATTTACTTAAACGCAAATATTCAACAAAATCAAGTTATAAAAATCATATCCCTCAATTTCAATAAATCTCAAATCGATTTAATTAAATAAAAGTCTTAATTAATTACAATTTCAATTAAGCTCAAATTCATCTTCCCAATCTCAACTTATAAATCAATAAAAATTCTATTTTTAAAATAAAAGTTGAATAATCCTTAAACATATTTAAATTGGACTTTACTAAATTTAAAGCTTATTATTAATTTTATTTTATATCAAAGCTTATTATATGCATAATATTTTAAATTTATATAAAACCACATATATTTCCTTTCAAACCATAGAAATCATTTTCAAAATATATATATACATATATAGACCAACAGTGTCTGTATATAATTTCTATCCTATGGTCAAGTGATTCAGATATTTATCATTTCAATCCGGAGTTTAAACATATACGGGTATATATCATTTCAACCTGTAATCCCAAATGCAATTCAAATAAAAATCGCTTGGGTCTATCATTTCAACCCATAACGATTTTCTCCTATTCTAAAGTCTGTTTGGGTATGTATCATTTCAATCCATAGTGAATTCTATACTAAAAAGGAACTTGCAGAGTGATGACAGATACGATAATAATAATAACAGGCATATATCATAAATAACAATATAATATAAACAATAGGATATGTATCATGTCCCACTGGTGAACAATTACAGATAATAGCATATATAGAAATGTACTATCAAGAGTATATTTCAATTGTCGTTTCAATCGAAATCAAATTTAATAAATACAAGAATGTTAATCGTGAGTGATTTCTCACCTTTCGAGGCTAGAGAGATTTGACAATGAAATGAGTTACGAATCTAAGCACGAATTTCACAACAAAGCAAGATTGGCATGAATTCGACAAACAGGATGATAAATAGGAATTAATGAAATCAAATCAGAAATGGATCGATGAAGATAATGGTATAAGTGAACATGTGTATATATGTATATATGTGTGTGTGTATATATATATATATAGATACGTGTGCCATAATTAAATTAATACTTTATTAATATATATACCTAAGACTAAATATCACTATAATGTATACACTCCTTATTCTTTAAAACCCAGTAGTATAATGTATACGGTACTTCTTCAACATATATAGTGTTGTAAAACATGCTCTTACAAAGATAAATTATTATACACGAGCGTTACTACACGCGCTTCGCGTGTGATGATAGATCACACTTCGTGCGTGAATTGTTTTTCTTATAAATTGTATATGCTTAACTCGTTCGAAAAAATTAAAATTTTTGCGTTGAAATGAAATGCAGTTAGTTTTAATTTTTTTTTCTAAATTGTACCATCTAATTTTTTGTTAGTTTGAATTTTTATTTCTATTATTAATTATTAAAGAATGAATTTAATTTTATATTGGTTTAAATTTTTATTTCTGTTATTAATTAGTAAAAAACGACTTCGAGAAAAAGTTTATTCATAAGATCCTATTTTTAAATGATAATAAGATAAGTACGTTTTGAATTGTTAAAACAATTAACTGTTAGATCCTATTTTTGAGCAATAGTAATATCTAATAATATTTGTAGAGAGACATTTTTGGTAGTTCATGTTAATACCAAAAAAGTGTGACAGCAAAGGTATTACAACTATTATTAAAGATACAGATCATAGATAATATCCATATAGGCTTACATTTATATATAACTATCATAGATATTAAAACTATGGGGATCATTTCAGAGTATAGATGAAATTCGGTACATGGGAAATAAAAATAAAAGAACCCACTATAACAATTTGAATATAATTTCTTAAATCAGAGTATGAACATAACAGAAGTTGAATTTATCACAAAGCAATGAAGAAAGAAAAGGAAAAAAAAAGTAGAAGGCAACAAAATCGAGTATAAAATAATATATGTATTTTGTATTATATGTACATCTGTATAAACTCACATACTTAATATAAATAAATAAATAAAAAATCAGGTAAACTAACGTAGTACAACATATAGGTATATTAAAATATATAAAGCTAATGTATTGTATATCTTTTTCCATAACAGCTAGTGTGAATAGAAAATGTTATAACCCACTAAAGCCATAACTTCTTTACAAAATTGTGATATCCCAGAATTTTTGACAATATCTATTTAATAATCTGTATTAAAAATTTAATCGATTTGATAATTTTTGTTAATAAAATTTGAATCGATTTAATAATTATCCTTTAATAAATATTTAATTGGTAGGATTTATCTTTTAAAAGCTAATAAATTGATTTCTATTTAAATGAATATATTGTATGTATATATTGTAAATAAATAATCTTGGTTTAAATTTAATAAATGAATCTTGATTTCAAATTCTAACATATATATATTTAATAATTTGGAAAATTATGATTTAAATTAATATTAAGTTTTTCAAGGCTATTTAATAAATAACATATGGTTTTAAATTGTTAAGGTAAGTGTGAATTGTTTAAATTGATTTTAGCTTAAGTTTAAATTTAAATTAATTAACAAAATGGTTTGTTTTAAATATAGATTAATAAAATAAGTAATTTATTAATAAAGAGGTAATTTCTTTTATAAATTATTTTAAATTTGATAATGAGTTATTTTTAAATAATATTAATAATGTATTGTTTTACAATTGGATTCTTAATAAAAATAGCATTGTTATTTCAAATTTAATTTGTATATATAACTGGATTTTTGAATATTGGATTTTTGAATTTGATTTGAATTTGAATTTAAAGTTTTGAAATTCAAAGTATAGATTTTAAACTGTTTTGGATTTTAAAATATTTGTATAAACTTTTATTTTTATATAATTGGTTTATTTCTTTTGAAATTATTTATACATATATAAATACTTATTAACTAATTACTTAAACATCATCTTTCATTAACATTTAACATATTAACTAAATATTAGTTAACATTTAATTATAATTAATTAACCTTAAAAGACATGTGTGAATTTATAAGCATACTAAAATGACAAATGTTGTTATATAGGACAAGTGTCGAATTTAATTTAGTTTCTTCTTTTATTTTTATTTATAAACATTTCAGCCTATATATAAACAAATCTACTTCCCTCATTTATTTTTCTTCCTAAAATCTAAATGTCAAGTTCAAAATCTGTAAACAACCCTTCAAAACCAAAATCAGTTTACAATCTCAAATCAAACTCTTCATATCAAAATTTAAATCCCTGTAATTTATTTCAAAATGCAAAGCCTGCAAATCATCTTTCTTGTAACATTTTCAAACATGCAAAACTTGTTCACATGCAAATCAAACTCCTCATATCAAATATCAAAACCCTGTAAACAAATCTTCAAACCAAAAATCAAATCCCTGTAACATTTGCAATCTGTTTTAAAGCCTGCATCATTTTTTTCTGCAATATGGAATTATCTACTGCATGCAAATCTTTCCCGCTACTCAAGATCTTAAAGTTCAAAGATCAAAGCTTTTTCAAGTTCAAAAACTGTTTTAAAAAATCAGAGGGCATTTCAGCATTCAAGTTTAAAGCAAAATCAGTTTTCAAAGCTTTTCAAAATGGACGCCCTGTCTTCATTCTTCAATTAGGTGAGTAACTTTTAAAATTTAAAATATAGTTTGGTTGCATGCTAGTATGGCTGAAATGAATAAGTATTGCATGTGTATATAAGTAAAAATCTGATGTGAATATTTAATTGTGTGCATGTTGTGTTTATGTATTATGCTCTGTATTGTTTTCCAGGCTCAATTTTTATTTAAAAATCTTTACCACATGATCTAGTGCTTGATAGGATCTGATTATCAAATAAATGTTGTTTGATTTAACATAGATTAATGTTTAAAAATTTAATCAAGTCAAATTAAAACTTGATGGTCTCTGGAAATATAAAAACAACTGTGCGTAGTAAATAAAATCAAAACTCAAACTTTTTATTTTATAAATTCAGTATTTTAAATCGAATACATCAACTAAAATATATTTTTAACACAAGAATCAAGATTTTTAGATTGGGATTAAAGCTGTAGTTCTGGGTTGAACAAAATAAGGAGAAATTGGGTTTTCTGGCGATCCAAAGGTTTGGAGAGGTCAAGACTTTGGGTAATGATGGAGGAGTGATCGTAGTAATTAGGAAAAATACTTGATGGAGATGAAATTCATGGTGGAAGTTGCGGCAGTGAAATCTCTTCTGGAACCCTAGTTTTAACTAGGTATAATAAATCGATCACCACATCTTCTACAATCGATCGAGTGCGATGGGATTTTGAGAGATGATAGCTTGGTCGTAGACGAGGTCAGGGCCGGAGTTGCAGAATCTACGGTGGTTGGAGGATAGAAGGCGAAGCATTTCCAGGTTTTGGGGTATTTGTTATTCCAGTATTCCCAGGTTTGTGATTTAGCTCTCGAATTCAATTTCGAGAATTTGAGCACGATCTGATGATCGTGGAGTGATGTTTGAGTGATTATGGATGTGGGAAGATCATCGCTGATGATCGGAGATGACCAGAGGCAACGTGCATTTGCACTGTGTTCTGGTGAACTTTGGGTTCTGTTTTGTACTCGAGTTAATTGATGGGTTTGACTCGAAGTGTTTTGATGGTTTGCTCGAAGTAAAGTGGGTTTTGACTCGAAGCAAATGCGTATTGCCTTGGGTTGATTATTTTGTTACAGGTTTTAAAGGGAAAACCTGTTCTGTTATAAATTTTTTAAAATGAAATTTAAAACTGAAGTTTAAAAATGAAAAGCAAAGATTTAAATGAGTTTTAAATTTAGTTTTTAAATCTGGAATTCAAGTTTAAGTTTAAATCTCAATTTTAAATAAAAAATAATAAAGTTTTAAACTTGAATTGTTAAACTACTTTAAAATGGTTAAGTAGTTTGAATTTAAAAAAATGAAGTTTTAAAAATGTGAGTAAGTTTTAAAGTTAAGTTTAATTCTGGAAATCAAAGATTTAAATATGTATTTCAGTTTTTGAAATAAAAGAAGTTTTAAATTTGAAAGATTTAAACAACTTTGCATGTTAAAGTGTATATTTAAATTATTGAATTTAAAAATGAATTTGGTTTAAACTCTTATAAATTTCTTTTATAAGACAAGCATTTCTTTACCATGTAATTTAAAAGGGTTTTTAAATTGTTTAAACTTTGTTTAAATTAAATTGTATACATTTTAAATCTCATATTTGAAATGATTTTAAAGTAAATTCAAAAGTAAATTATTTTCAAATGTATTTGTTAATGACAATTTAGTCATAATTAAGAAATGTTTTTATCTTAAAGTTAAATTAAGATTTAATGATTTGAAATTAATTAAATTAATGAGGTAATTTAGGAATAATTAGTTAACTTAATTAATTAATGATTAAGGATTAATAAATAATTGATTAAGGGTAAATCAATTTGTAATTAAAGATCATTAATTAGATAATTAAAGATTATTAATTAATGATTAAAGATTTATTAATTAAGCAATTAAGTTATAATCAAGGTTAATTAATCAAGTAATTAAGGATTAATTAAGTTATAGTTAACACTTAATTAATTAAATAATTAGAGATTAATTAATGGATAATTAAAGATAAATTAATTTGTAATTAATAATGGTTAATCTAAGTTAATTACTTAAGGAGGTAATTAAAGAATAGTTAATGAAGGCCATTAACTTAGGATTATTTAATAATTAATTAATGTGGTTAATTTTAATTAATTAGATTAATTAATTAAAGATAATCATTTGTGAATTGTTTAAGTGTAATTACTTAATGGAAGTAATTAAGGAATTAATTACTTAACGTAATTAATTGAGTTTAATGTGATTAACTTAAATTGATTAATTAAGTGTAATTAATTTAAACACTAGATGATTTGATAATAATTACTTAATGTAATTAATGGAGTGTAATTACTTAATGAAGTAATTAATGGTAATTACTGGATGTAATTAATGGAAGATGATTTAAGAATGGAGGTATTTTGAGTATAATTACTTTGCAATTAATCAAGGGATTAATTACGGATAATTAATTAGGAATAATTAATTTATTTGATGAAGTAATTAAAGGTAGTTAATTACTGAATATGGTAAATCAAGAGGGATTAATAATTATGGTTTAATTCAGAGTAATTACTTAATGTAATTAATTTAAAGTAGATAATTAATTAATATAATTAATGGTGTAATTAAGGGTTAATTAATTAAGATTAATTAATCAATGATAAGGGATTAAAGAGTAATTAATTAATGTAATTAATTAAGGATTAATGTAATTAATTTTAGTTAATTAATTAATGAAGTAATTAAAGGTTAATTACTGTTTTGGCTAAGGATAATTATTTTGTGAAATTAATTAAAGATAATTACTTGAATGTAATTAAAGGATAATTAATCAAGGGTGATAAATTAAGGCGATTAATTAGAGGATGTTTAATTAATTTGTAATTAATTAATGGTTAAGTAAGCAAGATTTAGAAAGATGAAGTAATTAATTTAATTCACTTAAAATTAATTAGAGATGCAAATAATTAATTTAATTCATTTTAAATTAATTATAGTGTGATTAAGTAAATCCTTGCTTATGTATGAATGGATGATATTGATTGCCTTGAATGGTTTGTGATCTCAGATATGAGATTAGTGATGCTGTGTGATATGAATGCTTTGGTTGCATTGTGATGATAATATGGATTATCTATTTATAATGATAATATGGATTATCTATTTGTAATGATAATATAGATTATCTTTTTATAATGATAATGTTGATTACCTATTGTGATTTGTGCATTATCTATCTGTGTATATATAGATAATTGAATTGTTTTAAACTTTAAAACAACTTGGTCTTAAAAGACACGTTTTGGATTCCGATGAGACCGAGATCGGGTTTCCAGATTTGGATATCCGAAAACCACATCGATCCAAATTAACGATAGGTCGTGAATCTCAAGTGAAGATGAAGATTCAGAGTGCAAGGGTTATCGTCGTTAACTCTAAGGGTGATTCCAAAATGAGTGTAACGAGATAATGCCTTTGGTTTCGTTTGAACCCGGAACGAACTTTATGGATTGAATGCTTTCAAAACATCGTCAGGTGGACGATGAGCATTCTAAGAGATGTGTTCTCTAAAGGTAATCGTAGCCTCAAGCCTCATCAACTGGGAATGGCTAAAACAGGGGAGGGGCGGCAAGGCTAAGTGGGTCATGCCCAAGTAGGACGAGATTTCCCCCCTATCTAGAGGTCCCTTTTATTTCGGCTGTGTGGGCAGTTGTGAGCTCCAACTGCCGAGGTTGTCTTGTTCGGGACTGTCCAGTAAGGGATGGTTCTGGCCTTGTGTTGCAGGGGATTTAGGGTAGATCCTCGGTACCTTGATCTAGGCTACGTACCGTGACGGGCGGTACCCCAGTAGCCCTGCCATTGTATGGAATCCAAAATCCAATAAGTGCCATCGGATTTGATTGTATTACCCACTTTTGTGGCTAGTAGCTGTAATTTAATAAATGTAACAATTTCGGCTATTTACTATTTACTTGAAAACCCTAGACCTATTATAACATCACTGCATTTCCTATCAAATGTTTTGGTTTGCCTAAGGTAAAAACTTACCCATGTTTATGTGTGGGGAGTCTTACGTGATACCTTTTATTTTCAAAGGTTTTCAAAGTTAAGCAACCTTAACCTGTTACTCACACCAGACCCATGTCTAACCCGGAGTTTATCTTCTGTTTTTTTAAACTCTTAGGTACTCAAATTTTTACAAGTAGCCAAGGGATTCAGGTTAGCTTTGACGAATTGTGGAGGAGCATTGGAGCGGGAGGCTTTAGCGTGTAGATATATAGTGTTCCGCTGTGTTGATATCTGTATTGTGTATTGAATTGTATAACTAGACAGGTGTTTATAACTGTCTAGTATGAGATGTATAATTTGTGTAACTCTGATAATTGTTGTATATTATGTAATACTAATGTTATTAATATAATTTATTCATTCCGCTGTTGAGATTCTGATGTTGTTTCTTCTTTCTTCTCTTTCCTTCTCTTTTCTATCCCTTTCTTTCTTCAAGATGATGCGATTTTCTGTGGTTAGAAAGCGGGTCGTCACAAAAATAGTGTACTACAACATATATATATATATATATATATATATATATATATATATATATCCAATTACATAATGATATATAATACCTTGATATGCATACACCAAAGAGGAGAAGACAGAAGAACGTGGGAACAAAGGCAAGGCTCGGCTGGCAGTGAAGGGTTCAAAGAAGGGTTTGCACGCGAGAAGGTTGGAAATGGTGCACAGGGAGATGGGAGCCGATGCTTTGCATTCGGCCACGATGAAGAGGCCCAGGCGAGCGGGACATGTCGGGGTCGGGGAGGTTGGATGCGTGTGAGATCAGCTGTTGGAGAGGAGGATGTGAGTGATCCGGTTATTGAAGGGCAGGCCGTGAGTAACGCTAGGAAGAAGAGGGAGTTGAATAGCCTTTAAATAAACAACAGTGCATACATGCCTTCTGTGTTGATATATAATTATTTATACGGCATGAACCAAATAGGAGAGAAGATGGAACATTTAAAATGGAATTAAATGAATTAGCAATGGTCTGAAGCTTTGATTTCTAGAAAAAAAATTATTAAAGCAATTAATTGTTGCTTGGATGACACAGTTGGAGTTTGAAATGCAAAAGAAACAAAAGGTCATGGATCTTGTACCGATATGGTTATTGGTTTCGCGAATTCCACTGCGTATCAGACTTCAAAACACAGAAATAAATATACCGCTGAGATCAGCACGACGAGACGATCAAAATGGTATACAGATATTAAAGGTATGATCATCTTATCAAAAGTTGATACGGACTCTGATATGCGTTGTTATTCCGTACGGAAAAATCCAAGCGGAGCTAGAAACGTTCGAATTTTGCAAAACGAATTTCGCAGTCTAATTCAGAGTGTTCCAAATAAATTTTCTCCAGTTGACATATTTAGCTTTCGGAAAACTTTTAAATTCAACTGTTATTAAGTGATTTAAACTGAATAGAATTTCACAAGAAAATAAACTTCAATATTATTAGATCAAAATTTACTAGTTGCTATGTTTAAATAGGCGTATTCCAAATAATAAATTTTTATTTTCAAATTTTATTGTTTAAAATTTCATAAAATTTCAATTAATTTAATAAATAAAACCTTTAAAATTTACGGCTTGTTACACTCTTCCCCACTCAAAACTTTTTGTCCCGAAAAGGAATAAGGTATGAGAATAGAAACAACCAGAAAGAAAATAGATTGCAAGACAAGGATAAACGATTAATTTAAAACTATATAAATTGTACTTGAAATATTCATTTGAAAACTTCACTTGCAAATCAATTATCTTTAATACTTTAATACTTTTCAAAACCCATTTGTAAAATTTCTTTCTTCCTTTATAAATATCATTTATATGTATAAATAACACCTTTATAAATATATGTAAACTATTTGAAAACAATTATTTACATCATTACTTATGTTTACAAAGAAGCTATTGAAAACCTAATTCATAATTCATAATTTTTATAAATTTTATCTCAAGATACTTTTCAAATATTATCACTAATCATTTACTTTAAATATGTTTTATTTTATTAATAACTTTTAAAATATTTATAACACTAAAATTTTCTATTAAACCATGTAGTTTATAAATAAACAACATTTAAAAAATATAGTCAACAACGAAAAGAAGGTGGATTCGGAAAACAGAATATATGTGAATAAATAAAGCTGAGTATATAAGGTAGATTCAAAAGAATAGTATCGGGCACGAATAATTAATTCAAACCATAAGAATTTCAATTTCAAATATTAATTCATAATTTCTTTGTTGGAAATACTTTTTATAATAAAATTCCTTTATACAGAAACAAATTTTCTTTCAAAAATACTTTTATAGCTTGGTGTTTCAACAAGTTTATCCTCGTTCTTGTAGACTCTGGCCATGCGTTGATTAGGCGCAATGCTAGAATTCTTCAAGTACTTAGTAGACCTGTTTGAACACCCAGTGAAAATACATGAAAAACCTTCAAAACCGATATGGAAAGTACAATCCAAACAAATTACCTGGATCGCTGATGCACAATGGTTACGCCTGGATCCCCTAGGAAACGCCCGTACCTTTAAGCAATCACTGCCTTGCGAATTACGGCATGATAATCAAAACTGTTAACCACAGGATACATAATAATGGTTACGCTTAAATACCCTAAGAAACATCTGTACCCTTTAAGCAATCTCTGCCTTGCGCATTACGCCACGACAATAAAACTGGTAGACCGTAGGATACATAACAATGGTTACGCCTGGATCCTCCAGGAAACATCCGTACCCTTAAAGCAATCACTGCCTTGCGGATTACGCTAACCAAAAAACGACCAAGGGTTACGCCATGGTAGGACACTGGAGTATCACATCCGAAAAACCAAAATCAGAGAGAATAATATCGATAAAATGAATCCACGGTGTGGCTACAAAGCGGATATCAAGCAGAAAGTACTTTCCATATCTTTACTTCGAAAATATGTATCATATAGTACCTTTTCAAATCACTTTCAAATATCATACTTTTATAAATCCCATTTTATATAAGATTTCATTTTCAAATCGAATACTTTCCAAAATCAATAGTATGTCAAATCACACTTATATAGACATCGATTATATAAGATTTCACCTTCTAAATTGAGTATCTTTCAAAATCAATAGTTTTCAAATAAACTTCATACTTATACAAATCAATTTTATATAAGTTCGATAACTCCCAAATCAAGTATTTAGTAAACTAAGGTTCTCAATTTCAATTCCTTTCAATATCAGTTCAATTTCAAAATCATATACGATCTCACCAAATTATTTCTTCCAAATTAAATATCTTCGGTTTCAAAGCTTCCAAAATAATAGGCTTAGAATATAATCCTAGCTTCCAAATCAGCATAATTTGCAAAAGGTAAATTGGATCTCTCAAATTATTTAAGACTAAATTTTTATTCAAAACATTTCATATTAGTCTTATTCATTTACTTAACAAAACAGTTTCAAACTTATTTAAATCATATTACTTCATACTTGAACATACAAAAAAACTCATATGCTTTATCAAATAATTTATACTTTTTGAAATTACGTAGCTTTGAACATCAAACTTTGATTTGGAAGTGTTCGAACATTCAAAATAGTCGGTGAAATCAAATTTCAAATCCAAGAGTTAGAAATCAGCAACAGATCAGTAAATCAATTTCCAAACGAGAGATTTATACCAAATCAAAATTCGAAACTCGAGGATTGAACACCAGACTCACTTCAAATCATTTCAAATATATATACATATATCTTTCTAATATCAAATCATACTTCGGAATTTGAAATCAAAATCTTTTTCACAAAATCAGTCACATAGCAAAGCTACTAAAGTGGCCTCTCCCCCACTCTGATACTCGAAAATCAATGTCGATGATGTGTGCACTCATCATCGAAATTATTTTCCAATGATATAAGCGAGTTCAAGACTTCTATTTTCTTGAAAACTTCTATGAAATTTCTTAGAAATTATTGGAACTCATTTGAAGCCATTTGAAACATTTCTTATTCGAAAAATACTTTCAAATTGTATTATTATAGAGATCATCTGAAGTAGAGTTATAGGATACTCCAGAATCGAAAAACACGAATAGGGAGTGAAGATAATGGATTTTGGAACCGTAGGGAATGTTCCAATGTCCAAAGGAAAACCAAATGAGAAAAGAAAGAGATTCAAGCTCGAACGAAAGTGATTCAGCAAATAAATTTACTATATATGCTAAGTTTGCCTAGAGCCTAAGCTCTGATACCAACTGTAACGACCCAGTATTTCAATCATTCGCATCCACACGCGTCAGACTTGAATTGCTCAAAATATCAGATTGTTAATTTAAAATTTGGGAAAACTCAACATATACAGTAAATAAATCAATCACAGACATAGAGTAATACCAAAATAATGCAGCGGAATAGATAAATAGTCGGTCATGAAGCTACTATATAAATATCAGAGTTAGAAATAAAATGCAGTAGAATATCTCAAATACAATTGAGCTTCGAATACAAATAGATGACATCTCTGAACAAATCAGCTGGAAAAGCTGAAAGCTGAATCGATAGTTGGATCTTCAAACGAACCTCCAAACTCCAAAGGTGAGTCTCAAATGCTACGTCACTCAGTCTGACCCGAGCGTAAAGCAAAACACAAAACACTCAAGTCAGGATTAACATTCTTATACCAATAAATACAACTCAAGTGAAATATCAACTGAAATACAAATAACTTAAAGGATGTTTGGGATGACCATCCTCTAAGGATCAGTGGAACTATCTACAATGTAGAAATATACACTATAACACCGTGGTTATTTCAAATTACTTTATACTTCAAAACCAGAATATCATTTCCATTTCAAATAAATATATTTCCAAATTATAGCACTTTCAAAAACTAAATTGATAATTTCATATATATCTCATTTTAACTTCTTATTATTTAGCTTTTGAGATATTCACTTAATAGATCCATTATTGTTTAAATAACTTCAATTACATTTTCCAAATATTTCCTTCAATTTATTTAAATGCAAATATTCAACAAAATCAGGATATAAAAATCATATCCCTCAATTTCCTCAAATCGATTTAATTAATTACAATTTCAGTTAAGCTCAAATTCATCTTCCCAATCTCAACTTATAAATCAATAAAAATTCTATTTTTATAATAAAAGTTGAATAATCCTTAAACATATTTAAATTGGACTTTACTAAATTTAAAGCTTATTATATACATAATATTTTAAATTTATAGAAAACCACATATATTTCCTTTCAAACCATAGAAATCATTTTCAATATATATATATATATATATATATATATGGACCAATGGTGTCTGTATATAATTTCTATCCTATGGTCGAGTGATACAGATATTTATCATTTCAATCCATTGTTTAAATATATACGATTATATATCATTTCAACCCGTAATTTCAAATGCAATTCAAATGAAAAATGCTTGAGTATATCATTTCAACCCATAACGATTTTCTCCTATTCTAGAGTCCGTTCAGGTATGTATCATTTCAACCCATAGTGAATTCTATACGAACAGGGAACTTGCAGAGTGAAGACAGATACTATAATAACAACAACATGCATATATCATACATAAAAATATAATATATACAACATGATATGTGTCATATCCCACAGGTGAACAATTACAGATAATAGCATATATAGCAATGTAAATAACCATTAGCAGTATATTTCAATTGTCGTTTCAACTGAAATAAAATTTAATAAATACAAGAACGTTAGTCGTGAGTGATTGCTCACCTTCCGAGGCTAGAGATATTTGACAATGAAATGAGTTATGAATCCAAGCACGAATTTCACAGCAAAGCAAGATTGTCACGAATTCGACGGACGGGCTGATAAATAGGAACTGATGAAATCAAATCAGAAATGGATCGATAAAGATAATGGTATAAGTGAACATGTATATATATACGTGCGCCATAGTTAAATTAATACCTTATTAATATATATATACCTAAGAGTAAATATCATTATAACGTGTACACTCCTTATTCTTTAAAACCCAGTAGTATAATGTATACGGTACTTCTTCTTATAGACTTAAACATATATAGTGCTGTAAAACATGCTCTTACATAGATAAATTATCATACATATAGATCATAGATAACATCCATATAGGTACATTTATATATAACTATCATAGATATTAAAACTATGGGGATCATTTCAGAATATAGATGAAATTCGGTACATAGGAAATAAAAAAAATAAAAGAACCCACTATAACAATTTGAATATAACTTCTAAAACCATATTATGAACATAATAGAAGTTGAATTTATCACAAAGCAATGAAGAAAGAAAAGGAAAAAAATAGTAGAAGGCAACGAAATCGGGTATAAAATAATATATGGATTTTGTACTATATATACATCTGTATAAATTCACATATTTAATATAAATAAATAAAAAAAATCAGATAAACTAACGTAGTACAACATATAGGTATATTAAAATATATAAAGCTAATGTACTGTATATCTTTTTCCATAACAGCTAGTGTGAAGACAAAATGTTATAACCCAATAAAGCTATAACTTCTTTAACAAAATAGTGTACCACAACATATATATATATATATATATATATATGTATATGTATATATATGTATATATATCCAATTACATAATGATATATAATATGCATACAACAAAGAGGGGAAGAAATAAGAACATGGGAAGAAAGGCAAGGCTCGGCTGGCAATGAAGGGTTCAAGGAAGGGTTTGAACATGGGAAGTTTGGAAATGGTGCACAGGAAAGGGGAGCCAGTGCTTTGCATTCGGCCATGGTGAAGAGGCACAGGCGAGCGGGACATGTCGGGGTCGTGGAGGTTGCATGCGTGTGGGATCGGCTGTTGGAGAGGAGGATGTGAGTGATCGGGTTATTGAAGGGCAGGCCGTGAGCAATGCTAGGAAGAAGAGGGAGTTGAATAGCCTTTAAATAAACAACAATGCATACATACCTTATGTGTGGATATATAATTATTTATATGGCACGAACCAAATAGGAGAGAAGATGGAATGTTTAAAATGGAATGAAATGCATTAGCAATGGTCTGAAGCTTTGATTTCTAGAAAAAAAATTATTAAAGCAATTAATTGTTGCTTGGGTGACACGGCTAGAATTTGAAATGCAAAAGAAACAAAAGGTCATGGATCTTGTACCGATACAATTACTAGTTTCGCGGGTTCTGCTGTGTATCGGACTTCAAAACGCAAAAATAAATATACCACTGAGATCAGCACGACGAGACGATCAAAACGGTATATAGATATTATAGATACGATTATCCTATTAAAAGTCAATACGGATTCTGACATACGTTGCTGTTCCATACGGAAAAATCCAAACGGAGCTAGAAACGTTCGAATTTCGCGAAATAAATTTTACAGCCTGATTCAGAGTGTTCCAAATAAATTTTCTCCTGTTGACATATTTAGGTTTCGAAAAACTTTAAATTCAACTGTTATTAACGGATTTAAACTGAATAGAATTTCATAAGAAAATAAACTTCAATATTATTAGATCAAAATTTACCAATTGCTATGTTTAGATAGACGTATTCCAAATAATAAACTTTTATTTTCAAATTTTATTGTTCAAATTTCACAAATTTTCAATTAATTTAATAAATAAAACCTTTAAAATTTACCGGTTGTTACACTCTCCCCCACTCAAAACTTTTCGTCCCCGAAAAGAAAGAAGGTAGGAGAATAGAAACAACCAGAAAGAAAATAGATTGAAAGACAAGGACAAACAATTAATTTAAAACTATATAAATTATACTTGAAATATTCATTTGAAAACTTCACTTGCAAATCAATTATCTTTAATATTTTTCAAAACCCATTTGTAGAATTTCTTGCTTCCTTTATAAATATCATTTATATGTATAAATAAAACCTTTATAAATATATGGAAACTATTTGAAAACAATTATTTACATCATTACTTATGTTTACAAAGAAGCTATTGAAAACCAATTCATAATTCATAATTTTTATAAATTTTATCTCAAGATACTTTTCAAATATTATCACTAACCATTTACTTTAAATATGTTTTGTTTAATTAATAACTTCTAAAATGTTTATAACACTAAAATTTTCTATTAAATCATGTAGTTTATAAATAAACAACATTAAAAAAATATAGTCAACAAGGAAAAGAAGGTGGATTCGGAAAACAGAATATATGTGAATAATTAAAGCTGAGCAGATAAGGAAGATTCAAAAGAATAGTATCGGGCATGAATAATTAATTCAAACCATAAGAATATCAATTTCAAATATTAATACAGAATTTCTTTGTTGGAAATACTTTTTATAATAAAATACCTATATAATAAAATAATTTTATGACAAAATTCCTTAATATAGAAACAAATTTTCTTTCGAAAATACTTTTACAGCTTGGTGTTTAAACAAGTTTATCCTCGTTCTTGCAGACTCTGGCCATGCATTGATCAGGCGCAATGCTAGAATTCTTCAAGTACTTAGTAGACCTGTTTCAGCACCCAGTGAAAATATTTGAAAAACCATAAAACCGATATGGAAAGTACAATCCAAACAAATCACCTGGATCGCAGATACACAATGGTTACGCCTGGATCCTCAAGGAAATATCCGTACCTTTAAGCAATCACTGCCTTGCGAATTACGCCATGATAACCGAAACTGCGGACCGTAGGATACATAACAATGGTAACGCCTGGATCCTCCAGGAAACATCCGAACCCTTTAAGCAATCTCTGCCTTGCGGATTACGTCACGACAATAAAACCGGTAGACAACAGGATACATAACTATGGTTACGCCTGGATCCCCCAGAAAACATCCGTACCCTTAAAGCAATCATTGCCTTGTGGATTACGCTACCCAAAAAACGACCATGGGTTATGAGTATCACATCCGAAAAACCCAAATCAAAGAGAATAATATCAATAGAATGAATCCACAATGTGGCCACAAAGCAAATATCATGCAGAAGGTACTTTCCATATCTTTACTTCGAAAATATGTATCATATAATACTTTTTCAATCTCTTTCAAATATCATACTAATATAAAGCCCATTTTATATAAGATTTCATTTTAAAGTCGAATACTTTCCAAAATCAATAGTATATCAAATCACACTTATATAGACTTCGATTATATAAGATTTCACCTTCCAAATTGAGTATCTTTCCAAATCAATAGTTTTCAAATCAACTTCATACTTATACAAATGAATTTTATATAAGTTCGATAACTCCAAATCAAGTATTTAGTAAAATAAGGTTCTCAATTTTAATTCATTTCAATACCAGTTCAGTTTCGAAATCATATACGATCTCACTAAATTATTTCTTCCAAATTAAATATCTTCGGTTTCAAAGATTCCAAAATAATAGGCTTAGAAAATAATCCTAGCTTTCAAATTAACATAATTTGCAAAAGGTAAATTGGATCTTTCAAATTATTTAAAACTAAATTTTTATTCAAAACATTTCATATTAGTCTTATTCATTTACTTAAAAAAATAGTTTCAAACTTGTTTAAATCATATTACTTCATACTTGAACATACAAACGAAATCAAATGCTTTATCAAATAATTTATACTTTTCGAAATTACTTAGCTTTGAACATTAAACCTTGATTTTGAAGTGTTCGAACATTCAAAATAGTCGGTGAAATCAAATTTCAAATCTAAGAGTTAGAAATTAGCAACAAATCAGTCAATCAATTTCCAAAAGATAGGTTTATACCAAATCAAAATTCGAAACTCGAGGACCGAACACCGGACTCACTTCAAATCATTTCAAATATATATACATATGTATTTCGAATAACAAATCATACTTCGGAATTTGAAATCAACATCGGTTTCACAAAATCACTCGTATAACAAAGCTACTAAGTGGCCTCCCCCACTATGATACTCGAAAATCAATGTCGATGATGCGTGCACTCATCACTGAAATTATTTTCCAGTGACATAAGCGAGTTCTGGACTTCTATTTTCTTGAAAACTTCTTTGAAACTTCTTCAAATTTATTGGAACTCATTTGAAGTCATTTGAAACATTTCTTATTCGGAAAATACTTTCAAATTGTATTATTATATATTTTCAAAAATCTTAAAACTATTTTTTTTAATACTAGAATTCAATTTTTCGAATTTCAAATTAAACCCTTCAGTTATAAATCATTTATATAAATCAACTTCTTATATAATTTTCAAAATTTCAAATCCTTTCGAAACTTCAAATTCTCGTTTTTTAAAAGTATAAACCTTCTCGAAATCATTTTCACTTTTATATATAGAATATAATCATACTTATCAAAATAATAATTTCGGTATATAAAACAATTTCTAAAATACAAACAAAACCCGATTTTTCCAATGATGGTTCAAGAATGGATTTCAAAACAAAGATAGAGATTCAAATTAGAGGGACTCTAGTCAAATAGAATTTCTGATTCGAAGATAGGCTCGAACGAAGATGAGATAATTAAATTTCAAAATAGAAGATGGATATATTACATAAATTGCGGGCGACCATAACCGGGTCAACCGTGACTTCAGGAACAAGATCGATGCAGAATTCCAAGAAAAAATCAACATTCGATCGCAAGAGATAGCGACATCTAAACCAAAGATATAGAAATCTCCAGTGAATCAATGCCAATCGTGAAGGAGTTTCACCCCTTTACAAATCATTCAAAGATTGGCGGGATCGCCGATTTTTATAGAGATCATTCGAAGTGGAGTTATGGGATACTCCAGAATCGAGAAACACAAATAGGGAGAGAATATAATGGATTTTGGAACCGTAGGGAATGTTCCAAAGTGCAAAGGAAAACCAAATGAAAAAAGGAAGAGATTCAAGCTCGAATGAAAGTGATTCTACAAATAAATTTACTATATATGCTAAGTTTGCCTAGAGCCTAAGCTCTGATACTAACTGTAACGACCCGGTATTTCAACCATTCGCATCCGCATGTGTTGGACTTGAATTGCTCAAGATATCATATTGTTAATGTAAAATTTGACGAAACTCAGCATATATAGTAAATAAATCAATCACAGAATCACAGACACAGAGTAATACCAAAATAATGCAGCGGGATAGATAAATAGTAGTTCATGAAGCTACTTTATAAATATCAGAGTTAGAAATAAAATACAACAGAATATCTCAAATATAATTGAACCTCGAATACAAACAGATGACATCTTTGAATAAATCAGCTAGAAAAGCTGAAAGCTGAATCGATAGGCTTACATTTATATATAACTATCATAGATATTAAAACTATGGGGATCATTTTAGAATATAGATGAAATTTGGTACAAAAGAAACAAAAAAAATAAAAGAACCCACTATAACAATTTGAATATAACTTCTTAAATCATAATATGAACATAACAAAAGTTGAATTTATCACAAAGCAATGAAGAAAGAAAAGGAAAAAAAACAGTAGAAGGCAACAAAATCGAGTATAAAATAATGTACGTATTTTGTACTATATATACATCTATATAAACTCACATACTTAATATAAATAAATAAAAAATCAGGTAAACTAACATAGTACAAGATATAGGTATATTAATATATATAAAGCTAATGTACTGTATATCTTTTTCCATGACAGCTAGTGTGAACACAAAATGTTATAACCCACTAAAGCTATAACTTCTTTAGCAAAATAGTGTACTACAACAAACATATATGTGTATATATATTTATATATCCAATTACATAATGATACACAATACCTTGATATGCATACAACAAAGAGGAGAAGACAGAAGAACATGGGAAGAAATGCAAGGCTCGGCTAGCAAGGAAGGTTTTGCATGTGGGAAGGTTGGAAATGGTGCACGGCGAGAGGGGATCTGGTGCTTTGCATTCGGCCATGGTGAAGAGGCACAGGCGAGCAGAACATGTTAGGGTCGGGGAGGTTGCATGCGTGTGGGATCGGCTGTTGGAGAGGGGGATGTGGGTGATCGGGTTATTGAAGGGCAGGCCGTGAGAAACGCTAGGAAGAAGAGGGAGTTGAATAGCCTTTAAATAAACAACAGTGCATACATGCCTTCTGTGTTGATATATAATTATTTATAAGGCACGAACCAAATAGGAGAGAAGATGGAACATTTAAAACGGAATGAAATGAATTAGCAATGGTCTAAAGCTTTGATTTCTGGAAAAAATATATTAAAGCAATTAATTATTGCTTGGATGGCACGGCTGGAGTTTGAAATGCAAAAGAAACAAAAGGTCACGGATCTTGTACCGATACGGTTACTGGTTTTGCGGATTCCACTGTGTATCGAACTTCAAAATGCAGAAATAAATATACCGCTGAGATCAGCATGACTAGACGATCAAAAAGGTATACAGATATTAGAGGTACGATCATCCTATCAAAAGTCGATATGGACTCTGATATACATTGCTATTTCATATGGAAAAATCCAAACGGAGATAGAAACATCCGAATTTCACGAAACGAATTTCGCAGCCTGATTCAGAGTGTTCCAAATAAATTTTCTCCTATTGACATATTTAGGTTTCGGAAAACTTTTAAATTCAACTGTTATGGACTGATTTAAACTGAATATAATTTCATAAGAAAATAAACTTCAATATTATTAGATCAAAATGTACCTTTTGCTATGTTTAATAAATTTTTATTTTCAAATTTTATTGTTTAAAATTTCACAAAATTTTAATCAATTTAATAAATAAAACCTTTAAAATTTATGGGTTGTTATAGCTGATGTATATCTTCTAATCATATTTGTCATATCGTAAAAGGCTCTCCGTACAAGGGACACTCTGCTAAAATTTTTGAAAATTTAGGGGGTTTGAAAATTTTTGAAATTTTTTAACATTTTTTGAAATTTTTGTTAACAATAATTTGATTTTGTGAATTTAACTGAGAAACAAAAGGTTTTGATGAAGGTTTGGAAAATAGTTAGTGAATGTAAGTCTAAAGGATTAGGAAAGTGAAACGTCGAGTTTTAACTAAGTGGATTTTTATAAGTTAATGGGTTTGGATCATTCGTCGTACTTTAGCAATTTCGAGGACGAAATTCTTTTAAGGTGGGAGGAATGTAATGACCTGGATTTTTCGTCATTGATTTTAAGTATTTAGATGATTTTAAATATTTTATTGGAATATAAATTGGTATTCGAATATGAAGATTTTGGTTTGAATAGCGATTTATCGTAATACAGAAATGTTGAATAATTGAAATTTGAATTGAAAATGAATCGAAATGATTTATAAAGTTGATATAAATTTTTTTGAAGTAGAATTGAGTTTTAAGTTTTCAAAACTGGAATTTCAAGTGATTTCGTCAGTTTTTGAAATCATCGATTTAATCGACGCATTAAAATAGCGATCCGGGGCATAGTCTCAGAATTCGACGAAACTAGTTCCATTAGATCTGTTATAGTGTATTATTATTGGATTTCAAATTTTTTAGAATTTGGAGTTAACGTTTGGTCGAACGGGAAAGAAACGCGTTGAAAATTGAAATTAATATCGAAAACTTAATATAATATAATTAGGTTTAAAAAACAATTTTTCACATACGATCGAATTTGGCCTCGAGACCTGTTCCATTGAGTCCGAAATAGGGGTATAACATTAGGAACGTCAGGCAGCACACCTCAGTAGGGGTTCGTAATGTTGAGATATGCTAAACGAGATATTTTTGAACATAATGTTATAAAATTTTAAATCGCAGCCACCCTATGATTTAACTTGAGCCACCCTAACCATGTTTATAGCCAGCCTACGCACCTAACTATATCCGCCTTTTCCTTGTTTAATGTTGTGTAATCTCTTTTCTTTCTTCTCTTAATGAAATAGTTCAAAGAAAAAAATCATGAAAAGGAAAAATTATGTTGCCTTAAGCAAAGAGCTAACATCGATACCGAGACCTATGATGTAACGTACGCGGATTTTTCGACTCTCGAAGATACGACATCGACACTCACTTTATCGACTGCCAAGAAATCAAAGGCCGAAAACCGAGAAGTTATGGGTTTTAAAAAGAAAAGAAAAGAAAGAAGAGAGAAAAAGAAGAAAGAAAAAGAAAAATAGAGAAGAAGAGAAAATAGAGAGAAAAGAAGATAGACAATTTTTTTTTTTTTTGAAAACAGAGAATTTTAAAATAGAAAGATAGAATAGAAGAATTTTGAAATAGAAGATAGAAGAATTTTAAAAATAGAACGGAACAGAAGAAATAGAACGGGACAGGAAGGAAACAACAGAACAACAACAGAATCTCACAATTCGCAGCGGAACAACATATAATAATAAATGAATAATCTTTAAACAAAGAACTATATCAGTTATTACATTACATTATATTACATTACATCAATCATCAGAGTGTACAACATACAACATCAAACAATGCAGCGGAAAAAGAAATACTATATAGTAGTAATACGTCATGCCATCCAGCTTGCCTCCAGCAACTCCAGAATATCCAGAATATCCTGATAAACCTTAAACTCTTGACTGCCCGTGTGGAAATTTGTGGGCACCCAGAGTTTAGGAAGGAAAACAATAAACTCCGAGTCAGTCATGTGACTGGTGTGAGAACTCAAAACAGTTTATTTATCTTAGAAATCAAAATAGAGGAATATTTTTAAACTCAATTCGCAATGCTTTTAAAAATGAGACTACCATAAGGCCTCCCGCACACACACACAATGCAAACGCAGAATCGGAGGAGATTTCTCCTTATGATAGTCAAAGATGCTTGATACGCATTTAAAAGAACATTTGATATTATTATTAGTGCATAGTGTAGAGAAAAATTCATTTCGAAAGTAGAATATAAATCTTAGCCAACATACGACCATTATCGTATGCCTACTATAGCTAACCATGTTCAATAGCAGGTTACCGCCACATTCCATAGCAGGTTATACAACTAAAACCGTACAAGTTTCGTATTGTTTCTTTGGATTTCCAACAAATGGTCAGGCCAAGGAACTTCCCATTGCCACTGAGAATGCCTCTGGAAAGACATCCCCGAGAACCAAACCGGAACTCTGCCAACACAAGGCCGGGTTACCCCTAACTGGGTAACTACTGACACGAGCACGCCATTCCCCGGTCCTTTAGGACCTTTTCAACCGAGCGCTCGATATCCAACATCACACCATAATAAATAGAGTGTTTTCAACATGAGTAAGTATCTGGGCTCCATACCATGATACCACCCCTTTCCAGAAGGAAATGCACATACCCTAAGGGGAGCTACAGCAACCCCTAATAACCTTGCCGCATCTTTCCTGTTTTGACCATTTCCGGGATGTGAGGCTCGACGAAGTCACGTCCACAAAAACATACTTTATACAAAAGCCATGCTTTGGGTCAACAAATGATCAACACAATGATCACTAAGATAGACGATCAAATAAATGATCCTATCACAATAATCAACACAATGATCATTTCAGCATCACTCAGCATGTCACATTACCAAAATGGGATATATCGCTGATAACTTCAACTATATAACCTTTGAGCTCGTACGTCTCAAAGAAGGGTGTTAAGCAAAGAATAAATTCTCCGCCACCAACAGAAATATATTTGAAAGAAATCGGCTTTATATCTCAACTTGTAATGTCAGGCATACAATCCATACAAGTCTGTTCCGGGCTCGAACAAAACCGAAGGCACTTCTTACGAAGCCCTTGCAATACGGGTATTCACAATCCCGATCGAATTTCCCATCACTTAAGAGATCTCAATACCAGGAGCTACCCAGTGCAGAGACAATCGATAGGTCATCCTATCGCTTTCACAAATACTCGGTCTTCAACACCGATCTTCAAATGCAATTCATAACGACGTATCACATATTCGGAATGGGTTATACGACCCCATGGTCCTTTCCCGGTTAACCCGAATAGTGAGCGCTTATTCAAAAATAAGTGTGCATTCAAATTCAAACAAATCACATCAATTACCCATTCAAAGGGAAATATTGATAGTCGGTTATTGAACTATCAATGGATATGCACACATCACCAGATTCCAAATAATTTTCCAAATTATTTATTTTCCAAAATATCTTTACTAGATATATAGTTTCAACACTTCAAAAATAAATCAATATTTATTTTTAACCAATTTCACTTTTCACATATAAATTCCATAATGAATTTATATTTCAAAATATTCGTGCATATACGATTTCAATAATTCATTTCAATTTATCCTCCAAAAAGATAAATTCTAATTATTCACTTCATATTGGAAAACATTTCCATACTTATTAAAAATAAGTAATTCTCAAATCTTTTTATTTTCAACACTTAGAAAATATTCAATATACTTAAATCGAATTTAGTATATATTTCATTCTTTAAGGAAATCATTTATTTAAACATATTTATTTGGGCCAAAACGAATGTTACGTAAAACATCGTTACGACAACCCAAAATCACTAGTATAGGGATTCGGAATTAAAATAGATATATAAATCCCAATACTATACAAAACATTTCCTTTCGGAAATCATTTACTATAACAACAGTGTTATAGTCCACTATTTCCTTTTATTTCTCGAAAACGTCTATTTCAACAATAAATGTTGAAATCTATGGTTTCGAATCTCAACACCTTTTAAAACATCGTTAGATCGTTTTAATTCTGTTTAAAACATTCACATTCAATACATTTTCTTTAACGTATTATTCACTATTCAAAAACGTGAATATACTTCATTAACAAATTTCATCCTTTCTATTCATTTTATTTTAAAGGATTATTCACTGTCTAAAAACGTGAATATAACTCCATTTATAAGTTATAACAATTAACTTATCAAAATAAGTTATTTGCGGATTTATAAAACAACGTTTATAAATTCCATTTCCATTTATTTCATAACAACTTCCTTTATAAATCTTCTTTATTTACCTATTCGATTTATAATCTTAATTATAAACCAAAAGTCCAAATTATAAGTTAAATACTTATAAAACGATTATTTTATAAGATCGTTCTTTTAAACACTTTCCAATCTATAAATCTTATAACTTATAAGATTTAATGATTTATCCAATCTATTCTTCAAATAATTTCACCAAATTTATAAATCTTACTATTTATAAATTTCATTTATAACTTCACGGTTTATAATTCTATAAATTTCATTCTTTAATGAAATTCATTTTCACTTAATTCAAACACTTATAAAAACTCGTTTTATAATGTCTATTTTAACAATCAATAATTTACAGTCATCATTCAAACATGCATTCAAATATTTTAAATCTAACTATTTTAAAATAAAATCGAAATCTATTCGATTGAGTGAGAAGTTCTCACCTTGGTTTTAATTTCCGTTTAAGCTTTTATTTCGAATAAAATTAAACGCGCGTTTAATTTTACCCGAAATTCTCACTAACTCCAAACGACTCCAAACCAACACCATCGCGTAGTGCTCGTCCATACGATTCCAACGCAACTGGATTTGTATTTTTTCGACCTCGTATGAAAAAGTTATGCATTTTTGAAGTTACACGTATAAATTTATATAAAAATTTACAACAAAACTTAACTATTTTCAAACCCACTCATCACAGCCCTTAGATCCAAACTCCTGCAGATCTTGGCCACCCATCCCCCTTCTCCCTCTCACGTTCTATCTACAGATTTAGGCCGACACAAAGAACCCATGACTTCAATTTTAGGGTTTAATTATTCTCCTTCTTAGTCGCGTTCTAGCTCGATCAAGACGTTGCATGCTGTAGCCCCTCTCTCCACCTAGGTTCGGCCCCATCCCCAGCAAGCTCGGCCATGTCTATAGCCTAGGGTTGCGTGCGTGACCTGATGAGAACGCACCCCCTTAGCTCCCTCTCCGTTGCTCCGTTTCCGATCACCTCCGTATGGAATCGAAGCTCTCGTCGAGCTCTACGACCTTCGTGTTGAACACTTCGGCTAAATCTTGATGGATTGGAAGAGATTAAGGAATGAAATTGGAAAAAATATGGCCATAGAACAGAAAAGTGGCGGCTAGGTCAAAAATTAGGGTTTAGTTTTAATTTTTTATCAAATTATGAAGGCAAGGGGTCTATTTATAAGGAACGAGCGACACTATTCATCCCGGATTTTCCGAACTCCGATTTAGACGCCGTAACCAGCGTACCTAGGGTTTATCCCGCGTTCCGGACACAATGGAATAGGTTTCGGAAGCTAATTCGGAAGTATGTGCGAGTTATGGCAACAAACGCTCAATTTAAATTAAGCCGATTTAAATCGATTTCTAGGCGTTTTAATTTGTACAGGACAAACCGTAAATCCAATTGACTTGAAATTTGAAACCTTACAATAATATCACATTACGGATCCGATGAAACTGGTTTCGTCGAATTCCAAGACTTTTTGAAAAATGGCTATTTTGACTCGTCAAATTTAAATTAAAAACGATTCGATGCGTTTCGAGCTGCCACGATCAAACGATAGCTCCGATTGAAACGAAAATTTAAATCCGGTAATAACTTACTATTACGGATCCAATGAAACTGGTTTCGTTCAATTCTGAGACTGTTCAAAAATTGACTATTTTACAGTCGATTATTAAATATTAAAATATTCAATTTTCACAAATTAACTTTTAATTCGATTTTAAAAGTTCTAAAATATTTCTATAATTCCAGTATGATTAAATAAAATTTTCCAAATTATTTACAATCATTTTTAACTCAATTTTCAATTATTTCCATAATTTAACATATTAAATTATCGATTTAATTATCCAATTAAATCCAATAATTCAAATAAAAATTTATTTGACTTAAAAATTCACTTATAAATATTTAAAATTAATTAAATATTCAAATTTTAATTAAATAAAATTCTGGGTCGTTACATATGACGTTTCAAGGAGCGGTTATAATATAGCATGGTGGCACCGAGGTAAAGAAGGAAGTCGCGATGGAGGGTAGGGGTCATGATGGGAGAGGGTAGCGGCGTGAGCTTGGCGGCTCGTCTAAGGTGAACATGGCTATAAGCTAGGGCTGGGCGGCTCGTCTAAGGTGAAAATATGTTTAAAAAAATATGAGAACGCATGTAGGCCCGGTTCCTGTAGCGTGATGGAGGAAAAGTCCCGTGTACTTGGTTCAAACCTCGAATCTTAGGTCGCGGCCATGGTGAGGGTGAACTGGTTTGGGCAGGAGTGCTAATCTAAGTAGAAGGTATATTAGAATTAATTTTAATTGAAGTGTAATTAGTTAAGTATAAAATTTGATAACATATAAATTCATAAATTATTCAAGCAAGGGCAAATCAAGTCACGACAGATTAGTTGCATAGGATATTATGCAATTGGGATTAATTTGGAGTTGGTTTAATTTAAAGTGAGCACATAGCAAATTCAAAAATCAAGGTAAGTAAATCTCATTCAAATTGGTTAACTTGTTTAAATTTATAATAACTAAAATTATTTATTTGATGATCGGTTGAATGGATATATATTTATCAGTTGAATGCTATTATATATATATATATATATTAGTATATATTAGTAGTTGGATATATTTCCCTATATTGGAGCGGATGAGATACTATGCGTCCCGCATAATAGCAGATGACCCCATATTACTGCAATATCCCACCACAACGTGGGATTGGTAATTTATGCTATATAACATCTGTGGATGTAGGGAAATAGGTTGGAGGGATCCAACTGAATTCCTCGAAAAAAATATTGATTTGTTTCATATATAGTGATATAAAATGTGGTTGAATAATCTGTTACGGATTGTTGTGTGATTGAGATATTGGGTGCTACAGTAGCACTGGCCCAAATTTTGGTATTTTAAATGCGTAAATAATAATTTTGAATTCTAAAAAGAAATTCAAAGGTGATTTTTGGAAATAAAATTATTTATATGGAAATTGGGATATTGAATAAGGAATGGTTTGGATTAAATAGAAGATTTTGTTTTGGAAATATACTTAACTATTTCGTAAGGAGTTTTCAAAATTAAATATATTCTTGAAATTTATATATATATAAAGAAATTGAAAACGTGGGATTTTAATAATATTTCTCAAATTATAATAGATGTTGAAATCGAGTTTTTGAAGAGAATTGGAATTATTTTAAAAGGAATTGGGTTGGATAAACAGATAAATAATTTAATTTTAGATATTTATATAGCTATTTCGTAAAATGGTTTCAAATTGAGAATTTCTAAATAAAGGGATTTAAATTAGATTTCTTAAAATAGGAAAAGGAAGTCATAATCGAGATTTTGAATGAATTTTGATTATATTTGGAACTTGTTAAGGAAAGGATTTCCAAATGGAATTTTAAATAGAAATCGATTTATAAATGGATTTGGTAATATAAATCTATTATAGACTGGAAATGAGTTTATAAAATTTATAAACGATGTTTATAAATAAAGTGAAGTGATTATCATTTGATAAATTGGGAATATGAATTCACAATGTGAATTTATAATAAGATATGAAATCGGTTTAGGAAGAAATGGTGGAATCTATTTTGGATTTTGGAAATAGTTGTGAAATAGGAAATGTAAATCGATTTGTGGTAAATCGAAAGAGATTTACAAATATAAAATGTGCTATATTGGAATTTTAAAAATATATTTTTATCGAGAAGTTAAGTTGTTTTAAAAAGGAATTGTTATTTATTAAATTATGTTGTTTAAAGCTGCTTTAGTATTAAAATATTTCGAAAGTTGGTTTTTCAAATATTCAACATCAATTGAAATAAGTTCTAATTTTTATAACAAGCTTTGCAAATCGATTATTTTTATTTAAAAATCAATTGGAAATGAGTCATCGACGTTTATTTAAGGTATTTTAATATTTAAAATAATTACTTAAACATGTTTTAAAATAAATTACTATTCTTTAAAAATACTTATCATATATATCGAGTTTTGAAATGATTGAAACTTATTTATAAATTCTCTCAAGATTCATAAACGGGGTTTGTAACGACCCACAAATTTCAATTATTAAATTGGTTATTTTAATAAGATTATGCAATTAAATATTGGAAGAAATGAAAAAAAATTGGGAATTATATTAGTGAAATAATATACTAGAATGCAGGGTAAACAATGCTAATTAAAGTTAATAAATTTATAAATTGAATGAAATGCCAATTAATGAAAATAAATTTAAATGTTATGTGTGGCTATAAATTGGACATAAATGAATAAATGAAATATTGGATTAAGCAAGGAAATAATAGATAGTTAATGGGAAATTAAGATGAAATTTGAGAATATTAGGGTAATTAATCGTGAACCAATGTTAATTTCATCTATTTGATAAATATGGATCGAATGGTGGGATGAAAGGTCAATTAAATGGAATTATTGAAAATTTAATTTACAAGTTCTGATTTTAATTAAATAAAAATTAAACACTGAAATTGATGGATTTGTCAACTTTAAATTGACATCTAAATTTGTTTAAATTATTGAAATTGTTCAAGAAATCAAAAATGGTAAAGGTTGCTAATTATAGAATTGGAATTTAAAATTTGATTTAATTAATTTAATATTAATTTATTTATCAACTAGAAAATAGCCATTTTGACCACTGACTCGGATTTCGACGATACCAGTTTTATCGGATCCGTAACGGTGAATTATTATAGGATTTCAAGTTTCGTAATGATCGAACTTGTCGTTTGATCATACGGACTCGAAACGCCCAGAAATCAATTTAATTGAAATCAATTGAAATCAATTTGAAATAACTTGATTTTAGCATAACTTCTTCATACGATGGAATTTGGACTTGAAATCTATTCCATTGTGTTTAAAATATTTAAAAACATCTATTTTGATGTATAGGTTGACCCATTTTCGTTCCAGAGTCGAAACGAGCTTTTCGGACCATTTATCGTTCAACGTTCAATCCAAATCAATTCGGTCCATTCTAATTTCAGCTTTGCATATATATACCTCGTTATAAACACTTTCCTATTTCTTATTCCTCATTTCTGTACGTACAGTTCCTTTTCTCCTCCTCTTTCCAATGGCAGACAAACCCTAATCCATAATTGCAATTTCAGTTCAAAAATTCAACTTCAAAATTTAAACTCCACAAACTACGTCGAATTTTATATCGATTTGAAGCTCTCGACGAGCGCATCTCAGATCTATAATTCGTTTTCTAGATTGAACCTATGTTTGTCCAAAAATTGATGAAAAGTCATGACCGTTTGTTTTATCGTGATGGACTTCATTGGATCGTCAAATCGAGGATACCATGGCGTGGTGAGTGCTCTGCGTAGTTCATGGAGCTATTGGGTTCATGTTTCAACGGTTAGATTTTCGCTAATAATTCGATTAGGTTTCGTTTTCAAGTGGCGATTATGGTTCTCGGTCGTTAGTGGCATTTCGCTGACGTCGTATGTAACATCCTGCCTTATTGTACGCTTTAAATCGACGATAAACCACACACGTCCGACTCAAACCATACAAAAGAGAGGATTGTTATTGGGGTGAATAAGAAAAGAAGAGAAAGAAATAAAACAAAACATAATCTCACAGCGGAATGAATAATAATCCAATAAGCAGTACATGAAGCTGTTTTACAAAAACATTTGATTATACTTATACAATACAAATCAGAGTTACACATACCAGAGAATAATCAATAACAATGAAGCAGAACAATGTGATGCAGTGGAATATAATAAATAATAGTAATACAAATCTTCGTCTTCGTCCTCCAAAATAAAGTCTTCAAAACCTGAAATGCTCAGACTGACACGAGCGAATTGAAAAGACAAACCACTCGAGTCAGAAATAAAAGATCTTATGTAAGTTAAATCAGCTGAAATAACTATGAGTGGAACGGCGTCAGAGATGTTTACGGGATTTCACATCTCCTATCCAGTGTCAAACGTGAGTGCAGTAACTTAAAAGATGCTCGGGATTCACATCTCCTAAGGATCCGTTAAACTATTTACTATGTAGTAATATTTCGCTATTATAATAATGTCTATAGTAGAATAAACTTACTTTTAAATAGCGTTAAGGAGTGACCCAATATTCCCCTTAACACGTAATAGTCCTAGTAGTCCATCCAGTATCATAGTCCCTCCTGATCGGGAAGCCACCAGAGGATACCACACGGACTACGGAAGAAAACCAAACTCGTACAAGGCGCGCTAGGGTGGGTGACTTGGCATAACTAAGTAATTCTAGGGTAGATATACCAATTACGCTTCCGGACCGGTGGTAACACGTAGCAGCTACTACCGCCCACCTCAAGCCACACCCCCAAAATCAAAAGGGCCCAAATCAATCACAAAGTAATAGAATGGTATCGAAGGAGTGTGTCCGATAAAAGGTGCTACCTTCTTAGCCCGTCGATCGCTCATGTTTAAGCCACCTTATGCCAACTCATAGGAGTTGGGTCCACGTATATACCTCAAAGGAAACGCCGCCACCATCCTACTTCATTCTGGAATCTCCACCGTGTACACGGTTGTTAAAGTGGTTTTTGGAGTTGGCGGAGAGTATGACAACTTCCGAACCCGGTCTCTTTAATAACCAAAAGTTATTATAACACCGCGGTCTTTTCAAAATAGTTTATACTTTTAAAACCAGAATATAACATCCATTTCAAACCCATATAAATACGATATCATTTTCGTTTTAAAACCCAAATCAATATGATATCATTTTTATAAAACCCAAATCAATATAATATCATTTTTATTTCAAATATATCCTCTTTCCCAAAATCATAGCACTTCCAATGTTATAAAATTTCGAAACCAAATACTTGAAATTATACATTTTCAAATCATAATACTTTGAAATTCGTAACTTTGAAACATAACTTCCATCACTCAAATGGTTCAAATATTAAAATACTTTATATAATAATAGCTTCTTAAATTTCGCAAATCAGTTCTAAAACAACTCGGATTCCAAAATTTTATATTTAAACCAAATCCCGAAATCATAAATTTCAATACAATTCAGTTTCCAAATAAACTATTCCAAATTATATTGATTTCACAATCGATTGATCCACAAAATAAACCCCTCTCAAATTCAGTATATTTCAAGCCTTAAGTATTCAACAATTCCAATACTAAGCTTGATAATTACAATTCAACAACCCAATTGTTTATTATTTAGTTTTGAAAAATTTTACTTAATAAATCCATTATAATTTAAATATAACCCAAATTTTCAAATAACTGAATATTTCCTTAAATTTAAATACACTTGAAATATTCATTAAATCACCCTAAACCAAAATCAAGTTATAAGAATCATACCCTTTAAAGCCTCAATTTTATTTAAATTTCAAATCAAATTTATTCGAGTATAATTCTTAAATAATTTAATTCAAACCAATTTCATTTTTATCTTCCCACCTTAATTTCATTTAAGTCATTATAAACTCTATATTAAATAAAATTTAAATACTCACTCACATTTTATTAAAAAAAATCAAACTCTATTATTAAACTTAATTTTTATTTAACAAACTTATACATAGCTCAAATTCAAGCATTTAACTATATTTAAAAATAATATTTATATAATATCAAAATCAGTATTCATTAAACCATATATTTCTTTCCAAAACCATAGAAATCATTTTCAAAATATTTTATGTATAGTCCTATGGTCAAGTGATACAGATATTTATCATTTCAATCTGTAATTTGAAATAGAAATACGGTTATATACATTTCAAAACCACAATCCCGAACGAAATAAAATGCATAACAACTTGCAGTTCATAACAATATAAAATACAACATCCATTCATCCAATATCAACCATCAACCATCAACCATTTATCGCAATCATCATCCAATTCACACAATAACATCAATGTAGAAAAGATAATAAACAACAGGTATTTACTGGCAATTTATATTCAATAATAACTTAATTAACAATTTAATTAGCAGTTTGTATGCAATAATAAATTAAATAACAATTTAATTCAATAAATTCAATTTAACTGGGATGATGATTAAAAGTATGCCAAACAGTCATAAATAAATTTCTAATCACATCAAAAATAATTCAACACATATAAGAATTTTTAGAAGTTGTGATTGGGTTGAAACACTCACCTTTCGAACTTAAATTGAATTTAAATCCAATTTAAACCCAAAATTTGAACAGTCTCAGAATTCGTCCGAACTAGCGCCAAAATGTCCAAAATCCCGATACGATCCTAGTGGAGAGAACCGCATGTGAATCCGACCTCATATGTGAAATTTATATCATTTAGAAGTTATACGATTTAATTTAAAACAAATAATGAATAAAGTATCTAGGTAACCACGTCAGCATGCCAAGTTCGTTCGCGAACCCTAATTGTCGAATACTGTTCATGCTTAGCCGCCACCATGTTCATCCTGCCGCCTACCTCTACGAGCAACGGTACACCACACGAACTCCACCATGGCGCAATACAGATCGAGCCAACCCCCATACGAACGCCACGATGAATGACGTCCAAGCAACCGCCGCCATTTATGTGAACCCTAGAGCAATTTTTCATGACGATCCAGCCGTTTAAACTCCAAACAATCACCTCAAATCGACTCCCCTTGGTCCCCTCTCCACAATGGCATCGTTGATTTGATGATCCGTCGCACTTGATCACGATGCAACGGATGGTAGAGAATAAACGAGCCAATTCCGGCTGCATAGAAACCCAGATCGAAAAATGAATCACAGAATTGAGATGCGCTCTTCGAGAGCTTTCCGATTGAGGAAGAGGAGGAACAAAATGAATTGTATGTACAAACAAATGACAATGAGGAACATTTAGGGTTTATAACGAGGTATATATAGGTAGGTCAGAAATGGAGATGAATGGACAAGATTGGTTCACATGCTGAATGATAAATGGCCCGAAAAGACCGTTCTGACTCCTGAACGAAATTGGGTCAACATATATATATATATATATATATATATATCAAAATAGATGTTTTTAAATATTTTAAACGCAATGGAACAGGTTTCAAGTCCAAATTCCATCGTATGAAGAAGTTATGCAAACATCTAGTTATTTCAAATCGATTCCAATTGTTTTCAATTTCATCGATTTCTAGGCGTTTCAAGCCCGTACGATCAAACAACAAGCCCGATCGTTATGAAACTTGAAATCCTACAATAATTCACTGTTACGGATCCGATGAAACTAGTTTCGTCGAAATCCGAGTCAGTGGTCAAAATGGCTATTTTCAGTTAATTAATTAAATAAATATTAAATCAAAATTCTCAAATTCCAATTCCATAATTGATAGATCATATCATTTTTGATTTCTAGAACAATTTCAATAATTTAAACAAATTTAGATGTCAAATTAAAGTTGATAAATCCATCAATTTCAATGTTAACCTTAATTACTTAAATTCAGAAAATTATAAATTAAATTTTCCAAAATCCATTTATTAATTTTTAAATCTTGTTATTCAAGTCTTTTCTCCCAGTAAGGATATAACTAATATTGGTTTACATTTTACTACAGTAATATTTCCCTATTTCATCTTAATTTCCATTTACATAATATTTAATTATTTAATTAATTTAATTGCATTTAATCCAATTATTATAATTTAAATTCTGATGAATTAATAAATCTTGATTTCCATTCCTTTTATTCAACCAATTTGTCATATTATTAATAAAGTTAATGTTATTTCCCATTATTAACCAAATTTACATTAACAAAATATTTAATTTAGATTTATTGCAACCTTTACCAAATTTAATTAACAGGCTAAATAAATAGGTAACATAAAATATTTGTTACCATTACTTTCAATCACACTTATAAGTTATTATTCCCAAACAATAATTACAATTGTTTACATAACACAAATTTCATTCAATCATCATTAACAAATATTATTTCATTAGTTAATTAAACGTTCCCATTTGTTTTCGAACATCCAATTGATAGCCAAGCATAACATTTTATATTACTTCAATTGATTGGAATTTCATTCGAATTTTTAGTAATTAACATAAATTAACATTATCAACTTTCAGCCTAGTTACTATTTCATTATTAAATTACAAATTTTTATTTCTTTCAGTATTAAATAACAAAATTTAATTAAATCAATAATTTAAATTATCGAAAATTTACGGGATGTTACACTCTCCCCCACTCAAAACTTTTCGTCCACGAAAAGGAAAAAGAAAGGAAAGGAAGGATTTGGGTGAACAATACATCTTATTCAAAAATATAAATTTATAAACAAACAAATTTACAAAATTAATTAATTTAAATAAAATATACCAATTTATAACCAATAAATCTTTATATACTTAAATTAATAAAGTTTGGAAAATATTTTCAAAATTTTCTAAGTCCAAAATTTACGGAAAATTTCGGCATAGTCTCCTTTGTACTGAGAGGCTCGGGAGAAAATATAACAAATATAACAATATACAACACATATTTTCCAAAATAATATATATCCCAACACGGGAAAGAACAATATAATAGTGTTATAAATCCGTAATCCGAAAACGTACCTATTCGTCGGGCACTTAACGCTTATTTATGAAACCAAAAGCAGTAGCAATTACTTCCATAACCTGCATTTCACTTATATAATCTAAAAAGAGTTAATAGCTATATAAAATGAAATATTTGAAATTGTCAACCACTAACAAATAAGTCAATATAAACAACAGTCACTTGCAACAAAGCAGACACCCATCACATAAAGTCAACACAAACCAATCATCCATTCATATCAAACAAACAAATAGTTGTTTGGGTTCAAAACTTTAAATTGTACATAATGGAAAATAAATTATTAAGAGCACCATTTACTCAACAGTTTTAGATGAAACTAAATAGATTATTCATACATCCAAATAAGTTTAAAGTATCCTTGCCCAAACAACCATCAACTAGAACAAACACCATTTCAAGCAATAGATCAAGTTCATTTTTATCAAATTCACTTCGTAACATTTGTTGTTTGATTTCCTTTTCATTCATATAATGATTTATCTTTTTAAATTACATTTGTTTCTAAAGAACTTTTATTTCCATTCACTCATTTAGTGTTTATTTCATTTTTTTTCATTTATTACGTACAATTATTCAATTTCTTAGCATTTCAATCACTTAAGTTTATAATCATTTATTTATAATACTTATCTTCCTATTATATTTAATTATAGTAAAATTTTCAATTATACTTAAGTTTCTAACAACTACAACATCAAATTTTATTTATTAAAGAATTTCATTAAATACTTTCATTGCTTCAAGTTTTTGCTTATATAATATCGTATTGCATTTTCTTATTAAACATTGTAACTTTTATTATTTGGTAAGTTATATATATTCTTATAAGAATGCAATAGAAAGTTATACAAATTTTTCTCATTTCCTTTAAATTAAACATTCAATAATCATATCTTTGGTTTTAGGTTACATATTTCAACTTCCTTTTTATTTTTATTTTTTATAACTCAGCATTAAATCTCTTATTTCCTTTAGAGGTTTCAATTATTAATTACTTAGATTTCAATTCACTAAAATAATTGAAACTATTAATTAACAGAAACTTAAGAACTAAATACCGGGTTTAATTTCAAATCGTTTTAAAATAATAGATAAATGTATACACTTACAGTTTATGTATCCAATTATATTTAAAACAATTTAAAATTTACATTTGTTTATCAAAATAAATCTGCAGTAAATCTACTACAATGGTCTTCCCACTTCGAAACTCGAAAATGAATGTCGATGATGCGTGCACTCATCACTGAAATTATTTTCCAACGACAAAGAGGGGAGTATAGAACTTATTTCATTCAAAGTTTCTATAAAGCAATTCTTTCAAATCATATTGAAATATTTATGTCAGAAAATACTTCTAATAATATTATTATATCCCAAAATTATTCGAATGAAACTTTCAAAACCCCGGAACTTAAGTTCTAAATTTCCAATTTTCATTTATTTTACTTACACATCTATATTTTAACCAATATTTTAAATTTCCAGTACCTAACAAACAAATATATAACAGCCAAATATATAACCTTTATAAAATTTATTACTTTATATACAGAAAATATAATAGGCAAAATTATTTCATCCACCTATATTTAAAATAAATATTGTGTCGGTCTGTCCTATTAAGTGTTTAGAAATCCCTATTGATGTCATAGCGTCCTATGCACCAACCAGAATTTATAAATACAAAACGAAACAAATTAACACAATATCAAAACCTTTTGTAACACTAACAAATACGCTCTCATACACACACACACACACACACACACGCTCAGCGACTCATCATAGAGTATTACTACCCTATTAACAAAGAGCCAGACCTTACAAAGCTAAAGTTTATCGCTAAACCAAAGCTCTGATACCACGTTGTAACATCCTGCCTTTTTGTACGCTTTAAATCAACGATAAACAACACATGTCCGACTTAAACCATACAAAAAGCGGATTGTTATTAGGTTAAATAAGAAAAGCAGAGGAAGAAATAAAACAAAACAGAATCTTACAGCAGAATGACAAAATATAATAATCAAATAAGCAGTTCATGAAGCTGTTTTACAAATAACATTTGATTATACTTATAGAATACATATCAGAGTTACACATACCAGAGAATAATCAATAACAATGTAACGAAACAATGTGATGCAGTGGAATATATTAAATAATAGTAATACAAGTCTTCGTCCTCCAAAATAAAGTCTTCAAAACTTGAAATGGTCAGACTGACCCGAGCGAATTGAAAAGACAAAACACTCGAGTCAGAACTAAAAGATCTTATGTAAGTTAAATCAACTAAAATAAATATGAGTGGAACGGCTTCAGAGATGTTTACGGGATTTGACATCTCCTATCCAGTGTCAAACGTGAGTACAGTAACTTAAAAGATGCTCGGGATTCACATCTCCTAAGGGTCCATTAAACTATTTACGATGTAGTAATATTTCGCTCTTATAATAATGTCTATAGTAAAATAAACTTACTTTTAAATAGAGTTAAGAAGTGACTCAACATTCCCCTTAACACGTAATAGTCCCAGTAGTCCAACCAGTATCATAGTCCCTCCTGATCGGGAAGCCACCAGAGGATACCACACGGGCTACGGGAGAAAGCCAAACTCGTACAAGGCGCGCTAGGGTAGGTGACATGGCACAACTAGGCAATGCCAGTGTAGATATACCAATTACGCTTCCGGACCGGTGGTAATGCGTAGCAGCTACTACCGCCCACCTCGAGCCACACCCCCAAAATCAAAAGGGCCCAAATCAATCACAAAGTAATAGAAAGGTATCGAAGGAGTGCGTCCAATAAAAGGTGCTACCTTCTTAGCCCGTCGATCGCTCCTGTTTTAGCCGCCTTATGCCAACTCACGGGAATTGGGTCCACGTATATACCTCAAAGGAAACACCGCCACCATCCTACTTCATTCTGGAATCTCCACCACGTACACGGTTGTTAAAGTGGTTTTCGGAGTTGGCAGAGAGTATGACAACTTTCGATCCTGGTCTCTTTCACAACCAAACGTTATTGTAACACCGCAGACTTTTAAAAATAGTTTATACTTTTAAAACCAGAATATAATATCCATTTCAAACCATATAAATACGATATCATTTCCGTTTTAAAACCCAAATCAATATGATATCATTTTTATAAAACCCAAATCAATACAATATCATTTTTATTTCAAATATATCCTCTTTCCCAAAATCATAACACTTTCAATGTTATAACACTTTGAAAACAAATACTTGAAATTATACATTATCAAATCATAATACTTTGAAATTCATAACTTTGAAACATAACTTCCATAACTCAAATGGTTCAAATATTAAAATACTTTATATAATAATAGCTTCTTAAATTACGCAAATCAATTCCAAAACAACTCGAATTCCATAATTTTATATTTAAAACCAAACCCCCAAATCATAAATTTCAATACAATTCAGTTTCCAAATAAACTATTCAAAATTATATTGAATTCACAATCGATTGATCCACAAAATAAATCCATTTCAAATTCAGTATATTTCAAGCTTTAAGTATTCAACAATTCCAAAACTAAGTTTGATAATTACAATTCAGCAATTCAATTTTCTATTATTTAGTTTTGAAATTTTTTACTTAATAAATCCATTATAATTTAAATATAACCCAAATTTTCAAATAACTGAATATTTCCTTAAATTTAAATATACTTTAAATATTCATTAAATCATTTTAAACCAAATCCAAGTTATAAGAATCATACCCTTTAAAGCCTCAATTTTATTTTAATTTCAAATCAAATTTATTCGAGTATAATTCTTAAATGATTTAATTCAAACCAATTTCATATTTATCTTCCCACTTTAATTTCATTTAAGCCATTATAAACTCTATATTAAATAAAATTTAAATTCTCACTCACATTTTGTTAAAAAAATCAAACTATATTATTAAACTTAATTTTTATTTAACAAATGTATACATAGCTCAAATTCAAGCATTTAACTATATTTAAAAATAATACTTATATAATATTAAAATCAATATTCATTAAACCATATATTTCTTTCCAAAACCATAGAAATCATTTTCAAAATATTTTATATATAGACTACGGTGAATGTATATAATTTTCTATCCTATGGTCAAGTGATACGGATATTTATCATTTCAATCCGTAATTTAAAATAGAAATACGGTTATATATCATTTCAATCTGCAATCCTAAATGAAACAAAATGCATAACAACTTGCAGTTCATAACAATATAAAATACAACATCCATTCATCCAATATCAACCATCAACCATTTATCGCAATCATCATCCAATTCACATAATAACATCAATGCAGAACAGATAATAAACAAAGTTATTTACTGGCAATTTATATTCAATAATAACTTAATTAACAATTTAACTGGCAATTTGTATGCAATAATAAATTAAATAACAATTTAATTCAATAAATTTAATTTAATTGGGATGATGATTAAAAGTATGCCAAATAGTCATAAATAAATTTCTAATACCATCAAAAATTAATTTAACACACATAAGAAATTTTAGAAGTTGTGAGTGGGTTAAAACACTCACCATTCGAAGTTAAATTGAATTTAAATCCAATTTAAACCTAAAATTTAAACAGTATCAGAATTTGTCCAAACCAGTGCCTAAATGTCCGGAATTCCGATACGATCCTAGCGGAGAGAACGGTGCGTGAATCCGACCTCATATGTGAAAGTTATATCATTTAGAAGTTATATAATTTAATTTAAAACAAATAATAAATAAAGTAGCTAGGTTACTACGTCAGCATGCCAAGTACGATGGCGAACCCTAATTTCCGAATACTGTTCACGCCTGGCCACCACCACGTTCATCATGCCGCCTACCTCTACAAGCAACGTTACGCCACACGAACTCCACCACGGCGTGGCACAGCTCAAGCCAACCCCCATAGGAACACCACGACGAACGATGTCCATGCAGCCGCCGCCATTTGTGTGAACCCTAGAGCAATTTTTCACGATGATCCAGCCGTTGAAACTCCAAATAATCACCTCAGATCGACTCCCCTTGGTCCCCTCTCCACAACGGCATCGTTGATTTGATGATCCGTCGCAGTTGATCACGATGCAACGTATGGTAGAGAATAAACGAGCCAATTCCGGCTACACAGAAATCCAAATCGAAAAACGAATCACAGAATTGAGATGCGCTCTTCGAGAGCTTTCCGATGATATAAAATATGATATAGTTTGAAACGTTTGAATTTTTGACTTTGAATTTGATTTGGAATTGCATTCTGGGATTTAGGGTTCTGGGAATTTGTCTGCCACAGAGGAAGAGGAGGAACAGAATGAATTGTATGTACAGACAAATGACAATGAGGAACATTTAGGGTTTATAACGAGGTATATATAGGTAGGTCAGAATTGGAGATGAATGGACAAGATTGGTTCACACGCTGAACGATAAATGGCTCGAAAAGCCCGTTCTGACTCCGGAATGAAATTGGGTCAACCTATATATCAAAATAGATGTTTTTAAATATTTTAAATGCAATGGAACAGGTTTCAAGTCCAAACTCCATCGTATGAAGAAGTTATGTAAAAATCAAGTTATTTCAAGTCGATTCCAATTGTTTTCAATTTCATTGATTTCTAGGCGTTTCAAGCCCGTACGATCAAACGAAAAGCCTGATTGTTATGAAACTTGAAATTCTACAATAATTCATTGTTACGGATCCGATGAAACTGGTTTCGTCGATATCTGAGTCAGTGGCCAAAATGGCTATTTCTCAGTTAATTAGTTAAATAAATATTAAATCAAAATTTTCAAATTCCAATTCCATAATTAATAAATCTTATCATTTTTGATTTCTAGAACAATTTCAATAATTTAAACAAATTTAGATGTCAAATTAAAGTTGATAAATCCATCAATTTCAGTGTTAACCTTAATTACTTAAATTCAGAAAATTATAAATTAAATTTTCCAAAATCCATTTATTAATTTATAAACCGTGTTATTCAAGTCTTTTATCCCAGTAAGGATATAACTAACATTGGTTTACATCTTAGTACAGTAATATTTCCCCGTTTCATCTTAATTTCCATTTACGTAATATTTAATTCATTTAATTATAGTTAATCCAATTATTATAATTTAAATTCTAATGAATTAATAAATCTTGATTTCCTTTCCTTTTATTCAACCAATTTGTCATACTATGAATAAAGTTAATGTTATTTCCGATTATTAACTAAATTTACATTAACAAAATATTTAATTTAGATTTATTGCAATTTTTACCAAATTTAAATTAACAGGCTAAATAAATAGGTAACATAAAATATTTGTTACCATTACTTTCAATCACACTTATAAGTTATTATTCCCAAACAATTATTACAATTTTTTACATAACACAAATTTCATTCAATCATCATCAACAATATATTGTTTCATTAGTTAATTAAACATTCCCATTTGTTTTCGAACATTCAATTGATAGCCAAGCATAACATTTTGTATTACTTTAATTGATTGGAATTTCATTCAAATTTTTAGTAATTAACATAAATTAACATTATCAGCTTTCAGTCTAGTTACTATTTCATTATTAAATTACAAATTTTATTTCTTCCAGTATTAAATAAAAAAGTTAATTAAATTAATAATTTAAATTATCGAAAATTTACAGGTTGTTAAACTCTCCCCCACTCAAAACTTTTCGTCTCCGAAAAGGAAAAAGAAGGGAAAGGAAGGATTTGAGTGAACAATACATCTTATTCAAAAATATTAATTTATAAGCAAATAAATTTACAAATTTAATTAATTTAAATAAAATATACCAATTTATAACCAATAAATTTTTTTATACTTGAATTAATAAAGTTTGGAAAATATTTTCAAAATTTTCTAAGTCCAAAATTTATTGAAAATTTCGGCAGAGTCTTCTTTGTACGGAGAGGCTCGGGAGAAAATATAATATCAAATATAACAATATACAACATATATTTTCCATAGTAATATATATCCCAACACGAGAAAAATCAATACAATAGCGCTATAAAACCATAATCCAAAAATGTACCTATTCGTCGGGCAATTTACACTTATATATGAAACCAAAAGCAGTAGCAATTGCTTCCATAACCTGCATTTCACTTATACAATCTAAAAAAGAGTTTGTAACAGCCCGCATATTTATCGATTTTATATTTAAATATTTTTTCGTTAATCGGATATTGGTCCGAAAAGCTACATTTTGCAAACGGTCAAATTAGGACTCTAGACTACTTCCATTGAGTTCGAAATGTCGTTTACAACTTTTTCAAGTATAAACATTGATAGGTTTGGAGTTAGTGGAATTTCACTTACTTTTCCCGCTTTGGACTTTGGGTTAGATTAGCCATTATAACTCAAACCCACTTCTCTCCTTCTCCTCACTCTTCAGAAATCCCTACCAAACACAAATTTTAACATTGATGGTGAGTGAAAAGGGAAATTAGAAACTCCAAGCCTTGGTTTCAACTTCAAAATCCATCATTCAACTCCAAATTCAAAGAGAAGATATTGGATTCAAGCCTCTTGTGTTGAGATTGTAGTGGATTGACTCTAGTTTGCTTCAAAGCTTCATTTTCATTCATTTTTGGTCCAAAGGTGAGATTTTTATCTCACATTCTTGCCTATAACTATCATGGATGTTTGGGAATGATTTCCTATCACTTTAGCATGTACATCTGCATTTGGTTTGGATTGGCGAAAAACTCCAATTTTTAGTGTTTTGGTGAAATTCTGCACTTAGGTCGTTTTGCCTATGCTTGGTCGTTCGCGTGGAAAAGCCTCGGCCTTCAAGTAGCTCGTTTCTGGCTTTAAATCGTTCTACAGCCTTAGGTCGCTAGGCACTAGGTCGTAGGTTGTGGGGGTTTATGTCGTAGGTCGCAGGTCGCTCGGCTATGCTTATTTCGTTAAGTCGCTCGGCATTTAGTGGTTAGGTTGTTGGACCCTTAAGTCGTTACACCACTAGGTCGTTAGGTCATAGGACCTTAAGTTGTTATGCTCAGTGGTGTTTGGCCGTAACACGTTGGTCTCCTAGGTTGTTTGGCCTTTATATTATTAGGTCGTTTGACCTATTTTATTTTAACCCCCTTAGCTCGCTCTCCTTTAGGTCGCAGGACCCTTAGGTCGCATCACTATTAGGTCGCGTGACCTTATAAACCGTTAGGTCGCAAGACCTTATATCCCGTTAGGTCGGCGTGACCTATATACCATTAGGTCGTTAGACCTTATTCTCCAATAGGTCGCTTGCCCCCTTACTTCGATAGGTCGCTCGGCCTTGTCTTCATTTTATGTCGCGTGTTTCACTAGCCCGTTAGGCCTTTACCTTGTTAGGTCGTAGGTCGCTCGACCTTATTACCTTGTTAGGTCGTGAGTCCCTTAAGTCGCTCGCCTCTGTTAGGTCGCTCGATCCTATCCTCCCTTAGGTCTTCACTAGGTCGAACCCCGTAGTGGAGGTGTTGCCCCCGCAACCCCACTTTTACTTAAAAAAAAATTGAGAAAAAGAAGACTAAAACAAATGGAAAATCAAAATAATTAAAATCAAATGAAACAAAACAAAACAAATGAAGAAAAGACTTGTATGTTATTTTTTTATTTTATTTTTATATTATGATGAAAACAAAACCAGAAAACTTGCCTTTTTTTTCTTTTCTTTTCCTTTTTTTTGTTGTTTTTTTTTTAAAAAAAATAGGAAAGATTAAAAACAAAAGGAGCAAACACCTTTTTAAAAAAATAATAATAATAAACTAGGGCCCGGCCCAACTCAGTTAAATAAAACAAAACATACCCAACTTTCTCAATCAAAAACGAACGAACACATCTGCAAGTCGTACTCGCAATTTCCAAATCATCGAATTTTCCAAAATCTCCCACCCAAATTTTGTACCCAAGTTAAGTCGATTTCTACAAATCAAAATCTTCTCTTCTGTTCTTTTGGTGGAGTTTGAGGAATTGTACCACGATTTTGTAGGTGATTCTGGTTATGAGGCAAGTTGGATTCGCGATGTGTATGTACTGCGATTTGAGGTCACGGTTTGGGGATTGCTGATTGAGTTGGACTTGCGCGTGTTGGTCTGAGTGAGTTCGATTCAGGGCGAGGCGGTTGGCGATTGAAGTGGAGCTGCAGTTCTCGATTTTGTGGTTTTGTGGCTTTACTCGATTTGAGGCGAGGCGGTTTGGAGTCGCGGTGACGTTGAGATGTTTGCCGAGGTCGCGACTGAGTTTGAGGTGTTTGTGTTGTGGGTTGTCAGGTGTGGTTGTTCTGGCGATGGGGTTTCAGTTGCAGGGTTGGTACTGTTCCTCTGTGAGGTTAGTCTTGACTATGTCTTGAGCAGAGGAGGCAGTAATGTTTCAGGTGGCTTGAAGTGGTTGAGAAGATGGTGGCAGTGTGATGTCGTGAGGCTGCTCTGTGTTGTTGTTGACAGAGGGGTTTAGGGGGGGGGGCTGTGAAGTATGAGGTGATGATCAGAAAAGTGGTGATTTGAGTTGTGGTGGGTGTGATTTGAGATGGTGGAGAAGTGGTGGTGGAGGAGTAGTAATGTGGATTGTTGTGAGTTTGTAGGGGTTGTAGAGTGGATTTGAACTGTGGTTGGATGAGTTTAGAACCGGCAATTGGTAGTGTTGTTGGCACTCTGGTCAATTTTTCTTTCTTTCTTTGTTTTTTTTGGGTTTGCTAAAGGCAGTTGAATGAAGCGATTGCGGTGAGGTTGGAGGAGATGGTGGTTGAGCAGACTGTGATGTTGCAGTTATTTGTTTATGGTCTGGGTGTGGAATGTTTTGGTTGAAGTGCTGATGTGGGTACGTGATGGAAGTTTGTCGACAGTTTTGCGGAATGTTTGTGGAATGAAGATGGTCAGGGGAGAAGGGTAAGCAAGTTGTAATTGTTTCAGGTGGTGTTGTAAGTCAGAGATTGTTAAGGTGAATGGTTGGTTGTAGAAGGATAATGCTGTAGCAGTTTGATGATGGCAGAGATGAATTGTTTGGTGATATAGCAGGAGTTTTTGTCGAGGAAGTGGGTTGTGAATGATGACACTGTAGAAGTATGGCTGTATGTTGAGAAGTTGTTTTGTATTGGAAGGGGCAGTTTGAATGGTTGTGGTGGAATGAAGATGCAGAAGTTATGGAAAGGCAAGGAGGTATGCAGAGGTCAGTTATAGAAGTGGAGTGGTCTGTTTGTTGAAGGCAATTTTGTAAAACAGAGAGGGATTGTAGACAGAACAACTACAGTGTTTGACAATGTAAATGTAGAAAAAGAAAATGAAATTGTAAGAAGAACTTGTAAAATGAAAGTTGTAAATGAATTTTTTTTTTTAGAAATGAAGTTGTGTCAATTTTTTTTTTAAAATATGCATATGCAAATGAAAATGCAAAACAAACAAGAACACAAACAAATGTACACAACACTCAAACAAACACACAAATTTGTTTTTTTTTAAGAAAACAGAACACACACTAAAATCAAACACAAATAATTTGAAGAATAGAAAAATAAAATCAAAACAACTCCCTGGCAGCGGCGCCAAAAACTTGTTCGTCGACGGAAATTCTATCGATTTAGAAAACCGTCGAACGAATTTAAATTAAAAATAACCGCAAGCGCACGGTGTACGAATGTAGCACGCGGCGAATACGGGTCGATCCGTAGGGAATTGATGATTTTAAAATTCTATTCAATCAAATTAAACCAAAGTTGAAGAGAATGTTAAGCTAGAAAATTAGAAAATTAACTAACTAACAAAAAGAAAAGAAATGCAAATATGAGAGTTAAATGTCAATTTAGAGAATAAATCCACTCTCTAGATCATGCAGTTCTACACATGAAATCATGATCTCTCTTTTATGGTCATTAGTGTTTTAATTGATGTGTTTATCATAAGTATGACATATTTGAGCTAATGATTAGCCAACATAAGCCATCAAACTATAACACACCCCTTAAAACACTTACTAACTTTCGTGAAACTTGACAAAGAAAATGAAAATGAAATCTATTTTAAGTATGGCCTATTAACTATTGATTAGAAACATAGACCATCAAATTTTAATTTCAAATCACTTTCTTTTGCCATAATCATATTTTGATGAAGAGGCAATTAGTGTTAGTGATTGTTTAAGCATAGCCTATTTGGTGTCAACAATATAGGCTATCAAATTCAAAGCTAAAAAACATCATTAAACCACTTCAATCATTCTCATTAAGCACAAAAAGAGAGCATAAACATCAAATTAAGTTGAAGTTACATGATTAGAGAGCTTCATTACCCCTAGATTGAAGGGGTTTAGCTTCTCATATTTGTCATCATATGAACAAATGTAGCAAGCAACATTGAATAAAAAGAAGAGAAAAAAGATAGCAAAATGAAAAGATAAGCTAATTAACTTGCATAAAAGAAAAGAGATCTACACTACAACATGAAAGCAAATGAACACGAAAAGGAAAGAGCATGTATTAAATTGCATAAAATAAAAAAGATTACATAAAATAAAAATGGCTAAGTAGCCATGAAAAGAGAAAGAGGAGCTTTCATTTTATTTTTGATCTAAACTAAACAAAAGAGAAGGAGGCCTAAGAGAGACTAAAGAAGAGATGAGATGGCTACATGAAACATATAAGTATTTATACATGTATGAAACCCTAATTCATATTTTGGGGAATGCCCAAAATGCCCCTTAGGAAGTGTGGAGGCCAAGTAACCATTAACATGTCTTAATCCCCCATTAAGTGTACATGAAACCATTAACTCCATAAGCATGTGCATTAGCCTTTAATTTGTACATTAAGGTAGGTGGGTAGGTGGGGTCCTCCATGATCTTCACTTTGAATTATTCTCATCTTCATTCCTTTATATTCTTTGTGCATGCATATTCCTTCATGAAATCACTCCTATTTGAGACCATTTTCCTACAAAAATATATATAAATTTCCAATCAATTTTTCTCAAAGAAATATATGCACTAAAATGACCGTTTTGCCCATATATGAAGATGAATATGTGAAAATTTGGAATTAATATGAATTTTGGTTAAAACAAGTTAAAATACCCAATATGATCATTTATTTAATTTAAATAGAATAAATATGGTGGTAAAAATATGCACATTTACGTGCACATCACCCACCTTAGGGGGTTGCCACCCCCCCGGACCCCCCTCCAAAGGGGATCTTATCTGAAAAACATTCAACAGAACTTGCTTTGTTGAGATGCTGAGTTGACCATTCTTCGAGACAAACTATCTTGGGCTTCTTGGTCGATTTTATGGTATCACGGCCTTGCTAAAAAGGCGGGATAACAACTTTAGAAATATGAGGGTTTCAATACTAGTAGTAAATATCAAAACTCTTTCATCAAAACGATTTTAACTCTATTTTTACTACAAAGCTCTTTCCTTAAACCGTTTTCCAATCTACTAGTATATACAAACCTTTTCCTTAAAACCTTTTGTGACAATCTTCTAGTGAAGATCTACAGCTTGTTCGTAAAAATTTAAGTTAAGCAAGTGGTTATGGGACATGAAGCTAAACTCATATATTTACTGGCTTGGTGAGATTGACACTACTTGATGATCATGACGATCATTTTTGTGTTTTAGACTAGCAACTGTGCGATGTCTCTTTGTCTGCGAGGGAGACTAGACCCCGCTCTTGTGATGTTTCGCCATCGCATTTGTGTGATGTTTCGCCATCGCATATGTGGGGTAGCGCCGCACGGTCTTCGGGCCATTCGTGTGTCAAAATTAATGGCTTGCAACCATGAGATAGCGTCTCGTTTTGTGTTACACGTGTAGGTGAGTTTTCATGCTCCCATTTTGTGAGTTTTCATGCTCCTATATTGTGATTTCTGGATTTCTTGCGTAGTCTTCTGGAATTTGTGCTTTACCTATTTTCATGACTTTCATTGTTATGACTTTCCAGCTTTTATCTTTTGGTGAATTTGTGTGTCATCACTTTTTTTTTAGGTGAATTTGGATCTTTAGAAGATTCTTTTGATATTGTTTGATCTCTTGATGATCTTCATTTACATGCTTATCATAGTATGTCTTTATGGTTACTATATGTTCTTGCCATATCTATTGTTTTATATCATGTTATCTGATATTTATAGCTAGACCGATCCGTTTATTATTTTCTTATAAATAATACTCGGGTCAGACCGAAATGTTACAGGTGCTTCTGCTTGACTTCTCCCCCAGGGATTTACTACTCTGACTTTTGGCTGACCATTTAGATTAGCAGTTTTTGTCGTTTACACTTGAGATATAGACTCATAGATGTATTCTTTTGTATAGCACGTGTTGCTATTCCTTTGTGTATGTGGTCCTTTCATGACCACTACTCTGATGTACACTTTCATGTGTTAGTTATATATTCATATCTTTTTCCGCCTTTGTGATATGGATGTCTGTGACTGATTGTGTTATGTTTATTTCTATATTTGTTTCCGAAGATTTATTTATAGCCATCGTGTGATAGCTTTGAGTTTGTATCGGTATGTCAGACTTCCTCCTTAAATAAAATGCATGCTATACTATCTGACATATCGGTGCGCGCACAAAGAAGTTACATGGATGGTCGCTCCTCAACAGCCTTATTCTCCGCGCTAGTTGACAGCATTACTCCGTAGTATTCTTGGCTAGCGTGGGTATTGAGGTGGGGCGTCACATAGTTAATAGCTATATAAAATGAAATATTTAACGTTGTTTCAACCACTAACAAACAAATTAATATAAAGAACAATCACTTGCCGTAAAGCAGACACCCATCACATAATATCGACACAAATCAATCATCCATTCATATCAAACAAAAAAATAGTTGTTCGGGTTCAAAACGTTAAATTGTACGGAATGGAAAATAAACTATTAAGAGCACCATTTACTCAACAGTCTTAGATGAAACTAAATAGATTATTCAAACATCCAAATAAATTTAAAGTATCCTTGCCCAAACAACCATCAACTAGAACAAACAACAATTTCAAGCAATAGATCAAGTTCATTTTTATCAAATTCATTTTGATTTCCTTTTCATTCATATAATGATTTATCTTTTTAGTTTACATTTGTTTCTTACGAACTTTTATTTCCATTCACTCATTCAGTGTTTATTACATTTTTTTCATTTATTGCTTGCAATTATTCAATTTCATAGCATTTCAATTTATTTACATAAGTTTATAATCATTTATTTATAATACTTATCTTCCTATTATATTTAATTATAGTAACATTTTCAATTACATTTAAGTTTCTAACAACTACAACATCAAATATTATTTGTTAAAGAATTTCATTAAATACTTTCATTACTTCAAGTTTTTGCTTGTATAATATCATATTGCATTTTCTTATAAAACATTGTAACTTTTATTATTTAGTAAGTTATATATATGCTTATAAGAATGAAATAGAAATTATACAAAATTTTCTCATTTCCTTTAAATTAAACGTTCAATAATCATATCTTTGGTTTTAGGTTACATATTTCAACTTCCTTTTTATTTTTATTTTTTATAACTCAGCATTAAATCTCTTATTTCCTTTAGAGGTTTCAATTATTAATTACTTAGATTTCATTTCACTAAAATAATTGAAACTATTAATTAACGGAAACTAAAGTACTAAATACCGTGTTTAATTTCAAATCGTTTTAAAATAATAGATAAATGTATATACTTACAGTTTATGTATCCAACTATATTTAAAACAATTTAAAATTTATATTTGTTTATCAAAATAAATCTGCAGTAAATCTACTACAGCGGTCTTCCCACTTCGAAACTTGAAAATGAATATCGATGATGCGTGCACTCATCACCGAAATTATTTTCCAGCGACAAAGAGGGGAGTACAGAACTTATTTCTTTCAAAGTTTCTTTAAAGTAATTCTTTCATATCATATTGAAATATTTATGTCAGAAAATGCTTCTAATAATATTATTATATCCCAAAATTACTCGAAAGAAAGTTTCAAAACCCCGAAACTTAAGTTCTAAATTTCCAATTTTCATTTATTTTACTTACACATCTATATTTTAACCAATATTTTAAATTTTCAGTACCTAACAAACAAATATATAATAGCCAAATATATAACCTTTATAAAATTTATTACTTTATGTACAGAAAATATAATATCCAAAATTATTTCATTTACCTATATTCAAAACGAATATTATGTCGGTCTGTCATATTAAGTGTTTATAAGTCTCTATTGATGTCATAGCGTCCTATGCACCAACCAGAATTTGTAAATACAAAACGGAACAAATTAACACAATATCAGAACCTTTTGTAACACTAACAAATACGCTCTCTCGTATACACACACACACACACACACTCAGCGACTCATCATTGGATATTACTACCGTATTAACAAAGAGTTAGACCCCACAAAGCTAAGGTTTATCGCTAAACCAAAGCTCTGATACCACGTTGTAACATCTTGCCTATTTGTACGCTTTAAATCGACGATAAACCACACACGTCCGACTCAAACCATATAAAAGAACAGATTGTTATTGGGGTGATAAGAAAAGCAGAGAAAGAAATAAAACAAAACAGAGTCTCACAGCGGAATGACAGAATATAATAATCAAATAAGCAGTTCATGAAGCTGTTTTACAAAAACATTTGATTATACTTATACAATACATATCAGAGTTACATATACTAGAGAATAATCAATAACAATGCAGCGGAACAATGTGATGCAGTGGAATATAATAAATAATAGTAATACAAATCTTCGCGTTCGTCCTCCAAAATAAAGTCTTCAAAACCTGACTCGTACAAGGCGCGCTAGGGTAGGTGACACGGCACAACTAGGAAATGCCAGGGTAGATATACCAATTACGCTTCCGGACCGGTAGTAACGCGTAGCAGCTACTACCGCCCACCTTGAGCCACACCCCCAAAATCAAAAAGGCCCAAATCAATCACAAAGTAATAGAATAGTATCGAAGGAGTGTGTCCGATAAAAGATGCTACCTTCTTAGCCCGTCGATCGCTTCTGTTTTAGCTACCTTATGCCAACTCACGGGAGTTGGGTCTACGTATATACCTCAAAGGCAACGCCGCCACCATCCTACTTCATTTTGGAATCTCCACAGTGTACACGGTTGTTAAAGTTGTTTTCGGAGTTGGCGGAGAGTATGATAACTTCCGATTCTGGTCTCTTTAACAACCAAGCGTTATTATAACACCACGGTCTTTTTAAAATAGTTTATACTTTTAAAACCAAAATATAATATCCATTTCAAACCCATATAAATACGATATCATTTCCATTTTAAAACCCAAATCAATATGATATCATTTTTATAAAACCCAAATCAATATAATATCATTTTTATTTCAAATATATCCACTTTCTCAAAATCATAGCACTTTCAATGTTATAACACTTCGAAACCAAATACTTGAAATTATACATTTTCAAATAATAATACTTTGAAATTCGTAACTTTGAAACATAACTTCCATCACTCAAATGGTTTAAATATTAAAATATTTTATATAATAATAGCTTCTTAAATTTCGCAAATCAATTCCAAAACAACTCGAATTCCAAAATTTTATATTTAAACCAAATCCCCAAATCATAAATTTCAATACAATTTAGTTTCCAAATAAACTATTCCAAATTATATTGATTTCACAATCAATTGATCCACAAATTAAACTGTGATGACCCGGAATTTTGAGCAATATCAGTTTAATAATCTTTGTTAATAATTAAATTGATTCGATCATTTTACATTATAAATTTACAAGTTAAAATTCCTTTAAAAGGCTAATAATAATAATTTGATAATATCTATTAATATTTTTCTTAACAATATAAAATAGGTAAGTTTAATTCTTTTGAAAATTTGTAATATTTTAATTTGGGAATATTTATTTTAGCAATTTAAAATTGGTAGGATTTATTTTTCAAAAGCTAATCAAAATATTTTCTATTTATAATAAATATATTGGTATATATTATATATAGGAAGTCTCTAATGTAATAAAAGCTAATATATTCAAATTGTAATACATATAATATATATTATGGTTTGTATTTGTGTTTTAAAATATTTATTTGAATTTAATAAGTATTTTCAAACTTTATTATTTATAATTTGTAAATTTGGAAATTTTAATTTGATTTAATACTTTTGAAAATGATATTTGAGATTTAAATTTTAATAACAAGAAAATTTCTTATTTATTTTAAACATATATTTTAACTTGAGTTTTAAATAAGATTTAAATTTAAAGGTTCATTTGTTTATATTATTCTTTCATTTTAATTTTAACATAAGATAAGTTTGTTTTAAATTTTTTATATATAGTGTTAAATTAAATTTCTCAAATTTATAAACATATGTTATATAGATTGGATCAAAAATATAAGTTATTTAAATTCACAAGAATATTTATTAAAAGACAAGTATACACATTTTATAATCATATAAATATTACATAATTACATATACATAGCTTAAATAAATTATTAAAAAGAAAATAACATTTAAAACACTAACGAAACATTAAATAACACTTATAATACACTTGTTAGTATATTAATATTTGTTAATGACACTTGTAAATCTTTGAACATATGTGTAAGAAAACTAGGCATTAAGGTGATAAAAGTAATTCTCTTAATAATTTAAATTGTAAAATAAAAAGAAGAATTTTAATCTTTAGCTAATTCTTTTCTTCATTCTCAACTAAAACACAAAATTGAATACTAATCAAAGAAAGAAGAAAACATAAAACTGTAAAAATCTGAAAAATAAAAAGAAAGAAGAACAGGAGAAATCTGAAACAAAAAGGAAGATAACTGGAAATTCAATCAACAAGAAATTCAGGAAATTTAACATGCAAGGATAGATTCAAATTAAAATGCAAGAACATGCAAGTGAAATTTCATAAGCCTGGAAAGTATCAGTTTCTGTCTTCTGCATATTAAGGTGAGTAAAAGGAATTTTAAAAACAGTTTTGATTCTAGATTTCATCTTGATCTTTTGTTGAATATCATGATATTTGAATTTAATTTAATTGCATGTCTGGATATATGGATTGAAATTCCTGTATAGTTAAAAAATTTACTGTGTGCTTCTAAACAGTTTCAAAATTTTATAATAAATTCAATAACTAGTTTTTGAATTCAAATTTGACTTTGAATTGTAAATAGAAGTTGTTTGTAATCAAGTAATCTATCATCTAAAAATAGTTATAGGAATTTTAAGTGAATAATTAGCTCTGAAATTTTGAGTTTACAGTAAATTTTTAAATTGGGTCAAAAAAATTTATCAAAACAATTTTAAGTTTTGATTACATAATTTAATTCGTGATGTTAAATTATGAATTTTAATGGCTGAATCACAATTTTTAGGTTAGTATTTAGTGAGAATATTTGAGTTGTCTGTTTTGGACATTTTGGCCAATTAATGGCGAACGACGGCGAACTGTGCAACGCCGTTGAGCATGGAGGTTGAGGGAATGTAGAAGATCATCAAAAAATACTTGTGTATTTTATTGATGATCGAGATGACCGGAAATCGAGGAAGTAGGGTTTTATATTCTATGAATGCCGATGTTGTTCTATTGGGTTTTGCGTCAACGTGGAGCAAACGGAGGTGATCGTAGGGGTTGCCGGGGTAGGAGGTTGTGACGTAGCTACGGTGGAGATGGTGGGTTATCTCGAGGTTCTTGTCACCGTGGAGAGTGGATTTACTGGTGATGGTGGTTTTCGAACTGATGGGTTCGATGGTCAAAATTGGATTCTCGATCGAATGGAGTTTTCTGGGTTATGATAGTTGTTGTCGTGGCCAATTGCGACTTAGTGGAGGCCGGAGAGGAGTTCAACGTTGGCCGGTGAGTAAGTGCACGGTTTTCGTGCATCCTTATTGGGTAATGGAAGAGAGGAGGTTGGAGCTCGAAGACGACTTCGGGTATGTGATGGTTGGGCTCGAAGCAGGTATAAGGTTTGGGAGACTCGGGGTAAACACGAGTGTTTGCAGTGGGTTGCTCGTGTTTTGATTGAGCAGTTTTTTTTGTTTTGGGTTCAGCAGTTTTAAAAGTTTTAAAATGTTAACAGAAATGTTTTTAAAAAGCTTTTAAACAAAGGTAATATGATTTTGTAAATCATTCAAGTTTTAAAACCAAAGTAAACAAGTTTTTATTTTTAAAACTAAATTTGTTTCAAGTTAAAATTTTAAACAAGTTTATATATATTAAAATATGAAAGTTTTAAAATAAAATAAGTTGATTTTGAAATAAAGTTTGTATTAAATTTTATTAAATAACTTTGGAAAAGTTTTAAAGATTTAAAAGTTCAATTTAAAATGTGTTTAATTATAAATTGATTTCTAAAATGTTATATTTTAAATAAAGTTCAATGATTAAGAATTTGGAAATCAATTATAATATAGATTTTCTTGAGAAATCTAGAATTTTGATTTAATTAGAGATAAATAAATTTGTGAAAATAATTAAGATAATTCAATTTTTGTTAATAATCAAAGTGTTATTGGTTAACATTAACAACCTAATTAAGATAATGAATTTCTTAATTAAAAATCTTTTAATATAAGAAGTTAAGAATCATTTAATTAAATTTAAATAATTAAGTTAAATAATTGATTAGGTAATTAATTAGTGATTAATTAAAAATAATCACTTTGGAATTAATTAAGTATAATTACTGGGTGAAGTAATTAAGTAATTAATTACTGGAGGTAATTAAGTAAAAGATAATTACTTTATGAAAGTAATTAGGAGGAAGTGGTTAAGGGTTAATCACTTGTGTTATTAATTAGAGAATTAATTAATTAATATAAGTAATTAAAGGTTTAAATTATTTAATTAATGGTTAATAAATAAAAGGATTAAGAGTATTTAATAATGTGATTAATTACTTGTTAAAGTAATTAATTAAAAAGAAATTTAATTAATGAAAGTAATCATTAATTAATGAAAATTAATAATTAATTGTTAATTAATAATTAAAGAATAATTAATCTATAATTAAGTTTTAATTACTAAATATAATTAAAAGTAATTAATCAGGTATGATTAATTTAATAAGGTGGTTAATCAGGTGTGATTAACTAAAGGATAATTAAGGAATAATTATCAGAATAGTTAAAGAATAATTAATTAAGTGTGATTAACTTTAAAGAGTAATTAAGAGATAATTAATTGGTATAATTAAGAAGTAATTAATCAAGATGATTAATTAAATTTGTAATCTAGGAATGATTACTTAAAGTAATTAAGTAATAATTAATCAAGGATGATTAATTCAAAGTGGATAATTAAGTGATGTTTAGTTAATTAATTTGAAAATTTATTAATGAATAAGTAAGATGGATTGATGATAATCCAAGTGATTAAGTAAGGATTAATTAAATTAATTAAGTTTGGATCAAACTTGTTTATCGATGGTTAATGATTGGTTGATAAGTATCATTGGATGAGTTAATGATATTGGATGATATTGTATGTCATTAATTGATATGTGATGAATGTGATATATCTGAGATGTGATATATATGTTGCTTTGTGATATGTATGGATGAATGTGATAATAGTGAATCATCCATTTATGTTTAAATGGTATTCTGAATATCTATTGTTTAAACCCATAAGTAAAACTTGGACATTAAAATGACGTTTGGATTCAGTGAGACCGGGATCGGGTTTCCATATTTGGATATCCGAAAACCACACCGATCCAAAATAAACGTTAGGTCGTGAATCCAAGTGGAGTGCAAGTGAAGTATCGAGGTGTAAGAACTATTCGTCAGTATGACTCTGGGATGATTCCGTGATGAGTTTGACGAAAATAGTGCTTACATGTTCGAGATGGTGATTTAGAGTGCAAGGGCTATGGTCGTTGACTCTGAGGGTGATTCTAAAATGAGTGCAACGAGATAGTGCCTTCGGTTCCGTTCGAACCCGGAACGGACTTGTATGGATTGAATGCTTTCAGATCATCGTCAGGTGGACGATGAGCATTCTAAGATAAATGTGTCCTATAAAGGTAATCGCAGCCTCAAGCCTCATCAACCGGGAATGGCTAAAACAGGGAAGGTGCAGCAAGGTTAAGTGGGTCATGCCCAAGTAGGACGAGATTTACCCCTGTCTAGATGTCCCTTTTTATTTCGGCTTTGTGGGCGGTTGGATCTGCAGCCAACTGCGAGGTGGTCTTGTTCGGGACTGTTCAGTAAGGAATGGTCCCGGCCTTGTGTTGCAGGGGATCGGGAGTGGTCCTCGGTACGGCGATCTAGGGCACATACTGTGACGGGCGGTACCCCAGTAGCCCTTCCATTGATGGAAACTCATTCTTCCTACGAGACCCTACGGTTTTGTTTGTATTACCCACTTTTGTGGCTAGTAGCTGGAATTTAATGAATGTAACAATTTCGGCTATTTCTTATTTACTTGAAAACCCTAGACACTATTATAATATCACTGGATTTCCTATCAAATGTTTTGGTTAGCGTAAGGTAAAAACTTTTCCATGTTTATGTGTGGGAAGTCTTACGTGATACCCTTTCTTTTCAAAGGATTTTCTAAAGTTAAGAAACTTTAAACCGTTTACTCACACCAGACCCCTGTCTGACCCGAATATTTATTTTCTGTTTTATTAAACTCTTGGGTACTCATATTATGTATGAGTACCCAAGTGATTCAGGTTATCCTTGACGAATTCTGGAGGATCTTTGGAGCAGGAGGCTTCAGCGCGTTGATATATAGATAGAGTTTCCGCTTTGTGTTATTCTGTATAGTTATTCTTTTATTGTACATTAGACAGAAATGTTATAACTGTCTAAATTGAGATGTATAGTTGTGCAATCGGATGTATATGATACAATATATATGTTATGTATTATATTTCATTCGTTCCACTAGGAGATTTCTGATGTGTTGTTGTTCTTTCTTCTCTTTCTTTTCTTCTTCTATCTCTTTCTTTCTTAAATAGTGATGCGTCTTTCTGGTGATAGAAAGTCGGGTCGCTACAGTTGGTATCAGAGCGTTAGGTTGAGTGAATACCTAGGCTCTGGAGTGGTGTCTATCTTGAGAGAGCGTGCTTGTAATTTATATTTATATACATACATACATACATACATACATATATATATATCTACCTAATCTGTTGGGTTATCTGTTCAGATTTTCCAACATAGGCTATAAAGGTAGATAAGATAGGAGTGTGTGGAACACGACTACCACTAATGGTAGAGGCTCATATGTTGTGATTGGAGGTATATCTGTCGAGATTGTAGACTTAATACCGTTTCGAATAAGCTTTGTAGATTGGTGAATGGATTTTATTGATACCAGAGGAAGTCTTTTCAAGAATTGTAGTATATTTTTGAAGTATGAGGTTGATTTGCTCTCGAGTGAGTGGGATTTCCAACAGTTGTATCTGTCAGCTGAGCAGAAGCAGGTGATGGTATCTTGGTGACTTCAGGAAGGAATAGATGTGTGATGGGATGCAGTATCCATAGATGGTTTTGAAGATGTTCTTTTGGGAGCAAGATTTAGATGGTATTGAAGGAATGTTGATGCCTACTGCAGGGAAGATTCGGATGTTTAGGGATCTTCTGGATCTCAAGTAAGGGAGTTTTATCTTTATTGAAGTATGAGACTAAGGTCGATGAGTTACCTCATTTCAGACATGTTCTCATTGTTTTCCTTAAGAAGAACAAGTGGTTGGTGTTTGGTTTGGAGCCGAGTTTCTTGAGAAGATGTCTACCTGTCTCAAGGATTTTTAGTGGAATTGGGTGATAATTTTGAGTTTCAAGAAGCTTGTGGTTAAGGAGGATCTTTTGGCATAGCAGTAGCATTGAAGTGAAGTTTGGAAGCAGCAGCGTGGATCCGTTTCTTCGATGGTTTAATAATCTTTGGGATTCTACTATCGGCAGACCAAGCAGATAGTGAAGGCTTATCCATTTCTTCGGGAGGCTCAGCAGAGTAGGATATTTGCTGGAAGTGATCTATCAGTTTTTCTGGTAGATATGCCATTCTTGAAGATTGATCTTGATTAGGAAAGCTATTCTAGTTGGTGAAGATAGTTCTTTGGAATCTGAACTGGGTAAGATCGCAAAAGTGACTTGCGATTAGTTTGGGAATGTTTGAGTATTCTTTGGTTTGGGAATTGAGGCATCTCAAGTAGAGGTAAAAACTATTTAAATAGTGAGAGATTTTCTAGATGTTTTAGAGGAAATCAAAGGTCTACTCGACTCGGAGATTGAGTTTTCTTATCGACTTGGATTCCAGGAGCGATACTGATGGTTCAACCATGTAGAGGGATGACTCTTTGAGCGAGAAGAGCTTGGTGAAGCAGCTCAGGATTCTTTTGAGAAGGATTGACCATCTAGTTCTAGTTAAGATTTTGCTGGGATGTTTTGACCGAGTGGAATGGGTCACTAAGTTTTTAAGATCTAATGAACAGTGTATGGAGAAAGTTGTGCTCGAGTTCTTCGATAGCATTCTTATCTACTCCAGCTCAGAGTTGTGCAGCGGAAGCGAGATAGCAGTTATTCTAGAATGGGAACAACCGGAAGTTGCAGTTTTCTTGGATTAAAAGATTTCTACAGGAAATTCAAGTATGAAGAAATTTTCTGGATTTGAAAGGTAAGGTTGTCAGGTGCAACTGTTTGGCTATTCCAGATAAGAGATGTAGGTCTGAAGTCCACTAATGCTTGTGGAATAGAGTTGTGTTTTGGATTTCGGCAAAATTTTTGAGAGAGTCATCTTGTTGAGTAGGACCTGGAGATTTGTTTGATTTTTGGTCCAGTTTGTTTCATGAAGTAATCAACAAGGGTTTAGCTGATCAGGAAGGATGAAGGTGACTCAGGAGCATCAAAAGAGTTATGCAGTTAAGAATTAAGGAGATTTGGAATGTGAAGTTGGAATTTGGATATTGCTTTAGTTTTATCCGATCAAAGGAAATATAAGATGTAGTAAAACTGGAGAGCTAGTTCCGGAAGTACTTTGAGATTTTCCTGTGCTCTCTAGAGATTAGATTTTGATCTACAGGATTGAATTGCCAGTTCGGATAACTGAAATTCATTGTATTTCACATATCTCTGAGGAATATGTGTATGATTCATCGAGTGATAGAATCAGCAGTTTAGAAGGATCTGGCAGTTGAGCTGGTTTTGAGTTTAGTCTGATATCTTGTTCAGATTTGTAGGATCAGATGAGGGAGTTCTTGGTTATAGTAGTATGATTACTTAAGATTCTGTAGAGCGAGTATTCCAGTATCGGTACCTGGAAAACTTTTGATAATATTAGGAAATTCTATCCAGAATTTTGTCTGGATAGATAAAATTGTTTGTTTGAATTGGTTGCTATGATTGATAGTGTTTGATTGCTGATTGAAATTTAAATTCTTTTGCTGGGTTATTAAATTATCTTTGCTTTTAAATTTCGGGAACGAAATTCTTTTAAGGGGGGAGGAATGTGACGACCCGGAATATTGAGGAATATCAATTTAATAATCTTTGTTAATAATTAAATTGATTTGATCATTTTACATTATAAATTGAGAAGTTAAAATTCTTTTAAAAGGCTAATAATAATAATTTGATAATATCTGTTAATATTTTTCTTAACAATATAAAATAGGTAAGTTTAATTCTTTTGAAAATTTGTAATATTTTAATTTGGGAATATTTATTTTAGCAATTTAAAATTGGTAGGATTTATTTTTCAAAAGCTAATCAAAATATTTTCTATTTATAATATATATATTGGTATATATTATATATAGGAAGTCTCTAATGTAATAAAAGCCAATATATTCAAATTGCAATACATATAATATATATTATGGTTTGTATTTGTGTTTTAAAATATTGATTTGAATTTAATAAATGTTTTCAAACTTTATTATATATAATTTGAAAATTTGAAAATTTTAATTTGATTTAATACTTTTGAAAATGATATTTGAGATTTAAATTTTAATAACAAGAATAATTTCTTATTTATTTTAGACATATATTTTAGCTTGAGTTTTAAATAAGATTTAAATTTAAAGGTTCATTTGTTTTATTATTCTTTCATTTTAATTTTAAAATAAGATAAGTTTGTTTTAAAAAATTTATATATATAGAGTTAAATTAAATTTCTCAAATTTATAAACATATGTTATATAGATTGGATCAAAAATATAAGTTATTTAAATTCACAAGAATATTTATTAAAAGATAAGTATACACATTTTATAATCATATAAATATTACATAATTACATATACATATCTTAAATAAATTATTAAAAAGAAAATAACATTTAAAACATTAATAAAACATTAAATAACACTTATAAAACACTTGTTAGTATATTAATATTTGTTAATGATACTTGTAAATCTTTGAACATATGTGTAAGCAAACTAGGCATTAAGGTGACAAATGTAATTCTCTTAATAATTTAAATTGTAAAATAAAAATAAGAATTTTAATCTTCAGCTAATTCTTTTCTTCATTCTCAACCAAAACACAAAATTGAATACTAATCGAAGAAAACATAAAACTATAAAATCTGAAAAATAAAAAGAAAGAAGAACAGGAGAAATCTGAAACAAAAAGGAAGATAACTGGAGATTTAATCAACAAGCAATTCAGGAAATTCAACATGAAAGGATAGATTCAAATTAAAATGCAAGAACATGCAAGTGAAATTTCATAAGCCTGGAAAGTATCAGTTTCTGTCTTCTGCATATTAAGGTGAGTAAAAGGAATTTTAAAAACAGTTTTGATTCTAGATTTCATCTTGATCTTGTGTTGAATATCATGATATTTGAATTTAATTTAATTGCATGTCTGGATATACGGATTGAAATGCCTATATAGTTAAAAAATTACCGTGTGCTTATAAACAGTTTCAAAATTTTATAATAAATTCAACAACTAGTTTTTGAATTCAAATTTGACTTTGAATTGTAAATAGAAGTTGTTTGTAATCAAGTAATCTATCATCTAAAAATAATTATAGGATTTTAAAGTGAATAATTAGCTCTGAAATTTTGAGTTACAGTAAAATTTTAAATTGGGTCAAAAAAATTTATCAAAACAATTTTAAGTTTTGATTACATAATTTAATTCGTGATGTTAAATTATGAATTTTAATGGCTGAATCACAATTTTTAGGTTAGTATTTAGTGAGAATATTTGAGTTGTCTGTTTTGGACATTTTGGCCAATTAATGGCGAACGACGGCGAACTGTGCAATGCCGTTGAGCATGGAGGTTGAGGGAATGTAGAAGATCATCATAAAAATACTTGTGTATTTTATTGATGATCGAGATGACCGAAAATCGAGGAAGTAGGGTTTTAAATTCAGTGAATGTCGATGTTGTTCTATTGGGTTTTGCGTCAACGTGGAACTACCGGAGGTGATCGCAGGGGTTGCCGCGGGGTTAGGAGGTTGTGACGTAGCTACGGTGGAGATGGTCGGTTATCTCGAGGTTTGTGTCGCCGTGGAGAGTGGATTTATTGGTGATGGTGATTTTCGAACCGATGGGTTCGATGGTCAAAATTGGATTCTCGATCGAATTGAGTTTTCTGGGTTACGATAGTTGTTGTCGTGGTCAATTGCGACTTAGTGGAGGTCGGAGAGGAGTTCAACGTTGGTCGATGAGGAAGTGCACGTTGATGTGCACGGTTTTCGTGCATCAGTATTGGGTAATGGAAGAGAGGAGGTTGGAGCTCGAAGACGACTTCGGGTATGTGATGGTTAGCCTCGAAGCAGGTATAAGGTTTGGGAGACTCGGGGTAAATGCGAGTGTTTGTAGTGGGTTGCTCGTGTTTTGATTGAGCAGGGTTTTTTGTTTTGGGTTCAGCAGTTTTAAAAGTTTTAAAATGTTAACAGAAATGTTTTTAAAAAGTTTTTAAACATAGGTAATATGATTTTGTAAATCATTCAAGTTTTAAAACCAAAGTAAACAAGTTTTTATTTTTAAAACTAAATTTATTTCAAGTTAAAATTTTAAACAAGTTTATATATATTAAAATATGAAAGTTTTAAAATAAATAAATGGATTTTGAAATAAAGTTTGTACTAAATTATATTAAATAACTTTGGAAAAGTTTTAAAGATTTAAAAGTTCAATTTAAAATGTGTTTAATTATAAATTGATTTCTAAAATGTTATATTTTAAATAAAGTTTAATGATTAAGAATTTGGAACTCAATTATAATAAAGATTTTCTTAAGAAATTTAGAATTTTGATTTAATTAAAGATAAATAAATTTGTGAAAATAATTAAGATAATTAAATTTTTGTTAATAATCAAAGTGTTATTGGTTAACATTAATAACCTAATTAAGATAATGAATTTCTTAATTAAAAATCTTTTAATATAAGAAGTTAAGAATCATTTAATTAAATTTAAATAATTAAGTTAAATAATTAATTAGGTAATTAATTAGTGATTAATTAAAAACAATCACTTTGGAGTTAATTAAGTATAATTACTGGGTGAAGTAATTAAGTAATTAATTACTGGAGGTAATTAAGTAAAAGATAATTACTTTATGAAAGTAATTAGGAGGAAGTGGTTAAGGGTTAAATCACTTGTGTTATTAATTAGAGAATTAATTAATTAATATAAGTAATTAAAGGTTTAAATTATTTAATTAATGGTTAATAAATAAAAGGATTAAGAGTATTTAATAATGTGATTAATTACTTGTTAAAGTAATTAATTAAAAAGAAATTTAATTAATGAAAGTAATGATTAATTAATGAAAATAAATAATTAATTGTTAATTAATAATTAAAGAATAATTAATCTATAATTAAGTTTTAGTTACTAAATATAATTAAAAGTAATTAATCAGGTATGATTAATTTAATAAAGTGATTAATCCGGTGTGATTAATTAAAGGATAATTAAGGAATAATTATCAGAATAATTAAAGAATAATTAATCAAGTGTGATTAATTTTAAAGAGTAATTAAGAGATAATTACTTGGTATAATTAAGAAGTAATTAATCTAGATGATTAATTAAATTTGTAATCAAGGAATAATTACTTAAAGTAATTAAGTAATAATTAATCAAGGATGATTAATTCAAAGTGGATAATTAAGTTATGTTTAGTTAATTAATTCGAAAATTTATTAATGAATAAGTAAGAGGGATTGATGATAATCCAAGTGATTAAGTAACGATTAATTTAATTAAGGATTAATTAAATTAATTAAGGTGTGATCAAACTTGCTTATGGATGGTTAATAATTGGTTGATAAGTATTATTGGATGAGTTAATGATATTGGATGATATCATATGTCATTAATTGATATGTGATGAATGTGATATATCTGAGATGCGATATATATGCTGCTTTGTGATATGTATGGATAAACGTGATAATAGTGAATCATCCATTTAAGTTTAAGTGATATTCTGAATATCTACTGTTTAAACCCTTAAGTACAACTTGGACATTAAAATGGTGTTTGGATTCGATGTGACCGGGATTGGGTTTCCATATTTGGATATCCGAAAACCACATCGATCCAAAATAAACGTTAGGTCGTGAGTCCAAGTGGGGTGCAAGTGAAGACTCGAGGTGTAAGAACTATTCGTCAGTATGAATCTGGGGGTGATTCCGTGATGAGTTTGACGAAAATAGTGCTACAGGTTCGAGATGATTATTCAAAGTGCAAGGGCTATGGTCGTTGACTTTGAGGGTGATTCCAAAATGAGTGCAACGAAATAGTGCCTTCAGTTCCGTTCGAACCCAGAATGGACTTGTATGGATTGAATGCTTTCAGAACATCGTCAGGTGGACGATGAGCATTCTAAGATAAATGTGTCCTATAAAGGTAATCGCAGCCTCAAGACTCATCAATCGGGAATGGATAAAACAGGGGAGGTGCAGCAAGGTTAAGTGGGTCATGCCCAAGTAGGACGAGATTTACCCCTGTCTAGATGTCCCTTTTTATTTCGGCTTTGTGGGCGGTTGGATCTGCAGCCAACTGCGGGGTGGTCTTGTTCGGGACTATTCAGTAAGGAAGGGTCCCGGCCTTGTGTTGCAGGGTATCGGGAGTGGTCCTCGGTACGGTGATCTAGGCCACGTACTGTAACGGGCGGTACCCCAATAGCCCTGCCATTGATGGAAACCCATTCTTCCTACGAGACCCTACGGTTTTGTTTGTATTACCCACTTTTGTGGCTAGTAGCTGGAATTTAATGAATGTAACAATTTCGGTTATTTCTTATTTACTTGAAAACCCTAGACACTATTATAATATCACTGGATTTCCTATCAAATGTTTTGGTTAGCGTAAGGTAAAAACTTTTCCATGTTTATGTGTGGGAAGTCTTACGTGATACCCTTTCTTTTTAAAGTATTTTCTAAAGTTAAGCAACTTTAAACCGTTTACTCGCACCAGACCCCTGTCTGACCCAAGTGTTTATTTTATGTTTTATTAAACTCTTGGGTACTCATATTAGGTATGAGTAGTTAAGTGATTCAGGTTATCCTTGACAAATTATGGAGGATCTTTGGAGCAGGAAGCTTCAGCGCGTTGATATATAGATAGAGTTTCCACTATGTGTTATTCTGTATATTTGTTCTTGTATTGTACATTAGACAGAAATGTTATAACTGTCTAAATTGAGATGTATAGTTGTGTACACGGATGTATATGATACAATATATATGTTATATAATATATTTCATTCGTTCCGCTGTGAGATTTCTGATGTGTTGTTGTTCTTTCTTCTCTTTCTTTTCTTCTTCTATCTCTTTCTTTCTTAAATAGTGATGCATCTTTCTGGTGATAGAAAGTCGGGTCGCTACATAAACCCCTTTCAAATTCAGTATATTTCAAGCCTTAAGTATTCAACAATTCCAAAACTAAGTTTGATAATTACAATTTAGCAATTCAATTTCCTATTATTTAGTTTTGAAAATTTTTACTTAATAAATCCATTATAATTTAAATATAACCCAAATTTTCAAATAACTGAATATTTCCTTAAATTTAAATATACTTGAAATATTCATTAAATCACTCTAAACCGAAATCTAGTTATAAAAATCACACCCTTTAAAGCCTCAATTTTATTTTAATTTCAAATCAAATTTATTCGAGTATAATTCTTAAATAATTTAATTCAAACCAATTTCATATTTATCTTCCCACTTTAATTTCATTTAAGTTATTATAAACTTTATATTAAATAAAATTTAAATACTCACTCACATTTTATTTAAAAAAAATCAAACTCTATTATTAAACTTAATTTTTATTTAACAAACTTACACATAGCTCAAATTCAAGCATTTAACTATATTTAAAAACAATATTTATATATATATATATCAAAGTCAATATTCATTAAACCATATATTTCTTACCAAAATCATAGAAATCATTTTCAAAATATTTTATATATAGACCATGGTGTCTGCATATAATTTTCTATCCACTGGTCAAGTGATACGGATATTTATCATTTCAATCCATAATTTAAAATAGCAAAATGGTAATATATGATTTCAAACCGCAATCCCGAATGAAATAAAATGCATAACAACTTGCAGTTCATAACAATATAAAATACAACATCCATTCATCCAATATCAACCATCAACCATTTATCGCAATCATCATCCAATTCACACAATAACATCAATGTAGAACAGATAATAAACAACAGGTATTTGTTGGCAATTTATATTCAATAATAACTTAATTAACAGTTTAACTGGCAGTTTGTATGCAATAATAAATTAAATAACAATTTAATTCAATAAATTTAATTTAACTAGGATGATGATTAAAAGTATGCCAAATAGTCATAAATAAATTTTTAATCACATCAAAAATTAATTTAACACATGTAAGAAATTTTAGAAGTTGCGAATGGGTTAAAACACTCACCTTTCGAATTTAAATTGAATTTAAATCCAATTTAAATCCAAAATTTAAACAGTCTCAAAATTCGTCCAAACCAACGCCAAAATGTTCGTAATTCCAATACGATCCTAGCGGAGAGAACCGCGCTTGAATCCGACCTCATATGTGAAAGTTATATCATTTAGAAGTTATACGATTTAATTTAAAACAAATAATAAATAAAGTAACTAGGTTACCACGTCAGCATTCCAAGTTCGTTTGCGAACCCTAATTGCCGAGTACTGTTCACGCCTAGCCACCGCCACGTTCATCCTGCCGCCCACCACTACGAGCAACGCTACGCTACACGAACTCTACCACGGCGCAGCACAGCTCGATCCAACCCCATACGAACGCCACGACGAACGACGTCTAAGCAGCCACCGCTATTTGTGTGAACCCTAGAGAAATTTTTCACGACGAGCCAGCCGTTGAAACTCCAAACAATCACCTCAGATCGACTCCCCTCAGTCCCCTCTCCAAAATGGCATCGTTGATTCGATGATCCGTCGCAGTTGATCACGATGCAACGGACGGTCGAGAATAAACGAGCCAATTCTGACTATACAGAAACCCAGATCGAAAAAAAAATCACAGCATTGAGATGCGCTCTTCGAGAGCTTTTCGATGATATAAAATATGATGTAGTTGGAAAACTTTGAATTTTTGGCTTTGAATTTGATTTGGAACTCCATTTTGGGATTTAGGGTTCTGGGAATTTGTCTGCCTGTAACGACCCGTGTTTTACGTGTCGATAAATCGTATAATAGTTGCATTAATTCGTTTGGAGCTTGAGTCGTTCTAGAGATAAGTCGTGTTAAAGTTAAGTCGTGTGGAACTTAAGTCGTGACCGACTTAGAGGATGGAGCGACTTAGGGTAGGTGGCCGACTCATGGGGTCAACGGTTTATAGGTTGGCCGACTTATAGGAGTGAGTGGTAGTTGCCGACTTATGGTTGTTAGCGAGTCAAGAGAGGCAGCGGCTTAAGGTTTGGACCGAGTCAAGGTAGTGAGCGACTCATAGGATAACCGACTCATAGAGGTGACCGACTCATGTATTGGAACGACTTAAGGAAAATGAGTTAGGTCGTAGAGTCGTATAGTGAGTCGCCGAGTCGCTGAGTCGTGTGTTGTATAGTGTTGTTGAGTCGTTAGGTCGGCCTGTGTTTTAGGACGTGTATGCTATGAGTCGTACACGAGTTAAGTTGTTGGGTCGGCTAGGTGATGAGTCGTAGGGGTTGTTGAGTCGTTAGGCCGTGTTAGTTAGGTCGTGAGTCGGCATGTGTTCTGAGTGGTTAGGTCGGAGGCTTTTGAGTCGTATGCAGTTGGGTCGGCTTAGTGTGATCCTGTGTCTCCGATGAGTCGCAAGTTATAGCCCGCGTGCGTGTTAGGTCGTTGGAGTTTAGGGTCGTGGGTCTTAGGTCGGGGGCGACTCAAGGATGGGTCGGCGACGACTTATGGATGGACGACTCAGGGGGGATTCAGCCTATAAATAGAGGGGTTTGGCTCACTTTTTGGCACCGGTTTTTGAAGCAACGAAGTGCTGCCATTTTGAGAGCTCAACTACAACATTTCTTCATCTTCTTTTCTCCACTCTAATCTAGTTCTAACATCCATCCAAGATCGAAGATCAAGATCGAAGATCCAAGAGCCAAAGTTGAAGATCTTCATCCAACGAAGCTAGGTTCCATCGTTTCAAGCGAGATTTCGATGAATCAAGCTTGAATCCTTGCTGTCCAGATCTGAAGTGATTAGTTTTTGAAGTGTTTGGGTGATTCGGTGAGTGGTGGTTATCTCTCACGCGGACCCAAAGGAGTATATTGGTTTGGTGGTTTGTTGGAGTGTTGTAGATAGTGATTTTATGCATTTTTCCTTAGATCCAAGTGTAGATCCACTACTCATGAAGATGTTTACTTATACAAGTTCATTTATCAAGTTGAAGAGACAAAACCCATGATTTATATTTGTTAGATCTATGCTAAAAACCCATGATTCATGTATGTTAGATCCATGCTCATTTATTTACGAAATTGCCATTATCATTATAATTGTTTATTTAGATCTTGTTTGAATGATTGATTGCTTGGATTAATGTTTTATTTGATTGATTAGTTGATATATAGCTTGATTTGATCAAGTTAGTTGATGATGATTCAAAATCTAAGTGGAAAGGCTCTTGAATAAGGAAAGCTGCTTGTGGCATATGAAGCGGATGTTGAAGCTCATATGTATGGATTAGATGATGTTGAGATGGGACTTTGCCATGATGCGATGAGGCAAGCCATGATGTTGAGATGAGACTTTGCTATGATGCGATAAAGCGAAGCATGAAGTGAGATAGCCTTGGTTTAATCCAGACGGGATCATCCCAAGCATGTTGATCACTCGATGATGCGATGCGAGTTGGTTGATAATGGTTAGCTTGAGAGGCGCTTGAGCTAGTATGGAAATAGTCGTCGAGGAGGATGACTAGGAGGCTGAGATCTCATCATTGTTGAAGGTTCTAGCATGCTCAAAGCAAGAGTACGTTGGAACGGGCTGCGACGACGTTCCAAGCACGGGCTGCGACGACGTGCTAGTACTCTGGGTAGTTGCGAAAATTCCTAGGCACGGGCTGCGATGACGTGCGGAGTTATGTCTAGAACCGGGGTTACCATTAGCCCTTGACAGGTGGTCGTTCAACTAACGGTGAAATCAAGGCAATGATAACAGTGATAGCCAGAGTCATGGATGTTTGGACGTTTGGTTGTATCATCATTCGGTCTCAAGAGCGGTGTTTTCCGGGTGCTTATCTGATCTTGGTTTAGGCCTTGGGGGTTTGTATTTGGAAAACATCGACCTTGACTCGAACGATTATTGTTTTACTTTAATTGTCTGCCATGTTATGCTTGCTTCTCCTTAGTGTGTGTCTGGGGGCTATCACTGTAGTAAGAGGCGGAGTGGGATGGTGTGGTTCCTATTCCTTTTATTCCTTATGCTCTTTTGGTATGTTTGATAGTTGATTTACTGCTCACTAAGATTTTGTCTGACTCAAGGTTTTATGTCTCCTCTTATTACCTTGGGCTGTTCATCCATGTTGGGATGGGCAGACTAGGTAGCAAGTGACAGGTGCTGTTCTTGGAGATCTATGTTGATGATGACGAAGACGAGCAGGAGGCTTTTGCATATTATTTCATATTATGTACTGGGTGTTCCGCTGTATATACTTTGAGTGCTTTGTAGTGAGATTTCGATGTATTGACTGTTCTGATGATTGTATCAAACTTCTAAGATGCTTATTTGATGATATTCTGTTATGAAGCTTCACTATACATATATTTCTCTATTGTATTTTATCCATGCGCTGTGAGTTATGCGATAGATTCTGCGATGTTTATTCTACCCTTGACGGTCACCCATGGCTGCCTGGCACGCCTTTCAGCGCATTATTTCCTTGTTTTGGTGCGGGAGTCATGGGCGGTCGTCACACTGCCATTGAGGAAGAGGAGGAACAGAATGAATTGTACGTACAGACAAATGATAATGAGGAACAATTAGGGTTTATAACGAAGTATATATAGGTAGGTCAGAATTGGAGGTGAATAGACAAGATTGGTTCATACGCTTAACGATAAATGGTCAAAAAAGCCCGTTCTGACTCCGGAATGAAATTGGATCAACCTATATATGAAAATAGATGTTTTTAAATATTTTAAATGCAATGGAATAGGTTTCAAGTCCAAATTCCATCGTACAAAGAAGTTATGCAAAAATCAAGTTATTTCAAATTGATTCCAATTGTTTTCAATTTCATTGATTTTTAGGCATTTCAAGCCCGTACGATCAAACAACAAGCCCGATCGTTATAAAACTTGAAATACCATAATAATTCACTGTTACGGATCTAATTAAACTGGTTTCGTCGAAATCCGAGTCAGTGGCCAAAATGGCTATTTTTCATTTAATTAATTAAATAAATATTAAATCAGTTAATTAAAAAATTTCAAATTCCAATTCCATAATTAATAAATCTTATCATTTTTAATTTCTAGAACAATTTCAATAATTTAAACAAATTTAGATGTCAAATTAAAGTTGATAAATCCATCAATTTCAGTGTTAACCTTAATTACTTAAATTCAGAAAATTATAAATTAAAATTTCCAAAATCCATTTATTGATTTTTAAACCTTGTTATTCAATTCTTTTATCCCAGTAAGGATATAACTAACATTGTTTACATCTTAGTACAGTAATATTTCACCATTTCATCTTAATTTCCATTTACATAATATTTAATTATTTAATTCATTTAATTGTAGTTAATCCAATTATTATAATTTAAATTCTAATGAATTAATAAATCTTGATTTCCATTCCTTTTATTCAACCAATTTGTCATATTATGAATAAAGTTAATGTTATTTCCCATTATTAACTAAATTTACATTAACAAAATATTTAATTTAGATTTATTGCAACTTTTACAAAAATTAAATTAACGGGCTAAATAAATAAGTAACATAAAATATTTGTTACCATTACTTTCAATCACACTTATAAGTTATTATTCCCAAACAATTATTACAATTGTTTACATAACACAAATTTCATTCAATCATCATTAACAATATATTATTTCATTAGTTAATTAAACATTCCCATTTGTTTTCGAACATTCAATTGATAGCCAAGCATAACATTTTATATTACTTCAATTGATTGGAATTTCATTCGAATTTTTAGTAATTAACATAAATTAACATTATTAACTTTCAGTATTGTTACTATTTCATTATTAAATTACAAATTTTTATATCTTCCAGTATTAAATAAGAAAATTTAATTAAATCAATAATTTAAATTATCGAAAATTTACGGGTTCTTACATCATAGGGCATGGGGAAAGGAGCGGCGCTCGATAGGGCTGGGTCTGGCATAGTGCAGAGGCTCGCAACATCAATTAGATGGCAGCTTTCTTCGGGATCGCGTATGCGGTTCTAGGGCAAAGGGGTTTCGATGTGAAACTGCTGTGTGTTGGAGGATAGTTGACGTGGCCAGGTGGAGTATAACGTTTGTTTTATTTATTTTATTTTATTTTATTTTGAATTCAAATGTTACAACACGCATAACTTCTACATACAAAGTCCAATTCACGAGCAATTTTCTCCACTAGAATCGTATTGCAATTCTAGATACTTTGACACTGGTTTGGATGAATTCTGAGACTGTTCAAACTTTGAGTTTAAATTGGGTTTAAATTCAATTTAAAATTCAAAATGTGAGTGTTTTAACCCACTCACAACTTCTAAAATTTCTTTTGTTTGTTAAATTGATTTATGATGTGATTAGAAATTTATTTATGACTGTTTGACATATTTTGAATCATCATCTCAGTTTATCTGAATTTATTTGGATAAAATAGTTAATTAATTTATTATTGAATATAAACTGCCAGTAAATACCTATTATTTGATATCTGTTCTATATTGATGTTATTGATTAAATCGGATGATGATTGTGATAAATGTTTGATGATTGATATTGGTTGAATGGATGTTGTATTTTATACTGTTATAAACTGCAAGTTGTTATGGATTTTTATTTTATTCGGGATTGCGGGTTGAAATGATATATAACCGTATTTATATTTTAAATTACTGATTGAAATGATAAATATCCGTATCACTTGACCATAGGATAGAAAATTATATACAGACACCGTGGTCTATATATAAAAATATTGTGAATTGATTTTTATGGTTTTGTAAAGAAATATATTGTTTTTGATAAATATTGTTTTAGATATATAAATGTTATTTTAGCCTTGATTTTGAGCTATGTATAATTTGCCTTAATATAGAATAAGCTTAATAATAAGTTTGACTCATATTGAAGATAATATGGTTAAGTATTTAAATTATATTTAATATAGAGTTTAAATGATTTAAATAAAATTAAGGTTGGAAGATAAATTTGAGATTTATTTGAAATTGAATTTTTTTAAGAATTAAACTCAAATAAGCTTGATGTAAAATTCATTAAATTTAAAATTTTAGAAGGTATGATTTTTCTAACTTGATTTTGGATTGAGGTGAATTAAATGAATATCTCACGTATAAATAAATTAAAGAAAATATTTTGTTATTTGTAATTTGAGTTTTATTTAAATGTTAATGGATTTATTAAGTAAAATATTTCAAAACAAAATAATCGAAAATGAAACGACCCGTAAATTTTAACAAATAAATTGGTTAATTTAATTAGATCTTTGTAGTTAAATTTAGAAAGAAATAAAAAAAAATTATAATTTATATTGAAGTAAATGTTAAAAATGAAATGTAGCATTTGTAACTAAAATTTATTTTTGACAACTGAAGTGAAATCCCAATAAAGAAATAGTGTTAATGGTTGCACTTGGGCATAAAATTTAAAAATAAGTAAGTAAAGGTAAGCATTTAATTAACCAATGCAATAATATATTGATTAATGGTAACTAAATGTAAATTAAGGTAATAATGTTAATGCAAGGTAAGCAATGCTAATTAAAGTTAATAATAAATGAATGGAAGGAAATTCCAATTAATGAAAATAAATTTAAATGTTATAATAAAAAAATAAAACGTAACAATGACAATTAAAGTTGATCGTTAACGATTTCAATGAAATTCCAATTTACTAAATATAATTCAGATGTGATATTTAACTATGAATTGAATATAGGGAAACAGGAGTAGGTATTGAACAAATTGATGAATTAGTATAAAATTAATGATAGTTGGATAAGAACAGTGTTATGTAATCAATTTTGTTATTTAATATTGGAAGGAATAAAAATTTGTAATCCGTTAATGAATTTATAATGGGTATGAAATGTAAGATTGTTATTTGTTATTATTATTTGTTATAGTATTCCACTGCATTCACATTGTTCCGCTGCATTGTTATTGATTATTCTCTGATATATGTAACTCTGATATGTATTGTATAAGTATAATCAAATGTTTTGTAAAAACAACTTCATGAACTGTTTGTTTGATTATTATATTTTGTCCTTCCGCTGTGAGATTCTGTTTGTTTTTTTCTTTCTCCGTTTTTATTATTTACCCCATAACAATCCGCCCTTCTGTATGGTTTAAGTCTGACGTATGTGGTTTACCATCGATTTAAAACGTACAATAAGGATGGATGTTACATCTGGTATCAGAGCTTTGGTTTAGCGATAAACCTTATCTTTATGGGGTCTGACTCTTTATAAATAGAGTAGTAACACCCTATGATGAGTCGCTGAGTGTATATATGTATACATATATGAGAGAGCGTATTTGTTAGTGTTATAAAAGGTTTTGATATTGTGTTACTTTATTCCATTTTGTATTTATAAATTCTGGTTGGTGCATAGGACGCTATGACATTAATACGGATTTCTAAACACTTAATAGGACAGACCGACACAATATTTGTTTTGAATATAGGTGAATGACATAATTTTGCCTATTATATTTTCTAGATATAAAATAAAATTTTATAAATGATATATATTTGGTTGCAAAATATTGGTTGTTAGGTAATGAAATTTATAAATAATAGTTGAAATAAGATCAAAAATAAAATAAATGAAAATTAGGAATTTAGAACTTAAGTCCCGGGGTGTTGACAATTCTTTCAATGATTTTGGACTATAATAACAATATTTTTAGAAGTATTTTCTGATATAAATATTTCAAAATGATTTGAAAGAGTTGTTTTAAAGAAACTTTGGAAAGTAATAAGTCATGTACTCCCCTCTCTGTCGCTGGAAAATAATTTCGGTGATGAGTGCACGCATCATCGACATTCATTTTCGAGTTTCAAAGTGGGAAGGCCACTGTAGTAGTTTTACTATGGATTTATTTTGATAACCAAATATAAATTTTTAATTATTTTAAATATAATTGGATATTTAAGTTGTAAGTATATATTTATCTATTACTTTAAAATAATTTGAAATTAAACCCGGTATTTAGTTCTTAAGTTTCCGTTAATTAATAGTTCAATTATTGTAGTGAAATGGAAAGTAACTAATTAATAATTGAAACCTCTAATTAAAATAAGAGTTAAGTTAATGTTTAAAGTTATTTATAACTAAATAAGTATAAGGATGGATAGTAAGTAAAACATCTTAAGTTTAAGTTAGTATTTGAAACCATTGATAAATAAGAAGATTAAATGCTAGGTTATAAAGGAATTTTCCAGAAAGTTGAAATATGTAACCTGTGAACTTAAGATATGATTATTGAACAATAATTATAAAATGAACTTGTATAGTTTTCAATTGCATTCTTAAAAGCATATATATAACTTACCAAAAGACTTAAAAGTTGAAATGTCTGATAGTAAAATGTAATGGATATTATACAAGTAATAAACTTGAGGTTATGAAAGTATTTAGTGAAATTCTTTTATAAGTAAAGACTTGATGTTGTAATTGTTGAGAACTTCAGTATAATTGAAATGTACTGTAACAAGGGTAATAGAAAGTAAGTATTATAAGTAAATAAATGAAAACTTAAGTAAATGAATTAATATGCAAAGAAATTGAATTAAAAATGAATACTATAAAAAATGAATGAAAACGAATATTTGTAAGTAATAAATGAAATAAACATTGAAATCGATGAATAAGAGTAAAGTTTACAAGAAGTAAATGAAAACATAAAGGATGAATCATTATATAAATAAAAAGGAATGAAATAATAAATGTTATGAGATGAAATTAATAAGAATGAACTTAACTTATTGTTTGGAATTGTTGTTTGTTTGGTCTATGGTTGTTTGGGCGAGGATACTTTAAATTTGTTCAGATGAATGAATAATCTATTTATTTTCATCTAAGACTGTTGAGTAAATGGTGCACTTAGTAGTTTATTTTCCATTCCGTACAATTTAAAGTTTTTGAACCCGAACAACTATTTGTTTTGTTTGATATGAAAGGATAATTGATGTGTATTGATTGTATGTTATGGTTGTTTGCTTGTTGCAAGTGATGGTTTTTATGTTTATTTGTTTGTTATTGTTTGAAACAGCTTTAAATATTTCATTTTATATAATTGTTGACCTTTGGATTATATAAGTGAAATACAGGTTATGGAAGCAATTGCTACTGCTTTTGGTTTCATAATTTAAGCGTTGTTTGCCCGACAAATAGGTACATTCTCGAATTACGGTTTTATAACGTTATTATTGTTTTTCCCGTGTTGGGATATATATTATTTGGAAAATATATGTTGTATATTGTTATATTTGATATTATATTTTCTCCCGAGCCTCTCCGTACAAAGGAGACTCTGTCGAAATTTTCCGTAAACTTTGGACTTAGAAAATATTTTGAAAATGTTTTCCAAACTTTATTAATTTAAGTATAAAAGATTTAATTGTTTATAAATCTATATATTTTATTTAAATTATCCAATTCTGTAAACTTATTGTTATGAATATAATGTTTTTAATAATATATATTGATTTATAAGTTCCTCTTTTCCTTTCTTTTCCTTTTCGGGGACGAAAAGTTTTGAGTGGGGTAGAGTGTAACGACCCATAAATTTTAACAAATAAACTGGTTAATTTAATTAGATCTTTATAATTAAATTTAGAAAGAAATAAAAAATTTATAATTTGTATTGAAGTAAATGTTAAAAATGAAATGTAACATTTGTAATTAAAATTTATTTTTGACAATTGAAGTGAAATCCCAATAAAGAAATAGTGTTAATGGTTGCACTTGGGTATAAAATTTAAAAATAAGTAAGTAAAGCTAAGCAATTAATTAACCAATGCAATAAGATGTTGATTAATGGTAACTAAATGTAAATTAAGGTAATAATGTTAATGCAAGGTAAGCAATGCTAATTAAAGTTAATAATAAATGAATGGAAGGAAATTCCAATTAATGAAAATAAATTTAAATATTATAATAAAAAAATAAAACATAACAATGACAATTAAAGTTGATCGTTAACGATTTCATTGAAATTCCAATTTACTAAATATAATTCAGATGTCATACTTAACTATAAATTGAATATAAGGAAACAAGAGTAGGTATTGAACAAATTGATGAATTAGTATAAAATTAATGATAGTTGGATAAGAACGGTATTATGTAATCAATTTTGTTATTTAATATTAGAAGGAATAAAAATTTGTAATCCATTAATGAATTTATAACGGGTATGAAATGTAAGAATGTTGACGTAAGCTGATAAATAATTAATTCAATGCAATCCCAATTGATTGAAACAATTACAGGGTTATAATTGATTGCAAATAGGAATATTTGGTAATAAATTTAATATAAGAAAAACAAATGCAAATATTGAATTAATTAATGACATAATAATAATAAATAGTAATTGAATAAAATCAACGTTCTGTATGTAATTATTTGGAAATGATAACTTATATAAATATGATTAAGAGTTGGTGGGAACAATTATTACAAAATAATCATTTATTTAGTCCATTAAATAAAAATTTGTAATCAATTGCAATGAATCTCAATTCAATGTTATATTAGTATAAATTAAGGAAATAATTGGAAATAATGTCAATTTTATTTATAATATGACAGTTGGCTGAATAAAAGGAATGGAAATAAAGTTTTATTTATTTATTGGATTTGAACTATAATAATTGGATTAATTGCAATTAAATGAAATTAAAATATCTAATTATTACGTGAAATTAAGATGGAATGTGAGAATATTAATGTAATAGATTTTGAATCCAATGCTAATTTCATCCGGTTGATAGTAACGAATGGAATAATAGAATGAAAAGAAAATTTAATAGAATTATCGAAAATTAAATTTATAATTTTAAATTTCATGGGATTGAGGTTAATACTGAAATTGATAAATTAATCAACCCTAAATTGACATTTTAATTTGTTTAAATCATTGTAAATGATTGAGAAATCAAAAAGAATGAAATTTGTCAATTAAAGAATTGAAATTGGAAATTTGATTTAATTAGTTAATTTATTAATTTAATTAATTAATGTAAAAATAGCCATTTTGGCCACTGGCTCGGATTTCGACGAAACCAGTTTCATCGGATCTATAATGGTGAATTATTGTAGGATTTCAAGTTTCATAGCGATCAGACTTGTCGTTTGATCGTACGAACATGAAACGCCGTGAAATCAATTGAAATCAATTTAAGATAATTTAATTTTATCATAACTTCTTCATACGATGGAATTTGGACCTGAAACCTATTCCATTGATTTTTAAATATTTTGAAACATCTATTTTGATATATGGGTTGACCCAATTTCGTTCCAGAGGCAGAACGGGCTTTTCGGGCCATTTTATCGTTCAACGCGTATATCCAATCAATCCGATCCATTCTATTTCAGCTTTTTCTATATATACTCTGTTATAAACCCTAATTCATTTCTTATTCCTCATTTCTATATGTTCTATTAGCTCCTCTTTCCAATGGCCCCAAATACAATTCCAAATTAAATCCAAAGCAAAAAATTCAAACTTCTTAATACCTATTGAATTTTATATCAATTCGAAGCTCTCGAATAGCGCATCTCAATTACGTGATTCGTTTTCTAATCTGGATTGATATGTGGCCAGAATCGAGTAAAGAAGCCACGGTCGTTCATCACGCCGCAAACATATTTGTTCGATCGTCAAATCAACTGGTGGATTTTGTAGAGGGGCTCGTACGCTTCTCATCGGTGGTGGTCATTCATCAAATCAATGGTTGGATCTTGTGCTAAAATTCGACTAGGGTTTGGGAAGGCGGCAGCTGCATCATCTTCATGCAAAATCGATGTCGCTAGGTGGTCATGGGTGGAGCGTCGACGCTCGCGCGATGGTGGCAGGGGCCGTAGCCTTGGCAGCGCGTGCGATCAGGCATTCGAGAAGGAGGTCGCGTGCGTTTACTGCTGCTGTAGGGTTTCGTTTGTTGTCTCGTGTGGTTCTGCACATGAAACGTGAAGATGGAGCTGTGGTGACGTGGCGTGCGTATCTTTGTTTGTTTATTTCCAATTTAATTTAATTTTAAAATTTCGATCTTCTAACTACAATAACTTTTGCATACGGACTCAGATTCACGCGCGGTTTTCTTCGCTGCGATCCTATCAAAATTCCGTACATTTTAACATAGTTTGGATGAATTCTGAGACTATTCAAATTTTGGGTTTAAATTGGATTTAAATTTAATTTAAATTCAAAATGTGAGTGTTTTAACTCACTCACAACTTCTAAAATTTCTTATGTGTGTTAATTTAATTTTCGATGTGATTAGAAATTTATTTATGACAGTTTGGTATACTTTTATCATCATTTCAGCTAAATTGAATTTATTGAATTAAATTGTTATTTAATTTATTATTGCATATAAAATGCCAGTTAAATAAATTTATTATTGAATATAAACTGCCAGTAAATGCCTATTATTTATTTTCTGATAATATATTGATTGGATTGGATGATGATTGTGATAAATGGTTGATGGTTGATATTGGATGAATGGATGTTGTATTTTATATGGCTATAAACTGCAAGCTGTTATGCATTTTATTTCATTCGGGATTGCGGTTTGTAATGATATATAACCGTATTTTTATTTTAAATTACGGATTGAAATGATAAATATCTGTATCACTTGACCATAGGGTAGAAAATTTTATACAGACACCGTGGTCTATATATATAAAAATAAATTGAAATTGATTTCTATGGTTTTGGAAAGAAATATACGATTTAATAAATATTAATTTTTGATATTATATAAATATTATTTTATATATATAGTTAAATTCTTGAATTTAAGCTATGTATAAATTTGTTTAATAAAATAAGTTTAATAATGGAGTTTGATTGTTTTATTGTATATGGTTAAGTACCTGTTTAAGATATTGTATATATAGAGTTTTTAATGACTTAAATAAAAATTAAGTTGGAAGATAGATATGAAATTGGTTTGAATTGAATTATTTAAGAATTATACTCGAATAAATTTGATTTGAAATTTAAATAAAATTGAGATTTTAAAGGGTATGATTCTTATAACTTGAGTTGGTTTAGAATGATTTAAATGAATATAAAGTTGATTTAAATGAATATACCAAGTTAAATAAATTGAAAGAATATCCAGTTATATGAAGTTAAAAGTTTTCTTAAATGATATTGGATTTATTACGCAAACATTTCAAATCTAAATAATAGCAATTGAATTTGATGTATATGGGGTTATCAAAGAGTTAGTTTTGAAATGGTGGAATATTTAAAGCTTTGAAATATATGGACATTGAAATGGTTTATTTTGGGATTTAAATCTGTATTCGGAATTGATTTGAGAAATTAAAGAAGCTAATTTATTTTATAATGTAATTTAATATTAAACCATTTAAGTATTGGAAGTTATGTTTCAAAGTTATGGGTTTCAAGGTATTATGATTTGAAAATGCTATGATTTTGGGAGAGGGATATTTTGAAATAAAAATGATATCATATTGATTTGGGTATTATAAATGATATTATATTGATTTGGTTCTTAAACGAAAAAGATATTATATTTATATGGTTTTGAAATGAATATTATATCCTAGTTTTGAAGTATAATTAATTTGCAATGACCGCGATGTTATAATAACGATTGGTTGGCAAAGAGACCGAGTTCGGATATGGGCATACTCTCTGTCGATACCGAAACCACTTTGACAACCGTGTATGCGGTGGAGATTCCAGAATGAAGCAGGATGGTGGCGACATTCTATTAAGGTATATACATGGACCCGACTCCCGTGAGTTGGCATAAGGTGGCTAAAACAGGAGCAATTGACGGGCTAAGAAGGTAGCACCTTTTATCGGACACATCCCTTCGATATTATACTCAGACTTTGGATTGATTCGGTGGCCACTTTTGATTTTTGATTTGGGGTGTGGCTCGAGGTGGGCGGTAGTAGCTGCTATGCGTTACCACCGGCCCGGAAGCGTAATTGGTATATCTACCCTAGCATTGCCTAGTTGTGCCGTGTCACCTACCCTAGCACGCTTTGTACGAGTTTGGTTTTCTCCCGTAGCCCGTGTGGTATCTCTGGTGGCTTCCCGATCAGGAGGGACCATGATATTGGATGGACTACTGGGACTATTACGTGGTAAGGGCTATATGGTAACCCCTTAACGTTATTTAAAAGTAAGTTTATTTTACTATTAGACACTATTATAATAGCGAAATATTACTATATAGTAAATAGTTCAACAGATCCTTAGGAGATGTGAATCCTGAGCATCTCTTAAGTTACTGCACTCATGTTAGACACTGGATAGGAGATGTCAAATCGCGTTAACATCTCTGACGCCATTCCACTCATATTATTTACTGTTGATTTAACTTACATAAGAGCTTTTAGTTATGACTCGAGTGTTTTGTCTTTTCAATTCACTCGGGTCAGTCTGAGCATTTCAGGATTTGGAAGACCGTATTCTGGAGGACGAAGACGAAGATTTGTTATTATTATTTGTTATAGTATTCCACTGCATTCACATTGTTCCGCTGCATTGTTATTGATTATTCTCTGATATGTGTAACTCTGATATGTATTGTATAAGTATAATCAAATGTTTTTTAAAAACAGCTTCATGAACTGTTTATTTGATTATTATATTTTGTTCTTCCGCTGTGAGATTCTGTTTGTTCTTTTCTTTTTCTATTTTTCTTATTTACCCCATAATATGTATGGTTTAAGTCTGACGTGTGTGGTTTATCGTCGATTTAAAACGAACAATAAGGCTGGATGTTACAAAAAATTTGATTTGCTGAATTGTAATTATGAAACTTAGTTTTGAAATTGTTTAATACTTAAAGTTTGAAATATACTAAATTTGAAATGGGTTATTCCGTGGGTCAAATCAGTTTTGAAATCGATAAATTTAGAATAGTAATTGGAAACTGAATTGAATTGAAATTTATGATTTAGGATTTGGTTAAACATAAAATCTAGAAATTCTAGTTGTTTTGGAATTGATTGGTGAAATTGAAGAAGCTATTTATTATATAAATTATTTTAATATTTAAACCATTTAAGTGGTGGAAGTTATGTTTCAAACTATTATGATTTGAAAGTGTTATACTTTAAGTGTTTTAATTTCGAAGTGTTATAACTTTGAAAGTGCTATGATTTTGGAAAAAGGATATACTTGATGTAAAAATGATATTACATTGATTTGGGTTTTATAATAATGATATTATATTGATTTGGTTTTAAAATGGAAATGATATCGTATTTATATGGTTTTGAAATGGATAGTATATTCTGGTTTTGAAGTATAAATTATTTTGAAATGACCGCGGTGTTATAATAACATTTGGTTGTTAAAGAGACCGGGATCGGAAGTTGTCATACTCTCTGCCAACTCCGAAAACCACTTTAACAACCGTGTACATGGTGGAGATTCCAGAATGAAGTAGGATGGCGGCGACATTCCTTTGAGGTATATACGTGGACCCAACTCCCATGAGTTGGCATAAGGTGGCTAAAACAGGAGCATTTCTCGGGCCAAGGAGGTAGCCCCTCTTATCGGACACACTCCTTTGATATTATATTCTGACTTTGGATTGTTTTGGTGGCCACTTTTGATTTTTGATTTTGAGGGTATGGCTCAAGATGGGCGGTAGTAGCTGCTACGCGTTACCACCAGCCCGGATGCGTAATTGGTATATCTACCCTGGCATTGTCTTGTGTGCCATGTCACCAACCCTAGCACGCCTTGTACGAGTTTGATTTGTGTCGTACCTATGGAGTATCCTCTGGTAGCCTCCCGATCAGGAGGTATTACGGTACTGTATAGATTATTGGCACTATTATGTGTTAAGGGCTATATGGGTAACCCCTTAACGCTATTTAAAAGTAAGTTTATTTTACTATTAGACACTATTATAATAGCGAAATATTACTACATAGTAAAATAGTTTAACGGATCCTTAGGAGATGTGAATACCGAGCATCTCTTGAGTTACTGCACTCACGTTAGACTCTGGATAGGAGATGTCAAATCCCATAAACATCTTCGACGTCATTCCACTCATATTATTTGCCGTTGATCTAACTTACATAAGATCTTTTGGTTCTGACTTGAGTGTTTTGTCTTTTCAATTCGCTCGGGACGGTCTGAGCATTTCAGGGTTTGCAGGCCTTATTTCTGGAGGATGAAGATGAAGATTGTATTATTACTATTATTTACTATATTATTCCACTGCTTCACATTATTTCACTACATTACCATTTATTATTCTCTGGTATGTATAACTCTGATATGTGTTGTATAAGTATAATTAAATGTTTTGTAAAACAGCTTCTTGAACTGTTATTTGATTATTATATTTTGTCATTCCGCTGCGAGATTTTATTTTGTTTTATTTCTTTCTCTCCTTTTCTTATTTACCCCAATAATAATCCATTTTTTGTATGGTTTGAGTTGGCATGTGTGTCTGCTTAAACGTGAAAAAAGGCGGGATGTTACATCTGGTATCAGTGCTTTGGTTTAACGATAAACCTTAGCTTTGTGGGGTCTGACTCTTTATTTACAGGGTAGTAATACCCTATGATGAGTCGTTGAGCATATATATGAGAGAGTGTATTTGTTAGTGTTATAAAAAGGTTTTAATATTGTGTTAATTTGCTTCATTTTGTATTTATAAATTCTGGTTGATGCATAGGACGCTATGACATCAATAGGGATTTCCAAACACTTAATAGGACAGAACGACACAATATTTGTTTTGAAATATAGGTAAATGAAATAATTTTGCCTATTATATTTTCTGTATATAAAGTAAGAAATTTTATAAAGGTTATATTTGGGTGTAATAGATTGGTTGTTAGGCAGTGAAATTTATGAATATTGATTGGAAACAAAATTTGAAGAAAATAAAATAAATGAAAATTGGAAATTTAGAACCTAAGTTTCGGGTTTATTTGAAAATTTCTTTCAAATGATTTTGAAATATAATAATAATAATGTTACTTAGAAGTATTTTCTGATATAAATATTTCAATATAATTTGAAAGAATTGTTGTAAAGAGATTTTGGAAGAAATAAGTTCTATACTCCCCTTTATGTTGCTGGAAAATAATTTCGATAATGAGTGCACGCATCATCGATATTCATTTTCGAGTTTCTAAGTAGAAAGGCCGCTGTAGTAGTTTTACTGCAGATTTGTTTTGATAAAAAAATATAAATTTTAAATTGTTTTAAATATAATTGTATATATAAGTTGTAAGTGTATACATTTATGTATTATTTTAAAATAATTTGAAATGGAAACCGGTATTTAGTTCTTATGTTTCTGTTAATTAGTAGTTTTAATTAGTATAGTGAAATGGAATGTAACTAATTAATAATTGTAACCTTTATTTAAAATAAGAGATTAAATGCTAGGTTATAAATGAAATAACAAAAAGTTTGAAATTTGTAATCTATAAAAAGCAAAGGATGTGATTATTGAACATTAAATTAATTAAAAGAAATGCGAAAACTTGTATAATTTAACAATTGCATTCTTAAAAGCGTATATATAACTTACCAAATATTAAAAGTTGTGATGCTTAATAAGAAAATATAATGGAAATTGTACAAGTAAACTTATGAACGAAAGTGTTCAATGAATTTCTTTTGTAAATAAGAATTTGATGTTATAGGGGTTATAAACTTAAGTTATAAATGAAATGTTACTATAATGAAATATGATAGAAAGTAAGGATTGTAAGTAAGCAATTAGAAACTTAAGTAAATGGTTTAAATGCTAAGCCATTGAATGGAACATGAATCCTATTAATAAATGAAATGAAATTAGTAAGTAATGAATGAAATAAATAAAGATAAGTATTAATTGAATGAAAAGAAAATCAAACAACAAATGTTATGAAATGAAATTAATAAAAATGAACTCGATCTGTTGTTTGATATTGTAGTTTGTTTGGTTTATGGTTATTTGGCAAGGATACTTTAAAATTGTTTGTATGTATGAATAATCTATTTAGTTTCATATAAGACTGTTGAGTAAATGGTGCACTTAGTACTTTGTTTTCCACTCTGTACAACTTAAAGTTTTTAACCCGAACAACTATTTATTTTGTTTGCTATAGATATATGGATGGTTGATTTTATTAACTTTATAGGATGGTTGTATGTTGTGATTGCAAGTGATTATTATTGATTCGTTGGTTAGAGGTTGAAACAACTTTAAATATTTCATTTTATATAATTATTAACTAATTATATAAGTGAAGTACAGGTTATGGAAGCAATTGCTACTGCTTTTGGTTTCATAAAATAAGCATTAAATGCCCGGCAAATAGGTACGTTTTCGGATTATGGTTTTATAACGCTATTATATTGTTTTCCTGTTGTGGGATATATTATTTTGAGATATTGAGATATATATTGTTATATTTGATATTATATTTTGTCCCGAGCCTCCCCGTACAAAGGAGACTCTACCGAAATTTTCCGTAAATTTTGGACACAGAAAAATTTTGAAAATAATTTTCAAACTTTATTAATTTGAGTATAAAAAGATTTAATGGTTATAGATTGGTATATTTTATTTAAATTAATTAACTTTGTAAATTTATTTGTTTATAAAGTTAATATTTTTGAGTAAGATGTATTGTTTATTTATTTCTTTCTTTTCCCTCCTTTTTTTTCGGGGACGAAAAGTTTTGAGTGGGGGAGAGTGTAACGACCCATAAATTTCGATAATTAAATTGGTTATTTTAATAAGATTGTGTAATTAAATATTGGAAGAAATGAAATTTTTTGGGAATTATATTAGTGAAATAATATACTAGAATGCAGGGTAAACAATGCTAATTAAAGTTAATAAATTTATAAATTGAATGAAATGCCAATTAATGAAAATAAATTTAAATGCTATGTTTGGCTATAAACTGAACATAAGTGAATAAATGAAATATTGGATTAACCAAGGAAATAATAGATAGTTAAGGGGAAATCAAGATGAAATTTGAGAATATTAGGGCAATTAATCACGAACTAATGTTAATTTCATCTATTTGATATATATGGATTGAATGGTGGGATGAGAGGTCAATTAAATGGAATTATTGAAAATTTAATTTATAAATTCTGAATTTAATGAAATAGAAATTAAACACTGAAATTGATGGATTTGTCAACTTTAAATTGATATATAAATTTGTTTAAATAATTGAAATTTTTCAAGAAATCAAAAATGATAAAGATTGCTAATTATAGAATTGGAACTGAAAATTTGATTTAATCAATTTAATATTAATTTATTTATTAACTGGAAAATAGCCATTTTGGCCACTGATTCGGATTTCGACGAAACTAGTTTCATCGGATCCGTAATGGTGAATTATAATAGGATTTCAAGTTTCGTAACGATCGGACTTGTCCTTTGATCGTACGGACTCGAAACGCCTAGAAATCAATTTAATTGAAATCAATTTGAAATAACTTGATTTTAGCATAACTTCTTCATACGATGGAATTAGAACCTGAAACCTGTTCCATTGCATTTAAATGGGTTGACCAATTTTCGTTCCAGAGTCGAAACGGGCTTTTCGGGCCATTTATCGTTCCACTTTCGATCCAAATCAATTCAGTCCATTCTAATTTCAGCTTTGCAAATATATACCTCGTTATAAACCCTAGCCTGTTTCTTATTCCTCACTTCTGTACGTACAGTTCCTTTTCTCCTCCTCTTTCCAATGGTAGACAAACCCTAACCCACAATTGCAATTTCAATTCAAAAATTCAACTTCAAAAATTCAACTTCAAAATTTAAACTCCACAACCTACATAGAATTATTTATCGATTTGAATCTCTCGACGAGCGCATCTCAGATCTATAATTTGTTTTCCATATTGAACCTCTGTTTGTCTAGAAATTGAAGAAAAAGTTACGACCGTTCATTTCGTTGTGATGGACTTCAATGGATAGTCAAATCGACGATACCATGGCATGGAGAGTGCTCTGCGTAATTCATCGGAGCTATTGGGTTCGTGTTTCAACGGTCAGATTTTCGCTAATAATTCGATTAGGTTTTGTTTTCAAGCGGCGTCTATAGGGGTTCTCGGCCGTTAGTGGAATTTCGTCGACGTCGTAGGGCATGGGGAAGGAGCGGTGCTCGATTGGGCTGGGTCTGGCGTAGTGCAAAGGCTCGCAACGTCGATCAGATAGCAGCTTTCTTCGGGATCGCGTATGCGATTCTAGGGCAAAGGGGTTTCAACGTGAAACTGCTGTGTGTTGGAAGATAGTTGATGTGGCCAAGTGGAGTATAACGTTTTTTATTATTTTATTTTATTTTATTTTGAATTCAAATGTTACAACACGCATAATTTCTACATACGAGGTCCAATTCATGAGCAGTTTTCTCCGCTAGAATCGTATTGCAATTTTGGACACTTTAATGCTAGTTTAAAAGAATACTAAGACTGTTCAAATTTTGAGTTTAAATTGGATTTAAATTCAATTTAAATTCAAAAGGTGAGTGTTTTAACCCACTCACAACTTCTAAAATACCTTATGTTTGTTAAATTTATTTATGACTATTTGGCATATTTTTAATCATCATCTCAGTTTATGGATTAAATAGTTAATTAATTTATTATTGAATATAAACTGCCAGTGAATACCTGTTATTTATTTTCTATTCTATATTGATGTTATTGATTGAATTGGATGATGAGTGTAATAAATGTTTGATGATTGATATTAGTTGAATGGATGTTGTATTTTGTACTGTTATAAATTGCAAGTTGTTATGGATTTTTTTTCATTCGGGATTACGGTTTAAAATGATATATATCCGTATTTCTATTTTAAATTACGAATTGAAATGATAAATATCCGTATCACTTGACCATAGGATAGAAAATTATATACAGACACCTTGGTCTATATATAAAAATATTTTGAAATGATTTCTATGGTTTTGCAAAGAAATATATGGTTTTAGACAAATATTGATTTTAGATATTATATAAATGTTATTTTGGCCTTGATTTTGAGCTATGTATAATTTGTCTTAATATAGAATAAGCTTAATAATAAGTTTGACCTTTATTTAAGATAATATGGTTAAGTAATCAAATTATATTTTAATATAGAGTTTAAATGATTTAAATAAAATTAAGGTTGGAAGATAAATTTGAGATTTATTTGAAGTTGAATTTATTTGAAGTTGAATTTATTTAAGAATTAAACTCAAATAAGCTCGATGTGAAATTTATTAGATTTGAAATTTTAGAAGGTATGATTTTTATAACTTAATTTTGGATTGAGGTGAATTAAATGAATATTTCACGTATAAATATATTAAAGGAAATATTTAGTCATTTGTAATTTGAGTTTTATTTAAATGATAATGGATTTATTAAGTAAAATATTTCAAAACTAAATAATAGAAAATTTGATTTGCTGAATTATAATTACCAAACTTAGTTTTGAGTTGAATACTTAAAGTTTGAAATAAACTAAATTTGAAATGGGTTATTCTGTGGGTCAAATCTGTTTTGAAATCGATAAATTTGGAATAGTTATTGGAAATTGAATTGAATTGAAATTTATGATTTGGGATTTGGTTAAATAAAATCTAGAAATTTTAGTTGTTTTGGAATTGATTAGTGAAATTTAAGAAGCTATTTATTATATAAAGTATTTTAATATTAAAACATTTAAGTGGTGGAAGTTATGTTTCAAAGTATTATGATTTGAAAGTGTTACACTTTAAGTGTTTTGATTTCGAAGTGTTATAACTTTGAAAGTGCTATGATTTTGGAAAAAGGAATTATTTGAAGTAAAAATGACATTATACTTATTTAGGTTTTATAAAAATGATATCATATTGATTTGGTTTTAAAATGGAAATGATATCGTATTTATATGGTTTTGAAATAGATAGTATATTCTGGTTTTGAAGTATAAATTATTTTGAAATGACCGCGGTGTTATAATAACGTTTGGTTGTTAAAGAGACCGGGATCGGAAGTTTTCATACTCTCTGCCAACTCCGAAAACCACTTTAACAACCGTGTACGCAGTGGAGATTCCAGAATGAAGTAGGTTGGTGGTGGCGTTCCTTTGAGGTATATATGTGGACCCAACTCCTGTGAGTTGGCATAAGGTAGCTAAAAAAGGAGCGATTCTTGGGCCAAGGAGGTAGCCCCTCTTATCGAACACACTCCTTCGATATTATATTCTGACCTTGGATTATTTTGGTGGCCACTTTTGATTTTTGATTTTGGGGGTGTGGATTGAGGTGGGCGGTAGTAGCTGCTACGTGCTACCACCAGCCCGGATGCGTAATTGGTATATCTACCCTGACATTGCCTTCTGTGTCGTGTCACCTACCCTAGCTCGCCTTATACGAGTTTGATATGTGTCGTAACTATGGAGTATCCTCTGGCATCCTTCCGATCAGGAGGTATTACGGTACTATATAGACTATTGGCACTATTATGTGTTAAGGGCAATATGGATTACCCCTTAACGCTATTTAAAAGTAAGTTTATTTTACTATTATACACTATTATAATAGCGAAATATTACTACATAGTAAATATTTTAACGGATCCTTAGGAGATGTGAATCCTGAGCATCTTGAGTTACTGCACTCACGTTAGACACTAGATAGGAGATGTCAAATCCCGTAAACATCTCTGACGCCGTTCCACTCATATTATTTACCGTTGATCTAACTTACATAAGATCTTTTAGTTCTGACTCGAGTGTTTTGTCTTTTCAATTCGCTCGGGTCAGTCTGAGTATTTCAAGGTTTGAAGGCCTTATTTCTGGAGGACAAAGACGAAGATTGTATTGTTACTATTATTTACTATATTGTTCCACTTCTTCACATTGTTCCGCTACATTACCATTTATTATTCTCTGGTATGTGTAACTCCGATATGTGTTGTATAAGTATAATCAAATGTTTTGTAAAACAGCTTCAAGAACTGTTATTTAATTATTATATTTTGTCATTCCGCTGCGAGATTCTGTTTTGTTTTATTTCTTTCTTCGCTTCTCTTATTTACCCCAATAACATTCCCCTTTTTTGTATGGTTTGAGTTGGACTGTGTATCTACTTAAATGTACAAAAAGGTGGGATGTTACAGGGTTTATTTAACGGATATGATTTTTATAACAGAAATCTTGTAATGAAATTTTTGAAACATAAGGAATTTCTAAAATGGCTAGATAAGTGAACTTCAAAAAATGAATCTGAATTCATAAAAGAAGTAATAAATTGGTGAATTAGATTTTAAATAAGGAAAAAATGAGTTTTTGGAAATTGTAGAAGGGATTACAAAATTTTCGGAGATTTAGATAATGAATTATAGTGAGTTGTGACTTTACAAAGGGTTGAAAATGGTTTTATGAGGTTGCAATAAAAGGGAGATTTCCTCATTTGTGAATATACCTATAAATTGATAAGATATAAATAATTCCTAAGTGTTGAGAAGTAAGTATTTTTGGAAAATATAGTTATAAATACTTTTCTAAGTATTGGAATAAATGATTTGGGAATGCTTTGACTATGGGAAGGTTATACGAAAATATTCTAAGTGTTAATACAATTGTAGAATATCCCATTAAAGATATAAAGATTTAATTTGTTTTCAAGCGTTGGAATGTTATAAGAGATTTCAATATATGTCTCTGTAAAGATATATTGAATAAATATTCGAAAGATTGAAATATGGGCGTAGTGACTACTTATGTATGTTATTTGATAGTTGAATAATCGACTATAAAATCTGGCTAAATTCGTTAATCATTTCAAGCAGACCAGGATCAGATTTAATTATCGAAAACCTCTTCGATCCGATTTGTGTGTTACGAATTACGATATCGTGAAGATAGTGAAAACGGTAAATTTGGAGATTCAGTTTTTCAGACCCAGAACAACTTGTATGGATGAGTGCTTCCATTTGCATCATGGTCTGGAAGGCAGTGTTAGCATTTCAAGTATGAATGCTATTCTAAAGGTAAAATGTAGCCTTAAGCCTCATCAACCATGAATGACTAAAACAGAGGAGATGCGGCAAGGGTAAGTGGGTAAGCACCCAAGTAGGGTATATTATCACATTTCTAGGTACCCTCGGATATAATATAATTATAGATATGGTTGTGCATGGAAACGAGAGCGCTCGATTAGGGCGGAAACACCTAGGGCAACAACATATTCGGTACTATCTAGGTTATGGTAGGCCAGTCTTGAGTTGGCAAGGGATCTAAGAGATTTCCTCGAAACATTTTTCAGAGGTGTACTTGTAGGATCTAGATTAACCCTAGAGGGGGGGGGGTGAATAGGGTTATAGCAAATTTTCTCGAATTAAACACAGAAATATAGTAGCAGAAATAAATATGCTGAAAAATAAATCACACACAAAATTTACCCAGCTTCGGCAACCCCTGCCTACTGCTGCATTCACAGATTTCTATTAGAATTAAACAGTATCACGCTTACAAACACTCTACTAGACTCGCAGACCCTTTTGCTCCCGCTCACAAACACTCTACTAGACTCGCACACCCTGCTCCCGCCTATAGAGTTTCGCTCACTCGCAAACACTGCTCCCGCCTATAGAGCTTTGCAAACTCGCACACCCTGCTCACTGAACTAATTCAAAATAGACAATCTGACACTACCTAAACCTAGGTGGTGATTTACCAAGATTCTTTGGTTCGTAAAATAAAAAACAATAATTAAGAAACAATAGAAAATAACCCTAAAAACTAATTAATATAATAAAGCCTTAAATTAAAAACAAAACCCCCTTTTGATTTTAATAAGACCGGCCCACTTAAACCCGTTCCTTTCTTTGTTATCTCCAGCCCGATCCCCTTTTGTCTCGTTCGTGAGAATAATGGCGGCTTCGTTCTAATTAGGGCTTCGTTCCCTTTTGTTCCAGTTAGGGCTTCGGCTCTTTGTTCCAATTAGGGCTTCGGTTTCTTCAATTGATCTGTTATATGTTGCCCTAGCTCGCTGCTTCTCTGATGGTTGACTATTGCTCGTTTTGCAGTTGCTCGATCGAGTTCGTTGCTTGTGAATTCGGTATGTACTGTCTCCTTTTGCTTTTCTAAGTTGATACTTGAACTCGATGATTTAATTTGCCACTGATGATTGGGTTATATATGCGTTCGAATTCGTGTTTGAATTTGTCAATTTGTTCATCTCGGCCACTCGATTACACTTGGATGCTTGTGATAAAATCTGACTTTGTCAATTTCGTATTTCTAGTAGCTTGATTCACACGGCTTTGATTTGATTTCGTGATCAATTTATTTGGCTATCACGGTGAACACTTGTTTGACTTTGACAATACTGATTTCGTGAATTTTCACTTTGTTGACTTGTTCATCATTGAATTTGCGGTTCACTGTCACTTCGGCCTTGATACTGAGTATTTACTTCGGCCATTTGATTTTCTAAACTTCTGGATATTGTGGGATGCCGTCTCCATTTTGTTGTTGCAGTATTCATTGTTGTTGTGTTCCTCACTGATGCATTGTTGTAACTCCATCTTGACTTGGGCTTTTTTTCACTGTAACAGATGCTACACTTGTTCATGTATATATTACTTTGTTTCACTGGTGGCCTATGTGCATGCTTCACTGTTCTTTGCATTTGTTCATATGAGTGTGCTCACTGTTGTTTGTACCTGTATTCGCCATACTGTACATATATTCTTGGCTCTGGTTCATTGTTGTTGTTTAAGTTAGTATGTTGCCCTTTTACTTGAACTTGGTCTGGTGCAACTTGTTTCATTATCTGTTGCATACATGAGAGTGACACTGTACTCTATTCATGCTTGTTACATTCAGTTTGCACTTGTTCATCATGTAGCTTGTTGGTCTTCATTTGAAGTCGTGGCATTCATGTTTGACATATATGCACTGTGTGGTCTTGATTCATGCAGTCTTCATTAACTCGTGTGCTTCTAGTCTTGCCACTGTGTCAAGTATGGTTTCACCTGTACTTGTGTTGTAGCTGTCTTGACTTATGCTGTATCAATGCTGCTTCACCATATTGCATTGTCATATTTTATTCCTGTTTGCATTTGAGTTTGTAGCTTGGTGTCGTGTTTGCTTTGAGTCTGCAACTTTATTTGTGCCTTGTCCATTCTCATGTGTTCATCCCTGTTGTTGTTCATCTGCATTGTATTGTTGGTTCATTACTTCGTTTGATATGTTGTCCATCTGAGTTTGAGCATTTGCACATTTGAAGCCTTGTATCATGATGCAGTCTTCATTATGTTCTGGTGACATGTGCATTGCTTCATGTTGCCTATGTATCACTGCAGTTGCACATTGCTTGTACTTGTGTTCTTTATTCATATGTTCTTCAAATCAGTGGTGCACTGTGCCATTTGATCTGTTGCACTTTTGTTGTTGTTCACTGATTTTGGGGCTGCTGTATTACTTTGGTTCATTTTCATGTTTGTTGTTTGGACATTGTTTGAATTTGCAGTGGTGCATTGTTTTTGCATTCCATGTTGCATGCAGTAGTCTTGGCCTGTACTGTGACTCGAGTTTTCACTGTGTTCTGACTTGATGCTGCATACATGTTTGTTGCAGTCCCTTTTTGCTGTTGCTATCCACATTGAACTGCTTTTGATGCAATTTTGAACTTTGTTGCATTCATGTGCTTGCAGTCTTCATGACTGTACTGTTGCAGTCGAGTTGTATTCATGTACACTTGTGGCTTGAACTGGAACTGTTTGTAGTCAATTGCTTTGTCTATTTGCCTTGAGTTGAACCTATCTTGGGTTTGACCTTGTTTTTGATTTCTATGCTTTTGTTTGATTTTTTGCACACAAGTTGGCGAGGCAGTGCACACGTATACGAATGTACACGTGTGTACTGCAGCCACTTATAGTTACCTGTCCCTGATAAAAATACTGATATGCACAGATATTGCACAGTCAAAAATGATGACGAACAACCCAAATAACTGAGGCAAACAATGTTTTCAAAATCATCGTTTCTTTCAAATTTCAAAAATATTTCTCTTTCAATTTTACTGCGTTTGAAAATATTTTTGCAGATTACTCAGATGCTGGATTCAAACCGGAATGCAGTTGAAGACAAAATACGAGTGTGAGTGATATGTAGTGAGGTTAACTGTAAATGTGAAATGTGATGTGATTGTAATCAAAAATGTATATGTATAGTGAGAGCATGAAATTGTACTATTTAAAATTGTAATAAATATTTGTTTGAATAAAAATTTCTGTTTGAATTCAAAATCTGTTTAACTTGTTCTGTTTGAATTCAAATTCGAATTCTGTGTAATTTAATTTTATTCAACAGATATTTATCTAACCAAATACATACTATTCAAAATATTTGTTTGAATAAAATTTCTGTTTGAATTCAAAATCTGTTTAACTTGTTCTGTTTGAATTCAAATTCGAATTCTGTGTAATTTATTTTATTCAACAAATATTTATTTATTCTATGAAAAATAGTACATTAACAAATACATTTAAATGAATGTATATATGTTTATTATCATCAAACAAAAATCATATAGCGCAAAGCGCATATTCAACAATCTCCCCCTTTTGATGATAACAAACATATATTTAAGATTTTGAATATATTAAATGTATTTGATAATTTCATTTGCTCCCCCTATTTGAATGCTTCCTTTTTAGGTGATACTCCCCCTACATATATGGCTCCCCCTACATATATGCATACAAATAAAAATATGTAAATGAGCCTATATGCAAATTGAAAGTTATTTGACCTTTGCTTGATTCTATTTGACAAAATCTTAACTTTTCTCTCCCCCTTTTGTTATCAGCAAAAGAATAATAGTGTTATAAAATAGGGATGAAGTGATAGACATGAATCAAACATTTAACTCAATTAAATATAAATATCAAATCTCAATAAAACTCAAACAAAAATCATAATTACCCTTGTCAAGCGCATATTCCACTTTCAGAAGTGATGAAGATAGAATCATCAAAAATTCATATAGATATGTCTATTTGTGGTATATTTATTTCTGGAAATTTGAATATCTACTAACCATGCATAACCGTTAGGGCTTTTAAATGAGATTAGTAGTATTCCAATTTAATTTAAAAAAATGAAATCAAGTATCTTCTAACCACGCATGACCGTGAGGACTTTTAAATGGGATTAGAATCAACTTGTCTATTAAATCAATTATTTTTAATATGCGTTCCATACATGCATAACCGTGAGGACTTTTAAATGAGCATGGAAGCACATAATCAAAAATCCAAGTAATTCACCCATGCATAACCGTGAGGACTTTTAAATGAGAGTGAATACTTTGGATATTTATTTTTATTGCTAAATATAATAAGTTGAAGCACAAATAATTTCCTTCACAGATTTAAGATATTGAAGAACAAATGATTTCATTTGTAAACTACCACAAATTTACATACTAAATATGATCTTGATGAGTGATGTTCGATAGAAAGATGATAGAAATAGAAATGGTCATGGAATTATTACCCAACAAAAAGTTTTTATAACTCTTGTTATGAAATTCTAAAGAAATTTTCTAATTATACTTTCTCGAGTTATAATATATGATAAATATCAACACTCATCTCTTTTTCAATCACTATTTATCTTTTCGATAATCAAAGGGAGTCAGATTAGTCAAATTTGTCATTTAAAATCAAATTAAAAATTATAAAATCAATTTTTCAAAAATGATTAAGCTGTAAATATGGTCAAACATGATTTTCTTGAGGGGAGTTTTATAAGAAAATTTTCTGCTATTTGAAAATTATTTCAAGTGAAAAATATGCAGATATTTTCTTTGAAAGAAAAAACGATGCAGCAAATGAATGTTTCAAAAATTAATCACGTTACACTAATAATTTTTCTATCAACTATATTACCAGTGTAATCCGCACCTGAATTTAAATTTCACTCAATATTCACTTGTTGAATCAAACCATGAGATGTGCACCAAAAATGTCAAAACATCATTCTTTTGAATTTGAATTTAAGCCGTGTTAACACTCAAACAAATATCATGATGTTAATTTCAGAAACCAGAGGATAAACAATTATTTTCATGAGTAATCAACAGTCAATCAACATCATAATTATTTCAAAAACAATTTCTTAAAATCCTTTTTCTCATGGATTTGAAATCGTGCAAATTTACAAGCAGTGATCAAAATGTCAGAACCAATATATCTACGTGTGGCATGAGTAACCAGCATTTGACCGAACAAATTTATATAAATTAGTTCAAAATTGAAAATCTGATTGGTCATCAATTAAGCACAAATTAATGTCATAAATAAGAACAAGTCAAAAAATCATATCAGTTAAGTCCGAATCAGTCAACCATCATAATTACTCCAAGTAATTCTATTTAAAGATGGTTAGTCAATATTTTAAAAAAAAATCATAGCATCAAAATCATCATCTTTTGTTCATCTCAATATTGGCTGATTTTAATTTAGAGTATGGTGCAGATAATCACATTTAAAAACAATTACCTGTTTTACCTTTACGATAATTTTTCGTGATTGCCCATTGTGATTCTGTCACCTTTATACTAGGCTAAGGAACTTTGCTTTGTCGCCCGTTGTGTTTCTGGAACAGCCGAAATCCAGAGAACACTGTTGTTGTTCCTTAGCTTGCCACCATACCTACACGATAAAAGATTTGTGTGACCTATTTGTTTTTATAGGTCCATTGTTGTTAGTGGCAGAATATGAAAAATATGTTTTTGGAGACTCAAAACTTTTTATATATGTTCCTTTTGGCACCCAAATTTGTTTGACTTTCAAAGATTTTATATTTGTGCCTTTTGGAACCCAAATTGGTATAGTTTTCACGTGTTTGGGTCTATACCAACAATTATTTCGATTATGTCCAAATTCTCTACAAAATGTGCACATTAAATTGACTTGATTAAATTTTGTGTTTTTATGACTACGATTTTCAACATGATTTCCAATTATTTCAGATCGAGCAAAAACACTTTTACTTTTTGCATTATCATTATTTTGTGATTTCCCAAAGCCTAGTCCTTTTCTATTATTAGCAAAAATTTGATTTCCAAATAACATTTTGAAAGATTTTTCGCCTCTTGAAAAGTTATTCAAAGATTTCTCAAGATTTTGGACTTTGGTTTTTAATGTTGAATTTTCAGTGACAAGTGAGGTGCATCGATTAATAAAATCCTTTCTCCTAGTGTCGATGGTTTCCTTAAGATTCAAGTTTTCATTTTCAAGACTTTCAAAGTTATTCCTCAGTTTTGATAATTCTGAATCTAAAATCTTACATTTTCTACATTCTAGGTTTTGAATATTTTCAAGTTCAGTTTTTAACCTAAAATTTTCACGAGCAAATTCTCTCCTATCAGATTTCAGTTTTTCAATTTTAGATTCAAGAGTATCCACTACCTTAGTAAGATCAGAACACATAAAAACAAGTTCTTTATAAGAAAACTCACCTGCCTCACTAGATTCGTCGGAGGTTGCTTCTGATTCTGATTTTGCCATGCAACACAAGTTAGCCTCCTCTGGGCTGCTATCCGAAGCTTCCTCTCCTTCTTCATCATCCCAAGTCACTGCAAATACCTTCTTCGCCTTTTTCTTTTCTTTGTTGTTTTTGAGAAGTGGGCATTTTGGTTTGATGTGGCCGGGCTTGTTGCAGTTATAACATGTCAGTTCATTATCGGAATTTTCGGAATCTTTTGACCTATTGCCCTTTGTTTTCTTCTTGCGTGGCTTGAATCTTGACCATCTTCTAAGATTATTGACAGTCATTGCAAGCTCTTCAATTGGATCTTCTTCATCGCTTTCTTCTTGCAATTGTCTTCTTCTTTGGTTCGGAGTTGTTGCGTTCTTCCTTTGCTTTTAACTCAAGCTCATATGTCATCAAGTTGCCAATCAACTCCTCCATGCTTAGTTTGCTCAGATCTTTCGATTCTTGGATTGCTGTGACTTTTGCCTCAAAGTTCATTGGTAAAACTCATAGTATCTTCCGCACAAGCTCTACCTCAGTGAATACCTTCCCAAGTGCTCTAGCATTGTATACCAAGGTTGAAAAGCGTCCAAACATATCCTTTATGTTCTCGCCTTTGTCCATCACAAAGTTTTCGTATTCATTGCTGAATAGGGCTAGCCGAGACTCCTTGACTTGAGAAGTTCCTTCGTGTGTCACCTCCAAAGTATGCCATATTTCCTGTGCTGTTGTACAATGAGAAATTCTATTAAATTCATTTTTATCAAGAGCACATATCAAAGCATTCATAGCTTTAGCATTTGTCGTTTTCAATTTCTTATCGTTAGCATCCCACCTATCCTTAGGTTTAGGAATCTCAGTACCACCAACGATTATAGTGGGAGGTTTATAGCCAGTTTCAATAATATCCCAAACATCATAATCAACGGAACTAAGATAAATACTCATCCTAACTTTCCAATAAGCATAATCGTTCCCGTTAAACATGGGTGGCCTAGCAATAGATTGCCCCTCAGAAAAAGCATTATTTTGTAGACTCATGACTCTAGAGTTAAATAAAAAAAAATTAACCGGGCTCTGATACCACTTGTAGGATCTAGATTAACCCTAGAGGGGGGGGGGGTGAATAAGGTTATAGCAAATTTTCTCGAATTAAACACAGAAATATAATAGCAGAAATAAATATGCTGAAAAATAAATCACACACAAAATTTACCCAGCTTCGGCAACCCCTGCCTACTGCTGCATTCACAGATTTCTATTAGAATTAAACAGTATCACGCTTACAAACACTCTACTAGACTCGCAAACCCTTTTGCTCCCGCTCACAAACACTCTACTAGACTCGCACACCCTGCTTCCGCCTATAGAGTTTCGCTCACTCGCAAACACTGCTCCCGCCTATAGAGCTTTGCAAACTCGCACACCCTGCTCACTGAACTAATTCAAAATAGACAATCTGACACTACCTAAACCTAGGTGGTGATTTACCAAGATTCTTTGGTTCGTAAAATAAAAAACAATAATTAAGAAACAATAGAAAATAACCCTAAAAACTAATTAATATAATAAAGCCTTAAATTAAAAACAAAACCCCCTTTTGATTTTAATAAGACCGGCCCACTTAAACCCGTTCCTTTCTTTGTTATCTCCAGCCCGATCCCCTTTTGTCTCGTTCGTGAGAATAATGGCGGCTTCGTTCTAATTAGGGCTTCGTTCCCTTTTGTTCCAGTTAGGGCTTCGGCTCTTTGTTCCAATTAGGGCTTCGGTTTCTTCAATTGATCTGTTATATGTTGCCCTAGCTCGCTGCTTCTCTGATGGTTGACTATTGCTCGTTTTGCAGTTGCTCGATCGAGTTCGTTGCTTGTGAATTCGGTATGTACTGTCTCCTTTTGCTTTTCTAAGTTGATACTTGAACTCGATGATTTAATTTGCCACTGATGATTGGGTTATATATGCGTTCGAATTCGTGTTTGAATTTGTCAATTTGTTCATCTCGGCCACTCGATTACACTTGGATGCTTGTGATAAAATCTGACTTTGTCAATTTCGTATTTCTAGTAGCTTGATTCCCACGGCTTTGATTTGATTTCATGATCAATTTATTTGGCTATCACGGTGAACACTTGTTTGACTTTGACAATACTGATTTCGTGAATTTTCACTTTGTTGACTTGTTCATCATTGAATTTGCGATTCACTGTCACTTCGGCCTTGATACTGAGTATTTACTTCGGCCATTTGATTTTCTAAACTTCTGGATATTGTGGGATGCCGTCTCCATTTTGTTGTTGCAGTATTCATTGTTGTTGTGTTCCTCACTGATGCATTGTTGTAACTCCATCTTGACTTGGGCTTTTTTCACTGTAACAGATGCTACACTTGTTCATGTATATATTACTTTGTTTCACTGGTGGCCTATGTGCATGCTTCACTGTTCTTTGCATTTGTTCATATGAGTGTGCTCACTGTTGTTTGTACCTGTATTCGCCATACTGTACATATATTCTTGGCTCTGGTTCATTGTTGTTGTTTAAGTTAGTATGTTGCCCTTTTACTTGAACTTGGTCTGGTGCAACTTGTTTCATTATCTGTTGCATACATGAGAGTGACACTGTACTCTATTCATGCTTGTTACATTCAGTTTGCACTTGTTCATCATGTAGCTTGTTGGTCTTCATTTGAAGTCGTGGCATTCATGTTTGACATATATGCACTGTGTGGTCTTGATTCATGCAGTCTTCATTAACTCGTGTGCTTCTAGTCTTGCCACTGTGTCAAGTATGGTTTCACCTGTACTTGTGTTATAGCTGTCTTGACTTATGCTGTATCAATGCTGCTTCACCATATTGCATTGTCATATTTTATTCCTGTTTGCATTTGAGTTTGTAGCTTGGTGTCATGTTTGCTTTGAGTCTGCAACTTGATTTGTGCCTTGTCCATTCTCATGTGTTCATCCCTGTTGTTGTTCATCTGCATTGTATTGTTGGTTCATTACTTCGTTTGATATGTTGTCCATCTGAGTTTGAGCATTTGCACATTTGAAGCCTTGTATCATGATGCAGTCTTCATTATGTTCTGGTGACATGTGCATTGCTTCATGTTGCCTATGTATCACTGCAGTTGCACATTGCTTGTACTTGTGTTCTTTATTCATATGTTCTTCAAATCAGTGGTGCACTGTGCCATTTGATCTGTTGCACTTTTGTTGTTGTTCACTGATTTTGGGGCTGCTGTATTACTTTGGTTCATTTTCATGTTTGTTGTTTGGACATTGTTTGAATTTGCAGTGGTGCATTGTTTTTGCATGCCATGTTGCATGCAGTAGTCTTGGCCTGTACTGTGACTCGAGTTTTCACTGTGTTCTGACTTGATGCTGCATACATGTTTGTTGCAGTCCCTTTTTGCTGTTGCTATCCACATTGAACTGCTTTTGATGCAATTTTGAACTTTGTTGCATTCATGTCCTTGCAGTCTTCATGACTGTACTGTTGCAGTCGAGTTGTATTCATGTACACTTGTGGCTTGAATTGGAACTGTTTTTAGTCAATTGCTTTGTCTATTTGCCTTGAGTTGAACCTATCTTGGGTTTGACCTTGTTTTTGATTTCTGTGCTTTTGTTTGATTTTTTGCACACAAGTTGGCGAGGCAGTGCACACGTATACGAATGTACACGTGTGTACTGCAGCCACTTATAGTTACCTGTCCCTGATAAAAATACTGATATGCACAGATATTGCACAGTCAAAAATGATGACGAACAACCCAAATAACTGAGGCAAACAATGTTTTCAAAATCATCGTTTCTTTCAAATTTCAAAAATATTTCTCTTTCAATTTTACTGCGTTTGAAAATATTTTTGCAGATTACTCAGATGCTGGATTCAAACCGGAATGCAGTTGATGACAAAATACGAGTGTGAGTGATATGTAGTGAGGTTAACTGTAAATGTGAAATGTGATGTGATTGTAATCAAAAATGTATATGTATAGTGAGAGCATGAAATTGTACTATTTAAAATTGTAATAAATATTTGTTTGAATAAAAATTTCTGTTTGAATTCAAAATCTATTTAACTTGTTCTGTTTGAATTCAAATTCGAATTCTGTGTAATTTAATTTTATTCAACAGATATTTATCTAACCAAATACGTACTATTCAAAATATTTGTTTGAATAAAATTTCTTTTTGAATTCAAAATCTGTTTAACTTGTTCTGTTTGAATTCAAATTCGAATTCTGTGTAATTTATTTTATTCAACAAATATTTATTTATTCTATGAAAAATAGTACATTAACAAATACATTTAAATGAATGTATATATGTTTTTTATCATCAAACAAAAATCATATAGCGCAAAGCGCATATTCAACAGTACTATGGCGGGCGATCCTCCAGTAGCCCAGTCATTGTATGCAATCCAATATCCACTACGAGCCAGTTTGGTTTTGATTATGCCCAACTATGTTGAAACATGAGATGCAAGCATTTTAGCTATTTTATAATTTACTTTCTATAGACACTATTATAATACCACTTGATTTTCTATAAAAGTATTTTAGTTATTGTAAGGTATTTATGTGTGGCATGGTCTTGCGAGACACCTTTGTTTTTCAAAGGATTTTGATAACAGTAATAATTCAAATTGAGTATGTTTTCTCACGCTGGTTTTCGAGACTGACCCGGATGTTATTTTATTATAATGCTCGAATCAGACCGAGTATTACAGATCAGGTTAGGATGTTATGGATCTTAGGAGACAAGCTAGAGGAGTCTCAGGCGTATTCTACATACTTGATTATATTCCGCTATGTGTGTATGTTGTATACTCAGCACTTGTGAGGACAAGTTATTATAACTATCCAGATTGATTTTCGATTATTATACTCTGATGACGGTATGTATAATAATAGTGATAGTTCTTTGTATAAAGATAGGTTATTATCTATTATACGTTGTTCCACTGCAACTTGTGAGATTCCGTATTATTGTTTTCTATTTTCTTCTATCTTCACCCATGTTATATGGTGAACGTATTGATTCGATTTTCAAGGGTTGAAAATCATGATTCATTACAACTATGAATTATTCTAATTGATTTATTGTTTAATTTATTATATCAGCATGAATACTTGATGTAGATGGAAAAATGGTTTGTTCGTTAAATAAAACTACACAATGTTTGTATATTTCTTATGGCATTTTATCTTATATGTATTTGGAAAAATAATAATGTATTGAAGCCGTAATATTTTTTCCAAGCCAATTAGTAATGAATGAAATTAAAAAGTGTACTGATGTGATTCTTGGACTATTAGTCCTTTGAAATGCAATTTGACCATATCGCCTTTTTTATTTTTCTTTATGCAAGATTCAGAATAACATTAGCATACAGACCTATGTGCATATTCAAATTTATATGTTAAACATATGATAAACCCTTTTAAACTTATGTCTCTTACATTCAAAAGTTAATAGGCATGCTTAGTTTATAATTTTTATCAAGCTAGGAGTACTGAAAGTTGCTGTTAGCTTTTATTCTATATATATATATATATATATATATATATATATATATAGTGCCCTAAAGAAATTAGTTATATTTTTTCGGTTCGTGCCTACTTAAGCATATGTTTGAGTATGTAATGTTTTATATCATTTTTTGAAACCCCGTATGCATAGCATGGGTTCGTACTAGTTGTTACTATGTTATTATTGACGTGGGGTGATTACTTAAATGTAGAGTTAAATGTTCAAAATATACGTTATATCAAAATATTATAAAAAAAACTACTATAATTTCTAAAGAACGATTATTACCATGAGTTAATAATAAGCCAACAACTACTTGTCCAAATGGTAAGACATATAATATTCATTATTTCTAAAGGCAATGGTTTTAATACCCTAAAAAACATATCAACCAGATATAGAAAGAATAACACTCTTAATCTTTATAATACTAAGCGTATCTCAACATTTTACTTTATATTTGCAGAAAAAAATTCCAAGTATATGTCACTACATAATTGAGTTTGGACCCAAATATATGTGCCTTATATAACTTGGCTATTCTGTTTAATTTATATATATATATATATATATATATATATATATATATATATATTAACACATTTATTTAAGATCTAACTGCAAAGTATATGCATATGAATCTATCACATGAAAAATAATTTATAAATACTTAGATATTCTTAGTTAATGTTAGTTAATTTAAACTTGCAACCAATCAATATGCAACTTCTTCATGTTATAATAACCATAGCTTTGGAATATATACTTGCAACATATGTCACACATAAACTCGAATGCTTTGTTCCACTCAAATGAAAGTCAAAAGATACAAGCATTTTCTGATTTTAAAGATTATATCAAGCACCATAGTCCAAACGGTTAGGTGCTTCGACTTTGGGCAGGGAGATCACTGATTCGAATCTTGTGTAGCGTTAATCGAATAATTAGACATCTATTGACTTGTAGTATGTTATGTACTGTCTAAGACTTGTACGGCTGTGTACTGCCACCTAATTACCTAATTAAAAAAATTATATTATACTTTTACTTGTAATAAATAATTCCAAGTACATACTAGAATTTGGAACCAAATATATGCATCTTGTATAGCTAGCTAATGTGTTTTAAATTTTGTACTAAAAAAATTATACTAGCCACATTTGGCTACAATCTAACTACATTGTATATGTATATTAATTTATCATATGAAAATATAACATTTAATCACAAAAACCTCATTCACACTGTAATGGAATGCTATAATAATTTCCTAGTTAACATTAGTATTTTAGCCTTATATTTTTGAAACTTTTAGCCCAAGCTATCCTATTTTATTTATCTAAACTAATTTCTTAACTTCTGAATTTGTCTAACTTTAAAATTTTACATAAAATTTATAATCTTGTTTCGACCAACAAAAATATTATGTTCAACTAGTAAGCATTTACAATTAATAATTTTACATCTCTAAACAATAAACATGTAATTTTAAGCAATTTTGCTTTATAAAAGTTAGTAAAGATATTTAGTTAGCTAAATGGTTTCAAGGGGTTACCGTTTTTGTTGCATGCTTTTTACCTTACCTTTGCCACCCTTAGACTTAAACTTACACATCCTCTTTGTTGAATTAATCAATGAAGAGCTATTGTTGACAGTAAGTAGCACATATTGTTCGTTCATGAACGTACTCTCAACCATCCTTAACATAATAAAGAGGTCTATGACCGTACACTTCAGCGAGTTCATATCGAAATTCAATATGAACGGGTTAAACTATGGAATTAATAACCTAAAAAACAAATCGACTTATAGCTCAATATTTAAAGTAGTACCTATCTTGGCCAACCATTTAACGTATCTTGTCATATTGAGCATATGGTCTTGGATTAAAGAACCTTACCCATTTTTGTATGGAATAGTTACCCTTTTGTACCTTGTGGTATGAGATCACTTACCATACAACTTTTGTAGGTGAGTGAACATTTAACGAATATTTATATTTTCATGTTGCCTTTGGAGCTTGATGCTCATAGTGGACAACACGTAACAATGAGCTAGTTTACCATCCATTTTCCAATCCTTGTAAGTCTTAATTTGTTTGGGAGTGGTATTTTTATCATTTTTGATTATAGGGTCGTTGGCAACAACGTACCAAAGCTTTTAATTCATATGTAAGACTTATCTTTACATTCGTTAGTCAATCTTTTTAGTTTATACCGGTTAGTGTATTCTTTCCAAAAATAACTTAATGGTTTCCATTTAGTCTATGAAAATTATTAGCATAAATTAGATATCAATTGCATATGTTCTTATACTTATTTAAATGGTTTATTATAGTTATCTAATAAGGCTCCGGTGAATTTTGTATCTCTCAAAAACCCTAAAATAGATATGATAATTTCATAAATTACTTCAGTGGGTTTAGTATTCATTTATTATATTACTACGACCTTAGAGGTGCTAAACAAATCATAGTCCCCATAAAAAATAAGTAATATTTTACTAGTTATATCTCGCATATAACTCCTAATGCACTTTTAAGTATGCTCCTAATCATCTTCATGACCGTGAGGGTGTATAACAAATCATGAACTACATTATACACTTTAAACCCATCATTTCACGATATCCTAAGCGGAGTTAGTAAAGCTTGATAGGGCTTCACAAAGTTACCTATTACTTATCGGTAGATAATACAAACATCGCCTTAGATATTCCATACTTTAGGGTGCTTAATAACCATGGATATGTTAAGTACTCTATTTGTATTATAAGTGATGGGAGGCATTTTAAAATTAATAGTTTAAAAATAGTTTTATAGAGTATTATCGATCATTTAAGGGAGATGGATAATGATTATAACCCATGATATTACATTTCTTTTTTATATATCTAATGAATAGTCCCTTAAGTCTCATGGGTTTTATTTAGTTTTGACTTATTGTTTTATTCATACATATAACGCACGCACACACATTTAATCATAACATGTTAATTTATTTACTTATATATATTTCCTTTTATTAATTAAATAATTTTATTAATTTATAAATATAACTATATCCATCCTTTTGACTGGCAATATTCGAACAGATAGGAAGAGTTGAACTTTGAGTTATCAAGGCAAGAAACCTAAAGAGATAGCCCAAGAATCCAGGAACCAAGCACAAACCAAGCCACATGACGAATACTAAACCAACCCAAGACAAAAAAGAGAAGGATCCACCTAAGTTGTGAATTGGTATCGATCCAATCTCCTGGATTGGTAATGATCCAACTTTTCTCCTCCAAATTTGCCCAACTTCTTCCTACGTGCTCTATTTGATGTTAGAAGCCCATTCTAGGTGTTGTTTTTTTGTTCCAATGTAATTCTCTATTGATCTCCGCGAGCACTTGAACCAGCAACTTTGCTTGTCCACGGATCCATCATTTGGACTCAAAATTAAGCAAACATTGATGCAAACAATATTGGAATCATGAAGCCAACCATCAATCGAGGCAAGACAAAGAGTTCAAGATAACCATATTGGCCACCTCTTAAATCGTACCGATCTAAGCCCATGGATAGTTACTATACCACACAAACTAATGAGGTGTCCCTTGTTCCTTTGGAGAAATGGTCTATGGCATGGAAAACGAGGTAGAGATCATTTGGATAAGATTTAATGCTTCTTACATCTATAAATAGATAGGCGGGGCTCATTTCCAAGGATCTTTAAGCTCTTGCTTCCCTTGACTCTAATTTCTTGTAATCACTATCGGATTTATACAAATCCGTAAGAACTCCTACCTGTGATCAGCAAGATAATTAGTAAAATAACTAAGTGGATGTAGGCCAAGATTAACCGAACCACTATAAATTGATATGTGTTCTTTTCTACTCATTACCATTTAAAATTTCCCCACTTTTTATTCTCTATTTAATCATCTATGCGTTTGCGCCATTTTTGAATCAAACATTTTGGTGCCTTCATTGAGAAATCATATTCTTGGACTACTGGATCCATCATCTACTATTGGGTTTCACAAATCAAAGAGATAGATCCAAATTTCCAACCTTACAGTTCTATTGTTCATATTTTCAATAATCTAATAAAAATTATTCACTGTGGCCTCATCAAGAAGAGAATGTGCTACAACATCAAGAGCTACTAATGGAGCTGAGAATCAAGACATTCTCCATATGGGGAACTACCCAAATAGAACAACCAGAGATCTAGAATCTAAGTGATGTCGTGACATAGTGGAAATGGATTGGATGATGAAATAGATGGAGTACAGATTCCAAGAGAGTCATAACCATATGAACCAGCAGATTTAGCAGAGCTTGAGGCTTTTAAATGAACTAACCTATAACAACCGAAGGAGGGGTGGGAGGGATTCAAGTTCAAAATTTAAAAGTTCCTCATCCTCCGACTAGAGATGGAGGGATGGAAGCAAAAGAAGGCTCAAAACCCTGTTGGGACATCATATCAAGGAGGAAGAAAACCTTGGGGCATGAGTTTGTGGATCGGTACCAACCCAAGAGGATGGATCAGTACGGATCTAGTTGATGGTAGGCCTAGTGATCCCCTTTGGATAGCGATGTGGATCTGACTTCTGGACTCCTCACGGACGTTCAAAATGCTGAATACTACACAAGTGCAGATGACACAACTCATGGGAATCAAAAGAGGGACTGCTGAACGAACGGATCTCTCGAAGGTTGGAGAACCTAGGCATCGAGTGTATGCCCAAGAGCAATGTCGGGTAGACACTCGAAATAGATCTCAATCGCCGCAGTTTAGCCGAAACTGTAGGCTCAGAGTACTTGGAAGAAATGGTCAGGAGATATAAGCGAAAACCGATTTAGAAGCAATGATGAATAGGGTGCTTCTCCTAGTTCGAATCCGTTTATTGAGAACATTCTACATGAGAAGTGTCCATGGAGATTTGTAATGCAAACAATACCGCTATATGGTGGAAAGATAGATCCTAGGCAGCGCTTAATGAAATACGAATGACAAACAGACTTTACCATTACGTTTGATGCCGTGAGATATCGTTGTTTTCCAATTTTTCCTACAAAGATTAGCAACGATGTGGTTCACTCGGCTCCTACCGAGATCCATATTGTCTTGCGTTGAGTTTTGAAAATATCTGAAGTAATGCCATTTACACACTACGCGTCCAAAAGATGTTATGTCATTATCAAACCTATTCCAGGGTGCGAGAGAGTTATTAAAAGATTTTTTAAATCGGTTCCATACAGCTGTGACGGAAGTAACGTATCACAATAATGACATAGTATTGCTGGTGCTGACTAGGGGGATTCATCCCGAGATGGATTTTGAGGAATGATTGTAGAGGAAACCCCCATCGACAATGGATGCTTTCTATAGAAAAGCTAATAGGTACTTACGCTTAGAAGAACCTTACAATCGCCCCCGGAGGAACCGTGTTGGAAATTCAGATGAAGTGATACAAAGAAAAATTATTGTGAGGCAACCTGGAGGAAGTTCTGGAAATGTGGATGTGAATATTGAAAATAAAAATGATTACCAGAAAAAGAGCGATAATAGGGCCAAGCAACGGAAGATAGATAATAGGAATCATCCCAGGATTCCTAAATATGATAATTGTACTAGACTGAATGACTCAATCGAGAACATATATCTGGCAACTTAAGGTACCGAGTGTTAATCCGTGATATGATGGTTTTGATGATAAAAACCTTAGAATAGATTATAAAATATAAATACTAACATTATAAATTTAGATATATATGTATATGCAGGATTTAACCATGCAGGTACTAAGAATGAAGACTGTACAGTATAGAGATTCAAGATATGAAGATAGAAGACTCATGAGTATCAAGATTATCAAGATTTTAAGATTTCAAGGTTAAGTATTTTTTATTAGCAATTTTGTTAAAACTCATAGAAAAGCACTGGCATCTTAAAATCCAATTTATTCGTGGAATGGAATCTACTTCGAGCCTGTTAAAGGGATGGAACCCAAAGTAGGATGGAACCTACGAAAAATCTAGTGGAACATTGTTTTGTATCCACTAACTTTTTATTCAAAATGATTTTACAAAAATTATCTTGTTTTCAAAATGTTTTCAAAACTTTCCTTTTAAAAGATTCAAAACCCTATATCCTGATTTTAAATAATTTTAGCCTCAAAATTATCTTTAATTTCAAAGTCAATTTACTCCTGATTTTAAGCTATCTTTTAATGTAATATATTTAACTTTTAAATATTTATACTTAGATTTAAAATATAAAATTAGAGTTAAAATTCTATATATATTATTCTCTATATTTACTTATGAATTTTAACTATATTCAAGTATATTTATAAAGTTTAAATTAGTTTTAATATAAGATAAAGGTTATTTTCAAAGAAAATCAAAACATCAAAAAATGCTTTGGGATGTCGACATGCCTATGTACCCCATGTCGACATGGTGTCAGTTGAGTTCAAAATTTAAATTTCAAAAGAAGTGTCTATTCATCATAACTCTTCATGAATGGACATGGCTGTTGTTCTTCTATAAATAGGGGCTCGTTTCAACGAATTTTATATCAGATTTTCTGGTTTTTCACTCCTCTTCTTCTTCCACTTTTCTTGATACATATTCTTATCATTACTCTGCCGAAATCAACATTGAATCGAACTCGATTACTTCTAGTTTGATTCTCTATCACTCTCTCTACAAGATTCTTAGTGCTATTCAGAGTTATAGACTTCTTTGTAATCTATTAAGCGAGAAAATGTGTGATTGTAGCCTTGAAAATCAATCAAGAATGAAAAGGTGTGAATGTAGCCTTGGTAAATCAATTGGGTAAACTTGTGGCCCAGAAATCAAGTATCTCTACCCAGAGGATCGAAATTCTGGAGGGTGTACCTCGTAGCCTTGAAACCGAGGGTGTAGTTGTACAATTGCTTTTGAAAGGAAATCCGTACTTGTGTTGCGGGACTGGATGTAGGGTTACTCCGAACTAGTATAAAATTCAGTGTATTCTTTCCTTTACTTCTTTTATTTTATTTCTGCATATGTGTTTGTTTCTGTGATCATATCTGTGTCTGTATATTGCATACATCGGTGTCCAAATTAACATAAATCAAAAATAATTTAGTAATTCTTTATTAACACTATTCAGTCCCCTCTAGTGTTAATCCTAGCATTAAGATCCGTAATCCGCATTTCTCACAATTGGTATCAGGGCAAGGTTTTCAAAGTTTCATAATCTGATTTTTGAAAAAGTTTTTAAAAATGGCTATATTTGTTAATACTAGTTTAGAAGCATTCAAACCATCATCATTTCTTGAGTCTGCATATAATCAATATTCAAATTCAAGTTGTCTACCAAGATTATTTGATGTGCAGGAATCATGCTTTATGGGTGTTGAGGTATCAATCCACAACGGACAAATTGTGCAGATCAGAAAGAACAAGTGGATACTTGATAGTGGGTGTTCTAGACACATGAATGGCAATCCAGATATACTGAATGATATAATATACAAAGAAGGAGGATTGATTAACTTTGGAGATAATTCAAAAGGATATGTGATTGGCATCGGCAAAGTCGGTAATTCTGAAACTCCTATTATTACTAATGTTTTGCTAGTTAAGAATCTGAAACATAATCTGCTAAGTATAAATCAACTATGTGATAAAGGATATAAAATTAAATTTGAAAAAGATAAATGTCACATTGAAGATAATAATTCAACTATTATATTTGAGGGAGTCAGGAAAAAGAATATTTATATTCTTAGTATGAAAGTTTCAAATGATAACCTGTGTATGTTGGCAAATTCAAGTGACCCTTGGATTTAGCACAAGAGATTTGGGCATTTGAATTTCAAACTCTTATCTAGACTGTCAAAACATGATCTAGTAAGAGGTCTCCCTAAAATGAATTTTAAAGTAGATAGTTTATGTGATGCTTGTCAATTAGGAAAACTTAGAAAAAGTTCTTTTAAGTTAAAAGATATGACTTCAACTTCAAAACCTCTTGAATTACTTCATCTTGATTTATTTGGTCCATCTCAAATTCTATCAATAAATCATAGTAAATATGTCTTTATAATTGCAGATGATTATTCTAGATTTACCTGGACAATATTCATGAAACATAAAAGTGACACTTTTTGAATGTTTTACGACATTCTCAAAAAGAATTCAAAATCAATTTTCTTTAAAAATTATAACTATTCGAAGTGATCACGGTGGTGAATTTGAAAATGAAAAGTTTGAGGAATTCTGCAATAAAAAGGGAATAACTCATAATTTTTCATTTTCGAGAACTCCACAACAAAACAGAGTAGTAGAATGTAAAAATAGGACGATTCAAGAGTGTGCGAGAACTATGCTTACATATAGTAAATTACCAAAGAATTTTTAGGCAGAAGCAGTCGCTACCACCTGTTATATTTTGAATAGAATTTTAATTAGACCTCTAACTGATAAGACATCTTATGAACTTCTTTATTCAAAGAAACCTAAGGTATCTTATTTCAGAATTTTTGGAAGTAAATGCTTTATTTTAAATACAAAAGATAATTTAGATAAATTTGATCCTAAATCCGACAAAGGTATCTTTATCGGATATTCTAATAGAGGTAAAGCATACAGAGTGTTTAATTTAAAAACTAATTCCATTGAAGAAACAATGCATGTTTCATTTGACGAAAATTTCAAAAATTTTGAAGATACAAATGATGAAGAGGATTTAATCACTCAAAATCAAGAATCAATTGAAACTAATAATGAAATTAATCATCCTAATAAAAGGACTAAACTTTTAAAAGATCATCCTATAGAAAATATACTGAGAGATATGCAATCTGTTGTTAAAACTAGAAATCAACTAAGTCAAATGAGCAATGTAGCTTTTATATCAACTATTAAACCCAAAAATCCAAACGAAGCATCAACTAATGATTCATGGATTTTGGCTATGCAAGAAGAATTAAATCAATTTACTAGAAATGATGCTTGGGAACTTGTTCCTAGACCAGAAAATAAAACTATAATTCGAACTAAATGGGTTTATAAAAATAAAATGAATGAACAAGGAGAGGTAGTTAGAAATAAAGCTCGATTAGTCCCTCAAGTTTATTGTCAAGAAGAAGGAATAGATTTTGATGAAACCTTTGCTCCCGTAGCAAGATTAGAAGCCATTAGGATTCTACTTGCTTTCGAAAATCATAATAATTTCAAATTATTTCAAGTGGGTGTTAAAAGTGCCTTTTTAAATAGATTTGTAAAAGAAGAAGTATATGTTGAACAACCCCCACTTTTTGAAAATGATAATTTACCAAATCATGTTTGCAAACTTAAGAAAGCATTATATGGTCTAAATCAAGCTCCTAGAGCCTGGATGATAGACTATGATCTTATTTATTGCAATCTAATTTTGAAATTGGAAGTAGATAATACTCTTTTTATTAAAAGAAATAAAAATGATATTCAACTAGTACAAGTTTACGTAGATGATATCATTTTTGGTTCAACTAATTTTGAAATGAATAAAGAATTTTCTGAAATAATGACAAAAGAATTTGAGATGAGTCATATGGGTGAATTAAATTTCTTTTTAGGATTACAAATAAAACAATTAGATAATGGTATCTTTATTAATCAAGAAAAATATGCTAAAGACTTAATTAGTAAATTTGGTTTGACTACTGCGAGTGGAAAACCCACTCCTATGGTAACCAATGAGTACCTTAGTAAAGAAGATCTCTCGAAAGATGTAGATCAAAAACTATATAGAGGAATGATTGGATCACTGCTCTATATTACTGCCAGTAGATCTGATATCATGCATAATGTTTGTCTCTGTGCCAGATATCAATCCCAACCTAAAGAGACCCACTTGAAAGCCGTAAAACGAATCATAAGATATGTTAAACACACATCTGATCATGGTTTATTCTATCCTAAAAATGATTCTTTTAACTTAATATCTTACTGTGATGCTGACTATGCTGGCTGTAAATCAGACCGAAAAAGTACAAGTGGGACTTGTCACTTTTTGGGGAATTCTCTAATTTCTTAGCTTAGTAAAAAGCAAAACACAGTTTCTTTATCAACAACTGAAGCAGAGTATATTTCTGCTGCTTTGGCTTGTTCTCAAGTAATATATATGCAACAAACCTTAAAAGATTTTGGTTTAAAAATTTTAAAATCACCAATTTATTGTGACAATACAAGTGCGATAAATTTATCCAAAAATAATACTCAACATGCTCGAACTAAACATATTGATATCAGACATCATTTTCTCAGAGATAATATAAGTAAGGAAGTAGTTACTCTCGAGTATATCAATTTTGAGAATCAAATTGCTGGTATCTTAAAAAAACCCTTAAATGAATCAATATTTACTAAATTAAGAAGAGAATTAGGTATTTGTTCTATAACTGAAATATAAAATATAAATAACAAGTATAATTAATAATTAATATTAAAATAATTAAAAGAGTTAAAATAAAAAGGACCATGTCGACATCCCCCATATACCCACGTCGACATGCAACGTTTTTAAATTTTGAAATTTTCCCCACCAAAATTCAAAAAATTTAGTTATATATTCTTCTCTATTTCAAATTTTTGCTCATTCTCTCTGTTTTCTATTTTAATCTATCTTTTAAAATAAATAAAATAATGGCCTCCTCTTCTAAATCAAACATAAAATCAACCTTTTCATTCGCCTCTCCTACGTCGGGTCCATTTCAACGTACTACTCTCGCTCGTGTGACTAAAATGGAGGAATCTATGAAGGATGTACTTCAGATGATGACTGAAATTCAAGTGACTCAACTTCGTATGGCAAAGGAACAGGAAAGGCAAGGCAAGATTCTTAGGAATTTACAAAAATTCCTAATGGATAACCAGGCCAACCCTATCTTGATTGATGAAGAATCTTCACTCAATCAAGAACAAGAGGCCAGTGAGGAAGAAGAAGAAGAGGAACCCATGGAAGAAGCGCACGAAGAGGATGATGACCAATTCGTGTGTGTTGGAGGAGTGTGTTTTGACAAGAATGGGAATCTTGTCGGACAACGTGGAAACTTCTGTTTCCACTATCCAAACTGTTTGATTCATAGATCTCCTATGTTTAATAACACACAATAGTTTCTTTTCTTTCTTCTCCATTGTTGTTTGTGTTTTCTAAACGTTCATGTATATACAACTTCATACGTAATAAATAACTCACGTTCTTATATATGTTTTAATTATAAATACTATCGTGAATTCTTACTTAGGATAGTTGATAGTTTAGGACTATGTTTTAGTATTAGATTTAAGTGATGACTACTAGTGATGACTACTTATGATAACACTATCATTATAATCACATGTCATAGAGTATTAGTTTTAGGGGAGTTATATAGTTATATAGTTTGAAGTTATATAGTTTACATTTAGTTTTTTTTTGTTGATGACAAAGGGGGAGAAATATAAAATAGGGTAGTTAGGCATAGATTAAGGGGGAGTTATTAGTTTTAGGGGAAGTAATTAGGATAGAAGTAATATTTTATAAACAAAGGTTGTCATCATCAAAAAGGGGGAGATTGTTAACCCGTGATATGATGGTTTTGATGACAACAACCTTAGAATAGATTATAAAATATAAATACTAACATTATAAGTTAGATATATATGTATATGCAGGATTTAACCATGTAGGTACTAAGAATGAAGACTGTACAGTATAGAGATTCAAGATATCAAAATAGAAGACTCATGAGTATCAAGATTATCAAGAGTTCAAGATTTCAAGGTTAAGTATTTTTTATTAGGAATTTTGTTAAAACTCATAGAAAAGCACTGGCATCATAAAATCCAATTTATTCGTGGAATGGGATCCACTTCGAGCCTGTTAAAGGGATGGAACCCTAAGTAGGATGGAACCTACGAAAAATCTAGTGGAACATTGTTTTGTATCCACTAATTTTTTATTCAAAATGATTTTACAAAATTATCTTGTTTTCAAAATGTTTTCAAAACTTTCCTTTTAAGAGATTCAAAACCCTCTATCCTGATTTTAAATAATTTTAGCCTCAAAATTATCTTTAATTTCAAAGTCAAATTACTCCTGATTTTAAACTATCTTTTAATACAATATATTTAACTTTTAAATATTTATACTTAGATTTAAAATATAAAATTAGAAGTAAAATTCTATATATATTATTCTCTATATTTACTTATGAGTTTTAACTATATTCAAGTATATTTATAAAGTTTAAATTAGTTTTAATATAAGATAAAGGTTATTTTCAAAGAAAATCAAAACATCAAAAAATGCTTTGGGATGTTGACATGCCTATGTACCCCATGTCGACATGGTGTCATTTGAGTTCAAAATTTAAATTTCAAAAGAAGTGTCTATTCACCATAACTCTTCAGAATGGACATGACTGTTGTTCTTCTATAAATATGGGTTAGTTTCAACGAATTTTATATCAGATTTTCTAGTTTTTCGCTCCTCTTCTTCTTCCACTTTTCTTAATACATATTCTTATCATTACTCTGCCGAAATCAACATTGAATCGAACTCGATTACTTCTAGTTTGATTCTCTATCAGTCTCTCTACAAGATTCTCAGTGCTATTCAGAGTTATAGACTTCTTTGTAATCTATTAAGCAAGAAAAGGTGTGATTATAGCCTTGAAAATCAACCAAGAAAGAAAGGTGTGATTGTAGCCTTGGTAAATCAATTGGGTAAACTTATGGCCCAGAAATCAAGTATCTCTACCCAGAGGATCGAAATTCTAGAGGGTGTACCTTGTAGCCTTGAAACCGAGGGTGTATTTGTACAATTGCTTTTGAAAAGAAATCCGTACTTGTGTTGCGGGACTGGATGTAGGGTAACTTCGAATCAGTATAAAATCCGGTGTGTTCTTTCCTTTACTGCTTTTATTTTATTTCTGCATCTGTGTTTTTTTCTGTGATCATATCTGTGTCTGTATATTGCATACATCGGTATCTAAATTAACATAAATCGAAAAAGATTTAGTAATTCTTTATTAATACTATTCCCCCCTCTAGTGTTAATCCTATCCTTAAGATCCATAATCCACATTTCTCACACCGAGCTGTATAGAAAGCCAGCTCCATGCGAGTCAACCGAGAAGGAGAAGTGATATAGCAAATTCTATAGGTTTCATGAGATGCACGGTCATAATACTAATTGATGCAGGCGCTTGTACAATATGATTTTGAGGAGTTGTTTTGAAAGAAAAAATCGCAACAGTTTGTGAAAGCCCTGCAGAATGGCATGTAAGGAAATTCTAATCCCCTTGGGTTGACATCCCAATGGGGGCAAGCTGGTCCTAGTAGTAAGGAGCCTAGGTGACTTGAAAAAGTTTGGAGATAAGAACAATCATTGGTGGACTACATCCAACTGACAAGAGTTTAAATGAGATGGACAGGTATATTAGTGCTTTGAAGCATACCAAGTATGAGAGCTGTTTGGCCATTAAAGATGGAACTCCAGCAAAAAAAATTAGAACCATGACAGATGACATTGTTTTTTGGAATAGAGATGCTAATTGGGTGGAAGCCCCAACGATTGGCCCATTGGTTATAATAGCCACAATTGGCCCTGCTATTGTACAAAAGGTGTTGGTTGACTCTGGGAGTTCGGTCAACATTCTATTCAAAAAAGCGTACAATGAGATGCTTCCAGAGGGCAGTGACTTGAAACCGTATAAATCTTGGATCCACGGATTTAACGAGAGAGAGTTATGGTGCCAATCATATATGTGGAATTACCGGTGGTACTTGGAAAGGCAACCAAAGGCGAGTGCGAGTCGTGCTTATTGTTGTGTTGGATATTTACTCTACTTATAATGCATTTTTGGGCCAAGCGTCCCTGGTTGAGTTCAGAGCGGCTATAGCTCCCTGGTGTTTAATGCTAAAATTTTCTGTGGAGAACGGTGTTGAAGTAATGCATGGAGATCAAGGGCTTAGCCATGAATGTTATGTCGTTGAGATAAGGGAGGCGAGGCGAAAAGAGAAAGGAAAAGGTGTAGAGGGGGTTCTCTGCATCAAGGATTTAGATGCATAGTAACCAATACCTAAGCCCTGGCTCAAGAAGCATAGTTGATTCCATAAGGATATGGATCCGTGAAAAGAGCCACTAGATGAAAGAGCATCACCAGCCGAGCTAACATTAATATCTCGATCAATCGGGATGACCTAACCCGGATCCTGAAATTTGGATCACAATTTGGTGTCGGGATGATAAAGGAGTTGATTGGTTTTCTCCAGGAAAGCCATACATTAAACATAAACCCCAAGTGCATTCCTATGAAACAGAACCGTCGCAGCCTGGGTCCGAAGAAATCCACTGCACTCAAAGAAGTGGAGAAGTTGAAGGACAACAGCTTCATCCACGATGCCGTATACCCGAAATGGGTATCCAATCCAGTTTTGGTGAAGAAGGCTAACGAGAAATAAAGGATGTGTGTTGATTATTCTGACTTAAGCAAGCCATGTCCGAAGGACTACTTCCCACTTCCAAGGATTGACCATTTGGTGGACTCAACAACCGAACATGAAAAGCTTTCATTCATGGACACGTACTTTGGTTACAACAAAATTCCAATGCATGTCCTAGATGAAGGAAATACCAGCTTTATAATTGATCTTGGACCGTATTGCTCTCTGGTCATGCCTTTTGGATTAAAAAATACTGAAGCAACTTACTAGTGGCTAGTAATTAGGATGTTCAATGATCAGATTAGAAATTCGATAGAGCACTATGTGGATGACATGCTCTTGAAATCTTGCATTTGGGTAACCACATTGATGATCTGGCAGAAATGTTCGCCGTTCTTTGAAAATACGGGATGAAGCTCGACCCTTTGAAATGCTCTTTTGGCATTGCATCATGGAACTTCTTGGGCTTCATTAGGAATTCAGGAATTGAAGCCAATTGGGAGAAGATAAAGGCCTCAAGGAACATAGAAGCCCCGAAGACAGTCAAGGAGGTCTAGAGTTTGAATGGAAAGGTCGTCGCTTAAGTCGATTCATCTCTAGAGCCACCGACAAATGCATCCCTTTCTTTGATATGATTAAGAAAGGTAAAAATCTGAAGGGAAAAAGAACTTTCACTTGGATGCAGGAGTGCATAGACACATTCCAGGCATTGGTTAATCACTTGGAAAGACTCCCATCCTCTCGAAGCCAGTGGATGACGATGAATTGTTTATATATCTGGCAGTGTCGGTGCATTCTTTGAGCGCCGCACTCGTACGTAAGGAAGCCCGATCCAATGACCAATCTATTACATCAGTAACCAATTGATAGTAGTGGAAAGAAATAAGCTGAAGCAAATGAAACATTGAATTGAGCCAATACAACATAACCTATCACCCACGACGAGCTATCCAAGGTCAAGCTTTTCTGGAATTTATAGCTAAATTCACTACGCGAGACGATACTCTAGAGAGTAGTGGTGAGAAAAATGCTTGATGAAAGATGTACATGGACGGTGCATCAAATGAACTATTCTGGTGCTAAAGTTGTACTTGTCACTCTCAAGGAACGTTCAATCTATTATGCCATAAGACTCGATTTTCCTACAACAAACAACAAAGAAGAGTACGAAGCTTTAATTGCGGAGCTCGAGGTTGCCAAACAACTAAAGATAAAAACTTCACATATTTATTGTGATTCACACCTAGTGGTGTGTCAGGTGTGGAAAGAGTTTCATGCTAAACAAGCAAGGCTAGCACCTTATCTAAATAGAGTCCTTGAGCTGCTTGGTGGCATTGAATATTATATGATAATGCATATTCCCAAAGAGAAAAATGCAAAGGTCGATACACTAGCTAAACTGGCCAGTTTCGGAGATGTGCAGCTCATGGGTTTGGTTCATATTGGACATATTGTCAACATCGAGCATCAATCCGATGGATGTCGATTGGTTCTTAAAGGCTGAACCTGAAAGAGAGTCATGGATGAATCTAATATAGGACTACTTGTAAAGAGGAATCCTTTTCGGTAAGAGGAATGAGCGATGGAAACTCCTTCACCAAGCTTTGAGATATATCGTACATGAAGGATTGTTGTATAGGAAGGGTTTTTCTATCCCTATGGTTCAATGTATTGCTCATGATGAGGATAAACAAGTCTTGAAAGAAGTTCACGAAGGGACCTTTGGTGACCACACTAGGGGACAAACCCTGGGGAAGAAGATTCTTCGCTATGGGTACTTCTGGCCAACTGTAAACCAAGACATAGCTGATTACACTAGAAAGTGTGACAAGTGCCAGAGGTTTTCTAAGATTTTAAGAGTCCTACCAGTGGAGATTACTTAATTCATCGGTCCTTGGACATTTGCTGTTTGGGGGATTGATATTATTGATATGTTGCCAATATCTAAAGGTGGCGCGAAATATGCCATCACCACGGTTGATTACTTCACCAAATGGGATGAAGTGGAGCCATTAGCCATAGTTACCATCAAAAAAGTGATCAACTTTGTAGTTCGGAATATTATCTGTCTTTTTGGAGTTCCATGGGAAATCTTTAATGATAAAGAAATCCAATTCAACAGCGCCAAGTTTAAGGATTTTTGTCGCCGACATTATATGGAGTAGAGATTTGCTATGGTGGCACACCCCTAAGTGAATGGCCAGGTTGAAGATGAAAACAAGATTATCAAGTTCATTCTTAAGAAGCAATTAGAACAGGATAAGGTCAGTGGATGGATGAACTTCCATTTGTACTTTAGGCTTATCGAACGACCTATATGTCAGTGACTGGCCATTCTCCATTCGTCCTAGCCTACGACTGGAGGCTATGATTCCAGTTGATCTAAAAATACCATCACATTGATAATTCATCACAATCCACAAATGGATGAGCGACTCCTTCAAGAATCTCTTGACATGATTGATGAGAAACGAAATGAAGCTGACTTGAGAGCAGCTACACACAGCAATCGAATCACCTAGTATTACAACTCAAACGCATAATGACCCGTATTTTCAACCATTTAGAAATATTATGTTTAATATAATTGTTGAATAAAAATGGTTATAAATAGATATTTTACGATTTATATATGGAAATGTTATTATATGTATGTTATAATCTAAGAAAAAATCCTTAAGTAACAAATTTCAATAAGTTAAAAGATGATTACCCAATTCAATTGAACGTGTAACAATGTTGGGTTGCATATTAACAATAAAATTTGAAATAACAAATGTTAATGTTGTAATGAATAAAATGAATGTTTATCGCTAATTGGAATATAATTGCAAAGTTCAATTTGGATATAATTGTAAAGTTAATAAGGAATAAAATCAATGATGTATTAAATGGTGAAATCATATATAATTTAATTGAAATTGGTTTTAATATAGAATAAGAAATTGATTATTTGGTAAGTAATTTATAATCCTTGTTTGTAAACAATATATTTATAGATATTTTAATTACTAAGATGCAACAATTGTTTTATTTCTCATCCCATTATTTAATCCATTTTGAAGTTAATTTTGTAATCAATGGGAATTAATGTAATTGAAATAGTTCAGTTAATATGGGAGAAGAAGTTAACTGTAGAATAATGAGTGAAATAAGTAGAAACTTATGTATAGTTAATACATAAGGGAATTGCTGATTTAATATAAAGATCACATAAATCGAAAAAAGAATTGTAGGAAATTAAAATATAATTAACTAGGATTTTATTACTGTTGTAATTAAATGTTGAAATTGATTTAATATTTAAATCTTTGGTTAACATGAAAAATTAGATTTCAAAGGATTATTAAAATTTTGTTTAATTAAGAATGATGTTAGAAAACTTTTAATTTGGAATTTATAAGCGATTAAATCAGTTTAATAATAATTCATTTAAATTAATGAGTAAAAATAAATATAATTTGGTTTTAAAGCTAACTTCTATATATAATAGAATTGGGGTTTGACATTAGTTTCAATGAGTTTAAAAATATTAAAAACCTACATTTGGATATATAGGGTGATCTATTTTCGTTTCGGGAATGAAATGGGTTTTTCAGTCTGGTAACCGCTTTGGCCCAAAGCAGCTTTTCTTTGGTCTATATAAATAGATTGTTCTGAAACCATAGCAGCCTCTATATCCTTTTGTTCTATTTTTCCATACATACTTTCATATCTAACTTGTTCCTTTCCAAAGGTGAATATCCTAAAACCTTAATTTCCAATTTCAATCTAATTCAAAAATTCAAACTGCGCAAACCCTATCGAATTATATATCGACGTGTAGCTCTCGGTGAATGGAATCAGCATCTACAATTCGTTTCTGTAATCGAGTCATCTTTTGATCGGAATTGGGCAAATCATTCTCGACCATTCAAATAGGGTTTGGCGTTCAATAGTGTATTTGCGACCAATCAAAGATCGATAAGTTGCAGTTGATAGAGGAGACTTAGTGGAGCGTATTTATATGGTTGGATCGTGTCATTGGTGCATGAGATTGCCAAGATGGATGATGGAAGATGGTGGTAGAGTAGGCTTATGTTTGTATATGCCATAAGACCGTGCACACCGATATACACTTGATAAAATTGCAAGGACAGGTGAGCACAAGGTCAAACCTAATCAAAAGCTGGGTCCAACTCAAGTGAAAACAAATAAAGTCACGACATGAGCACAAAGTCAGACCCAAGCTTTAAGCTGGATTCAACACAGGTGCAATCCAAATATACAAGTTCAATAAAATGGTCAAGACAACTAAAACAACTCGAACAGTCCAAAATCAAAAATGAACAAGTAGAAAAATAGTAAACAATACAAAACTAAGGAGACTAGGCAGTCCAACCGGACTCAAGTGAAACGTAGAAAGCACAAAACTAAAATGTGCAACAACAAAATGCATATGTCAACAATCTCAACAACATATATACGCACACATGCATATGTAAGTGTACACATGGTGACATGCAACAAAGACTACAATTATGAACTGATCAGGTGCAACAAAGGTCAAAGCCAGTGAAACTACAACAAGCCTCAACAGTCAAAATGTACAAAAGTAGTGAATGGAATAGCAAATGTAACTTGAACCATCGAACAACTTCTTTAGCAAGTGACTCAAACCAGAGCAGTCAAGACAAACCAACAGCAAGTATGTAACCTGACTATATAATGAATACAAGCACATGACTCAAAACATCGTCATTGAAGACGAGAGAATCAAGTGCAGACAAGCTACATGAAGACCAACAGCAAGTGTCGACCAGGCAGCAAACAAGAACAAAACAGCAACCTTAAATGCTAACATAACAACATGAATACATATACATGTGCATCGAATCAAACCAGATTAAGTGCAACAAGCAAGGTCTGATGCAGACTCAATTAAACATACACTTGAACACAAATAAAAGAGTAAAATCTGTATTTTAAATCAAAGCATGTGCAAAGCAATAGCAAAAAAAAATGCGGCTTCCACATGTGACAACAGTACAATGCAAAGCAGGATGAACTCAACAAGATAGTCAGTGTGGATAGAGCATCACAAACGTACATATAGACTTGAGTAAACACACATGTATACATACATGGAAGCAATTAAGTGCAGAATCAAATACAACTGCCATGTGAACACACACATATATACATAAATGTGTGTATGTATACAAGTAGTGAACGGAACATAAACGAGGCAAGCAAATCACCACATACAACATAGACTCAAGTACAAAATGTAAAAAATCGGATGCTACCAAGGATAGGGTTCACATAACAATCAAACATGCTGGAAATGGAATGCATCAAAGTAACAAAATTTCTAGACCATATTTTGAGATGACAATGTAGCTTCAAATGAAAATTGTCTCACCAACTTACATACAATTCAAGCTAGCAAAAATTGGAACCAAATCAAGTCAAAGACAACATAAGTATATATGCAGTTCAAAGCAAAGCCATGAAGCTATAAGGAAAAAAATTCAAATCACTGAAGTCAGTTGATATTAAAAATCAATTCCAGTTTTAACATATATGCCGAAGTAAACAAGCACAAAGAAAGGAACCAAAGACAAATTCAAATTCAATCCGAATTTATCAAGCCATGGAACAACTGGGTACAAGTCGAACAAGTCAACAGAATCAAATTCCAAAACAATTCAAAGCCGTGGTGGTCAAGAAATCGAACAGTTTAAAATCAATGCCATGATAATCAAGTAATCACGAAAAATATGATTTGGACTAGTCTAAAGAAATCAAGAGCATTCAAGTATAACCGAATGGCCGAGCTCAAAAATTATCAAACGAATTTTAAAATTCAATGTGCCCAAGATTCAATGTGCGCAAATGTCTAGTGGCTTGTGTACAGCTTCCATCCAGCCGTGGGCGCGTGGATCGATGATTGTAATAAGAAGAGGCTGCACTCTCGGTAGATGAATAGGAAGCCTGGTCCCTTCTAGATCTCCTTCGTCTTTCATGATTCAGTCGATTGGTTAACTCCGCGTTGGCATGGAGTTGCTGAGTAAGCTGTTGGAGGCTTTTAATCGGGTCTTGCATTAGCAGTTGAAACTCTTCGCTGGTGATAGGGCCTTGCGAATCTGAAGGTCCAGTAGCATTCTGGTCGGTAGGGGGAATTTGCTATGGTACTGTCTATTCCGTCCTAGATCTACAACTGCTGAGGTAGCCTTAGTGTTGACCATGATGGATATCAAAGCTCTCTCCTAGACTTGGTACAAATCTAAATAGGATAGAAGAACTTCTAAGGTTGAAATATGGATCTTCTCCTTAGATTCTTGCAATCCAATATCGGCGGTAGATCCAATGAGCAGAAGAAAAGCTGGGTTTTCTCAGTGAAAGCACCAAAGTGTTTATACCAAAATTGGGCACAACACTCTTCGGATGTGTTTGAAGAGATAAATTGAAGAAATTATATGTAAAATGAGGTAGATCTAACAAACACACCAATCAACAGATAAGAAAATACGCATAAACACACGATTTTAGAGTGGTTCAGTGAATTGCCTACGTCCACTATGAAATGATTGATGTTTATTGACTTTCACTCATTGATTACACAAGATTACAATAGTACAATGGAAGTATAGTGATAATTCTAGCTGAGTATCAGTGTAGAGAAGCTAAAAGTCCTCTTTCTATAGGTCCAGGGTCACTATATACAGGTATAGACAGCAAATATCTCGCCAGATCTCGAAAGACTTCTTCTCTCACGTGAGTGGACCCACGGGAGCAAGTTCAGGTGATTTTGGCTCGATCTGGGAGTGGTATGAATTGGGTTCGTATCGATCCATAAATAGTCATTTGAGGCTGAAATTTGTCAGGCACATTCTTTGGGTTATATGCAAGCTCTTGCGAAAATTTGGTGGCGTTTGGACTTGTAGATTTTGAGTTATGATCGATACAAGCTTGGATTTGTTGAAGGCTGTCGAGTTCGCATCACTCTTATTTGCATCGCTTCTGTTCACATCGCTTTTATTCACATCGCTTTAGGCACTTGATGACCAATGACGTGGTGCTAACTTTTAGGATCGATCCATTTTCATGCCGAGTGTAGCGACCCGTTTTTCCATACCCTTTAAATCGAAAATAAACCACACATGTCTAACTCAAATTGCACGAAAAGACGAATCATTAACCCTATCTTGCGCGAACCTCATTAAGCAAAGCGGATAATGGAATAAGTCCATATGATGATAAAGATCTTCAGCTCTCCTTTGGAAACTCCAACCGTCCTCAACTAAACCTGAAACTACTCAGATCTGGCCCGCGTATTAAAAATACCCAGATCAGGCTTGATAAATCAGCGTGAGATACTCGAAATTTTAAATGTATAGATCATGGCGATGTTATCAAAACTTTTGAAAAGAAGGATATATCATAAAACCACGCCCATCATAATTACGGACGAGTTTTTACCTTATGATAACCAAAACTCTTTATACCAAAATACACTTGATATTATTTTTACTGACATTCTTTTGAAAACACTTTCAAATTAGGTATCAATATCTGGACTAAGTCTAAGGTAATGTATCCAGACTAGGTCAATGGATTATACTGAACGGAAAATATGATACCAAAAGGGGTAGCTGAAATGTTTGCAAGTCATTACAGCTATTTTTGGAATACACTCAAAAACGTAAATCTCGTATTGGGATAGAAAACTAGTGGAAAGATCAATCTGTATCCATGGCTTATGTCCAAGACTCGGATGCCGTTATACAACAAAAAAAATGGCTAAAAGTGTATACAATCTGCGAATAACATCCAAGGACTCGAACTTCGCGCATCCATGCCATGAGGCCTAGATGTATCTGGTACTGGTAACCCAAATCACTACTATCTGAAATGCAAGCACACATCTGACCACATAACATCCCATCATGCCATGAGGCTCGTGAGGATACGATTAATTTCTTCAAATCCATGCTTTTCATACAAAACCACGCTTTGATCATAATAGGTTCCACTTTGAATGCCACACTACCATTCTTGTAATCACTATTTAACTCCCATAAGTATACAACCTCTGAGCTCGTATGTCTTAGAGAAGGGTGTTAAGCTAAGAGAAGTTGCGTTCTCCACCACCAAGCGGACGTACATTTGTAAAATTCAAACATTGTGCCTTAGAAATGTAATGTCAGACATTCATCCATACAAGTTCGTTCTAGGACTGAACGAAACCGAAGGCACTTTCCTTGGCCATTACTAGACGAGAAGCCCTTGCAATTTGAAAAAAATCTCCACAACAAGGAGACCATTACTATAAATAACTCTATAATGGGAGCAACCCAGAGCATGTAAACAAGCTTTCCTCACGCTAAAGATCCTCGGTCTTCAATAATCATCATCTTCAACATGTCTTCACTTTCCAACGTATACATTGGTTCGAAGTGGTTCTCGGATAGGATTCACCTAAAACCGACTCTGGTACCTTCGAAGCCAGTTTTCGATTTAAAAGATGTTAAGTTCATACGGATATCAATCATCAATCAATTACTTCATTTTTGTCTAATCAAATATCTTTCTTAGATATATTCTTTTCAATTTATTCCATTTCTTTTCAAGAGTATATGGAATCATTAAGCCTCATTTATCAAATCATTTCGTTTATTGGAATAATTCCAAATCATTTTCTCTTTTACTTAGGAAAACCTTTCCAAATCATTCATTAAATCTTAACCAAAGATTTCTGGTATTCAAGTTATAAATCTTAACTTAGGGAAAATCTTCCCAAATCATTCATTAAATCTTAATTAAATATTTCTTTCTTAACTTCAAATCATATTTTTGCAAATTGAAGATTTTCATAACAGAGCACTACTACCACTTTAAATATGGTAAATTTCACCTCCAGGGAGTAATGGCAAGTAATCCTACATAATGAACATCTTTGTCTTTAATATGTTTTATTTCGAAAATTAGTTTTAAGGGGTTTACAGACATTCAAATCCGATCCTAATTTTTTGGATAGGAATTACCCAAATCTGATCTCGGTTCCTTCATACTAACTATCGATAAAAAGGTGTTAAGTTCATGTAGGGTTTCGAAAATTAGTTTGAACTGATTTTTGAATAGGAATCACCAAAATTTAATTTCGGTTATTTCATACCAATCATCGATAAAAAGATGTTAAGTGGTTAATTAACATTCAAAGAATTTGTTTCTTTTCTTTTATTTTGGAAAAACTTAAATATGATCTTCTAGAGCATCCGGGCTTTCCTTTCGATCTGGTCCATCCCTCGCTTAAGAAGAGAAAATATAGGCCAGGTAAGTTAAGGGCACTGGTTGCTTCATCCCTAACCTTAGTTAAACACCTTGTTTTATCTTCCTGGATCTCATAGGCGGGACAAATGTACTAGTTGTTTCCGTATACCCAGTTTTTTATTACATTCAATATTCTTTACTTTTTGTTTAAGTGTATATACAATTCCTCCTAACCGTTTACTCAAACTCTTTTTAAAACTTTTAAATCATATTTAAATTACTTGATTATCCTTTTAAAATCATTCATAAAAGATTTAGGAAAGAATTGTTTAGTTTAAAACTACATTTCAAAAGGTTATAGAATTCACAGCACAAAAGTGTTGCGGAAAGTGCTCTATAAGCTTATTTGATTTAAACAACTTCTTAACATTTTAAAATTCATATTTTCCATCCCAAATCTCTTTTAAAACATTTTAAATGATTTATTAAATTTATTTCATATTTTTAATCATTTAAAAATGTCATTGGTATGGAAATCCATTTTTCGGATTACGAACTGCAAAACCACGATGTTTTTATAAAATTGTTTTGGACATATTTCAAACTCTTTTTGATGAAATCTTGATTTTCTTTCTTCTCTGAAAAACTATTATCATTTTGGACCAAAGAATTTTTATTTAGAAGAAATCCGACTTATAAATCATTTTTTATGTTAATTTGAAGTTGCAAGTCGAGATTTACGAACTGCCGCTACGCGATGAGCTCGATTTTGACCAATTTGGTGAATTGCTTCGGAACTTGTCCAAAATACTTCAAATTTGTTTTAAACCATATTTAAACTATTTTAACTGATTTAAAACAATATTTTCATCATTTCAAACTCATTTTTCCATTTCATTTTATAATATTATATTATTATAATATCATTTTCAACCTTTTAGATATTTTAAAATCATTAAGAGGCTAAATAATTTTCATACACATATTTGTATGGATTTAATTTCCATTTAATTAACTATGCTTACTAACCATTTCTCTTATCATTTATCAAACCAAGTTATCATCCATATCATAAACATATAATCAACCAAGTTATCATCCAATATCAACCGACATTCAACATATTAATTTCTAATTTAGCATATGCATTATCAACTTAATTTTATTAAAATAAAACCAAGATTTGAGTACTCACAATTAACTAAATCAGTTAATTTCCTACCAATATTCTTTTTAATCCAACACTTCACTAAATCCTCTTATCTTCACCAAATCTTTTTCGTAGACTTTCCTTTTGATTTCGGCAGCACTTCCTTCTCTTTTTCTCGCTCCGGAGCTCCTTGAACTTGCTCCTCCTTTCCAAATGGTTTGGCCACACCTTGATCCTCGCCTTGCTCCATCATCTCTTCACTTTTTAGATGCTAAACTATATTTTGATGATATTCTAAGGTCTTTAGCAAAGTTTAGTGATGTTTTGACTTTGTTTGATATGGTTTTGAAAAAATTAGTAAGGAAAACGGAAGAGAAGAAGCCATTAGAGCGTATAAGAAAAGCTTGAAAAAGGAAGAACAAGAAGTGTAAAAAAGTGAAAAAATAGATTCTTATTTATAGAAAAAGTTTTGGATTAAGATAATATTTTGTAAAAAGACCAAAATACCCATTACTTACTTTTTAAGAAACCTTATTTTTTCAACACTTAACATCAAATTTCAAATCATTACTTTATGTCATTTTCACCTAAGTATTAAGTAAAGAATTTAACAATTATGTTTGTTTGATTTGATGTTTACATTTTGCTTTGAAATGACATGCTTGTCTTTTTGTGCTTACTTTTTATTAATTATATTCTAGAATTTTCTAAGTATGTTTAGTATAAGTAAAATTGATTGATTAATTAATTAGTACTTATACTATTTGAATATATGTTCCTATATAAGAAAAAAAAGGTGCGAGGACGTTGCGACAACTTTTAATCGACAAAATATTTTACGGTCACATTTTGACGTTTTAGTTAAACTATTTATTCATGTAAACCAAATTTAAAAATGAAATTTTTACTTCTTTAAATAAATTAAAACATGTCTCTTTATATTTTAAAATCATATCTAAATAATATCAAAATCTCTAATTTAACAATGTAAAACTGACAAAATACGATAAAATTTGGTTATTTTTATAAAATGATTATTAATATAATTTTAAATATTTCAATATACTTTTATTATCTTTATTAAATTTTTTCAATAATATTTATCTTTTTAAATAAATATTTAAACCTATTTATTTAAGCATTTATTTATTTTTAACAAAACTTAACTTTTGTTGATTTCTTTGAAAATCCAAATTTATACTTGTTTTAAATTATATGAATAAATAATTTCTCTATTATTATCTATTATATATAACTTATTTAATTAAGTTTTAAACCTTTTTAAATTTGAAACAAACGAAATCTCTCTTTTTTGAAGTAGCGAAATTACGGGTCATTACACTGAGCGACCGATTCTTTCCCTTGGACGTGCCTCATTCGTATCGATCTAGTTTAACCATGTTTGTATCGATCCTTGGTCGCCCACTTTGTATCGTTCATTTGAGTTGAGATCACATCGATAGCTCACACTCCCATTCATATCGATATTTCACATTTTACATCGTATCGATTTTGGAAGCTACTTCGTATCGATAGCTTAGTAGCTGCTTCGTATCAATAGATGGACGACTCCTCTCGTATCGATGTCGGCGTGTACTCTTCGTATGGATCATTTTGTTGTTGATACGAAGCGAATGAATGCTTAGTATCAATAGGAGGTGCCGATCTCATATCGATAGTGGATGTTCACTGGCTGCTGCTCCTCATACCGATGGAGGACGATCAATACGGAGCAGATAGGAAGGGATTGATACGAAATAGACACATGTTAATGATATGATCGATACGAAGCATGTAAGGATAGGATTGGTACGAAATGATGCCTTATGGTATATACAAACAAGGTCAACATTGATGGATATGAAGGAGCCTGTCTTGGATGGATGCAAAATAGGGTGTTTGATGGATATGACAAGAAGTGAGATCTGATGGATACGAATGAGAATGGAAATGAAGGAGTTGATTTTCTTGGCTTACATTGATCATATCTTGAGCATATGAACTCTGGTTAACTTGAAATTCAGAATGTTGGCTTTCATAGTTTTAATTATCATGTCATGTTAATTGTAGCTCGATCCGGACTCGTACAAAATTTACCGGCATCCATAGTGGACCTATGCATATATGATCCTTGAGATGGACTATCTTTGGTTTCCAGCCAAACCCTTGGTGTCATGGCCTTGCCAAAAGGCGGGATAACACAAAATAAGCAGAATCAGCAAAAGGCAATGGAGGTCATGGTAAGAAGCAAGATCAAAATCGCAGACCATGAGGCAGAGCTCCTATGTTTGACCAATATACCCCATTGAATACATCCATGAAGAATGTTTATTTGTAGACTTGTAACACTGGCCAATATAAGAAGTCTGCTCCAAAGCAATCATCCCAAAAGCATATTCAGTCTGGGAAATTCTGTGGACTCCATGATTGCTATGGTCATAATACCAATGAGTGTCGACATTTACAAGATACTATTGGGATGTTAATTTAAGAAAGGATGTTGGAACAATTTGTTCAGGCGCCGCAGGCTTGCAGTGCGGGCCCATCAAACTAGAATAAAGCTAGACCGAAGGAACTCGCATATACTGGTAGGAGGTTGGTTATTAACACTATTAGTGGTGGTCCTCACCCAGTTGATCGGAACTGGAAGGAAATGGAGTCGTATGCCAGCTATATTAGGCATGCAGACTTTGGATGTTGTAGTAATCTTGATGATGGGGCTCCGGTGAAACAACAAAAGACGATGACATATGACATCATCGAGACAGAGATTCTTATAAAGTCGAAGCCCCCACCATTGATCCACTAGTCATGTCAGCTCAAGTAGGTTTTGCTTGGATGAAGAAGATATTAGTAGATAATGGAAGCTCCATGAATATTCTCTTCAAACAAGCTTATGACCAGATGAAAATGGAAGCGAAAGACTTGAAGCCGTGTCAGTCTCGCATACTTGATTTTAATGGAAATGCAACAATACCCACTGGCATGGTGGAGTTGCCGTTGGAATTGGGAATCAGAGATCGTCGGAGAGTCCGGATGCTACAATTCATTGTGTTGGATATCAATTCTTCGTATAATACTTTCTTGGTCGATCAGCCCTAAGCCCTAGCTAAATTCAGGGTAGCCATTGTCGCATGGTGCTTAACTCTTTAGTTCCCCATAGACAATGGAATTGGAGTTGTACAAGGAGACCAGGCAGCTGGACGCGCCTGTTATGTTGCTGAGCTATGGGAGGCTCAGTGGAAGGAGAAAGGCATGGACATAGAGGAATCTCCCTGTGTCTGGTTTACTGATAATTGACAGCTAACGCTTTAGCCTAGGCCAAGGCGCCACAACCAGTTCCTAAAAGATCTTGATTCAGTAGATGATGATAATGAAGAGGAAGTCAAAGATAGTCAGGCTTCCTCGGCAGAGTTGACGATCGATGTTCCGATCGATGATGATGATGACACCAGAATGATAAAGGTCGGATCTCAACTAAGCCAACAGATGAGAGAGCAATTTGTTGAATTTCTCCAGGAAAACCTCGATGTGTTTGCTTGGGCACACTCAGACATATGTGGGATCTCGCTGGACATTACGAGTCAGGCATTGAATATTGACCCACGGCATGTCCCAGTCAAATGGAAAAGGCGCGATATAGATCAAAGAGATCTGTTGCCCTGAAAGAAGAGGTGGATAAACTCAATACGACTGGTTTATCTGAGATGCATTATATCTAGAATGGGTATCCAACCCAGTGCTTGTCAGGAAACCAAATAGGAAAAGGAGAACTTGTGTGGATTACTTAGCCTAAATAAAGATGCCCTAAAGACAACTTTCCACTTTCCAGCATTGATCAACTTATAGATTCAACGGTCAGACACGAGCTCTTGTCTTTTGTGGATGCATATTCCGGCTACAATCAGATACCGATGAACCTACCCGATTAGGAGCATACCAGCTTTATCACCGATATGGGACTCTATTATTATAAAGTGATGTCATTTGGACTAAAGAAAGCTGGGGCGACCTATCAAAGACTTGTCAACCGAATGTTTGCTAACCAGATCGGGAAAATTATGGAGGCGTATTTGGACAATATGCTTGTAAAGTCGTAGCACTCAATCGATTATGTCAAAGACATGGAAACAACGTTCAACATCCTCCGACGATACCAAATGAAGCTCAACCTACTGAAGTGTCAATTCGAAGTCGCATCCGAAAAGTTCCTTGGATTCATTGTCAACGCTTGAGGCATTAAAGCCAATCCTGAAAAGATCTGGGTGATTCGGAACCTCAGACTCTGAGAACTATAAAGCAAGTACTAAGCCTCAACGGGAAGGTGGCAGCTTTGAGCAGATTCATTTCCAAATCCACCGATAAATGCATTACCTTCTTCCATCTAATCAGGAAAGGAAAATAGAACTTTGAATGGATTGAGGGGTGTGAAGGTGCATTCCAAGCACTGATTCAACACTTGACAATGCCACCAATTTGGTCAAAGCCAGTTGATCATGAAAGACCGTACATCTACTCGGTAGTTTCGACAAACTCCATTAGCGCCGCATTGGTTCGCGAGAAGCATCGGGCCCAAAGATCAGTTTATTATGTCAGCAAATGATTGACCGAGTAGAAAGGAACTATTAAAAGTTATAAAATCTAGCTTACTACCTTTTCATTTCCTCTAAAAAGCTCCATCCATATTTTCAACCCATCCGATCACAGTCTACACCGACCAGCTGTTACGATTGGTTCGTGCGCGGCCTGAGATGTCTGGTAGGTTGCTCAAGTGGAACATCGAGTTGAGTCAGATTGATATTTCTTATACAGCAAGACAGGCCATCCAAGGACAAGTTCCGGCTGACTCCATCGCTGACTTTACTATACCGAAGGACTTGCTTGAAACTCGTGAATCTCCTAAAAACATATGGAAGCATTATACCAATGGTGCATCAAATGACCACTGCTCAGGCGTTGGAGTTGCACTTGAAGCCCCAGAAGGTTGATCCATATGCTATGCCCTGAAGTTTGATTTCCATGCAACTAATAACGAGGCCGAATACGAATCTTTTCTCGTTAGACTCAGACTTGCCAGAGACTTGAAAATTATTGCTGTGGAGATTTACTAGGATTCTCAATTGTTTGTATGCCAGGTTCGGGGAGAATACCAAGCAAGAGACCGAAGATTGGCTGCTTATCTCGCTCGGGTCCAGGAAGTGCTGAATCAGTTTGACTACTATGCCGTCCTCTGTATACCCCGAGAGCACAATCAAAAGGGCGATCTTTGGCAAACTGGCCAACACTGGTGAAGCACAGCAAATAGGACTCATCCCCATTGAGACACTTACCTCTCCAAGTATCGATCAGATGGAGACAGACTGGGCGCATGAGGCAATGCCCAAAGAGGTTTCATGGATGTCCCCATTCAAAAACTATCTTGAACATGGAGCTTTGCCTGAGCACAGAAGTGAGAGAAGACAAGTTTTTCAAAAAGCTTCGGGATTCATTATCCATAATGGAGTCATGTACAGGAGAGGATACTCTATTCCTTTACTCCGGTGTATTGCCAACGAAGAAATCAAACCAGTGTTACGCAACGTACATGAAGGAGAATGGGGCTATCACACAGAGGAACAGTCCCAAGCTAAGAAGATACTCCAATACGGGTATCATTGGCCGACTATGAATCGAGATGCATCCGACTATGCCAAGAGATGTGAAAAATGCCAGAAACATGCTCGAATTCCTAGAGCCCCTCTTATCGAAATTACTCAGATGGCCAGTCCATGACCATTCTCCACATCTGGCATCACTATAATTGGATCTTTACCTCTGGCTAAAGGTGGTGCGAAGTACGCCATCGTTGTAGTTGACTACTTTACCAAATGGGCAGAAGCTGATCCCCTTGCTACTATCATGACGAAGAAAGTAATCAACTCTGTTGTCCGAAGCATCATCTGTCATTTTGGCCTCCCAGATACGATTATCACTGACTATGGGACCCAGTTCGACAGTGTCGAGTTCAAGAATTTCTTTCAACATTTCCATATTTAGAAGAAGTTCTCAGCGGTTTCTCACCCTCAAGCAAATGGATAGGTCGAAGCTATTAATAAAGTTATCAAGCATTCTAAAGAAGCAAATGGCAAAAGCCAGAGGCAAATGGGCCGACGAACTTCCCATGGCCGTATGAGCATATCGAACCACCCACAAGTCCGCAACTGGCCACACTCCATTTTCACTTTCCTATAATCTGAGGCTGTTATTCCAGTTGAATTGGAAATACCTTCTCATCGTTTGTCATATTATGACCCGAAAATGAATGCCATATTACTCACTGAATCTCTTGATTTATTGGATGAGAAGTGTGAAGAAGCTGATTTGAAGGCAGCCGTGCACCGAAGTCGAATCGTCCAATTATACAATGCTAAGGTCCGACCCCGAACCTTTGAACTTGGCGATCTCGCACTCAAGAGAATCTATCTAGTCCCTTTGCATATAAAACCAATATGGAAAGGACCGTATGTCATTGAACGTTGACTTAGAGACGACACATTCAATTTATCAACTATTGATAGTCTCGCTTTGTCAAGAGCTTGGAACAGCGAGAGTCTCCATCGTTACTACACATCATAGGCTTTGTTTATTCATTTAGCCTTCTTTTCATTGGAAATTTTTTTATGCATTTCAAAATTTGAACTTGTAACGATGCAACTGACTTTGCCGTACTTTCTTATTTCAGCAATAAAATGTAAACTTGTCGAGCCAGAGCGGCGATTCTTGAAATGCATCTTTTTTTTTTGAACAGCAAAGAGCATTGAGCCCATTTTATTGACTTAATCAGAATTACAACACACCATTACAATGCTACAAGATACAATCAGTTACAAACCCGCACTTGAAACATTCAATAACAATAATAGAGACACAAAATACACAAAGTGACAACTAACTCAAAATGAACTGAAACAAACTAGTGATACAACAATCAGTTATACAGATTCATGCTCAGTAACAGGCTATCCAGTTGCTCTCATGCCAGCAGTGATAGATACTTCATACTTCAAGTAATGACAGCATATTGACAAGTGAGTATCCAGGCAGTTAATAATATACAATCTAAGAGTATAACCATCTGCAGCTCTACTAAGAAATACAAGCAAGCTTCAATTACTGTCTGTTTTCAAATCTTTAAGAATACTACCATGAATCAAATTATAGAGTTGTGAAGAATTTTTAGTAGCAATACCAAACACTCTATTATTTCTTTCTGTCCAAACTGCATATATCAACCTCTTCGGTAGCTTAAGGAGCAATTTGGTCATTCTGGTCTTCCATCTAGTTGCTTTAAACACATTAAACCATTCAATAGCACTAACTGGTGAAGGCTTATAAAATCCACCATTTAACAAAAGCCTATACCAAATCTGATATACAAACGTGCATTCAAAAAATAAATGTGTATTTGTTTCTGGTTCTGATCTGCAGAAAACACAAATATCCTCTGATATAACACCCAATCTACATAGCTTATCTTTAGTATTTAATGCATTTGCCATCACTTTCCACAGCAGTAAATTTTCTTTAGCACTTCCACCAATATTCCAAATTCTTGAATGCCATGGGAAATATGAACCAACTCCACAGAGTGATTTATACACATACCTAATAGAATGAGGCTTACCTTTGTCTGACCAGATCAAAACATTTCCATTGTTCTTGATGGGATTACTGCTAATAACATTCCAAAGATTCCTAAGCTGAAAAGAACTAGAATATGGTAAAACAATACTATCACCCTGTATAAATTCATCAACAGTAGCCAAATCAGATATACCAGAGTTGTTTCTGAGATTATAATCAACTACAGAACTTAAAATCAAACCTTGTCTAGCCCATGGAGAATGCCAAAATGATAAACCTTTAATTAGAGCATAGTTACATTGTATGAGAGGGATAAAAGTTTGCCTAAGCTTAAGAATACTTCTCCAAATCCAACTGCAGTTCTGTGGAATTTGCATAGTTTAAAATTTTTTATGACCAATCAAATTATGATTAACCCATTGTGTCCATAAATTTCCATCAGATTCAAAAATCTTATTAAAGTAAACTGACATGGCTGCCTTGTTCCAAAGAAAAATATTAGTTATACCAAGACCACCATTCTTCTTAGATTCAAACAGTTTATAAAATGAGATTGGGATGAGTTTTCTAGAAAAAGGATCACCATGCCAAAGAAATTTGTTTAGAGCACTAGAAATCATGTTTATCAACTTTACAGGGAGTATGTAATGTCTTGTCCAATAATTGGTCATAGCTATAGCAATGGATTGAATGATAGTAAGCCTTCCTGCTTGTGATAGCTTATCAATAGGCCATATTCGAAGTCTTTCAATGATCTTCTCAAAGAGAGGCAAGCAATTATGTTTAGTGATTCTAGAACTCAAGATAGGTAAACCAAAATAGTAAGAGTACTTAGTTAACTCTTGAAGACCTGAAAATTCTATGATATCCTTCTTTTGAAATGAGTTTAAACCGGCAACCATAATATTAGAGTGATATGATTCTATGAAGTCATCTATTATTAGGGTCACTGACACTATTCTTGAAATGCATCTTGCGATCATCACAATGCACGGAGAGCTAATTTCTATCCTATGGTGGGACCTATTCAAATAGGGAGTGAATGTGATATGACCGGTCACTCCTAAGTGAAAGCCCAGGCTCGGGGGGAAATAACTACATTGAAGCCAAAAAGGATTGATACACGACAATCCTCCAACAAACTCCCGTTCCCAGGATGCGAGTTGGAGTATAAATTGCAAATCCAAAACGTGGGTTTGAAGTGGGTGGACCCGTCCACCCATGACTTCGCCCATGTACAATCTAAACTTAAGGAGCATGGATCCGTCCATGAACGACTTTGCCTACCTGCTCAGGATGGATGTGATCCGACCGTCCACATCCCTGATCAACTCATCATTCTCGGTGTGCGAACGAGATTCCAAATTTAGGAAGATGTGACTAAACGTCTGTTGCTCAACTCAAGATTCCCAGAGTGTGAACTAGAGTATAAGCATCAAAATGGGTGTGACTGACTACCATCGACCAACTCAAAGTCCCCAGAGCATGGGCTGGAGTATAAACACAAACGGGGTGTGAACCGACCTCTCGTGAGACAACTTCAAGTTCTCGGAGTGCGCACCAAAGTATAAGCACAAATTAGGTATGACTGACCACCCACAAATCAATCTAAGTACCCAGAGTGCAGATGAAATTCTAAATATTAAACGGGTGTGACTAACTGCCAATAAAATAACGTAAGTCCCCAGAGCACGGACATATATTTAAACATTAAACGAGCATGACCGACCGCCGACACAAAAGTGCAATCCCCATAATGTGGATGCGATTACCAATACATGAGCGAGTGTGATCCGACCACTCAAACTCATCTCGTTTCAACTTTGTCCTGACTAAGTTAAGCTCAATTTATTAAAGGTGGAAAGCGAATGTTGACCGACAACTTCAATTCATCCCCGAGACTGGCGGAAAAACTAATATACCAGCTACTGATCGAGATAGTGCAATATTGGGAATCGAATTGATGTTTGGTCATGACCCGAAGCCCTGACTTTGTGACTTAACAACCAAACTCAAGTCGGATGCAGAGACAAAGGCCTCGCAAGTACATTGAATGAAAATTCGAACACCAAAACATTTAAGAAAATAAACACAGAGTTATGCTGAAAAAAAATGGAATTTCATTTCAACTATTCTTTGAAAGGAAAGGATAAGTACAAAAATTATTCCAAGAATTCCTATAAGCAGGGGCCGAACCCGCATCTATACATGGCTTGCAGGAAGCGAAAAGAAATTCCTATCTATCTACCAAAAGAGAAGAGACAAAGGGACACGCCTACTCCTTCGACTTCTTCTTCTTATTCTTCTTAAGAGTCAATCCGCTCGAACTGCCACTTTGGTGTCTTTTCAAGCTTTTGCCTTTCCCTGATCGACCCTCGGCCGAGGGAATTATGGTAGTCTCTTCCTCCAAACTCACGAGGATTGGAATACTTTCTGAATACATGGTCGAAGGAACATGGGCACTTTCAATATGGGAGAACACAAGAGGTAGGCCAGTGACAATGATTGTATCGTCGGAAAAAATCATTCGCAGATGAGCCGGGCCAGGACCCACCATACCATATCCAATGCTACTGGCATATGCGGCTACTTCCTGTTTAGCATTGATCTCTGCTATTATTTCTTCCTCGTGAATCGCTTGAGCGTCCACGGGAATGCTGCAAGTTGGGCCCGAAGAGCTGGCTGTGAATGCTCCTTTGCCCATGACAAAAGGAAAGCCGGTAAGTGGACCGCTCTAATGACCGAGGAGTTCTTCCAACATTTGTTCGTCGAGAATAAAAGCACTCTCATGGACTTCCCCTATCAATGCAGCAGCTGTAGTAGTCGTCGCCTCTGTCATAATAGCCTTCTGCTCGTGATACAGCTCCTGGTTTGCAGGAGGTTCGCCGGTGCAGATCCTATAATTAAATGGAGATATGAAAAGACATTAGTGACATCTCCTGATAGCACTCTCAACTTTAAATAAATACGAGAAGTGTTCAGAATACCTTCCTCGGATTGGCTCGCGAGTGGAGCCGGAGCACCTTCGGAAACATGTTCGCGAACTGAAGACAAACTTGGTTGATCGGGATCATAAGCAAGGTCAACTGGAAGATCTACTACAGAAGTAGGTTCGGGTTGGGTTGATGTAGGCAGTTCAGAACTTGTTTCATGATGTTCAACTCCAGACCCTTATCCAACTTCCAAATGGCGAGCGGCGAGTTTTTCCTTTTCAAATGTGACAATGACATCATGGAGAACCTTTCTTTCATCCTCGGTCAGTATCCAGTTCTCCAGCTCAAACTCATCAATGAATGTTGTGTGATGATCCGCCTTTTCATCTTTAGCCAAGTGGCACCAAGCATTACACAGATGTGACGAGTAATCTTCAAGCTAGCTCAGATTTCGATGCTTCAAGACATAGACATTATATGTAAGGAGATCCTCAATGTTGCCCTCTAGCCTGGCCTCTGCTGCTCTGGCCTCAGTCTCAACCCTAGCCTTGGCTTCCAGCACCTTTAGTACAGTTGCATCCCGCTCGCTCCTAAGTTCCATGGCTTGATAACATGCCTCTTGGGAAACCTTATTAGCATCGTCCTTTTCTTTGATGACCTCAGCATACTTTTCCTTAAGCTCATTGAGCTCCTTGAGCGCATTATCTCTCGGCTGTGATGGTGGAATTTATGTGGCTCATATCATCGCTAAAGTTAGGTGCCCATGCCTCATCTGCTTCAACTTCTTGTTCGCCTCATCAAATTTCTTCAAGGGATCCATTTCTCAGAATGTCATTCTCAGTAGTGAGCACTTGCACTATGCCATCCCTTTGAGCGAGATCGGTTCCTAGTTTCTCGATTGTCTTCGTCCGCTCAAAGGCCATCACTGATAATTTCTCTGCGGTCTTCATCCATTCCCGATATTGGCCATAAACATCATATATATAGTCATGCATCTTCTGTTCTTCCCCATTTGGTATTCCTTTAAGTGTAGAGGAAATATGAAGTCGTCGAAGCAGACATTCGGGAAATCCTTTTTCAATTTAGTAATTACAATCGCTCCTTCCCCGGCTTATTCAGTGGTGATGGGGGTCTCAGTTTCAGTCCTTGGACATTGTTCATCGGGCCTTGAAGTTTGAGGAGGTGGTACTTGACTTTAAGATTCTAAGGGTTGTTTGCCAGAACTAGAGGTTTTGTTGGACCTCTAGGTGGTGGGAAGCGCGACCGAGAATGTCGCATGTACTGCCTCTCCCTCTCCCTATCCTTTTCCACCTCGTAGTGCTCCCTCTCTTGATTAGAGTAGCCACGATCGTGTTCTCTATCGGCCTTACGTCTGTGAGACTCAAAATATGAACTAGATGAATGGCGTGCAGAGTGGAGGCTACCAAGCATAGACCCCACCTTGACATCGTATCTGTAAAATGAAAAGAGAAATAGGGTTGGTAATCTCTAGAGATGAATAGCTTGTGACTAGAAATTGTGTGGTGCCGTGAACTATGTGTATGCATGTGCAAACCTTCCAACCAACCGTTTGCAATAGCCGTACTCGGAGGATTTGGCTCTTCTATGTCTAAGGCGTTTTGAATGCCCTCTAACCCAGTATCTTGGTGCAAAGGCAAGTCATCTAGAATGGGGATGTCCACCAGTCCTACAGAAGGGCTCCCCATCTACGAAGTAGGAATATCTTGACTAGTAGCAGACAAAGAGACTACGATGGTTTTGCGCCTTGCATATTTTCGAGCGGTAGACTTGCCTCTTCTCTTTCGCTCTAAAGATCGAGGACTTTGCGAAGGCTCGGCTACGGGCTCATCTCTGGAAGACATATTCTCATTGTTGCCTTATTTAGTAATTACTATCCCAGGAACTCTCCTTTGAGATTTCCTCATCGGGGTCATCTTAAGAACTCCTACAAGTATAATGCTTTGATCTTTGTCAATTAGTCCAACAGCAACCAGATTCTCGTCCGTAAGGACTTTGTCGATCTCTTTGTATTCGGCAGGCACCTCTTGAAGAACTCTTACTATCTCCTTAAACTAAGCACCTTCAGGTCATGGAATTGAATCTGTAAAAGAAAGAAAATGTTATACTCGGCATTAACTGCTATTATCCAATTAATCAGCAAAGAGGCTAAGGCACTTACATCTTGCTAGCAATCGTCTGGCGAACCCCGTTGGACAACGAACGTAGAACCATGCAGTCTTAAAATAGCTCAGCTTGCTCCAATCCCCGACCATGATCTGATAGTTCCTAAATGCCTCTAAGAAAGTGACGGAAGGATTATCTCCTTAACTCTTTATGTTAAATAAATACATGACTTCCTCTGGACTTGGGGGTCGAAAAAGGTGTTCCATGAAGATGATGAATAAGCTTTTCAGCAGGGCATACCCATTCGAATGCAATTAGGATGGAGTGATCCTCAAGAAAAGTAGAACTTTTTGGATGAATTGATTAAATGAAGGGAGTGTCCCAGCTACATACATAAATATATTACAGGCTATGTACCCTTCTGGGGGAGTGTGAGCTCTATTCTCTGGCCCTAGTAATAAGACATCATTTATCGATAGCCCATGACTTAGGCAAATTCTACCCAGCATATCTTCAAACACATCAGAAGGAATGAAATCTTGTGGGTGTGCAATAAAGACTGCTTCAGGCAATTAATCCTGACGCAGCGGATAATAACAAAACGATATAGATCGATGAAAGTAGCAAACGGTGGATTGAAGATACTGAAACGCCCAAATTCGTTGATCACAAAGATACCGAATTCTAGCTATCTTCGACATGTTGATCGCGCACGATACCGTGAAAGAAGATCTACAATTCTTCAAACGTTGATCAAGCGCACTTGATACCGTGAATTGGCTTCAACAATCGTTGAATCGAGCGCACTCGATTAACCGAAAGTGGAGATAGGAGATTACACTCAACTACCAATTTTGATGAAAGCACACAGCAATCAAAACGAAATTTTATTCAACAATCAACAACCAAAAAGTTACAACACACTCGCTATTTATAGTAGTTTCACTTGACCCTTAAGTCGTTGCCGACTTAACTCCTCTTAAGTCGTTGTCGACCTAACTGACTCGAGTTACCCTCATAGCGACTTAGACCTAAGTACAACACAGTACAACAACTTTCAATACACGGCCGACCTAACTAGGTACGACCTAAAACACAACCGACTTAAAAACCTAATGACTCAACTTAAGTCGTGTACGACTTAACAACAGCGACTCAAAACACTGCTTAAAAGAAATACCGACTCACAACACTTAAACGACTTAAGGAAACATACAAATACACAACACAACGACTCATCATAAGTCGGGAACGAATTACGACTCAGAATACAACGACTCAAGTTACATCTCCAAACAGCTCCTTCATACGACTTGGACAGGGTCGACTTATCATGGGTCGTAGCTCGCTTGCGGCTTAAAGAAACTCAAGTGTTGCCCCTTCCTTCAGCCATCTTTCCTTAGGTCGTTGTCGACCTAAGTCCTTAGGTCGTTGCCGACCTAAAACCGAAGCTTCCTGCGACTTAAGACCTTCCTCCCCTGGTTGACTCGTGCACGGCTTAAGACTTAAGTCCTTAGGTCATTGCCGACCTAAAACCGAAGCTTCCTGCGACTTAAGACTTAAAAACAAAACTTCCTTAACTCGAGAACGACCCAAGTCTTCCTCCTTAAGTTGTGTACGACTTATCCCCAGAGCTGCATCATCCTCCCCTGGTTGAGAAAAATTCGTCCTCGAATTTGTAAATCCTTCCTCATCAGATTGTCCATCTCCATAATACGGTACGAGATGCTTAACATTGAACACATCAGAAGTGTACACATCCTTCGGCAGCTTCAACTTATAAGCATTTTCGTTAATCCGTTTCACAACTTCTACAGGACCAATTTTTCTAGCTTTCAACTTGTTATAAGCGCCCATTGGAAAACGATCCTTTGTTAACACAGCATATACCAAATCACCTTCATTAAATTCAACACTTCTTCGCTTCATATCTGCAGATCGTTTATACTTCTCATTTGCCTTTTCCAATCGCTCCTGAACGATTTTATGGCATTCAGTCAATCCATCAACAAAATCTACAGCTCGTTTAACCGTCCCCTTTGGTTGTGGCACTACCGCTAAATCCAACGGTCCCTTGGGTAAATTTGAATATACAATCTGAAATGGACTGAATCCCGTACTACGATTCACTGCATGATTATGAGCAAACTCTGCTTGGCATAACTTCATGTCCCAACTCTTCAGATTGTCCTTCACAAGACATCGTAACAAATTTCCCAACGATCTGTTGACAACTTCTGTCTATCCATCTGTTTGCGGATGATAAGCGCTGCTAAAGTTTAACTTCGTTCCAACCATCTTCCACAAACTTAACCAAAAGTGACTCAAGACACGAGTATCCCTATCCGACACAATAGATTCTGGCAATCCATGAAGTCGATAGATCTCCTTGAAAAATAACTGAGCAACATGAACAGCATCCGCCGTCTTCTTACAAGCAACAAAATGTACCATCTTCAAGAAACGATCCACTACAACATATATAGAGTCATTCCCCCTTTGAGTTCTCGGCAATCCCAATACGAAATCCATACTAACATCCACCCAAGGATTTGTAGGAACAGGTAAAGGCGTATACAAACCCGCATTTGTAGCTGTCCCTTTCGAAACTTGACAAACATGACATCTCTGAACAAACCTTTCAATTTCCCTTCTCATTGTCGGCCAATAATAAGAATGAGAAATTAACTGCAATGTTCGATCTCTACCCACATGGCCTTCTTCATGTAGCTCCTTTATAATCTTCATTCTCAAACTACAATCCGGTACACACAATTGATTCCCCTTAAATAAGAAACCATCAATCAGCACAAATTCATCAGAAATTCCCTCCTTGACTTTCTTAACAAATTCCATAAAGCAAGGATCTTCTTCAATCAGTTCTGGCAATAATTCAAACCCTGTCACTTCAACCTTCATCATAGTCAACAAGCGATTCCTTCTGCTCAATGCATCTGCCACACAATTCGTTACCCCAGATTTGTGCTTCACAACAAAAGTAAACAGCTGCAAATAGGCAATCCACGATGCATGTCTCGATGAAATCTTGTCCTACCCTTGCAAATGCTTCAAATCCTCATGATCGGTATAAAGAACAAACTCTTTCTGAAATAGATAATGTCTCCAGTGCTTCACAGCTTGAACAATTGCATAAAACTCAACATCATAAGTGCTATATCTCAACTTAGCTCCAGACAATTTCTCACTGAAATAAGCAACCGGTCTTCCTTTCTGACTCAAAACTCCACCAACCCCAACCTTCGATGCATCAGTATGTAATTCAAACAACAACTGAAAATCCGGTAGAACTAGAATTGGTGTTGTCGTCAATAGTGTCTTGATTTTCTCAAAAGCAACCCCTGCTTCCTCTGACCACTCGAACTTCTTTCCTTTCATGCAATCGGTTACATGTGCCATCACACTACTAAAATGTGGAATGAATCTTCGATAGAAAGATACCAATCCATGAAAACTCCTCACTTCAGTAATAGTCTTGGGCTGTGGCCAACTCCTGACAGCTTCAACTTTACTTTCATCCACTTGAATTCCTTCCTTCGATAGAACATATCCCAGAAACAAAACACTGCCCGTCATAAACACGCACTTCTTTGATGCAGCATAAAATTTCTCCTGTCTTAGAATCAACAGTACTTCACGCAAATGTTGGACATGTTTTTCCATACTCCCACTGTAGATCAAAATATCATCAAAATATACCACCACGAATTTCCCAATGAATGGTCTAAAGATTTGATTCATCACCCGCATGAACGTACTAGGTGCATTTGATAAACCAAATGGCATAACTAACCATTCGTATAGACCCTCCTTGGTTTTAAAAGCAGTCTTCCACTCATCACCTGGTCTAATACGAATTTGATGATATCCGCTCTTCAAATCAATCTTCGAGAATATAGTAGCCCCACTCAACTGATCTAGTAAATCATCCAACCTCGGCATAGGAAATCTGTATCTCACGGTGATCTTGTTTAGAGCTCGACTGTCCGTACACATTCTCCACGAACCATCCTTCTTTGGCACCAATAAAGTAGGCACTGCACAAGGACTCAAGCTCTCCTGAACACGCCCCTGTTCTAACAACTCCTCCACCTGCCTCCTCAGTTCCTCATGCTCCTTAGGACTCATTCTGTAATGTGCCCTGTGTGGTAATACTGTCCCTGGCACAAGATCTATCTGATGTTGAATATCCCGCAACGGTGGTAACTCCGTTGGTAATTCTTCAGGAAACACATCTCTGAATTCTTCCAATACCGGCTTTACTTCCTCTGGGATTTCAACGGATTCAGTAGCTTCACGTCCAATCAACAAAAATACCTCTGGACTCTCTTCTACTTCTTCAATAAATTCCTTCAAAGTCAATAAAGTCTTCAGCTCCTCAATCTCCTCAGACTTGCTCTCTTCTTTGGAACCAAAATGATTTTAACACCTTCAAACATAAAGCTGTAGCTATTGGTCCGACCGTCATGTTGTACTGCTCGATCATACTGCCATGGTCTTTCCAAAAGTAAGTGACAAACATCCATCTCAACTACATCACATCAAATTTCATCTTTATATTTCTTCCCAATAGAAAATGAAACTCGGACTCGCCTGTCCACCCTCACCTCTCCTCCTTTTCTCAACCACGCTAACTTGTAAGGATTAGGATGCTTCTCCGTTTTCAGCTTCAGCTTTCTCACGGCTTCAGTAGAAAGAATATTGTCACAACTTCCTGCATCAATCACAAAATTACAAACCTTTCCCAGAATAGTGCATGTTGACTGAAAGATGTTACTCCTCAACCAACTAGTTTCTTCTTCTTGCTTCGGTATTAACCAAGACCTCCTCATCATTAGATTACATCCTTCATCTCCTGACGCAATATCCTGTTCATCCTCCTCTACTGGACTATAATAACCTTCCCCAACATCCTCTCTTCAACTTCAGCAATCATAGTTCGTTTCTTCGGCTTCGGACATTCATTACTCTTGTGACCCACTTCCTGGCAATTGTAATACTTGAAACTGTTGTTGACCTTCGTCTTTGTAATTTCATTCACAACTGGTTTACTGATAGATTTAGGAACATTAGAGCTTCCACTAACACCCTTCACTTGATTGTTGGAATTAGTAAACACACCACCTCCACGCCTTCCCTGCTTCTCCCAAGCCAACGCTTTCTGATGTGCTTCTGCTACAGATCTAGGATCAAACATATTCACCATATCTTGAATCTGTATCCTCAACCCTTCAACAAATCTAGCAGTCAGCTGTTCTTCCGTCTCCATAATATCATTTCGATCAATCAGTTGATAAAATTCATCAGCATAATCATTAACAGTCTTCGTCTCTTGCCTCAGATTCTGCAACCTTTGATACATAAGTGATTGATAATTGTAAGGTAAAAATGTAGCTTTCATCAGTTTCTTCATCTTCTCCCATGATTCAATCTTCATCTTTCCCATTCTCTCCCTTGTAAGTTTAGTTTGCTGCCACCATGCCAAAGCTCTCCCCCTCAACCTAGTGGCAACCAACTTCACTCTTCTATGCTCAGGAACTTCTTTAAAGTCAAAAATCTCTTCAACATTAGACAACCAATCAAGAAATTTTTCAGCTACCATTCCTCCCTTAAATTCTGGAATTTCCATCTTCATACCCGACTCCCATCGACGATCATCATCTACCTCCCGATATACATTTCGAACTTGGTCTCGATCTTGATAATGAATACTAGCTCTATCACCATTTTCATCATAATCAAATGTATGTCTATATCGATCTCGACCATCAACATCCCTTTGATCACGCATGTCTCTTCTACTATGTCTCTCTTCATCTCTATATGGCTCATTTTCAAACTCTCGTGGAGTTCTCCTCTCTTCATGTCCACAGTCATGGTGATCTCTTCTTGACGAAATTGATGTTTCTCTTCTCTCTCTAAAAGATTGCGGTGATACCCTCCTCGCTTCCGTAACCGATGGCGAAACTCTATTTCCTCCATGGTTCGAGATTGGTGATCTCCTCCTTTGATTTTGATTCAAATCATTCATCAACTTCTCTAACTTTCCAATGCCTTCATCAAATTTCTCATTAATACGTTGTTCCATTTGCTCGGCTTCTTCTCTTCTATACAACGCTTCAACATTTTGATGACGATTAGCTCTTCTTGGCGGCATGATTTCACAATCACAAACGCTTTAACAAACTTCACCAAGGCCCGGCTACTTTTCACAAGTATACACGGCCTGCCTTCAACGAATGCAAATGCAAACTTCAAACTCTTCAAAACTAACTTGTACAACAAGTCACGGCTCCAACTCAACTTGGCTCGGCCTCAATCACTTTAACACAAATCAAATTCAAACAACTTCCACACTTTGATCCAAAATGGAATGGATCGAAAGTTCTCCTCTTGTTGCAACTTCATGATGAACACTTCAAACTCCTCGGCTCCAAGACTCGTGTTAGATATGATTGGCTAAGTCAAGCTCTGATACCAAACTGACGCAGCGGATAATAACAAAACGATATAGATCGATGAAAGTAGCAAACGGTGGATTGAAGATACTAAAATGCCCAAATTCGTTGATCACAAAGATACCGAATTCTAGCTATCTTCGACACGTTGATCGCGCATGATACCGTGAAAGAAGATCTACAATTCTTCAAACGTTGATCAAGCGCACTTGATACCGTGAATTGGCTTCAACAATCGTTGAATCGAGCGCACTCGATTAACCGAAAGTGGAGATAGGAGATTACACTCAACTACCAATTTTGATGAAAGCACACAGCAATCAAAACAAAATTTTATTCAACAATCAACAACCAAAAAGTTACAACACACTCGCTATTTATAGTAGTTTCACTTGACCCTTAAGTCGTTGCCGACTTAACTCCTCTTAAGTCGTTGCCGACCTAACTGACTCGAGTTACCCTCATAGTGACTTAGACCTAAGTACAACACAGTACAACAACTTTCAATACAAGGCCGACCTAACTAGGTACGACCTAAAACACAACCGACTTAAAAACCTAATGACTCAACTTAAGTCGTGTACGACTTAACAACAGCAACTCAAAACACTGCATTAAAAGAAATACGACTCACAACACTTAAATGACTTAAGGAAACATACAAATACACAACACAACGACTCATCATAAGTCGGGAACGACTTACGACTCAGAATACAACGACTCAAGTTACATCTCCAAACAGGTCCTTCATACGACTTGGACATGGTCGACTTATCATGGGTCGTAGCTCACTTGCGGCTTAAAGAAACTCAAGTGTTGCCCCTTCCTTCAGCCATATTTCCTTAGGTCGTTGCCGACCTAAGTCCTTAGGTCGTTGCCGACCTAAAACCGAAGCTTCCTGCGACTTAAGACCTTCCTCCCCTGGTTGACTCGTGCACAGATTAAGACTTAAGTCCTTAGGTCGTTGCCAACCTAAAACCGAAGCTTCCTGCGACTTAAGACTTAAAAACAAAACTTCCTTAACTCGAGAACGACCCAAGTCTTCCTCCTTAAGTTGTGTACGACTTATCCCCTGAGCTGCATCAAATCCGGAGCAGGGCGAATAGCATCGGCTGCAATAACCGGCATTTCAATGCTAGGAAGGGCTCGACTATAGACATCCTATGATTGCAAACTTCCCGGTTCTATAGCTATTGAACTCATTCAAAATCATCATTAAGCGACAATAAACCCATGTTTCCCCATTATAAAATGCGTGAATTTGTTGTGCAGTGTAGTGCTACATACTACTTAGAAATTCAACGAGATTTGGTAGATGTCCAAACAACAAAACTTCGAGATTCAACCGGAGTGACCGTCATCGCTGACCAACCCAACAATGCCATCCATACTTTGGAAATCGATCCAATTTAAAGTTCATCAAATTAGTCAAGTTACAGTTCCATCGACAAGCTTCAAAGGACAGTCAAATATGCATGAAATAGTTAAGTCCAATTGTGCAGGGCAGAAGCTCATCGGGGTCAGATGTTCGATTATGCAATGTTTCATGTCCATCGAAATTTAGACTTGGATCGATCACTAGAAATGCACTTCGTATCGGTCCAGGAACCATCACTTTGTATCGGTTATAGAGCATCATTTAGTATCGATTAACAAATGCCATTTCGTATCGATACAGAATCCCTTACTTCGTATTGATCGCAAATGCCAAAGATTTCATACCGGTCGATCGATCCAAAGGTCCACTAACTATCGATACAAAGCAAGTCTTTCTTCCGATATGAAATTACACTATACCCATGATCGATACGAACTTCCTCCTTCCAACCGTCAATTCCTGATCAATACGAACTCCTCGTCATAGATTGATATGAAAGTATTTTCCCTTCCTTCTCCCATCGATACAAAATCAAGGTCAGGCATCCCATCCATGAATAATTTGTATCCCTCCATGCCTTATCTTCCCTAATTAACATGGAAACCACTCTGACCTTCCTCGACCTTGCTCCGACCATCCATGGCCTTCTCTTCACCAGAATCAGCCACGGATGCATGTGGAAGGACATGAGAATTCAAGTCTCATCATCTTACGTTGATTTTGTTCAATGCTTTACCTAATTTAAGCAGTTAGATGGATTGAATAACTCGAAGACAAAGGCAGTTTTATTTTTTCTTTAACTCAGAGCGATACGAAAGTAGGGCAATAGAAGATGAGAAAGTGAAAAAATTCTAAGTACAAGAGCATTTATATGATTCGACCCTAGGAAAATGACGATTTGTCTCCCAATGCAAGGTGAACGGTTGAAGCGGTCTATAATATAACCGATACGAAGGGCCCTCTTCGTACCCTTCCACCAAATTGATATGAAATAGACAATTCGTATCCAGTGACCAATTGAAACAGTTTTAACATCATCGATATGAAGCTTCCTTCGTATCCATCAACAGCCTATTCAAGATGAAGCAATTTGTATCCATCAAGCTATCGATACGAAACATGGAGCAAAGGCTTGTTCGAACCATTCAAACCCATTAGAGATTCATTGATACGAAATGGAAACTACGTATCCACTGCTTAAAAGCCAATGGAAATTCATAACTATCAATACGAGATATTTTAAAAGGCCAGCTAATTCATATCAATCACCATCGATACGAAGATGATTTTCCAACTTTCAGCATTGTTACAACTCAAATTTCACACCAATCCATGGATCAATACGAAACTCGATTTTTTTTAAAAATCTTGACAATTACTCGTAAACAGCAAACATTGATGGGAGTAAGGTGAACATACAGTTATACGTGATGAAGTAACATTCAATTTTCAAAATTTATAGGAATTAAATGCTCACCTAGTGACAATTACAACAATAAACAACAGATTGTTAGCATTTGACACTCGGTTACAACAATGCACTGTACAACCATTGGCATTCAACATTTCAGTATTTATACTACCGGGAATCAATCAAAGGTTACATCTTTTGATGAAAAAGACAACGACTATTCAACGAATCATATAGAACTTTATAGAATAAGGATAACAGCTTTTCAAATCATGTCATGTTTTCACAAGACGTACTTTAGGGGGAAAATATTATCCTGCCTTTTTGGCAAGGCCGTGACACCAAGAGCTTGATTGAAAACCAAGGACGGTCCGTCCCGAATATTGTTTATACACAGGTTCACTATAGATACTGGCGAAATTGGTCCGAGTCCAGATTAAGCTATAATCGATATGATATGACAAGCGAAGCTATAAAAGCAAAGTTCCAAATTTCAAGTCAATCGGGGTTCGTATGTTCAAGATATCGATCGATCAAAGTCAAGAAGACCAACCTCATTCATATATAGGGAATTTCGTATCCATCAACTCATAAGCTTCTTGTTTGTATACATCCCACAATCACCATTTCGTATCCATTGCGTCGGCCACATTTCATATCCATCGTATCGGTTTCACTTCATATACATCACGTGTATCCATCATTTGATGATGTTTCGTATCGCCTCCACTTATACACATTTTGTATCGACCTATCATTTACATAGTTCGTATCGATCTATCAACAATCGATATGAAATATGCCATCAACGATCGATAGGAAACCACCTACTCTATGATCGATATGAAAAGAGTCAGGCTACATCGATATGAAACGTCTCCAAATATTAATACGAAATGAAACTAATAACATTGATACGAAGTAGCTTCACATCATTGATACGAAGTAGAGCATGGAACATTGTTACAAAAAACATTGCTTGGACCGGTACAAAGAGTAAATTTATGTCGATACGAACAAAGCATGTGAAAGTGGAAGACTCAGTCACTCGGCATGAAAAGTGGATCGATCCTATGATATAGCACCACATCACCTAATCAAACGAGCTAGCATCGACATGAAGCCATCGAATTGTATCCATACGAACTCGGCAGTGTTTCACAAACACAAACTTGGATCGATCATAACTCAAAATTTACAAGTCCAAATGCTATCAAATTTTCACAGGAGCTTGCGTACCATCTCAAGAATGTACTTGATCGGTCTCAGGACAAATGAAGGTATTTTTGATCGATACGAAATGTACACATATCAATTAGGGATCGATCCCAATCTACCTCGAATCGATCACGTTGGCCTTCCCACGTGTGAGGAGAAGTATTTCAAGATCTAAGTCAGATTTTTCCAGCCTACGCCTATAAATAGTAGCATGAAGCTTCAAGAAAATGGACCTTTGACTTCTATGCTGATACCCTATCGGAACCTCCATCGTATCTTGAGTGCACGAGAGTGTATTGTTGCAATCAGTGGTAACCAGTTAGAAAAGTCAATAAAAAAAGAAAACTTTCCATAGTGGACGTAGGCTAAAGCGTTGAACCACTCTAAATTCTTGTATTCTTAGTTTCTATTTTCTATTTTGGCATGTTTGTTAGATTAACCTCCTTTTTCACTTATATTCTTCACTTTAATCTCTTCAAATATGTCCAAAGAGTGTGTGCCCAATTTTGGTACAAACATAAATAGAACCATTTAAATTGAATTTGAAGTAAAATTTGAAACCTTTTTGAATCGAGGCTAATTTAAATTGAAATTTGAATATGAAGTTGACTTGAATTGAAAGTCGAAAAACTGAATTCCTTATGATTTGGAATTGGAACATGAGTTCATATTCTTGTGAAAGAAGAAACAGTTTTAATATAAACTAGTTTAATAAATAAACTATTTTAATAATCAAATTATTTTATTATATACGCTAACTTAATGCTCAAAACTATTTTTAACTATTAAAACTATTTTTTGATATCCAAACTTTTTTAATTATTCAAACTATTTTCATTATTCAAAACTAATTTCAATATTCAAACTGTTTTATAATTGAGAATTATTTAGATTTATATCATTGATTTAAATATAAATGTTTTAATTTGGAAGTGTAACCTATTTTTGAATTCGAAATGATTTGAAGCAAACCTAATATTTCAATACGTAGTAAGATCCATTCTTGAAATTTACAAAACTAACCGGTGTAAAAAATGATGTTTGGTTGTCAAAGAGATCGGGGTCGAATATTGGCACATTCTATATCAATACCGGAACCACTTTAACAACCGTTGTAACGGCCCGCCAATTTATCATTTTGATAAATTGGATTTATTTTTAATTTATGTAAATAAAAGGCTGATAATGCAAATAGCACTGAATTTAAATAATTGATTTAATTAATTTAAATTGAGATTTAATAATTTAATAATTATTTTAATTATCCAAATGTATTATTTTAGGTGATAATAATTCATTTTGAATAGTTATAAAGTGATAATAATGCATTTATAATATTTTTATAAAGATATATATTTAATCGGGAAATATAAGGAAAAAAATTGATATCGCTTTATTGGTATAAAGGCAATTTTTATAAATAATTTTAAATATTAAATTTTATGGTTTTATAATTCGAATGTGGTCATTTTAATCAGTTTTAAATGATAAGGAACTTATTTTTGAATTTTGTTTACAAATATATTTACGTTAATAAATAATTCATAAATGTTACAAATAATCGGTTCTCCAAATTTCAACGATTTAACAAAAAAAATTGTTCGGAGACGTTCGAAGTGTTTTGCACCTACATCTACACACACACACACACACATAGATATATATATATATATATATGTTACGTGCACATGACAACATTCATATATATACGTGAATACATGTAAATACACACACACACCACAAAAATGATTAAATAATTCAAAAGCTTAACCTTTAAGTAACCATAAAGCAACCATCACTTCACAACACCACACCATCACCTCACATCAACCATCACATGGCTTTGGGAGGAGGGGAGCCATATGCTAAGGGCTAGGAGGGGGTGTGGGCTAGGGGCATCTAGGTAATTATACAATTCAATATTTTATCCTAAGGTTTTTCCTATAAATACCACCCCTTTTCTCACAAATTCCTAATACCATTTCACTTCTTCTTCCTCTTCTTTTCAATCTTTTAAAGAGATCTCTAATGGCTTCTTATTTATAATAATAAAATAAGTAAAAGTTAGAGAAAATACCATAAATAAAGGAAGAAAATGATATATACTAGTTTATAATATCAATCCACTTCAAAACTAGTCTGAAACTCCTCCACTTCTCTTTCAAAATCAATGACCACTACCCCACACCACCTTGGCCATAAGCACCATCTCCACCAAGACTTGGCCAAGCTCCTCCTTGGGTTGTAGGCTTGGTTTCATTTGCTTTGGTTAGATCGTAGCGGAGCTATAGCCGATTTTATATTAGCTCGAAGGGAAAATAAAGGTGAAAAATCCTAAACTATTATACTATATGTTGAATGATGATATGATGTTTGCAATTGATGTTTATTATGCTTTGATCATCAAGTTTGAATGTTTTCATGTGAATATTGAATATATATATATATATATATATATATATATATATATATGCAAGTCATGAAAATACACGTTGATAAGCACAAAGGAAATCACCTTCCTTGATTAATGAATGGGTACATATGGAATGTTAAACCTCTTTAAAAATGGCTTAAAATGATTTTGAAATTTTTTATAAACATTTGATAGTGTTTTGGTGAATTTTTAATGAGAATTGAAAATTTAGTCAAAAATAAGCGCGTCTCATAAAGGCAGTTCGCGATTTTACGCCATAAAAGTCCAACAAGTGTAAAAGATGGAATATAGCTTGGAATTCTTCGAGATAAGAATTTTTCAAACTAGTATATCCGTAGTTTTCCAATGAAGAAAGAAAATCAAGATTTTGAGGTATGAGTAAAACAAGCTTTTTGAAAAATCGTGGTTTTGCAGTTCGGAATCGAAGACTAGATTTTTTTTTGAAAATGTTATTCTAAAATTGTTTAAAAATGTATAATAAATCTTATAAATATTTTAAAATGTTTTAAAAATGATTTTAATAATAGAAATGAATTTTCAAGTGATAAAAAGTCGTTTTGATCAACATAGCTTAAAAATCACTTTCCATGGCACTTTTCTACAGCACTATACTATAACATTCGAAATATAGTTTTAAACTTAACAATTCTTTTCCAAATCCTTTATAAAAATTTTCAAATCAATAATTAAGTGTTTTAATAATTATTTGGAAGTTTTTAGTTTATTTGAAAGGAATTTAAATAAACAATTTAAAAAAAGCAATTACGAATTTAGTCATTTAATCTTAGCTCTAAAAGCCGACGAGTAGACTGAATTATTCTATTCATGAGATCCGAATGTGTGATGCTTAAACTAAGGGGATGTTTAGAAACAATCAGTGCCCTGGCTCACCAAGCCTCTTTCTTAGGCAAGGGATAGGTAAGGTCGAAACGTTAGAAACAAATTAAGTGTAAAAAGATATAATTTTCCAAAATTTGAATTAAATATAAATTTAATTTTATAGAGATGACCTTCTTATACTTGGTCTTAAAGCCCAAAGATGGAAATCATGATATATGTGGAATTTGAAAGGTGATTTCACCGTTATACCACCCATAGTATTTGTTGAATATGGGAATTGATATTGAGTAGAATTAGATGATTTTTGTAGATTCTACTCATTTAATATTTACCGGTTTTGGATTAACATCCTATAAACATGGTTACAATTAAATCAAAATTATGAGTTTGAATTTAGAAATATTTGTTAAGATTTAAAGGAAATAATTTAGAGTTAGTTTAATTCCTATACTTAAATTTATTGGTTTGATTTATGGTAAACAATGTCTTGAATAACATTATTCTTGATCCATTTTAAAAGTTACGATTTGGAAAACTTTGTTAAGGTTTAAATAAATGATTTAGAATATTTTCCTAAGAAAAGATGAAATGGTTTGGAATTTAAAAAGGGTTTTATATAATCAGAGGATTTAACAAGAGAGGTTTAATGATTCCATATATACCAAAAAGAATGTTTTAGAAATATATATCTTCAAAAACATTTTGATAAAAAGAACAATCAATGAAACAATGATTCCCAATTTATAGAACCTCTTTTTATCGATGATTAATTCGAAGGAACCGGAATTAGATCCGGAGAAATTCCTATCTGAAGACCACTTTAAACCAATGCATGCATTTGAAAAGTAAAGACATGATAAAGAGAATGAATGAAGACCTCGGGATGAAAGGACTGCTTGTTGATAAATCTGGTTAGCTCCCAAATACTAAAGTAGCAGTGGTCCCTCCATTTATGAAACTCTTTGGTTACAAGAACTTTTCGCTACTAATCCTATGGTTAAATCCCAAAAGGACGTGGTAGGAGGGTGCCTTCGGTTTTGTTCAGTCCCAGAACGAACTTGTATGGACGGATGTCAGACATCACATTCTTAAGATTTCATCGTTGAATTTCATAAATATACATCTATCTAGTGGTGGAGAAGGCAACTTCTCTTAGCTTAATACCCTTCTCTGAGACGTATGAGCTTAGAGGTTGTATGTTTGTAGAAGTCAATATTGATCGATGTAATGGCAGTGTAGCATTCGAAGTATGATGATATGCTAAGTAAAAGGTGATCGTTACCTCAAGCCTCCCACCTGAAAATGGCCAACAGGGTAGATGCGGCAAGGCTATATAGTTCGCAACCATTAGGGTATAATCATCTCCTTCTAGATATATTTCTATGCGCTATAATGTTTGGATTTAAATTATTGTGGATATATGATGTGAGGGCCCTCAGATAGGTCGGTAATGACTGGGGTGATGACATATTCGATACTAAGAGGTAGACCGACCTTGTGTTGGTAAAGGACCATCAGTTGGGCCTCGGTACATTCCTCTAGAGATGTACTACTAGAAGATAGTCCCTTCACCTGGTCATTTGTATGGAAACTCATTCTCCAATAAGAGCCTGTACGATTTTAGATGCTGAAAGCCTTGTATATATGGTGGTATGTTGGAATTTGATATTGTAATAATTTCGACTAAGATGGATAAGTTTACTTGCAAATGTTTTCAAAGATATGTCATCAAAAATAATATCAAGTGATTTTACGTAATAATGATTTGGTTATCATAAGTTAAAAACCCGTTCCGTGTTTATGTGTAGTATGGTCTTATAAGATACCCTTTTGTTTTCAAAACTGTATTTTGGGTTCCCACACCAGTCTCATGACTGACCCAAAGTTTATTTTTCCTTTTGCCTTAAACTCCGGGTGCCCTAGTTTTTTCGGGCGGCCTAGTAGTCAGGTTAAGTTTTGAAGAAATCAGGATGGAACTCGAAGCATGGAGTCAGAAGATTTTTCTAAAGATTTTGGCCTATTTCCACCATACTCTTGAATTGTAGTATTCCGCATTTGTAAGGACGGGAATTTATAACTATCCATTTTTAACTCCAATAAATGTATTTTAATTTCCGTTGTAAAGTTTTTATTGAAATAACATATGTGACATTCTGTTTTATCTTTATTTTTCTTTCTTTTCCTTGAGAATCCGCTTCTCCGACGATTGGATTCACGGCATGCAAATACCGAGGATGTATTAGTGCCGATTTTCATGAGTTGAAGAAATAGGTCCTCACAACTATGTACACGGTGAATGATCCAAAATGAAGTGATTGGATTGGTGACGTTTGCAGGATTTGAAGTAAGAGAATGATGATGGATAGACCCCGACGCTTGTGTTAATTGGAGACAACTAAAACAGGACGACTTGTCCTGACCAATGAGGCTAGCTACCTCTAGCGACATCTGTTCTTCTTATTACTATATTGATTTTTGATTTGATTGGTGCTCCTTGAGTTGATTATGGGATGGTCGTGGTGGGTCGTTAGGGGTTACCACCGGTCAGGAGACTCGAATTAGTAGTATCCTACCTTGGGGATTGCCACACATGCCTTGTCATACTTTTATCATTATACGCGACCACTAAGATTTTGTTTTACTATTGTCGTATCATAGTGCCTCCCTGGCTACCGACGTTACTGGTCATGCTACTAAGGAAAACTGTAAGACAATGCTTAAAATGTGTTAAGGGGAATTAATGTAAAGCCTTAATGTTATTTTAATACTTTACTTTATTGATAGACACAACATGCATAGCGTATCTTACTATATATAGATAGTTTGACGGATCCTTAGGAGATGGATATTCCCATAACATCTCTTAAGTTATTGCACTCACTTTATACACTTGATAGGAGTTGGAAAATCCCATAAACATCTCTGAAGTTATTACACTCATATTTACTCATCATTGATTTAACTTACATAAGAACTTTTAGTTCTAACTCAAGTGTTTTGTCTTTTCATTACGTTCGGGTCAGCCTGAGCATTTCGGTATTTGAAGACATTATCCCTTGAAGATGAAGATGGAGTTTGCTAGACCGTATTTACTGTTATTATTATGCTGCATTATTTTTGTATGTTTGTTGATTGTACTCATGTTATGTTGCAATAATTGAAATCAAATGCATATTGTAAAATAGCCATATGAACTGTTTATTTGATTATTATATTTTGTCATTCCGCTGCGAGTTTCTGTGCATTTTTTCTTCTTTTCTCTTATGTAATGACCCAGAATTTTTGTTAATTAAAATTCATATATTTTATTGATTTTAAATATTAATAAGTGAAATTTATAAGTCGAATAAATTTTATTTCGAATATATAGATTTAATTGCATAATTAAATCGATAATTTAATACTTGGAATTACAGAAATAATTGAAAATTGGGTTAAATATGATTAAAATTGATTTTTAAAATTTTATTTAATCAATTTGAAGTTAGAATGATGTTATAGAACTTTTAAAATCGAATTAAAAGTTAATTTGTGAAAATTGAATATTTTAATATTTAATTGACGAGTTAAAATAGCCATTTTTCAAACAGTCTCGGATTTTGATGAAACTAGTTTCATCGGATCCGTAATGTTATATTATTGTAAGGTTTCAAATTTCGTGTCAATCGGATTTACGGTTTGTCCAGGGCAGGCCAAAACGCGTAGAAATTAGTTTAAATCGATTTAATTTAAATTGATCGTTTATTGCCGTAACTCGCACAGATTATCGAATTAGCTCCCGAAACCTATTCCATTGTGTCCGAAACGTGGGGTAAACCCTAGAAACGCCGGTCACCGCGTGAGATTTGGAGTTCGAAAAATTCGGGATGAATAGTAATTTGGGCAATTTTCTATAAAAGGACTTGTGTTCACTCATTTGCAAACAAAAATTTGGGTTTCATCTCCATGCCCTAGCCGCCAGCCACTATACCAATGGCCAAAATTCATCTATCTTCCCCCCTCAATTACTTCCAATCCACAAACAGTTACAGAAAACTTTCAACTAACAAATCGTAGAGCTTCGCGATGCCTTTCGATCCATACGGTTGTGATTTGATTTAACGTGATGTAGAGGGAGCTTTGTGGCCGAGTACGTGTGCAGTTCATGCACTATTTCCAAGGTAAAGACAAAGCCGAGCTTCATGCTCCTCCGGCTGAAGATAGAGCTTAACTTGGGCTTCGTGTTGGAGGTCTCTGATCAACGTAACGATGCTCATATGGGTTGCGTGTACTAGGGCTTCTTGGCGTGCGTATGGGTTTCTTTCGTATGTTACTGGAGAGGGATCACGTTTGGGAAGGAGCACTTGTGTGCGGCCCAGATCCAACGGCTGAGATGATTTAGGGTATAAAAAAAAGTTGTAAAATTTTATTATATAAATTGTGTAAACTTTAAAAATCGATATCTCTTTGATACGAGGTCGGATTGTGACGAAACGAATTGCGTTGCAATCGTATTCGCGAGCACTACGCAATGGAGCTGATTTGGAGTCGTTTGGGGCTAATTTTAATTTCGGGTAAAATTAAACGCGTGTTTAATTTTATTCGAAATAAAACGCTGGAACCAAATTGAAAGCAAGGTGAGAACTTCTTACTCAATCGAATAGTTTCGATTTAAATTTTAAATAGTTAGATTTAAAATTGATGATTGTATGCCTGGATGATAAATTATTATCTGTTGATGATTGAAATAGACATTATACGCTGTATATTAAGCGGATGTTATTTATTAAAAACATATACCGCGATAATTCCATCTTGATTTGGAATTGGTATAATATATGTACTTGGAGTTGATTTTCCCGCATTATATAGCGGATGAGACCCTATTGCATCGCATAATAGCGGATAATATTTTATAAATCCCATATACCGCGATATTCCGTATTGGAACGGAATTGGTATTGTGCTAACACTGTGTATGCAGGGAAACGGGTTGGAGGGATCCAACTGGATTCCTCGCCAGTATTTATTTGATTACAAATATTGTGATGTTCGTTGATTATCATATCGATATATGATATTTGGATGTCGTGATTGACTATTTGGTGCTGTTGCATCATCGGATCCATTTTTGAAGTTTTAAAATAATGATTTTTATTTTAAAAAGAATTTTAAAGTGATTTTTGAAAGTATACGTTTTATTAAATTTTGAATTGTTAAAATAAATAAACATTATAATTTTATTGTTATAAAAGTTATATTTTTGGAAAATAATACTTAAGTATGATTTTGGAGTTATATAAGTTTTAAATAACATTTTGTAAATTATTAAAAGGATTGGTTTATTTAAATTGAAATTTTTGAATTATTATAAACGGTTTATATAAAAGATTTCTAAGATTAATATTTATAAATTAAAAATATAGGAATTGTGAAACGACTTTTATTAAGTGTTAAAATGAAGTATAAATGGATTTCACAAGTGAATAAAATTTATAGATTTATAAATTATGAAGTTATGAAATGAATAGATTTTGTAAAATAAAAGATTTATAAATAATTAACTTGTAAATCGGATTTTGGGTATAAAGTTGAGTTATAAATTGAATTGATTTATAAAAGGGATTTTTATAATTGAAGTTTTTATAAATAGAAATGGAATTTATAAACATTGTTTATAAATCCGAAATCAATTGAATTTGATAAATTTAATATAGAAGGTTATTAAAGGAGATATATTCGCGATTTCGGATAGCGGATTATCCTTGAAATAAAATGTGTAGAAAATATTGAATTTGGTTAGTGAAGTATATTCACGATTTTGGACAGTGAATATATTATTAAATAAAATGGATATGTTTTGGGAAAATAAATATTATCAAAAGAAGTTAATTGTTTTAACGATGTACTAAATTGTGTTAAACATCGAAACCATAGATTTCAACATTCATTATTGAAATAGACGTTTTCGAGAAACAAGGAAAAGATGGACTATAACACTGTTGTTATAGTAAATGATTTTCGAAAGGAAATGTTTTTGTATAGTATTGGGATTTATATATCTATCTTAATTTCGAATCCCTATACTAGTGATTTTGGGTCGTCGTAACGATGTTTTACGCAACATTCGTTTTGACTCAAATAAATGTGTTTAAGCGCACGTTTTCTTTAAAGAATGAAATATATACTTAATTTCGATTTAAGTATATTGAATATTTTCCAAGTGTTGAAAATAAATGGATTTGTGAATTACTTATTATTAAATAAGTATGAAAATGTTTTCCAATATGAAGTGAATATTTTGAGATTTTATCTTTTAAAGATAAATTGAAAATGAACATTAGAAATTGATTTGGAAATCGTATATTCATAGATATTTTGGAATTGTAAATTCACTATGGAATTTATAAAAAAAAAGGGGAATTTGTTTAAAAATAAATGTTGATTTATTTTTGAAGTGTGGGAATAAATTTACGGATTTGGAACGTAAATATAAAGTAAATCGATAAGGATTTATTTAATTGGTTTAAATGAACCATTTTGAAATGAAACTATATCCCGTGTAGGGAAACGATTTGAAATTTGTTTTCAAAAGTTGTAAAGGTGAAAAGTGATTTGAAAATTTGCTTTCAAATGGTTAAAGTGTGGAAATTATATATCTAGTAAAGATATTTTTGGAAAATAAATAATTTGGAAAATTAATTGGAATCTGGTGATGTTGAGCATACCTATTGATAGTTAAATAACCGACTATCAATATTTACCTTTGAATGGGTATTTGTTGTGATTTGCTTGAATTTGAATGCCACACTTATTTTCAAAATAAGCGCTCACTATTCGGGTTAGCCGGGAAAGGACCTTGGGGTCGTATAACCCATTCCGAATATGTGATACGTCGTTATGGATTGCATTTGATGACCGGTGTTGAAGACCGGATATTTGTGAAAACGGAAGGATTACCGTCGAATGACTCTGCATCGGCCGATCTCCGATATAGAGATTTTATCACCCTTACTGACGGGAAGTCCGGTCGTGATTAGTGAATATCCGGATTGCAAGGGCTTCTTTGGAAGTGCCTTCGGTTCTGTTCGAGCTCAAAACAGACTTGTATGGATTGTATGTCCGACATTACAAATTGAGATATAAAGCCGATTTCTTTCAAATATATTTCTGTTAATGGCGGAGAATTTATTCTCTTAGCTTAACACCCTTCTCTGAGACGTACGAGCTCAGAGGTTATGTAGTTGAAGGTTATTAGTGATATACTCCGAATTTGGTAGTGTTATATGCTAAGTGTTGTTGAGCATTTGTTGAACAAAGCACAACTTTTGTATAAAGCGTGGCTTTGTGGACGAGACTTCCTCGGACCTCACACCCCAAAAATGGTCAAAACAGGAAGGATGCAGCAAGGTTATTAGGGTGGAGCGCCCCTTTAATGTATGTCAATCCTTCTGGATAGAGGCGGTATCATGGTATGGAGCCCAGATACTTAACCTATGTTGTTGCTGCAAATTTATTACTTTGTGTTTGTTGGAATCGAGGATCCTCGGATATAGATCGGTTACGATCGGGGAATGACATATTCGTGTCAGTAGTTACCTAGTTTGAAAGGTAACCCGGCCTTGTGTTGGCAGAGATCCGGTTAGGTTCTCGGGTCGTCTTTCCAGAGGCGTACCCATGTGGCAATGGGAAGTTCCTTGGCCTGACCATTTGTTGGAAATCCAAAGAAATAATATGAACCCTTTACGATTGCGAATCGTATAACCTGCTTCCTCAGGAGGTAGCTATAGCGGGCATAATATAATGGTACATATGCTGGCTAAGATTTATATTCTACTTTTGAAATGTTTTCTACACTATGCACTAATAATAATATCAAAAATGATTTGATTTTGCGTAGTAAGCATCTTTAACTAACATAAGAAGAAATCTCCTCCAAGTCTGCGTTTGCATTGTGTGTGTGGTGGGAGGTCTTATGGTAGTTACATTTTCAAAAAAGCATTGCGAATTGACTTCAAAAAAAAAATTATTATCCTATTGTTTGTTTTTAAAAAGATAAACTGTTTTAAGTCCTCACACCAGTCCCATGACTGACTCGGAGTTTATTGTTTTCCTTCCTAAACTCTGGGTGCCCACCAATTTCTACACGGGTGGTCAAGAGTCGGGTTTATCAGGATTTTCTGGAATTCAGGAGTTGTTGGAGGCAAGCTGGATGGCATGGCGTACTCACTAGTATATAGTATTTCTTTTCTGCTGTTTGTTGTTGTTTGTTGTTGTACACTCTGATGATGTAACGTAATGTAGTGTGATGTAATGCAATAACTGATATAGTTCTTTGTTCAAAGATTATTCATTTATCTATTATATGTTGTTCCGCTGCGATTGTGAGATTTTGATATTGTTCTGTTGTTTCTTTCTGTTCTGTTCTATCTTTTTCTTTCTTCTTCTATCTTCTACTTCTTCTTTAACCATAACGGTACGGTTTTCCGGCATTCGATTATGCGGTAGTTGATACAGTGGACGTATTGATGTCGGTTTTCGAGCGTCGAAAAGTCACACTCGTTACATTTGGTATCAGAGCATATGGTTAAGCGACAACCATGGCTCTGTTGGGTATTACTCATTAGAGATAGAGTCAGTAGTACTCTAGAATGAGTTTGAGTGTAATAATAGCTAAGAGCGCGTATTTGTTAGTGAATATAAAAATGTTTTATATTGTGTTTGCTTATCCGTTGAGCTGTATGTGAATTCTGGTCGGTAGATAGGACGCCATATTATCGATAGGGGTTTCTAAACTCTTAAACGAGATAAACCGACAAAGTATCATTTTAAATTGGATAAATGAAATAATTTTACCTTGATTATATTTTATATATAAAGGAATAATTTTTTAGAATTATTAAAGTGTATATGAATTGATTGTTTGGTTGTTGAAATGGTAAGAATATATAAGTTAATTGAAAGATTGTTTGAATAAGTTAAATAAAAACAACAGCTGTAAAAGAATAAATTGTATAAGCAAATGAATTATAATTATGGAATTATAGTTAAAATGATTTACAATTGCGAAATAATCTTATATATAAGAAGTGAAATTATATAAGTAAAAGATTTATAAATGTGATTTATAATCTAAAAAACAAAATTCCAGAGAAGTGTTTTGAAAGGATTTGATATTTTGGAAAAATTGTTTTGGAGAAATTAAAGCTCTAAACTCTTTTCGGTCGCTGGAAAATAATTCCGATGATGATCGCGACATTATTGGTGTTCATTTCCGGGTTTCCAAAAGAGGAATTGCTGCCAGATTATTTTAAATGAAGGTTGTTTAGAAAATTTGGATTTGGTTTTGAAATTCAAAAGGTAATTTGAATTGATTTCAATTTCAAAAATCGTTTTGAAAAGTTGAAAAGACTCTGGAATCCTGTTTAAAATATTTATGGGAATGATAAATGAGTTGATAACTTATACAATTTGAATTTGATATAATAAATTTAACTTAAAGGATGGAGTTAAATTAAAGGAAGTATAAGTGAATCAATAAAAAATCCAAGTGGTAATTGTTGAATATAAGATGTATAACTTATGAAATGAGAAAATGAAAGTGAAACAAATTGTTAAAAATGGTTAAACAATTTTGTTAAGCAAAATAAATCTTAATTTGAATAAGTAATGAAAATTTGACTTTGGTAAAAGTTAAATAGAATTTACTTTAGAATTGAAATCTGAATTGGATTTATAAGTGGAAAACTTAAGTTAAATTGAAACAAATGATGTTGAAATGGAAGTAACTTAAATGACGTTGAATGAAGTTGATTTTGGTATCGAAGTAAATTAATCAAGTGAAGTGATGAATGTGAATTGAGTTATATAAATGAAATTCAACCCTATTTGTTAAATGAATTAGCAATTGAATTAATGAATGAACTGAATGTAAATCAATTGAGTGTAAATAAATTGATATGAAATAATGAATGTAAGTGTTAATTCATTTAAGCTAATTAAAAGTGTTGGACCAAATTGAACGTAAATTAAATAATTTGGTTATGTTGAATATACATTGGTTGTTATTTGATTGTAAATTAATTTTATATATTTCATTAAGTGTCAATGAAATTGAATTAGCGGAATTAAAAGCTATGTAATTGAATTTAGATTGAAAGTGAACTAATGTGAATTTAATTAGTGAATGGAAACTAATTGAAATTGAATATGAATGAATGTTAGTAAATCCAATGTTAATGAATCAAATGTGATTTAAATTGGAAAACCTATTCATTGAATATTAATGAGAAATGAAAGAATATTGATTTGGTTATGAATTGATTTGGATAGCGTTGATTGTTGGATGTTTATTGGTTGGATAGTTGTTTGATGGTTGCGTTTGTTGATTGAATGCATTGCTATGTTGGCACATGTACTTGTTATGCTGCTATATGATGTATACTGATATTACTTCCATACATGCATGTTTCTCATGGTTTGTTGAGTGTATAGTAGGTGTGGATTGCGCTTGCTTCGCATTTGGAGCTCGCTTTCGTGCTATATTAGCCGTATATACTCGTTAATAAAACATAAGGTACATATCTCGGATTAAATATCGTACTTTTACACTTTTTTCCCTGCGGGATGCCTCATCACTTGATGAGATGTATATTTGTGATATATATACTATCATTTTTTTCGGATCGAGCCGCGCAAAGGAGACTCTGGCGAATTTTTCCGAAAATTTAAGGCGTTAGAATATTTTTGAGAAAATTGAGAAATTTTTGAAAACTAAGTATGATTTGAAAACTTAGTAAAGTTGTTGAAAGAAGTTTAACTATGAATTTTGGGAAAGTTAAACACTTAAGAGATTTGAAAAAAAATCCAATTTGAATGGTTTGTTTTGGAAAGTTAATGGATTCTGTAACTTTTTCTTACTTGGTAATTTCGAGGACGAAATTCTTTTAAGGGGGAAGTTTGTAACGACCCAGAATTTTTGTTAATTAAAATTCATATATTTAATTGATTTTAAATATTAATAAGTGAAATTTATAAGTCGAATAAATTCTATTTCGAATATCTGGATTTAATTGCATAATTAAATCGATAATTTAATACTCGGATATAGATCGGTTACGATCGGGGAATGACATATTCATGTCAGTAGTTACCTAGTTTGAAAGGTAACCCGGCCTTGTGTTGGCAGAGATCCGGTTAGGTTCTCGAGTCGTCTTTCCAGAGGCGTACCCACGTGGCAATGGGAAGTTCCTTGGCCTGACCATTTGTTGGAAATCCAAAGAAACAATACGAACTCTTTACGATTGCAAATTGTATAACCCGCTTCCTCAGGAGGTAGCTATAGCGGGCATAATATAATGGTACCTATGCTGGATAAGATTTATATTCTACTTTCGAAATGTTTTCTACGCTATGCACTAATAATAATATAAAAAATGATTTGATTTTGCGCAGTAAGCATCTTTGACTAACATAAGAAGAAATCTCCTCCAAGTCTGCATTTGCATTGTGTGTGTGGTGGGAGGTCTTATGGTAGTTACATTTTCAAAAAAGCATTGCGAATTGACTTCAAAAAAAAATTATTATCCTGTTGTTTGTTTTTAAAAAGATAAACTGTTTTAAGTTCTCACACCAGTCCCATGACTGAGTCGGAGTTTATTGTTTTCCTTCCTAAACTCTGGGTGCCCACCAATTTCCACACGGGCAGTCAAGAGTCAGGTTTATCAGGATATTCTGGAATTCGGGAGTTGTTGGAGGCAAGCTGGATGGCATGGTGTACTCACTAGTATATAGTATTTCTTTTCCGCTATTTGTTGTTGTTTGTTGTTGTACACTCTGATGATGTAACGTAATGTAGTGTGATGTAATGTAATAACTGATATAGTTCTTTGTCCAAAGATTATTCATTTATCTATTATATGTTGTTCCGTTGCGATTGTGAGATTCTGATATTGTTCTGTTGTTTCTTTCTATTCTGTTCTATCTTTTTCTTTCTTCTTCTATCTTCTAATTCTTCTTTAACCATAACGGTACGGTTTTCCGGCATTCGATTATGCGGCAGTTGATACGGTGGACGTATTGATGTCGGTTTTCGAGCGTCGAAAAGTCGCACTCTTTACATCTTATTTTCTTATTAAACCCCTTTGATAACCTATCTTTGGAGTTATTTGAGTTATAAATGTGTGATTTATTGGCGACTTGAATCATCCAAAAAGGTGGGATGTCACACAAGGTCAAGAATTGGACCTTTGAAATCAGCGATCTGGTCCTCAAATGAATCTTTCCAATCCTTGAAAACTTAGGCCCAACATTGGAAGGTCTGTATGCAATAGAAAAAAATCTTGGAGATGGCACTTTCCAGGCTTGCAATGGTTAACGGGATCTTACTCCTGAGTGCATAGAATAGCGATCATGTGCAACGTTATTTCACTTAGAAATAAATTTGCACATAATTGAATGAAGCCATTTAATAAGACATAATTTGTCATTTTCAATTTTCAATGAATGGCTTTTCGGATCTGTCTTTACATTGCTTAAGAGTTACGAAATGTGACTGATTTGAATGAATATGCATGTGTATAATATAGATGTGCGAGTATCTGAAGATAGCGCCAACCAAACTTCCATGGTCCAGGATCAGACCCTTGAATTTCAATCACTCTTGGTGTCCGGAGATCAAGATCGATATCACCTAATTCTTGCCCTTGATGTGAGGGCAGGAGTACAAGCTAAATCGGTTTGCAAACATGCCCGTTGGATATATTATTTATCGTTGAATTTGGACTTGGAGTAGTGGTGGGACATCAGTTCCGAAATGAGTTTTATAATTCCTTTAATGTACCATATTGACAATCTTATCTTCTCATCGGCCTACATTCAACGTCTTCTTTTGGCCTCACTATGGATTTTAGAATTAGAAATTGAGCCATGCTCCATTCACTGTATTAGATTAGAAGTACCCTATAACCGTGTCAGTTACATATTTATGGAGGTCTTCATATGGAATATAAAATGCATCATACCCCCAAGTTTGGTCGAACACAATATTGGTAGTCTTTTCTCAAAGAAGAGAATGTTGCGTCTTGACTTTTCCATCTATAGTGCCAGGCATGAATGAACCTGCTTTGTTGTAATAGCACCCTTAAATATAATTTGCAGCGATTCCAAATTCAATTTTGTTTCTCTCTTGTACTTCAAAGTAATGCGGTCGAACTCATTAAAAAGAAAGGGAATAAAAATTACAACTAGAACTCGTAAGTAAAAAATTAAATATGATATAAAGATTACCTTCACATGATCGGCCCACCATTGCTCTCTACCACCAATTGTTTGTAGTGACTCGCATTTTTACTTACCGATGAATCAAAAATAATATTGTTTTCAAAACCAAATTATGTCTAAATAGGCTATGACTTCAGGAATCATAAAATTTTGACCTTTTTTACCCTTAGAATAAATTGTAAACGGTTTTGGTCATGAAATATTGTAAGAGTTGTAAATTTTGATAAAAATCAAATTGAGTCTTAAAACCACATCCAAACAAAGATCTGATGGTTTGACTTTTTTCATTGATCATAACAAATTTTTTGCCTTATGATTTGAGAGATATTAAAGTTTTAAGTTTGTCGGTTTAGGAAAAATGGGGGATAATTGGCCTAAGCCTAAAATTAAGCATGTTAACCTATTTTGGGTATTAGCCTAAGTTTGATAGTCACTAATCACTTTTCCACTTCCTAAAAAATTAACCTAACTCCATTAATGTATCTGTCAAAATCCATTAAATCCTACTAAATTAGGCCTAATTAAGCAACTGAGAGTATGATAACAAGGGAATCTTCTAATTACTGATTTAACGGCCTTACGATTCATACTTTTGCTATCCATTTCAAAAAACTTTGATTTTTGCATTTTTAACCGATTCTATAACGATAGGCGAGTAATGTACCACCTTGTAATTTTTTTGTATACTTATATATGTTAAAGACGTGCTTTTGATCTATTTTTAAAAGTTAAAAATATGATTTTGTATTGATCAGAATAAATGATTTATGGATAAAATTAAATGATATTAAATGAATTTTAACATTTGTTTTCATATCATAGTTTATTGTATGAATGCTAGAATAGTATGGATGTTATATTGATTATTTGCTATGATATGATGATTACTTGTTGTTTGTTGATGTGTTTGCATGTTTGAATTGGTTCAAAAATGTGTAGAAGTGAATTCAATATTAAGTGACGTTGATATATAAGCTGTATAGTCTTTGTAGTTATATCGATGCAGGCGAGTTGCATAAAGGTCAATGCATTTAGTGCAAAGTTGGATCAAGTATGAAAAGTGTAGAAAAATGGTTGAGTGTTTAGGAGTATCAATCAACACTGGTCCATATGGGTTGGTAATGATCGATCAACTATGTTATGTTTTTGAGCTTGGGGATCAAAGTTTTAAGGCAAGGCATTGGGCGGTGAGTTGTTTTGAGATTTGGAGTTTCTATTTTGAGGCACGCACGAGGAAACACACCGTTGATCAATCCTTTTAAAAGTGGAAATGCGATGAGGAACTTTAGGTTAATGATGGAAAACGCGATAGAAGCTTTAGGCACGACATTGGGAAGGCACACGAGTTTGGAAGAACCAAAATTTTGGCTAAGCATTGGCCAAGATCATATAACAATGACCCATATGGATTGGTACCAATCAATCTGACCTTACGTCAAATTGAAGAGCATGGCCAACGATTGGGTATGATCTATCATATGCACTAGATGTAGATGGATTGCGATATATAGTCCATTATTGATCGAATTAGTTCACGAGGTTGATGCGAGGTTGACATGGAGCAAACATGAGATTTCTTCGGGGTTATATAGGGCAACTTTGATGAGTTTTAAGGAAACCCAAGAAGTGAAAAGACTTTGACAACTAGATGTTTTGAGTAGTGTAGATCGAGTACTTAAGGTGGAAGTGACAATGGCATATATTAATTGTCTGAGAAGACAAGTTTGGAGTAGCGTCAACTTGTCGAATAGAACATGTTATTTTACTATTTGGGCTTATGTTAAAGGGACAATTGAATAACTTGGAGATGTGATACATGCTCGTAGAGCAAGGGTATATGAGAACACATACCTATGTACTCAAGACCTTAGTGATGGTTTAGCTCGCCATAGTGATGCAAAACCTTAGTGATGGTATTTATTCAAGCATCGACGTAATGGCGATGTTGAGCGACCGCTGATCTTAGTAATGGTCATACGAGTTATCATATATCCAATGACATTTGAGTGAGTAATGCGAGATTAGGTTGATGGTTGCTATGTTTTCCATGATTCCTATGTTTGGTATGATTGTCGTGCATTGAGAAGGATGCCATGTGATGTAAGTACGACTGAGTTAGGTACCACGACACCCTACATTATAGTCAGTGTAATTACCCTTATGATGATAGTATAACATATATTGTATTATATGGTAGGATATGTTAGGTATGATTCTCCATACCATATGTTCCTACTTAACTATACAGTTTTTATATTTGTTTTGAGATTATAGATCGCTCATACTAGCCTTATATTTGAGCCAAGGTTATTTACATTTCTTCTTATATTCTCAAGTATTCTTAAATGAGTAGATTGAGGTAAAAGTTATGAGATAGCGCATGGAGCTATCTATTGGGTGAGTAGGAGGTTAACACTTTTCATATATCTATACTTGGGGTCGTTACAACTATATTGCACCATGGAGTACTATGGAGCTATATTAGCACTTATTATTATTTAGGATAATTTATTTAGAGTTTATTTGATGAGATGTATAAACTCTGTATTTCTTGCTTTGTATAAAATTGATGCACCTTACACATTCTGATTTATTTTAGTTTATTTGGTTATATTACTTTGTTGCATATTTTATATCTATTTGTTTTTATACTCTTGTCTATGCATTGTGAGGTACATGATAGATTGTACTTTGAATTATTGTTACTTCACCCTTGATTGCTTCCATACATTGACCGGATACCATGCAGTAGACTAATTGTGGTATCTAATATGTATTTAGATACATAAGTGTATGGTGGTTGTCACATTTGATATCAAAGATTTGGTTGAGATATCACCTAAGTTGATACTACTTTAGAGATAAGGTAGGAGCTATCGCCTTAGTATGGATCGAGAGATATATAAGAGAGCATACTTGTTACATGTTTTGGTATTCAAAATTACATTATATATATGCACACATATATATAAAATAACATTGCATACATGAGTACAGCTTTATTCATTTTTAAGAGATTGATCATTCTTATTACAACTGATAAGCATGAACATTAGGAATGTGGAAAAGAACTTTGTTTTGGGAGTTGAAGAAGAGCTGGCTAAGAGGCGGTAGTTAATCCAGACTTGTAGATGATGTTCATGACTATGATGAGGAACATGATGCGAAACACCCAAGGAAGAGCTCCTCGTGATGTAGTAGGTGGTGGTTCTCCACTGCAAGTGCTAAGGGCCGATTACCAAACTTAATAAATACTTCATTTATCTTGGAGGGAAATAGTTTTTAGGATCAAGATAAGCTATAGTTGCATAAGACTGGCTAGACATGTGTGAACATATATTTGATGATATAGAGCTAGGTGATGCTCAAAAGAGGAAGGTGTCTTCTAGGAAACTTCAAGGAAGGGCGAAGGGCTGGTCGAATGCCTTTTGGGTTGCTACTCACAAGGACTAATTCATTTGAGAAATATTCAAAGCCTGATTCAAAGAGAAGTTTATCCCTAATGCTTAAAGTCGGTTTTATTTTGGAAGTCTACTGACTTGAAAACAATGTGAGATGTCTGTTTAGAGTACGTTGCTAAGTTTGACATGATTCGAAAACATGTGATGTCATTTATTGATAGTCCTTTAAAAAAATAAGAATTTTATTATGGCTCTAGATGAATATCTCAAAGAGAGGCTAGTGGGCCACACAGACGAAAGCCTCAAGAAAAATTGTGGAGAAGGCTTTAAAACATGAGAATCTCTATCCAAATCCTATGGGTATTTTTTTCAAAAGTGATGTCTAAGTCATAGGTGAGAGGGGGTGTTAAGAGAAAGTGGAACAACAAAGGAAAAAAGTAGTTCCAAGGTTAGGATGGTCAGAAGAAGGGCAAATGAGAGCCTATTTTCTTCAACCGTAAAGAAAAGGGCCGCCTCATAAGAACCTAAAATGTTTGGAAAGGAAATGCTTTAATTGTGAAAAAGGATTATAAGAAGAAATGTCCAAGGCTATGTTTGATTATTCTCTTAATTTTGTTCTGAATTCGTCGAGTACTCATCGTGAAGGATAAGGGAAAAGCATCATTATCAAACGTATGCTTTCTATTATGGTATACATATTCAATTTTCATTAATATCGAGGCATCACACTCCTTTATATCCATTGACCTAGTAGATAGACAAGGATTGAGACCTGCATAGCAGACAAACCTCTAGTTTTGACAAATCCTGTGGGCGATTCAGCCAACTTGAGTATGGTTTGTCATGACATTGTGTTGTCAAATCTTGGTTGTATGTTTTCTTATGATTATTTTGTGCATGGTTTTACCGAGTTTGGCATCATTTTAGGGATGGACCGACTTCAGAGATACAGAGTTATGGTTGATTGTAAAAGATTATTAGTGACGATAGGGATAATGGTTAGTGTAGGCTATAATGGAGTCGCACGGTCAAGGACGTAGCGATGGTTAGCTTTCCATATTCTCTTGAGATATCACACATTGAATTGACATCATTACCTATAGCGAGATAATATCTAGACATATTCGAGGAGGTGATCAGATTACCGCCACATAGGGAGATTGAGTTTAGTATCGATTTGGCAAAGGATATTGGACCTATTGTGTTACGATTGAGTAGGATGGCACCCAAAGAGCAACAAGAACTAAAGGCACAAGCTAATGACCTGTTGAAAGGAGGGTTCATTGGTTGGAGTATTTCGCAGTAGGAAATACTTGTAGTATTCATCATGAAGGCAGATGACTTTTGATACTTTGTGTGGATCATCGTGATTTGAATAAGGAGATGAGAAAGAACAAGTAACCTCTTTTGTATATAGATGACTTGTTTGACCAGCATTATGGTGTGAAGGTGTTTTCTCCATTGGATTTGGTGATGGTTTTCACCAACTGAGGGTGGCAAGGGATAGTGTGCTGATTAATGCGTTTCCTACGCCGTTGGGATTTTATGAGTGGTTGGTTATGCCATTCGAGATAACTAACACACCGACATACTTTATTGACCCTATAACTCCATTTTTCAGAGACTAATGGAATAAGTTTAATCATGTGTTTGTTGATAATATTCTTATCTACCCACGAATGAAAGAAGAATTCAAAACATATTTGAAAGTGGTGCTCGAGGCATTGAAGAAGCACTAATTGAAGGTGAGTTTTCAAAGTGTCACTTCTTAAGGAGAGAAGTAAGGTTCTTAGATAATGATATTTCAAAGCAGGGCATCATTGTGAATGCCAAAGTAGTAGCATTCAAGATTGGGAAAGGTCTAAGAATGCTGGGATGTGAGAAGTTTCCTTGGATTAGTAGGTTACTTCATACAATTTGTAAAGGTTCTATAAGGTAGCATAATAATTGAATGACCTGATGAAGAAGAATCGAACCATTGTATGAGATGTAAGATGTGAAATTGCGTTTGTTATTCTGAATGATAAATTGATGTGTGCACCAGTATTAGTCATTCTAGATTGGATGAGGAGTTGACAGCATACATAGATGCATGTGGTACAGGACTTGGAGCTATGTTGTTGCAGAGAGGTAAGGTTGTCACATGAGTATGCAACTAAAACCACATGAGAAGAAATAGCCAACCAACGATTTGGAGTTGAAAGTTATAGTGTTCGCATTGAAAATATGGAGGCATCACTTGCTAGGACAAAGGTTCAAGTTGTTCGCCAACCGTAAATCATTGAAATACCTCTTCTCATAGAAGAACCTCAACCTTCGAGGCAGTAATTTTTGGAGTTCTTAGCCTCTTATTACTTTGAAATTTCCTATACATCCGGTAAACAAAATGTAGTCGTAGATGCATTGAATACGAGACATGCTAGCTTGGGAGCTACATTCCTAGAGTGAATGTAGTGAGAGTATATAGCTATGTATAATTTTCGACAATGATGTGAGCTAAAGTTAGAGATATTGGCAAGCTTAAGTATTAAACCAACTCTAATAGAGCAGATTGGTACTAGTCAGAGGCAAGATGCTAGACTAATAGAGCTTAACTATTAAACCAACTCTATAGAGAGAATTGGTACTTATACTTTTCATAAACATCAATATTTAATTATAGTGACTTGTGCTTGCTTGAATTTTCTAAAATTAGATACTCAAATGGTGTGAAAATTTCACTTTAGCAATTTTATATACATATGTATATATGTGTGTGTATATATATATATATATATATTAATAATGCTATATATTTTATTTAGGATAACCGCCCTAAAGAAGCTATGGAAAATGATAAATCTTTCGGGAGGATTTCACGGTAATCATGATCTTTGACAAACTTTAATTCTTGGTATATGGGAGCAAGCATTTGCAGGAAGGTTGCTACCTTCTCTCTCAATTCATTGGCACATATCTATGTTGGTTTTTTTCATTAGCATGGTTTATGTCAAATCCGAAAACAATCCTTGTTACCTTGGGATAATGCATGTCGGCATATCCTTTGAAGTGAGCTTAACTTTTATAATTGATTCTTTTAGGATGCACATACCATTATTCATATTCCTAAACACTTTTTATGTAAATTTTGTGTTTAAATTACTTGAAAATTTAAGAGGCCCTAAAGTCACTTTGTAATATATATATATAGTAAATTGATAAGTTCACAATTCTAAATGAGTAGTATAGCATGACAAAATTTGATTTTAATTTTGACATAACATATATTATGTAAGTTTATATTATTTTTGAGCATATTCATTGCAAATTCCAAAGAACTATAATAGTATAAAAATTAATCTTTTTTATTGAATACTAGAGTTGTAATACTAAATATTTAGTACAAAATAATGAGCAAACTATTTTCTAATGTTTTTAACCAAGTTAAAATGTTATTTTGTAGCTAAAACTTGAGCATGTAGATATTTGTTGAGTACTTTCGCTATTTTCTCCAATAAATATTTATAGTTTTTACTTATTATGTGTCATGCATAGGATGTAAATGCTTAGATTGAAATATTTTATTCAATGCAAATGCTTAGATTGTGAAGAATTTATATATACGTGTGACTCTGTTCAAATTAAAACCAAACTTCAAAAAATTCAGAAACAAATATCCAACATAGTATCTCATGTCCACATACCATGCGGTTTGATATATCTAGAAAATGTCATCGCATATCATAGAAATAGTCTTCATAATAAGGATTGGTTACTTGGATGAAGTTGTAGACATGAGCAACTAGATAACAGTTACCATATAATTTGATTATGCTTTATTTCAGTTTATAACATTTATTGAGTTTTAATATCCTTGTGTAGTTGCTAACTTAATTATCATTTTGTAGCTGTTAACTTAATTGAAGGAATGATGCCACTTCAATTGAAGCTAAAATTGATAAATATAGAAAATAAGATGCTGAACAAATATCTAATGCTGAAGCTCGTAAGGTACATGCTTTCCTATAAACTTTAAATCATATTGTTGTATTAGCACTTTTTTTGTTCTTTGACATGGATTATATATCTCATTAGAAACATTCTTAATTGTCGTAATGATATAAGTATGAACTTATAATCTTGTATAAGGTTGGTCAGATTTCTTTCTTATGGTTCTAAATAAAAGGTAGCGGTAATGATAAGGGATGTGTATATGGCAAACTATGGTATTTAGTAAAATAGTATACTGTTAATCCAGTAATAAGTAATGTTGTCGGAATGTGAAAAGAATTGTGACTTATCAAACAAAAAGTGTGTAATGATAATTTTCTAGCTACAAATTTTAAACCAGGTGCAAGATAGGAGGATTGAGTTTATTTCATTTACGTGTACAAACCCTTCTATGACCACGCCACTAGTTGACTTAGATATATTAAAAATATTTTAAACCTATTTAGAATTATCCATTGTATCATACTCAAAGCATTCACTGTCAATTTCTGTTTTAGAGTCCATCAAATTATATAAGCTTGACTTGTTCATGTCATCTTTTTCAACAAAGAGGATCAGCATTCTGTTAGAAATTGATACCCGAATACGGTAACAAGCCATTGGAGAAGCGTCGATGAGGAAGTTGGAAGCCCTAACCCTAGAAGCGGAAGCAAGCTCTAGGATGTTGCTAGAACTGCCGAACCACTATCTTGGTTCGGTGAAAAGCTGGAGCGGTATAGGGGGAGATCGAATGAGATACTTCGTTCGGTGATTGGCTCGGTGTTGTGGCTATGAAGGTCGAACGAATAGTCATTTTGGTGGAGGAGGCGATCTTATTCGATGATGGAGTAGCAATTGTCGGACCAGATTTGTGGTCCGGTCATGATCTCATTCGATGATATTGATTTGGCAGTGGATGAGAAGGAATATGTTTCATCTGGTGATTTTTGGTTTAGTGATTTGGTTTGATGAAAGTTTCCTTTGCTGCTCCATGTGTTTCGTTCGGCATTGAGGACGACTGAACCAAACTGAGATGCAAGACCAAAATGAACATGAGCATACTAGACCAGATTGTGAAGTGTGCTGCCGAACCAGATGAGGTATGCCGAACCAGATGAGGTATGCCGAACCAAACATCAAGACTGCTATATAGCATCTACCCCTCTGTATATTGTGACGCCCCACCTCTATACCCACGCTAGCCAAGAACACTCCGGAGAAGTGCTGTCAACTAGCACGGAGAATAAGGCTGTTGAGGAGCGACCATCCATGTAATTGCTTATCACACGGTGGCTATAAATAATCTTCGGAAACAAACATAGAAATAATCATATCACAAATCAGTCACAGATATCCATATCACAAAGGCGGAAGAAGATATGAATATATAACTAACACATGAAAGTGTACATCAGAGTAGTGGTCAATAAGATCCACGATAATACAAAAGAATAGCAACACGTGCTATACAAAAGAATACAACTATGAGTCTATATCTCAAGTGTATACAACAAAAACTGCTAATCTAAACAGTTAGCCAAAAGTCAGAGTGATGAATCCCTGGGAAGAAGTCAAGCAGAAGCACCTGTAACATCTCGGTCTGATCCGAGTATTATTTAAGAAAATAATAAACGGATCAGTCTAGCTATAAATATCAGATGACATGATATAACATAAAAGATATGGCATAAACATAAACATCCATAACGACATACCACTATAAGTATGTAAATAATGATCAACAGAAGATCAATCAATAAGAGATAATCAATATCACAAGAATCTTCTCAAAGATTCGAAGGGGGCATCATACCCTAAACTTGTACTCATAACAAGTCAATGACATAAATTCCAGAAATCAACACGAGAAATCCAGAAATCATAAAAAGGGAAAGAGGCCTATCACATGACGGTCCGAAGACCATGGGGAGCTACCCCACATGTGTGAGTGGAATCACACAGAATGAGGTCAAGACTAACCAAAAAGCAGAAAGGTATGTGTGAATGGAATCACACAAGTGGTGTCTAGTCTAACCTTGCAATGAAAGAGACATCGCGCAATTGCTAGTCTAATTCATAAAGCGATCATCAAGATCAACGAGAAGTGTCAATTACACTAAGCTAGTAAATATAGAAGTTTAGCTTCATGTCCCATAACCACTTGCTTAACTTAAATATTTACGAACAAACTGTAAATCTTCACTAATAAAATTGTCACAAGAGGTTCAATCGAACAAGTCCAAGAATTAACCGACGAAGTGAACGCAAGCGTTTCATACCACTTGTTTTACTAAGTCGTTTAATTAGATTTCTCATCCGAGTGAGGTAAAGGCTTGTATATACTAATAGATTGGAAAACGGTTTAAGAAAAGAGCTTTGTTATTAAAAATAGAGTTGAAATTGTTTGTTAAAAGAGTTTTGATATTTACTACTAGTATTGAAACCTTTATATTATAAAGTGACAAAACACATAAGCAAGTGTAGAAACAATCAGTCACAAAGATCGCATACGGAGATGCGAATAAAATCCAAGGAAATCAGCTCAATATTTTTCAGATAAGATCCCCTACGGAGGGGGGGTCCAGGGGGGGTGGCAACCCCCCAAGGTGGGGGTGCGGGGCAGCGCCCCGACCAAAACGGTACGACCTAGTGAAGACAAAATGAGGTCTAACGACCTAAGGGGAATAGGGTCGAGCGACCTATAAAACTCGCGACCTAAAAGTTAGCAAGGTCGAACGACCTATAGAGGCATAGGGTGCAGCGACCTAAAACATCGCGACCTAGTGACCTAACGGTTTAAGGGTCTTGCGACCTAACTGGAAACAAGGTCCAAACGACCTAACGACTTAAAGTGAAACCTGGCTGAGCGATATAAGGTCGGAGACGACCTACGACTTAACTCCGTGTGAGCGACCTACGACCTATGGTTGCTACGACCTAACGAGTTCCAATAGTGAAGGCTTAAGGTCTAACGACCTAAGGGGTACGACCTAAGGTCTTACGACCTAAGGTGTTGAGGTTGGACGACCTAACCAAATCGCATAGGCCATACGAGCTAAGGCCTAACGACCTAACTCCGAACGAGCTATACGCGAGTGACCTAGGGCGCTAACTCGCAAACAACCTAACGTTAACTCGCGAACGACCTAACTCCAGACGTGCCTTTTCAACGCGTGCGAGCTGAAGACCTGCCGACCTACGACCTAACTCCAAGCGACCTAAGTCCTAGGTCGTGAGCGACCTAACTGCGAGTGAGCAAAAATGGCCAGAGCCAAAGCAGAGCGACCTAACGTCCATACGACCTACGACCTAAGGTCCTGAGCGACCTAACTCCGAAAACACGAAAATGGCCAGAACGACCTAGGGGTTAACTCGTACGCGACCTACGACCTAAGGTCCACACGACCTAACTCCGAGCGAGCTAAAAATGGCCAGAACGACCTAAATGCAGAAATTTCTCCCAAACACCAAAAATCGAAGTTTTTCGCCAATCCAATCCAAACCAAAAGCAAATATGCATGCTAAAGTGATAGGGAATCATTCCCAACAGTCCAATATAGTTATAGACTAGAATTGTGAGATAAAAATCTCACCTTTGCACTAAAATTTATGAAGATGAAGCTTGAAAGCAAGGAGAAGCAATCCAAAGCTTGAATCCAATATCTTCTACTTGAATTTGGAGTTGAATGATGGAGTTGCAATTGAATTTGAGCTTGGAGTTTTAATTTCCCATTCTCTTCACCATTAATGCTAAAGCTTGAGTTAGTTAGGAAATTTATGAAGAGTGAGGAGAAGAGGGTTGGAACATGGGCTTAATAGGCTAAACTAACCCAAAGTCCAAAGCGGGAAAAGTTAGTGAAATTTCACTAACTCCAAACCTATCGATTTTTATACTTAAAAAGTTGTAAACGACATTTCGAACTCAATGGAAGTGGTCTCGAGTCCTAATTTGACCGTTTGCAAAAAGTAGTTTTTCGGACCAAAATCCGATTAACGATTTAATATTTAAATAAAAATATTTAAATGTAAACTCGATAAATATGCGGGTTGTTACATATATCTTCACTCTATAAATAGTGAGCTTCTGGACAACAATAGCAGCCATCCTAGAAAGCTAAAACTTTGCATAATTTTGTCTGTATTGTTAATTCTTCTTGTGTATAACCTCCAAAAGTGAATCAGTCTTGTAATTCTGATCTTGCGGTTATTAATAAAATCTCCTCTCCCCCCGAGTAGACGTACACTGCCTCAAGGTAGTGGAACCACTATAAATACTGGTGTTATTTATTTTTCTGCATTGCATAGATCTATGACTGTTGTACTGGTGTTTATCTCTGTTTGTTTCGTCTCACTACAATCACGATCTGGTTGCTTTCTACTGCATCGGGTTTTTTATTCCCTTAAATAGATCATCTAGAGAGATTTTCCCCAACAGTCTGGTATCATAGCTACAAGGTTGATTGAGGAGTGCTAGACGCTATAGTAGGAAATGAAGTGACTCCAGTTGTTACAAGACCCTATACTAGAGGGATGTATATCACGTCAGGATCATAGTTGGTAATTGGGAAATGGAATAGGGGTAAAGACTTCGAGAAGTGGCAATGGAGGATGAAGGCTATTCTAATAAGGAATGAAGTCTATCCGGTAGTGTTTGCTCCTAAGGAGTTGACATCTCAGTCGCGGAAAGGAAGAAGATAGGGAAATGGGCTTTTACTACTTTATAACTAGCTATGGGAAAGAATGTTATCTCAGAGATTAGCAGTGAAACCACTACTAGGGGAATTGGACCAAGCTAGAAAATCTCTGCTTAAAGAAATCTTTGACTAACCTTCTAGTATTAATGAAGATATTTTTCACATTGCGGAAAGAGAGGGTACTTCAATGAAGGAACATCTTAATTTCTTTGATGATCTCATGATGAAGATGAAAACTGTTGACTTGAAGATGGATGAGGAGCAAATGGCAATGATTCTTTTGTGTTCTCTTCCGTAGGACACACAAGTTTCGCTAGTAGCCTTTCCTTCGCTAGAGACACTATAACAGTGGAAGATGTGAAGTCAGGCATTCTGTCTGAGGGCTTGAGAGATCAGATAAGTGAAGAAAGTAGAGGTGGAAGTAGTAGTCATGAACAGTTTGTTGAAAAAGGTAGAGATGAAAAGAAGAATTGGCACTCTAGAGGACGTTCCAAGTCCAGGAAGCCCAAAAATAGTAGGAGAGGAAAGTCTAAGGACGGAAAGTGTTTTATCTACAAGAAACCTGGTTATTGGAAAAAGGGTTGTCCAGATTTGAAGAAGAAGGAAGAAGATGGATCTTTATCATTTGTGATGGAGAAGTCTCTATTTGACGATGTATAGTCTGTAGTAGTATCGGATGTCTCAAACCATTAGGTGCTGAACTCGGGGGCATCTTTCCATATGATGCATAATAAAGATTAATTCGGTTCTTTCGTTGGACGAGAGGGGAGTTCTATTCTTATGGCTAATGATGCTAGTAGTAGAGTAAAGGGTAAAGGTATAGTGAGGATCAGGATGTTTAACAGGGTGATACGCACTTTGACATGCGTTTGGTATGTTCTTGGTCTTCGGAAGTCCTTAATTTCTTTAGGACAATTGGCATCTTTGGGATGCAAGGTAACTATCGAGAAGGATAGTCTGAAGGTTTCGAGAGGTGCACTAGCTCTTATGAAATGAGATGTGTTTTGAAATTTGTATTTGCTCAAATGAACCGCAGTCCTTGGAGAGTCGTGTTTTGGAGAAGATAGTTTTCATGCATTGGATGCCACAAAGCTTTGGCATCTCAGGTTGGGTCATATTTCATAGAAGGGCTTATAGTTGCTTCAAAGACGGAAGAGAATCAAAGGAGAAAGCTTTGACAAGATGGACTTTTGCCAGGAGTGTGTGCTAGGCAAGCAAACCAAAGTATCTTTTGGAGTTGGACTCCATAGATCGAGGCGAGTACTTGAGTACGTGCATACAAATGTCTAGGGACCAGTTGCTACTCCTTCTCTTGGAGGAGAAAATTATTTTATCTCTTTCATTGATGACTTTTCTCAAAAAGTATGGGTGTATGTGATGAATTTCAAATCAAAGAGTTTAGAGAAGTTCAAAGACTGGAAAGCGCTTGTTGAGAACCAATTTGGTTCTAGGCTGAAGATGCTAAGATCTGATAATGGTGGTGAATTTGTCTCTAAGGAGTTCCTGAACTTTTTTAGACAGCATGGCATTCAAAGACATTTCACTACACCCGACGATCCACGATCCAATGGGGTTGAAGAAAGGATGAACAGGACTCTACTGGAGAAGGCTCGTTGCTTGAGATTGACGGCAGGCTTGTCTAGAGGCTTTTGGGCTGAGGCATTATCAATTTTGGCACGTACCATAAACCAATTCCATGCTCAGCCATAGATGGAAAGATTCCAGAGGAAATGTGGAGAGGTAAAGCAGTGTATCATTTTTACTTCCGAATTTTTGGTTGTCCTGTGCACGTTCACCATACAGGTGATGACAAGTTGGAGGCTAGAGCATACAGGGGCATACTAATGGGATACACCTATGGTATCAAAGGGTATCGAATTTGGAACCCTATTGCTTGGAAGATTGTTCATTCTAAACATGTTACTTTTGATGAGTCTACTATGTTCAATCCGAAGGAGAAGCTACCTACCACATCAGAAGATTCTGATAGGCTTAATGAGATGGAGGAAGTTCCTATGTTCCAGCCAAATAGTAGAGTTGTTGTTGATGTTGTTGAGGAAAACGCAGATGATGAAACATCGTAGGATTGTTCATGGGTACCTTCTAGCAGTGCTGGTGATGTGCATGAATCTAGAGAAAATTCAGTTCAAGGTGGAGCTGAATGAAGTTTAAGCAAAGCAGTACTTATCCGGGTCAGTCGTAGGACTATTAGGTTGCCCGAAAGGTATGGTGATTGGCAGTTTGCGAACCTTATCCTTGATGATTAGTTTGATTATGCCCTGCATTTGGTTCTTGAGGAGCCGCTTGACCTTGATGAAGCTTTGAAGTCATGTGACAGTTCAAAGTGGATGTGTGCTATGGAAGAGGAGTTAGAGTCATTAAAGAAGAATAAGACTTGGGATTTGGTGCCACCTCCTCAAGGAAGCCGAGCCATGGGTTGCAAATGGGTGTTCAAGGTGAATGATGATGGGAGATACAAGGTTAGACTAGTTGTTAAAGGGTTTTCAAAAAGAAAGGATTGGAGTATGATGAGATATTCTCTCCAATAGTGAGGCATACGTCTATTTGCATTTTGCTCGCTATCGTCGCAGCTTATGACTTTGAGCTGGAGCAACTGGACGTGAAAACCGCTTTATTGCATTGAAACTTAGATGAGACCATCTACATGAAGCAGCCAAAAGGATTTGATATAAATGGGAAAGAAAATTGGATTTGCAAATTGAAGAAGTCATTGTACGGACTTAAGCAGTTGCTTAGACAATGGTACAAGAGATTTGACTCTTTTATGTTTTCACTTGGTTTTGATCGTAGCATCAAAGACGCTTGTGTATACTTTAAGCATTTAAAGAATGATAGATGGGTGTACCTACTCTTGTACGTGGATGATATGTTGATTGCTTCCGTGGATAAAGCTGAAACCGATAGTTTGAAGATAAAGCTAAAAGCGGAATTTGAAATGAAGGATCTTGGAGAAGCAAAGAAAATTTTGGGTATGGAAATTCAAAGGGATAGAAAGCTAGGACTTTTGAGCCTCACTTAAAAGGAGTACATTCGAAAGATGCTTGCTCGGTTTAGCATGGAAGAGGCAAAGGCAATCAGCACACCCATGCCTTTGCACATACAGCTTTCTGGTAAAGGCTCTCCGATCTCGGAAAAGGATAAGGCTTACATGATGAAGGTCCCACATGCGAGTGCAGTTGGTAGCTTGATGTATGCCATGGTCTGCACTATTCCTAACATTGCATAAGCGGTTGGATTAGTGAGTAGGTTCATGGAAAATCCAGGAAAGATGCATTGGGAAGCAGTGGAGTGTATCTTCAGATACCTTAGAGAAACTCCAAAACATAGACTTGTCTTTGGTGGCAGAGGAAGAGAATTCAGCTCGGTTGGATTTTTTGATTTTGACTATGCCAATGATAGAGATTGAGGGAAGTCAACCTCCGATATGTGTTCACCATGGGTGGGATAGCGATCAGTTAGAGAGCGAGGTTGCAGACGATTGTGGCTTTGTCTACTACAAAAGCAAAGCTCATACTACAGTTGAAGCAGTTAAGGAGGCGCTTTATTTGAGGCGACTGTTGTGTGATTTGGGCATCGTATATGAAGGCGTGGATGTGTACTATGAAATTCAGAGTGCAATTCATTTAGCTGAAATCTGGCATTCGGCTCGAGGACGAAGCATATTGAGGTGAGAGAGTCGTTTCTTGTCTCGACGAGTGAAGAGAAGCTAGTCCATCTTCAGAAAGTTCACACAAAGGAGAATGTAGCAAACATTTTTATCAAATTGTTGCATATTGCTAAGTTCGAGTATTGCTTGGACTTAATTCGCTTAATGAAGTGCTAGGTGCCACGGGGTGGCACGGAGGAGAGTTGACATGGTTCGTAGAGACGTTTGTTTTCATGGTGGAGATTGATAGGTTCTACACTGGGTACTTCGAACACTTTGTTCACGAGCGGTGGCCTTGCTGGAGTTCATTGATAGAGTGTAATGGGTGATGGAATTGTCGAAGCTCATTGGGTAAGTATCCACTTCTTGGAACATAGTGGTGTAAATGGAGTTGGAAGGGTTGTATGGAATTTTGTATCAAGGTGGAGATTGTCAAAAATTGATACCTGAATTCGGGAAGAAGACATTGGAGAAGCGACAATGAGGAAGGAGGAATCCCTAAACCTAGAAGCAGAAGCAAGCTCTAGGAAGATTCTAGAATTGTCGAACCACTATTTTGGTTCGATGGAGCTGGAGCGGTGTAGGGTGGAGACCAAATGAGATACTTCGTTCTGTAATTGGCTTGGTGTTGTGGCTATGAAGGCCGAACGAGTAATCTTATTCGGTGGAGGAGGCGATCTTATTCGATGGTGGAGTAACAATTCCCGGACCAAATTTGTGGTCCGGTCATGATCCCCTTCGGTGATAATGATTCGGTAGTGGATGAGAAGGAATATGTTTCATCCGGTGATTTTTGGTTTGGTGATTTGTTTCGGTGAAAATTTCCTTTGTCGCTCCATGTGTTTCGTTTGGCAAAGAGGAGGACCGAACCAAACTGAAAGCCATACCAAAATGAACATGTACATACCAGACCAAATTGTGAAGTGTGTTGTCGAACCAGATGAGGTATGCCGAACCAAACTCTCCTCATATCTTCACTCTATAAATACTAGAGCTTCTGGACAATAATGGCAGCCATCCGAGAGAGTTAAAACTCTGCGTAATTTTGTCTCTATTGTTAATTCTTCTTATGTATAGCCTCCAAAAGTGAATCAATCTTGTAACTCTAATCTTTCAGTGATTAATAAAATCTCCTCTCTCACCAACTGGACATACATTGCCTCGTGGTAGTGTAACTACTATAAATGCTGGTGTTATTTATTTTTTTGCATTGCATAGATCTGTGACTATCTATACTGATGTTTATCTCTGTTTATTTCATCTCACACAATCTTGATCCATTTGTTTTCCGCTACGTTTGGTTTTTTATTCCCTTAGACTGATCATCCAAAGGGATTTTCCCTAACACATTCAACTCCACATTGGAATATCCATAAAGGTTCTTTACATCATTCCAAATATCCAAAGATATTGACTTATGCCTACCCACATAATGCTTGAGTTCACTTCTAAGACTACTTAAAGGTTGAAACATAACATAAACTCAACATTAGAAGAACCTCAACATAAAATTTTAGCCAAAGAAAAGGAAAAAAAACCCTGAGCACTGCATTCAAAAGCAAGGTGAAAGAAAGCAGCAGTTACTACTTGAAGTGCCAAATCCCCTCTAATGATTTACTAGATACTAACTCCAATGCTAATGTGCTTATGTAGGTTGGCGGTAACTTTGAGGTATGTGCATTTATAGACAGTGATGTCGTTGCCTTCTCTAATTACATTATATATATGAAAAAGCCTTTATTTTCAAAAAAAATCTTAATACTACTAAATTATTCATATAAATGTTTGGTGCTCTTGATATTATTACTTCCATCAGTCATGATATTTTGGTCATGTGCAACATTATCATGAAAGAAAATACTTTTCTTTTAACTATATTTGTTGATGTATCATATGTAGAGTGCAAAAATGTACATTAGGTTTTTGTTTAGCTGAAATATGAAGTATATTAGTTCATTTAAATCTATTGTTCCATAATTCTTAAATAACTTCAAGTTAGATTTGTTATTCTGAATTTGTATAGGATCACTAACTTTTAAATTTCTTTGTTATAGGTAATCGAAGATTTTTGATGCAAAAACGTACAACATGGTAGATTTTTAGGTGTCTGAAGCTCATTTTGGCGTAGCAAGCACATGAAAAAAATTTGTTGCATATTTTGTCCTTATTATTTTTGGTGCAAACTTTCTTTCTAAATATTATGCCTTTATTTATAGATGTTGTATAAAGTTGGTATATAGATATTACCTTTGTTTATAAATTTATGAAAACTTTGTTTATGAATATCGTGTTCAATGTAGTTTACGAAAATGATTAATAGTTATGTTTTTTATATGATAGTCTTTTAGTTTAATTTGTATATGTTATGTATATTATCCAATTGAAATATAATAAAATGTTGTTTAATGATGTGTGTACATAAATATTGCAATAGTATAAAATGGTATGAGTGCTGTAAAAATCATAGTAATAAACGATAGCTTTTAATCCGCGCTGTCAATATTTTGAAAAGTTAATGCATACTATTATTACGACACACATAATAAAATGCTATGAAAAGTTAATAACAGTGTTTATCAACTGCCGATGTAAAACACAATATACATTTTTGATAGGAAATAGTAAACGCCATGAAAAATTAATTGAAAAGGTAAAACACAAATGTATATACTTTAGACTGCAAATTATTAACGTTGTAAAAATTCAAAATTGCAACCAAAGCAGACGCTATAGAAAATTATTAAAAACACAAAAAGAATGATGTTGAAACATTTTATTAACAGCGTTTATTTCTTGCTGTTAGAAATTTGGTATCTACGACAACATGTCGTTATACAACGTTTCTAACAATGTTGTTTTAACCTATTACAACATTTTTTGAACGCTGTTAAAAAATGTTTTTGGTGATTGTGTCTGAGGATAAGATGCAGTATAGACTCGATCGAGATGATTGGCTCTGTAAGGATGAGAGATTGTATGCACCTGATATAGATGTGCTTAGAGCCGAGGTGCTACGAGAGTGTCAAAATGACTCAATATCGAGCTATTTGGACAATGCATTTAAGAAATAATTTATCTTTTCAAAATTTTCCAATATCTGGAAAAGGTTAAAAAAATGTAAAATAATAATATCTAAGGTTTTATATATTATTTTCAACATTTTTTATTTTTCTTATCAATGAACATATCTTCTTACTTGTATGACTTAGATGTCTTGTATTTCTCGAAAAAATGATTCAGTTGATGGAATTTGGTATGATATATAAGTGATCGATGAGATTTATATTCAAATATTTCTTCTTAGAATGAGTGTCGCCTAAATTTTCATAAATAGTAAGAGGAATCCATTCTCTCTTTTCTATCGAAGTTCCACACCATGACTCAAACCATACCTTGAGGAGAAGGTAGCTGAAAGAGAGCTTCCTCAAGAGATATTGTGCATCCAATGCCTTTCTTAGTGGAAAAAACCACCGACAATTTCTGACAAGTCTTTCACCGTTTAGCAGGTAAGTTAGTATACAAGAAAGATTTTTTTGATCGATTTTCTTACTGGTTCTATTTTATTACAAATTTATATATTTTGGGAACTTATAGGAATGTATTCCTATTTATAGGCTTTTGGTTCACATGACCAATTGCAACAAGTGCTTGTCAAAAAGCTTTTGTAACCAATCGTGATCATTCGAAGTTGAATATCCATCTCAGTGGCAATAAAACATATAAGGTCATGAAGTAGACATTTTATTGGGAAGAGATGAAGAAGGACGTCATAAATTCATTTCAAAGTGTATGAATTGTCGGTTAGTGAAAGCAGACCAGAAGAAACACCAAGTAGTTTGCTACAATCGCTTGAGATTCTACAGTGGAAATGATAGAAGATATCAATGGATTTCATTGATATATTGCTGAGGATAAGAGGTAGGTACGAGAATATTTGTGCCATGGTCTATAGGTTGATGGAGAGTGCTAAATTCATAACTTTAAAGTCCAACAGAATGACATTAAAAGTGGTTGGGTTGTTTTTGAAATGGATTATATGACTCCAGGGTGTATCAAAGAGTATTGTGAGTGATCAAAACTCATTATTCACAAGTGATTTTTTTAAAGAGATTATAAGATGTGCTATGGATGGAGCTACATTTGAGAATAACTTATCTGCCATAAATTAACAGTTAAACTGAGATAGTGAATCATATATTAGAGATCTCATGCGAGCTTGCGTACTTGACTTTAAAGGCTGTTGGATGATTATTTGCATTTAGTGGATTTCACATACAATAATAGTTATTAGTTGAATATTAGAATGGCACGGTTCGAGGCATTATACGAACGACCATGCAACGACCATTTATGCTGATGGGAAGTGCATGAGAAACTAAAACTTAGTCCAAACATGATTAAGGAGACTTCGTGGAAGGTTGAGATCATTTGACAATGAATGAAAGTTGCACATGATAGACAAAAGAGTTATGCTGATAAGAGATGCCATGATCTTGAATTCTCCATTTACAATTTGGTGTTTATCAGAATTTCTCCATTGAAGAATATAATTTGGTTCGTAATGAGGGAAGTTGGCATCAAGAATTGTAAGGCCTTTTCAATACTCGATAGGATTGGAAACTTTTCATATACAGTTTGCGTACCTTAAAAGGTGGCAATGGATGGTGTACACAAAGCATTCCATTTTTCTCATCTTAAGAAATTTGTTTTGCAAGGCTCGAGCACGATTGTGGCTTTGGATTAACTGGATGGGATCAAAGTTAAACCTAAAGCATCGAGACCTCAAAAGCCTATTCATGTATTCAAGAAGAGTAAGTAGCTTAGGAGGAAGTTGGTAAAGTTGGTAAAGATTTAATGGAGTGAAAACGAGGGCAATAGCATTTGGAAGACATAGTAAGGCATGATGACCACTTATCCAGAGCTCTTACTCAGTTATATTCTACTATTATCGTTAGCCTCAACATTTGGTATTTTACATTGCTTAGATAGTACCTTGTGTGCTAGGGTATTAGCATGCATTTCTTGGTTTCTTATTTGCATGATTGATTGTTGCTATGTTTGTTTGGTAGACATGCTCGGCATAGATATTGTTTTGGTTATATTTTTTTAAGTGGAATTTCTGGGCAAAATTCATAAGAGGGAAGAGAGAATGTAGCGACCCATAATTTTACATATCAGCATATCGTAAAAATATTATTTTCACAAACAAATTGGGTCCAATAGGTTATAACTTTAAGGAATGTTAAGATTTGACATTCTTAATCCTTAAAATAAATTGTTGACATTTTTGACCCTGAAATCTTGTAAGAGTTATAACTTTCGACAAAGCCGAACTGGGTACCTAAACTACTTCCAAATGAAATATTTATGGCATGCCTTTCCATAAAGTGGTCATAATAGGTTTTTGGCTTTGCAGTTTGGGAGATATTGTAGTTTTAAGTTTGATGGTTTTTAGGTATATTAGTTGGTAATTGGCCCGAAACCCAAAATTAGGTCCGTTGACTAATTTTGGGGTTAGGGTTAACTGCAGCATAAGAGACAACCATTAATCATTTTTCCACTTCCAAAAAACTTATTCTAACCTCCATTAGTCCATCTCCTGTCAAAACTCCCTCAAATCCATACTAAATTAGGCCTAATCGAACAATTAAGGGTAGTTATCAAGGGGATTGGCAAGGGAATCTTCTAATTACTAATTTGGGTGCTTTGGGATCCGTGCTTTTGCTGTCCATTTAGATCAACAATGATTTTCGTATTTACTCGATTCTATATTTATATTTGAGTTATTTATCATCTCACAATCTTTTTATATACTTATATATGTTAAAACATTCTTTTGATCTATTTTTAAAAATAAAAAAATTATATTGGACTGCTTTGATTTTATAAATGATTTATGGATGAAATGAATAATTTTAAATGGGTTTTAACATGTGTTTTGATACCATAGTTGATGATATGAATGTTAAAATAAGATATTGGTGTTATATTGATTTTGTTATGATATGATGCTTGTTTTGTTCATGTAATGTGTTTACTTGTTTGAATTGGCTGAAAAACATTTAAGAAGTGAATTGACGATGTAATGACTTCGATATATTGACTCTATAGCGTTTAGATTCATATCAATGCAAACAACTTGCACAAAGGATGAAGCATTTAGATCATAAATGGATCAAGTTAGAAAAATGGGTAAGTGTCAAGGAGTGCCAATCGATACTAACCCATATGGGTCGACATCGATCAATCGACACATTTACGTGTCGCATTATAGCTTCGGGCCCGGAGTTCTAAACTAAGGCGATTGGATGGTGAGTTATTTCAATGATTTGAAGTTTCTACTTCAAGGCACGTGTGAGGAAATCCACCACTAATCGATCCTGAGATGTAAAAGTGGAAATATGATGAGAAACTTTAGGGTAAATGGAGGAAAACATGGCAGAAGCTTCGAGAACAATGTGGGGAAGGCACACAAGTTTGAAAGAACCAAAATTTTAGCTAAGTTTTAGCTAAGTTCGTTTGGTACCGATCCATATGGTTAGTACCGACTGATTTGACCTTGTATGAGATCAAAGAGCGTGGCCAAGGGAATGGTATCATCGATCGCACATGTTAGATGTTGATGGTATGCAAGATATAGTCCACCACATATCCATCTGGTTCATGGGGTCGACGCGAGGTAAACGTGAGGCAAACAGAAGATGGACACGGGGCAACTTAAGGTAGGCACGAGACTACTTTGGGATAGATGCATGACTTCTTCGGGGTTGACATGAAGCAACTTTGATGAATTTAGAGGAAACCAAAGAAGTAATATGTTTGATGACTCGATGTTTTGAGTAGTATAAAATATAGACCAAATACTTTAGCTGAGAAGTGACTATGACATCTAGTGGTCGTCCGAGAAGACAAATTCAGAGTAGTGTCGAATTACGGAATAAGCGAGTTCTACTACTGGGACGCGTGTCAAAGGGATCGTTGGATAATTCAGAGATGTGATGCATGCTCGAAGTGTAGGGCCATGTGAGAATGCTCACTTTTGTACCCTAGACCTTGGTGTTGGCAAAACCTTAGTAATGATATTTATTTGAGTACCGACATAATTACAATGTTGAGTGGCCAGTGACCTTAGTGAGGGTCGTATGAGTTACCATATATCCAACAAAATTTGAGTGAGTGATGTGAGATTTTGTTGATAGCTACTAAGTTTTCAATGATTATTATGTTTGCTATGATTGTCATGTTTTGAAATGGATCGTGTGATATGGGTACTACTGAGTTAGGTACCTCGAAATTCTCTATTATACTTAATGTAGTATAACCATATGACGGTAGTATAACATATATTATGCTATGTGCTAACTTGTTCGATGTATAAACATGTCAAATATGATTCTCCATATCGTATGTTCCTACATCACTATACAGTTATTATATTTATTTTGAGATTGCAGATCACTAATACCAGACTTTAGTCTGAACTGAGTTTATTTGCATTGCTTCTTATATTCTCGGGCACTCTTAAATGAGTTGATCAAGATAGTAGATATAAAATAAGACATGGACTTGTGTGGAAGGCGAGCAAGTGGTTTACGCTTTTCATATATCTATATTTAGAGTCGCTACCACTGTATTCCGCTACGTGGTACTGTGGAGCAACCTTAATACTTGTTGTTAGTAGAGAAAGTTTAATTAGAGTTTATTTGATGAGACATATAAAATCTACTATTTCTCACTTGGTATAATTGTATTAAACTTGACACACTCTAATTTATTTTGGTTCATTTAGTTATATTACTAGCTCGCATGTTTATATCTATTTTCTATCTATATGTTATTTATGTGCTGTGAGATATACAACATGTTCTGCTTTGAATTATTGTTACTTTGCCTTTAGTTGCTTCCCTACATCATCCAGGTACCAATGCAGCAAACTATTTATGGTATTTGATGAGTATCTTTGGGTACTGGAAGTGTAGGGTGGTTGTTACGCTATTTCTTTCACTAGATATCATCCAACGCTTGTTTTGTTGCATAAATTTTTACCAGTTTAACCATTGTTTCTTGAGTCCTTTGTACTTATAGCAAATTTTCCCACTGTTTACCAATACTTCCACCTGGAGAGTCACCAAAACTTCATTGAGCGCCCTTTTTAATTTCTTATAGACACCATTTTGTTCAGTCCAACTAGTTGGCGAGTATCAATCGTGCAACATAAGAATTATATCGTGGCTCTATTGAACCAATTTTTGGAATTTTCACGAGTGATTCTCTACCATATTCTGTTCAAATATGAAAAAATCATAAAATTAGAAAAAAAAATATAGAATGTAGAGGGAAATGAGACAAATAAGAATATAACAAAAGATACCTCAAATCTTGAGTGAGTATTAATGTATGTTTATGGCGATGGAGAAAGAGAGAGGTTAATAGGAGTATGTAATTACCGTTTTAACTCTACCATTGTGAAAGAATTACAACGGTTCCCTTAAATGGAGCATCTCAATGTGTTACATCATTGACGTGTCTGATGCGTTTTAGTAGGGATGTAAACAGGAAAACCGAACCAAATAGATGTGTTTCCTAGTCTTGTCCTATAAGATATTCGAACAGATATGGACCAAACAAGTTTTAAGTTTGGATATTGTCCGTACGAGCTAGAAAATGAATGGACAATACAAAAATATAGAATATTTTTTAATAGAGATTTTTTCATACATTATTTCTTGTCCTAATTCAATTTTTGAATGAAAATAGTACGAACACGGATAGGACACCTTACAGCATCGGACTAAGCCGGACATCGAACAATTATACAAAATTAACAGCCCTATGCGTCAAACACAAACATATATGATTGCAGACTGACATTTTAAGTATAATAATATAAGTTTGGAGAACTAACCCTTCAACCTAATTTTTTTGTTATTCATTTTAAAATATCTTTTTAAATGATGTTATAATATAGGGTCTTACTATCCACACAAACTAAAGTTATCCTTAGCGCTACTTAAACCAGAGGAAAATTTAATCGATGAAATATACTTCAAAAACCCACTTCGGCCGATTATGCAAAATAGAGTGGAAAAATAGTCATTTGGTTTTGCATAACCGAACAAAGCCGTTCTATAAAACTAAACCATAGTGTTGAAGCTCTCTAATGGCTTTACCTTTCGGTATTAATGGCATACCAGTTGAAAAGTAAAGATATGACTAAGATCTTTATAGGTCGCGTTTGATCAAATCATGGATTTTATTGATGATATTCTCTATATGAAATCAAATATGCAAGCTATATAAGTTGTTCTAATCTCATTAAATTAAAGGTTGATTTTCATGTAAACTGTGATGTAATTTTTCAAAGATAGTGGGTGATAAACGTTTAACTCTGGGTGAAACAATATAATGTAAAGTGATTTTAATTTTTGAATTTGAAAAGTAGGGTTCGTGTCCAGACAGGTTTCCATAATTGAAATTTATACATATCATTGTGATATGTATAGTCATTCTGACATCCTCACACTATCATGGTTTTTTCTCAAAATCTAGTTGATTGATTCGTATTATTTTTGAAACATTTCATGTAATTGTTATAAACGATAGTGTCTATTTCTTTTGATTTGTTATGTGTAGGTAGTACAAAATATGGTGTGTTCTAATCCTTTAGTTTTTAATAACGAGGTGGAAGGTGAACGGAATGGAAGTGTTAGCATTTTTTGGATATTAAATAGAAGATGCATTTATAAAAGGAAGTGATTTTAATATTCCAGATAGTAACGACAAGGAACTAAATCAGGATGAAGAAATAAAAGTTGATCTAACCGAATATTTTACAACGGAAGAAGTAAGTAATTGTGTATAATTTTTGTGTAAAAAAATAAAAAAGGAAAGAAGTTAACATTATAGTATTGTCACTTTGTATGTAGGTTTTCTCATCTCGTGAAGCTATGATTCATTAGTGTCGGTCGAATAGTAAGAAGTACAAAACGATCACTATGATTACTCGATCTGACAAGCGATTGGGTAAGAAGCCATATGTTTAGTTAGGTTGTGAAAGCGATGGATAGTATCATGAGATGAAGAATCAAAAATGTGTTACGGTAAGTAGTAAAACACATGAACATACGTTAACTAGAAAATTTGAAAGTCCTTTTTTACTTAAAGGTATATTCAAAGGAGATAAAGACAATGGAGATGACTTATGGGGTAACAAAGCAGCAAACAACATTCATAATTATGAGCTACCAAAATCTAGAGTTGGTTATCCATTTGCTGGAAGATTTAGTTTTGTGGAGAAAAAACATTTTTTCGATTTGTCTCCTTTTGGTGTAAAACCTAGAGATGTGTTGATTGATGTTAAAAATAATTTTCTGAAGAATAATTTGACAATACAAACGGAGTACAATTTTAAACCGAAGATGGAAGTTGTTGAGATACAAGGTAGATTTGTGATGCAAAACTTACTCAAGTTGGTTGTTGAGTTACATTATGTACATTGGGTGAGAAAGAACGAAGATGACGATTATGTGTTAGATTATGTGGGTCTCATCCGAAATCTACAGTATTGTGCAACTGCTTTCACTCAGTTCTGATTCTCGGTTACACTTACAAGACGAATAAGTTTGGATTACCGCTGCTATAGATGATTTCCATTACATCAGCAAATAAAACATTATAATTGCATAATGTTTCTTGTCACAAGAGAGAGAAATAATTACCATTGGGATCTTACGAATTTAAAATATTTATATACTCCAGATAAATTTCCTAATGTAGTTGTGATGGATATAGAGTGGGCCTTAGTTAATGGAGTGAGCATAATTTTTCCTGATGCAAAGAATTTGGCTTGCGAGTGGCAAATATTGAATATTGTACTTACAAAGTCGAGGAAATTTTTTGAATCTGTTGAAACTGCAAAACTATATGTAGCGGACCGGATGCTTACTGTTTGATCAAATTTTTAAAAGGAGTACGAAGAGTGCTTGAAAACGTTTAATAAATGGGAAAACTATCCTGGTGCATCGAAGTATGTAACTGACCATTGGATTCCTTTTAAGGAGCATTTTGTTCATGCATGGACTAATAAATCTAGGCATATGGGGAATAAAACTTCAAAAAGAGCTAAGTCAGTACATTTTATATTAAAATGGTACGTTGTTACCTCGTAGGGGTCACTTGTTACTGTTTGGGAAAAATGAATGTCCTGTTTCTTTTACAACATGCGGAAATTAGTGCTGGCTTTGAAAAAAGTTTGAGCAATAAACAACACCGAGAACCAATTTTCAAACAAATAAGATACAGAGTTTCTTTGTTTGCTTCGGACATGATTTATGATAAATTGATTCACATGAAAATGGAAGATTTTTTTATGTCTGCATGTGATCACAAACTTTGAAAGATATTTGATTTAACCTATGCACAAGTACTGAACGAAAAGTACAGTGATATTGTTCCAATTCCACTTGATGCAGTCCATAAACATTAGTGAACACTTGATTATGTACCACAAAAACAAGAATCTAGAGAGGTGGATCATACACCTGAACACATAGAATTTAGAAAAAGGTACGAGAATGAAACTAAGATGAAAAAACAGTTATGTTAAAGCAGTTGAAGGAGATTGGAGCATCTTCACTGAAATCTTTGCTAGAACCAAAATCTGAATTCCATGAAGGAAGACTACCTGGAAGCAAAGGAAAATTAAATCTGATAGCACAAAGAGGTGGTCTACAAAACGTGATCCTTTGGAATTTGAAAGAGTAAAACGTCGTATGGAACAATAGTCACAATCAAGCACTGCAAAAAAATTACTTCGAAACGAAGAACGAAAAATGAAATGGTTAAAACTAATCTTCGTACCTCCAAATTGGTGAACAAAGTGGTAGATAAAATAAAGATGATTGATATAATATGCATAAGCAAATTTCTGCATCATATTCACCCTTTTGTTATTAAAGCTAAGGACATCGAAAACGAGGGTAACAGCAGTTTCCATTGTCTTGTAGAATAGAAGAAGAAATAAATGGTGATTTTGTGGAAATAAAAAAAATCAATGTTAACAGATTTGACAACACACTGGATATGCATTGCAAGTATTTCACATTCGTTCAATGTGAAAAAATGAGGGATCAAAGTTTGTATGAAAAAACATTCTGTAGGAATACTAGATGAAAATGCCTGAAATTGGTTACTTAATATCGAATGCTTTTAATAAAGCGGTTGTCTTCATTGCCAATATCTAATGTTTAAATTTTTATCCACATCAACAAGGTCATACCAATGAGAATCCTAATAAATATGAACAATTACCACTATATGAAGTTGGTATTGAAGGAAAATTCACCCATACCTCCAATCATAAACTGTTGGAGTAGATTTGCAACAGAAGAAGCTAAATTGTGGGATAATCGTTGTAAAGAAAGGCAAGATGAATTTGAGCGATTGAAGCCTAATGATGTATGTATAAGGGATTTACCAATAGACGTCGATAGTTTTTTTCATAAAGTTGTTAGTAATCTTTTGGATATTTAGTGTGTACTATCTAATAATGAATGTAATAAGAAGTTTAAATTAGTGATAGTTTCAATATTATATTGTTTGGATGATTATCAAAATAGTTAGAACCTGTTTTCTTATAATTTGAATGCAAATTGTTTTAAGTCATTTATGTTAAAAAGCTGCATAAACATATTATATGGATGGATATTAAAATAGTAATCAAGAAAGTTATTGTCAACACAAATGCAAATGCTTTATATTGTATGGAGTAACATCCCCTACTTTGAGGCCCAAAGCTAAGAACTATAGATGATGCGATCATCTATAGTATTAATCTCCGGTGACAAAATACAATAATTTTAATGGTATCCATAATATAAGAAGCACATGAATATGAAATAAAATCAACACTGATTTCGAAATAACTTTTCTGTTAAAATTTCAAAACCATATTTCATATTCAGTTACAAAATCCCAAAATGATTCTCAAGTTTAATCAAATAGAATTATTACAAATTACGCCAAGAGCGACATATAAAGATGCCTTTTGGGTGATCAGAGTACTAAATAGATAGACATATCGGTCATAAATACATCACAATGAAAATGATACTAAATAACTCCTACATATCTAGCTTTGCCTCTTGCACATCTTCGAAAGCTTATTGGTGAACCTAAAAAGTCCTTAACTCTCAATCTACATAAATCAAAATTTGACCATCTGAGAGTTTAAGGGGAAAATATAAACTTCGAGTCAGACATAATGCCTGGTGTGAATAATACTGTTATATCATGATTTACTAAAATTAAGTGACCACGCTGCTTAGTGGAACGGGTTTCCCCTTACTAATATCCTTTTAAAAATATATCTTCTGCAAATCAAAATCCTTCAATCAAACTGATTATAATAATATTAGCAATAACATATATGCATATAAATTAGGTAATCAACGGGCTATCTATCCAAACAATATAGTTTTATCAGTCTGACTATTAATCACTAGCTGACTCGGGGCTACCAAACATAATAAATATTTTACTTCTGTTAGGTATAATACTGGACGGCCTATCCTTAACCAAATTGTAACAACCAAGTTATAAGTTGTCTGAATTTGGAATATTTAATTGATTTTAAATAGTCAAAAGTAAATTTTACAAGTTGAATAACGTATATTTTGAATATGGTGATTTATTTGGATGATTAAATTGTTAAATTAATATTTGAAATTGCAGAAATAATTGAAATTTGAATCTAATGTGAATGAAAATAATTTATAAATTTGTTTTAAATTCTATTCGAGTTAGAATAGAGCTAGTGAACTTTTAAAATTGAATTAAAAGTTAATTTATAGAAATCGAAAATTTTAATATTTAATTAACATGTAAAAATAGTCATTTTTGACACGGTCATGGATTTCGATGAAACTAGTTTCATTGGATCCATAATAGTGAGCTATCGTAGGATTTCAAATTTCGTGTCAATCGGACTTACGGTTTGATCGTGCAAAGCTGAAACGCATAGAAATTTATTTAAGTAAATAATTCGATTCAAAAACCTATCTTTCAAATACGATGGAATTGGCCTTTGATATATATTCCATTATATTTGGAATAGGGGTAAAACATGATAAACGCCAGGCGGCATGCTTCAATTCAAGTTCAAAAAAATTTCGGATGAATAGTGCGCGAAATTTTTCGATAAAAGGACCTAACGTTTTCTATTTTACGAACCCTAAAGCTAAGAAACCCTAACTGCCATTAAATTTCAATGGCCAGAAAACTGCCGACCTTCCTCCTCGATGATCTCCCCATCCATGCAGTTTTAGGCCGTGACTTTAACTAGGGAATCGAAGAGCTTGGTGAGTTCTATCGATCCAACGGTGACTATCGAGTTTAGTGGAGTGGATCGACGGCAATTCGATGGTATAGGGCGCATGTTTGAGCACGAATATTGAGGCCAGGAGGTGGCCAAGCTCGACGTGCCCCTGGGCAGTGGTGCGGCAGTGTAGGGGCTTTCGTTTGGCGTTGCTCAATCGACTTCTGGTGGACGATAGGAGGGTGCGACATGTTGAAATCGAATGGCGTGGTAAGTTCTCGCATGCATGTTTTGCCTACATACGTAGATGAAGGTAGAAGAGGAAGCGGGCAGTCCAAATCTGCTCTAGTATGGAACCAATAGTCGAGATTAATCTGAGGTTAAGATAAAAAAATAAAAAAAAATTGTAAATGAAATTTAAAAATCGTTAATCTTTAAATTTGTATATCATTTACATACGAGGTCGAAATCGGACGAAACAACTTGTATTGGGTTCATATTCGTGAACACTTTGCGATGGGGATTGGTGTTAACTGAAGCTAGTGAAAATTTTGGGTAAAATTAAATGTTTGGTTAATTATTTTCAAAATAAAACGCTGCAACGGCTATTGGAATCAAAGTGAGTACAACTCACTCTTTCTCACTCGGTTATATTTTTATATAAGTAAGAATAAATTTTATTTATGATTATTGATGATTGTTTGGATGAGATATGATATTATATATATATATATATATATTCATTGGTTTGGATATATTCCCGTATATTTTAGCAGATGTGACCCTACACGTTCCCGTATATGATCGGATGACCCTTTTACGCGCGTCTGTCACATAGCGGACATTGCACATATTTTCTCATATGTATATTTGTTGCAGGTGATAGATTGGAGGGATCCAAATAGATTTCTTACCGTCATTGATTTTTATTTACAAATATTGTTATATATACTGTTATCATGTGGTATATGATGTTTTGATGTCTTGATTGATATGATTGATGTGAACCCCCTTTATTTAGCGCTTTTGCAGCACTGGGCCTTATTTTGGCATTTTAGAATAATAAAATGATGTTCTTGTTTAAAAACAGTTATTTAAGTGATTTTGATAATATATAATTTTTGAAGTGTTAAATAAACGGATTTATTTTGAATAAATAAAAAGTTATAGTATTTATGTTATAAAAGTTATGGTTTTGTGAAACATAATGAAAATATGATTTTTTTAATATGGAGTTAACTATTTCGTAAAATAATTTAAAATGAGAATTTTGAATTAATTATAAATGGTTTATTTATAAGACTTATAAAATTGTTAAAATAAGTTAAATTGGGATTTTGAACTCATTATAAATGTTTTATACATAAGATTTATAAATTTGATAATTTATAATAAAAGTAATGGCATTATAAATGAATTTTGTAAGTGTTAAAATGGAGTTATAGTTTAATCTTATAAGTAAATAAGATTTATAAATTTATGAATTTATAAAAAGAATGAATTGCAAATAAAAGAGATTTATAAGTAAATTAACTTTCAATTGGATTTTGACTTATAAATGAGATAGCAACGAAAATTTGTTAGAAGAGGAATTTTATGTATGGAAGTGCTTATAAATTGTAAATAGAATTCGTAAACACTTTTTTATAAATGTGAAATCAATTTAGTTTGATAAGTTAAATATGAAAATTTAGTAAAGGAATTATATTTACGGTTTTGATTTTGGAAAGTGAATAATCCTTTAAATTTAATGCGTAGAAGTAATGAATGTAGTAAATAAATTATATTCACAATTTTGGACATTGAATAATCCTTTAAATTAAATGTGTAGAAGTAATGAATTAGTAAAGGAGTTATATTCACGATTTCGGATAGTGAATAATTCTTTAATGAAGTGGATGTTTTGTAAAGTGATATTATAAAATGGAGTTTAAATGGTTTGAAAATAAAATAAGTTGTGAATATACTTATTATTAAAATAAGTATACGGAAATGTTTTCTAAATATCCAATAAGTAAAATGGTTTTTCATATTATCTTTTTTAAATATATTTTGAAGTGAATAATTAGAAAGTGATTTAATGTATAAACGATTAATAAAAATTAGGCCTAGTGATAACTTAAGTGCTAGATTTTGTTTGTTGCTTTGATAGTTAAATAACCGACTATCAAAATTGGCCATTTTAGTTCCTCAACATGATGGGGAAACTAATTAGTCGTACACTTAGTACGTAAGTGACTGTATAGGCTTGATTATCGTTTGTGTTGAGAATGTTGACTTGTGTAGTGCACAGTGATTACTCCAATCTATCGAGCTTCATTCTTGGTTGAAGGATAACAAGCTGAATGTTAGAGACGTGATAAGTCTATGAGACTTAGTTTCTGTATGAGGTTGAGAAATGCTTTTGCGTTGTTGATGCGGAGAGACCGAGAACAAATTTATCTAAAAACCATTTCGAACCCAACATTTATACGACGATTGCGTAAGTTGGTCAATTATGACGCCCCACCTCTATGCCCACGCTAGCCAAGGACACTACGGTGTAATGCTGTCAACTAACACGGGGAATAAGGCTGTTGAGGAGCGACCATCCGTGTAATTGCTTTGTGCGAGCACCGATATGTCAGATAGTAAAACATGCATTTTATTTCAGCAGGAAAATTCGACATACCGATACAAACTCAAAGCTACTACACGGTGGCTATATAAGTTTAGGACAAAATATAGAATAATAACACAGATAATATAAATAAATGCGGAACACATAAAACAGAAAGTCTCATATATATAATACTGATGTCAGTTACAATACACGTGATACAGTACATATGATACAACTACAACAGTCGACTTAGGAAGTTATATATATACAAGTACATTATCGACTAATATACATGAATACATATCAACCTATACTGTGTCACGAAAACTCCAAAAGATATGAAAAGACTTCATAGCTCTAGCAGCAACCCAAAGTAAGGTATCAACAACCTGTAAATACTCGGTCTGACCCGAGTATTACATTCAAAAGAAAATAATACATGGGTCAGTCTAATTCAAACTCAGTTATTAGTGCACAGAAGCAATAATAATTAAATAACAATTAGACGACAGTCACAATAAATTTACCTATCCGATTCTTAAATAAAGAAATCGGATAACGATAAATATAACACATAACAGTGTTAAACAACAAATCAGCATACTCAAATCATCAACAAAGATAAGTAAAAAAAATTCCAATGAAGATAATTTAGAAAGACATCAGAATTGCCTAATCGGCAATTAACAACAAAGTCTAACTATTGAATAAATAATTAGAAAATCATAATCTAATTATCAAGTAGATAATTAGACATCAACAAAATGATTAAATTAAACCAAATTAAAATGCAATTTCAAAATAATTTGAACTGAATAAACGAAACAGTTCAAACAGTTGAAATATCAATTAAAACGCCAATTCAAGTAGGGCTGCAGTACACGCACGCGTGCACTGCCTCGCCACTACAATAATTAAATACACAAAAGATCAATAATTCAAAAGCAATAGGATATCAATAAAATCAATACCGTGTGGCTGCAGTTCACGCTTGCGTGCACTGCCTTGCCACTACAGTGATGATGTACACAACCGGGCACAAGGTCAAACCCGAACTATTAGCTGGATTCAACACAGGGCAGGTGTACAGGCTACGACTTCAAGCATAAAGCAGTTCAATAACCAAGCAACAATGAAAAACAATGGAACCAACTCAAATGCAAACTATATCATAGATGATACAGTGACATTATGGATGCAAGCAAATACATGGGTATAGGTCAGTAAAAACCCAAGTCAAAGCCCGAAGTTCAACAGCAGTTTTGCAAGTGACAAAAGTCAACATCAATGCATATGAATAATTCATCTGACTCAATGCAAAAACATTGAAACCAGACAACATAGGTGTGAAGGCAATGTACATGAATAATACATCTCTGGTGCTGTAGTAGTAAAGATGGAAATAGTACAGCAGCCTCGACATCAAAGAGGTAAACCCAAAATACATGAAGCAGTGAACTACCTGACTCGAAGTTCAGTGGATAGTACAGTGAAAGTTACAAGGAAACGTAACACTACTTCATATACATGAGCACAAATCGATAAAAGTTCAATATGCATCAATTCCAACTCAATGCCGCAGTGTGAATATCACCATAAAAAGGCAATATCATAGAAAAATGAAAGTCAAACTTATATATCAAAGTGCAGATACATAAACAATTGCCATGATGAATATACAGTCTCATGTGAATGCAAAAACATCAATGGATTTCATGTGTACAAAGAAGGCGGTGAAAATTACTCAACTGAGGATGCCGATACAAAATGATCAAGTGCAACTGGAAACAACCAAAGTGCTAACTACAACTTCAAGTAAAGCCAGTGCACAACGAATAAGCAATCTGCCTCGAATGGTACAAGTAAAAAAAACTGCAAGTGAAAGAAACAGGATGGAAGCAGTGTGCAAACTTCAGGTCAAAACAGGTTATAGTGCAATAAGAAACTGGAATAGTATCATTGCAATTTGAACCAAACAGTACCACGTGAATATACACAATGCACCAACAAACGAAGACTAATTACCCAAGCACTGCAGCTAGGAAGTAAAGCATTTCAATAATGCAATGTGCCTATTCATGTGTATAGCTAGTGGTAATCATTTTAATATTGTAAACTACAGGCCACATATACAATAGGAATTAAAATGCTTCAAGTTTGCAAAATGCTAAACAACATGAATTACTGGACCAAATGCATCAGCAACTCAAAGCCGAGTGATGCATTCAAACAAACAAATGGATGCACAGATGTAACTCAATGCAAATCTCGAATCAAATCCAAAAGAAACAAAATCGCAAGGTAAAAACTGAAATCACAGTGAAATCGTCAAAACAAAACGCAGGTCATCAAAGTCAATGTCGAACTATTCAAAGCAACTGACCAGAATTTCATCAATTTATACTAACTCGATAAAGTCAGAGAAACATCAATCATCGATAAACTTAAGTCGAAACCAACCAAAAATTTACGCAACAAAACAAGTCGATGTCACAGCGAAACAACATCGTCAAAAGAATTAAACAACGAAAGACAACCAATATTCGAACTTGAATTAGATGTGAGGGTCACTCACCGTTGTCGAAGCGAAGAGCACGAACGATCGACGAACGAGCAAGTCCTAAACAATGAACAAACAAATAGAAGCAGTCGAAGCCAAGCTACGAAGAAACGGCGATCGACAAAGCAAACAACATGGAGTAATTTTTCGATCGAGAAATTAAAGCCGGCAGCCTCAAATCAGAAGCCCTAATTTTGTTTAAAGGGGAAACAAACAAAGCCGCCATTATCTCAAGAAGAAACGGGCTAGAGAAAATAAAATGGGGGAACGGGTTATACTCAAACAATACGGCATCAAAATGGATAGGCCGAGATTTAAATTTGCAAAGCTCAACTACACTTAACCAATTTTCAAAAGAATTTCAGCTGATTAAAATACTCAACAGTAATTAACAATCAATTAATCGTTTAATGACGACAATCAATTGATGCAAAATACTGGGTTGTTACATCAATGATATTAATATTTAGGATTTTCATAGTGAAGGACTGCTTGTTGATCGTTTGGGGTTAAAATCCCAATATACATCCAGTAGCAATAGTCTCTTCGTTATGAAATGTCCATTGTAAGGGATCTTGCTACTAATCCTAGGGATTTCCTAACAGGATGTGGTAGGAAAGTACCTTTAGTTTGTCATGTTCCTGGACAATTTGTATGGATGAGTGTCTGACATTGCATTTTTTATTATATACATTGGTTTTTACAAAAGTTCATCATGTGATGGCGGAGAAGGCAACTTCTCTTAGTTTAACACCCTCCTTGAGACGTACGAGATCAAAGGTTGTTTGGTGGAAGGCAATTAGTAGTCAATAGAAATGGCAATGGGTCATTCAAGGATGATGTGATATGTGATATGTGATAGGTAATCGATACCTTTTTGGCCTCATTTCTTGGAAAATGACTGAAAAATGTATAGAAGCAGCAAGGCTAAAATGGGTCGCTCCCATTAGGAGATGTCATCACTCTTCTAGATATGTCTTTACATACTATGATGTCGTGTATTTGATCATTGTTGTATGCTTGTGGCCATGGATTTTAGGTCGGTAAAGATCGAAGTGATGACATATTCGGTACTATCCAGTGTAAGGGGTAGGTCGATCTTATGTTGGTTTAGGCGTCCAATATCTAGACCCTAGGTACATCCCTCTAGAGGTGTACCGAGTTTTTAAAAAAATAGTCCCTTTACCTAGTCATTTGTATCGAAATCCAAAATCCAATACATGCCTGCAATTTTCTATTGTAGAAAGCCTAGTATTACAAGGTGTATGCTGGAATTTAATAATGTAAAATTTTAGCTATTTTAATATTATTTGTGTGCAATATACACTATTACAATATATAAGAGAATTTGATGTGAGATGTTTTCGTTATCGCAAGGTAAAAACCTTGTCGGTATTTATTTGCGACTCGGTCTTACGAGATACCTTTTGTTTTGATAAAGGAAAAGTTTTGATAACTTTAAAAATTCAGTTGAGGTTTGTTTTCCCACGCTGGTTTACCAGACTGATCTGGGCGTTCTTCCCTTTCAATGCTCGGGTCAGACTGAGTGTATTTACAGATTCAGTTTTGGCGCTTTTGGAGCTTCAGCAGGTGAGCTGGAGATCTTCATGTCGTATACACGCATCTGTTTATTTTTCCGCTACATTATGCTTGTTGTGAATCATCAGCATTTGTGAGGATGGGTTATTATAACTGTTCAAGCCGATGATTACTTATTGTATACTCTGATATTGATTTATGTATATTACAGTTTCTCTTTGAGAAGATTATTGATCTATATTATATGTCATTCCGCTGCGATATGAGATTCTGTATAATTTTGGTCCTAGTTCTCTCTTCTTCTTCTCTTCCCTTCTTCTTTCCTCTCTCTTTCTTCTCACCCGCTCTTTTCTTTCTCATGATCATCTGCAATAAGTGCGCTCTGGGTTGGACATGTATGGTTTATTGTCATATTCAGAGGGTGCCGAGTGCGGGTCGTCCCACAACTTCTCCTAGCGTCAACTGATTCTAATGGTTTTGCAGCCTCACCAATAACCTACCTTTACTCTATGTATTCCTTTCTATGTGTAACATCATTTTAGTTTTACTTGTGACAAAGCCCTATACATTTGAATGTTGGACTTATATTAGCTTGGGGCTACTAGCTAAAGTGTAGGGCGTGACTCTACACCAGTCTCATCTGGTCTTCAAATATTTGAGTCATAAACTTAGGGTTAACTACCCTATCCAATCTTCCTTAAAAATATTTCTTTTAAAATGATTTAACCCATTTTAAATCATGCCTAAACAAGGAAAATAGGTTCTTTGCTTTACTCAAAATACTTATGCCATGATGTATGCTTTATACAAAACAATGTTGATGAAATCTAAATAAAAGGGATTTTCTATCCCATTAAAATAAGTTAATACCTCTTTCTAACTTAGAAAATTTAGGCCTTAAAGCCAAAGCAATACCTTCAAAACCCTTGTTTAAAACCTTAAACGATCTCTTTCAAAGTAATTGAAAGCATCCCTTTCGAAACCATTATATAAAACCTCAGACATTCCTGTTCGAAACCAGTTAAACTTGTCTTTTGAAAGCATTGGAAACCTTCCTTTCAAACACTTCAAAAAAACCTTTCGGAACACTTAAAATTTACCTTTTGAAAGCATTGGGGACTTCCCCTTCGAAATACTTGTAACGTACATTTTGAAAGCATTGGGTTCAAGTAAGGGTTTGTGGAAACATTGCTTCGAAACTATTTAAAATTATTCCTTTCGCAACCATTGGTTTTTAACCTTTAATATAACTAAGGATCATAAAGAGCAGAGACGAAAGCATTAATTGCTCCCAGGTAAAAGTAAGAGGATAGTTTCGATACCCTCCCTTTCGAAACCATTGCCTCTGAAACCATTTAAAAGCGGCTAAACTACCCTTTCGAATGCATTGAGAAGGCGGCTTTTTAATTTCAAATACGCAAGCACCCCTTTCGAATACATTGTTTTAAGCCTATAAAGAAAAGCGGCCTTAACTAATTCGAAGGTATGAATGCGGCAACGTAGGTATCGAATAGGTTCAAAAGCGGAAATCCTTTCAAAAGTTTCTTTTAAAACAAAAACAAGCGGCAACTCTTTCGAAAGATTCTTTCTAAAAAATAAAGGCAAGTTGATTGATTCGAAAACAATTTAAAAGTAGATTCAACCCCTTCAAAAGCATGCCTTCAACACCATCATTTCTTTCGCCTTACTCTAGTACACTACATACCAATTGCTTGATATCATGTACATTGGTTTCGAATGGGTTCGGAAAGCCTATTGAGCATGGTGACGGAAGCAAGCAAGGAAGTGTCAAAGTTGTAGTTCGAAACAAAACTGATTTTATGTCTTTCAAAGTAATTTCTTTTCACCTAACTTGCCTAATTTGTCAAAATATGATTTGTTGCCATTTTATCATAATCCTTTTCTAAAGAGGCTGTCAAATTTAGAATTTACAATTAAAAACATTTTAACAAATAAGTCATCCTCCTTAACAAAACATGTAAAACATTTAAGTCCCTTGACTTAAATAATTTTATAACCATGGTAAAACACTTAGGAAAGTTCCCCATAAATCAAAACAATTCACTTTTAATATATTTTATAACATATTTAAATTTGAGATTCGATATCTTTATATAATTGCCTTAAATAATTTAAATCCAATTTTAGCTATTTTCTCTCATAGAAAATTCATAATAAAACCACGATTTGTTAGAAAATTATGAAACTTGAAATCCATTTCTAAAATAATGTTTTTGATTATATATCAAAAACGCAACTCGTTTGGATGTTATTCAATAGGTTTTCTAATCTAAACATATTATAAATCCATATGAAAACATAGAAATCATTAACAAGCATTTATGAATCCTAAATTAACGTAACATGACATATCACTTGCAAATATTTCAGATCAAACCTTGAAACCGATATCATTATCAAAAGTAAGATGTAAATCAAATTATTCACTTTGGCTTGGTGTTAAGAAGGTTGAGATTTACCTTTTGATTAATTTATTCAAGCTTTCTACTTGATTCCTAGCTTATCTTTTTGATTCCTCTTAATGGTGGTCGGCCGAGTTCTTTGGGTTTTAATTTCGTTTGTGAATATTAGAATGAATAAGGAATGGAGAATGGAAGGATTTTGGGTGTTAGAATGAAGGATGTTCCCATTTTATCCTTATTATATTCCTCCTACTTACTTATTTAGAATTTTCTATTGCTCTTACATTCATTAAGGCATGACCCCTTATTAATTAACAAATCTCGATCCCTTAAGTATTAGTGTTATTTTATTTAGTTTATTCAATTAAATATCCTAAATAATTTTAGTCAAAATTAGAGTCATTACAATAGATGAATTATATTATCTGTATGGATATCAAAAAAGTTATCAAGAAAGTAGTTGTTGTTGTCAACGCAAATGCAAATGCTTTATATTGTATGGATGAATTATATAGTATGTATAGATGAATTATATTGTATGGATGTAAGTGTTGGGATACAAAGCAAAATCGAGTCAACCAAAACAAAACAAAATTATGTCCATTCGGTATACTAAACCCAAATATAAGTTTTGTAGTACAAACAAAAACGGACTCTAAGTTGGCGATCTCAGTTTTCATTTACTGTGTCCATTCGGTACAGTAAACCCAAGTATATAAAAGGTTCGGGGTATAAACCAAAACCGACCAAACTGTGGATGATGTTTGTTATAATGTACTATGTCAATTCGGTAATGTAAACCCGGTAAGTATAACATTCGGGATACAATATAAAACCAACCTAAAGTTTTGGCTTTGTGAAATCATTTACTGTGCTCATTCGGTAGAGTAAAACCGATACAGTAAGTGCTTTGGGATATAACACTAAAGCAAGTCAATCAATATGCTCTTTATTTCAATTTTTGGTGCTTGATCAGTAGAGTACAACCCAATGTCTCTACACATTTGCGTACATAGAGAAACCATCCTACTAAGGACGCTCTCTATTTCCAAGTTGACAGGATGAACGGTAATAGTAAACCGAATATTTTTTTCCAACATCTATTACCTAACCGAACGATTAACAATATGATGTTCATCTACCATCCCACTAAGAATGATAGTACGACTCTGCTACATCAGAACATACTAAAATACTAGTATAAAGGAATACTCTTCCAAGAGGTACCTATCACAAATACCCAAGTACAGCTTCCACACAACTTATATATCAAATTGTAAATATTTAAACGATACTCCTACAAGTGGACTAAGTAATACATGTGAAAAAAGCTATACTCACATCACGATCTATCTACATATCTAGTTGCTCTCTCAGCTATAGTAGCGCTGCTTGAGCACAACTAACCTTGGTATTTTTCCACTTGCATACCCTTGGTTAAGAGTCATCGTATGAAGGATTTGGAGTAGCGTTTGGGGTCATTGGAAAGTGATCATAAATCAAAGCCTACAATGACACCGTTTCAAATTAACATTTTCACTATAAAAAAATGCGTATAACTCGGTTTAAAATGATATATGTCAGTAGAGGGTGAAAGTACAGAAGTTTGTCAAGTGCGTACCATTCAGAGAGTTAAATATCCGCTTAAGTACTACACATCTCTACAAGGAGCAAGTCCAAGCTGTCTATAAAGGTATGCTAGCATCGCCACTCCCCAAGCCTTCTCTTTCACTTCATCCATGGATCCCTTCAATGATCAAGTAGACATGGACACTTCATTCCCAATTTGTTTGGAAATAGACAACATCATATAGTGTACAAACGAATAGGCACAAGCAGCCTTATCCAATACCTCCCCTCACTATCTACTGTGGCTTTGCCCCGACTTTGTTCTTTCAACCAAACCATACTAACAGCATACATCCCCATCGTCTCTTCCTTTGCAACATCCTCAACAATGCCGAACCGTTCATACAGTAGCTCTATAAGTTCGTCTATGTGATAGAGTTAGGGGTATGCCCTATGGCACAATAATATAATTTGTTGCATATATCTAACTCATTGACCAGTCTTATTCGAAATAAAGGTGTTTTCTTTATATTATATACTTGACATAATATGATTATGCTAATTAATTACTTTAATTAAAAGTATATTTAATAGAAAATCCATAAATGGTATGTTTAATGATAGTAGTTACAAAGCGTTGTAACTGTTACAATGAAACAAATATATCATTTTAAATGGTCCTAATCAAGATGCATCAAGACTGGATATCGATGTATCTATTAAAACTAGAGTACGTAACGCTCTCAAAATGTTAGGCAGTGTAGTACTCATAACTGTCGGAGGCACCTAAGTTTTACTACTAATGGTTATTGGATAACTATGGAATGACTCACTCGGTAGTTTTCTGTTAGTCAATATAACAAAGGTCAAACAAAAAATAACGATGTGACTAATATACACAGTTCTTTCGACTTGAGAATACCATGGATCTTCAATATGAAAGCTTCACTTTGATTATAATCAAGTCATGGCATAACATCCATCGAGTGACTATAGTTGGTCAAGCGAAAGTATTGGAAGTGAAGCACTATCCAAGAGAGGATTCGTCTCCTCGGTTATATGAGGTTAGTATCATAGTCAACCCAAAGTCAAAATCTCTGGCCATAGTAGTTTATGTTATCACACCTTTTGGGTCAAGGCTGGGATATCAACAAATAGGATAAAAAGGATGGAAACAGTATTAGAGATCAACTGAAAACAAAGCTATGATCGATGTCGTCAAAAGTTGACCGAGCTCCAATCAAGACGAGATCGGTTGGGAATGATAGGCGAGGCTAGGAAAGGCTAGGTTTCAGATTTCAGGTCAACCGGAGTTCGCATGCACGAGATACGATCGATGCAACTCAAGCAATGTTCTAATTCGTACTCATCCAGTAAATCTCGTTCGTATCGATCAAGCACACATCTGGTTCATATCCATCAAAAGAGAGCTACTTCGTATCCATGAAAGAGGCACCACTTCATATCGATCACATCCACTCCGGTTCGTATCTGTCACCTAGTGACATTTCGTATCGCTTTCGTTAACGCACAGCCCGTATCGATCGTCATTTACATAATTCATATTGATCGATCAATGATCGACACGAAGCATACCACCCATGAGCGATACGAGGCAACACCCAAAAGATATCGGTACGAAGTGTTTAAGTCTGTCTTGTTACGAATTGGAGTAGAGATGATCGATACAAAGCAAGCATCCCTTGATCGATGTGAAGCATGGAGCGCATCGGTTGATACGAACGAGGCACGGTTAAGGGGAAGGGTCGGTCATACAGCATGAAAAGTGGATCTTACCTAAACAATCGCTCCACGTCACTCTGATCGATACGAAAGTGATGGATACTAGCATATAGATATGAGATGGATCGATACGAAGACGCCATACTATGGAAATGTAAAACTTGTATCGATCATAACTCGCAATCTACAAGTCCAAATGTTACCAAATTTTCACAGAAGCTTGCGTACAACCCCAAGAATGTCCATGCTCGATCGCTATTCGATTGGACAAGATCTTAATCGATACGAATTTCATTCGTATCGATCATGGATCAAGTCGAATCGCTCGGGACCGATCATGTGGGCCCACCTATGTAAGAGAAGGAGTCCTCCATGATCTGGGTAGGACATTTGCAGCCTACACCTACAAATAGCAGTCTGAGAGCTTCATAAAAGGGATCTTCTTCTGGTTCTCTTGCGTCGTTATTCTGCCGAACTCCATTGTGACTCAATTATTATCAGTGGTACTCTTGTAACCTGTGAGTGATAATCAATGAAACAGCAGCTTTTCAAAGTGGACGTAGGCCGGAGATAGCCGAAGTACTATAAAATTATATCTTTATTGCATTCCTTTTAATTTTCTGAGTGTTCTTCATAATTATATTCTCTACACATTTTCTATCTGTGATCCGTGATTGTAAACGAGTGCTTTCATTGACAATTGGGTGTTTGTGACCAATTTTGGCGTAAACAGTTCAGTTGGTAATAATTGTTATTATTGAACCAAGAATTTTGTGTTTGGATTATAGAGTTGAATGTGGATGATGTTGGAATTTTGACCATCACCAAATTCAGCAAGTCTAAAATGATAAAATATTGATGATGAGAATTGGTGTAAATAATTGTCACAACTGGGTAACGCTTATTAAATTAAAATGAAATTTTTATGTAAATGAGTAAGCAATAAATTTGGCCATAACATCATGTCACCTGCTAAGTAAACGTGAACGTTAACATTCAAATAGTTCGACGTTAATCTTTGACCAAATTTACACCCAAGAGTCACACAATCGAAACGATGAATTCTCTTTGGACCAAACAATTCAACTAGTTTATAACTGTTATAAATTAATTAAATAAATTAGTATTTATGAAATATTAATTATGAATTTTGAATTTGGTTTGAGAAATAAAATTGTTGCATATATTTATAAAAGTTATGGATGTATTGATCGATATGAGATATCGATAACAAGATATGCTAAATATCATTGTACATATTTAATTTGGGTTACATGGGATCAGAACCTATGAGATTAGAGAGAATAGGCCTTGGTTTAGAGAAAGATAGGAGATGGCTACCACATGTGTGATTAGGTTTTGAGATGTGTGGTTGAGATCATTGTTTGCTCTCTTGTCCTATCATATAAAGTCAGTCTCGAAACCCTAAATACAAGCTAATTCATTCTTGAGCCGGCACTTTTCTTCCTCTTCCTCGTTTTAGTGGTAGCAACTACCCTCTGAAATCATCCCTAAAATACTCAAATCCAATTAAAAATACTAATTTATGGTAGAAGGTCTTCAATCTCGAATTAGCAACCTAGCGGATTGTAAATTGTTCCTAGAAGAAAAATCATTGTTCAACGTAGTTTCAAAGGCTTCATTAGAGGTGCACTTTTATTTATTATCAATTTTTTGATTTTAAGTTTATTATATAAAAGTTGATTTACATCCAAATCCTCTATTCGTATTTAGATCTGCTATTGTTTAGATTAGGTGAGATATTTGTGGATACATGTGTTTGTTACAATTAGATTATTTATGTGCTTGTTATAATATTTTGTTTATTGATTTATTATTGAATCAATTTTCTAAAAAAATGTTTTAATTTTGATTCATATTAATATATATATATATATATATTAAATGTATACAGATCTGCAAATTATGAATATGTATATGTGTTTCTATATCATTTATATTTAATCTTAAAATTTTCTTATGATGATTTGTTCCTATTATGAACCATAAATATAAAAATATTTTATTAAATATGTATATATGTATTTATTTATTATTTAATAATTTTGTGAATTGTTTATTATGAATAAAATGATTAATGGTTCGTAATTTCAATTTTTGTTGCACCATGTAAGATTACAGTAAAATTTTCAGATTTTTTAAACTTAATTTATGATTTTAAAAAACTAATCTACTTTCGGCCTGCAAAAAGTTATTTAATTAAAAATATAATTTTAATTGAAAAAATTCTAGAAATTTTTTTAGGCTTAAATTTATATCTTGAACCTTCACAAATATTTCAAATTTTTATAACTTTATTAAATTTTTGAATTAATTTATTTTTGAAATGTAATTAATTATTTATTTAAAAATATAATTTCAGTTGAGAAAATTTCAGAAATTTTGGCTAAGCCCAAAATATGTCTCGGATACCAACAAATTTTTTTCCCGTATTTGTCAACTTGATTTCTTCTTTCTAAGAATTAATTTGGTTATATGCTATTATCAATTATTTAATAATAAATATTATTTTAATTGTAAAAATTCCATAAATTAATCTTACATCCAAAATGTGTTTCTAGATTTTCTAAAATTTTAAGAACTTGTATTATTATCGTATAATTATTTTACATTAATTTGTTATGGTGGATATTGTTTTATTCAATATATATATATATATATATATTAGTATTTTGTTTTGACATATTATACAAGCGCATATTTGGACAAATTACAGCACACACAAAACGAGCTAATGTGTCTGTTGCAATGTAAATTCCAGCATCTGTATACAGGCACATTATACCATTCAAGGATTATGATGTTATACACACACAAATATGTATATGATACATCCACGTGTGTGTGTGTATACTCGTACAAATAAATAAATTTAAATTAAATAAATCTCAAACTACAAATTGTACGGTTGGAATACATATCTCTAATACTAATAAAGAAAATTCATCGAACTAATTTACTCGGTGTCTTTTTGAAATTCCAAAAAATGACCTTGCTTTCCATTTACATATTTGCGCTCAAAAAAATATCAACGTATACAATAACACAAACAGCTCATGTGAAGCACAGGCCCATACTAGTAGACATAATAATAAATATTGCCATGAATAAATTGTTAATATTGACATTTAATGAATCAATCAACTCAAATTAAAGAGAGAAAATGAAAGGTTCCTCTTTCCATTGAATACAATTAATGCTTTGAATTAATTATTGTTTAGGGAAAGAAAATGAAAGGTTTCATTCCCTATGCATTAACACTTATAAATAAATGTTAGGTGTATTTGATATACTATACATTTGAAATTAAATTTATTTAAGCTTCCTTTAACTATTTTAAATAGAGTATAAGATTTTATTTAAACCAATTTTAGAAAGGTTCTAAATGAAATTTAGACTTCGTAGGCCTATTAAAGATCCAAAATGGTAAAAAAAAATCACTCATTTCTTCCATTATGGGTAAGCCCAGTTCCTTCAATGGTATCAGAGCCCAACAGCCTATGCGATTTAAATTTGTCATGTTAAGACTGACTAATTAAATTTTGCCTACTAAGTGCGATGTCTCGAAAGGTAATGTCTAGGCTTGGAATTGGGTTATCAAGCATCTTGTCCTACCTGGTTATTAGCCTGGCCTAAAAGGTGAGTGAGTCTAAAGGTTACCCCTAATAGAAAAGACCCAATTTGAATGTGATCTTGGGCTAGCTTTCAAAATTGTTTTGAAAATTAAAATTAAACATGTTTATTATAAAAGTCATAATACAACATAAGTTTTCAAAATGTTTCAAAGGATAACGATATTTTCAAAAATGTTTGAAAATATTTATATACTGACTTCAAACTTTAAAGTTGATTAATAAGATTAATAAAATGAATTAATTAAATATGTTAATTAATTAATTACTACATATATGCATACATTATATATGTTGATATATGTTATGTTATTTTAAAATGTTTAGGATAACATAAGTTTACATGTATGTATGTAAGATGAATTTTGAAATTAATAAAATTTAATCAAAATTGTTTAATTGAATAAATTAAATAAAGGTTAATTAATTAAATAAAATACACACATATAAGATATATATGTGTGTTATAATATAAAGTCTATAGGGTGCACTACAAAAGTTATAGTGGATATGTCCAATATAAATATTGTACTGGAATTATAATATAAAATTAATTAAAGAGCTAATTAGTTAAAATTAATTAAATAAGATTTAATTAATATAATATTATACATAAAATTGTTATATAAATTAATTAAATGATAAGAATTATATAATAATTCAGCTTATGTAATATGAATGTATAACAAAAGTTGGAACTTTAAAGAAACCCTAAATAGACTTAAGGAATAAATACATACGTAAATCTACGTATACCATGATTTTTGATGTGTCTGACACTTGAATTATGAGAGTACTTCATAAGAAATAGTGTAACAACCCGTAATTTAACCTCTTTAAAATATGGATATTTAATATATTTTAAATAATTAATTAATGGATTTATAACTAAAATAAAAATCTTTGAAATAATAAATAATAATAGTGAAATATTTTTTCAAAATAGTTTACAAAAATATTTAGTTCGAAGAAAAAATCGAAAATATGATCGAAAACCGTTTTTCGAATTTTCAACCTTTTAGTGTCGGAAAGTTGTCGGAAAACGTTGTGCGCATTTGAGTAGTACACACACATTTATAATAAGTGTTTGCGCAAAAAATAGGCAAACACCCCAAAGTCGTATGATTTAGTTGATTTTATGTTGTATTTAGTGATTTGGGTGATTTATGCAAATATATAAAAAGCAGGGACTAAACTGTAAAAGACACACAGATTTATAGTGGTTCGGCCAGAACGTGCCTACATCCACTTTATATGTTATTCTCCTTTTTTCTTTAGATTACAAGTTCAAAGCTTTGATTACAAGTATCTAAAGTTGTTTGAGAGTTCCTTCCAGGCTTGAGCTCTCAAACTTGTCCCCCATTGTTGTACCCCTGCCCCTCTATTTATAGAGTGAGGTAGGGGGCAGGGGTCTTGGATGTATATAGCTGCTGGTGGGCCCGGGCTGGAGCAATCTGGCCTGGTAGCGTTCTGGTTCGGCGAAGCTTGGTTCGGTCGTAGTTGGAGAAGTTTGGGCCGATGGTGTTTTGGTCCGGTGATGGAGAGTTTTGGTCCGGTGATAGCATGGCTCGGTGGTATATGGTTTGGTGGAGCATGGAAGTGGAGCTTGGTTCGGCTATGGAAGGAGGAGAGGTCCGGTTCGGCATGAGCTGGTTCGGCATGGAGGTGGAGAGGTCCGGTTCGGCTATGGTTTGGGGGGAAGGTTGGTTTTGGATTGGTACTACCGAATGAATTGGGAAAGCTGAATGAGGGGAGTGCCGGACGAGCTCTTGGAGGTTCAATTCCGAATGGGCTATGCCGAATGGAATATGTGGTGTACTACCAAATCAACCTTTAAACCTTTGATACCGAATGGACTTTTATACTTGAATCATGAGTGAAATCCCTGACATATATACGCTTGCTTACTTCTTTTTGTTCTAGTCGCGGTGGAAATGCGCACAACATTGACATTCCAGTTTTGTCCAAAAAATAGGATAACACTTTGCCCCCCAAAATATGCCTTACGGTAGGAAGGCGTGTTTTGTAATGCCATGAGCTGCATGTTCGTATCCTGTTGACAACCTGTAAAGAGCTTGATATTTTATATGGCCCCAAATGACGACCGTTCGGGATCGAGCTATTTGGGATGAAGCGCGGCCGTTCATGGTCAAGCGCCTAACTTCAAATGACGATCGTTCGTGATCAAGTCATTTGAGGTGAAGTGCGACCGTGCGCGGTCAAGCACATAAATCCGTGCGTCGATCGTTCGGGATCGAGTCATCTGCAGTGAAATGTGACCGTTCAAGGTCAAGCGCTTTACTTCAAATGACGACCGTTCGGGATCGAGTCATTCGAGGTAAAGTGCGAAAGTGCGCGGTCGAGTGGGGACCGTTCAAGGTCAAGCGCTTAACTTCAAATGACGATCGTTCGTGATCGAGTCATTCGAGGTAAAGTGCGACAGTGCGCGGTCAAGTGGTGGTCGTCAAATGACGACCGTACACGATCAAGCCATTTGAGGTAAGGCGTAACAGTCAGTGATCAGGTGGCGGACCTCAAATGACGACCGTTCGCGATCGGGCCATTTGAGGTAAGGTGAGTTGTGCCGTTCGAGGCGAGTTGTGCCGTTCGAGGCGAGTTGTGCCGTTCGAGGCGAGTTTGTGACCGTTCGCGGTCGGGTGCCGTTCGAGGCGAGTTGTGACTGTTCGAAGTCGGGTGTCGTTCGAGGCGAATTGTGACTGTTCGAAGTCGAGTGCCGTTCGAGGCGAATTGTGACTGTTCGAGGTCGGGTGCCGTTCGAGGCGAATGAGTGTGCCCGGGGGGGACTTAATATTATCAGTGTTGGAGTCATTGTTTGGGGGAATTTTTCGAATCAAAGACTTCGGCAGTTCGTTGCCATGCAATAGGTGCTCGTGGACCGTTCGCGATCCAACGGGCATACAAGTAAATAATTTTTTCATAGAATTGTAAATGTTAAAGCAATAGTACCTTACAGCAGAAATGTCCAAACAGGAAGAATTCAAATGTTCAAATCGAAACAAAAGCAAAGCAAGGATGTCAAAGTGTAAGTTCCCACTCCGAAGCAGTCAACGATCATTCAGAGCATGCCTGGAGATCGTTCGCGATCTCGTACATGTGTAAACGATTTAATTGCGTTAGTGGAAGCTTACGACCTGTTCATCGTTATTTTAATCAAGCAATCAATGGATAATCAAATGGTGCCTTGATCCAGGGTCACCTCTAGCTGACGTAGAGGGCGGTCGCTCTGGCTCCACCGTTGGAGTTCGCCTCCTCACATACTGAAGGAGCATACCGTTCCTGATATGCCCTTCTACCTCGTCCTTCAAATGCCTACAATCATTAGTGTTATGACCATTCAATTCATGAAATACACAAAACTTATCTGATTTTCTTTCGTCAGAGGTTGGATCCCTTCGCATTGGTCTACGATACGGAACCTGCCCCTTGGTATCCTGATAAATCCGTTCCAAACTCTCATTCAGCTCTGAATAGTGGTGAAGCGTGGTTCTCTTCGTAGCCACTTTGTCCTGTCATCATTATCCTCAGCCTTTCTTTTTCCTTTGCTAGTTTCCGCACCCTTTCCAGGTGGGTTTCCGTTCTTGATTACGTAAACGTCATCTTCTTCCTCTCTTTCTGCACTAGCATCTTCCAAACGCAGAAACTTTTCAGCCTCATGATAGAACTCTCCCAGATTCATAGGCGGGTCTTTGGTTAATGAATTCTTGAACTCTGTATTACCAGCTATTCCAGATACAGCCGCCATCATGACCATAGATGGATCTGGTCGATCCACTGATGTTGCCGCCGCATTAAATCGCGTTAGAAAGCTCCTCAAAGTCTCTCCAGTCTTCTGTTTCAAGGTTGCCAAAGTCATCACATTCTTGGGTCTCGCAATATGAACCCTGAATTGCCTCATGAATCTCTCAGTTAAATCTGCCCATGTTCCTATGGAGCCGCTCTCCAGTTGCCTAAACCATAACGCTGCAATGTCCGTCAAATACAGTGGAAAGCACCGGGCCATAACCTCCTCTGATGCCCCCAGCACTTCCATATGTCTCATATACTTCGTTAGATGGACCGTGGGGTCCGTTTTCCCGTTGTACATGTCCAATGATGGTAGCTTGAATTCTGGTGGGTTCCTAGCCATCCTAATCGCAGAAGAAAAAGGACTCCTGTTTACATCTTCCAAGTCTCTGTTTACTAAACCGCCTCTCATAGCTCTTCTAACCATCTCTGCTAATCTGTCATTGTCTCCAAGCTGTAGTTCTCGTTCACTATCTTCGACCTGCCCCCCAAGTCCGCGGGAGTTTTCATGTGTATGCCTCCCTGGCTGAACGTTCATTCCTATATTGTTACCAGGTGGTTCGGATGCCCCCATCTCACTTCCCGGGGTTGGATCAACATGCTCTGCGTGAGTGCCCCCTAGCTCTGGTGCTGCGCCAGATGGTCCTGCCCCGTTCTGAACCCCAGTTGCTCCTTGGATTTGTGCTCCAATTTGCCCAATTTGTTGAAGTAAGTTCTGGATCATCTCTTCTTGTCTTCTCATCATGGCCTCCATCTCATCCCTAGTGATGAAGATCGACGCTTGATTCCCTCCTGAGGAAGCCTCTTGACTTCCTTGGTGTTCACTTCTCTCTGGCCTTTGCCTTCTACTTGTTTGTCTCGTCATAACTCTTAGATCTGAACTCTTAGATTTTCAAATTCAACTTCTATCCGATGTAGCGGGAGCTGGTTGTTCTCAGTGAAAGCACCAAAAATGTTTGCGCAAAAAATGGGCAAACACCCCAAAGTCGTATGATTTAGTTGATTTTATGTTGTATTTAGTGATTTGGGTGATTTATGCAAATATATAAAAAGCAGGGACTAAACTGTAAAAGACACACAGATTTATAGTAGTTCGGCCAGAACGTGCCTACATCCACTTTATATGTTATTCTCCTTTTTTCTTTAGATTACAAGTACAAAGCTTTGATTACAAGTATCTAAAGTTGTTTGAGAGTTCCTTCCAGGCTTGAGCTCTCAAACTTGTCCCCCATTGTTGTACCCCTGCCCCTCTATTTATAGAGTGAGGTAGGGGGCAGGGGTCTTGGATGTATATAGCTGCTGGTGGGCCCGGGCTGGAGCAATCTGGCCTGGTAGCGTTCTGGTTCGGCGAAGTTTGGTTCGGTCGTAGTTGGAGAAGTTTAGGCCGGTGGTGTTTTGGTCCGGTGATGGAGAGTTTTGGTCCGGTGATAGCATGGCTCGGTGGTATATGGTTTGGTGGAGCATGGAAGTGGAGCTTGGTTCGGCTATGGAAGGAGGAGAGGTCCGGTTCGGCATGAGCTGGTTCGGCATGGAGGTGGAGAGGTCCGGTTCGGCTATGGTTTGGGGGGAAGGTTGGTTTTGGATTGGTACTACCAAATGAATTGGGAAAGCCGAATTAGGGGAGTGCCGGACGAGCTCTTGGAGGTTCAATTCCGAATGGGCTATGCCGAATGGAATATGTGGTGTACTACCGAATCAACCTTTAAACCTTTGATACCGAATGGACTTTTATACTTGAATCATGAGTGAAATCCCTGACATATATACGCTTGCTTGCTTCTTTTTGTTCTAGTCGCGGTGGAAATGCGCACAACATTGATATTCCAGTTTTGTCCAAAAAATGGGATAACAATAAGTTAGAACTTATTTTAATATATTTATACGCATATATTAATTTAAATAACTATGATAAGTATGATATGACTTATTATGTAAGTGTTTAAGAATAAGATGGAAAATTGTCACAAAACATCATTTCATTTCAAACATAAAGTAATGAAACATAAAGAGACATAAGTACACATGACTTTTAAATGCATGTTGGTAAGGGGAAGACAAGCTTGATGAGGTGGCGACAAAGAAAAGGAGGTTATGTACTTTAAGGGTAAATTGGTAATTTAATTTATCCCTTTGTATATAAGAAAAATACCTAATACTTTTTCCTATTTTCTCATTTTTATCTCCACTTTCAAACCTTCATGCAAGTTTTCTTTAAGTTTTCATGGCTTCCAAAACTTTTCACAATTTCAAAAATGCTAACTTTTCATTTTAAATCCTGTATAAAACTTGTTTAAACTCTTCCATCTTCTTTTTCATCACTTTATCCTTAGAAACAAACCAACCATCACCAAAATTTCTCGATGGCCGAGCCTAGACTTGTTAGGGCCGAGCCCATCTTGATGCTTTTCGCTTAAAGACTTCTTTTTTCCAAAGTTTTTACAAAGATCTAAAGGCTTTTGAAGTTCTAGAGAAAGTTCGGTTGACATTAGTAAGCTATTGTGAGTAAAAATCTCATTTTTCAAAATCTTAACCTTTTAAACTTAAATATTGTTCATATATTTGTTGTTAGTGGCTTGTTTTGTTTGTATAACAATATGATGTATGCTAGATTGGGTTATACCTTGTAAATTTGTCACATTGTTAGTTTAGTAACCAAGTTAGTATGTAGGTTTTGAATGTTAGTAGTAAAAATTAGTTTTATTGTTAATGATTGTTCTTTATATGTTGTAGAATAGTTTAGCACTTTGTATTATTGTTTATTTTCTGATATGATGTATGGATGAAAGTAAAATGACATGAATTAATTGTCGAAGTGTCTGTATAGCGACTATCGCTATATTGGCACTTTCGACAAACATATCCTTATCAAAAAATTCGATTTATTTCTCAAGCTTGGATTTGGTTTTACAAATTAATAAAGTTATTAATAAGGATGATTTCAAATTTAATTAATTATTTTAATAAATATTTTTAAATATAATTAATTATTAAGGATTAAGTTTAATTAATTAACTTGTTCACGATGAGTTTAAAATTAATTAGTTAACTTATTAATAGTGTGTTTGAATTTAATTAGTTGCTTTGTTAATGATACTTAAAATTAATTAAACATTTTATCTAATGATGATTAAGTTCATTAATTATTTAATAATGATGGATTAAAATTAATTATTCATTTTAATTAATGACGATTAAAATAAATTAACTCCTTTCATTTTAAATTTGATTAATTAATTTAGATTTGATTTATCTTTTCTTTAATTATGTTTTAAATTAATTAATTTAATTAATGGTATTTATTTATTATTAATTAACTTAATTAATGACGTCAAAATTTAATTAATTAATGAGATTGAATTTATTAAATTAATTTAATTAATTCTATTAATTTATAGGTGATTAATCTTTTTAATTAAAGGGTATTTTGAAGTCAGCTATCCAAATTAATTAACGAAGATTAAAGATAATTAATTATTCTCATTTATGATAGTTAAAGCGAAGTATCCAATTAAATAAGGATGTTGAAAGTTATTAAATCCTTTTATAATGATGTTTTAAAGTTAGTAAAATCTGTTAACTAAGTGTTGTGAAGCCAATACTTGTAATGTGAAGCCTAAGCATGAATTCGGTTTTTTAAAAGAAAATGTTTGAATTGTTTATGGAAATGGATTAATGTTCATAAAGCGGTTCACTTGTATGGAAGCGATTTATTTGTAATTAGCACTAAACATCGAGAGGTAGACATGCCACTATTTCAAAAGTTAATAACAATTGTGAGACATAACTTCGAGGTACCGTGACTTATCTAGTATTATTGTTAACCAAGAAATAGTACAAGTTTGAATTTGATGAGTGGTGATAAGTATACAAGGTTTAATTTTCATATATGATCGTTTTAAATCCTCAATAGTTGGTTTCTCAGCTATCGGTTACTTCAGCTTCTTTATTATTGTCGTTCTAAGGTGATGTGTTGCTCGGTCGAGAATTGAAATTCTTTATCGAAATGACGAACTCCAAAGCGTGAGAGGAAGCCAAGCTACGTGGGGTTGCTCCTATTAGGGTACTTTCACATCTCATATAGATTGGATTCGGTAGCACTATTAGATGTGAAATATTCAGATACTCGGTAAGGTTTGGTGGGGTTTGGCTTGGTATTGTCTGAGAAGTGTGACAGAGAATATGAGCTTCTCAGAAGTATATTACAAAAGTTTACTTCAAGGGTGGTGCACCTTCCTAGTCATTTCTTAGAAATTTCTTTTTCTTATTTGATTTGAACCTTTGAATTTGTTTCCTTAATTTAACCAAGAAGAGCCAACCAGTCATCATGATGTTTAATTATTTATCCACTCTTCTCGTTTGGATGTTGATTCATGTGCGAGTAAGCCTGTTCCGTATTCAGCAGCGTGGACTCACATTTTTGTGTTTAATCATACACCTATTGACTTAAAATTTTTACTTATACCAGACATATCGTCTGACCCGAGTTGTTTTTTTCCCTAAACTCTCGGGTACTCAATTTTATTTGAGTAGTTCGAAAGTAACAGGTCTATGTGGGCTTTTTGAAGACAGAATCGGAGCAGGAGGCTTTAATCTTATTAGTTATCTATTCCACTATACTATCTTGTTGTGTAAGTGTATTTTTTTTTAGCATATGTAAAGGCAGGTTGTTATAATTGCCTAAGCTGATTTGTAGTACTTTGTGTATCTCTGATGACTCCCTGTTAAGGAGTAACCTAATGTACTATTGTTTGTTATATCTTATTTTACAGTTTTGTTGTGAGGTTTTCTATTCAGTTCTTTATTTAACCCTACGACAGTTCATCTTTCTGATTCTTGGGCAATGACATACGAACACCGAGGATGTGTTAGTGTTGTCCCTAGGGGTCAGAAAGGTGGGTTGTTACAGTTGGTATCGGGGTTTCGGTTGAGCGAACACTTTAGCCTGATTGGGGTACAGCTCATTAGAGATAGGGTGAGTAGAGCACTAGAATGAGTTAATCTTGAAGAAGCGTTTCCTTTTCTCCCCTGAAATTCTAGTTTTAGACTGGTTATTGTAGTTTCCTTTTTTCATCTTTGGCCCTATCTTTGTATTCTAATGATACATGTCGGTTGTCCAGTTTATTTGAAAATGAGTACAAGAGGAAGAAAAGGGAGGGGACCTGGAACCAGCGCAGCTACAAATGGGAGAGCTCCTAGAAATGAGTTAGTTGTAGAGCTGGTAGCAGAAGCAGTGATACAAGTTCAGTCTCCTCGGAACTTTTCAACCTTGTGCAAGAATTACATTACTCTAGGTGGTAAGCCTTTCTATGGAACTGAAGATATTTTAGGAGTTCAAACATGGCTCTGCTCTTGTGAGAGGATATTTAGGGATCTTTGGTTGGAAGATGCTAGAAAGAGATTGTTGGCATCACGTCAACTTCAGAAAGCAGCAGTGGATTGGTGGAATTTTGTCACCATGAATACACCAGAAGAAGATTTCTCTTAGGCGCAGTTTGAAGAGATTTTTTAAGGTCAGTTTACCCCAAGACGGAAAGAACTCAGTTATTTCGAAATTTTATGGATTTGAAACAGGGTGAGATGACGGTGGCACGGTATGAGCATAGGTTCAGTGCATTGTCCCGCTTTCGACAAGGATTGATTGATACGCCAATTTAAAAGAATGAAATGTAAATGAAAGGAATGCGATCAGAATTTCATCGGGAAATATATAATCATCTCAATAGTCCCTTTACCAATCTGATTAGTATGGCTTTGAGATTTAAGGCTTTTGATATTGAGCAATTAGTTCAAAAAGGAGTAGTGCCAGCAGTTAATGCTCAACCTTTATTAGTGATACCAGTTGCTAGTAAGCCATTTTCAAGCAAAAAGGGAAGAAGAAGTGGTCAGGAAAGAAGCCTGGAGGTGGAGCTCCATCTCAAAACAAGCAGTTAGACTAGACCAAGATCCTTTTTTTATAAGTGCAACCAAATGGGCCACTTTGCTAATCAGTGCCCAAACCCAGCTAGTGAACCACTCTGCTACAACTGCAAAAAACATGGACATATAAAGAACCAGTGCCCTTTTCCAAAGAATGGATCACAGGGATGAGCTTTTGCTATTAAGGGAATACCATCTACTTCTATGGACCCAAAAGGAAAGCAGGTGTTGCAAGGTACACTATCCATTTCTGATATTCCTGTTAAAGTTTTATTTGATACTGGTGCAACCCATAGTTTTATCTCATATGACCTAATGAGCCAGTTGAATCTTGAATATGTTATCCTCTATAATTCTCTTTGTCTGTCGAACCAAATTGGTGGTTCGACCAATCTTGACACCATATGTTTGAATGTGCCTATTTCTTATCGATATCGTCCTTTCTTTTATGATTTGTTAGTCCTTGGGTTCATGGGTTTTGGAATATTATTGGGAATGGACTAGTTAACTAAGTTTAAAGCTGTCTTGGACTGTGTTAGAATGGTGATCGTAGTAAAAGATGTAATTGGTAGAAGCATTGATATATGTTGCAGAGATCCGAGGATGTTGGTGAGCGGTTTTCTATATTCCCTTGAAGTACCCAAAGAGGAGATAAGGCATATACCAATTGTTCAAGACTTCAAGGATACTTTTGAAGAAGTGCAAGGTTTACCTCCTCATCGGGAAGTAGAGTTCCACGTTGATTTGATTCCAGGAACTTGACCAATTGTACAACCTCTTCAAAGGTTGGCTCCAAAGGAAAGAAGAGATTTAGAAAAGCATACGTTTGATTTATTGAAGAAAGATTTGATCAAATGCAGCATATCAAGTTGGGGATCGCCAGTAGTGTTCGTTACCAAGGCTGATGGTTCTCTTAGATTATGTGTGGATTATGGGAATTAAATAAGTGGATTATCAAGAATAAGTATTTTTACCTAGGATTGATGATGTGTTTGACCATCTCCATGGAGCTCGAATATTTTCTCAGTTGGATCATGCCACTGGTTTTCATCAATTAAGGGTAGCAGAAGACAATGAACCTGTAACGACCCATAAAATTTTAGCAATTTTTAATTGGTATTTAACGTATTGAATTGGATTTTGAGAAATTATTAATAATAAAATTTTGAAAAAGAAAAGAAAATATGTTATGTATATTAATGATTTGTAGTACGAGCTGTGTACATATATTTTAAAGTTTGGTTGTGGTTATACCTATAAGATCTAGTACAAAAACTTTATAAACTATTATTTATACTATAATATAAGTTAAGTTTGATGTAAATTTGGTAGCATAGTTCATTTCTATTGGGTATAAATATCAATAGCGTGGGTAATAAATTTACGGTCTCCTTTTGCTTTTCAGCAAGGTGTGTAAATTTTAAGTATGTTGAGTACGTTCCATATATAGTTATTTTGGAAAACCACTGTATATGTATGATGGTCTATTTGAAGTGTATATATAGTAAAGCGTATTTATACCAAGTTTTATTTAATTTATATGTGTTATAATAGCTATATATATATGTTAGTCTTGATACTAGTATATAGTTTTACTGAAGTTTGATTTCTAGTCATGTTAAATATATATATATATATATTTGATTTTGGGTTTTTGTGTCACCATTTCCAGTTTAGTTTAGTGCATATTTAGTATATCTATACATATGTCGTCAGCTATAAATACGATAGTTAAGGGTTTCATATATCATATGAACCAAAGAAGAAGAGAAGTATATACTATATTTAACTACATATATGAAGTATATGTTTTAAGGGTTGATTTAAGGTCTGCATAAAAAAAAGTAGTTGTGATTACCATTATTTCATATTGTACCTTCTATATTCCTGACTGACTTTCAGCGTTCATTCATTCATTTTTAATTGTGGGTTTTTCTTTTCTCTCTCTTTTCTTATAAATAATTGTACGCATTCATCTCTTTCCCTTTCTTATATTTTGTCCCTTCATCATCTTTTAGCCGTTAATTTTGTTTCGAAAATCAAGAAAATTTGTATACGTTTTATTCTTTTTGAACGTTTAGTAATAAAGATAAATCTGCATAGTATAATCAGATATGAATTGAGATCTAGGAAATAAATAAATATAAAAACGTATAACATGCCACTAATAATAAATTGCTTTAATAGCTTCTCAATTAGCGTACAGCTGTTTCCATCCCATGCCATGTCAAAAGTTTGAAACGTAATAAATGCTATATGATTATTTCGCATTTATTTTTTTTTCCTTTATTATTTCCTGTACGTTTTCATTCCAATCTAAATTATAACTTTTTGATTTCCATGCCTTTTCGGATCTCAAACGCGCAGCCCATGGAATATTTCTTTAATAATTTTCCTAAAAATCAGCTTTTGGCCGTTTTATTGCATTGATTTCAAATTGTGCCCGTTTGTTTTTCTCATTCCTCTCATACGTTACCACCTTTATTTATGCTCGGGACACAGCTCATTTTTTTTTTCCTTCGTTCCCTTTCTTTTATTTGCTTCCTTCGTTTCCATCGGTTCAATTATATAGATTTTTATATTCGTTGCACGTTTACATTCATTTATTTTGACCAGTCCTTTCCTTTGTTATTCCCCTAATTTTGTGCGTTACTTTACCATAACCAATGCTCCGTATTTATTCGCTTTAATCTTTTCAGCTGAATTTGACCATTACTATTCAAATCAATTCATATTTATTGTATACGTTTCGTATGCAACGGTTCTTTTCTTTATTTATTTTGCCTTTATAACCTTGTTTGACTTCGTTTCTTTCATATTGCAAACTGCTGTCACTTCCAATCTCATTCCTCATTTTAAGTTTTCTTCCTCCTCCTTCTTCCATTTTTCTTTCTACAGATCCACCTATTTTCTCCCTTCTTTTACCGTGCTTCCACCTCCCATCGCTTCGTCACCCACCACATCCAACTCATCCCTCTCCCTCCGCGTTTTTCTCTCCTCCTCTCATGCACATATCTCTCTACACGTGTTGTCATCGCCTGCATGCTCAGCCATCCTCAGAGCCTTCACCATCAACAATCATGCCACACGTTATCTTTGAGTAATAGGTTAGCATATATTTATAATATATATGTGTTATTGTATATTTTCTATAAGTCTGTATTTGGAATATGTGATCTGTCCTACATGATTTTAAATTCATGTTAGTTATGTATCATATGGTATTATATATATGAGTTCATAACAGTATTCTTTTTTTTTTTTTTCCTTTTTTTTCGTTCATAGTGTGTATGATATTATACTATGTATAGAGATTTGATAACTTGATTGTTTTATACTTTATGTGTCACGTTGGTATTCAATTTTAAAAGTTTGAAGGTTATATATTAGTTAATATATAGTTTAATATATGTCAGTAATGTATATCTATGCAGTAATATTGTATGTATTATAGCAAAGTAAGTTTTTTTTTTTTTGATTTAAGATATCATATATACATCTTATAAATATAGTATGGTTCCAAGTATGAAATGTTTGCAGTTTTCAGATTCTATATAATATAAAATTTTGTTCGCATGTTATAAAATTTGATAAGTGTATATATAAATATTATATAAAAAGTTAGTACATATATAAAACGTAAAGCATACTCATCTTATCAGTCGATTGTATATGTATTTAAATATATGATATGTTTAAAGCTATGTATTTTGTGAATAACTGGTTATAAGTATATATATACACATTTGATTTAAAGTTATAAAGGTATGCATATTGTGAATTAGACTATATTAATGGTTAGCTTACAAATATTTATATAATTTTATAGGGAAGTACGAGCTATGTGGGTTATATTTTTAGCAAGCGTATTGTTACCACTTTAAAATGGGTGAAGTTTTACAGTTTACGGTCTATTTGTGTAAGTGTGTAATGTATGTTTAATTTAATAAAGTTATGATAGTTTTGTATAAAATGTTTAACTATTTATATATCTGATATAATGATAGTTTCATATCTGATATAGCTTATATATTATAAAGTTACAGGATACGCTAGTTTTATACGCTAGTTAATATATATATTTAATAATTGACTAAAATGTTTTCAGTGTGAGTTTACTTTTTTTTTAGTGTTGGATTTTATACGGCATAGTATGTATACTTGTTCACAGTCTATATAAGTATATGAGTGCATGTGTCATTATAAGTATTTTGTTGTTTATAAATCTCGAGACATATATATGCGTTTAGGTGTTTGTTTCAGACTTACGTAATATATATATATAACCGAATATAGGCTATGCATTTGGAATTTCTATATATACATTTTTATTATGAACATATATAGGTTGCTTTCATGGGTTTTTTTTTAAGTAATATATATTACAATAAGTGGTTATATTGTTTTTATAATAATTATTGACTATAAAATATAATACAATGGTTTTTTTTTGGACGAATTATGTTTAAATTACATATAAGTATATATAGATTTTAAATATACATTTTTAATTTGAAAATTGGTTTTGGGAGAATTAATATCATAATAATTTATATTTTTTTCTGTAATATCAAAATTGATTCGATTCATTCTCATCGATTTCCCATTATCAGCCTTGTCCGTCGTGCCTATTTTCTACATCAAATCTTGTCCATCCAGCGTTGCTTTGGATTTCATAGCTCATTTCATCATCATATATCTCTAGCCTCGAAAGGTGAGCAATCACTCACGATTAACGTTCTTTTATTTATTAAATTTGATTTCAATTGAAATGACAATTGAAATATGCTACTGTAGTTATTTAAATTGTTATATTTATGCTATTATCTGTAATAGTTCACTTATGGGATATGACACCATATCCTATTGTTTATATTTATTTTGATGATATATACCTGTTGTTATTATTATTATTTTCATATCTGCTATCACTCTGCAAGTTCCCTATTAGTATAAAAATCACTATGGGTTGAAATGATACATACCCGAACGGACTTTAGAATAGGAGAAAATCGTTATGGGTTGAAATGATAAACCCAAACGATTTTCATTTAAATTGAATTTGGGATTACGGGTTGAAATGATATCCACCCGTATATATTTAGTGTACGGATTGAAATGATAAATATCCGTAGCATTTGACTATATGATAGGAAATATATACCGACACCGTTGGTCCATATAAATAATTTAAAGATAAATTTCTACAGTTTGAAAAGAAACATATGTGAATTAATAAATATTGGTTCTTAAAATATTATATATAAATGGAAACTTTATATATAAATTTAATAATATTTTAGACTGATTTAATCCATAAAATATGTTTAAGTATTATTTAAGATTTATGTTTCAAATTTTACCGTGTAAAGAATTTTAATAATTAAGATTGGGAGATAAATTTGGTTTATTAAAAATGGTATTCAAATGAAGATTTATTTAATTAAATCAATTTGAATTTATTGAATGGGAAATTTAAGGGTATGATTTTGTAACTGGATTTTTGTTTTAAGTGATTTATTGAATGTTTCATGTTTAAATAAATTAAAGAAAATATTGAGTAAAAGGGTAATTTCAGGTTTACTTAAATGATGTTGAATCTAAGGAGGAAATATTTCAAGGCTAAATAATAATTTGATTAAATCAAGATCTTATGAAACTGTAAAATTGAACTTTGGGAATGTAGAATATTAAATCTTTGAACTATACTAGAATATAAATGGGTGTTTCAGATCTGTATTTGAATCGATATAAGTTGAATTTATTATTTAGAAAACTAAATTGAATAAAGTTTAGTTTGAAACGTTGATTACTTAAAGTTTTGAAATATATTGAAATATAAAGGGTATTTGGTGATTTCAAATCCGAACTTGAGATCAATAAAATTGAAATGGTTATTTTAGAAATTGAGTTGAATTTAAATTGATAAATTGAGATTGAAAAAGATTTAAATGGGAAGGTCGGGTTGATGTTAAACGATTGGTTAAGTTGAGGGAATTGAAATTTCTTTACTGAATAAATTATTTAATATATATAAATACTATTTGGGAAGTATAGAGATTTTTGAAGTGAAAATGATAGTTGGTTTTGAAGTATAAATTAAGTTGGAAGACTACGGTGTTATAGTGTATATTTCTATCTTATAGATAGTTCCATGGACCCTTAGAGGATGGTTATCCCAAACATCCTCTAAGTTAATTATATTTTAGTTGATATTTCACTTGAGTTAGATTTATAGATATAAGAATGTTAATCCTGACTCGAGTGTTTTGTGTTTTGCTTTACGCTCGGGTCAGACTGAGAGATACAGCATTTGAGACTCATCTTCGAAGTTGGAGCTTTGCTTGAAGATCCAGCTATCTATCCCTTCAGTCATCCAGTTGATTGGTTCAGAGAAGCCATCTGTTGCATTGGAGACTTCATGGCATTTGAACTATTCGGTTGTATTTTATTTCTAACTTTAATGTATATAGTAGCTTCATGAACTACTATTTTTATCTATTCCGCTGCATTGTATTACTCTGTGTAAGTGATCTATGATTGATTTATTTACTGTATATTTTAAGTTTTGCCAAATTTTTATTAACAATTCGGTATTTTGAATTATTCAAGTCGGACATGTACGGTTTTATTGTCGATTTGAATGGTCCAAAATAGCGGGCTGTTACAGTTGGTATCAGAGCTTTGGCTCTAGGCAAAACTTAGCATATATGGTAAATTTATTTACAGAATCACTTTCGTTCGAGTTGAATCTCTTCCTTTTTGACTCAATTTCCTTTGAGTTTTGGAATGTCCCTCGGTTTCGAAATTCATTCTGTCTCTCCCTATTTATATTCGTTTGATTCTGGAGTATCCCATAACTCCATTGAATGATTTGTAAAGGGGGTGAAAACTCCTTTTCAATTGGCATTGACTCACCGAAGATTCCTGTATCCTCGGTTTACGATGCTGATATATCTTGTTATGCCGAATTCTATATCTCCGACGATCGAATGTCGAATTGCCTCAGAATTCTACACCGATCTAATTTTGGAATCACGGTTGACAGGTAAAGGTCGCCCGCGATTTATAGAAGTATATCCATCTTCTATTTTGTAACTTAATTATCTCATCTTCGATCGAGTCTATCTTCGAATCAGGATTCTATTGATTAGAGTTCCTTTAAATTAAATCTCTATCTTTGTTTTGAAATCCATCCTTAAATCATCCTTTGAAAATCGGGTTTTGTTTGTATTGTAGAAATTGTTTTAACCGAAATTATTATTTTGATAACTATGATTTTATTCTATATATATAAAGAAAATGTTTTCGGTAGAGATTATATACCTATATATAAAGCAAATAAGAAATGTTATTCTATATAAAAAGGGTTTTGAAAGGATTTGAAATTTTGAAAAAATTATAAGAAATTGATTTATATAAAAATGATTTATAATTGAAGTGTTAAATTTGAAATTCGAGAATTGAATTCCGGTATTTTGAAATTGGTTTTAAGATTTTGGAAATTATATATAAATAATACGATTTAAAAGTATTTTTCCGAATAAGAAATATTTCAAATGAATTCAAATGAATTCCAATAATTTTGAAGAAATTTCAAAGAAGTTTTCAAGAAAATAGAAGTCCAGAACTCACTTATGTCGCTGGAGAATAATTTCGGTGATGAGTGCACGCATCATCGACATTGATTTTCGAGTTTCAGAGTGGGGGAGAGGCCACTTTAATAGCTTCGCTATGCGAGTGATTTTGTAAAACCGTTTTTGATTTCAAATTCCGAAGTATAATTTGATATTTTCGAAAGATATATGTATATATTTGAAACAATTTGAAGTAAGACCGGTGTTCAGTCCTCGAGTTTTTGATTTGACTTAGAATAACTCTATTTATAAAAATTGATTTCCATCTCTTGGATTTGAAATTGATTTTCACCGACTATTTTGAAGGTTCGAGCACTTCCAAATCAAGGTTTAAAGGTTTAAAAACCAAGATATTTCGAAAGGTATAAAATATTTGATAAAGTATGCAAGTTTTGTTGTATGAGGTTAAACCTTTTATTAAATAAGAGAATATGGCTATTTTAATTATACTAATATGGAATTTAGTTTTTAAATGTTTTGAAAGAATTTTAGTTTTAAATAATGGTTTTCAAAAAGGTAAATTGGATATTTCAAATCGAAGTAAATAGTTTAAAGGTTTTAAAGGGATAATTGTAAATTTGGAAACCATTTTGAATATAATTGATTTTGAGAAAAATATTTGGTTTTGAAAATTAAATTGAAAAAAAAAACCCAGTACTTATATGGTGATTTTGGAAATGAATTTGTTTGACTTGAATTATTTTAATTTGGAAACTGGGATAATTTTCTACACCTATTATTTTGGGAACTTTGAAATTCAGACATTTAATTTGGAAGAAAATTTGGTGAAATCATATATGATTTTGAAACTGAATTGGTATTGAAATAATTTGAAATTGAGAACCTTAGATTACTAAGCACTTGATTTGGGAGTGGTCGAACTTATATAAAATGGATTGTATAAGTATGAGGTTGATTTGAAATCTATTGATTTGAAAGGTACTCAATTTGGAAAGAGATTTTATTTAATCGAAATCTATATAAGTATGATTTGATCTACTATTGATTTGGAAAGTATTCGATTTGAGAAAGGAATCCTATATATATGGACTTTATATAAGTACAATATTTGAAAGTGATTTGAAAAGGTACTATATGATATATATTTTCGAAGTAAAGATATGGAAAGTGCCTTCTGCTTGATATCCGCTTTGTGGCCACATCGTGGATTCATTCTATCGATATTATTCTCTCTGATTTTCGGTTTTCCGGATGTAATACTCGAGTGTTTCCCACCGTGGCGTAACCCATGGTTTTTTTTCTCTCGTGAATGCACAGCGCAATTGCCTGGCTGAGTCTTGCCTAGGGGTACGGATTGTTTCCTGGGGGATCCAGGCGTAACCATTGTGTATCCTGCAATCTGTGTAGGTCGCGAATAGTAGCGCAAGTGCCTGGCTGAGTCTTGCCTAGGGGTACGGATTGTTTCCTGGGGGATCCAGGCGTAACCATTGTGTATCCTGCACTCTACTAGTCATCATGGCGTAACTCGCAGGGCTGAGAAAGCTTACGGATATGGATTGTTTCCTGGGGGACCCAGGCGTAACCATTGTGTATCTGCGAACCATGATCGGACAAAGGTTTTGGTTTGGTTGTTTTGTTTGGATTGTACTTTCCATATCTGTTTTTAAAGTTTTTTTCAAGTATTTTCACTGGTTGTTGAAACAGGTCTACTAAGTACTTGAAGAATTCTAGCTTTGCGCCTGATCAACGCATGGCCAGAGTCTGCAAGAACGAGGATAAACTTGTTGAAACATCGAGTTATAAAAATATTTTTGAAAGAAAAGATTTATTTCGATATAAAAGGTATTTATTATAAAAGTATTTCCAACAAAGAAATTTTGTGTTAATATTTGAAATTGAAACTCTCATGGTTTGAAATGTACGATTCTTGCCCGATTCTATTCTTTTGAATCTACCTTATCTGCTCTGCTTTATTTATTCAACTATATTCTCTTTTCCGAATCTATCTTCTTTCCTTCTTTCCTTCTTTTGAATATATCCTTTAAAACATTGTTTATTTATATTCTACCTGGTTTAATAAGAGAGAAAAATTAGTGTTTTATAAATAATTGATCTCATAATTAATTGAATGGATTTGATAAAATGAGTAATCTATTAAATATTAATCAATTTAAATAATAACAAAAGAAAAAGTATATGGTTTTAAATAAATTTTTTTAATTTGTTTTTCAAAGTCTAAATTTTTCATCTGGTTGTTTCTATTCTCCTACTTTATTCCTTTTCGGGGACGAAAAGTTTTGAGTGGGGGAGAGTGTAACGACCCATAAAATTTTAGCAATTTTTAATTGGTATTTAACGTATTGAATTGGATTTTGAGAAATTATTAATAATAAAATTTTGAAAAAGAAAAGAAAATATGTTATGTATATTAATGATTTGTAGTACGAGCTGTGTACATATATTTTAAAGTTTGGTTGTGGTTATACCTATAAGATCTAGTACAAAAACTTTATAAACTATTATTTATACTATAATATAAGTTAAGTTTGATGTAAATTTGGTAGCATAGTTCATTTCTATTGGGTATAAATATCAATAGCGTGGGTAATAAATTTACGGTCTCCTTTTGCTTTTCAGCAAGGTGTGTAAATTTTAAGTATGTTGAGTACGTTCCATATATAGTTATTTTGGAAAACCACTGTATATGTATGATGGTCCATTTGAAGTGTATATATAGTAAAGCGTATTTATACCAAGTTTTATTTAATTTATATGTGTTATAATAGCTATATATATATGTTAGTCTTGATACTAGTATATAGTTTTACTGAAGTTTGATTTCTAGTCATGTTAAATATATATATATATTTGATTTTGGGTTTTTGTGTCACCATTTCCAGTTTAGTTTAGTGCATATTTAGTATATCTATACATATGTCGTCAGCTATAAATACGATAGTTAAGGGTTTCATATATCATATGAACCAAAGAAGAAGAGAAGTATATACTATATTTAACTACATATATGAAGTATATGTTTTAAGGGTTGATTTAAGGTCTGCATTAAAAAAAGTAGTTGTGATTACCATTATTTCATATTGTACCTTCTATATTCCTGACTGACTTTCAGCGTTCATTCATTCATTTTTAATTGTGGGTTTTTCTTTTCTCTCTCTTTTCTTATAAATAATTGTACGCATTCATCTCTTTCCCTTTCTTATATTTTGTCCCTTCATCATCTTTTAGCCGTTAATTTTGTTTCGAAAATCAAGCAAATTTGTATACGTTTTATTCTTTTTGAACGTTTAGTAATAAAGATAAATCTGCATAGTATAATCAGATATGAATTGAGATCTAGGAAATAAATAAATATAAAAACGTATAACATGCCACTAATAATAAATTGCTTTAATAGCTTCTCAATTAGCGTACAGCTGTTTCCATCCCATGCCATGTCAAAAGTTTGAAACGTAATAAATGCTATATGATTATTTCGCATTTATTTTTTTTCCTTTATTATTTCCTGTACGTTTTCATTCCAATCTAAATTATAACTTTTTGATTTCCATGCCTTTTCGGATCTCAAACGCGCAGCCCAAGGAATATTTCTTTAATAATTTTCCTAAAAATCAGCTTTTGGCCGTTTTATTGCATTGATTTCAAATTGTGCCCGTTTGTTTTTCTCATTCCTCTCATACGTTACCACCTTTATTTATGCTCGGGACACAACTCATTTTTTTTTTCCTTCGTTCCCTTTCTTTTATTTGCTTCCTTCGTTTCCATCGGTTCAATTATATAGATTTTTATATTCGTTGCACGTTTACATTCATTTATTTTGACCAGTCCTTTCCTTTGTTATTCCCCTAATTTTGTGCGTTACTTTACCATAACCAATGCTCCGTATTTATTCGCTTTAATCTTTTCAGCTGAATTTGACCATTACTATTCAAATCAATTCATATTTATTGTATACGTTTCGTATGCAACGGTTCTTTTCTTTATTTATTTTGCCTTTATAACCTTGTTTGACTTCGTTTCTTTCATATTGCAAACTGCTGTCACTTCCAATCTCATTCCTCATTTTAAGTTTTCTTCCTCCTCCTTCTTCCATTTTTCTTTCTACAGATCCACCTATTTTCTCCCTTCTTTTACCATGCTTCCACCTCCCATCGCTTCGTCACCCACCACATCCAACTCATCCCTCTCCCTCCGCGTTTTTCTCTCCTCCTCTCATGCACATATCTCTCTACACGTGTTGTCATCGCCTGCATGCTCAGCCATCCTCAGAGCCTTCACCATCAACAATCATGCCACACGTTATCTTTGAGTAATAGGTTAGCATATATTTATAATATATATGTGTTATTGTATATTTTCTATAAGTCTGTATTTGGAATATGTGATCTGTCCTACATGATTTTAAATTCATGTTAGTTATGTATCATATGGTATTATATATATGAGTTCATAACAGTATTCTTTTTTTTTTTTTCCTTTTTTTTTTCGTTCATAGTGTGTATGATATTATACTATGTATAGAGATTTGATAACTTGATTGTTTTATACTTTATGTGTCACGTTGGTATTCAATTTTAAAAGTTTGAAGGTTATATATTAGTTAATATATAGTTTAATATATGTCAGTAATGTATATCTATGCAGTAATATTGTATGTATTATAGCAAAGTAAGTTTTTTTTTTTTTGATTTAAGATATCATATATACATCTTATAAATATAGTATGGTTCCAAGTATGAAATGTTTGCAGTTTTCAGATTCTATATAATATAAAATTTTGTTCGCATGTTATAAAATTTGATAAGTGTATATATAAATATTATATAAAAAGTTAGTACATATATAAAACGTAAAGCATACTCATCTTATCAGTCGATTGTATATGTATTTAAATATATGATATGTTTAAAGCTATGTATTTTGTGAATAACTGGTTATAAGTATATATATACACATTTGATTTAAAGTTATAAAGGTATGCATATTGTGAATTAGACTATATTAATGGTTAGCTTACAAATATTTATATAATTTTATAGGGAAGTACGAGCTATGTGGGTTATATTTTTAGCAAGCGTATTGTTACCACTTTAAAATGGGTGAAGTTTTACAGTTTACGGTCTATTTGTGTAAGTGTGTAATGTATGTTTAATTTAATAAAGTTATGATAGTTTTGTATAAAATGTTTAACTATTTATATATCTGATATAATGATAGTTTCATATCTGATATAGCTTATATATTATAAAGTTACAGGATACGCTAGTTTTATACGCTAGTTAATATATATATTTAATAATTGACTAAAATGTTTTCAGTGTGAGTTTACTTTTTTTTTAGTGTTGGATTTTATACGGCATAGTATGTATACTTGTTCACAGTCTATATAAGTATATGAGTGCATGTGTCATTATAAGTATTTTGTTGTTTATAAATCTCGAGACATATATATGCGTTTAGGTGTTTGTTTCAGACTTACGTAATATATATATATAACCGAATATAGGCTATGCATTTGGAATTTCTATATATACATTTTTATTATGAACATATATAGGTTGCTTTCATGGGTTTTTTTTTAAGTAATATATATTACAATAAGTGGTTATATTGTTTTTATAATAATTATTGACTATAAAATATAATACAATGGTTTTTTTTTGGACGAATTATGTTTAAATTACATATAGGTATATATAGATTTTAAATATACATTTTTAATTTGAAAATTGGTTTTGGGAGAATTAATATCATAATAATTTATATTTTTTTCTGTAATATCAAAATTGATTCGATTCATTCTCATCGATTTCCCATTATCAGCCTTGTCCGTCGTGCCTATTTTCTACATCAAATCTTGTCCATCCAGCGTTGCTTTGGATTTCATAGCTCGTTTCATCATCATATATCTCTAGCCTCGAAAGGTGAGCAATCACTCACGATTAACGTTCTTTTATTTATTAAATTTGATTTCAATTGAAATGACAATTGAAATATGCTGCTGTAGTTATTTAAATTGTTATATTTATGCTATTATCTGTAATAGTTCACTTATGGGATATGACACCATATCCTATTGTTTATATTTATTTTGATGATATATACCTGTTGTTATTATTATTATTTTCATATCTGCTATCACTCTGCAAGTTCCCTATTAGTATAAAAATCACTATGGGTTGAAATGATACATACCCGAACGGACTTTAGAATAGGAGAAAATCGTTATGGGTTGAAATGATAAACCCAAACGATTTTCATTTAAATTGAATTTGGGATTACGGGTTGAAATGATATCCACCCGTATATATTTAGTGTACGGATTGAAATGATAAATATCCGTAGCATTTGACTATATGATAGGAAATATATACCGACACCGTTGGTCCATATAAATAATTTAAAGATAAATTTCTACAGTTTGAAAAGAAACATATGTGAATTAATAAATATTGGTTCTTAAAATATTATATATAAATGGAAACTTTATATATAAATTTAATAATATTTTAGACTGATTTAATCCATAAAATATGTTTAAGTATTATTTAAGATTTATGTTTCAAATTTTACCGTGTAAAGAATTTTAATAATTAAGATTGGGAGATAAATTTGGTTTATTAAAAATGGTATTCAAATGAAGATTTATTTAATTAAATCAATTTGAATTTATTGAATGGGAAATTTAAGGGTATGATTTTGTAACTGGATTTTTGTTTTAAGTGATTTATTGAATGTTTCATGTTTAAATAAATTAAAGAAAATATTGAGTAAAAGGGTAATTTCAGGTTTACTTAAATGATGTTGAATCTAAGGAGGAAATATTTCAAGGCTAAATAATAATTTGATTAAATCAAGATCTTATGAAACTGTAAAATTGAACTTTGGGAATGTAGAATATTAAATCTTTGAACTATACTAGAATATAAATGGGTGTTTCAGATCTGTATTTGAATCGATATAAGTTGAATTTATTATTTAGAAAACTAAATTGAATAAAGTTTAGTTTGAAACGTTGATTACTTAAAGTTTTGAAATATATTGAAATATAAAGGGTATTTGGTGATTTCAAATCCGAACTTGAGATCAATAAAATTGAAATGGTTATTTTAGAAATTGAGTTGAATTTAAATTGATAAATTGAGATTGAAAAAGATTTAAATGGGAAGGTCGGGTTGATGTTAAACGATTGGTTAAGTTGAGGGAATTGAAATTTCTTTACTGAATAAATTATTTAATATATATAAATACTATTTGGGAAGTATAGAGATTTTTGAAGTGAAAATGATAGTTGGTTTTGAAGTATAAATTAAGTTGGAAGACTACGGTGTTATAGTGTATATTTCTATCTTATAGATAGTTCCATGGACCTTAGAGGATGGTTATCCCAAACATCCTCTAAGTTAATTATATTTTAGTTGATATTTCACTTGAGTTAGATTTATAGATATAAGAATGTTAATCCTGACTCGAGTGTTTTGTGTTTTGCTTTACGCTCAGGTCAGACTGAGAGATACAGCATTTGAGACTCATCTTCGAAGTTGGAGCTTTGCTTGAAGATCCAGCTATCTATCCCTTCAGTCATCCAGTTGATTGGTTCAGAGAAGCCATCTGTTGCATTGGAGACTTCATGGCATTTGAACTATTCGGTTGTATTTTATTTCTAACTTTAATGTATATAGTAGCTTCATGAACTACTATTTTTATCTATTCCGCTGCATTGTATTACTCTGTGTAAGTGATCTATGATTGATTTATTTACTGTATATTTTAAGTTTTGCCAAATTTTTATTAACAATTCGGTATTTTGAATTATTCAAGTCGGACATGTACGGTTTTATTGTCGATTTGAATGGTCCAAAATAGCGGGCTGTTACAGAACCTTTAACTATTTTTGTACCCTTAATGGTTTTTAAGAATGGTTAATCATGCCGTTTGGATTGACTAATACACCCATTTATTTCGTGGACTTGATGAATAGTGTGTTTTGGGATTTTCTTAACAAGTTTGTTCTAGTCTTCATTGATGACATCCTTGTTTATTCTAAATTGGAGAAAGAGCATAAGTACCATCTCCAATTGTTCTAATTACTTTATGAATTCATGTTTTAAAAGCAAAGTTTCTTAAGTGCCATTTTTGGAAATCCGAAGATTGATTTCTAGGGCACGTAGTTTCAGGAGAAGGCGTGTAACACCTTATATTTTGATAATATTATTTGGGATATTTAATTATCCAAATAAAATAAAATAAAATAATGTATTGATTGAGGGATTGATATTTGATCTAATTAAGTAGCCACGCCATTTAACCAATGTATTAAAAGAAAAGTTAAAATGAAGTAGAGGAGGGGTAAAATAGGAAAGTGGACATTCCTATATGCCTTAACACTTGGTCATGTACTCTCTTATACACGTTCATTTCATTTTTAAAATTTTAAAAGCTAAGTCAGCCACCATCAACAGGAGCAAGGGTAAAAAGATAAAGAAAAACCAAGGAAGAAGCTTAAGCAAATCAAATCCATTCACATCTCAATCTCTTTAATCTCTAAAGCTAAGGTGGATAATGTTTACATCCCATATTTGTTTTGTTTTCGGTTTTAAGGATAAATTCAAAATGTTTGGCAAAATTGCCATGTTTTTGAATGATATAATGATTATATATACTTACTGATGATTTATGTATGTTCATATTGATTTTATGATATGTTTTAAGGTGAAAATCCTAGTAAATGATATCTAAATGCCTTGTGAATTTTTATAAAGACAAGAAATATTATTTTGGAGATGGGTTTCAGTTTTTACAATTTTATGAATTTATGTGGATTATATATGAATTTTCTAGTGAAGAAAACGTTATGTTGGGTTGAAAATTATTTACGGTTAAATAATAATTGGTTCGGGTATGAAATTTACATACGACGTTAGAAAACGTAAAAAAAGTGATTTTTAGGATTTTTGTAGAATTTTCCTAAGTGTTTTAATGGATATATAAAATTATTTAAGGTATGGGTTATAAATGTTTTATATATTTATAAAAGGAGAAGGGGCTCTTTGCAAATAATTCAAATTTGTTATTTCTGGAAATTGGCAGCACTTTTGAAAAAGTACAATGGCAACCAATCATATTTAGATAAACAAGGTAGGTTAGGTACAAACAAATATTTTAAAAGAACAAATAAAGATGTTTTTCGCTATTTCGATGCTTTCGGCACCAGGTTCCACCTCCTTACCTTCGCCTCTGACACTATCGAAACCAATGCACATGGTATCAGGAAACTGGTAGTTGGATGTAGGCACAAGGTAGAGAGTTGAAACCAGGGTTTCCGAAGGGGTTGAGACACTACTTTATTTTAAATGAAAATGCACCCACTTGCTTTCGACTAAGTGGCTTTCTACTGGGTTGGCTTTCGACTAGGTCAAATGGTTTTACAAAAGGTTTCGATTGGGTTGCACCTTTGTTTTTAAATAACTGCTGACGATGTTGAAACTATTTGCTGCCACAATTTTACATTTCGACCCAGAGAGTTTCGAAGGGGTATTTTGTTTTCTAAAATTTGGCCACTTCTCCAATGCCTTCGAAGGATGGTTTCAACAACATTACTTCTTTACTTAGGAATGCTTTCGAAAGATACGCTTTCTACTAAATGGTTTTAATGAACCTTTTTGCTCAATTGAAGTATAATCCACATTGTTTCGAAAGAGAAGGTTTTATTGGTTTTGAAAGGTGTTTTTCCACTTGTTTTAAATTGAAACCAAGTGCTTTCGAAAGGTTCATGGTTATCAAGGTTTGATGCTTTCGAAAGGTTTAAAAGGATGGTTTTGAAGAGGTGGTTCCCTAAATGGATTCAAATGAGTCGAAAGGGAAGGTTTTTTCGGTTGTTTCAAAAGGATTAAAAGGAAAGGTTTTCCAAAGGTTTCGAAAGGTTTGAAAGGAAATGTTACTCCTATTTTTTCGAAAGAAAATATTTAAAGGTTTTAAGAGGAAGGTGCCTAAGGTTTTAAAGGTTTTGAAAGGAATGTTTTTCAGTAGTTTCGAAAGGGTTTTGTGAATGGTTTCGAAAGGAAGGTTTTGGCCTAGATAAAAGAAAGGGTTTTACTTGATTTAGAAAGAGGTACTTTCACTAGTTTCGAAAGTATACTTTCAACGGTTTCAAAAGGGGTACTTTCAATGGTATCAAAAGGGGGACTTTCAAAGAATTAAATGTTTTTATCAACTAGATATAGGTAAAGCATACATAACATGGCAAGGAGATTTTGAGTAAAGCGTAGAGATTATATATTTTCCTTGTTTGAGTTTGATTTAAAGGTTTTAAATCATTTCGAAAAGGTTTTCAAGGAAAATTTTGGGAAGGTATCCCTAAGTAAAATGACTCGGATATTAGAATACCATATGGGACTGGTATAGGGTCATGCCCTACACATTATCTATTTGCCCCAGTTAATTTTGTCCAACCTTCCAGTGTGTAGGGCTTTATCATAGGTAAGACTTAAATTATGATTGCACATAGAAAGGAATATGTGTTTGTATACAGGTAGGTTATTGGTGAGCCCGCAAAACCATTAGGATCAGGTGACCCTTGGAGATACTAAGATAAGGACAGACTGTCTAGAAGGGAAATATTTAATAGATAGTTAAGGACATACCATCCAGAAGAGGAGTGTCTAACAGATGTTAGACAAATTTTGATATATTGTTCGGTAGGCCTGATTTAGCCAAAGGTTAGTAGTTAGCTAAAGAATACTATATTATTTGAATAGATAGTCCATTTGTTACCTGATATGTATGTTTACATAATGATGCTTTACAGATTTTAACCAATTTTGGTTGCAGGAAATGATTTGCAAAAGATATGTTTTAAAAGGATGTTAGTGAGGAAAAACACGTTCTGTTAAGTGGCATGGTCTCACTTAACATAAATGATCCGAGATGTAACAGTATTATTCACACTAGGCTTTATGTATGACTCGAAGTTTTTGTTTCCCTTAAATTCTCGGGTGCTCAAAATTGATTTGAGTTGGCTGAGAGTTGAGGTTTTATAAATTTTAGCAAATAAAGCTTTTGGAGACGAGCAGATGGCTGATGGATAGCTAAATATGAGTCACGGTTTATTTTGTTTTCCGCTATGTATATTAAGTCGGATATGACTATAGTGATTCTGATCAAACAAGGGGGCATCGTTATATGTCGCTCTTCGCATATTTTGTAGATGATATATTTAATCATTGCTTGAAAAACGTTAAGGGATTATGTAATATGGATATGAATTATTGCTTTGACATGTAATCAGCAAAATATCATTTTGAAATCTGTGATTTTATTCATATTAATATGCTTCTGGTATTATAGATACTATTAGCATTACTATATTTTGTCACCTGAAGTTAATATTATAGATGACTGTAGCATATGTAGCGCTTAGCTTTTGGCCTCCAAATACGAGATGTTACAAGGCATATCAGTGGACCCAGCTAAAGTAGTTGTGGTTCAAGATTTTCTAAAGATTTCTTGAAGATTGCTTCTCATCTAACAAAGCTGATGAAGAAGGATGCTAAGTTTATTTAGACACCCAAGTGCGATCAAGCATTTAATGAGTTAAAGGAGAAATTAACAAGCGCTCCTGTCTTGACTATTCCAGATGAGAATAAAGGATTAATAGTTTACACAGATGCTTGTACAACCAGATTGGGAGTAGTTTTGATGCATAATAGTAAAGTAATAGCGTATGCGAGTCGACAGTTGAAACCTTATGGAAAAAATTATCTACACATGATTTGGAGCTTTTGGCAGTAGTTTTCCATTAAAGCTGTGAAGGCACTATCTTTTGGGTGCAAAGTTTGAGTTATAATACGGATCACAAGTCATTAATGTATCTTTTTACCCAAAAGGATTTGAACTTAAGGTGGCAATTAAGGCTGGAGTTTCTCGCGTCTCATGACTTGGAAGTTTTTTACACCCCAGGGAAAGCAAACGTCGTTGCAGATTTGAGTAGGAATGTGGATGCCATTGCGAGTTTGGAAGTTAAGCCAGCACTAGTGGAGTGAATTGCATATTTCCGAGAAGAAGACCCTATTTTAGCTCGGCTTATGAAGGACATTGAAGATGGAATTATTTCTAGTTTTCAACTAAACTCTCGAGGCATTTTGAGAATGAATGTACGGATTTGTGTGCCCGATGTTAATGGAATTAGATAGGATGTGCTAGGATAGTGCCATCGGTCATATCTATCCACCCAGGAGTAACTAAAATGTTTCAGAATATGAAGAAGACCTTTTGGTGGGAAGGGATGAAGAGAGACATTTCGATCTTCATTAGTCGGTGTTCAAATTGTCAACAAGTCAAGAGTGACCAGTAGAAGACTGCTGGGTTGCTCCAACCATTGGAGATACCGAATTGGAAGTAGGAGCAAGTATCCATGGACTTTATCGATGGGTTGCCCAGAACAAGAAAAGGTAATGAAGGCATTTGGGTAATTGTAGATCGATTAACAAAGAGCGCCCACTTTATTCCAGTGAAGTCAAATAGAACCTGCAGCTTCTTTAGTAGGAATTTATTTGAGGGAGGTTGTTTGACTGCATGGAATCCCAGCAAGTATAGTCAATGATGGAGATCCCATCTTCAATAGTCAATTTTGGGAAGTATTGCAAGCTGCTTTAGGGACAAAGCTAAATTTAAGCACAACCTATTACCTTCGGCCATGTAAATTACCTTCATGTTGGGTTGAGACTGAAGACCATTTAGTTCTTGGACCAGAGATGATAAGAGAAGCATCAAAGAAAGTGGCTATGATCAAGGAAAGGATGAAAGAAGCCCAAGATCGACAGAATAGTTATTCGGATCAATGGAGAAAGGACTTATAGTTTGCGGTTGGGATTTGGTATTTATGAAAATTTCCCTAATGAAAGGAGTTGTGAGATTCAAACGGGCAGGAAAGCTAGCATCCAGATTCATTGGACCATTCAGAATCCTTGAGAGAATTGGATTATTGGCCTAATGAGTAGAATTGCTTGAAAGATTATTAGAAGTTCATAATGTCTTTCATGTACACTAAAAGAATATATATAATTAATAACACCATTTAATAACGCATTGTTCTAAAGCGTTGTTTGCCTTTAATTATTTTTTTTGTACTCTATTTTTTGTACGGTTCACATGTAATGCCTTCACAAAGCACAAAATCTCCTAATTATTTCATGGCCGTGGGTTTCTCAAATTATTTCCTTCTCCCTCTTTCCTCTTTCATTTTGTTCCATTTTTCCTTAGCCTCCCATACCAGTGGAATCAAAACCTCAAATCACTCCTTTAGATCCATTCCTCCTTCATAAACCCTAATCAGGTCCAGTTAAATCCTATGCATCAAAGGGACAAGAAAGAGAGTTCGATGCCTGGCATGGAGATAAGCTCGCAACGACTTAGAGGCGAGCTTGGAGGTAGCTATAGCATGGGTTAGAATAGGCAACCTGCGATTTGGAGGTTGTGATGTAGGACAATTTAGAAGGAGGAGATGCGATCACGATATCTGGTGTGACCAGCTGGTGCAGATCTAGGCGTTGGAAGGTAGTGACGTGATGATCTAGATGACAGTGAGTGTGACGTGATGTGTTGTACTGGCGATTCATTGTATCATGCATCTTCTAAGAAATAATTGTGAGTGAAATCTCTTGATTTTATCAAATGTTTCCGGTTATATAATATCAATGCTTAATTATATATCGATATAGATGGTTATAAATATGGTTTGGAATATTTTTTAGTGTTAAAAATTAATTGCGTGCTTTAATTTAATTATAACGAACCTGCAATGAGCTTGCAATCTTGACGGAAGGATGCAGTGGAAGTGGCCTTAAGGTTTGTTCTTAGTTTATTTTCAACTTATGTTTAATCTATGAATTCCTAGGTTATGGTATTGATAAATTTGTTAATTGCAGAATCTATGCTCAAAGATATTGTCTTGTTTGGGAGCTGGTGAAGAAAGAAACATTAAAGAATTTGGTTTTTTTTAACGCTAGCATTAAAATTGCAGCACATAAACTTATAAAAGATGATAATGTATGTTAAATTCATATTATGGTTTGATTGACTTACTTTCTAACCCTGATTGTTCACTAAAATGTTAGAATAAGAAACATATACAATACTAAGATATACACTAATAACTTATGTGTTGCATTTTAAATTACTGGCTGCAGTTTGGGACTTTATGGGCCGATAGGCCAGCCTCGATCTCTCAATGTGCAATCCATCTAAGAGAGAGTTTTACCTATAGGTTTATAGTTGACCATGCACGTAACATTAGTTTGATATTATTTCATTAGTATTATTCATATATCACATTATCTTCTCTAAAATATTGGTTGAAGTATAATACAAGCGATGATAAATGGTTAACATTGATAATTATGTTAAGTTACTAGGTTGGATATTAGTTGGATGTCCAATTTTATTTATCTTTATAGTATTTTTTTGGATTAGTGTTAAACAATGAACAAGATTTACTAAGGATATAAGGCACTGAAAATTGAAATTTTTACACTTGCTCATTTATCTTTGCAAGTCTACTATTTTAGCAATGATACTGATGTACCTAATCATAATGTGGCATATGAAAACATGGGTAGAGACATAAATGAGCTAGTGAAAATAATATCATTTTCCTATTTATTATTGCAAGTTATAATCTTACAGTTGCAAGCAAGCTTGCAATTACAAGTTGCAAGCTTGCACACTTTGCAACTGCAAGTTGCCTGCAACTTGCAACTTGCAACTTGCAACTGCAAGTTGCCTGCAACTTGCAACTTGCAACTGCAACTTGCAACTTGCAACTGCAACTTGCAACTTGCAACTGCAACTTGCCTGCAACTTGCAACAAGCCCTTAAGTACGAACATGGATCTTATATTACCACATGTGGTGCCTTGGCAACTCTTTCAGGTCTAAGACGGGCTATTCCACAAGAGACTAGCATGTTGTCAAAGATGATAGTAAAGTGGACGAACTTTTGTGAGACAAGTAATTCTTTTTCCAATATGTTCTGCATTATTGATTTGAAAAATGTATAAATATTATTTGATAGTTATTGTAAATTAAATTAACTAAATAAGGGATCACCAAACACTGAGATGGATGAAGACACATTCATGGTTAATAGGGAGAGAGCTGCAGATTACTTAATATTTCATGGGATGCATCATACTGAATGCATTCTCCCTAGTGTTTATGAAGTCATAAGATGCAAAATTCGTAAATTTTAGCTTTACATTAAAAGATAATGGCATCGGTTAATTTTTAATGACCTGCGATAAATTCATTAAGATTTTCCTCTGAATTTCCTTTACGATAATCCTTGTATGATTCATTGTTCATCTCCGATATACTATCACGCCATAAGGGTAAGTCTTGAACATAGTCCATTTCTATTCTCACTGCAAAAAATAAAAATTAATCAGCTTTAACACAATTTGCAAGTTAAGAAACAATATAAGATAGAATATTTGTAGTAAAGCTACAAGTGACAAGTAAACTATGTTGTCATAAAACGTATGTCAAGTACAAACGGTGAAGAATAATGATGCAGCAACCATGAATTCATAAATAAAGTAAAATATATGACATAAAATATGAGAACTTTCTATCCAAAGAAATCTGTATAGTGTAGCGCATGTTTATCAAATGAAATCTTGGTTGCACTATGTCAAGTACAAAACAGGCAATAAGTTTTTTTTTTACTTTTACTCGTAATAGTAGTAAGGCATCTATTATATACTTATTTACCTTTAGCTAAATTTATTATTATTACAAGCTGCCTAGTTTAATCAACTTCTACACTATATCAAAATGAATTCGATTCAAATAGTTGTTGCTATCCTTATTCATTAATTAAGTTTTATAAAATTAAATCGGTTTATAATAGTAATAAATAACAACCAAGTTTATGAAAATAAACTGTTTTTAATAGTAGTAGTAGTAGTAGTAGTAGTAGTAGTCGTAGTAGTAGTAGTAGTAATAATAATAATAATAATAATAATAATAAATTATAAAATATTTGTTACGACCCAGAATTTTCGATCCCGAAAACTCCATATAGTTAGGAAAAGAAGAAAAGAGATAGAAGAAAAGGAAGAAACAAAAAACACCAACATCTCACATTCGCAGCGGATAAAATATAATATCGATTAATATTCTTTACACAAAGAAAGCTGAATCAGTAAATTTACATTATTAATATATCAGAGTTACAACATTTGACAATCATTGGACAGATTCAATCAACCTGTCCAAGACAACTACAATATATCACAGATGAATACGCTCTATACGTTCCTGCCATCCAGCTTGCCTCATGAGTTCCAGACGTCCTTTCCTGAAAATCTGTAATACTTGGTCTGACCCGAGCATTACATCAAAGTAACACCCGGGTCAGGCTGGAAACCAGCATGAGTAAACCCATCTAACAAGGAATACTGCAGCTATAAACTTGCTTAAAACCCGGGGTAACTTGTGTCAATTTTACAAATTCACAGGTTTGGTATAGACAATGCTTATTACACACATCAATTTCTAAGTACCAAACTTAGATTAAATGGTCCAGTTCATTTAAATTATTCCATTTCAGTGTATTAATTTCACATATAAACTTATAAAGAATCGAAGTGGTTTCGGCTATTTACTACCACCGGACTCTGGTCTCTTCGAATCCAATGTCATCTTAACCCAAGTTATTCAAGTGAATATAATTCAACTTTAAATACAAGATGTCACTTTTTACACAGTAAATCATGATCAATAGATAATCCACATTATCACTGTCCACCCAAAAATCATATCACAAAACATTTCATATAAGGGATATCAACCAATTCAAAGCACTTATCATCATTCAATCATTCATAAGCAAGATTGATCACTTCCATTAATTACATTAATTAATGATCCTTTAATTACTTCATTAGTTAATTATTCTTAAATTTCATTTAATAATTAACCTTTAACTTAATCAACCATGATTAATCACAATCAGAAATTAACTTTCCTTAGTAACTTCATCAATTAATCAACTCCTTGATTAATTATATTAATAAATCCTTTAATTACATTGAGTAATTATCACTTACTTCTTCCACCAAATAATTATCCTTTAATTACTTCCCATCAAGTAATTTCCTTTTAATTAATTATATTCAGTAACTATCCATTAATTACTTCACTAAGTAATTACACCTCATTAATTACCTTAAGTAATTATACTTAACCCAACATCAAATGATTACCTTTAATTAATTAAAATTAATTAATTAACTAAAATTAACCACATTTAACTTAAATAATTTCACAAATTAATTTATCTTAATTTAATTATCCGAATTAAACATCTTAGTTAATTAAGTAATTATACTTTAATTACCTTAGTTAGTAATACATGATTAAATTAAGATAAATCATTTATTTATATTAACCCTTAACTTTCTTTTAAATTAAATAAAACTTAAAGTTTGAATTTGATTTATTCAAAATCATCATCCTTTATTAAAGTTAAATACTTTTTACTTAAATCTTAATTATATTTCGACAATTATATTTAAGTTGAAAACATTCATGATCTAATTACAAAATTACTCTAATGTAATATGTATATAAATCAAAAATATTTTTAAAACAAGATTTAAAACTTTAAATCCATACTTTTAAAATTTCGAATTTGTTAAAAATATCATTACAAGCTTGCTTCGGGTTCGACCCGCCTTTGACTCGAGATCAGACTCGAGTTTCCCTTCCTCTTCCTCTAACTTATCATAGTTTAAATTTTTTCTAACTTGTTATCAATTTACTTTAAGCTTGCATTCGCTTAATGCTTTTGAACTTGTTATTACTTTACTTAAAACTCTGCACCCGTACAAGTAACCCGAGCACGACCAACCGAGATAGAACCACAATTTACCTGAGACAAACCCGGTAAATTCCCCTAAAACCTGAATCACCAACCTATTGGAAAATCTCGAGTCAACTCGAATACAACTTCGAGCACTACCCTAATTTCTGATCCTCGCTCTCCTTCTTTCTTCTTTTATTCCTACAGCTAAAAAAAAATTCACCGAAAGGTCTGGCTGCCCGGAATAGTTGGTTGTGGCGGGCCTTCCGGCTATTCCCTAGGTTTAATGTTCAGGAATCGTTGGTCGGTAGTGATTGAATAGGTTTCCCTAGTTCCCAAAAAAATAAGTGGAATGTATAAAGAAATGGATTTATAAAATGTAATTTTATAAATGAGACTATTTTATAAATAATAAACCCAGATGAGTTTATAAATTTATAAACGATTTTTTTAAATAAGTGAAATCAATATCAGATGATAAATTGGGAATATAAAATTCATTAGGTGAATTTATATTAGGATATGGAAATAGGGTGAGAAAAATAGTGGATACTATTTTTGAAAGCTGGAAATGGTTAAGGAAAATTGAAATGAAATCGACGGATTGTGAGTCGAGAGGAATTTTGTAAATTAATTAGTTATTGAGATTTTGAAAATATATTTTTATTACTAAGAATTGAGTTGTTTTTTAAAAGGGAAGTTTTATTTATCAAAAAATGTAATTTTTAACTAGTAGAATTGAAATACATTGAAAAGCGAATTTTTCAAATACTTAATATTTATGTAATAAATCCTAAATTTTAAATAAGCTTTGAAATTTGATTTGTTTATCTCAAATAAGTTATTGAGGTTTTAAAAAAAATTGTTTCGATATTTTTAAATAATTACTTGAATATGTTTTTAAAATAAATTATTATTCTTTTGAATACTTATTATATATATATATATATATATATATATATATGCATACACGAACATACATGTGAGTTTTGGAATGATTGAAATTTATTTATAAGTCTTCTCAAGGTGGGAAAATGGAATTTATTCTGTAGATGGGATTTATAAGAGAAATTATCAACATGGAATTTGGGAAAATGTAATGAAATTTCCAAAGTATTTATGTAAAAGTGAACTTAGAAAAATGAATTAGGATTCATAAAAGAAGTTAGAAATGGATATTTGGAATTTTAGACAAGTATTTGACTTTGGAAATATTAAAGGAAATTAATTAAGGAACCCCGGAACTTATGGAATTCGTTATAAACGAGTCAAGGAATTTACAGTATAAATTGTGAAGGATTTTGAGAAAAGAGAAATAAGTGGAACTTTCCTACGTATTGATAAGTAAGGGATGTAGAAAAAAATATTTTTAAATATTTTTCAGTGTGTGTTGAAATAAGAGATGGTTGAAATACCCTGATATGGATATAAGTATTGAGTTGTCTCAAATATTGAAAATTTGGAAGGGATTTGAATATATATCTTATAAAGATATTTTGAAAATAAATTTTGGAAAATTATAATATGGGGCTGGTGACTGCTTATGGATGTAATATTGATAGTTAAGTAACCGAATATCAAATATTGGCTAATTTTCGTTAATCGTTTTGAGGAGACTGAGATCGGATTTAATTATCCAAAAACTACTTCGATCCGATTTGAGCATTACGAAGGGATATCATGAAGATAGCGAAGATGGTGACTCGTTTTGTCCAGATCCAGGACAACTTCTATGGATGAATGCTATTTGAACATCGTCGCTAGAGGACGATGAGCATTCAAAATAGAATCGTTCTTGAAAGGTAAACATTAGCCTCAAGCCTCATCAACCGGGAATGACTAATACAAGGGAGATGCATCAAGTCTAAATGGGTCACACCCAATTAGGGTATGTTATCGCCTTTCTAGATACCCTCAAATATATATAAATTATGGATACGGGTGTGCATGGAAAAGTGAGTGCTCGATTTTAGGGTGGAAACACCCGAAGTGATAACATATTCGATACTATCTAGGTTAAGGGTATGTCGGTCCTGTGTTGGCAAGGGGATCCCAGCGAGGTCCTCGGTACATTTTTCTAGATGTGTACTATGACGGGCGATACCCTAGTAGCCCAGTCATTATATGGAATACATTCTCCAATAAGCACCATACGGTTTTGATTGTGCCCAACTGTGCTGAAACGTGAGATGCAAGCATTTCAGCTATTTTTTAATTTACTTTCTATAGACACTGTTATAATACCAGATGATTTTGATATCAAATGTTTTGGTTATCGTAAGGGAAAAACGTGTCATGTTTATGTGTGATGCGGTCTTACGAGATGCCTTTTCTTTTCAAAGGATTTTAATAACTTGAATAATTCAAATTGAGTGTATTTTCTCATGTTGGTTTTTCAGACTGACTCGAGTGTTAATTTATTATAATAATCGGGTCATACCGAGTATTACAGATTCAGGATAGGATGCTATGGAGCTTAAGAGGCGAGTTGGAGGATTCTTAGGTGTATTATTCATACTTGATTATTCCGTTGTGTGTGTTGGTATGTGAGGACAAGTTATTTATAATTGTCCAGATTGATTTTTAATGGATGTACTTTGATACCTGTATGAATATTAATAGTTCAGTTTCCTAGTATAAAATCTGTTGTTATATATTATATTTTGTTCCGATGTAATTGTGATATTTTGTATTGTTGTTTTCTGTTTCTTTTTCCACCTTTTCTTCTACACCACTAGTAACTTGTGTTTCCGGTACTTGAATATTCGGCATGTTATACAGTGAACGTATAAATGTCGATTTTCAAGGGTCGGAGTGGTCGGGTTGCTATACTTGGTGTCAGAGCTGAAGGTTAAGGGAGAACCTTGGCTTTAGTGGGGATTACTCATTAGAGATAGGGTCAGTACCCTAGAATGAGTTGACTGTATTATAGATATAAGCACGTATTTGTTAGTTAATATAAAATGGTTTTATATTGTGTTGATTTATTTGTTGAGTAGCATATAATCCTGGTCGAGTAATGGAACGCTACTAAATCGATAAAGGTTTCTAAACACTTGAATAAAGCAATTCAACAAAATATTGTTTTGAAGGGGGTAAATGAAATAATTTTAACCAAATTATATTTTGATATGAAGAAATAATTTTCTAGAAATTATTATAATATATTGATGTGTTTGGTTGTTAATATTATAATCCAAACCAGATTATAAAATTTGAAATGGTTATATATAACCAAATAGAGATTGTATAAGAATGAATTATACAAGTGAATTAAAACTTGAAAATGGATTCAAACCAGAAATTGGAAAATTAAATCTTAGAGATTTTTGAAAATGTTCCAATGTATTTTGAAAAAAATAATACTAATATTATTTTAGAGATAGTTTTGAAAGAAAATTTTATTAAATGGAATTTGGAAATGATACAGCACTGAACTCACTTCAGTCGTTGGAAAATAATCCTAGTGATGACTACAGCATCATCAGTATTCATTTTCGAGTTTAAGTGACGGATTGCTGTCATAGTAATTTAATATGGAGATTTTTGGGTGAAAACAAGTGTTGTTTTGGAAATTTCGAAGGAGATTTGTTTTAGATAAAAAAAAACTAGATTTGGTTTAAATGTAAAAGTGGGGTTTGGTGTGTGTGTGTGTATATATGATTTCAAAGTGATTTGAGATAAATACCGGGTATTTTAATTCTGAAATCCCTGGCTAAAGGTTTTAGAAATATCAGAAAATAAGTTTTTGAAACTTATAAGTGGATGATGATATTAATAAGGAAAGAAGTGTGAAAACTGAATTTTGAAATTAAAATTTAAACTGAGAAAGTTAAAAGGGATTTAACATAAGTTGAAGGGATTAAATTTTAAAGGTTTAATTGATTGTGGTTTGAATGGAATTTATGAAATGGTGAGTTAACTTAAGAAAAGTTAAATGGTATGAATTGGTAAGGTGAAATAACTAGATGAATTGAATGGAAAAGAATTTGATAAGTATAAATGAAGGAAACTAGTAATACAAATTGGAATAGATATTAGTGATTGATTGAATTGAATGTAATGGAAGATATTGAAAATAAAATTTGAGTTGTGAGATGGATATATAACTAGAAGTTATAAAATTGGAAATGGAATTGACTCAAATAAAGAAATCACGAAAATGTGGAAAATAAATTGTATGAATTGGAATTTAAGTTGAGTTAAGTTAAATAAAATTTGAACTGGAATTAAAAATGTTATCGAATCGAATCGAATACAGAGTTTAAATTATAAAGTGATTGCATGACCATAAGTTGTAAAATTTGAATGGAATAAAACTTTTAGCGAAATTTTTTAAAATTGTGGGCAAATAAGTTAAATAGCTTACAAAATTGGAATTAATGGAATAGAACAACCAAAATAAAAATGGTGTGGTATTTTAAAGTGAAGGAATAAAATCCACACTTGAATTATAAAATAATTTTAAACTCAAGTAAATTAAATGGACCGATTTTTGAATACAATGGAACTTAACTTGGTTGAATAAAATTGGATTGTGGATTAAAAGTGGATATTGGAAATGGAATTTGAGTTATAAACAAAAGATTCGACTTAATTATAAGCAAATTAAATATATTTGGAAATGTGGTCGAATAAAATGGAAATGGGATTAAAATAGCAATGACTTAAATTATAAATAAATTCAATTTAAGTGTAAATAAATTGAATATGGCCTTGAATATTATTTAAATGAATTCGAGAATGAAGTCGAGTATGGAATTAAAATTTGAATTGGGTTAAGTGAATGAACCAGTTAAATTAATTAGTAAATGGAATGGAATTTGATTGAATAAGAATCAATCAAATTGAAAAGGAATTTGGGTGGAAGGGTAATAAACTTAAGTTATATAGTTGAATTAATTAAAAATAAATGGTTTAACTTAATTTAATATTTTTAGATGGAAGTTTGGCTCAGAAAAAATTATGAAATGGTTATTTGATAAATTAGCATAGAATGATTTCGAGCTTAATAAAATGAATTTGAATATAATGAATATGGATATGAATGGAATGTAAATAAATTGATTGAGAATCAAATTGAAATGGAATAACATTGAATATCAATTGATGTGACATCAATTTAAAATAGCTATAAACTGAAATGGTTATTTTATTAAATAAATATCACCGAATTTGCATAAAAATTTGTCGTTTGACGTAAATGGAAGTAAATAAAATTCTATGAATTAATGGCAAATGAATAAATTAACTTTTTAAATCAATTTGGGATGGATATGAGTTTGTTTGGTATAAAGATGAAGTGAATGCAAGAAAATTGAGTTGTAAATCATTTAAATTGAATGAAATGATATATGGATCGTTTAAAAGCAATTAGATTAGTATCGAAACCTTATAATTGTTATAAATGCATGTTATAACTTGTTAGGTTACGAATATATGTGTTTGCACTAGTGAAATAAATGAAATGTTAATAAATTTCATGTTTTTGGGACTTACATATTTAAGTTGAGTAAGTATAGGTACCGAAAGGCTATTGGGCAAGATTGGGTTGCGTAGTTACATTTAAAATAAGTCGCACGCTTAATAACGCTAAATAAAAGTATGTTTTCGGATTAAATACAATAAAAATATAAATGTTGATATATATTGTGTTTTTCGACCATGTGAGTCAATTTATATATTTTTATTTCTCTTGTCATATTGCAAAAGCCTCTCCGTACAAGAAAGGCTCTGCAAAAAATTCAAAAATTTAGGGTGTTAAATTTATTTTGGAAATTTTTTAAAGTTTTTGTTAGCTAAAACGGTTGATTTTGAACTGAAATCATAATAAAGGATTTTGAACTTAAAATGAAAGCTAATGGTTTTGGATGGAACTAAAGGGTTTAAAAAAGTGAATATTGAGTTTTAGCTAAGTGTGTGACGACCCGGAATTTTTAACAATTAAATTGGAATATTTAATGGATTGTAAATTTTTAAAAAGTTAATTTTAAATTGAATTTCGAAAATCAATATTTACTTGATAATTAAATCATTAAATTATATAGTTTAAATATTGAATTTAATAATTGAAATTGGGTAAATTGTTGAATCTGAAATTTCTAAGCCTGTTTAAAATAATTTGAAGGCTTATAAAATTTATAATGATGATATTGAAGATAATAGGATGGTTGAAATTTAATTTAAAGGCGATGTGTTCAATTTTAATAATATATCGTTTAAATTGAATTTAAAAATAGCCTTCCGAGGCACAGTCTCGGAATTCGACGAAACCAGTTCCATTGGATCGTAATAGTTAGTTATTATCGGATTTCAATTTTCGTAGCGTTCGGATTTACCGTTTGCTCGTACGGGTGAGAAACGCGTTGAAATTAAAATCGATAATTTAATATTTTAAATCGATTTATAAAGCTAACTTCCACATACAATTAAATTAGCTTCTGAAACTTGTTCCATTTCGTTTGGAATAGCAGTATAACATTAGGAATGCTAAACAGCATGCATCAATTAGGATTTGGGATTGTGCGTTATGCAACCAATATATTTTGATTATAATAATAAAAACAAAAATAATAATAGATTAAATTAAAGGGTCAACTCGGCCTATCTTGTACTGAAAGCCATCTTCTGCCCTTTTATAACGCAACTATCCCCCTTTTCTTTTCTCTAGTTTTCAAAACAAGAATTTTTGCAAACAGAAATCGATCTCAAATAAAAAAATAGAAAATAGCCGAAGCCCTCGAAGGAAAAAAAAATGGCGACGCAGTGGCGATTGATTAGAGGGGTTCGAATTCAGATCTGGGGGGCGCGAGCTCGAGCATGACCGCGTGCAGGAGTGTCGCATTGATAGAAGGGGGTCGAAAGCAGATAGCGATGTCGTCGCAATTGGGGGTCGCGTGAGTGAATTTGGCATAAGGCAGAAGCTTGAAGCCGCGGCGTCGCATGTAGAGCGGCCATTGATGCAGATCTGGTTTGTTGGAGGCGCGACGTGTGTGCGAATGGCAAGGGAGCAGTGGCGAAGCATCGCGAAGCACGCATGGTTGCAGTGGCGGGTGTCAGAGCAGGGTTGCGTCAACGCGATTCGATTTCGCATGACCTCGGCGTGTGCATGTTCGTAGGGGTGGGCAAAGAGGTATTGGATTTGTGTTTCCTTTATTTAGAATTTAATATCTGATCCATATTCTGCAAAATTATATAATAGGGATTTATAAAACAGTTGACTTATATGTGATGTTTCGAAAATAAATAAAAATAAAATAAGTATACATTATAATCAACAAGTTTATTTTTAAAAAAAATGTATTTAGGATAATTAATTTACTTAATAAACTTGTTTATTTTTAGTTACTAAAGGATATATTAAAAAGGACATTGGTTTGAAATAAAGATCATTTGTTAAGCAAATTAATTAAAAGAAAATAAGTTGTTCGATCATTTCGAATATAAATACATCGTATGACTGTTTATACAAGGTTTAAATCTGAAGGAAACAAACCGAGACCAGATTTGGAATGGATTGCAAACAGCAAAGTAAAAGGTGAGTAAATCTCACTCTATTGGATTTCTATTTAGATTTAAATGGTTAAATTTAAATAATTGGTTGATTGATTGAGTTGATTGAAGGTGTGCTGAAGATCTGGTGACTTTGGTTTTGGTTGGTTCTCGAGTTGATTGTTGTTTGGCTTGAAGCATTTGGGTTTAAAATGGTTTTAAACTTAAATCGTAAGTAAGAAAATGGTTCAGTTTAAAATCAATAAAGGTTTAATGAATTGGTGACTCATTAAATAGGTAGCTTAATTTAAATGAATAATTAGTTAATTAAATTAATCAATGATTTGGGTTAATTAATTTTAGTTTAAATTAATTAGAATGATCATTGGGTGGTTTAATAAATAATTACTTAATGCAATTAATAAAATATAATTACTTTGTGTAATTAATCGAGAGATAAATTAAGATAATTAATTAAGGAGAATTAATTTATTTAATGAAGTAATGATTAATATTGTGGTTTAATTAATATAATTAATTTAGATTAAGGTAAAATGAAATATAATTGGAAATCAATAATTTATATAATTAATGATGTATTTAAAGATTTGATTAATCATGGTTAATAAATCCATAATATGTAACTTATGAGAAATTAAGTAATATAAGAAATTAAGGATGAATGTAATTAATATAGTTAATTAAATTATGAAATAATTAAAATTACGGTATTGATTTTGGGTTAAGAATAATTAATATCGTGAAATTAATTAAAAATAATTACTTGATTGTAATTGAAAGATAATTAATCCAGGGTGATTAATTAAGATGAATGGATAGGGAAGGGTTGATTAATTAATTGTTTTGGAATTAATTAATGAAGGAATCTAAGTGATTGAGGTTTGAAATTCAATTAGAATCAACTGATTTGATTTGTATGTGATTAAGCTTTGCTTCTGAATGATTGAATGGTATTGGATGATTTGAAGGAGTTGATAACTCCGATATGAAATGTTGTGTATTTCATTTGCATAACTTGGGATAGGATGATATGAGGTTTGAAGAGACCGGGGTCGGGTATTGGGTAAATACCTGAAACCACTTCGAATGTTTATAGATTGATATGTAAAATCTATATGCTGGAGTAAGTGAATTGGAGGAATTGGACTATTTTAAAATCTAAATCTTTGGTATTTAGAAACTTATATGTGGAATAAGTGTTGCCTATAATAAAATGTGGCTTTGTTAATTGATATAAGTTGCCCGGGTTTTATTTGAGTTGTATACTTTGTATTCCATGTTATTTGGGTTTACTCACGCTGGTTTCCTGCCTGACCCGGGTGTTACTTTAGTGTGATGCTCGGGTCAGACCGAGTATTACAGATTTTCAAGTAGGTATGATCTGGAGCTCAGGAGGCGAGCTGGATGGTAAGAACGTATGGAGTGCTTTCGCTATATTATATTATTGTTGTGTATCTGTGGCATGATAATTGTATATGTTCAGTGACTGTATATATGTGAAACTTTGACATATTAAAATGTAACCGACAGATATAATATTCTTTTGCAAACTGTTATTATTTATTATTATATTTTATCCGCTGCGAATGTGAGTTGTTGATGTTTCTGTTCTTCTTCTTCTATCTCTTCTTCTTTTTCATAACTATCTGGAATTTTCGGGTTCGGAAATTTCGTGTCGTTACAGTTGGTATCAGAGTAAGGTTAAGCGAGAACCTTGGCTCTGGTGAGAATTACTCATTAAATAGAGTTCGTAGTACTCTAAACTGAGTTGAGTATATATATATGAGAGCGTATTTGTTATTTTCTTATATAAAGGTTTTAAATGATTTTATATAAAAATATATATGATATATAAAGCAATATTTCCTTCTAATAAATATTTTTAATAAATATTAAGGGTGATTGGTTGTTAATTATTGAAATTAAAATTAAGAAGTAATAAAATACAACATAACCGAAATCTTAAATTGGAATTAAATTAAGTAAAAACAGAAATACAACCAAATTAAAATTAAATAAAGTTAATTTTGAAATGGATTCGAACTTAAATTTAATCTTGAATTTATATAAGTAAGAATAATATAAAAAGGAATTGGTATCTAGACATGATTACCTTGGGTATTATCATAAATAGTTATTGTGTTTAATAATGATATATTTGTTATTAAGTAAGCCAAATAAAGAAAATTTATAAGATGGGTATAAGTTTTAAACTAAAGTAAATTTTAAAATTTTGAAGTTTAGAAACCTAAGTCTAGAAAAAATAAATTGTTTCAAAGAGTTAAAGAAAATAACAAATAATATAATTCAGACTATTTTGAATATAGTCTTATTTTAAACATGAAATGTTTGGAAGATTTTTAGAGGATTTGTTTTGAAATTAAAACCAAGGGTGGTTTAAAAATTTAAAAGTATCATGGTGTGTAAAGGAAATAAATATGAAATTAACTCTAAGGTTGATTTTTGAATTTTCCTTGTAATGTGATGTGAAACCCAAAGTGAAGCAAGTTTTAAACTTAAGTGGAAAGGTTATTAATCTGAAGGTTTAAAATTTGAATAGAATTGGGATTTAATTCAAGCAGGAATTGAAATGATATGAAATTGAAGTGGATTCAATTTGAAATTAGTCCAAATTTATTTGAATAATTTGGAACTGTAAATAAAGTTGAATAAGTAAGAATCAAATGAAATTTGATTTAAAGTTGGAAAGAAATTGATAATTAACTCAACTTAAATTGGGAATAAATCAAGTCCAATGGAATTGGAGTTATTCAAATTGGAATTGGGTCAATTTAAATGGAAGTGGAAATTTAAATTGAATTATTGGGGAAGTGAACAGTTTGACTCTGGACTATTTTCAATATAAATTGTTTTAAATATAAATTTATTCTTCCAAGCTATTAAATATATACAACCTTTCTTTTTAAAGCTAACTTAATTTATATTTGTTTTACCATTATTTTTGGAACTATTTAACAATTTTTCAACTGTTTATAAACTAATTACTATTTTTCAACTATTTCACAAATTAATTACTATTTTACAACTATTTTGCAATTATCTGAAATTTCTGAAACTATTTAGCTATTTCTCAACTATTTTACAATTAGTTACCCATTTTATAGTAATTTTGCAAACTAATAATTATTTTTCACCTACTTATCTGTTTTTAAAATTTTCAAGCTATTTTCTGAATATAAACTGGTCGGAGTTCAAATTGTTATTAATTAAATACCCAACCGAGACAAGAATTGAAGTGATAATTCAATGGAATTGAAGCGATTGTAAATAAGTGGATGGAAATTAAAGGAAATGTGAATAGGAAGAGAAATTTATTTGGCAAAAAATCAATAAGACTAAATACGTAGGATGTACGTATATTATTCTATTCGCATAGTGATTTGATTCAGATTCGAGCACAGAATTTCGAGATAGTTTATTGATCTGAGTTGGGATTTTTTGCTCGATTTTCGACGGCGGACCTGGATATGGATGGTTGATTGGTTCTGGATATTCTCTATCATAGTTATGGATATGCAAGGAGAATGACGGTTTCTAATCAAGAAACCAGATCTGTGTCCGCGCTAGGAAGTCGGGTGGACAATACTAGTTCGGAAGTGAAATTGTGTGATCGAGTGAGCGATCAGATTGGTATAGCGTACGGATGACAAGTGTACATCGTACGGATTTGGATGAAATTGATATTGAAAGAGAAGAATCAAATTTGAATATTTGATTTTGAATAAACAAGTCATATATCTTTGTTATATAAGATAAATCTCCCCTTGTTAAATCTATTGCCGGAAGAAAAGGATTTTTGAAGGTGTTTGAAGTAAAAGGAGTTTTATACAAGTTTGCAAGGATCCAAAGTTTTTAATTTTATATATATATATCTATATATATAAAGGATTCTATGAGAATTTTGGAAAAAGGTTTTGGGAACCTTTGGATTTGGAAAGGCTTTTGATTTTTGGGTAAAATCAATATTAAAATTTGGAAAGCCTAATTTGAGAACTATCGATTTTGGGATAATCGATTTTGTGTAAAGAAGCTTTGTATGAGATCATACTAGGTGTATGATTTGAAAGATACTATATGTGTATAGTATAAAGCGTTTTGATGATGGCTCTGGGGAAAAAGGCGCTCCCTTGAAATGAACTTCTCAGGAGTGCCACCGGGTGGTGCTGCCTTGAGCCCCAGGGGGGTTCTAAAGTTGATCCTGTGAGGAGTCCGGACAAAACTAGTTCCTGGGGATTATGAGTAGTGTATACCATAGCGAAAGTCGTGTGTGCTGCTAAGAGCCAACAGTCTGCATTTGATTTTATATCAGTAGACTACGACCTATGGTAACATAGCGAAAGTCGTGTGTGCTACTGAGAGCCAACAGTCCGCGTTTGATTTTATATCGGTAGACTACGACCTATGTAGGAGTGGAGAAGTTTTATTTCGACGGCGAAAATCAGAGGCCGTAGAGAGCCTGCAGTTACATGGACTTTTGCTGTAATGACAACGTAACCCTGAAATGTAACTGCGATCTGTCGTGGGTTCCATGACGTAATCGAGAGGCCGCGGAGAGCCTGCAGTTACATGGACTTTTGCTGCGATGGCAACGTAACCCTGGAATGTAACTGCAACCATGGATGGGGGTGATGATTTCCAGAGCATTCTCACCAAAGATATTTCCTCTATTTTAAAATGCTTTCAATATTTTCAATAAAATTATTTTCAAAAGTATTTCACTGGATGTTGAAAACGGGTTTGCCAAGCACTTGTAGATTTTCAGTCTTACACCTGATCAACGTATGGCTGAATTTTTATGAGAACAAGGATGGACTGGTTGAGACATCGAGTTATAAGAAGTATTTTTTTATAAAGAGCTATTTTATTGGTATGATGTGAATTTAAAAGCATTTCTAAAACGTTTAGATAAAGGTGTTGGAATTTTGGGGAAATAAAAGGAAATCCAAAAGGGAATTTTAATGAAGTGATTTTGTAATTAAAATTGAATATTGATTTAGAAGTTGGAATAAGCTAATTAGTTAAATAAAAATAAACTAGAGTGGAATCGAAATAGTGATGGTTTGGATAACAAACAAATTTCAAGTGTGATATGAATAGAATTTAACGAAATTTGCAAGTTAATTAGATATAAGAGAAGTGTTGTCGAATGAAATGAAAGTGAATTATAATATGATTTGAGTGCAAACAAAACCCAGATGAGTAGAAATAAATTGAGAATGGCTTTGTGTAAAAAAAAAATCGCAAATGAATTAAGCAAGCGAGTTAAAAATTTAAATATGGGATGGATAAATGGGTTAAGTGAATTAAATAATAAATGGATAAAGTCTGATGAATAAAAAAAAATTGAAACAAAGTTTTAATTGGAATTGGATTATCAGAATGGACTTAAGTTATGAGGCGAATTAATTTGAAGCAAAAATACTTAAATAAAAGCTTGGCTTCGAGTGAGAATAGTAGACCATTAAATAAGGATTTGGGTTAAATATATCTGGAAAATGGATATTAATACGAGAAATGAGTATTGTCAAGCTCAATGGAGTAGTTTTAAAAATGGAAACGACGCGGAGATGAATGGAATGCATATGTATGGTTAGTTAATAAATTTGAAATGGAATCACATACAGAATGAGTTGAAATTAATTTAAAGTAGTTATAAACTAAAAATAAATACTCTGTTAAGCGAATATCATCGAAATTACATAAAAAAATAGTTGTCGTTCGGCGTAAATAAAAGTAATTAAAATTCTATGAGTTGATAGAGATTAAATAAACTTGATTTTGAATCATTTGAAGTGAATGTGGATTTGTTTGGTTTAAAAATCAACTGAATGTAAGAAATTGAGTTGCAAACCATTAAAATTGAATGAAATGGCTTATGAATTGGTTGAAAGCAATTGAATTATCCTTAAAGTTATATAAATCACTTATGGTAAGCGTTCGGTGTTTGTTGCTTTTTGAAATGCTTGTGTTTAGCTATTGAATGTAAGTGTAATCCTAATAGATTTTATATATATGGCACTTACATATTTAAATTGAGTAAGTACAGGTACATGAAGGCCGTTTGGCTGGATTTGGATGCACTAATTGCTAAAATAAATAAGCCGCATGCTTAAAATGCTAGATAAGGTACGCCTACGCGATAAAAATAGGAAATATGAACTGTTTTTGCTTTTTCCGACCGTGTGGGTCGATGTATACATATTTATATCTCTTGTCAAATTGCTAAAGCACCTCCGTATAAAGGAGACTCTGCCAAAAAAATTCAAAAATTTTGGGAGTTAGAAAATTTTAGCGGAAAATTTTGTAACGATGAAATGATTTCAAATTTGAAATTAAAGTAAATTAGTATATGAAACTAATATGAATCGGTTATAAATGGAAGATAAATTCAATTTCAGAATTGAAGACAAATTGAAATCATATGGAAATGGGAAAAACTAAATTGAAATAGATATGAAACCTATGTAAGAAAATGGATAAAATGATTAAAATGGTTATGATTGGATATTATTGCTAAGTAAGATATGCAGGTATTAAAGGGAAAGAAAATTGGATTTGATTCCAAAAGATAAATTTGAATTTCCCGACAAAAAAGTATGTATTTTAATTTTCTGTATGAAATTAGATTGGGTTTTTGATCTAGTCACTTGGCTTTTGTTTTCTTTTGGAATTTGGGAGCCCGTAGAGGCCTTTTGTAGTTGTACCGAGCTAGCTGCGCAAAGAAGACACCGACAAAAATTTCAGAAATTTAGAGAGTTAGAAAAATTTTGAGAAAATTTTGATAGTTCAAAATTTGGTTTTAAATTGAAATTTAAATTATTGAACAAAAGGGTTTTGTTTGAAAACTATAAAAGGTTTTGGGAAGTTGGTTAAGGTGATAGTGGGTCTTTAATAATGGATAGTTGGTAGGAAGTTGAATTGTGAGTTTTGGAAAAAATAAACGGGTATTGGTCCATTCTTCCTAACTAGTAATTTCGGGGACGAAAATTTTTTTTTAGGGGCAAGGAATGTGATGACCCGGAATTTTTAACAATTTAAATTGGAATATTTAATGGATTGTAAATATTTAAAAAGTTGATTTTAACTTGAATTTCGGAAATCAATATTTACTTGAAAATTTAATCATTGAATTATATAGTTTAAATATTAAATTTAATAATTGAAATTGGGTAAATTGTTGAATCTGAAATTTCTAAACCTGTTTAAAATAATTTGAAGGCTTATAAAATTTATAATGATGATACTGAAGATAATAGGATGGTTGAAACTTAATTTAAAGGTGATGTTTTCAATTTTAATAATATATCGTTTAAATTGAATTTAAAAATAGCCTTCCGAGGCACAGTCTCGGAATTCGACAAACCAGTTCCATTGGATCCGTAATAGTTAGTTATTATCGGATTTCAATTTTGTAGCGTTTGGATTTACCGTTTGCTCGTACGGGTGAGAAACGCATTGAAATTAAAATTGATAATTTAATTTTAAATCGATTTATAAAGCTAACTTCCACGTACAATTAAATTAGCTTCCGAAACTTGTTCCATTTCGTTCGGAATAGCAGTATAACATTAGGAATGCTAAACAGCATGCATCAATTAGGATTTGGGATTGTGCGTTATGCAACCAATATATTTTGATTATAATAATAAAAATAAAAATAATAATAGATTAAATTAAAGGGTCAACTCGGCCTATCTTGTACCAAAAGCCATCTTCTGCCCTTTTATAACGCAACTATCCCCCTTTTTCTTTTCTCTAGTTTTCAAAACAAGAATTTTTGCAAACAGAAATCGGTATCAAATAAATATAAAAAAATAAAATTACATATTTTCAGGTAGGTACGATCTGGAGCTCAGGAGGCGAGCTGGATGGTAAGAACATATGGAGTGCTTCTGCTATATTATATTATTGTTGTGTATCTATGGCATGATAATTGTATATGTTCAGTGACTGTATATATGTGAAACTCTGACGTTTTAAAATGTTACCGACAGATATAATATTCTTTTGTAAACTGTTATTATTTATTATTATATTTTATCCGCTGCGAATGTGAATTGTTGATGTTTCTGTTCTTCTTCTTCTTCTATCTCTTCTTCTTTTTCATAACTATTTGGAATTTTCGGGTTCGGAAATTTTGGGTCGTTACAAAGTGGCTTTTGATAAGTTAATGGGTTTGGAGCATTTTTTCCGCCTTGGCAATTTCATGGACAAGTTCTTTTTATGGGGAAGGAATGTAACGACCTGGATTTTTCTGTCATTTAATTTTGAATATATAAATGGGTTAAATATTGGGTTTGGGATTATAATTTTGTTAGTAAGATTTTGAAACTGATATTGCAACTGTTTTGTCAATTTTTGAAATTGTCAATTTAATCGACGCGTTAAAATAGTGATCTGGGGCACGATCTTGGAATTCGACAAAACTAGTTCTATTGGATCCGTAATAGTTTCTTATTATCGAATTTCAAATTTTGTAACGTTTAGATTTACCGTTTAGTCGTACGATCTGAAAAGCCTAGAATAATTTAATTGAATTCAATTTCAGTAGTCAGTTTAAAAGGCTTCTTTCACATATGATCGATTAGGCTTCATAACTTCTCCCATTATGTTCGAAATAGCGGTATACGTTAGGAACGCCTGGCGGCACGTCTTGACTGGAGCCATATTAAAAATCTAGATATTTTGATTTAAATAATATATTTTCACTGATTAGACCACAGCCGTATTCCATTTCTTATCAGCCCATACTCACGTCTTTTTCGATCAATCTTCTCCCCTTCATACATTCATTTGACTGAAGAAAGGTTCGTGCTTTGTTTTAAATTTTCAAACTATCTCCTCATTTTCTGTTCAAAATAGTGAATTCCTCTGCCCTCTTCTCTTCAAATTCGAAATTCCCTCGTCTCAAAGATCTCCAGTGAAGAAAAAAAGAAAAGCAAAAAGGAGAGGGAGCTAACTACCTCTCTGCCTTCTTCAGTTCACAATCAAAGAAAAGAAAAGAAATTATATAATCGTGCATTCTTCTTCCCACTTAGATCAAAACTGAAGAAAAAAAAGGAAATCGTGAGTCGTCGAGTTTGGCGAAGGCTGCATCGTCGAACATGGAGACGTGCCCTGGAATTCGCGTACGTAGACAGATGGATTTGGGGAGGCCAAAGCTAAGGTTAGGGATTTCGGCCGTTGGGGGCATCAATTTGAAAAATGGAGACGAGTTTTGGGCTAAGCGGATAGTTGGTAACCAAAGACAGAATATCGTGAAGCTTGGCGTTGAAATGGCATCGCGACCTGACATAGTCGATAGGGATGCCTGGGGTTGTCGTAATTTACATGGTAGGCTTGAGCATGCGATTTTTTAGGTATCGACAAGGGGAGGTTGGAGGGGATGCACGTGCACGTCTCTGTGCACGTATCAGTAAAGAGAGGAGAGAAAGGATGGGAAGAAGCGGCGGCCATGGGGAAGGAGTATGCTTGGAGATGAGCGGGAAACGTTTTTCGTTGGGGAAGATAATTAGCATGGTAAATTATCTTAATGACGGTAATTAAAAATTTTAATTTATTATTGAAGTTATAAAACCTTACTTATATCGTAACTATTTCTTACGAGGTTGAAATCGAGCACCGATCGTTTCGTTGCACTCGCTTGGACAAAATCTACGCAACAAAAATTTGCTGGAAATTTTTGGAGGCAACTGGAATTCTAAATTGAATTGGACGATGTTCAGTTTAATTCAAAATTGAAATAGATTTGCAAATAATAATCAAGGTGTGAAATTCTCACTTATTTAGATTGCCAAATTAAATTTTAAATGGTTAAAATTTATTCTGGATGCTTGATTGAATTTATTAATTATATTCTATTGAATGATATATAATATAATATATATCAGTAGTTGGATTTATTTCCCGCCGTTGGAGCAGATAAGACCCTATGTGCCCTGCATAATAGCGGATGACCCTATATACCACGATATCCTCCTCGAAGTGTGATTGGTTTTTTATGTTAACTAACATCTATAAATGTAGGGAAACAGGTTGGAGGGATCCAACTGGATTCCTCAAATTTATATTGATTGTTTTTCATATATAATAATATATGATGCGTTAGAATAATCTATTATAGATTATTATTGTGACATGAATTATTTGATGCTATAGTAGCACTAGCCTTAGATTTTGGTATTTTAAATATCATAAATTATTTTTGGAATTTGAAAGGATTTAAAAGGAGATTTTGAATATAAAATATTATAATGAAATTTGGATTATTTTTAAAGAAATTGATTTGGATAAAACAATAATCGAGTTTGGGTTGTATTTAACCATTCATAAAAATATTTTTAATAGAGATTTTAAAATAATTAGAGGATTTTCAACGGTGGATTTTTAAACGATATCCTGAAAAAAGGAAAAGAAGGTAAAAAACAATATTTAAATAGATTTGAAAAATAAATGGAATGTATAAAGAAATGGATTTATAAAATGGAATTTTATAAATGGGACTATCTTATAGATAAGTAAACCTTCATGAGTTTATAAATTCATAAATGATGTTTATAAATAAAGAAAATCAGTATTAGGTGATAAAGTGAGAATATAAAATTCATAGGGTGAATTTATATTAGGATATGGAAATAGGGTGAGAAAAATAGTGGATACTATTTTTGAAAGGTGGAAATGGTTGAGGAAAATGGGAATAAAATCGATGGGTTGTGAATCAAGAGGAATTTATAAATTAATTAGTTATTGAAATTTTGAAAATATAGTTTTATTATTAAGAAGTTAAGTTGCTTTTTAAAAGGGAAGTTTTATTTATCAAACTACGTAATTTTTAACTAGTAGAATTGAAATACATCAAAAAGTCAATTTATCAAATACTTAATATTTATTTTAATAAATCCTAAATTTTAAAATCAGCTTTGAAATTTGATTTGTTTATCCTAAATGAGTTATTGATGTTTTTAAAAAAAAGTTTTTTGATACTTTTAAATAATTACTTGAATACGTTTTTAAGATAAATTATTATTCTTTTAAATACTTATTATATATATACACATATGGAATTTTGGAATGACTGAAATTTATTTATAAATATTCTCGAGATTGGGAAACGGAGTTTATTTAGTAGATGTGATTTATAAGAGAAATTCTCAACATGGAATTTGAAAATTGTAAAGAAAATTTTCGAAGTATTTAAGTAAAAGTAAACTTCAAAAAATGAATTTGGATTCATGAAAGGGGTTAGAAATGGTTATTTGGAATTTTAGACAAGTATTTTGACTTTGGTAATATTAAAGGAAATTAATTAAGGAACCCCGAAACTTATGGAATTCGTTATAAACAAGTTAAGGAATTTAAAATATAAATTGTGAAGGATTTTGAGAAAAGAGAAATAGGTGGAACTTTCCTAAGTATTGAGAAGTAAGGGATTTAGAAAAATATATTTTTAAATATTTTTCTGAGTGTTGAAATAAGAGATGGTTGAAATATCCTGATATGGATATAAGTATTGAGTTGTCTCAAATATTGAAAATTAGGAAGGGATTTGAATATATATCATATAAAGATATTTAGAAAATAACTTTTGGAAAATTATAATATAGGCCTAGTGACTACTCATGGATTTATATTGATAGCTAAATAACCGACTATCAAATATTGGCCAATTTTCATTGATCGTTTTACAGAGACCGGGTCAGATTTAGTTATCCGAAAACCACTTCGATCTGATTTGAGTGTTTCGAAGGGATATCGTGAAGATAGTGAAGATGGTGACTCATTTTGTCCACTAGGACAATTTGTATGGACGAATGCTATCAAAACATCGTCATTAGAGGACGATGAGCATTCTAAGTGGAATTCTTGAAAGTTAAACGTTAGCCTCATGCTTCATCAAGCAGGAATGACTAAAACAAGGGAGATGCAGGAAGGCTGATTGGGTCGCACCCAATTAGGATATGTTATCACCTTTCTAGATACCCACGAATATATATAAATTATGGACATGGGTATGTACGGAAAAGTGACTGCTCGATTTAAAGGTAGGAATAGCCGAGGTGATAACATATTCGGTATTATCCAAGTTAGGGGTAAGCCGGTCTTGTGTTGGAAGGGGATCCAGGGGAGGTCCTCAGTTCATTTTTCTATAGGTGTACTGTGACGTGCGGTACCCTAGTAGCTCAGTCATTGTATAGAATCCAATCTCCAATCAGCGCCCTACGGCTTTGATTGTGCCCGACTATGCTGAAACGTGAGATGCGAGCATTTCAGCTATTTTCTAATTTACTTTCTGTAGACACTATTATAATATTAGATGATTTTGATATCAAATGTTTTGGTTATCGTAAGGGAAAACCCATCATGTTTATGTATGACGCGGTCTTACGAGATACCTTTGCTTTTCAAAGGATTTTGATAACTTTAATAATTCAAATTGAGTGTGTTTTCTCATGTTAGTTTTCTAGACTGACTCGGGTGTTATTTTATTATAATGCTCAGGTCAAACCGAGTATTGCAGATTCAGGATAGGATGCTATGGAGCTCAAGAGGCGAGTTGGAGGATTCACAGACATATTATTCATACTTGGTTATTCCGCCATGTGTGTTGGTATGTGAGGACAAGTTATTTATAACTGTCCAGATTGATTATTGATTGATGCACTTGATAATCGTATGAATATTACCAGTTACAATTTCCTTGTATAAAATCTGTTGTTATATATTATATTTTGTTCCGTTGTGATTATGAGATTCTGTATTGTTTTTTTTCTGTTTCTTCTTCTACCTTTTCTTCTTTACCCCTAGCAATCGGTGTTTGTGGCATTTGAATATTCGGCATGTTATACAGTAAACGTATAAATGTCGATTTTCGAGGGTCGGAGTGGCCAGGTCGCTACGTTATAAAATATTAACAAAGTGTGCTAAGTTTACAACAATAGTGTTCTTCTCGAATTTGATAAAAAAAATACAAATTTTAGTATGCAATGCAGATATAGGAATAATACCTTATGCTGTTGTTTATAAACTTGATTAGAAATTTTTGTTATTTATTAACCTTCTGGCACTAGTTCAACTTTATAAATTTATGATTTTTCTATTGGTTGAATATTTCCATTTTCCTGATTTTAATTATAATGCTTCTAAATTATACCCATGTTATATATTTCATGCTTCTGTTTTTAAAAGTTTCTTGAAGGTTTCAAAATTTAAATATAAACCGAAATTTTCAATTTATCATTTTCTTTTGATAATTTTCAACCTTTAAATTACTACTATTATACCGCATATGTCCCTAAACAAGATTTTAATTAATTATCCAAAAAGCTTAAATTTTTTTTGGAACCGCCATATATTTAATATTTGATTAAGTTTGAATATAGAACCTGAAGTTAGAGATATATGTGATGCTAGGTAATAAAAAGTTCGACAATGACCTACTCGGACGAAGTAGATGCATAGTGTGCAGCTTCTGTGATTATAGAGCATTGGCTAACACAAATGAATTATATGCACACTGTGTAGCTTCTACGATAATGGAGACAACTTATTAGATGTTATTTCCTTGAGATGAAACTTTTTCAACAAAAATAGACAGCAGTTGGCAGATATATTTTAGATGGTAGTAAATGATAAGTGTGAGTCTAAAGTTTTACGCTGAAGTGCATATGCATATATAATCATATATAATACCATAGTTGTATACTAAGATCATTTGATGATGCAAAAATACATTTATTCTCAACCAAACATACTTAGAAATCTTTAGTTACAGTATTTAGTATGAACCTCTTGTCAAACTGAAACATAATACTATGAAAACAATTGCATGGGTATCTAAAATTTTATCTATGAAAATAATTTGGACAAATGTTTAATGCTTAGTTGATTTTGAATGGAATTCACATGAAATACTGTTGTTACCAACGTTTTTGTCGGGTCAAGAGTTTGCTTAGTGGATTTTAAATAGGTTCTATTATTCAAGTTTATATGCCATTTTCCATATAGAAAATTTCAAATTCATCAATTTCATAACTGCAAACATCTTCGAATTGTTTATTATCAGCCTTATACTGGACAAATCTGGATTCAACTAGGAAAGTTTTGACATCTACTCCAGCATTAGTCCCTTGGTCTCATTTAAATTCTTCAACATCCTTACGGTAAAACTAAAAATATTATGCAAGTTTATTTTCCTTATGAATGCATTTTTACGTATATTGTGTCATTAGCCAAACACATATAAGTTCTACATGTATCTCAAGATTTTTAGTTGGTATATTAATGCTCAAATCCATATTATACATATTATAGAGCTCTAAAATGAGTTATTTCACCCTTGGTTAAACCATATATGAAGTGAACGTGATGGTTGAACCATATATAATATAAGGAACAAAATATGCGAGAACACATGGGTAGATGAATGATTTCGTGATGCAATATTGCTAGTCAACATCCATCTGATGTTAATTGTGAAGTTGTATATACCATGTTGTCTGGTTACCTTTGTCGTATGCATATACCTTTTTGAATGCAGAATAAAGAATGGGTCAAAGAACAAGATATTTATTCAGGTATTCCAAAAGTGGAACACTTTATTCATACTCACTTGTTTTGTCGGTTAATTTGATTTTTTTAACGTTCTTTAATTTTCATAAAAATGTAAAAAGAGGGTTTCCTTGAAATTGAGAACATCGATTATATTCCATGATTTCATTATGATCATTTATGTCACCCTTGCATTATTAAGTCGAAAAAACTCATGAGTATGGATATTATTTTCAGTTATAAGGCTGACTTTGGTAGGAGAAAGATCACTCAACGTACGGCTACCAAAACGAATTTGAATTGAAGGTATTGCATGTAATCTACAGAAGTCAAATTCAAATAGTAACAACATTCTATTACCTATTCTTGATTCTTCTAATGTTGCATTTGGATACCTCATACATTAAGTGTAGAACTATTTTGTGAAGTTTACATTTTGTTAAGGTCTTCATTCTTTTCATGTAATTTTGGTTTCAAATGGAAGCGATCAGGTCATCAATTTTTTTCAAACATTTTAGCCTTATCATATGCTCAGGCTTTTCCTTTTCTTTTTATTTGTACATTGCTCTTCGAGAGAGCTTTAACATTATATTTATGCCTTAATTTTTTTTTTTGAAAGAACGAAATAAAGAAAAGGTTCGATGTTAGTATGTTTGCATGTATGTATTCTTATGTGCATGCACATGAGTTCTTCTCCCCTGAATTATTGTATAAACATTTTTAGATAGCACCGAATGGATAAAAGTACTAACATAAGCATGCTCCTTTAATCAACTACGTCATTAGGTTAGTTGAAGCAATTAGATATCCTTAGTTCAAGATAATCCTTACTCTAAAAACTTTGCAACATCTGTCAAAGTTTAAATTAACATTTTATATGCCAGACAATGCAAACTAGAAAATATTAGTGTGTTTTAATAAATCTTAAGTTGTTCATTTGGTGTGAGTTACTTAAAAAATATCTCCCGGTCCCCTAATAATAAAGATGTAATCAATATTATGCTAAGTTTATATATGTTCAATGCTTCAATTATGTACACAATATTATTATTAATAGCTTTATTTAAATATCTATCAGTAGAGATATATAGCAAAATCCCATTATATATATAATATAATAAATAAATATCATCGCATTTGAAGTAGTAGAATAATTTTCCTGAAGGTGTGCAACATTTGATTATATATTGGAAATAATTGAAAACTTCCTTATCATTTAAAACATTGGAAAGAAAAGAATGAAAATTGATGGTTGTCATGTTATTAAAATTTATATAAGATCTTATATGTTCATTTTGAGTAAATATAGGTACTAGAAGGCTGCTGATGCATGCATACTTTTGCTCGTATGAAAATAAATATATTACTTTTAAATGCTACAACCAAGGTATGATTTTATTTAAAAGTTATAAATATTATATATTATATGCCATGTGGAAAATTTTGTTATATAAATTATTTCCTACTATGTTTTATTCGATCTATATATATTTTGTCATATTATGATTTCTCAGAACGCTCTCCGTACAAATGAGACTCTGTCAAAAAATTTCACAAATTTCGAGAGTTAGAAAATTTTCATAGGATTATATTGTTAGCAAAAATAAAAGATGTTAAAATAAATCTATTTAAAATTTTAGTATACGATAAAGTGAGTTTGAATGTAAGCGCCACATAAGCAAATTGTTCTGAATTTTCAAGAAGTACTTCCAATGACCCAAGACATGCATGAAAAAAGGCTTTGAGCAGTTCAAGTTCTTAGTGATGCATTTGGTACTTGTAGACATTAACTTTGACCTATGTTGTCTTTTGTTATCATGACAATGTATTGAATTTGGTAACTCATGTATTGAACTTATTTTTCCTTCGTTGATACTTTATTTCATTATCATGAATATGCTTACATTTGCTTATTATTATATTTTTCGTTCATACATTGTTTAAATTGTTATCTATTTAAAGAAGATTCATTTTGATTGTTATTATTAAAATGTAATAGAGGGGTGCATCGAATATATAGTAAAATAAAGCATAGATCCTTAAAAATGTTATAACTATATGGCTTTAGATAAAAACATAATGCAATGTATGAGGTTACTGCCATAGCAGCAAATAGGCATTATTATACCTACACATTTTATAGCAGTAATAGTGAGCTACCGTCTTTATGTAACCTAGCGGCTACTTTATGCTATGAAACCATGCTCTTTTATAGTGTGCAATTCTTTTTTATAACATATTGATATACTGCTTTTATCAAACCGCTATAGTTGTGTTTAATAGCGGCTATATGCTGCTATAAAAGACTGTTTTTCTTGTAGTTACTCTCATCTAACAAAGCATGTTCATGATCCACCTTTGATTGTTGAGACATCTGTTCAGGAAGATTTAGAAATAGAACCGAATTTGACTATTGTCCGACACCTAGTTCATATTGTAGACCAAGATGAAAGGAGATTAAGGAACAATGTGGTTAAGCTTGTGAAGGTTCAGTGGAGTGATGACCCTTACGATTGTACTTAGAAGACTGAGGATCATATTAGAGAAACTTACCTTGATGTAATGTCAGGTCAGTTGTTTGAATGCATTATGTATGTTCTTTTATGGCATAGTTTCTTTGCATTGTTATATGAATTTCCTATTATAATATATACCTTTTGGATTGGCTTTTGGTGTATTAATTTCTAGGATGAAATTCTTTTAAGGGGGGAGAGTGTAACAACACGTAATTTAACCTCTTTAAAATAGGATATTTAACTTTTTTTAATAATTATTAATGGATTTATAATTAAAATAAAACTCTTTGAAATAATAAATAATGATGGTGAAAAAGTTTTTCAAAATAGTTTACAAAAATATTTAGTTCGAAGAAAAATAAAAATGTGACCAGAAACCCTTTTCAAATTTTCGACCTTTCAATGTTGAAAAGTTGTCGAAAAACATTGCATGCATTCGAGTAATACACAGACACATTTATAATAAGTTTGAATTTATTTTAATATATTTATAAATTTTAATATATTTATACACATATATTAACTTAAATAACTATAATAAGTATGATATGACTTATTATGTAAGTGCTTAAAAATAAGATGGAAAATTGTCATAAAGCATCATTTCATTTCAAACATTAAGTAAAATGAAACATAAAGAGACACAAGTACATTTGAGTTTTAAATGCATGTCAATTAAGGGGAGACAAGCTTGATGAGGTGGCAACAAAGGAAAGGAGGTTACGTACTTTAAGGGTAAATTGGTAATTTATATAAGCAAAATTCCTAATACCTTTTCTCATTTTCACATTTCTATCTCCACTTTCAAACATTCATGCAAGTTTTCTTTAAGTTTTCGTGGCTTCCAAAACTTTTCTTAAGTTCAAAAATGTTAATTTTTCCTTTTAAATCTTATATAAAACTTGTTTAAATTCTTCCACCTTCTTTTTCATCACTTTATTCTCAATAACAAGCCCACCATCACCAAAATTTCTTTATGGCCGAGCCTAGACTTGTTTGAGTGGAGCCCATCTTGATGCTTTTGGCTTAAAGACTTTATTTTTCCAAAGTTTTCGCAAAGATCTAAAGTTTTTTAAGTTCTAGTAAAAGTTCGCTTGATGTTAGTAAGCTATTGTGATTAAAAATCTCATCTTTCAAAATCTTAAGCCCTATTTGTTTACATTTTAGTTTTTTGTTTTTAGTTTTTGAAGTCCATTTCAGTTTTTCATTTTTAATGTTTTTAATATTTTGGAAAATGTATTTGGTTCTACTGTTTTGAAAAGTAGTTTTTAACCTAAAAACCAAAAATAAGATTCCAAAATAAAAATGATAATTTCAAATTTGTGTAAAATTTGGCTATAGAATATACAAACGAATGAGATAATGTTATTTCTAGCATATCTTCACGGTTGAATGTTTTAGTTGATAAACACATAAACTTGTACATATGCACTAAAATAAGATTACTACCCTCCAAAAATTTCTAACAATTTTGAATTATGGAATTCAAATATGAAGAAAAAAAGAGAGTTTTCATTAGCACTAAAAAGATGAAAGCCACATATATACTCCTAAAGTATATGGTCTATAAATGAATAGTAATAGTATTTCTCCGAGATACAATAAAACAACGGCATTTCATACAATTAACATGCCGATTGCACTTGTACTTATTTATCGAACTTAGATTAACAGTTACATCACAAGTAAGCCAAAATAAGTAAGACGAAACTATATAGATTTATGAAGAAAAGCTTGGTGCTTTCTGTTAGCAACATAATTGGTCACTAACACCCTTAAGAGAGATTGGGTGGAGAGATTAATGAAGATAGTAAAGTTAAACAAAGAACAATACGTAAATTTTAATGCAGAAAATATGAACACCAGATTTATAGTGGTTCGGCGTAATTGCCTACGTCCACTTTGAGGTTAATCTTTGTTGCTTTTCTCAATAATCGATTACAGATACAATCCGTATACCAATTACTTGAATACAATTGCTAAGCAAAAAAGATAAGTCTTGACTGAGTCTTGAATGCGGCAGAGTCTCCCCGGTGTTCTCGAATAAAGGTCCCTTTCACTGTGTCCCTGCCTCTCTATTTATAGACGAAGATGGGTTCGACTTCCTGGTGGGCCTAGTAGCTAAATACCTCGGCCCAAAAAGAGTGAGCTCTGTGTGCTGAACCATAGATGCCGAACAACAAAATGCCGAACGGTATGTTCATGCCGAACGAAGTGATGTGCTAAGTGAAGAGTGTAGGGCGATCGATAACCGAAGCAGGTCGAGATTGGATGAATGTCGAACACCTCTGGATGCCGAACGATCTCGAATGCCAAATGAGGTATGAATGTCGAATACCTCTGGATACCGAACGATCTCGAATGCCGATCGAGATTGGATGAATGTCGAACACCTCTGGATGTCGAACGATCTCGAATGCTAAACGAGGCATGAATGACGAACACCTCTAGATACCGAACGATCTCGAATGCCGATCGAGATTGGATGAATGTCGAACACCTCTAGATGCCGAATGATCTCGAATGCCGAACGAGGCATGAATGCCGAACACCTCTGGATGCCGAACGATCTCGAATGTCGATCGAACCAGTTGTGCCGAACGCCCCTGGAAGCAGACCAAGTATGTTGTGCCGAACGCTCCGGATGCCGATCGATATGCAAATGTCAAGGATCTAGTTGCCTGGTCAAATCTCCAGTTAACACTTTCCCCAGAAAGCACATCACGTGATCGAACGTGATGCGCTTTGAATCGTGAGTCCTCTGTGCTTCGCTTTGAGCCTTGGCTTATTCTTCTCGATGGTTTTTTCTTGTGAATAGCGGGTGAGGCAATGCATGCCGAACGATATACAAATGTCGATCAGCATAGCCGAAGCCGAGCGCTCTGGACGCCGAACGGCATAGCCGATGCCAAAGAATGATGCGTTCTGACATATTCTACCGGTCAGTGTCCCCTCGTCTTCCTATCTTCCCCTATAAAACCCGGCATGCCACTTCTTCTTCTCTTTTCACTTTTTACCTCCGTTATTTTTCAAGAACACATAACTTACCTCCCTTAAATTCTTTTTACCTCGTCGATCTTCCCTTCCTACCTTGAATCCGTCAAGCCCTTACTAAAGCTCCTTCCTAAATTAAGTTCGAACCACTTTCAATTCCAGGCTCACAGACCGCCAAGCTCCCATCATTCTCTTCGGTAAGAACCTTTCGATCGTTTTCTCAAATTAGGAAGTATAACACAAAGCTTGAACTCGTGAATCCTCCATAGATTATAGAAAGTAGGAGGCGTGTGGATGAGGGAGACGAATTGAGGTTCGGATGCGTCCTAGGGCTAGAACTTAATATGATTTTAGGTGATTTCAAGGTGGGTGGAATGGAGAGGAGAAAAGTGGATGGCAGAGGCGCTCGAAGGTGGGAATTAGTGGAAGATGAATTGTTGCGGCTCGGCATGATCTTTCAATGCCGAGTGATTATGAGGGTGCATGGGAATGGAATTGGAGATAAGGCCTAGTGGTGTGGATCGGCATGGCCATGGTTAGGCATGACTTGCCGAAGTACTCGGCCATGACGGACGGGAGAGGTGGAGGAAAAGGAGAGGAGTAATGTTAAGGGCAGAATGCCGAGCGAAGTGGCTCGGCACAAGTGCGGTTCGGCATGATTTGCCTCGTGTCGAACGGCAAACAGGAAGGGTTGGAAGAGTGACACTTATGCTAATCGACACTTACATTTAGGCTGAACGGCACTTACATTTATGCCGAAAAAAACGAAGGCCGAACAAAATTAAGGCCGAACAGAATGAAGACCGAAAAGAATAAAGGCCGAACAAAATAAAGGCCGAACAAAATGAAGGCCGAACAAAATAAAGGCCGATCGATATTTAGGTCGAACAGTAATTAGGCCGAACGGTATTTAGGCTGAACGGCATTTAGGCCGTGTGTTTCAAGTGTCTCTCAGCCTTGACCCTTGATGAATTGATAACAATAGTCGAAATCATTCCAACTTGAACATAACCCTCGTCGAATTCACTTATACCTCTTGCCTAATTATATGGAAAAAACAAGGACAAAGGCTTAAGCAAACCAGCATATCGAACTAACTTGGACTGATAACTCCCTAGTTCCAATAATCACAAGCCTGAACTTAAATCGATAAAAACAGATAAAAGCCTTTAACATACAGTGCCAATGTCCGAGCCTAAAATTGAAAACATTGCAAGGCAGGCTTTCGGAGACGGTCAGCGATGACGGTCTTCGAAGACGACAATTCAAAGCTCAACTTTATACCATCAACTCTGTGACTTTCAATTTCTCAACACTTTTATTTCAATTATCACACTAATTCACACACACACACGGGGGAAATATTTATGTTGCTAAGTCTAACATCGATTATTTTTCAAGTATAGTTCAAACAGGCGCTCTGCTAGATTCAATCTTTATTAGAGATGCCTAGGAAATCTAGCTCTGCTATTATCTCAGACAGACCTGGGCCATCCTCTAGACAAGAAGTCGCAGATACTTCAAACCCGTCAACTCCCCCTACTCATAACTTAGCTCCCGACGCTTCGGAGACAGCAATTCTCTTGGACAACCCAATCGATTCACAGGCTTCGAAGATTAATGGAAGTACACTCCATTGGATATGCTCTGTCCACGGAATCCCCTTCGACGACGTGCTAGTTCCATCGGGGCACGATCGTCCGCACTTGCCCCCAGTCGGATACACGACTTGATTTCATGTGCTGGGTTGGTAGCGTGCCACCGTTTAACTCGTTTCTTCGAGACTTGCTGCAGTATATCGACACTGCCCTGTCGCAACTGCACCCGAACAGCCACGCATTCATCTACGGCACCTGTATCCTCTTCATGAGTGTCCTTTCCAGGCTTCCAACCCCGGGCGATATAAGATATATATATATATATTGCATCAAGCAGCGGAGGGATAGCCCCTCTTTCATGTTTCTCGAGCCGCACAACAAATGTCAAATCTTAAATGGGGCATGGAGCAAGTTTGCCCTGTATAAACAAGAAAGGTTTTATATGCGTTGCCTCATGGTTTCACGAGGAGATGGGTGGAAGGAAGTAAGTTTTCTCTCTGGACCGATACTTATACTTGCTCGAAGTTGTACCTTTTATAACTCTTTTCCATCTTTTCAGGCATTAACCCACGTCCTGAGGGACCCGGATACTCTGAAACCGTCGAGGCTGTTCGAGCCATTCCCGCCGAAGAACGGGACATCAGAACTCTCAATTCAAATGAGTTGCTTTCAAGGTTCGGGCTATTGGCGGAAGGTCGCCGAATAAGCCTCCCTCAGGGCGTTACCATACCCAGGCCTACCGCTGGCAAAGGGAAAAGACAGGCCGAGTCTTCAACACGTAACGCCCCTGACACATTAGAAGAGGTGGAGATTAAGGAAACCGAAACGCCCGAAGTACAAGGAAAAATTGTTAGTCCACCTTGGGATCCAATAGTTTAAGTCCACGACATTGAAACGTCGTCTTCCCCTTCGAAGAGGAAGAAGAAACTAACGTACAAGCTGAGGAAGGAGAAAGTGGGAGGAACTTCTAAAGTTCCCCTTATTCCAACGGAGAAAGAAGCTTCCCCGCAACACTTGGAAAGTTCTCTAAAAGGTCTGCCGAACCTTACGATACCTGACAATCTGCTCAACTATGGTTTCGATGATCCTGAGACCCTTAAGGTCCACTCCCCCATGAGAAGCATTTCCAATGCTCAAGCCCAAAGTGAGGGAGAACAAACACCTATTAGTAAAGAAACTGGTCTGTCGGGGGAAACACTAGGACACACACAAACACATGCACTTCACTTTGCACTTGAACTTCCGTCATTACCTTACTTTTTACTAACTCATCATTACTTAAACTCTATGCAGGTGACATGAGGCGTACACATGGACTTGAAAGCCTTCACGGTTCATTGATTATCCATCAATTAGGACGGGACTCAGGTTCCGGAAGACGCCGAGATAGGGATGATGACGGCGATAGGGATTATCATTCTTGAGATTCATCATCTCGGAAGAAATTGTATTATCAGCCCAAATACCATCATAATCCCCCTTCTCACTTGGGGCAAACCAAAGATAAGCACGGCCATAAGGGGTCGCAATCAGATGTCCCTCGCGATCAACACTCCATTCTTCCACCACACGACAATCTCGGGATTATCACAAGAGAACTTTTATTTCAAAGCCATCTCCTCATGTTCCCACAATAGATCCAACAATACCAGGGAGACTGAACGAGCTCAAGGCTAAATTCTCAAAAATCTACTTTGATGGCCTGAAATTTCTCCCAGCGATTCATCCTATTCCAGGACATGTCAAGCAGAGCGCTATCGCCTGCACCAACGATATCTATGTTCAAAATGACGCATTTGTTCATCTTGCTGAGAAAGTGTCAAAAGTCTCCATAGAGCGTCAGCATGAGATTGATCGCCTGAAGCTTGAGGCTATCCATGACAAAGACATTATCGAAGCTCAGGACGAAGAGCTTGCGTCTTACAAATCTCAGCTTGAGGCCACCCAGCAGAGCGCCAAAGATACTATCGGAGCCGTAACTCCTTTGGAATCAACCCACAAAAAAGAAATAGACGAGGCGGTCCAACAATGTGGGGCCTTAGCTTTGGAGAAAGACTCGGTGCAAAAAGAGAGGGATGCATTCAGTCTCCAAGTCAAAGAACTTGAGGAGCGACTCCGCAAAGAGCAAGAAGAGAAGACTGCCGCCCAAGAAGAGTCGCAATGGTATTGCGACGAGATCGTTGCTGCGCGACTTCTAAAGGCGAAACTTGAGGATGAGCTTTCTAAAGTTGAGGCGCTAAAGAATGAAGCCCGTGAAGAGGGGAAAAAAGATAGCATCTGTGGAGATCGACTCTCGTCTTGAGGCGGCTAAGGAAGAAGGTTGGGAAGAGGTCAAAAGCATGTAAGACCCGCTTACTGCAGAATTCAATGCCCGCGTTCTCATGCACCGGGACTTAACTTTCTGGACGAGGGCTATCTTGAATCTTTAGCCGAGGCATGGGAAACCTTAATAGAAATCAGGAAGGCCGAACATGGTACCGAGGAGGTCGATGAAGGAGCTTTGATAAAAGAATTTCTTAAAGGAAACTAGCCTTTGGACCTGTCAGCAGCCAAAGCCCTTTACTACAAAGGCTCTCCCTCAACGAAAGGGAAAGAAGTTATTGTCGGTCCATCCGGGATCGAGTCTCCGGCTCGTTTGCCTACTAAGCCGGCCGGTCAGCCGATACTCGATCCCTTTGAGCAGCACATCGGCTATGACCCGGAGGACCCCGGCCTTGGCGTTCACATTTTGTCTCCTATTCCAAAGGGTGAGACCCTCCCGACGGCTGAGAGCCAGCTGAAACCTGGTAGATAACTCTTTCACTTTAACATTCCAAGAGTCGTCATTTTTCACTGGAAGCTATCGTATTCTAATGCTTGTTTTTCGTGATTTTGTGCGGGCCGTTATGATCCTGAGCCCACTCCGAGGAGCGATGTCGCCAAGGAGGTGAAGGAAAAGACAAGTGAGGCCACTCACGCAGGAGAGGCTCCCGGTCCAGATGCTCAGGTGATCGGAGCGCTCGATGAGGATAAATTCGAGACTTCGTCTCCCATCGATTAGAGTTATGAAGTTGAAATTACGGGTGCCTCCAAACATACATATAAACTGAGCATGAAGGAGCAGCTTGAGAAGGAGAAGAAAGAGACGGTCAAGATCAAAGTCGAGCCTCAAGCTGTGGACCTGGACGATCCTATGAATAAGCCTTTGAAGGTCATCCTTATAGGCGGGTCCAAGCCCATGGAAGCTCCCCGTACTTCTTCAGCTGTCACTCCCCCATCAAAGAGAGTTATCAAAGGCAAGTGCTCGGGAGAGGTGTCGTCTGGAAAAAGGTTGAAGAAGTCGAAGAAGTATTCGTTGCTCTCGTTCAACGAGAGCCAGTTCAGATTATATAATTATTTTTTAGTTACCTTCGTAGTTCATGTAAATAAACTTTTGACTCCGAATTTTGGAGGAGTTGTAGTAGGAACTTATTTCTGACGAATAAAATTTAGTTTTTTTTTCTTTCAAAAGACTCTTATCGTTCAATCTTTTGCGTGATTGTGATTGAAATCCAAGATGTTGTAAATAACATAAACTTCTCGATTTGTCTTCATATAAGTTGACAACTTTATGGAATTGCACATTCTTTTATTCCATGATCTAGAGATTTAGAATATTCTAGTTCGCACTCCGGGTACCTAGAGATTTTGAGTCATTTATGTTGAATATGCGCTTATATGATTTTTGTTTGATGATAATAAACATATATACATTCGTTTAAATGTATTTGTTAATGTACTATTTTAATTTTCGTAGATTAAATAAATATTTGCTGAATAAAATTAGTAATACAGAATTTGTATTCAAACAAAAAATTTATTCAAACAAATATTTATTACAATTTTTGAATAGTACAAATTCAAGCTCTCACTATACATATACAATTTTGATTCTAATTACATCACAATTCAGTTTACATTTCAGTTTACGTAAATTCCTCACTACATATCACTCACACTCGTAGTTTATCTTCGACTCCATTCCAGTTAGAATCTAGCATCTGAGAAATCTGCAAAAATATTCACTAACGCAGTAAAATTGAAAAATAAATATTTTTGCAATATAAAATAAAATATGGATTTTTGAAAATATTATTTTCCTCATTTATTTGTGTTGTTCATCATCATTTACATTTGAATTCATCACACACGAACAATGTGACATGCACAGCATATCACTGTACATGCCACAGGGCCGTGCACACCGATATACACTTGATGATGCTACAGGGACAGGTGAGCACAGGTCAAACCCAAATGAAAAGCCGGGTTCAACTCACGTGCAATATATTTAAAATCAGGATACGAGCACAAGGTCAAACCCGAGTTTTGAAACTGGATTCAACTTAAGTGAAATTTCAAAAATCAACATGAAAGGATGCAAAGACCAAAAGTACAAACTGAAGACTACAAGAAGTATGCAATTCGAAGTGATATCACAGCAAATACCACAAATGGAACACAAGTCAGTGGCAAGCTACAAACACCAATGATACAAGAGAGGTGAACAACAGTGCATCAGTATGGAAAACGCTCGAGGCAATATGAGTGCTGACATACCCATATATACATACATGAATGTATGTATACAAATGATCAGAAACATTGAAGTAATGATATCAAATCAATGCATAAAAACATGCATGCATCATGGTGAGCAACACAAGTGCAACAATCGACAGCGTCAAAGCATCAGAGCTTATACAATCAGACAACAACAAAATGTCAAAGACCAGACAATAGTGAAGAACTATCCCACTAACAACATGACCAAAACATCAGAGGCAAGCTTATATATCAAAGTGCACGAGGGCAGTTATACCAAAATAAAGCAACTGTGAAACTGGACAGTTACACTAATGTTCCAGAGAAAGGAAGATCACAACGTAGCATCAATAATGCAAACAATAGGATATACAAGCTACAAATCCATGAACCAAATACAGCAATGTGTAGCAGCAATTAGAAGTAACCAGAGGCAAATGGAGAGAGGCAATGAACCAGTGGAAATAAACAAGAATGCATGCTACAACAATAGACTCAAGTTTGATGCTATCAAGTGATACAAATGTAATTACCACAAATCCAAGACCAACAGCAGTTTATACAACAAAGGATGATGCAGGCACCAGAAACATGATCAACATAGCAAAAATGGTCAAGCAGTATGCACAGTGCACACTCAAGTACACCATGATATCAAGCCCAGTGAAACAGAGATAAGATGGTCAGCCACCATAATGATGAAAATGTTGAGCTAAATGCAACTATAGTGATCAAATAGACTGAATGAAGTAAATGCAAACAACAGAGACATCAATATGGCAGTATTAATGTCAGTCAATAGAAAAATGATCGGAGCCAAAGCAGTGGCAATCAAGTGCTAAAGATGTCAATGCCGTGTAAATCAATGCTACAAGGATGAACAAAATTCATGTGTAAAAATTCAACTGCGTATCTTTGAAATAGTCAAAGAAAAGTAAAAGAGGAAATTTTCTGCCGTATCAAACAAGATAAATCGAACGTTACAAAATCAAAACCATGCGCATCAAGGCACAGATATCAGGAAAGCACAATTTAGGAAAGTATCGAATTGATTAGGGTCTCAGAATCCATATAAATATTCACCCAACAAATTCATTATCGGCATGGAGTTCAAGCAAGCAATTAAACCAGCAACGAAAGAAAAAAAATTAATTACATACCACAATCTATCGAACTCGATCAAAGGAGCAGCTGCGAACGAGTGCAAGCAAAGCAACCAGAAAATCGATCATCAGAGAAGCAGCGAGCAAGGCAATACGCAAACCAGAGAGTCGATCATTATAGGCGTGTGTCAAAAAGCCCCAATTTGGATCGAAGAACGAAGCCCTAATTTAGTGGCAAAGAGAATCGGTCGCCATTTTCTTCACAAGCCAAAAGAGAAACGGGATCGGGTGAAAGAATAAAATGGGCCGGCCTTGTTTTACAAAAGGGCATTAGTTTATTTGTTTGGAGTTTTTATAAAGGGGGATTTAGTTTATATTTTAGGGTTTTAGTTTAAAATTGGTTTTTAGTTTGTTTTAAATTTTCTTTAAGGTTCAAATCTTGATAAATCACCACCTAGGTTGTAGGTAGTGTCAGATTGTCTAGTTAGAATTAGTTCAGTGAGCAGGGTGTGTGAGTTTGCAAAACTCTATAGGCGGTAGCAGGGTGTGCGAGTCTGTTAGAGTGTTTGTAAGCGGGAGACTGTTTAATTCAAATAGAAATCTGGGAATGCAGCAGTAGGCAGGGGTTGCCGAAGCTGGGTAAATTTTGTGTGTGATTTACTTTTCAGCATATTTATTTCTCTGCAGTTTGTTTTTTTGTTTAATCCGAGAAAATTTGCTATAACCCTATTCACCCCCCCTCCCCCTCTAGGGTTAATCTAGATCCTACAAGTGGCATCAGAGCACGGTATTTTCCTTTAACTCTAGAGTCATGAATCCACCAAATAATGCTTTTTCTGAGGGGCAATCTATTGCTAGGCCACCCATGTTTAATGAGAATGATTATTCTTATTGGAAAGTTAGGATGGGTATTTATCTTAGTTCTGTTGATTATGATGTTTGGGATATTATTGAAACTGGCTATAAATCTCCCACTATAACTGTTGGTGATACTGAGATTCGTAAACCTAAGGATAGGTGGGATCCTAACGATAAGAGATTAAAAACTACAAATGCTAAATCCATGAATGCTTTGATCTGTGCTCTTGATAAGACTGAATTTAATAGAATTTCTCATTGTAAAACTGCACAGGAAATTTGGCATACCTTGGAGGTGACACATGAAGGAACTTCTCAAGTCAAGGAGTCTCGTCTAGCCCTATTCAGCAGTGAATACGAGAACTTTGTGATGGACAAAGGCGAGAGCATAAAGGACATGTTTGGACGCTTTTCAACTTTGGTGTACAACGCTAGAGCGCTTGGGAAGGTATTCACTGAGGTAGAGCTTGTGAGGAAGGTGCTATGAGTTTTACCAATGAACTTTAAGGCAAAAGTCACGGCAATACAAGAATCGAAAGATCTGAGTAAACTAAGCATAGAGGAGTGATCGGCAACTTGATGACATATGAGCTTGAGCTAAAAGAAAAGGAGGAATGCAACAACTCCGAATCAAAGAAGAAGACGATTGCCTTAAAGAGCAAAGAAGAGAGTGATGAAGAAGAAGAAGATCCAATTGAAGAGCTTGCAATGGCTGTCAATAATCTTAGAAAATTGTCAAGATTCAGGCCACGCAAGAAGAAAACAAGTGGTAATAGGTCAAAAGATTCTGACAATTCTTATAATGAACTGACGTGCTTTAACTGCAACAAGCCTGATCACTTCAAACAACAATGCCCACTTCTCAAAAACAACAAAGGAAAGAAAAAAATAAGAAGGCCTTTGCAGCGACTTGGGATGATGAAGAAGGAGAGGAAGTTTCGAATAGTAGCTGAGAGGAGGCTAACTTGTGTCTTATGGAAAAATCTGATTCAGAAGCAAGCTCATAGGAATCTAGTGAGGGAGGCGACTATTCTTATAAATAACTTGTTTTTATGTGTCTTGATCTTACTAAAGAATTTGACACTCTTGAATCTAAAATTGAAAAACTGAAATCTGATAGGAGAGAACTTGCTCGTGAAAATTTTAGGTTAGAAACTGAACTTGAAAATATTCAAAACCTAGACTGTAAAAAATGTAAAATTTTAGATTCAGAATTATCAAGACTTAAGAATAGCTTTGAGAATCTTGAAAAAGAAAACTTGAGTCTTAAGGAAACCATTGACACTAGGAAAAGGATTTTATAAATAGATGCACCCCACTTGTAACTGAAAACACAACACTAAAAGCCAAAGTCCAAAATCTTGAGAAATCTCTGAATAACTTTTCAAGAGGAGAAAAATCATTCAACATGTTATTGGGAAATCAAATTTTCGCTAACAACAGAAAAGGACTAGGTTTTGGGAAAACATAAGTTGATGGTAATGCAAAAGGTAAGAGTGTCTTTGATAGATGTGAAATAATTGGACATCGTGTTGAAAATTGTAGTCATAGGAACAAGAACACAAAATTTATACAAGTTTGGGTTCCTAAGAATTCTACAAACAAATTTCATGTCTATTGGAACAAGAATAAAAGGACTAAACAAGTTTGGGTTCCAAAGGGATTATTTATTCACAATGCTTCAGTCACTAACAATCATGGACCTATAAAAACAAATAGGTCACAAAAATCTTTCATTGTGTAGGTATGGTGGCAGGCTAAGGAACAACAACAGTGTTTTCTGGATTTTGGCTGTTCCAGAAAATAACGGGCAACAAAGCAAAGTTCCTTAGCCTAGTACGAAGGTGACAGAATCACAATGGGAAACCACAAAAAATAATCGTAAAGGTAAAACAGGTGAAGGTATATTTTATCGATATATTAAATGTGATAATCTGTACCATATTCTGAATGAAATCTGCCAATATTGAGATGTTGTAAAGATGATGTTTTTTGATTTTGACTTGTTCAACATAGTTGGCCAATTATATTTATGCCCAGAACACTATTCTTTGAATTACTTCATACATATACGTTTGGATAAAACATAGTGTTTTGTTGGATGATAATACATTGGGTTATAATACGGCTAACTCTATATTCACAGTTTCTGATTATTTACACGGCTTCAATTCAAGTTCAAAGAATGTCATTTAAATTGTTGTTAAAATTGAGTTTGAATTTTTATGCACACTTCATGGTCTGGTCTATCAAATTTAGTTAGTGATATTTTGGAGTGAAAGAGAAATTCAGATGCAGATCATACTGGTAATCTAGTTGACAGAAAACTTACTAGTTGAACGTGATTTATGGTGAGACATTTAGTAACTGCATCATTTTTCAAAGAAAATATCTGCATACTTTTTATTACAAATAATTTTCAATTAGAAGAAATTTTTTCTCATATAACCCCTTCGAGAAAATCATTGTTGACCATATTTTCAGATTAGTCATTTTTATTTGATTTTAAATGACAAATTTTGACTAATCCGGCTCCCTACTAATTATCAAAAAGATAAATAGTGATTGAAAAGGTGATAAGTGTTGATATTTAACATACATTACTCAAGAGAGTATATTTGGAAAATTTCTTTAGGAATTCAAACAAGAATTATAAAACTTTTTGTTGGGTAAAGATTCCATGACCATTTCTATATCTATCATATTTCTATCGACCATTGTTTATCAAAACTTAAATATAGTTTGTCGATATGTGGTACTATAATCAGGGATCATTTGTTTTTCATTTCATATTTTTTTTGTAAAAATAAATAAATATCCAAAGTATTCACTCTCATTTAAAAGTCCTCACGGTTATGCGTGGGTGAATTACTTGGATTTTTGATTATGTGCTTCCATGCTCATTTAAAAGTCCTTACGGTTATGCATTTATGGAACACATATCAAAATTAATTGATTAAATAGACAAGTTGATTCTAATCCCATTTAAAAGTCCTCACGGTCATGCGTGGTTAGAAGATACTTGATTTCATTTTTTAAAATTAAATTGGAATACTACTAATCTCACTTAAAAGTCCTAACGGTTATGCATGATTAGTAGATATTCAAATTCCTGATATAAATGTACCACAAGTTGATACAATTGTATGATTTTATATTAGAACATCATTTCCATTCTTTCTAAAAGTCGAATATGCGCCTAACAAGGGTAGTTATGATTTTTGTTTGATTTTTATTGAAGTTTAATATTTATATTCAATTTGAGTTTAATGTTGGATTAATATTGATCACTTTATCTCTATTTTCTCTAACACTATTATTCTTTTGCTGATAACAAAAAGGGGAGAGAAAAGTTAAGATTTTGTCAAATAGAATCAAGCAAAGGTCAAATAATTTTCCATTTGCATCTAGGCTTATTTATATATTTCTATTTATATGCATATATGTAAGGGGAGCATCATGTAGAGAGGAAGCATTTAAATAGGGGGAGAAATTAGAGAACTTCATTGATCAAAAACATTTAACCCAATCAAAATCTTAAATATATGTTTGTTATCATCAAAAGGGGAAGATTGTTGAATATGCGCTTATATGATTTTTGTTTGATGATAATAAACATATATACATTCGTTTAAATGTATTTGTTAATGTACTATTTTAATTTTCATAGATTAAATAAATATTTGCTGAATAAAATTAAGTAATACAGAATTTGAATTCAAACAGAAATTTTATTCAAACAAATATTTATTACAATTTTTGAATAGTACAAATTCAAGCTCTCACTATACATATACAATTTTGATTCTAATTACATCACAATTCAGTTTACATTTTAGTTTACATAAATTCCTCACTACATATCACTCACACTCGTAGTTTATCTTCGACTCCATTCCAGTAAGAATCTAGCATCTGAGATATCTGCAAAAATATTCACTAATGCGGTAAAATTGAAAAAGAAATATTTTTGCAACATAAAATAAAATATGGATTTTTGAAAATATTATTTGCCTCGGTTATTTGGGTTGTTCGTCATCATTTACATTTGAATTCATCATACACGAACAATGTAACATGCACAGTGTATCACTGTACATGCCACAAGGCCGTGCACACCGATATACACTCGATGATGCTACAGGGACAAGTGAGCACAGGTCAAACTGAGACGACCCGACTTTCTACTCCCAGAAAAATGCATCATCTTGAAGAAAGAAAGGGATAGAAGAAGAAAAGAAAGAGAAAGAAGAACACAAACAACATCAGAGAACTCACAGCGGAACGAATAAAATATAATAATTAACATAAAATATTATGTAATATCTCATTACATCAGTGTATACAATTTAAACAACAGATAATAGACAGTTATTAACTTCTGTCTAACCATACAATTCAAGTACACAAGAAATATATACCAAACAAACACAGCAACCAATCTATATCTACACGCCGAAGCCTCTTGCTCCATATCTCCTCCAGAATTCGTCAAGCTAACCTGAATCACTTGACTACTCATACATAATATGAGTACCCAAGAGTTTAATAAAACAGAAAATAAAAACTCGGGTCAGACAGGGGTCTGGTGTGAGTAAACGGGTTAAAATTGCTTAACTTTAGAAAACCTTTGAAAAGAAAAGGTATCACGTAAGACTTCCCACACATAAACATGGAAAAAAATTTACCTTACGCTAACCAAAAAATTTGATAGGAAATCCAGTGATATTATAATAATGTCTAGGGTTTTCAAGTAAATATGAAATAGCCGAAATTGTTACATTCATTAAATTCCAGCTACTAGCCACAAAAGTGGGTAATACAATCAAAACCATAGGGTCTCGTAGGGAAAATGGGTTTCCATCAATGGCAGGGCTACTGGGGTACCGCCCGTCACAGTACGTGGCCTAGATCAACGTACCAAGGAGTACTCCCACTCCCCTGCAACACAAGGCCGGAACCATCCCTTACTGGACAGTCCCGAACAAGACAACCCCGCAGTTGGCCGCGACCAACTGCCCACACAGCCGAATAAAAAGGGACTTCTAGACAGGGGAAAATCTTGCTCTCCAGTGGGAGCTACCCACGAAGCCTTGCTGCACCTCCCCTGTTTTAGCCATTCTCGGTTGATGAGGCTTGAGGTTACGATTACCTTTATAGAACATCAAATCTTAGAATGCTCATCGTCCATCTGACGATGTGTTGAAAGCATTCAATCCATACAAGTTCGTTCCGGGTTCGAACGAAACGGAAGGCACTATCTCGTTGCACTCGTTTTGGAATCACCCTCAGAGTCAACGACCATAGCCCTTGCACTCTGATTCGCCATCTCGAATCTATAAGCACTATTCCGTCAAACTCATTACGGAATCACCCACAGAGTTATACTGATGTATAGCCCTTACACCTCGAGTCTTCATTTGCTCCACTTGGATTAACGACCTAACGTTTAATTGGAATTGGTGTGGTTTTCGGATTCCAAATATGGAAACCCGATCCCGGTCTCACCGAAACCAAACGCCATTTTAATGTCCAAGTTGTACTTAAGGGTTTAAACAATTTAACTTATATTCAGGATGATATATAAACGATTAGATGAATCATATTATCATAAGAGATAATTCACATCATCATCACAAAGCAGCATATCATATAGCAAAGATATCCAATATCAACCAGTATCAACCAATATCAAACATCCAATATCAACCAATCATCCAATATCAATCTCCAAATATTGATCATTCAATATCAATCAATTAACCAATATTAATCAATCAATCCATATTAATCAAACATCCAAAATAGAATTGATTATTACCTAATCAATTGGATTACCATAATCCTTCTACATTAATTAATATTCCAAATAGAATAAATTAATCATCTCTAATGATTTTCCTTAATTAATCTTCCTTGATTAATTATATTTAATTACATTCTAGTAATTATCTTTAACCATATTCAGTAATTAACCTTTAATTACTATTATTAATTACAAAAATTAATGATCATTCATTAGTTAATTAACTATAATTAATTACATTAACCTTAATTAATTACAATTAATCAATCACATTTAAATTAATTACTTATATTAATCAACCTTGATTAATATCATTAAGCACATTCATTAAAAATCCTTATTAATACTTTAATTAACTAATTAACTTATAATTAATCAACTCATTAATTATAATTAGTAATTAACAATTTGTAATTACTCAACTAAATTAATTAACTTATCAATTAATTAATTTCTAATTTAATTATATTAATGCTTGATTAATTAATTCAATTAATTAACCATTAATTACTTCATTAAGTAATTATTAAACAACTAAATTAATAAATAAATCCTTAATTAATGACTTAATTAATTAATTACATTTATAATTAATTACACTTAGTAATTAATCTTAAATTAATCTTATTTATTAATTAATTAATTACATTAATTAATTATCTAAAATAATTAAGTAATTATCTTTTAATTATTTACATAAGTAATTATTCCTAATTACTTCAATAAATGAATCTTAATTACTTTCTCAAATAATTAATTCCATTATTAAATAATCCTTAACCCTTTAATTAATTACTTCATAATTAATTATCTTTAAAACAATTATATTAATCAATTCTTTAATTGATATCATTAAGTGATTAACCAATAATCACTTCAACTAATTACTCCATGAGTGATTATCATTAATTACTTCCAAAAGTAATTAACTGCCTTAATTACATTCACAATTAACCATTAATTGCTTTATTAAGTAATTATACTTAATTAATCCATAATTAAGTGATTTTTTAAAATTAAACAAATAATTAACTAATTATTTAAAATTAATTAAATAATTAATTAACTAGCTTATTATATTTCAAAATCTTTAATTAATTAAGAAAACCATAAATCTTAATTAATCTTTTACTTATATATAAGTCATAGTTAATTAAGTATTCTCAAGTTTATATCAAAATAATTTAACCTTGTTAATCTTCATAAATGAATTATTTGAATTAATCAAATTTTTATATAACCTAAAAACAAACTTTTCTATTTGGTTTACAAAAATTATAATTTTAACTTTATTTGAAAATAAAGCATTTAGAAATCAATCTGAAATTTAAAACAATTAAATCATCAAATTTAAACTTATTTGTCTTCCATATAATTTGAAAACATTGATTTTAAACTTTACTTAAACTTTGATTTAATACTTTAAATTTGAAAACACCCCTTTGAATTAAAATTCAAAATTAAATCAAGATAATTACTTTCAAAAGCAATCATCTTAAACAATTTAAGTTTGAAATTAAATTCAATTATCACTTTTAATAATTTGATTTATATTTACTTCAAAGAACAAGTTATAACCTATAAATTTATTTCCCCTTTTATAAAAACTTAGCTTGTATTTATTTATTCAACATCAAGTAACTTTTGCAGTTTAACATTATATAGAATACCAACTCGAGATGACTACCCCTAAAACTCGAGTAAATCACTCCCACCCCACGCGACAGCCCCGAAGAAAAAAAAAACAACTCCCTGCTTCGAGTCGACTCAACGAAAACACGAGACTATCTTCGGGTCAATTCCCTTCTTCCCCACTGTTCCACTTCCAGTCCCCCAAATTGTGCACGCTCAACACGGTGCATATGCACCTCCGCCGCCTACTACCCACGTCCATCGCAACGTCCTTCCACGGTCACTGACTCACACGCGAACAAAAGTTCGATTATTAGCTCGAATATCAGAAACAACCCCGACCCTAAAATCCCATCACCGCCGATGAACTCGCCACCAGCCCCTCCGTTACTATCTCCATAGCATCACCGCATCACCACGGTACCATCCCTCACCTCGCGAACTCCTCCAATCGACCATCGGTCATCGCGAAATCCCCTATAGCCGAGCCGAAACCCAATACCAACCAAACCCCAATTTCTTCAATTCCCAACAAATTATCCAACTGAAAAATTCTTATGCATTTTTCCCTTAATCATCATCACTCAAACAATACTCGACCAAGAAATCAGACCAAATAGTTGCGTATCTCGACAGCAACCACCAAAAACCCAAAAAAGGTTCAAACCCAAAATTCTCGTCAAATACCTAGTTAAAAATTTTGATTTCTTTATCTAAAATCATGAATTCGTATGACAAACACAATTATATCCTCTTTAACAAAAATTAGGATAATTGATTTTTAACTACAATTTGATTTTACTGTAACTTCCTATTTATATACACCTGTAGCTAAAAAAAATATGAAACTAATTTAAAAATCACAATCAATCTATAACATACACTTTTTATTCATATAACAAGTTCAAACAAGTTATAGATTTGAAGGAGTTTGGATTTTAAAAGATGAAAGTCAAATTCTGCATAAACAACAGAGTTATAAACATAACTACAAATTCAATAATAACTGAATGATTTCCAAGCCATATAAATCAAACTTTCAGATCATCATATGCATGTAATAAATCCCAATTCAACTGTTTTTAAAATTGTTTACTCACCTTTCTAGAATGTGCAGAGCAGATTTTGATGCCCAGGTTTGAATTTTTTTAAATTTGAAAACTGTTTGAAACTCCCTGCATGCCTGTCACTTTTTGTTGTGTACAGATTTCTTTAACTTGCTGAGTTGATTAAAAGTTGAAACTTGCAGTTGCAGTTGAAACAGATGTTGATCTTCTTCTAGCATTTCAGATTGCAGTTGTAGGTTGATTGCAGATTTGCAATTTCATTAGCTTTTAGTTTGAAAATCTCAGGTTTTGGAATCATTGAGTTTTGGGTCTGAGGAGTTTTTAAACTTGAATACATCTTTGTTGAGAAGAACATCAGATTTACTTTTGTTTTGCAGAATTGCTTTTGGGGTTATGAATTTCAGGTTTGAGGAAATATTCCAGGTTGCCATTAATTTGGTTAAGAAGTGAAGACAAAGGAAAATGTTTGGAATTGAAAAAGAAAAATAAATTTTTCTTCTTTTTCTAAAAACATTTATTAAAATATGTTGCCACTTGTCCCATAAGAATTACATTTGTCATTTAAATTCCTAAATCTTCTTACAAGTGTTTTAAGAGGTGTTAATGTGTTTTCATTTGTCTTTAAGTGTTTTTAAACTTTTATTAAATTTAAATGTAAATAAACACTTACATTTTTATTTAACTTTATAAATGAGTACTTACATATGTAAATATAAACTTCTTTTTAAAGGAAATATTTTAAAACTAAATATAACACAAATATATTTTCTTATACATATTGTTAAAAATCTAAAACATTATACATATACATTTTTAACCATTTAAATTAAACACTTTAAAGAAAACATAAATAAGACTTTGATTTAAATCCTTTCTAAACTATCATATTTTTAAAACAACAATTATCTTATATTTTAAAAACAAATGAATTAATCTTTAAATTAACTTCTGAAAATATAAATTAAGACAAAGCTTAAAATTACTATTCATTCATATATAAATTATTAATGGATTAAAATTAAATTTCAAAACAATATCAAACTATAACATATACAAACATATATATTACAATTTGAAAATTATTCTTTAATTAAAACAGCAGATATCCTATTCACAATATATATCAAATGTATATATTATAAAGAGAATAAAAATTTGATTAGCTTTTGAAAAACAATTCTTATCAACATTTTAAATTGCTAAAAAGATATTAATTCCAATTATCAGATTAAATATTTATTAACCTTTAAAAGATCAAATTCACAAATTTTAAATTAAAATTATAAAGAAAATTATCAAACTAGTTAAATTATTAACACAGATTATTAAATTGTTATTGCCCAAAATTCCGGGTCGTACAATCCTTCCCCCTTAAAAGAATTTCGTCCCCGAAATTTAAAAGCAAAGGTAATTTAATAACCCAGCACAGATTTTATTTTAAATAACAAAGCATACTTATCAACCAGTAACCAACATCCATAGCAACCAAATAAACAAACAAACTTAACTAATTATTCTGACACAAATCAGAATAATTCTCTAATACTATCTCGAGTTTCCCAAGTATAAATCACCGGGAGACTCGCTCTACAAAAGCCAATAAACTGACTACACAACCAAAATCCAGAGCTCGACTCATCTCTAGATCCTTCAATCTGAACAGAACATCAGATTACTCTCAAATCCAGCTCAACATCCAACTCCAACCGAACTACAGATTCAACAACCAATAATGAATCATACACGTATCCTCAGAGATACGTGATACACAATGATTTCCAGCTATCCAAACTGGCAATTCAATCTTATTCTATCAAAAACACATATAAGAAATCTCAAATGTCACAGCACTAACCAACCAATCTTATCCAATATCTGTTCTCTTAACCAGAGAAATCTAACAACACTGAAGTCTCCAACTTTCAATACCAAACTCCTTATCTCAAATCTGTATAACTCAACAAACAATCCAAGGCTGCCAAACTTCTTCCTGATCATCTCAACCGATGATGATACTTCCAGAGACAACTAGACCAAAGCAAAGCAGTCAATGGATCCCATTCAACAGAAAAGTCTTCCAAAACCCATCGAAATCCAGAAATCAAGCTCTACTACTCAAGCAAAACAAACAGAACTTGCTTCCATCCTTGTACAGCAGCTACCTCGCTTCCGCTGTACAACTCTGATTCTGAAATAGATGAGAATACTGCTGATGAACACGAATACAAACTTACCCACTAAATTCGGAAACCTTGTTCATCAAATCCATAAAAATATGAGTGACTCATCTTATTCAAGCACACATCATTACAACAGAATCCAAATCAAAAGCTAGATCAGTCCAATTCCAATTCCAAAAATAATTCTGAGCTGCTATACCAACTCTCCTTTCTCCAAGAACCATCCAACTATCAGGCTAACTACCAAAATCTCTTCTGGAACCAAAACAAATATGGAACTCAACTCCATAAGCTGAAAAACTCCTGATTACATCAGTAGCTCCTACTTCCACAAGAGAATCCTCAGTCTCAACAAAAGATTGCTCAAGAAAAATTCCCAAACTAATCGCAAGTCACTTTTGCGAGCCTACCTAGTTCAAATTCCAAATAAAACTATCCCCTCTTACCAATTAGAACAGCTTAAAGTTTTTTTTCCAAACCAGGTTAACCCTTCAAGAGAACATTACCACCTTCAGCCCGGACTGCTGAAAGAAAACCTCCAAGATTCCTGGACCACCAGAGAAACAAACCACACTACTGCTTCCAAACTCTACTCGATGATACTGCGAAGCCAAAAGATCTCCTCGTCAACCCATCGAACACTTCGAGTTGCACCGCTACCACAGCCAACCAAAGACTCTAATCCAAAGGTTTCTCCAAAACCAAAACCTTCAACAAACCACACAACGGACCTCCGAGATGGCAGACAACCTCTCAAGAAACTCGGACTCTAAATCCAGCATCCACAACTCACTTACCTTAAGGAATAACAACGAGACCATGCCGAAGCAAAACAACTCATAGATCTTAGTCTCATATTCCAAAACAGCCAACCTCCATGCTAAAGATCCAAACAACTTATACATAGATGAATCTTCCCTGAGGTAGGTAAAGACTGCTCCTCAACTACTACTAAAACTGCTTCAGGAGAAAACACCTTCAGAAAATATCCAAGGATACTGCATCTCATCACGCAGTTATCAAGATATCATCACTTACTTCTGCACTTCCGACAGATCCAAACTCAAGAATAATTCGCTCGCCCGAGCGAAATCCAAACTTACACTCCAAAGATACAATCCGAATCTTTAAAAAAAAATTCCTTCGGATATCAGAGAAATCCTTATTCCAAACTACAAATCTTACTCGAGACGGTATTAGGTCTACAGTCTCGACAAATACACTTCCAACCTCAAATATATGGAACCTCTTCCACTAGTGATATTCGTGTTACACACTCAAACCACTATTCCATCTACCTACCTCTAAAACTTATGTTGGAAAATCCAAACAGATAACCCAACAGATCAGGTATATATATATATATATATAAATTACAAGTACGCTCTCTCAAGAAAGACACCACTACAGAGCCTAGGTATTCACTCAACCTAATGCTCCCTAAAGAAAGACATACCTCAGAGCCTAATGCTCTGATACCAAAAGTGAGATGACCCGACTTTCTACTCCCAGAAAATCGCATCATCTTGAAGAAAGAAAGGGATATAAGAAGAAAAGAAAGAGAAAGAAGAACACAAACAACATCAGTGAACTCACAGCGGAACGAATAAAATATAATAATTAACATAAAATATTACGTAATATCTCATTACATCAGTGTATACAATTTAAACAACGGATAATAGACAGTTATTAACTTCTGTCTAACCATACAATTCAAGTACACAAGAAATATATACCAAACAAACACAGCGAAACCAATCTATATCTACACGCCGAAGCCTCCTGCTCCATATCTCCTCCAGAATTCCTCAAGTTAACCTAAATCACTTGACTACTCATACATAATATGAGTACCCAAGAGTTTAATAAAACAGAAAATAAAAACTCGGGTCAGACAGAGGTCTGGTGTGAGTAAACGGGTTAAAATTGCTTAACTTTAGAAAACCTTTGAAAAGAAAAGGTATCACGTAAGACTTCCCACACATAAACATGGAAAAGTTTTTACCTTACGCTAACCAAAACATTTGATAGGAAATCCAGTGATATTATAATAGTGTCTAGGGTTTTCAAGTAAATATGAAATAGCCGAAATTGTTACATTCATTAAATTCCAGCTACTAGCCACAAAAGTGGGTAATACAATCAAAACCGTAGGGTCTCGTAGGGAAAATGGGTTTCCATCAATGATAGGGCTACTGGGGTACCGCCCGTCATAGTACGTGGCCTAGATCAACGTACCGAGGAGTACTCCCACTCCCCTACAACACAAGGCCGGAACCATCCCTTACTGGACAGTCCCGAACAAGACAACCCCGCAGTTGGCCGCGACCCAACTGCCCACACAGCCGAATAAAAAGGGACTTCTAGACAGAGGGAAATCTTGCTCTCCAGTGGGAGCTACCCACGAAGCCTTGCTGCACCTCCCCTGTTTTAGCCATTCCCAGTTGATGAGGCTTGAGGTTACGATTACCTTTATAGAACATCAAATCTTAGAATGCTCATCGTCCACCTGATGATGCGCTGAAAGCATCCAATCCATACAAGTTAGTTCCGGGTTCGAACGAAATCGAAGGCACTATCTCATTGCACTCGTTTTGGAATAACCCTCAGAGTCAACGACCATAGCCCTTGCACTCTGATTCGCCATCTCGAATCTATAAGCACTATTCCGTCAAACTCATTACGGAATCACCCACAGAGTTATACTGACGTATAGCCCTTACACCTCGAGTCTTCATTTGCTCCACTTGGATTAACGACCTAACGTTTAATAGGAATTGGTGTGGTTTTTGGATTCCAAATATGGAAACCCGATCCCGGTCTCACCGAAACCAAACGCCATTTTAATGTCCAAGTTGTACTTAAGGGTTTAAACAATTTAACTTATATTCAGGATGATATATAAACGATTAGATGAATCATATTATCATAAGAGATAATTCACATCATCATCACAAAGCAGCATATCATATAGCAAAGATATCCAATATCAACCAGTATCAACCAATATCAAACATCCAATATCAACCAATCATCCAATATCAATCTCCAAATATTGATCATTCAATATCAATCAATTAACCAATATTAATCAATCAATCCATATTAATCAAACATCCAAAATAGAATTGATTATCACCTAATCAATTGGATTACCATAATCCTTCTACATTAATTAATATTCCAAATAGAATAAATTAATCATCTCTAATGATTTTCCTTAATTAATCTTCCTTGATTAATTATATTTAGTTACATTCTAGTAATTATCTTTAACCATATTCAGTAATTAACCTTTAATTACTATTATTAATTACAAAAATTAATGATCATTCATTAATTAATTAACTATAATTAATTACATTAACCTTAATTAATTACAATTAATCAATCACATTTAAATTAATTACTTATATTAATCAACCTTGATTAATATCATTAAGCACATTCATTAATGATCCTTATTAATACTTTAATTAACTAATTAACTTATAATTAATCAACTCATTAATCATAATTAGTAATTAACAATTTGTAATTACTCAACTAAATTAATTAACTTTTCAATTAATTAATTTCTAATTTAATTATATTAATGCTTGATTAATTAATTCAATTAATTAATCTTTAATTACTTCATTAAGTAATTATTAAACAATTAAATTAATAAATAAATCCTTAATTAATGACTTAATTAATTAATTACATTTATAATTAATTACACTTAGTAATTAATCTTAAATTAATCTCATTAATTAATTAATTAATTAATTACATTAATTAATTATCTAAAATAATTAAGTAATTATCTTTTAATTATTTACATAAGTAATTATTCCTAATTACTTCCATAAATGAATCTTAATTACTTTCTTAAATAATTAATTCCATTATTAAATAATCCTTAACCCTTTAATTAATTACTTCATAATTAATTATCTTTAGAACAATTATATTAATCAATTCTTTAATTGATATTATTAAGTGATTAACTAATAATCACTTCAACTAATTACTCCATGAGTGATTATCATTAATTACTTCCAAAAGTAATTAACTGCCTTAATTACATTCACAATTAACCATTAATTGCTTTATTAAGTAATTATACTTAATTAATCCATAATTAAGTGATTATTTAAAATTAAACAAATAATTAACTAATTATTTAAAATTAATTAAATAATTAATTAACTAACTTATTGTATTTCAAAATCTTTAATTAATTAAGAAAACCATAAATCTTAATTAATCGTTTACTTATACATAAGTCATAGTTAATTAAGTATTCTCAAGTTTATATCAAAATAATTTAACCTTCTTAATCTTCATAAATGAATTATTTGAATTAATCAAATTTTTATATAACCTAAAAACAAACTATTCTATTTGGTTTACAAAAATTATAATTTTAACTTTATTTGAAAATAAAGCATTTAGAAATCAATTTGAAATTTAAAACAATTAAATCATCAAATTTAAACTTAGTTATCTTCCATATAATTTGAAAACTTTGATTTTAAACTTTACTTAAACTTTGATTTAATACTTTAAATTTGAAAACACCCCTTTGAATTAAAATTCAAAATTAAATCAAGATAATTACTTTCAAAAGCAATCATCTTAAACAATTTAAGTTTGAAATTAAATTCAATTATCACTTTTAATAATTTGATTTATATTTACTTCAAAGAACAAGTTATAACCTATAAATTTATTTCCCCTTTTATAAAAACTTAGCTTGTATTTATTTATTCAACATCAAGTAACTTTTGCAGTTTAACATTATACAGAATACCAACTCGAGATGACTACCCCTAAAACTCGAGTAAATCACTCCCACCCCACGCGACAGCCCCGAAGAAAAAAAAAACAACTCCCTGCTTCGAGTCGACTCAACGAAAACATGAGACTATCTTCGGGTCAATTCCCTTCTTCCCCACTGTTCCATTTCCAGTCCCCCGAATTGCGCACGCTCAACACGGTGCACATGCACCTCCGCCGCCTACTACTCACGTCCATCGCGACGTCCTTCCACGGTCACTAACTCACACGCGAACAAAAATTCGATTATTAGCTCGAATATCAGAAACAACCCCGACCCTAAAATCCCATCACCGCCGATGAACTTGCCAACAGCCCCTCCGTTACTATCACCAGAGCATCACCGCATCACCGGGGTACCATCCCCCACCTCGCGAACTCCTCCAATCCACCATCGGTCATCGCGAAATCCCCTATAGCCGAGCCGAAACCCAATACCAACCAAACCCCAATTTCTTCAATTCCCAACAAATTATCCAACTGAAAAATTCTTATGCATTTTTCCCTTAATCATCATCACTCAAACAATACTCGACCAAGAAATCAGACCAAATAGTTGCGTATCTCGACAGCAACCACCAAAAACCCAAAAAAGGTTCAAACCCAAAATTCTCGTCAAATACCTAGTTAAAAATTTTGATTTCTTTATATAAAATCATGAATTCGTATGACAAACACAATTATATCCTCTTTAACAAAAATTAGGATAATTGATTTTTAACTACAATTTGATTTTACTGTAACTTCCTATTTATATACACCTGTAGCTAAGAAAAAAAATATGAAACTAATTTAAAAATTACAATCAATCTATAACATACACTTTTTATTCATATAACAAGTTCAAACAAGTTATAGATTTGAAGGATTTTGGATTTTAAAAGATGAAAGTCAAATTCTGCATAAACAACAGAGTTATAAACATAACTACAAATTCAATAATAACTGAATGATTTCCAAGCCATATAAATCAAACTTTCAGATCATCATATGCATGTAATAAATCCCAATTCAACTGTTTTTAAAATTGTTTACTCACCTTTCTAAAATGTGCAGAGCAGATTTTGATGCCCAGGTTTGAATTTTTTTAAATTTGAAAACTGTTTGAAACTCCCTGCATGCCTGTCACTTTTTGTTGTGTACAGATTTCTTTAACTTGCTGAGTTGATTAAAAGTTGAAACTTGCAGTTGCAGTTGAAACAGATGTTGATCTTCTTCTAGCATTTCAGATTGCAGTTGTAGGTTGATTGCAGATTTGCAATTTCATTAGCTTTTAGTTTGAAAATCTCAGGTTTTGGAATCATTGAGTTTTGGGTCTAAGGAGTTTTTAAACTTGAATTCATCTTTGTTGAGAAGAACATCAGATTTACTTTTGTTTTGCAGAATTGCTTTTGGGGTTATGAATTTCAGGTTTGAGGAAATATTCCAGGTTGCCATTAATTTGGTTAAGAAGTGAAGACAAAGGAAAATGTTTGGAATTGAAAAGGAAAAAAATATGTTGCCACTTGTCCCATAAGAATTACATTTGTCATTTAAATTCCTAAATCTTCTTACAAGTGTTTTAAGAGGTGTTAATGTGTTTTCATTTGTCTTTAAGTGTTTTTAAACTTTTATTAAATTTAAATGTAAATAAACACTTACATTTTTATTTAACTTTATAAATGAGCATGTAAATATAAACTTCTTTTTAAAGGAGATATTTTAAAACTAAATATAACACAAATATATTTTCTTATACATATTGTTAAAAATCTAAAACATTATACATATACATTTTTAACCATTTAAATTAAACACTTTAAAGAAAACATAAATAAGACTTTGATTTAAATCCTTTCTAAACTATCATATTTTTAAAACAACAATTATCTTATATTTTAAAAACAAATGAATTAATCTTTAAATTAACTTCTGAAAATATAAATTAAAACAAAGCTTAAAATTACTATTCATTCATATATAAATTATTAATGGGTTAAAATTAAATTTCAAAACAATATCAAACTATAACATATACAAACATATATATTACAATTTGAAAATTATTCTTTAATTAAAACAGCAGATATCCTATTCACAATATATATCAAATGTATATATTATAAATAGAATAAAAATTTGATTAGCTTTTGAAAAACAATTCTTATCAACATTTTAAATTGCTAAAAAGATATTAATTCCAATTATCAGATTAAATATTTATTAACCTTTAAAAGATCAAATTCACAAATTTTAAATTAAAATTATAAAGAAAATTATCAAACCAGTTAAATTATTAACACAGATTATTAAATTGTTATTGCCCAAAATTCCAGGTCGTTACACAAACCCAAATGAAAAGCCAGGTTCAACTCACGTGCAATATATTTAAAATCACGATACGAGAACAAGGTCAAACCCGAGTTTTGAAACTGGATTCAACTCAAGTGAAATTTCAAAAATCAACATGAAAGGATGCAAAGACCAGAAGTACAAACTGAAGACTGCAAGAAGTATGCAATTCGAAGTGATATAACAGCAAATACCACAAATGGAACACAAGTCAGTGGCAAGCTACAAACACCAATGATACAAGAGAGGTGAACAACAATGCATCAGTATGGAAAAAGCTCGAGGCAATATGCGTGCTGACATACACATATATACATACATGAATGTATGTATACAAATGATCAGAAACATTGAAGTAATGATATCAAATCAATGCACAAAAACATGCATGCATCATGGTGAGCAACACAAGTGCAACAATCGACAACGTCAAAGCATTAAAGCTTATACAATCAGACAACAACAAAATGTCAAAGACCAGACAATAGTGAAGAACTATCCCACTAACAACATGACCAAAAGATCAGAGACAAGCTTATATATCAAAGTGCACGAGGGCAGTTATACCAAAATGAAGCAACTGTGAAACTGGACAGTTACACTAATGTGCCAGAGAAAGGAAGATCACAACGTAGCATCAATAATGCAAACAACAGGATATACAAGCTACAAATCCATGAACCAAATACAACAATGTGTAGCAGCAATTAGAAGTAACCAGAGGCAAATGGAGAGAGGCAATGAACCAGTGGAAATAAAAAAGAATGCATGTTACAACAAATGACTCAAGTTTGATGCTATCAAGTGATACAAATGTAATTACCACAAATCCAAGGCCAACAGCAGTTCATACAACAAAGGATGATGCAGGCACCAGAAACATGATCAACACAGCAAAAATGGTCAAGCAGTATGCACAGTGCACACTCAAGTACACCATGATATCAAGCCCAGTGAAACAGAGATAAGATGGTCAGCCACCATAACGATGAAAATGTCGAGCTAAATGCAACTACAGTGATCAAATAGACTGAATGACGTAAATGCAAACAACAGAGACATCAATATGGCAGTATTAATGTCAGTCAACAGAAAAATGATCGGAGCCGAAGCAGTGGCATTCAAGTGCTAAAGAAGTCAATGCCGTGTATATCAATGCTACAAGGGTGAACGAAATTCATATGTAAAAATTCAACTGCGTATCTTTGAAATAGTCAAAGAAAAGTAAAAGAGGAAAGTTTCTGCCGTATCAAACAAGATAAATCGAACGTTACAAAATCAAAACCGTACGCATCAAGGCACAGATATCAAGAAAGCACAATTTAGGAAAGTAACGAATTGATTAGGGTCTCAGAATCCATATAAATATTCACCCAACAAATTCAGCATCGGCATCGAGTTCAAGCAAGCAATTAAACCAGCAACTAAAGAAAAAAAATTAATTACATATCACAATCTATCGAACTCGATCAAAGGAGCAGCTGCGAACGAGTGCAAGCAAAGCAACCAGAGAATCGATCATCAGAGAAGCAGCGAGCAAGGCAATACGCAAACCAGAGAGTCGATCAACATAGGCGTGTGTCAAAAAGCCCCAATTTGGATCGAAGAACGAAGCCCTAATTTAGTGGCAAAGAGGATCGGCCGCCATTTTCTTCACAAGCCAAAAGAGAAACGGGATCGGGTGAAAGAATAAAATGGGTCGGCCTTGTTTTACAAAAGGGCATTAGTTTATTTGTTTGGAGTTTTTATAAAGGGGGATTTAGTTTATATTTTAGGGTTTTAGTTTAAAATTGGTTTTTAGTTTGTTTTAAATTTTCTTTAAGGTTCAAATCTTGGTAAATCACCACCTAGGTTGTAGGTAGTGTCAGATTGTCTAGTTAGAATTAGTTCGGTGAGTAGGGTGTGCGAGTTTGCAAAAATCTATAGGCGGTAGCAGGGTGTGCGAGTCTGTTAGAGTGTTTGTAAGCGGGAGACTGTTTATGTAACGACCCATAATATTTTAATAGTTTTGAATGGTTTTATTTTCATATTTAATTCAATTTTGAGAAAATTTTAAATAATTGAATTTTGAAATAAAAATTTTATATTTAGAATACGTATATGAAGATACAGCAAATAGTGAATTTTCACTTAATTATATGGGAGTTTATTTTTTTATAATTCTATTTCAATCTATATCGGTTAAATATTGCTGATAAAAAAAAAATATTTCTAAGCCTGAATATTTTTACATAAGAAAATTCTAAATCATAGATCCTTCATTTTTAATAATAATATCCGTTCCCCCTTATTGCTCTCCAAACTATGGTAACAAATTTGCTTTAATTTTTCTGCTGAATCAATGTATCAAACGTTGATATTTCATTTATTAGTCCACTATCTACATTATTTATGGACACAAATGCTTTTCAATATCTCTTCATATACCATTCCTAAATATCCTCCTCCAGATCCGTGACCATCTGATTTCTTTTGCGTTTCAAATTTTAAACGCGCATAAATCAATTGCCTTAATATTTGTCAGCTAAATAAGTGGGTGACCGTTGCTAGTACATAAAAATTTGTTTTATTTCTGCCTGAATTCCAGGCTAATTTTTCACCGTTCCTTTCGTTTCACTTTAATTGCTTTAATAAGTATGTCAATGGACAGACGTTACCATTCTCATCATTACACTTTATTTCATATGGTACGTTTCTTTGTTTTTTTTTCTCTGTTCATTTCTTTTATTTGCCTCTGTCTGCTCCTTTATCCCTTCCTTCCATTTCAAAATTTAAACGTGCTGTCCATTCTTGGCATAAATTATTTTCAGCTAAATCATAGTCGTTGCTTTTATATTTTTCCAAATTTTAGGGTCACAATTATTAATTGCTGACCTTTCCTTTCCTTCAGTCCACTGATTCCTTCCTTTAAACCATTCAATTTGCGCGTTGATTTTATACCAATAGTCGTTACTTTTATTTATTTCTCTGAAATCATGCGTAACGTTCCTTTTCAATTTATTCTTCTGCCTCTCTTTATATTTTTCCATTTTGCTTTGGGAATACAAATACGCACACTCCTCTCCTTCTTTAATTGATATGTAGCCGTTTCTTATTCATTCTTCCTTCAGTTTCAAATTTGAAAGTGCTACCCAAGGTAAACAATTAATTGCTAAATAATTCTCCCGAAATCAGGGGACTTCACAGTATCAATTACTTTTATTTACATGTCCATTCAAATTTTCTATCGGTTAAGACCAAATAGTAGCTCACCTTTTTATTCCCTGAATTCAGGGTTTGACTATTGATTGGTACCTATCTTTTTATATTTCCTTTAATTTATTGTTTCAATATTTTTTCCTAAATCTATGCTTTTAGACGTTGATATGCCATTTCTATATTTTGGGTGATAACTTTTTTGAACGTTTGATAATAATAATAATAAATCTGCATATTATAGTCGGATATCAATTGAGATCTAGGAAAGAAATAAAATAAAACGTATAACCTGACAAATAATAAAAATTGCTTTAATTGCACCGTTGATTTTGAAACGTATAAAATTCTATACGTTCTTTACGCATCCATTCATTTCTTTTATTTCTTCCTTTACGTTTCCTCTCTTTACCGATATATACTTACTTCTTTTATCTCTCCTATATACTACAAAAGGCAACCACTTCTTTGTGAAATATATAAAAAAAAATTCCTTCATCCCTCAACCCATCAAAATCACCTCACCTCCGTTCCCGCATGCTGCTCTTCCAGCCAACGTTCCATCCTTGCCGTGAAGTTGTTCCTATCCCCTCTTTCGCCTCTGTATTTTTGAATGGAAGATATTATGTGGTAAGTATATAAAGTGATAACTGCATATATATTTTTACCTTGCCTACCCTTCCTCTTTCGCCTATAAAAATCGGCATGAATAATTTAGGCACGTGCCCTATTAATTAGTTATATATATCAAGCTTTGTATCCGTTGTTTTATACTTCTCAAATTTCGCATTCGGTTCTAAAGGTTTAATATATTCTGTTAGCATACATAAGTAAATAAGTTTGTAAATTGTTATGTATACATATAGTAAGTTATAAATTTGGTACAGTTTTTTTTAAAGGTAGATTTGATTGATGATACGTGTCATAGTTTTTATATAAATTTATATTAGCCTGTAGTTTGTTTTTAAATATGTTGTAATAACATTGATTTTTAAAGTCAGTATATTTATAGATTTATTTGAAATGTGTTTAAAAAAAAACACAACACAGTACATTTATACGTAAGGTTTATAAAAGTTATAAGCTAGGTACATTCATATATTAGTTTAAAGATGTTAGTTAGTATACACATAAGCTGCTGTATATAATTTATAATTTACGCGTATATAAGTTTGGTTTGTATATAAGTTAAGGGATCTGTAGTTATTAAATAAAGTTATCGGTTTTATATTATAGGATATTTGTAACAGGTCAGTCTATATACTTTAAGTTGTGTAAGTGTGTCAGTTTTAATACCTGAGTTTACACGCGTACTATATTAAGTTATAATCGACAGTTTCTTTATGTATAAGTCTGGTTATAAAGTATAAGCATAAATATATTTAACATAGAATCTACTTGTTATACGTTTATTTGTATAGCTGCATCATGGGTTTAAAAATTTAACCCGATGATTTTATGTTGTATATTTATTTTCCTTAAAGTAACATATTGATTTTTAAGAAGAGAAAATAATATATATTACATTAATATGGGTTTAAAAATTTGAATATGATTTGTATATAAACATACATAAACTTTATACGGTGTATCTATTCAATTATACCATCTATCCTTATCAATCCAGTTCTGATTTGACTTCGTCAACTCCTATTTATCAGCTTGTCCGACAAACCCATGTCCTTCGTGCTTTGCTTCGTAATTCATGCTTGGATTTCGTAACTCAACTTCGTTGTCTATATCCTCTAACCTCGAAAGGTGAGCAATCACTCACGATTTACATTCTTTTATTTACTAAATTTGATTTCAATTGGGACGACAATTGAAATATGAGGCTGTAGTTATTTAAATTGTTATATATGCTATTATCTGTAAGTATTCACTTATGGGATATGACACCATATCCTACTGTTTATATATTTATTTTGATGATATATGCCTGTTGTTATTATATTTACATATCTGTTATCACTCTGCAAGTTCCCTGTTAGTATAGAAATCACTATGGGTTGAAATGATACATACCCGAACAGACTTTAGAACAGGAGAAAATCGTTATGGGTTGAAATGATAAACCCAAGCGATTTTCATTTAATTGAATTGGGATTACGAGTTGAAATGCTATCCGCCCGTATACATTTAGTGTACGGATTGAAATGATAAATATCCGTAACACTTGACCATATGATAAGAAATATATACAGACATCGTTGGTCCATATATATAAATATTTTGAAATTTAATTCATTGTTTTGGAAAGAAATATATGGTCTTATTAAATGTTAATCCTTAAATTTTTTTATATATAAAGGTTAATGATATATAGATTTAATAATATTTAATTTAGTAAAAATTTGATTTAATACATAAATTATGCTAAATATTTATATAAATTTTATTCCAAAAGTATTCTGCAATTTACTAAGATTGGGAGATAAATGTGGGTTTATCTAAATGGTATTTAAATAAGGATTTATTCAATTAAATCAATTTGAAATTTTTGAATGGGAAATTTAAGGGTATGATTTTGTAACTGGATTTTTATTTAAGCGATTTAATGAATATTTCACGTTTAAATAAATTAAAGAAAATATTGAGTAAAATGTAATTTAAGGTTACTTAAATGATATTGTATCAAATGAGGGATTATTTAAGACTAGATAATAATGAGGTTAAATCGAGATCTATATGGAACTATTAAATTGAACATTTAATTAAATATTAAAGCTTTGAACTATATTGGGATTTAAATGGTTTATTTTGAGATTCGGATATGTATTTGAAATCAGTATAGTTGAATTTAGTATTTAGAAACTAAATTGATTAAAAAGTTAGTTGAAACGTTGAATACTTAAAGTTTTGAAATATATTGAACATAAAGGGTATTTTGTGATTTCAAATCCGAATTTGAAATCGATAAAATTGAAGCGGTTATTTTAGAAATTGAGTTGAATTTAAATTAATAAATTGAGATTGAAATAGATTTAAATGGGGTGGTCAGGTTGATGTTAAACGATTTGTCAAGTTGAGGGAATTGAAATTTCTTTACTGTACAAATTATTTAATATATAAAAATACTATTTGTGAAGTATAGAGATATTTGAAGTGAAAATGATATTTTGTTTTGAAGTATAAATTAAGTTGAAAAGACTACGGTGTTATAGTGTATATTTCTATCTTTTAGATAGTTCCATGGACCTTTAAAGGATGGTTATCCCAAACATCCTCTAAGTTAATTATATTTCAGTTGATATTTCACTTGAGTTAGATTTATAGATATAAGAATGTTAATCCTGACTCGAGTGTTTTGTGTTTTGCTTTACGCTCGGGTCAGACTGAGAGATACAGCATTTGAGACTCATCTTCGAAGTTGGAGCTTTGCTTGAAGATCCAGCTATCTATCCCTTCAGTCATCCAGTTGATTTGTTCAGAGAAGCCATCTGTTACATTGGAGACTTCATGGCATTTGAACTATTCGGTTGTATTTTATTTCTAACGCTGAGATATATAGTAGCTTCATGAACTACTATTCTTTATCTATTCCGCTGCATTGTATTACTCTGTGTAAGTGATCTATGATTGATTTATTTACTGTATATTTTAAGTTTTGCCAAATTTTATTAACAATTCGGTATTTTGTATTATTCAACTCGGACATGTATGGTTTTATTGTCGATTTGAATGGTCTAAAATAGCGGGTCGTTACAGTTGGTATCAGAGCTTTGGCTCTAGGCAAAACTTAGCATATACGGTAAATTTGTTTACAGAATCACTTTCGCTCGAGTTGAATCTCTTCCTTTGACTCGATTTCCTTTGAATTTTGGAATGTCCCTCGGTTCCGAAATTCATTCTGTCTCTCCCTATTTATATTCGTTTGATTCTGGAGTATCCCACAACTCCACTGAATGTTTTGTAAAGGGGGTGAAAACTCCTTTACAATTGGCGTTGATTCACCGAAGATTTCTGTATCCTCGGTTTACGATGCTGCTATATCTTGGTATGCCGAATTCTATCTCTGGCAATCGAATGTCGATTTGCTTTAGAATTCCGCATCAATTATATTCCTGAAGTCACAGTTGACCCAGTTAAGGTCGCCCGAGATTTATAGAAGTATATCCATCTTCTATTTTGTAATTTGATTTTCTCAACTTTGTTTGAGCCTATCTTTGAATCAGGATTCTATTGATTAGAGTTCCTCTAAATTAAATCTCTATCTTTGTTTTGAAATTCATTCTTGAATCATCCTTTGAAAATCGGGTTTGTTGCATTTTAAAATTGTTTTATACAAAATTATTATTTTGATAACTATGATTTTATTCTATATTGAAAAGTGAAAATGTTTTCGATAAGGATTATATACCTATATATAAAACGAATAAGAAATGTTATTCTATATATAAAAGTTTTGAAAGGATTGGAAATTTTGAAAATTTATAAGAAAGTGATTTATATAAAAAGGATTTATAACTGAAGGGTTAAATTTGAAATTCGAGAATTGAATTCCGATATTTTGAAATTGGTTTTAAGATTTTGGGAAAATATATATAAATAATACGATTTAAAAGTATTTTCCGAATAAGAAATGTTTGAAATAAGTTCAAAAGAATTCCAATAATTTTGAAGAAATTTCAAAGAAGTTTTCAAGAAAATAGAAGTCCAGAACTCACGTATGTCGCTGGAAAATAATTTCGGTGATGAGTGCACGCATCATCGACATTGATTTTCGAGTTTCAGAGTGGGGGAGAGGCCACTTTAATAGCTCGCTATGCGAGTGATTTTGTAAAGCCGTTATGATTTCAAATTCCGAAGTATAATTTGATATTTTCGAAAGATATATGTATATATTTGAAACAATTTAAAATGAGACCGGTGTTCAGTCCTCGAGTTTCAGATTTAATAATTGATTTATTGTTGATTTTCAACTCTTGAATTTAAAATTTGACTTCCCTAACTATTTTGAATGATCGAACACTTCCAAATCGAGATTAAAATTTTCAAAGCTAAGAAATTTCGAAGAGTATAAAATGTTTGATAAAGAATATACATTTAGTTTTGAAATGTTTTGAAAAAAAAATAGTTGAATAATGGTTTTCAAAAAGGTAAATTGGATATTTCACATAGAAAAAGATAGTTTAAAAGTAAAAAAGAAAAAGAAAAGGGATAATTATAAATTTGGAAACCATTTTGAGTATAATTAATTTTGGGAAAATATTTGGTTTTGAAATTAAATTGGAATCAAAAACCAGTACTTATGTGGTGATTTTTGGAAATGAATCTGTTTGACTTGAATTATTTTAATTTGGAAAATGGGATAATTTTCTAAACCTATTTTTTGGGGAACTTTGAAATATTAGATATTTAATTCGGAAGAAAATTTGGTGAAATCATATATGATTTTGAAACTGAATTGATATTGAAATGATTTGAAATTGAGAACCTTAGATTACTAAGCACTTGATTTGGGAGTGGTCGAACTTATATAAAATGGATTGTATAAGTATGAAGTTGATTTGAAATCTATTGATTTGAAAGGTACTCAATTTGGAAAGAGATTTTATATAATCGAAGTCTATATAAGAATGATTTGATCTACTATTGATTTGGAAAGTATTCGATTTGGGAAAAAGGGAATCCTATATATAATGGACTTTATATAAGTATGATATTTGAAAGTGATTTGAAAAGGTACTATATGATATATATTTTCGAAGTAAAGATATGGAAAGTGCCTTCTGCTTGATATCCGCTTTGTGGCCACATCGTGGATTCATTCTATCGATATTATTCTCTCTGATTTTCGGTTTTCCGGATGTAATACTCGAGTGTTTCCCACCGTGGCGTAACCCATGGTTTTTTTTTCTCTCGCTAATGCATAGCGCAATTGCCTGGCTGAGTCTTGCCTAGGGGTACGGATTGTTTCCTGGGGGATCCAGGCGTAACCATTGTGTATCCTGCAATCTGTGTAGGTCGCGAATAGTAGCGCAAGTGCCTGGCTGAGTCTTGCCTGGGGGTACGGATTGTTTCCTGGGGGATCCAGGCGTAACCATTGTGTATCCTGCACTCTACTAGTCATCATGGCGTAACTCGCAGGGCTGAGAAAGCTTACGGATATGGATTGTTTCCTGGGGGACCCAGGCGTAACCATTGTGTATCTGCGAACCATGATCGGACAAAGGTTTTGGTTTGGTTGTTTTGTTTGGATTGTACTTTCCATATCTGTTTTTAAAGGTTTTCAAGTATTTTCACTGCGTGTTGAAACAAGTCTACTAAGTACTTGAAGAATTCTAGCTTTGCGCCTGATCAACGCATGGCCAGAGTCTGCAAGAACGAGGATAAACTTGTTAAAACATTGAGTTATAAAAGTATTTTCGAAAGAAAAATTGGTTTCGATATAAAAATATTTTATTTATAAAGGTATTTTATTATAAAAGTATTTTTCCCAACAAAGAAATTTTGAATAAATATTTGAAATTTAAATTCTTATGGTTTGAAATAAATTATTCGTGCCCGATTCTATTCTTTTGAATCTACCTCATCTGCTCAGCTTCATTTTTCACCTATATTCCGTTTTCGGAATCTACCTTCCTTTCCTTTTTGAATAAATCTTTTAAATATTGCTTATTTGTATACTGCATTGTTTTATATAAAATTTTAGTGGTATAAATATCTTTGAAGTTATTAATTAAATAAAACATATTTAAAGAAAATGATTATTAATTTATTGATAATATTTGAAAAGTATCTTGAGATAAATTTATAAATTTATGAATTATGGATTTAATGTTTTCAATAGCTTCTTTGTAAATATAACTAATGATGCAAATAATTGTTTTCAAATAGCTTTCACATATGTATAAAGATGTTAGTTAAACATATTAAATTCCAATGAGTTTTGAAAATTTTAAAGTATTAAAGATAACTGAATTGCAAATGAATATTTCAAGTAAAATTTATATAGTTTAAAAATTTAAATTACCCTTGACTTTCAATCTACCTTTATTTCTGGTTGTTCTATTCTCCTACCTCCTTCCTTTTCGGGGACGAAAAATTTTGAGTGGGGGAGAGTGCAACGACCCATAATATTTTAATAGTTTTGAATGGTTTTATTTTCATATTTAATTCAATTTTGAGAAAATTTTAAATAATTGAATTTTGAAATAAAAATTTTATATTTAGAATACGTATATGAAGATACAGCAAATAGTGAATTTTCACTTAATTATATGGGAGTTTATTTTTTTATAATTCTATTTCAATCTATATCGGTTAAATATTGCTGATAAAAAAAAATTATTTCTAAGCCTGAATATTTTTACATAAGAAAATTCTAAATCATAGATCCTTCATTTTTAATAATAATATCCGTTCCCCCTTATTGCTCTCCAAACTATGGTAACAAATTTGCTTTAATTTTTCTGCTGAATCAATGTATCAAACGTTGATATTTCATTTATTAGTCCACTATCTACGTTATTTATGGACACAAATGCTTTTCAATATCTCTTCATATACCATTCCTAAATATCCTCCTCCAGATCCGTGACCATCTGATTTCTTTTGCGTTTCAAATTTTAAACGCGCATAAATCAATTGCCTTAATATTTGTCAGCTAAATAAGTGGGTGACCGTTGCTAGTACATAAAAATTTGTTTTATTTCTGCCTGAATTCCAGGCTAATTTTTCACCGTTCCTTTCGTTTCACTTTAATTGCTTTAATAAGTATGTCAATGGACAGACGTTACCATTCTCATCATTACACTTTATTTCATATGGTACGTTTCTTTGTTTTTTTTTCTCTGTTCATTTCTTTTATTTGCCTCTGTCTGCTCCTTTATCCCTTCCTTCCATTTCAAAATTTAAACGTGCTGTCCATTCTTGGCATAAATTATTTTCAGCTAAATCATAGTCGTTGCTTTTATATTTTTCCAAATTTTAGGGTCACAATTATTAATTGCTGACCTTTCCTTTCCTTCAGTCCACTGATTCCTTCCTTTAAACCATTCAATTTGCGCGTTGATTTTATACCAATAGTCGTTACTTTTATTTATTTCTCTGAAATCATGCGTAACGTTCCTTTTCAATTTATTCTTCTGCCTCTCTTTATATTTTTCCATTTTGCTTTGGGAATACAAATACGCACACTCCTCTCCTTCTTTAATTGATATGTAGCCGTTTCTTATTCATTCTTCCTTCAGTTTCAAATTTGAAAGTGCTACCCAAGGTAAACAATTAATTGCTAAATAATTCTCCCGAAATCAGGGGACTTCACAGTATCAATTACTTTTATTTACATGTCCATTCAAATTTTCTATCGGTTAAGACCAAATAGTAGCTCACCTTTTTATTCCCTGAATTCAGGGTTTGACTATTGATTGGTACCTATCTTTTTATATTTCCTTTAATTTATTGTTTCAATATTTTTTCCTAAATCTATGCTTCTAGACGTTGATATGCCATTTCTATATTTTGGGTGATAACTTTTTTGAACGTTTGATAATAATAATAATAAATCTGCATATTATAGTCGGATATCAATTGAGATCTAGGAAAGAAATAAATATAAAACGTATAACCTGACAAATAATAAAAATTGCTTTAATTGCACCGTTGATTTTGAAACGTATAAAATTCTATACGTTCTTTACGCATCCATTCATTTCTTTTATTTCTTCCTTTACGTTTCCTCTCTTTACTGATATATACTTACTTCTTTTATCTCTCCTATATACTACAAAAGGCAACCACTTCTTTGTGAAATATATAAAAAAAAATTCCTTCATCCCTCAACCCATCAAAATTACCTCACATCCGTTCCCGCATGCTGCTCTTCCAGCCAACGTTCCATCCTTGTCGTGAAGTTGTTCCTATCCCCTCTTTCGCCTCTGTATTTTTGAATGGAAGATATTATGTGGTAAGTATATAAAGTGATAACTGCATATATATTTTTACCTTGCCTACCCTTCCTCTTTCGCCTATAAAAATCGGCATGAATAATTTAGGCACGTGCCCTATTAATTAGTTATATATATCAAGCTTTGTATCCGTTGTTTTATACTTCTCAAATTTCGCATTCGGTTCTAAAGGTTTAATATATTCTGTTAGCATACATAAGTAAATAAGTTTGTAAATTGTTATGTATACATATAGTAAGTTATAAATTTGGTACAGTTTTTTTTAAAGGTAGATTTGATTGATGATACGTGTCATAGTTTTTATATAAATTTATATTAGCCTGTAGTTTGTTTTTAAATATGTTGTAATAACATTGATTTTTAAAGTGAGTATATTTATAGATTTATTTGAAATGTGTTTAAAAAAAACACAACACAGTACATTTATATGTAAGGTTTATAAAAGTTATAAGCTAGGTACATTCATATATTAGTTTAAAGATGTTAGTTAGTATACACATAAGCTGCTGTATATAATTTATAATTTACGCGTATATAAGTTTGGTTTGTATATAAGTTAAGGGATCTGTAGTTATTAAATAAAGTTATCGGTTTTATATTATAGGATATTTGTAACAGGTCAGTCTATATACTTTAAGTTGTGTAAGTGTGTCAGTTTTAATACCTGAGTTTACACGCGTACTATATTAAGTTATAATCGACAGTTTCTTTATGTATAAGTCTGGTTATAAAGTATAAGCATAAATATATTTAACATAGAATCTACTTGTTATACATTTATTTGTATAGCTGCATCATGGGTTTAAAAATTTAACCCGATGATTTTATGTTGTATATTTATTTTCCTTAAAGTAACATATTGATTTTTAAGAAGAGAAAATAATATATATATTACATTAATATGGGTTTAAAAATTTGAATATGATTTGTATATAAACATACATAAACTTTATACGGTGTATCTATTCAATTATACCATCTATCCTTATCAATCCAGTTTTGATTTGACTTCGTCAACTCCTATTTATCAGCTTGTCCGACAAACCCATGTCCTTCGTGCTTTGCTTCGTAATTCATGCTTGGATTTCGTAACTCAACTTCGTTGTCTATATCCTCTAACCTCGAAAGGTGAGCAATCACACACGATTTACATTCTTTTATTTACTAAATTTGATTTCAATTGGGACGACAATTGAAATATGAGGCTGTAGTTATTTAAATTGTTATATATGCTATTATCTGTAAGTATTCACTTATGGGATATGACACCATATCCTACTGTTTATATATTTATTTTGATGATATATGCCTGTTGTTATTATATTTACATATCTGTTATCACTCTGCAAGTTCCCTGTTAGTATAGAAATCACTATGGGTTGAAATGATACATACCCGAACAGACTTTAGAACAGGAGAAAATCGTTATGGGTTGAAATGATAAACCCAAGCGATTTTCATTTAATTGAATTGGGATTACGAGTTGAAATGCTATCCACCCGTATACATTTAGTGTACGGATTGAAATGATAAATATCCATAACACTTGACCATATGATAAGAAATATATACAGACATCGTTGGTCCATATATATAAATATTTTGAAATTTAATTCATTGTTTTGGAAAGAAATATATGGTCTTATTAAATGTTAATCCTTAAATTTTTTATATATAAAGGTTAATGATATATAGATTTAATAATATTTAATTTAGTAAAAATTTGATTTAATACATAAATTATGCTAAATATTTATATAAATTTTATTCCAAAAGTATTCTACAATTTACTAAGATTGGGAGATAAATGTGGGTTTATCTAAATGGTATTTAAATAAGGATTTATTCAATTAAATCAATTTGAAATTTTTGAATGGGAAATTTAAGGGTATGATTTTGTAACTGGATTTTTATTTAAGCGATTTAATGAATATTTCACGTTTAAATAAATTAAAGAAAATATTGAGTAAAATGTAATTTAAGGTTACTTAAATGATATTGTATCAAATGAGGGATTATTTAAGACTAGATAATAATGAGGTTAAATCGAGATCTATATGGAACTATTAAATTGAACATTTAATTAAATATTAAAGCTTTGAACTATATTGGGATTTAAATGGTTTATTTTGAGATTCGGATATGTATTTGAAATCAGTATAGTTGAATTTAGTATTTAGAAACTAAATTGATTAAAAAGTTAGTTGAAACGTTGAATACTTAAAGTTTTGAAATATATTGAACATAAAGGGTATTTTGTGATTTCAAATCTGAATTTGAAATCGATAAAATTGAAGCGGTTATTTTAGAAATTGAGTTGAATTTAAATTAATAAATTGAGATTGAAATAGATTTAAATGGGGTGGTCAGGTTGATGTTAAACGATTTGTCAAGTTGAGGGAATTGAAATTTCTTTACAGTACAAATTATTTAATATATAAAAATACTATTTGTGAAGTATAGAGATATTTGAAGTGAAAATGATATTTTGTTTTGAAGTATAAATTAAGTTGAAAAGACTACGGTGTTATAGTGTATATTTCTATCTTTTAGATAGTTCCATGGACCCTTAAAGGATGGTTATCCCAAACATCCTCTAAGTTAATTATATTTCAGTTGATATTTCACTTGAGTTAGATTTATAGATATAAGAATGTTAATCCTGACTCGAGTGTTTTGTGTTTTGCTTTACGCTCGGGTCAGACTGAGAGATACAGCATTTGAGACTCATCTTTGAAGTTGGAGCTTTGCTTGAAGATCCAGCTATCTATCCCTTCAGTCATCCAGTTGATTTGTTCAGAGAAGCCATCTGTTACATTGGAGACTTCATGGCATTTGAACTATTCGGTTGTATTTTATTTCTAACGCTGAGTATATAGTAGCTTCATGAACTACTATTCTTTATCTATTCCGCTGCATTGTATTACTTTGTGTAAGTGATCTATGATTGATTTATTTACTGTATATTTTAAGTTTTGCCAAATTTTATTAACAATTCGGTATTTTGAATTATTCAAGTCGGACATGTATGGTTTTATTGTCGATTTGAATGGTCTAAAATAGTGGGTCGTTACAGTTTAATTCTAATAGAAATCTGGGAATGCAGCAGTAGGCAGGGGTTGCCGAAGCTGGGTAAATTTTGTGTGTGATTTACTTTTCAGCATATTTATCTCTCTGCAGTTTGTTTTTGTGTTTAATTCGAGAAAATTTGCTATAAACCTATTTACCCCCCCCCCCCCTCTAGGGTTAATCTAGATCCTACAATTTATACTCTGGTCCGCACTCTGGGAAGTTAGGGTACTCCATTCCGCACTCCGAGGACTTGGAGATTTTGAATCGTTTATACTCTGGTCCGCACTCCAGGGACTCAGAGTACTCTAGTACGCACTCCAAGGACTTGAAGATTTTGAGTCGTTTATACTCTGGTCCGCACTCCGGGGACTCAGAGTACTCCAGTCCGCACTCCGGGGACTTGGAGATTTTGAATCGTTTATATTCTGGTCCTCACTCTGGGGACTCAGAGTACTCCAGTCCGCACTTCGGGGACTTGGAGATTCTGAGTCGTTTATAATTTGGTCCGCACTCTGGGGACTCAGAGTACTCCAGTCCGCACTCCGAGAACTTGGAGATTTCGAATCATTTATACTCTGGTCCGCGCTCCGAGGACTCAGAGTACTCCAGTCCGCACTCCGGGGACTTGGAGATTTTGAGTCGTTTATACTCTGGTCCACACTTCGGGGACTCAGAGTACTCCAGTCTGCACTCCGAGGACTTGGAGATTTTGAATCGTTTATACTCTGGTCCGCACTCCGAGGACTCTGAGTACTCCAGTTCGCACTCCGAGGACTTGGAGATTTTGAGTCGTTTATACTCTGGTCCGCACTCCGGGGACTCAGAGTACTCCAGTTCGCACTCCGGGGACTTGGAGATTTTGAATCGTTTATACTCTGGTTCGCACTCCGGGGACTCAGAGTACTCCAGTCCGCACTCTGGGGACTTGGAGATTTTGAGTCGTTTATACTCTGGTCCGCACTCTGGAGACTCAGAGTACTCCAGTCTGCGCTCCGGGGACTTGGAGATTTTGAATGCTCGAGCACATTCGTACGTCGGGCAGAATAATGTATTCTTTAGTTATTTGTCACAGCGTTATCATACACAGAAACATCGACAATTCATAGAGAAGATGGCTTCAAGCCTTTATTAATGCAAACAAGCTAAATTGTCTTATTACATGCCATAAACTAGGAATAAAAACTTGCGGGAAATAAATGTAACTAAAGTATGAAAGAAATGAACTAAGTGCAATAATGCCGCAAATGCTCGTTATTCCATGCTCGAGGGAGTGTCGCACCATCAACGGTCGCTAGCTTGAAAGTTCCTTCGCCAAGCTTCCGTTCAATGACGTATGGACCTTACCATGCGGGGCTTATATGTGATGGAACTGGGAAAACTCATTTCAAAACGAGATCACCCACACCAAAGATTCTCGGTCGGACTTTTTCCTTATAATATCAAGCGACTCGGTGCCAGTATGCAGCCGCTCTCAAATTAGCTTCTTCACGCTTTTCATCAATGAAGTCCAATGATTCTAGTAAAAAATCCTGATTTGACTTATGGTCATAATAAGTTGCCCGATGTGATGGAACTACAAGTTCTTTGGGTATGACAGCCTCCATGTCGTATGCCAATGCGAATGGAGTGTGGCCAGTCGCGGACTTATGGGTGGTTCTGTAAGCCCAAAGCGCTGTTGGAAGCTCATCTGCCCACTTCCCTCTAGCCTTCTCCAAACGTTTTTTCAATACGGATTTGATTATTATTTTTATGGCTTCCACTTGTCCATTGGCTTTCGGGTGAGCAACTGCTGTAAACTTTTTCTCAATACCATATTTTTTGGCAAAATTCCTTAAACTCCTTGCTTTCAAACTGGGTTCCGTTGTCTGTAACGATGGTTCGTGGAAGGCCAAAGCGGCATATAATATTTCGTACAACGAAATTGATGACCTTCTTGGTAGTGATACTGGCCAAAGGCTCTGATTCTGCCTACTTGGTAAAGTAATCGACCGCAACTATCGCGTATTTTGCACCACCTTTGGATAGGGGCAAAGAACCGACTATATCGATCCCCCACATTGCAAATGGCCAGGGACTAACCATTTGTGTGAATTCCGTCGGCGAAGCTCTTGGGATTTTCGCATATTTCTGACATTTATCACATCTTCTCACATAGTCTGCGACATCCCAATTTATAGTTGGCCAATAGTATCCATAGCGGAGGATTTTCTTTGCTAACGTCTGCCCTTCGGTATGGTCGCCACATTCACCTTCATGGACTTCCTTCAGGACCCGTTTTATCTCATCATGGGCAATCCACCAGAGTAAGGGGGTCGAGAATCCCCTCTGATACATTACCCCATCTTGCATTACATAATGAGAAGCCTTACGAATGACTTGTCATCTTTCGTCCTTCTTTCGGGAACGACCCCATGTAACAAGTACTACTTGAATGGGGTCATCCATGACTCCTCGATTTCTATTTCTAACATGAAATCTACCTCCATCATATTTATGCTCGGAACATGTAAGGTTTCAACGGGAAACAATTTCATCTGCTACGCATCGCCGGTGCTTGCAAATTTTGCCAATGAATCGGCTGCTCTGTTTTGCTCACGCGGACATGTGAAATATCGTAATATTCGAGATTCCCTAGCAGCTCCTGAACTCGGACCAAATACAAGGCAAGTCTCTACCCCCTTACTTCGTAGTCTCCCCTTACTTGGTATACCACCAGTTGCAAGTCACAAAAGACTTCAACCGATCTTACTCCTATTCCTTTGATGAGTCTTAAGTCGGCTATCAATGTTTCATACTCGGCTTCGTTGTTCGTCGCTGTGAATTCGAGCTTCAGAGCGTAGCAAACTGGTCGGTTCTCAGGAGTTACAAGAACTATGCCAACCTCCGAACAACGATCGTTTGATGCCCCATCGGTGTACATCTTCCGTCGAATGGGAGGTATGATATTGCGGCTGTTTGATTCGTCTGTCACGGTGAATTCAGCAATGAAATTTGCTAGCGCTTGCCTCTATATAGCCCTTCGCGGCAGGTAGGTAATATCGAATTGACTCAACTCGATATTCCATTTTAACATCCTTCTAGAAGTTTCCGGTCGTTGGAGTACTTGCCGCAAGGGTTGATCAGTGTAAACACTGATCGAGTGTGCCTAGAAGTATGGGTGGAGCTTGCGTGATGCAATCACTAGAAAATAAGCTAGTTTCTCAATCCTGGGATAATTTGTTTCTGCCCCCGTCAAACGTTTACTGACATAATATACTGGCTTTTGAACTCGGTCCTCCTCACGAACCAGAGCCGTACTGATAGCATGCTGGGATACTGCCAAGTATACATACAGCATTGCATGGTGAATTGGTTTTAATAGCACCAGGGGCTTTCTAGATGTCCAACCAGAGCTCGGAATGCTTCCTCGTAGTTGGACGTCCACTCGAAATTCCTCTTTCCCTTCTTTATCACATCAAAGAAAGGAATGCACTTATCCGTGGCTCTGGATATGAATCGACTCAGCGCGGCTACCTTTCCGTTCAAGCTTTGTACTTGCTTTATAGTTCTGGGCACTTATATGTCCCGAATAGCCTTAATCTTTTCCAGGTTAGCTTCAATTCCACGTGCCTTCGCAATAAAACCCAAGAACTTCCCTAATGAAATGCCAAAAGAACACTTTAATGGGTTGATCTTCATCCCGTAATGCTTGAGTATATCAAACATCTCCACTAAGTCTCGGATGTGATCATTTAACTACCATGACTTCACGAGCATGTCATCCACATAAACTTCCATCGTTCTACCAATCTGGTCTTTAAACATTCGATTCACCAGACGCTGATAAGTTGCTCTCGCATTTTTCAATCCAAAAGGCATTACTACATAGCAGTATAGCCCCACATCTGTGACAAAGCTAGTGTGTTCTTGGTCTAGAATGTGCATCGAGATCTGATTACATCTCGAGTACGCATCCATAAATGACAATAATTCGTGTTCGGCGGTAGAGTCGACAAGCTGGTCGATTCTTGGTAAAGGGAAACTATCCTTCGAGCATGCTTTATTCAGATCGGAGTAATCAACACAAGTTCTCCACTTCCCATTCGCTTTTCTCACCAACACATGGTTAGATACCAATTCAGGGTAGAGGGCGTCACGGACGAACCCATTGGTTTTGAGTTTGTCCACCTCCTCTTTGAGAGCAGTGGACCTCTCCGGGTCCATACCTCTCCTTTTCTGCTTCACAGGAACGTATTTTGTGCCTAGTTCAACATATGGCTTGCAGTGGCAGGTGAAATCCCGCACATATCAGAGTGTATCTAAGCGAAAACGTCCAAATTCGCCCGGAGGAAATCAGTAAGATCCTCGGCCATTGAAGGGTCGAGTCGTGATCCAATCTTAAGAACTCGTGATGGGTCATCCCGGTTGACTGGAATGTCGATCGTCAGCTCAGCCAGTGCTGCATTCATTTCATTGGATTCCCCATCATCATCTCTCGGATCTATGTCTCTAAGGATCCAAGAATGTCTCCCAAGCCAACTTGTCAACCATCAGTTTTTAGGATGCGGACGGAGCTGTCCACAACCTTTCCTTTTTCTCTCCACTGAGCTTCTCTCAACTCCGCCACATAACATGCGCGACCGATCGCCTGATCGCCAAGTACTACACCGACTCCTTTGTCTGTCGGAAATTTTAATGTCAAACACCATGAGGCCAAAGAGGCCCTAAACTCCACCAGGGCGGGATGACCCAGAAATGTGTTGTATGGAGAGTCAACATCCATCACTATGAACGGTAGGACTCGCACTCTTCTATGCTTACCTTCCCCCAGTTCAACTGGTAACTCAATATACCCCATTGCGTCAGTCGCAGCACCATTAAAGCCGTGGATACGGGCTTTGCATGGTTTCAAATCTTTTGTCTCCATCTTCATTTGGTCATAAGCTTTCTAGAAGATGATGTTGACAGAACTTACACAATCAATCAAAATTCTTTCTACGTAAGCTGGCCCGATCGTTGCAGATATAACCATCGGGTCGATAGTAGGGGCCTCCACCTTGTCTACATCTCGACTCCTAAACATTATATCGTCTGTCATCATGCGTTGTTGTTTTGCGGGGGTTCCATCTTCCACATTCGAATAACATTCATAATTTGCATGCCTCGGGGAGGTAGCATATTGTTCCTCTGGGTGGCATGGAGCCGGCCCGCGTCCGAGGTCTGTTGTTCCTTGCCTACTCTCTGGTGGGTTCTTAACAAACTCCTAAGCTTTTTCTGCCTGATCAACCTTTCTATGGCGTCATGGAGGTGTCTACACTCCTTAGAATTGTGCCCGTGGGTCTCATGGAAGCGAAAGTACTTCCCTGTCCGTTTATTTTCTTCAGTGGACTCCTTTGGACGCGGCTTTCTGTATTCAAAGGTGTTATAGGTAGATAGATAAATGTTTTCAAGAGAAGTATTCAGGGGGGTGTATTCGTTGTAGGTCGGAATCCTCGACTTCCATCTCCCTGTCTCTTTTTTCTTTTCGGTATTTCCATCTCCAGATCCTTTAGACTACCCATGCTTGTTCTGGACATTAACTTGAACTTTTTCCGAACTGTCGTCGGATTGTTTCACGGCGATCTTACTTTTCACAGTTTCCTGAACAGGCCCTGGTGCCTTATCTCTTCTTGTCCATCGAGCTTCCTCCCTCCGTATGAACTGGTGAGCTTTGGAATAGAATCGTTCCAACGTACTTGGAGGCTTTCCTGCCAACCAATCCCCAAATTCCGAGTCACACCTCGCATCACCGCCATCAAGATTGTGTGATCGTTAGGGTTTCTAACTTCAATGGCGGCAACATGGAACCTCTGTAAGTACGCTTTCAAAGACTCTCCCGGATCCTGGATCACGCTTGATAGGGACATCGGGTCCTTTGGACGAGTAGAATATATCCTGAATTGTTCAACAAATTTCACCGCCAACTCGTCGAAGCTGGATATAGACCGCAGAGGAAGTCGAGTAAACCACATAGTGGCGATTCCGGACAAAGTGATTGGGAAGCACCTACACTTAGTCGTGTCATTCGCCTTTGCAGAATCCATCATCCATTCGTACCTCATCACGTGTTGCCTAGGGTCGGTCTTCCCTTCGTAGGCTGGGATAGTTGGCATACTGAATTTCTTGGAATACTCTGCCTGCAGAACAGTATCTATGAAGGGAGTATGACTCCTGGATACTCCCCAATCTTCATTGGTCAAGCCTTGGTTCTCCTTCATTAGCTGCCTGACCATGGTTGTTAATTCTGGAGTTTGCACGGAGGACGGGAGATTGGGTTCCGTTCCACGGGACCGTGCAAATTGATGTCCCGCCTACTGGCGGTCGGCTAAACGTGCGTCCTAAAGGCCACCTTGATTTGGGTCTTGGTGAACCGGGTATCTGGTTTCCTCATGTGCATGATCCCTGGTGGATCGATCAGTGGCACCTGCCTGCGCAGCTTCAGTCTTATGGCCTCTACGACTAGGAGGTTCATCAGCTGAGGTCGAGCAGTCAGATGAAGAATAAGGAGCAGGACTACTCTCAGCATTCTGATGCTGTTGTTGGGCAAGCTGAGTCATGAGATCAGTGTTGGCTTGAATCTGCTCAGCCAGTTGCCTTTTACTTTCCCTAAGTTCTCTTATCAAGTCGTTGAACTCTGTTTGGGAAACGACTTCCGTTTGATTTTGGGTGGAGGGCCTGTGCCTTGAATTGCTTGTTGTTTGCTAGGTCCTATCTGTTGTACACTAGCAGTTTCATTGACATCTGCGTTGTGTGAGGCCGATCTAGTTCATGGTCTTCCCGTGGTAGAGTTGTCGGTTGTAACTCTGAGTAGAATCAACAGATGTTTTGCGAATGAATTGGATCTCCTTCGGGGGATTTTTCAATCCAGTAGCTACAAAGTAGATCCTATCGTCCTGAGAATTTGATTCTCAGTGAAAGCACCAAAATGTTAGCAACAAAATTGGTCACTAACACCCTTAAGATAGATTGTGTAGAGATATTAATGAAGAGAATAAAGTTAAACAGAGAACAATACTTAAATTTTAATGCAGAAAATATGAACACCAGATTTATAGTGTTCAACGTAATTGCCTACGTCCACTTTGAGGTTTATCTTTATTGCTTTTCTCGATAATCGATTACAGATACAATCTATATACCAATTGCTTGAATACAATTGCTAAGCAAAAAAGATAAGTCTTGATTGAGTCTTGAATGCGGCAGAGTCCCCCCGGTGTTCTAGAAAAAAGGTCCCATTCACTGTGCCGCTGCCTCTCTATTTATAGACGAAGATGGGTTGGACTTCCCTGGTGGGCCTGGTAGCTAAATACCTCGGCCCAAAAAGAGTGAGCGTTGTGTGCCGAACCATAGATGCCGAACGGCAAAATGCCGAATGATATCTTCATTCTGAGTGAAGAGTGCAGGGCGATCGATAACCAAAGTCGGTCGAGATTGGATGAATGCCTAACACCTCTGAATGCCAAACGATCTCGAATGTCGAACGAGGTATGAATGCCGAACACCTCCGGATGTCGAACGATCTCGAATGCAAATCGAGATTGGATGAATGCCGAATACCTCTGGATGCCAAACGAACTCGAATGCCGAACGAGGCATGAATGCTGAACACCTCTGGATGCCGAATGATTTCGAATGCCGATCGAGATTGGATGAATCCCAAACAACTCTGGATGCCGAACGATCTCGAATGCCAAACGAGGCATGAATGCCGAACGAGACATGAACGTCGAACACCTCTGGATGCCGAACGATCTCGAATGCCGATCGAACCAGTTATGCCGAACGTCCCTGGAAGCCGACCAAGTATGTTGTGCCGAACGCTCGAGATGTCGATCGGTATGTCGAGCGTCTAGTTGCCTGATCAAATCTCCAGGTAACAATTTCGATATCCATAACTTTTTTGTCAATAACCAAATTTATAATATACCTTTGTTTTTTGCAGTGACATTATTCTTTACTTTCCTATACTGTCTCTGTACTAGCTGACTGACTTTTTGAAGCATCTACCTTCTGCTTTCATCTGTATTGGATGCCTACATTCAAAGAATATATACATCTTTTTAGACGCATTGATCAATTGTTTTGAACAGTTATGTCATGAGGCCTTCAGCAATATTCTTGCTTATTAGATGTTTATAGGATGTCGAAGTGTTGTAAAATTGCTAGTTAAAAGCTTCGAAGATCCACAAAAGAAATCATAAATCCAACATAAAAAGAACTGCCAAGAACAAACCTAACAGCTCCACCACTAAGAAAAGTCATGTAGCAGCCTATTTCAAGACCAAAGTAGCATAATAGCACCAGCAAACCAAAACAGAATCACATCAAACAAACAAAATTACCAAAGGCCAAATCCACCTAATAACCAACCAGATTAACATAATTATGGTATCAACCCATGCAAAAGATCACAAAAAGGGCATGAGAAGGGAAACTGCATAGACCAGTGAAGGAAGAAGGAGAGAAGAGGCCGTCAACTCTAGACCAGCATCAACATCGACTAATAGAAAAGAAAAAACCTTCGTAATTGTCAGGAAGCCTGGATGTGAAAAGAGGCTAACGTAACTCTCAACCAAAACCAGCACAAGCTTACCAGACATTCCACTAAACCATACGAACAAAAATTAGCATGGGCAACTACCAACTAACCAAAAAAGAGCCCAAAAACGCCTAAAATAACCAAGCAAAGTCGAAAAACCTTCACAGACTTGAAAGAGGAAAAAGAAGCACGTAGTGGCTACTTCAAGATCCATGGAAGAAAACATCCAAACAATCTCAAACATTCTAAAGTCTTATAAATCTCAAACTTAATTAATTGTTAGTTGCACTTGAATGCAAATTTTAGTCAACCATGGCCATGATCATTTATGATTAGCTATCTTTAGATACACGTGACAATCAAAGCAAATTTTAGCCCATTCGTGGCTATGATCATTTATGTTTAGTTAGCTATAGATACATACGACAATCAAAGCTTTAGACTTTAGTTTTTTCTTAGCATAAAGAATATAGGTTTCAAAAATAAATCGATTGAAATAGTTGCTACCATATTTTCTATTGGACAATATGTATTGACAAAATACATAGAAGACGTAAAAAGGTTTTGTAATATTTAAATGTAAAATATAACACATCAAAAGTTATGTGTATGAGTGAAATAATGATGGGATATGAAGAGATAGAGAAATATGGAAAAACAAAATATGGTATCTAATGACAATAAAAATTGTGAATAAGCCTCACCTGAAAAAATACGTCTTTGGAAAAGCGAATAATGAAGAAAAAAGTCATGCTTATTCGATAAAAAAAGTTAATTCCTTCTTATCTCATTTCTTAATTCGGTGAAAAATAGATCAAAAATGTTATCATTATGTTGCTAGTATAAAGTACATCTAATTCTTCTATATAATTCAAGTTGAAAAGTTCCTTAATAGCCAGATCTAATATGCCTTAGAAACAACAAGCTTTTTCTGCTTTTCTAGAGGTGAAGATCTATTATTGCACAACAAATTTTCTTTTTCTTTGTATATTGAGCAAGAATATTTTTTCAGTTGACACATAACTATATCGAGACATAAAACACTGATGTTATAGTTCATATGTAGTCAGGGTTGGTTAGTGCATTTGTAGTCATTAAACTTACTGTATACATGGTTATGTAGATATCCATTGGTCCAGTTCAATTTATTTTGTGTTCGTTTATTCACGAGTCATTTCTGTGTTCATTTCGGCCTTAATATGTGTTTGTATATGACTACTGTGACGACCCGAAATTTTGAGCACTATCAATTTAATAATCTTTGATAATAATTAAATTGATTTGATCATTTTATATTATAAATTCACAAGTTAAATTTATTTTAAAGATTGATAATAATAATTTGTTAATATCTATTAATATTATTCTTTGCAATATAAATAGGTAAGATTAAATTCTTTTGAAGTTTATAATAATTTGATTTGGAAATATTTATTTTGATAAATAAGAAGTTTTAATGTAATAAAATTTTATATTCAAATTGTAATATACATAAATGTATATATTGTGATTTGAGATTTGTCTTAAAATTTAATATGGAAATTAACAAATTTAATATTAGAATGTTTTTCTATTTGAAATGTGTATATAAATTTGTATATATATTTGAAATAGGAAAATTATTAATTTAAATTTAACAAGAGTTTTTCAAACTTTAATATATATATATATATATATATATATATATATATAGTTTTGTAAATTGAAATGTTAATTTGATTTAATGTCTTTGAAATGATATTTGAATTTAAATTTTAATAATAAAGTTAATTTCTAATTTTATAAACATATATTTTAGCTTTTGTTTTTAATAAGATAAAAATTGTTTTAAAAATTTATATAAGGAGTTAAAATCAATTTATCAAGTTTATAAACATATATTATATAATATAAATCAAAACTATAAGTTATTTGTATTCACATGCATATTTATTAAAAGATAAGTTCATAATATTACATAATTACTTACATATAACTTAAATAAATTTATAAATAAGAAGATAACATTTAAAAGAAAATTTAAATAACACTTATATAACACATGTAAGAATATTAATGTACATTAAGAACACTTGTAATCATATATGTATAGGTGTAAGCTAATTAGAATATAGATAGACAAATGTCACTCTCTAATAATTTAATGTAAAATTAAATTGTAAATTTCAAATGAGCTTCATTTTCAGGAAAAAGAATTCCTTTTACTCTCTTCTACAACGAAGTAAATGTAAATCAAACAAAGATCTAAAAAAACAAATGAATGAAAAACTGCAAAGAAATCTGGAAATAACAAGGAAGTAAAACCTGAAATGGCAAGCAAGATGTAAACTTCAACAATTCAAATGGTCAGCTACAAGATAAAAATCAACTTGCAAAATTATTCAAGCAATTCAGGATTAAAATCAATATGCAACAAGTTCAAGAAGGAAAGCAGAAAATTTTAAAAGCCTGGAAAGAAGAAATGCAGTTCTCTGTCCTCTGCATTAATCAGGTGAGTAAATGAAATTAAAAATAGTTTAAACTCTGGTTTTCAAATTGTTTTTATGATTGAATATTGTGATATTACTTGAATGCCTCGGTTAAAATTTAAATGCATGTTGGAATGATTGAATATTTGATTTACCATGCTGTTGAAATGGACTCTGGGTGATATAAACAGACTTGGATTTCTAAGTAAATTCAATAATTCAATTTTGAATCCAAATTTGTTTATGATGTGTAAATAAAGATTGTTTGTAATCGTATAAGCTATCATGTAAAAATAATTACAAGAGTTTAAATTGAATGATTTATTATAGATAGTAAAATTTACAGTACATTTCAAATTTGGGTCAAAACTTTTATATTCAAATTCAAGTTTTGACATTATAATTGGTTTACCATTACAAAATCATGAATTTTAGGGATTGAATCATGATTTTTACATTGGTAGTTTAAGAGAATTTAGGATTTTTCTGTTTTGGGCAAATTGCTCGAATCTCAGCAAACTACGGCGAATTGGACATCGCCGTTGATCTCGAAGGTGGAGTAGACTTCTGTGATCATGCGAAAAATGCTTCATGAATTTTTAAATTAGTGGGTTGGCCGATAATCGAAGAGTTAGGGTTTTATTACCTGTTTTTGGCCGATGTGTTCATCGTGGGTTTGTGATGTCGTGGGAATACCGGAGGTTATCGCGAGGGATTAGGGAGTTGATGGGAAGTGAGATGAAGCCACGGTGGTGATGGCGTGGACTCCGGTGAAGGGGATGATCGGCGGTGGTTGAAATAGATGTTGGGGTTTTCGAACAGTTTGGGGTTGAAGGTCGAAATCGCGTGCTCGATCGAGTTTGGGTTTTCTGGGTTGGGAAACTAGACGTTGGGGTCGGGGATGACTGGACGACGTCATGGAAGTGATCGCCGGTGGGAGGAGTGGCGGTGCACGTTGCACGGTGCACGGTGACATGGTTTGGTATTGGGTTCTGGAAATAAGAGGGGAGGGAGCTCGAAGTATATCTCGTGTTTTCGTATGTTTTACTCGAAGCATGGATTATGGTGGGAAGCACAGGAAGGCCTCGGGGTGTTACTGGTTTTGCTCGGGGTGTTTGCTTGTTTTACTCGGGGAGGTCACTGGGTTTTTGTGTAGCTTACTCGGGTTTTAGTGAGGTCACTCGAGTATTAGCATATTCAGGTTTTAGATCTGGATGCTTAGTTGTTAATGCAAGGAATATTTGATTTTAGGAATTAAGTTTTTAAAACAAGGGTTAAACAAGTTCAAATTGAATTTGTTTTCAAAGTTATGTATTAAAACAAGTTTATATATTTTAAAATATGGAGTTTTAAAATAAAATGAGTGGATTTTAAAATAAAGATTTTATTTAAACTTTATTAAATAAATTTGGAAAGGTTTTAAAGATTTAAAAGTTCAAATCTTAAAATATGTTTAAATTTTAATTGATTTCCAAATATTATATTTTATTTAAATGAAGTTTAATGATTTAGAATTTGATAATCAATTGTAATAAAGATTATCTTTAGTAAGTTGAATTTGATTTATTTAAAGATAATTAAATTTGTAAAGATAATTGAGATAATTAAATCATTTTTAATTATCAAGTTTTATTGTCCATAAATGATTTAATTAAGATAATGGTTTCTTAATTAAGAATCTTTTAATATAAGAAGTTAACAATCATTTAATAAATTTTAAATGATTAAATTAAATAGTTAATTAAGTAATTAACTTGTGATTAATTTAGATAATCACTTTGGATTACTCTAATATAATTACTTAGGGAAGTAATTAAGTAATTAAGTGATTACTAAAGGTAATTAAGTAAAGGATAATTACTTTATGAAAAGTAATTAAGCAAATGTGATTAAGAATTAATCACTTGAGTTATTAATTAAAGTATTAATTAATTGAAGGTTTAAATTATTTGATTTATGATTAATTAATAAAAGTATTAAGAGTAATTAATTAAGTGATTAATTACTTGTTAAAGTAATCTATTAATGAGGAAATTTAATTAATGAAGTAATCATTAATTAATGAGAATGATTAATTAATTATTAATTAATAATTTAAGAATAATTAAATTATAATTTAGTTTTAATTACTAAATGTAATTAAAGTAATTAATCAAAGGTGATTAATTAAAAAGTAATAAATTAAGTATGATTAATTAAAAGTAATTAATCAGTGTGATTAATTAAAAGTGATTAATCAAGTGTAATTAATTAAAGGTAATTAAGAAATAATTACCAGAATAATTAGAGGATAATTAATCAAGGTTGATTAATTTAGAAAGTAATTAAGGGCTAATTACTTAGTATATTTTGGAAGTAATTAATCAGGATGATTAATTAATATGGTAATTAAGTAAGAATTACTTAAAGGAATTAAGTGATGATTAATCAGGGAAGATTAATTGAAATGGAATTAAGTAATGTGAGTTAATTAATTAATTTTGTAATTAATTAATGAATAGTAAATGGATTGAAGATAATCCAAGTATTTAATTTAAGGATTAATTGAATTAATCAAGTTTGAATCAAACTTGTTTATGAATGATTAAGGATTGATGATATATATCATTGAATGAGTTAATGATATTTGGTTGTTGTTGGATGACATTGATTGATGGTTGATGATGTGAATATGCTATATCTGATTGTGATATATATATGCTGCTATGTGATATGTATAGATGCATGTGATAATAGATGCTTATCTATCTGTGTAATGTGATACACCCATTTATGTTAAGTGATATTTCTAAATCTCTATTGTTTAAATCCCTTAAGTACAACTTGGACATTAAAATGGCGTTTGGTTTCGGTGAGACCGAGATCGGGTTTCCATATTTGGATATCCGAAAACCACATCGATTCCAATTAAACGTAAGTCGTTAATCCAAGTGGAGCAAGTGAAGACTCGAGGTGTAAGGGCTATACGTCAGTATAACTCTGTGGGTGATTCCGTAATGAGTTTGACGGAATAGTGCTTATAGATTCGAGATGGTGAATCAGAATGCAAGGGCTATGGTCGTTGACTCTGAGGGTGATTCCAAAACGAGTGCAACGAGATAGTGCCTTCGGTTTCGTTCGAACCCGGAACGAACTTGTATGGGTTGAATGCTTTCAGCACATCGTCAGGCGGACGATGAGCATTCTAAGATAATTGGTCCTATAAAGGTAATCGCAGCCTCAAGCCTCATCAACCGGGAATGGCTAAAACAGGGGAGGTGCAGCAAGGCTTCGTGGGTCGCTCCTACTGGAGAGCGAGATACATCCCTGTCTAGAGGTCCCTTTATATTTCGGCTGTGTGGGCAGTTGGAACTGCAGCCAACTGCGGGGTGGTCTTGTTCGAGACTGTTCAGTAAGGAATGGTCCCGGCCTTGTGTTGCAGGGGATGAAGGGAGTAATCCTCGGTACGGTGATCTAGGCCACGTACTGTGACGGGCGGTACCCCAGTAGCCCTTCCATTGATGGAAACCCATTTTCCCTACGAGACCCTACAGTTTTGTTTGTATTACCCACTTTTGTGGCTAGTAGCTGGAATTTAATCATGTAACAATTTCGGCTATTTTCTTATTTACTTGAAAACCCTAGACACTATTATAATATCACTGGATTTCCTATCAAATGTTTTGGTTAGCGTAAGGTAAAAACTTTTCCATGTTTATGTGTGGAAAGTCTTACGTGATACCTTTTCTTTTCAAAGGATTTTCTAAAGTTAAGCAATCTTAAACCATTTACTCACACCAGACCCCTGTCTGACCCGAGTGTTTATTTTCTGTTTTATTAAACTCTTGGGTACTCATATTATGTATGAGTAGTCAAGTGATTCAGGTTATCTCTTGACGAAATCTGGAGGAGCTATGGAGCAGGAGGCTTCAGCGTGTAGATATATGGTTAAAGTTTCCGTTGTGTGTTATTCTGTATGATTGTCTTGTATTGTATATTAGACAAAAGTGATATAACTGTCTAAATTGAGATGTTTAGTTGTATACTCTGATGTATATGATACTATGTATATATTCTATATTATATTTAAATCGTTCCGCTGTGAGATTCTGATGTGTTGTTTCTTTTTCTTCTCTTTCTTTTCTTCTTCTATCCCTTTCTTTCTTTATTAGTGATGCGATTTTCCGGGTGTGGAAAGTCGGGTCGCTACACTTGGTATCAGAGCATTAGGCTGAGCGAATACCTAATCTCTGAAGTGTGTCTTTCTTTAGGGAGCATTAGGCTGAGTGAATACCTAGGCTCGGGAGTGGCGTCTATCTTGAGAGAGCGTACTTGTAATTTATATATATATATATATATATATATATATATTCATATGACTACCTAAATTGTTGGGTTATCTGTTCGGATTTTCCAACATAGGTTATAAAGGTAGATAAGGTAGGAGTGTGTGGAACACGACTACCACTAATGAAAGAGGTTTATATGTTGTGGTTGGAGATGTGTTTATCGAGATTGTAGACCTATTACCGTCTCGAATAAGTTGTGTAGATTGGTGAGAGGATTTCTTTGAGTCCAGAGGAAGTATTTTCAAGAACTGGAGTATATTCTGAAGTGTGAGGTTGATTTGCTCTCTAGTGAGCGGGATTTACAAGAGTTGAGTTGTCCGCTGAGGAGAAGCAAGTGGTGGTATCTTGATAGCTTCAAGAAGGAATAGCTGTGTGATGAGATGCAGTTTCCATAGATAGTTCTGAAGATGTTTCTTTTGGAGCCAGATTTAGATGGTATTAGAAGAGCATTGATGTCTAATGCAGTGAAGATTCGAATGTTTAGAGATTCTCTGGATCTCAAGTAAGGGTGTCTTGTCTTTATTGAAGTAGGAGACTAAGGTCGATGAGTTACCTCATTTCGGACATGGTCTCATTTGTTTTCTTAAAAAGATAAGTGGTTGATGTTTGATTTTGAGCCGAGTTTCTTGAGAAGATGTTTACTTGTCTCAAGGATGATCATTTGGTTTAGTTGTATCATTGGAATGAAGTTTGGGAGATAATTCTTTGGAGTCTGAACTGAGTGGGATCGCAAAAGTGACTTGCGATTAGTTTGGGAATCTTTGAGTATTCTTGGTTTGAGATTGAGGCATCTCGAGTAGAGGTGGAAGCTATAAAAGCTGTCGGAGATTCTCTAGGTGTTTTTGAGGAATTCAGAAGTTGATCCGAATCGGAGTTTGAGATTTCTTATCGACTTGGATTTTAGGAGTAATTTTGATGGTTAAACCTTGTAGAGGGTTGACTCTTAGAGTGAGAAGAGCTTGGTAAGGCATCTCAGGATTCTTTGAAGAAGGATTGATCATCTTATTCTAAGTTAAGATTCTGTTAAGATGTTTTGACCAAGTGGAATGGTCACTAAGATTTTTATGAGTCGGATAAACTGTGTATGGAGAAAGATTGTGCTTGTGTTCTTCGATAGCATTCTTATCTGCTCTAGATCAGAGTTGCGCAGCGGAAGCGAGTTGGCAGTTTTTCTGGTATGGGAGCAACCAGGAGTTGTAGTAAGGAATTTCTACTGGAAATTCAAGTATGAAGAAATTTTCTGAATTTGAAGGAAAGGTGGTCAAGTGCAACTGTTTGGTTATTCCAAATAGGAGAGGTAGGTTTGAAGTCCATTGATGCTTGTAATATAGAATCGTATTTTGGATTTCAGCAAATTATTATTTTGGAAAGCCATTTTGTTGAGTAGGATCTGGAGATTTGGTTTGAGTTGGTGCTGTTATTTCTTGAAGCAATCAGCAAGGGTTAGGCTGATCAGGAATATTGAAGGTGACTCAGAGCGTCTGAAGAGTTGTGCAGTTAAGAACTGAGAAATTTTGGAATGTGCAGTTAGAGTTTGGATATTGTTTTAGTTTTATCCAATCAAAGGAGATATAAGAATGGGTAAAACTGGAGAGTTCGCTCTGGTAGTATTTTGAGTTTTCCTGTGTTCTCTAGAGATTAGATTTTTATCTACAGGATTGAATTGCCAGTTCGGATAGCTGGAAATTCATTGTATTTCACATATCTCTGAGGAATATGTGTATGATTCTTCGAGTGATAGATCAGTAGTTAAGAAGGATTTGGTAATTGGGCTAGTTTTGAGTTTAGTCTGATATCTTATTCAGATTTGTAGGATCAGATTAGGGAGTTCTTGGTTTTAATAGTATAGTTACTTAAGATTTATAGAGCGAGTATTCCAGTATAGGTACTTGGAAACTCTTGATAATATTAGGAGATTCTATTCAGAATTTTTCTGGATAAATAAAATTATTTGTGTGAATTGGTTGCTATGATTGGTAGTGTATGATTGATTGTTTGATTACTGATAGGAATTTAAATTCTTTAACTGAGTTATTAAATTATCTTTTCTTTTAAATTTCGAGGACGAAATTCTTTTAAGGGGGGAGGAATGTGACGACCCGGAATTTTGAGCAATATCAATTTAATAATCTTTGATAATAATTAAATTGATTTGATCATTTTATATTATAAATTGACAAGTTAAATTTATTTTAAAGATTGATAATAATAATTTGTTAATATCTATTAATATTATTCTTTGCAATATAAATAGGCAAGATTAAATTCTTTTGAAGTTTATAATAATTTGATTTGGTAATATTTATTTTGATAAATAAGAAGTTTAAATGTAATAAAATTTTATATTCAAATTGTAATATATATAAATGTATATATTGTGATTTGAGATTTGTTTTAAAATTTAATATGGAAATTAACAAATTTAATATTAGAATGTTTTTCTATTTGAAATGTGTATATAAATTTGTATATATATTTGAAATAGGAAAATTATTAATTTAAATTTAACAAGAGTTTTTCAAACTTTAATATATATATATATAGTTTTGTAAATTGAAATGTTAATTTGATTTAATGTCTTTGAAATGATATTTGAATTTAAATTTTAATAATAAAGTTAATTTCTAATTTTATAAACATATATTTTAGCTTTTGTTTTTAATAAGATAAAAATTGTTTTAAAAATTTATATAAGGAGTTAAAATCAATTTCTCAAGTTTATAAACATATATTATATAATATAAATCAAAACTATAAGTTATTTGTATTCACATGCATATTTATTAAAAGATAAGTTCATAATATTACATAATTACTTACATATAACTTAAATAAATTTATAAATAAGAAGATAACATTTAAAAGAAAATTTAAATAACACTTATATAACACATGTAAGAATATTAATGTACATTAAGAACACTTGTAATCATGTATAGGCGTAAGCTAATTAGAATATAGATAGACAAATGTCACTCTCTAATAATTTAATGTAAAATTAAATTGTAAATTTCAAATGAGCTTCATTTTCAGGAAAAAGAATTCCTTTTACTCTCTTCTACAACAAAATAAATGTAAATCAAACAAAGATCTGAAAAAAAAACAAATGAATGAAAAACTGCAAAGAAATCTGGAAATAACAAGGAAGTAAAACCTGAAATGGCAAGCAAGATGTAAACTTCAACAATTCAAATGGTCAGCTACAAGATAAAAATCAACATGCAAAATTATTCAAGCAATTCAGGATTAAAATCAATATGCAACAAGTTCAAGAAGGAAAGCAGAAAATTTTAAAAGCCTGGAAAGAAGAAATGCAGTTCTCTGTCCTCTGCATTAATCAGGTGAGTAAATGAAATTAAAAACAGTTTAAACTCTGGTTTTCAAATTGTTTTTATGATTGAATATTGTGATATTACTTGAATGCCTCGGTTAAAATTTAAATGCACGTTGGAATGATTGAATATTTGATTTACCATGCTGTTGAAATGGACTCTGTGTGATATAAACAGACTTGAATTTCTAAGTAAATTCAATAATTCAATTTTGAATCCAAATTTGTTTATGATGTGTAAATAAAGATTGTTTGTAATCGTATAAGCTATCATGTAAAAATAATTACAAGATTTTAAATTGAATGATTTATTATAAATGGTAAAATTTACAGTACATTTCAAATTTGGGTCAAAACTTTTGTATTCAAATTCAAGTTTTGATAATATAATTGGTTTACCATTACAAAATCATGAATTTTAGGGATTGAATCATGATTTTTACTTTGGTAGTTTAAGAGAATTTAGGATTTTTCTGTTTTGGGCAAATTGCTCGAATCTCGGCAAACTACGGCGAATTGGACATCGCCGTTGATCTCGAAGGTGGAGTAGACTTCTGTGATCATGCGAAAAATGCTTCATGAATTTTTAAATTAGTGGGTTGGCCGATAATCGAAGAGTTAGGGTTTTATTACCTGTTTTTGGCCGATGTGTTCATCGTGGGTTTGTGATGTCGTGGGAATACCGGAGGTTATCGCGAGGGATGAGGGAGCTGATGGGAAGTGAGATGAAGCCACGGTGGTGATGGCGTGGACTCCGGTGAAGGGGATGATCGGCAGTGGTTGAAATAGATGTTGGGGTTTTCGAACAGTTTGGGGTTGAAGGTCGAAATCGCGTGCTCGATCGAGTTTGGGTTTTCTGGGTTGGGAAACTAGACGTTGGGGTCGGGGATGACTGGACGACGTCATGGAAGTGATCGCCGGTGGGAGGAGTGGCGGTGCACGTTGCACGGTGCACGGTGACATGGTTTGGTATTGGGTTCTGGAAATAAGAGGGGAGGGAGCTCGAAGTATATCTCGTGTTTTCGTATGTTTTACTCGAAGCATGGATTATGGTGGGAAGCACAGGAAGGCCTCGGGGTGTTACTGGTTTTGCTCGGGGTGTTTGCTTGTTTTACTCGGGGAGGTCACTGGGTTTTTGTGTAGCTTACTCGGGTTTTAGTGAGGTCACTCGAGTATTAGCATATTCAGGTTTTAGATCTGGATGCTTAGTTGTTAATGCAAGGAATATTTGATTTTAGGAATTAAGTTTTTAAAACAAGGGTTAAACAAGTTCAAATTGAATTTGTTTTCAAAGTTATGTATTAAAACAAGTTTATATATTTTAAAATATGGAGTTTTAAAATAAAATGAGTGGATTTTAAAATAAAGATTTTATTTAAACTTTATTAAATAAATTTGGAAAGGTTTTAAAGATTTAAAAGTTCAAATCTTAAAATATGTTTAAATTTTAATTGATTTCCAAATATTATATTTTATTTAAATGAAGTTTAATGATTTAGAATTTGATAATCAATTGTAATAAAGATTATCTTTAGTAAGTTGAATTTGATTTATTTAAAGATAATTAAATTTGTAAAGATAATTGAGATAATTAAATCATTTTTAATTATCAAGTTTTATTGTCCATAAATGATTTAATTAAGATAATGGTTTCTTAATTAAGAATCTTTTAATATAAGAAGTTAACAATCATTTAATAAATTTTAAATGATTAAATTAAATAGTTAATTAAGTAATTAACTTGTGATTAATTTAGATAATCACTTTGGATTACTCTAATATAATTACTTAGGGAAGTAATTAAGTAATTAAGTGATTACTAAAGGTAATTAAGTAAAGGATAATTACTTTATGAAAAGTAATTAAGCAAATGTGATTAAGAATTAATCACTTGAGTTATTAATTAAAGTATTAATTAATTGAAGGTTTAAATTATTTGATTTATGATTAATTAATAAAAGTATTAAGAGTAATTAATTAAGTGATTAATTACTTGTTAAAGTAATCTATTAATGAGGAAATTTAATTAATGAAGTAATCATTAATTAATGAGAATGATTAATTAATTATTAATTAATAATTTAAGAATAATTAAATTATAATTTAGTTTTAATTACTAAATGTAATTAAAGTAATTAATCAAAGGTGATTAATTAAAAAGTAATAAATTAAGTATGATTAATTAAAAGTAATTAATCAGTGTGATTAATTAAAAGTGATTAATCAAGTGTAATTAATTAAAGGTAATTAAGAAATAATTACCAGAATAATTAGAGGATAATTAATCAAGGTTGATTAATTTAGAAAGTAATTAAGGGCTAATTACTTAGTATATTTTGGAAGTAATTAATCAGGATGATTAATTAATATGGTAATTAAGTAAGAATTACTTAAAGGAATTAAGTGATGATTAATCAGGGAAGATTAATTGAAATGGAATTAAGTAATGTGAGTTAATTAATTAATTTTGTAATTAATTAATGAATAGTAAATGGATTGAAGATAATCCAAGTATTTAATTTAAGGATTAATTGAATTAATCAAGTTTGAATCAAACTTGTTTATGAATGATTAAGGATTGATGATATATATCATTGAATGAGTTAATGATATTTGGTTGTTGTTGGATGACATTGATTGATGGTTGATGATGTGAATATGCTATATCTGATTGTGATATATATATGCTGCTATGTGATATGTATAGATGCATGTGATAATAGATGCTTATCTATCTGTGTAATGTGATACACCCATTTATGTTAAGTGATATTTCTAAATCTCTATTGTTTAAATCCCTTAAGTACAACTTGGACATTAAAATGGCGTTTGGTTTCGGTGAGACCGAGATCGGGTTTCCATATTTGGATATCCGAAAACCACATCGATTCCAATTAAACGTAAGTCGTTAATCCAAGTGGAGCAAGTGAAGACTCGAGGTGTAAGGGCTATACGTCAGTATAACTCTGTGGGTGATTCCGTAATGAGTTTGACGGAATAGTGCTTATAGATTCGAGATGGTGAATCAGAATGCAAGGGCTATGGTCGTTGACTCTGAGGGTGATTCCAAAACGAGTGCAACGAGATAGTGCCTTCGGTTTCGTTCGAACCCGGAACGAACTTGTATGGGTTGAATGCTTTCAGCACATCGTCAGGCGGACGATGAGCATTCTAAGATAATTGGTCCTATAAAGGTAATCGCAGCCTCAAGCCTCATCAACCGGGAATGGCTAAAACAGGGGAGGTGCAGCAAGGCTTCGTGGGTCGCTCCTACTGGAGAGCGAGATACATCCCTGTCTAGAGGTCCCTTTATATTTCGGCTGTGTGGGCAGTTGGAACTGCAGCCAACTGCGGGGTGGTCTTGTTCGAGACTGTTCAGTAAGGAATGGTCCCGGCCTTGTGTTGCAGGGGATGAAGGGAGTAATCCTCGGTACGGTGATCTAGGCCACGTACTGTGACGGGCGGTACCCCAGTAGCCCTTCCATTGATGGAAACCCATTTTCCCTACGAGACCCTACAGTTTTGTTTGTATTACCCACTTTTGTGGCTAGTAGCTGGAATTTAATCATGTAACAATTTCGGCTATTTTCTTATTTACTTGAAAACCCTAGACACTATTATAATATCACTGGATTTCCTATCAAATGTTTTGGTTAGCGTAAGGTAAAAACTTTTCCATGTTTATGTGTGGAAAGTCTTACGTGATACCTTTTCTTTTCAAAGGATTTTCTAAAGTTAAGCAATCTTAAACCATTTACTCACACCAGACCCCTGTCTGACCCGAGTGTTTATTTTCTGTTTTATTAAACTCTTGGGTACTCATATTATGTATGAGTAGTCAAGTGATTCAGGTTATCTCTTGACGAAATCTGGAGGAGCTATGGAGCAGGAGGCTTCAGCGTGTAGATATATGGTTAAAGTTTCCGTTGTGTGTTATTCTGTATGATTGTCTTGTATTGTATATTAGACAAAAGTGATATAACTGTCTAAATTGAGATGTTTAGTTGTATACTCTGATGTATATGATACTATGTATATATTCTATATTATATTTAAATCGTTCCGCTGTGAGATTCTGATGTGTTGTTTCTTTTTCTTCTCTTTCTTTTCTTCTTCTATCCCTTTCTTTCTTTATTAGTGATGCGATTTTCCGGGTGTGGAAAGTCGGGTCGCTACACTTGGTATCAGAGCATTAGGCTGAGCGAATACCTAATCTCTGAAGTGTGTCTTTCTTTAGGGAGCATTAGGCTGAGTGAATACCTAGGCTCGGGAGTGGCGTCTATCTTGAGAGAGCGTACTTGTAATTTATATATATATATATATATATATATATATTCATATGACTACCTAAATTGTTGGGTTATCTGTTCGGATTTTCCAACATAGGTTATAAAGGTAGATAAGGTAGGAGTGTGTGGAACACGACTACCACTAATGAAAGAGGTTTATATGTTGTGGTTGGAGATGTGTTTATCGAGATTGTAGACCTATTACCGTCTCGAATAAGTTGTGTAGATTGGTGAGAGGATTTCTTTGAGTCCAGAGGAAGTATTTTCAAGAACTGGAGTATATTCTGAAGTGTGAGGTTGATTTGCTCTCTAGTGAGCGGGATTTACAAGAGTTGAGTTGTCCGCTGAGGAGAAGCAAGTGGTGGTATCTTGATAGCTTCAAGAAGGAATAGCTGTGTGATGAGATGCAGTTTCCATAGATAGTTCTGAAGATGTTTCTTTTGGAGCCAGATTTAGATGGTATTAGAAGAGCATTGATGTCTAATGCAGTGAAGATTCGAATGTTTAGAGATTCTCTGGATCTCAAGTAAGGGTGTCTTGTCTTTATTGAAGTAGGAGACTAAGGTCGATGAGTTACCTCATTTCGGACATGGTCTCATTTGTTTTCTTAAAAAGATAAGTGGTTGATGTTTGATTTTGAGCCGAGTTTCTTGAGAAGATGTTTACTTGTCTCAAGGATGATCATTTGGTTTAGTTGTATCATTGGAATGAAGTTTGGGAGATAATTCTTTGGAGTCTGAACTGAGTGGGATCGCAAAAGTGACTTGCGATTAGTTTGGGAATCTTTGAGTATTCTTGGTTTGAGATTGAGGCATCTCGAGTAGAGGTGGAAGCTATAAAAGCTGTCGGAGATTCTCTAGGTGTTTTTGAGGAATTCAGAAGTTGATCCGAATCGGAGTTTGAGATTTCTTATCGACTTGGATTTTAGGAGTAATTTTGATGGTTAAACCTTGTAGAGGGTTGACTCTTAGAGTGAGAAGAGCTTGGTAAGGCATCTCAGGATTCTTTGAAGAAGGATTGATCATCTTATTCTAAGTTAAGATTCTGTTAAGATGTTTTGACCAAGTGGAATGGTCACTAAGATTTTTATGAGTCGGATAAACTGTGTATGGAGAAAGATTGTGCTTGTGTTCTTCGATAGCATTCTTATCTGCTCTAGATCAGAGTTGCGCAGCGGAAGCGAGTTGGCAGTTTTTCTGGTATGGGAGCAACCAGGAGTTGTAGTAAGGAATTTCTACTGGAAATTCAAGTATGAAGAAATTTTCTGAATTTGAAGGAAAGGTGGTCAAGTGCAACTGTTTGGTTATTCCAAATAGGAGAGGTAGGTTTGAAGTCCATTGATGCTTGTAATATAGAATCGTATTTTGGATTTCAGCAAATTATTATTTTGGAAAGCCATTTTGTTGAGTAGGATCTGGAGATTTGGTTTGAGTTGGTGCTGTTATTTCTTGAAGCAATCAGCAAGGGTTAGGCTGATCAGGAATATTGAAGGTGACTCAGAGCGTCTGAAGAGTTGTGCAGTTAAGAACTGAGAAATTTTGGAATGTGCAGTTAGAGTTTGGATATTGTTTTAGTTTTATCCAATCAAAGGAGATATAAGAATGGGTAAAACTGGAGAGTTCGCTCTGGTAGTATTTTGAGTTTTCCTGTGTTCTCTAGAGATTAGATTTTTATCTACAGGATTGAATTGCCAGTTCGGATAGCTGGAAATTCATTGTATTTCACATATCTCTGAGGAATATGTGTATGATTCTTCGAGTGATAGATCAGTAGTTAAGAAGGATTTGGTAATTGGGCTAGTTTTGAGTTTAGTCTGATATCTTATTCAGATTTGTAGGATCAGATTAGGGAGTTCTTGGTTTTAATAGTATAGTTACTTAAGATTTATAGAGCGAGTATTCCAGTATAGGTACTTGGAAACTCTTGATAATATTAGGAGATTCTATTCAGAATTTTTCTGGATAAATAAAATTATTTGTGTGAATTGGTTGCTATGATTGGTAGTGTATGATTGATTGTTTGATTACTGATAGGAATTTAAATTCTTTAACTGAGTTATTAAATTATCTTTTCTTTTAAATTTCGAGGACGAAATTCTTTTAAGGGGGGAGGAATGTGACGACCCGGAATTTTGAGCAATATCAATTTAATAATCTTTGATAATAATTAAATTGATTTGATCATTTTATATTATAAATTGACAAGTTAAATTTATTTTAAAGATTGATAATAATAATTTGTTAATATCTATTAATATTATTCTTTGCAATATAAATAGGCAAGATTAAATTCTTTTGAAGTTTATAATAATTTGATTTGGTAATATTTATTTTGATAAATAAGAAGTTTAAATGTAATAAAATTTTATATTCAAATTGTAATATATATAAATGTATATATTGTGATTTGAGATTTGTTTTAAAATTTAATATGGAAATTAACAAATTTAATATTAGAATGTTTTTCTATTTGAAATGTGTATATAAATTTGTATATATATTTGAAATAGGAAAATTATTAATTTAAATTTAACAAGAGTTTTTCAAACTTTAATATATATATATATAGTTTTGTAAATTGAAATGTTAATTTGATTTAATGTCTTTGAAATGATATTTGAATTTAAATTTTAATAATAAAGTTAATTTCTAATTTTATAAACATATATTTTAGCTTTTGTTTTTAATAAGATAAAAATTGTTTTAAAAATTTATATAAGGAGTTAAAATCAATTTCTCAAGTTTATAAACATATATTATATAATATAAATCAAAACTATAAGTTATTTGTATTCACATGCATATTTATTAAAAGATAAGTTCATAATATTACATAATTACTTACATATAACTTAAATAAATTTATAAATAAGAAGATAACATTTAAAAGAAAATTTAAATAACACTTATATAACACATGTAAGAATATTAATGTACATTAAGAACACTTGTAATCATGTATAGGCGTAAGCTAATTAGAATATAGATAGACAAATGTCACTCTCTAATAATTTAATGTAAAATTAAATTGTAAATTTCAAATGAGCTTCATTTTCAGGAAAAAGAATTCCTTTTACTCTCTTCTACAACAAAATAAATGTAAATCAAACAAAGATCTGAAAAAAAAACAAATGAATGAAAAACTGCAAAGAAATCTGGAAATAACAAGGAAGTAAAACCTGAAATGGCAAGCAAGATGTAAACTTCAACAATTCAAATGGTCAGCTACAAGATAAAAATCAACATGCAAAATTATTCAAGCAATTCAGGATTAAAATCAATATGCAACAAGTTCAAGAAGGAAAGCAGAAAATTTTAAAAGCCTGGAAAGAAGAAATGCAGTTCTCTGTCCTCTGCATTAATCAGGTGAGTAAATGAAATTAAAAACAGTTTAAACTCTGGTTTTCAAATTGTTTTTATGATTGAATATTGTGATATTACTTGAATGCCTCGGTTAAAATTTAAATGCACGTTGGAATGATTGAATATTTGATTTACCATGCTGTTGAAATGGACTCTGTGTGATATAAACAGACTTGAATTTCTAAGTAAATTCAATAATTCAATTTTGAATCCAAATTTGTTTATGATGTGTAAATAAAGATTGTTTGTAATCGTATAAGCTATCATGTAAAAATAATTACAAGATTTTAAATTGAATGATTTATTATAAATGGTAAAATTTACAGTACATTTCAAATTTGGGTCAAAACTTTTGTATTCAAATTCAAGTTTTGATAATATAATTGGTTTACCATTACAAAATCATGAATTTTAGGGATTGAATCATGATTTTTACTTTGGTAGTTTAAGAGAATTTAGGATTTTTCTGTTTTGGGCAAATTGCTCGAATCTCGGCAAACTACGGCGAATTGGACATCGCCGTTGATCTCGAAGGTGGAGTAGACTTCTGTGATCATGCGAAAAATGCTTCATGAATTTTTAAATTAGTGGGTTGGCCGATAATCGAAGAGTTAGGGTTTTATTACCTGTTTTTGGCCGATGTGTTCATCGTGGGTTTGTGATGTCGTGGGAATACCGGAGGTTATCGCGAGGGATGAGGGAGCTGATGGGAAGTGAGATGAAGCCACGGTGGTGATGGCGTGGACTCCGGTGAAGGGGATGATCGGCAGTGGTTGAAATAGATGTTGGGGTTTTCGAACAGTTTGGGGTTGAAGGTCGAAATCGCGTGCTCGATCGAGTTTGGGTTTTCTGGGTTGGGAAACTAGACGTTGGGGTCGGGGATGACTGGACGACGTCATGGAAGTGATCGCCGGTGGGAGGAGTGGCGGTGCACGTTGCACGGTGCACGGTGACATGGTTTGGCATTGGGTTCTGGAAATAAGAGGGGAGGGAGCTCGAAGTATATCTCGTGTTTTCGTATGTTTTACTCGAAGCATGGATTATGGTGGGAAGCACAGGAAGGCCTCGGGGTGTTACTGGTTTTGCTCGGGGTGTTTGCTTGTTTTACTCGGGGAGGTCACTGGGTTTTTGTGTAGCTTACTCGGGTTTTAGTGAGGTCACTCGAGTATTAGCATATTCAGGTTTTAGATCTGGATGCTTAGTTGTTAATGCAAGGAATATTTGATTTTAGGAATTAAGTTTTTAAAACAAGGGTTAAACAAGTTCAAATTGAATTTGTTTTCAAAGTTATGTATTAAAACAAGTTTATATATTTTAAAATATGGAGTTTTAAAATAAAATGAGTGGATTTTAAAATAAAGATTTTATTTAAACTTTATTAAATAAATTTGGAAAGGTTTTAAAGATTTAAAAGTTCAAATCTTAAAATATGTTTAAATTTTAATTGATTTCCAAATATTATATTTTATTTAAATGAAGTTTAATGATTTAGAATTTGATAATCAATTGTAATAAAGATTATCTTTAGTAAGTTGAATTTGATTTATTTAAAGATAATTAAATTTGTAAAGATAATTGAGATAATTAAATCATTTTTAATTATCAAGTTTTATTGTTCATAAATGATTTAATTAAGATAATGGTTTCTTAATTAAGAATCTTTTAATATAAGAAGTTAACAATCATTTAATAAATTTTAAATGATTAAGTTAAATAGTTAATTAGGTAATTAACTTGTGATTAATTTAGATAATCACTTTGGATTACTCTAATATAATTACTTAGGGAAGTAATTAAGTAATTAAGTGATTACTAAAGGTAATTAAGTAAAGGATAATTACTTTATGAAAAGTAATTAAGCAAATGTGATTAAGAATTAATCACTTGAGTTATTAATTAAAGTATTAATTAAAGGTTTAAATTATTTGATTTATGATTAATTAATAAAAGTATTAAGAGTAATTAATTAAGTGATTAATTACTTGTTAAAGTAATCTATTAATGAGGAAATTTAATTAATGAAGTAATCATTAATTAATGAGAATGATTAATTAATTATTAATTAATAATTTAAGAATAATTAAATTATAATTTAGTTTTAATTACTAAATGTAATTAAAGTAATTAATCAAAGTTGATTAATTAAAAAGTAATAAATTAAGTATGATTAATTAAAAGTAATTAATCAGTGTGATTAATTAAAAGTGATTAATCAAGTGTAATTAATTAAAGGTAATTAAGAAATAATTACCAGAATAATTAGAGGATAATTAATCAAGGTTGATTAATTTAGAAAGTAATTAAGGGCTAATTACTTAGTATATTTTGGAAGTAATTAATCAGGATGATTAATTCATATGGTAATTAAGTAAGAATTACTTAAAGGAATTAAGTGATGATTAATCAGGGAAGATTAATTGAAATGGAATTAAGTAATGTGAGTTAATTAATTAATTTTGTAATTAATTAATGAATAGTAAATGGATTGAAGATAATCCAAGTATTTAATTTAAGGATTAATTGAATTAATCAAGTTTGAATCAAACTTGTTTATGAATGATTAAGGATTGATGATATATATCATTGAATGAGTTAATGATATTTGGTTGTTGTTGGATGACATTGATTGATGGTTGATGATGTGAATATGCTATATCTGATTGTGATATATATATGCTGCTATGTGATATGTATGGATGCATGTGATAATAGATGCTTATCTATCTGTGTAATGTGATACACCCATTTATGTTAAGTGATATTTCTAAATCTCTATTGTTTAAATCCCTTAAGTACAACTTGGACAATAAAATGGCGTTTGGTTTCGGTGAGACCGGGATCGGGTTTCCATATTTGGAAATTCGAAAACCACATCGATTCCAATTAAACGTAAGTCGTTAATCCAAGTGGAGCAAGTGAAGACTCGAGGTGTAAGGGCTATATGTCAGTATAACTCTATGGGTGATTCCGTAATAAGTTTGACGGAATAGTGCTTATAGATTCGAGATGGTGAATCAGAATGCAAGGGCTATGGTCGTTGACTCTGAGGGTGATTCCAAAACGAGTGCAACGAGATAGTGCCTTCGGTTTCGTTCGAACCCGAAATGAACTTGTATGGGTTGAATGCTTTCAGCACATCGTCAGGCGGACGATGAGCATTCTAAGATAATTGGTCCTATAAAGGTAATCGCAGCCTCAAGCCTCATCAACCGGGAATGGCTAAAACAGGGGAGGTGCAGCAAGGCTTCGTGGGTCGCTCCCACTGGAGAGCGAGATACATCCCTGTCTAGAGGTCCCTTTATATTTCGGCTGTGTGGGCAGTTGGAACTGCAGCCAACTGCGGGGTGGTCTTGTTCGGGACTGTTCAGTAAGGAATGGTCCCGGCCTTGTGTTGCAGGGGATGAAGGGAGTAATCCTCGGTACGGTGATCTAGGCCACGTACTGTGACGGACGGTACCCCAGTAGCCCTGCCATTGATGGAAACCCATTTTCCCTACGAGACCCTACGGTTTTGTTTGTATTACCCACTTTTGTGGCTAGTAGCTGGAATTTAATCATGTAACAATTTCGGCTATTTTCTTATTTACTTGAAAACCCTAGACACTATTATAATATCACTGGATTTCCTATCAAATGTTTTGGTTAGCGTAAGGTAAAAACTTTTCTATGTTTATGTGTGGGAAGTCTTACGTGATACCTTTTCTTTTCAAAGGATTTTCTAAAGTTAAGCAATCTTAAACCATTTACTCACACCAGACCCCTGTCTGACCCGAGTGTTTATTTTCTGTTTTATTAAACTCTTGGGTACTCATATTATGTATGAGTAGTCAAGTGATTCAGGTTATCTCTTGACGAAATCTGGAGGAGCTATGGAGCAGGATGCTTCAGCGTGTAGATATATGGTTAAAGTTTCCGTTGTGTGTTATTCTGTATGATTGTCTTGTATTGTATATTAGACAGAAGTGATATAACTGTCTAATTTGAGATGTTTAGTTGTATACTCTGATGTATATGATACTATGTATATATTCTATATTATATTTAAATCGTTCCGCTGTGAGATTCTGATGTGTTGTTTCTTTTTCTTCTCTTTCTTTTCTTCTTCTATCCCTTTCTTTCTTAATTAGTGATGCGATTTTCCGGGTGTGGAAAGTCGGGTCGCTACAACTACAAACCTGAATTCCTTTTTTGCTAAAGTAAACACTTGTTTTTCTCATGAAAATGGTTACTCTGTATGAAAACAACTTTAGAAAAATAAATAAAATTACTTATATAAAATTTCAATTGAATAAAGATAGCATGTATGTTTCAACAGGTGTCTTTCTCTATATTTGTAAAGAATGTGTAGAAGGTCATTGTTTCAAGCAACCTGCAAAATTGAAGCTACAAATTGGTCTATAGCACAATGAACAAGAATTAGAAAACAAGTATGATATGTTTAGATAAAGTAACATAATGAAAAAATTAAATTATAGGCATAGAAAGAAAAAATAACAACATATTGTTTGTACTATTTGATTAACATTCCTCAAAGTCAGGCTTTAAAAGGAATAAGCAGTTTTACAAACAAATTTCATGGAGAAGAAGAATACAAACTGAAACAAAAAGTTACAAAGGAGAACCCAACATAATATTAGTATTATACTTTGTGTTAAAGAAATAAAAACAAAAGAATATTTTCTTCTCCTTTATAACACTCCCATAATTGCATGAGTCAGTATAAGAGGAACGATTTGATCATGATCATGTATCCATGGTACTATGAAATATTTGATACATAATAAGAAAAACATGATATAACAAATGATATACAACACACACATCGTGAAAACATGCACAATTGCGTATTATGCCTTTGATGTAATTTAAGAGTCTCAGTAAAAACCATTGACGGATTGGAATACTAAAACAAAATACATATTGTGCATTTGATATCATTTTAATCGGTGAAAAAAAAGGGTAAGCCATAATGCTTATATAATATGCTAACTAGAACCTTATTCATAATGTTGTTGATGTAGCTATTTACATTTACTTCAAATCCTACATTGTAAGTAAGAGCTCTAATTACCTCTTACTGATTCTACACAATCTTAAATGTAAGTTTATTTGTTATTTTTGATGCTTGTAGTCATTATGTCTGCTATATTTTCTTCTCTTCCAATAATTTCAATATTTTTTGTATGAAATTGCACAATACTTCACTAAAACACACTGAATCAATATTATCCACGAAGGAACACAAAAGATGCATAATACATCATGTCATGAGAAATTATAGAGACATGTGATCAAAATGCAATCAAAAGAATTTACCTTATAAAAGCGTTGAATCAGAATCAGCATGGATAAAAAAGAAAGCCCTAATTCATACCGGGGAGAAGAAACCACTACACCAAATAGCAATAAACTTGATGATTTTATCAAAGTGAACCAAAGGAAGTATAAACGAAATAAAAAATTACGATTTTACATGAATTTTTGACAATCGACAAAAATTAAATAAGAAGAATTATGCGGCCATAAAATGGATCTACGTTTTAATCACGTTTCATTTGTATTTTGGTTTTGGGTTTTTGCATTTTCAATTGGGTCGAAAAACGAGGAAAACAAAGAAAAACTATTTTCGGTTTTGTGCATTAATCCCTTTTTTTTAAAATGATAATTTTTCAAAATGAAATTTTCAAAACGGTAAAGGGAACAAGTTTTCATTGTTTCTCAAAAGTGAAAACTGAAAATGGTTTGAAAATGACAAACAAACGGGCCCTTAACTATTTAAACTTAAATATTATTGACATATTTGCTGTTAATGGCTTGTTGTCAATGTGATGTATGTTTGGTTGGGTTATACCTTGAAAATTTGTCACCTTGTTAGTTTAGTAACCAAGTTTGTAGGCAAGTTTTGAATGTTAGTAGTAAGGTTAGTTATATTGTTAATGATTGTTCTCTATATATTGTAGAATAATTTAGCACTTTGTATTATTGTTTTTCTTTTATTATATGATGTATGGTTGAAAGTAAAATGATGTGAATAAGTTGTCGAAATGTCCGTATAGGGATTACCGATATATCGGCACTTTAGACAAACATATCCTTATCGAAATTTTTCGGTTTATTTCTCAAGCTTGGGTTTGGTTTTACAAGTTAATAAAGTTGTTAAATAAGGATGACTTCAAATTTAATTGATTATTTTAATAAAGATTTTTAAAAATAATTAATTAATTATTAAGGATTAAGGTTAATTAATTAACTTGTTAACGATGAGTTTAAAATTAATTAATTAATTAACTTATTAAAGATGTGTTTAAATTTAATTACTTGCTTTGTTAATGATACTTAAAATTAATTAAACATTTTGTCTAATGATGATTAAGGTTAATTAATTATTTAATAATGATGGATTAAAATTAATCAATCATTTTAATTAATGATGATTAAAATTAACACTTTTCAATTAATGATTTTTAGATTTGATAATTAATTTAAATTTAATTAATCTTTTCTTTAATTATGTTTTAGATTAATTAATTTAATTAATGATATTTATTTATTATTAATTAACTTAATTAATGATGTAAAATTTTAATTAATTAATTAATGAGATTAAATTTAATTAATTTTGTTAATTTAAAGGTGATTAACCTTTTTAATTAAAGGGATTTTGAAGTCAATTATCCAAATTGATTAATGAAATTTAAAGATAATTAATTATTCTCATTTAGTTAAAGCGAAGTATCTAATTAAATAAGGATGTTGAAAGTTACTAAATTATTTTATAATGATGTTTTAAAGTTAGTAAAATCTTTTAACACAGTGTTTTGAAGCTAATACTTGTAATGTGAAGCCCAAGCATGAATTCAGGTTTTTAAAAGAAAATGTTTGAATTGTTTATGGAAATGGATTAATTTTTGTAAAGTGATTCACTTGTATGAAAATGATTTGTTTGTATAATTAGCACTAAACATCAAAGAGGTGGACCTGTCGCTATTTCGAAAGTTAAAAATAATCATGAGACATGACTTAGAGGTAACACTACCTTGACTTGTCCAGTATTACTGTTAACCAAGAAATAGTACGAGTTTGAATTTGATAAGTAGTGATAGGTACTTAATTTCCATAAACGATCATTTTAAATCCTTGATAGTTGGTTTCTCAACTACCAGTTGTTTCAGCTTTTTTATTATCGTCATTCTAAGACGATGTGTTGCTCGGTCGAGCATTGATAACCTTTGTCAAAAGTGATTAACTCCAAAGCGCGAGAGGAAGCCAAGCTATGTGGGGTTGCTCCCATTAGGGTACTTTCACATCTCATGTAGATTGGATTCGATAGCGCTATTAGATGTGAAATATTCGGATACTTGGTAAGATTTGGTGGGGTCCGTCTTGGTATTGTTCGAGAAGTGTCATAAAGTATATGAGCTTCTCAGAAGTATATTACCAGAGGTATACTTCAAGGGTGGTGTACCTTCTTAGTCATTTCTTGAAAATTTTCTTTTTCTTATTTGATTCGAACCTTCGAATTTGTTCCCTTAATTTAATCGAGAAGAGTCAACCACTCATCACGATGTTTAATTATTTATCCATTCTTCTCGTTTAGATGTTGATTCATGTGAGAGTAATCCCTTTCCATGTTCAGCAACGTAGTCTCACATTTTTGTTTTTAATCACACGTCTATTAATTTAAAAAAATTACTCATACCAGACATATCGTCTGACCCGAGTTGTTTGCTTTCCGTAAACTCTCGGGTACTCAATTTTATTTGAGTAGTTCAAGAGTAATGGTCTATGTGGTCTTTTTGAAGGTAGCATTCGAGTAGAAGGCTTTTATCTTCTTAGTTATCTATTCCACTGTATTATCTTTTTTGTGTAAGTGTATTTTGTTTCAGCATATGTAAAGACAGGTTATTATAACCGCCAAAGCTGATTTGTAGTACTTTGTGTAACTCTAATAACTCCTTGTTAAGGAGTAACCTGGTGTACTACTGCCTGTTATGGCTTATTTTACAGTTTTGTTGTGAGGTTTTCTTTTCTATTCTTTATTTAACCTCACGACGGTTCATCTCTCTGATGCTTAGGCAATGGCATACGAAAACCGAGAATATGTTTAGCATCGTCCCTAGGGGTCAGAAAGGTGGGCCGTTATAGTTAGTATCGGAGTTTCATTTGAGCGAATACCTTAGCCTGATTAGGGTATAACTCATTAGAGGTAGGGTGAGTAGAGCCTTAGAATGAGTTAATCTTAAGGGAGAGTTTCCTATTCTCCCTAAAAGTCTAGTTTTAGATCCGTTATTGTAGTTTCCCTTTTTTATCTTTGGCCCTATCTTTGTATTCAAATGATACTTGTAACTTATCCAGGTTATTTGAAAATGAGTACAAGAGGAAGAAGAAGGAGGGATCTGGAACCAGCATGGCTATAAATGGCAAAGCTCCTAGAAATGAGCCAGTTATAGAGCCGGTAGCAGAAGCAGTGACGCAAGTTCAGCCACCTCAGAACTTTGTAACCTTGTTCAAGAATTACACTATTTTAGGTGGTAAGCCTTTCTATGGAACTGATGATATTTTGGGAGTTCATACATGGCTTCACTCTTATGAGAGTATATTCGGGGATCTTCAGTTAGGAGATGCTAGAAAGAGATTGTTGGCATCACGTTAACTTCAGAAAGCAACAATGGATTGGTGGGATTCAGTCACCATGAATACACCAGAAGAAGATTTCTCTTGGGCGGAATTTAAAGAGGTTTTTTAAGCTCAGTTTATCCCAGAGGTGGGAAGGACTCAATTGTTCCAAAAATTTATGAATTTGAAAAAGGGTGAGATGATGGTGGCACAGTATGGGCATAGGTTCAATGCATTGTCCCGCTTTGGACCAGGATTGATTGATACACCACATTAAAAGGAATAAAATGTTAGTGAAAGGAATGCGATCAGAATTTCATCGGGAAATGATCAATCTTATCAACGGTACCAATCTGATAGTATGGCTTTGAGATTTGAGGCTCTTGATATTGAGCAAGGAGTTAAGAAAGGAGTAGTGCCAGTAGTTAATGTCCAACCTTTATCAGTGATATCGTTGCTAGTAAGCCCTCTTTCAAGCGAAAAAGGAAGAATAAGTGGTCAGGAAAGAAGCCTGGAGGTGGAGCTCTAGCTCAAAACAAGCAGTTAGACTTGACCAAGATCCTTTGTTATAAGTGCAATCAAGTGGGCCACTTTGCAAATCAGTGCCCGAACCCGGATAGTGGACCACCCTGCTATAATTGCAACAAACATGGACATACGAAGAACTAGTGCCCTTTTCAAAAGAATGGATCACAGGGACAAGCTTTCGCTATTAAGGAAATACCATCTACTTCTACGGACCCAAAAGGAAAGCAGTTGTTGCAAGGTACATTATCCATTTCTGGTATCCATGTTAGATTTTTATTTGATATTGGTGCATCCCATAGTTTTATCTTATATGATCTAATGAACCAGTTGAATCTTAAATATGTTATCCTCCATAATTCTCTTTGTGTGTCAAACCCTATTGGGGGTCCTACCAATCTTGACACTGTATGTTTGAATGTGCCTATTTCTTATCGAGATCGGCCTTTCTTTTCTGATTTGTTGGTCCTCGGGTTCTTGGATTTTGGAATATTATTGGGAATGGACTGGTTATCTTAGTTTAAAGTTGTCCTGGACTGTGCTAGAATGGTGATCGTAGTAAAAGATCTAAAAGGTAGAAGAATCGTTGATATATGTTGCAAAAACTCTAGAGGGTTGATAAGAAGTTTTTTGTATTCCCCCAAAGTGTCCAAAGAGGAGATAAGGCATATACCAATTGTTCGAGACTTCAAGGATATTTTTGAAGAAGTGCAAGGTTTACCTCCTCATCGGAAAGTAGAGTTCCGCATTGATTTGATTCCACGAACAAGACTTATTGTACAACCTTCTCAATGGTTGGCTCCAAAGGGAAAATGAGAAATAGAAAAGCAGACGTTTGATTTATTGCAAAAAAGCTTGATTAAAAGCAGCACATTAAGTAGGGGATCTCCAGTGGTGTTCGTTACCAAGGTCGATGGTTCTCTTAGATTATGTGTGGATTACTGAGAATTAAATAAGAGGACTATCAAGAATAAGTATCATTTACCTAGGATTGATGACATGTTTGACTAGCTCCACGGAGCTCGAATATTTTCTCGATTGGATCATGTTATTGGTTTTCATTAATTAAAGGTTGTAGAAGAGAGTGTACCCTTAACCACTTTTCAAACCTCTAATGGTTTTTACGAATGGTTAGTCATGCCATTCGGATTGACTAACGCACTCGCTTATTTCGTGGGCTTGATGAATAGAGTGTTTCAGGATTTTCTTAACAAGTTTGTTTTGGTCTTCATTGATGATATCCTTGTTTATTCTAAAATGGAGGAAGAGCATAAGTACCATCTCCAAGTTGTTCTAAGTACTTTAAGAAGTCATGTTTTAAAAATAAAGTTTTCTAAGTGCCATTTTTGGAAATCCAAAGTTAGATTTCTAGGGCACGTAGTTTCAGGAGAAGGCATATCAGTGGACCCAGCTAAAGTAGCCGCGCTTCAAGATTTATCAAAGATTTCTCGAAGATTGCTTCTCATCTAACAAAGATGATGAAGAAGGATGCTAAGTTTATTTGGACACCCAAGTGCGATCAAGCATCTAATAAGTTAAAGGAGAAATTAACAAGCACTCATGTCTTGATTATTCCAACTGGAAATAAAGGATTAACAATTTACACAGGTGCTTGTACGACTGGATTGGTAGTAGATTTGATGCAGAAGGGTAAAGTAATAGCGTATGCGAGTCGACAGTTGAAACCTCATATTGTGTTAATTATAGCACAACACCAAAACTACAAGATGGATCTAAGAACTCGATCACTGAAATGTCATTTTAATTAGTTTATACAAAGAGCAACATATTTGATGTCCTTAAATGTTAAGGATGATAAAATGCGCTTTCGTAAAGAGTTCGTTAGGATATTGCGGTAAGGGTCTTCTTTTGAATGGTTTGACCATTTAGAAAAGAAAATGAATGTATGAGAGTAAATGTGATTAAGGTATTGTTGGGGTGGGGAGAGTGAATAGTCATTTTTTCTTCATAAAGAAACAATAAAAACGAGAATTGTAATAATTTTGATTGATACTTAACATTGGAATGAAAAATATGATTTCTATTTTGAAATGTATTTTCATATAGAAAATTGTTTTCTATGAGATTTGTTTTTTTGAGTTCAAGATATTTGATCGAAGAACTCTCCATGGTAAACTAGTTGCAGTATATAAAATAAACAAATCTATATTAAATGAATGATGGATCTTAGAATTTAGTACGCTATTATAGTAATGGTGGAAATAGTGGGAGCATGTCATATAGCACTTATTGATTGCATCAAATTACAAAAATTGTTTTCGTATAACATACCGAACATTATTTATGAAATAATGACCAACTTTGGTTATCGACTGAAAATAAACCTAGCTATATTTCTACAAATATTATGAATATTCATTATGAAATAAAACTATAATATGGTATCTGTTTTCATAACAAAAGTAATGCATTAGAAAATATAGAAGTATCTGATATTATTTACAGTTATTCTGGAATTATAAACTAAGTCGTAGTTCTGATAAAATAATTTTATCATATGATTTTGAATCATATGACGCTTGTTAATTATATCTTAAACAATAAGGGTTATGCACTGATTTCGTGGAAGCAACATAATAGTTGATGAATTCTTCGAGTTGATACATATAGACATATGCAATCGTAATTCTATAAATACCAAAATGGTTCCACGTACTTCGTCATATTCATTAATGAGTCATTGTCGACATGGGCATGTATATTTGATACACATGTAGTATGTCTATGGTAAACTCATTGAATATAAAATAGAAGTAAAAATAAGATGCGATAGAAATGATTCGATTTGATCGAATGAGTGAGTATATTGAAAAAGGTTCCAAACGTACCTAAAATGAATAAAGATTCAATCTCAAAACATCTCCTTCGTATGATACATAATGATGCATCAATATGGAGTATTCGAACGTTGTTGGACAATATATGATTAATTATGAGTGAAGTTGAGTTAGTTTCTTTATAAGATAATGTACTTAAGAGTAGTACATAAGGTTAATATTATTTCATATGAATAATAGTTTACAATATCTTACAAGATAAGTGTTTATTAGAAACTCCAACATATCCTAGGCCAAAGAGTTAGCAGGTTATGCGATTCGAAAGATAGCACATTATAATTATAATGGTTTGTAAGGGATCTTGTATGAATCTCTCAAAAATACTTTGGAATGAACTGTCATTGAATGATATATTTATGTTTTGAATATAATTTTTTTTAACTAAAACCAAATCAGTTTTATAAATAAAGAAATTCATAAAGCGTTTATGAAATCCTATTCTATTTACATTGAGAAATAATTATTGTTTCAAGATATACCAACTTCATTTTGAAGGAATTTATTTAAGGAATTATGGGTAGTCGATTCATAGATAGAACTAATTATATGAGATGAAACAAAATTAACTAATCTAAATAAACACATAACATTAGAATGTCTTATAAGTATGCTCGTTTATCGAAGAGAAACTATAAGTTTCTTATTAATGTCGAAATTATATAATCCTCGGTTATTTAATTAAACCATTAAGAGTGTTGACTCTATATGGTATGATGTGCAAATTCGAAAGAATTCCAAGTACACTATCAAAATATGATTTTGGTGGTCGTAACCGAAGGGATGTGATCCATCGACTGAGACTGTGTTTTTATGAGAAAGATTAATGTAGTTGGAATTAAATGAGTAATGTTGATAAGAATAATATCACAAAGCTTAATTGTTAAAATTAGCATAATAGATTTGGTATTCAACATGCTCAAGTTAATTTGGATTCACTCACAAAATTATCGTTGGATAAGACTTAGCATTTCGATACATATGTATTGAAATAGAAAATTCTAAATAACGATTAAGGGTAAGCTGTTTACACATATTAACTAAAAATGCCTCAACGTCAGTGGGAGCGATATTGAGTTTGTGAGTCTTATCCAAGAAATGATACGGAAGTATCATTTTATAAGCATCAAGATTAATAACTATTTTGACAGAAATCATTTATTTCGATTTTCAATCAAAGTGCAGAGGAAACATGTGTTCATAAGAAAGAACGTTAAAAGGCACATTGATATTTCTAAACTGTAAGTAAGTAACACATTGTTAGTTTTAACTATATACTTGTTTTGAAATCAACCTTAGTTGTTTTAATGCTCAATTTTGGATTGTAATGATGTCTTTTATAGTGAGTATAAAAGATATTTGGAATGTACCTGATCGATATGTAAATATACCTTATTAAAATTTTAACATGGAACAGTGAGTTCCTTATGCATTGGCAATAGGAATTATCATACATGTTATGTTGGTTATGATATCGTGATTTGTTTATGTATTTGATACATGAAGCAGATATCAAATCCAAATTGATACCGCTAAATGGCTATTTGAAGTGTTCTCGTGTATTTATGAAATAAAAGAGAATTGTTTATAGAAACAAAAACTCCTTATGAAGGAGTGTTCAGACTCAAATATCATAAGTGATATTGAATATAATATGTCGATAATAAATTCAAGTTAAGAATCTTTAAGTTGGAAATGTTCCAAATGAAAGATCGAGGACGGTCCAATAAAAAAAGCTATGTACTTTGTATTGAATAGTGACGCAATAAAAAAAGTATAAAAATATATAAGTGCATAAATTTATAACTAAGTCGATTCCAAATGTTGAAAATCTTATAACATTGTTATATGATAACAACGTCACGATATAGTTTGTAACAGAACTTAGAGATTACCAGAAGTCGAGAGACGTACTCCGAATTGTTCCACATGACAAAATAGTTTATCACATTGGAGAGAGTTGATTGATAAAGTATATAATTGAAACAAAATAACATACCGGTTCACAAAGGGACTGACTTAATTGCTTCTGAGAAAACTGATTAGAGATGTTGGAATAAAATTTTGTAATTGACCCCAAGTGAAAGTGGGAGATTAATAGAGTTAGGGGTATGTCCTGGGGGCAATTATGGAATTTATTACATATATCTAACTTGTTGACCAATCTTGTTCGAAATAAAGGTATTTTGTAACGACCTGTAATTTTCGATGATTAAAAATAGTTAATTTAATAAGATTTTGTGATTTAAGATTTGAAGAAATAAAAATTTATGATTTATTAATGAAATAATAACTAGAGTGAAATATAATAATGTTAATTTAAGTTAATTTTAACAAATTTATGAAGTCCAATTAAGTGGAATAATTTAATGGTAGTAATCGGTTATAAATTGTAAATTATTTGTAATGATGAATGTATTAACTAATAACTGAATTAAAAGAGCAATTGATAATTCAAATATTGTATTAATTAAATAGTATGTAATAAATTGTAAATTGAAAAAAAAATGAATGTTTTGTAAATAACTATAACATTTGTGTGTAGATAACAAACATGCAAATGTGAATAAATAAAGTGTGGCAATTACTATATGTTACCTATTTATTTAGTCTGTTAAATTTGATTTGGAAATCAACTTCAATTAATTCACTTAATTAATGCAATTAATGTAGATTAATTTGATAATTATATAATATTATTTCAATAAGATGTAATCAATGTAACTAATTGTAATTGAATAAAATTAGTGTTGTAATAGTAATTGAAATACTGGTTGTGGATAATAAACTTACAAATGTTATTAAATATAGAAATGGTGACAATTGTTATTTGTTACCAATTTAATTTCGAATCAATTACAAATAAAGGTAAATAAATGTTACATTAATGTGAGTTAATACAAGAACTGAAAAGTGTGAATGTAATAAAATGAATAGAAATGTTAATTTTATTTATAAGGTAATAATTGACTTAATAAAAAAATGAAACCAAGATAAATAAATTAATTGGGATTTTAAATTATAATTAATGTGCAAAATTGACAAAATTTCAATATAATGGAAATATAGTAGTTACTACAAATAAAAGATGGAAGTTGTAGCATATTAATGTAACAAGATATATACAATGTAAAATATGTCTGTAGAGTAATAATTGTTAGAATAAAAGGTATGAAATTGTGACGACCCGGAATTTTTAGATATTTGAAATTGGAATATTTAATTGATTTTAAATATTTAAAGTTAGTTTCTAAATTTAATTTCAAATATCACTATTTATTTGATAATTTAAATATTAAATTTAATGATTGGATTGGGAAAACTGTTGAATCTGGAAATCTAAGCTTGTTAAAAAAAATATTTCAAAGGCTTATAAAATTTATATTGATAATACTCAAGATATCAGAACCTTTGAAGTTAGATTTGAAAGTTATTTGTTCAGTTTTAAAAATATGTTGTTTAAATTGATATTTAAAAATAGCCTTCCGAGGCACAGTTTTGGAATTCGACGAAACCAGTTCCATTGGATCCATAATATTGTATTATTATCGAATTTCAATTTTCGTAGTGTTTGGAGTGATCGTTCGGTCGTACGGTAAGTAAACGCACTGAAATTTAATCGAAAATTCAGTATTTTAATAAGGTCCAAAAGTTATCTTCTCCATACGATCGAATTAGGACCCGGAACATTTTCCATTGTGTCCGGAATAGGGGTTTAACATTATAAACCCCTAGCGGCATGCCTTGAAAGGAGATCGAGATTTTTGGCTTCGTTTTCTTAATGATTTGAATTTAAATTTTAAATTTTAATATAATATTGTGTGTATTTAATATGATAATGTTTTCTCAAGACAAAAATTTTACACGTTTCTTTTCTCGTCAAACACTTGGCAAATTTTTGGACACACATTTGTTTTTTTTAAATAAAGAGTAAAAGAAAGTCGAAGCCATTCTCGTTCCTCTTCGAAATAGACTGCAAGCTTCTTTCTATTTTCCCTACCTCAATTTCAATTCCGTTCATCCCTTAATATGGCAGTGCATATTGAAATCAAATGACCGACCTCTCTCGTTCAAAATAAAATAATAGGCGACGATACAAAGTTCTCTAATGGCAGAATCTACTATTTGAATCCTTGTTCGAACCAAAAGAGGTCAGGATTTGTCGATTTTCTTTCGCGACTTAGAGGAGAGGATTTTGGGCAGCGAGTGGAGCATCGTCGTATTGTGCAAGAGTTTCAAGCATTGCATGGGTTTTGGATGGCTCTCGTTGGGTCAAGCTCGACGGCGAACAAATATAGCAGAGAGAAGAGGGCCGACAACTTCGGCAACTAGATCTGGAAGGGAAAGGTTTCGCGCGTACGATTGGGTATCTCGGTCGTGTGGCTGATGGTTTGGCGATGGTAAGGGGTTTTGCGAACGACTTCGCGATGGTGAGGAAGATCCGCCAGAGTCTGGGTTCATCTTTTCTGTAAGGTATATTAACATTGATTTTGACGCTTTGATTTTGAAAAAAAACAGTAAGTTTTTGAGTTGCTGATTTCAAACAGTGAATTAACAAAAAGGTTTAAACAGTTTTGATAAAAAAAATTAATTTACTAGGCTTGATAAAATAATTTATTTCGGGTGTTTGATTTATTTAACTAGCTTATTTAATTTGTACTTAGAAATTGTTAAGGAAGATTTGCTAAAACTAAAATAATTAGTTAATTAAATCTATCAAATGGAAATTTAATGATTCGATTGCTTCGAATATTAATAAAATCATCTAATGTTTGTACAAGGTCCAAATCGTGGTGAATCAAGCCGGTATGGATCAGACTACAAAAATTAAATATCAAAGGTGAGTTAATCTCACTCATCTGGGTTTTATTTAAATTTAAATAGTTAAATTTAATTTGGGTTGAATGATCGAATTGATTGGATGTGGAATATTATATATAGTAGTGTGTGTGTGTGTGTATATATATATATATATATATATATATATTGGAGTGGTTGATTTCTCACATTATATAGCGGATAAGACCCTATGCGCCGCATAATAGCGGATGAGATAATATGATCCCATATACCGTGATATTCCACCTCGAAGTGGAATTGGTATTATTATATTGTGCTGACATTTGTAGATGCAAGGAAAAACAAGTTGGAGGGATCCAACTGGATTCCTCAACATTTGAATTTATTTTATATATTCAGCGATGTGATTATGTGATGATCTATGATGAATTATGTTAATCATATTGGCAATTGGAATTTATTGAATACTCTGGCTTGGTAAAATATATATATTGGAATTTTAAGAATTAATATATATATATATATATATATATATATATGAAGTTTGAATTTTTAAAGTAAATAAAAAGGAAATTTTAAATAAAATAATTATAAGGAATTCGGATAATTAAATGATTTGGAAGAATAAAAGTTGATTTTTAAATAAATAAATTTCGAGTATGGGAAGTATATTTTGAATAAAGAGGAATAAATAAATTTTTAGACTTAATGATATTATTTAAAGGAACAAAGAAATTATTTTCAAATTTAAGGTTTAAATTTGGAAAAGATAAAGAAGAAATTTGGAAAAAGTATGAAATTTGTATTTCAGCTTAAATAAGACTTTGAATCATAATAAAGAAATTACATCTGAAATTTATGGGTTTCGAAATGAAATTGGACAAGAAAAGAAATTTATTTTAAATGGAGTTAATTTTGGAAAATCAATTTGAAGATTGATTTAGTGATTGAAACTGTGTTTTTAAGATAGACGAGACTGTGGGATTTACAAACTGGGTTTATAAGGTAAAACAAGATATCAGTGGATATTTGAAAATATAAATTCACGGTGAGAATTTATAAAGGAATGGGTAAATTGTTTTAAAAATAAATAGTGGTTTATTTTAAAGGTATGGAAATGGGAAGTGTATTTTCCTGGAAAGCCAAGTGTATTTTAAAGGAGACTTTTATGGACAAGCTAAAGGCTTTAAAAATTTGTTTCAAGGAAATGTTTTAGAAAATTTATTATTTTTAAATGTTTTAAATTTTAAAGTAAATATTTTTCAAATTTATTTTGGTAGTAATTATTTAAAGGTTAATTGGTATTATGTTTTAAAAAGAGAATTATTAATATTCTATAAAGAAATTTTATTTTAAAGATAGTTTAGGTAAAGTTTTATTTAAAAGCTTGTATAAAATTTCGCAATTCTTATTTTAAAATTTAGTTTGGCTTAACTTTTATTTTAAAATTAGTTTTATATTTTATAAAGTTGTTTTATTGTAATTATTTTTAAAGTACATATTTTGGATAAAGTGTTTAAGTATAATTTAAATGTTTTAAAGTATAATTTAGAATAAAGTGATTTAAATTGCCTAAAAATCTAAAGTTTTTGGACTTGGTTGTTTTCAATGGAAATAAATAAATTGTTGGAAAATTTATTCCGTGAAAGAAGGGTGGTTTGAAACTGTTTTCAAAGGGTTCAAAAGTGGAAATATATCTTGCGAAGATATTATGAGGGTAATAAATAATTTGGAAAATTGTTATGGCTTGATATTTTTGTGAATGTTATTTGATAGTTAAATAACCGACTATCAATATTGGCCAATGCACTGATCGTTTCGAAGAGACCGGGGTCGGGATTTATTTCTCAAAAACCACTTCGATCAGGTTTGAACGTTTTCGTGAGGAAGACAAGAGCTAGGAGTCGAAGATGGAACAGTGAAGTGCAAGGGCTAATCGCTACTAATCCTGAGGGTGATTCCAAAATGGATGTAATAGGAATGGTGCCTTCGGTTCCCTTCGAACCCAAAGCAGACTTGTATGGACGAATGCTTTCAGAGCATCGTTATGAGGACGATGAGCGTTCTAAGTGATTGTGTGCTAAAAAGGTAATGCATAGTCTCAAGCCTCATCGAATGGCTAAAACAGGGGAGGCGCACACAAGGATAAGTGGCTAGCAACCAATTAGGGTAAGGTCACCCCTGTCAAGATGTCCCGTTTTATATTTGGCTGTGTGGCGGTGGTTGATCCCAACTGCGGGGTGAACTTATTCGGGCTATCCAGTAAGGGGTAGTCTGGTCTTATGTTGCAAGAGATTTAGGGTGGAACCTTGGTATAGTGATCTGGACCAAGTACCGTGACGGGAGGTAACCCAGTAGCCCTGCCATTGGTGGAAATCCATTTTCCCTACGTGCCTTTACGGTTATATTTTGTATACCTATTAGCCGAAATTTAATAAATGTAACAATTTCGGCTATTTGAATAAGTATTTGTATATAGATACTATTATAATATCAGAGGATTTTATAAGAAATGTTTTGGTTATCGTAAGGTAAAAACCCGGCATGTTTATTTGTGGTGTGGTCTTACGAGATACCTTTGGTTTCAAAGGATTTTGAAAACTTTAATAATCCAATTGAGTGTATTTTCTCACGCTGGTTTTCCAGATTGACTCGGGTGTTATTTAACTACAATGCTCGGGTCAGACTGAGTATTATAGAGTACAGATTTTGGATGGACTGCTTTGGAGCCTAGAAGACGACCTGGATGGAGAGACGTATCATACGTATTTGATGTAGATTCCACTGTGTATTCAGCTTTTGAAGGACGAGATTTTATAACCGTCTTGAATTATGTTGTTGATTGTATTGAACTCTGATGTTGTATTCCGATAATGTATGTATAAAATAGATATAATTTCTTTTGTGTAAAGATCTGTTATCAACTATTATATTTTATTCCGCTGCATTGGTAATATTCTGATATTGTTTCTATTTCTTCTTATACCTCCTACTTCTTTAACCCTAATGGTTCATTTTTCTGGCATTCGATTGATCGACATTTGATACAGTAGACGTATTGATGTCGATTTTCGGGCATCGAAAAATCTTGACCATCACATTTGTATGAGAGCTGAAGATTAAGCGAGAACCTTGGCGCTGGTAGGGATTACTCATTAAATAGAGTCTGTAGTACTCTATAATGAGTTTGAGAGTATTAATAGATATGAGCGTGTATTTGTTAGTGAATATAATATTGTGTTGATTTATCGGTTTAGTGTTTATGAATTCTAGTCGACATGTGGGACGCCATTTCATCGATAGGGATTTCTAAACTCTTAAATAAGATAATCCGACATGGTATTGTTTAAATAGGGTAAATGAAATAATTTTACCCAAATTATTTTTTTGTAAATAAAAGAAATAATTTTCTGTAAATTATTATAGTTATATATGATTTCTTGGTTGTTAGGAGATGATAATATTAAATTATTATCTTTGATAAGTGGAAGTTGAATAAAGAATTAAAATTATAACCAAAGATAAAGGAATAAATTTATATACAAATGAAAATTTTAAATGTCATTTATAAAATGAACGTAAAATTCCATAGTAATAGCTGAACATAAATTGAAAGGATTTGGAAGTTGGAAATTTTGGGAAGGATTTAAAATTCCTTCGGATTTGAAAATGGTTTTCAAAGTTTTTGGAGAAATAATAGTGATATTATTTGAGAAATATTTTTAAATTGGATTAGAAATCTGGTAAGATTTGGAATTTAAAAATATTTTGAGGGGTTTTAAAGAGATAAAAACATTGAAATCTTTTCGGTCGTTGGAAAATAACTTCGATGATGACTGTAGATCATCGATGTTCATTTTCGAGTTTCCAAAAAGAGGAATTGCTGCCAAATTATTTTAAATTGGGATTGTTTGCAAAACTGGGTTTGGTTTTGAAATTTAAAGGATAATTTGATATGTAATTGAATTATGAATGATTCTAAAATATTGAAGTTTTGGTTTGGTAAAATCATTTTGATTTTTAAATACAAAGGAATATTGGATATACTACAGGATTTTGGGATACACTCGATTTCAAAATGATTTTCAAATACTTAGTAACTGTTAAAAAAAAGACTCTGAAATCTTATTAAAAATATAATTAGAATATAAATAAGTTGGGAAACTTATAGAACTAAAATAAATTCGAATTAAATTGGAAAATAATTGAATTTAGTAAATAAAAGTAAAAAATTTAATTTATTGGAAGTAAGTTTGCAGGAGAACAAATTTACTTAAATTTGTAAGTAATAGAACTTGAATTAAAAATGGAAATCAATTTAAATTGAGTCAAGAAAAGTGAATTGTAAATTTGTTCGAAGGAACTAAAGAAGTAAAGTTTAGAAATAAACTTTTTATTGAATGTGGAATAAGATTCAACTTGAAAGGGTCAAATTAAGGTAAGTGTGACTAGAGAATAAGGTTAGAAAAATAAGGCAATTAAAGTAGGTTGGTAAATGGAATGGAAAAAATTGTGGATAGACAAATGAATTTGCATTTGTAAGAAAACAGGATTTAAACTGAATACTGGGAATTAATTTGAATTGTGTGTAATGGAAGTTAGTCAAGATTGGCTAAATAAAATAAAGGACCGAAATAAAATTAGTGAGTAAACTAATTGATTTATGTAGGTAAGAAAATGATTTGGAATGAGATTTGATTTGAATCTTGTTATATAAAATGAAGTATTAAATTTGTTTGGGAATAAATGGGTGGAAGAAAGGAAAATTTAATTCAAGTGGAATTGAAAATGGAAATTTGAATTAAAGAATTGAGATTTGGGAACTTATTTGGTTGTAACTGAATGGAATTGAGAACTGAATATTAAAATTTAAAATTTAATTGAGTAAAGTGAAGTTGTAGAACTAGTTCTAAGTGAACTAAATAATAAAATTTTGGAAGTAAAATGGTTTGAGATAGGAATAAATTAGTAAGTGGAACTAATTGGAGAAATGGTTAGTTAAGTATGGACTGAGATAATGTGAATAGAATTCAATATTTAAAATGAAAGGGAAATTGAATTCAAATGAATTTGAAATTGAAAATATGAGTAAAAGTATAGATAAACAAAAGTAGTGAAGTAGAAATAGTTATAAAAGGTATATAAAGCATTTATATTATACTTAAAAAGGAATGGTGAAATTCTTAAGAAAATCTGGTATTGAAAAAAAATACTAAGTTAATAATGGGTCGAAAATTAATCTAGAAGTTGCGAAACGGGATGGTTGTGAATAAGTGAATAGAAATCAAAATAATGTGAATAAAGGAGAATTGATATAACTAATAATCAATTGAGGTAAATACGTAAGATGTACGTATATTATTTTATTCGCACGATTTGATCCAGATTCGAGCATAGAATTTCGAGGTAGTCATACCGATCCGATTTGGGATTTTTCCCTCGATTTTCAATGGCGAACTCTGGTTATGGATTTTGATTGATTTTGGAAATTCTCTATCATAATTTATGGCTACGCAAGGAGAATGACGGTTTCTGATCAAGAAACCAGATCTGAGTCCACACTAGGAAGTCGGGTGGACGATACTAGTTCGGAAGTTAAATTGTGTGATCGAGTGAGCGATCAAATTGGGTATTGCGTACGGATGATATATGTACATCGTACGAATGTGAGTGAAATAGATATGAAAAATTTTGTAAAGAAATGTATAAAATGATTTTGAAAAGTATGATTGGATATTATTGCTAATCAGGATATACAGGTGTTTTTAAGGCAAGAGATAAATTGGGATTTCTGATTTCAGAAGATAAATTTTATGGCCTGACAAAAGGTATGTATTTAAATTTCTGTATGAGATTTGATGATTTTTTTGTCTAGCCACTTGGCGTTTTTGTTTTGTTTTTAAATCTGGGGGCCTGTAGAGGCTTTTTGTAGTTGTACTGAGCTAGCCGCGCAAAGGAGACACTGACGAAATTTTTCAAAAATTTAAGGAGTTAGAAAATTTTTGGGAAAAATTTGATAATTTAAAATTTGAATTATAATTTGAATGGTTGAGTTAGCAATGTTGTTTGGAAATTTTGGATAGGTTTGAAAGGTTAGTAAGGGTAATATTGTTGTTATAAAAAGATTGTTTCGGGTATTGTTTAAACCGTTTGGTTTTTGGGAAGTTGAAAAAACTGTTAGAATGAGAAATAGTTAACGGGTATTGGACCATTCTTCTTAACTAGCAATTACGGGAATGAAATTCTTTTAAGGGAGGAGGAATGTGACGACACGGAATTTTTTAAATATTTGAATTTGGAATATTTAATTGATTTTAAATATTTAAAAGTTAGTTTCTAATTTGAATTTCAAATATCGCTATTTATTTGGTAATTTGAATATTATATTTATTGATTGGATTGGGAAAAATGTTGAATCTGGAATTCTGAACTTGTTAAAAAAATATTTCAAAGGCTTATAAAATATATATTGATAATACTAAAAATATCAGAACCTTTGAAGTTAGACTTGAAAGTTATTTGTTTAGTTTTAAAAATATATTGTTTAAATTGATATTTAAAAATAGCCTTCTGGGGCATAGTTTTGGAATTCGACGAAACCAGTTCCATTGGATCTGTAATATTGTATTATTATCAGATTTCAATTTTCAAAGTGTTTGGAGTGATCGTTTGGCCGTGCGGTAAGTAAAGCGTTGAAATTTAATCGAAAATTCAGTATTTTAATAAGGTCCAAAAAGCTATCTTCTACATACGATCGAATTAGGACTCGAAACTTTTTCCATTATGTCCGAAGTAGGGGTTTAACATTATAAACGCCTAGCGGCACGCCTCGAAGGGAGATCGAGATTTTTGGCTTCGTTTTCTTAACGATCTGAATTTAAATTTTAAATTTTAATATAATATTTTGTGTATTTAGCATGATAATGTTTTCTAAAGGCAAAAATTTTACAAGTTTCTTTTCTCGTTAAACAATTGGCAAATTTTTGGACACGCGATTGTTTTTTTAAAAAAAAGTAAAGAGTAAAAGAAAGTCAAAGCCATTCTCATTCCTCTTCGAAATCGACTGCAAGCTTCTTTCTATTTTCCCTGCCTCAATTTCAATCCTTAATGTGGCAGTACATATCGAAATGAAATGGTCGACTTCTCTCGTTCAAAATAAAATAAAAGGTGACGATACGAAGTTCTCTAATGGCAGAATCTTATAATCGAATGCTTGTTCGAACCAAAAGAGGTCAGGATTCGTCGATTTTCTTTCGCGACTTAGGGGGAGGATTTTGGGCAGCGAGTGTAGCAGCGTTGTCTTGCGCAAGAGTTTCAAGCATCGCATGGATTTTCGATGGCTCTCGTTGGGTCAAGCTCAGCAGTGAACAAGTATAGCAGAGAGAAGAGGGTCGACGACTTCGGCAACTAGATCTGGAAGGGAAGGGTCTCGCGTGTACGATTGGATATCTTGGCGGTGTGGCTGATGGTTTGGCGATGGTAAGGGGTTTGCAAACGACTTCGCGATGGTGAGGAAGATCCGCCAGAGTCTGGGTTCATCTTTTCTGTAAGGTATATTAACATTGATTTTGAAAAAAACAGTAAGTTTTAGAGTTGCTAATTTCAAATAGTGAATTAACAAAAAGGTTTAAAAAGTTTTGATAAAAAAAATAAGATTTAATTTACTAGGCTTGATAAAATAATTTATTTATGGTGTTTAATTTATTTAACTAACTTACTTACTTTGTACTTGGAAATTGTTAAGGAAGATTAGTTAAAACTAAAATAATTAGTTAATTAGATCTATCAAATGGAAATTTAATGATTTGATTGGTTCGAATATTAATAAAATCGTCTAACGTCTGTATAAGGTCTAAATCGTGGTGAATCAAGCTAGTGTGGATCGGATTGCAAAAATTAAACATCAAAGGTGAGTTAATCTATCTTGGTTTTATTTAAATTTAAATAGTTAAATTTACTTTTGGTTGAATGATTGAATTGATTGGATGTGGAATATTATATATAGTAGTATATATATATATATATATATTGAAGTGATTGATTTCCCGCATTATATAGCGGATGAGACCCTCTGCGCCGCATAATAGCGGATGAGATAATATGATCCCATATACCGTGATATTCCACCTAGAAGTGGAATTGGTATTATTATATTGTGCTAACATCTGTGGATGCAGGGAAAAACAGGTTGGAGGGATCCAACTGGATTCCTCAAAACAATTGAATTTATTTTATATATTCAGCGATATGATTATGTGATGATCTGTGATGAATTATATTGATCATATAGAGAATTGGAATTTATTGAAGACTCTAGCTTGGTAATATATATATATATATATATATATATATATATATATATATATATATATATATATATATATATATATATATATATATTGGCATTTTAAGAATTAATATATATATATATATGGAGTGTTTGGATTTTTAAGTAAATAAAAAGGAAATTTTATATAAAATAATTATATGGAATTTGGGTAATTAAATAATTTGGAAGCATAAAAGTATATTTTTAAATAAATAAATTCGAAGTATGGGAAGTATATTTTGAATAAAGAGGAATAAATAAATTTTTAGACTTAATGTATTATTTAAAGGAAAAAAAATTATTTTCAAATTTAAGGTTTAAATTTGGAAAAGATAAAGAAGAAATTTGGGAAAACTATGAAATTTGTATTTCAGCTTAAATAAGATTTTGAATCATAATAAAGAAATTAAATCTGAAATTGACGGGTTTTGAAATGAAACTGGATAAGAAAAGAAATTTATTTTAAATGGAGTTAATTTTGAAAAATCAATTTGAAGATTGATTTAGTGACTAAAACTGTGTTTTTAAGAAATATGAGACTGTGGGATTTGTAAACTGAGTTTATAAGGTAAAACAAGATATCAGTGGATATTTGGAAATATAAATTCACGGTGAAAATTTATAAAGGAATGGGTAAATTATTTTAAAAATAAATAGTGGTTTAATTTAAAGTTATGGAAATGGGAAGTGTATTTCCCTGGAAAGCCAAGTGTATTATGATATCCCAAAAATTTCAAGCAAAATTAAATGTGACAATCTCCTTTATTAATTACTTAAAATTTGGTAAAATTGTTATTTTCAGACAATAATAATAAATGTTTTGTTTGAAATACAAATAAATAAATTTTTAATGGAATTTTTATTTGCAAATTGAATTTGTGTTTGTTTAAAATTTATATATATTTATTTATTTGAATTGATTTTAAATTGGATTTTAAATTAAATTTGGATTTATATTTAAATTTGAAATTTGAATTTAAATTATAAATTTAAAAGAAGTATATCTTAAATATATTTTGGGTTTAAATATATATATATATATATATGATTTTATTTTGAATATAATTGGTTTTTATTTTATTTTCTTTAAAAGAATTTTATTTATATATATTTAGAAATATTTATTAATTAGTAAATAAATACAAAAGATTTTATTTAACATTTTAAAAAATTAATTAAATTTGCATAATTACAAGTATTTATTTATAAATCATGTTAGTGACATATGTAGTGTAATTAAATGGGGTCATTGACAAATGTTAAGTGAATTAACATGTGTCACCATTTTATTTTCGTTTTCTTTAATTCTAAATAAACCATAAATTAGTCTATATAAACATATATCTTCCCTTTCCTATTTCTTTTTCTATTCTAATTTCTAAACAAAGAAGAACTCAAAATCTAAACTGTAAAACAATCACTGGTCAAAACTTAAAACTCCTATAAAATAATTATCCACAAACATGAAATCAATTCTCAAACCTGTAACATAAAACCCTGTAAACAAATTCAAGCTGAAACAAGATCATCTCAGATGAGTAGGCAATTCAAGTTTAAAATCAAGCTCCAACCAGTAATCTTTTTCAAAGTTTAGTCATCTCACAGTATCAAGATTTCCAGCAATTCAAAGTTTCAATCATTTTGTCAAAGTTTTCCAGTTTTTAAGTCTCTGCTTCAAACTCTAACAGGCGAGTAAACATATATTTAAAAGGCTGAAGTAAAACTAAATCTGTGCATGTGATTCTTGGATTATATTGTGCTTTGCATGCGTATATATAAATATGAATCTCTGTATATATGTATGTTTGATCTGTGCATGTTTGGTGTGCCCGTTCTCCTCTGTTTCCAAAGTACAGAGTTTTAAAAAACAAATCAAAAGTTCAAAACTCTTTATCTAATTATTCTTAGGCTTTGAATCTCAAACAAGATAAGTGTGTGTAAACATAATTTATGCTTCAAAAATATGTTTAAGTATATTAAGTTTGAAAATCTTCTGGGATTGAGTAAATACAGTAAGCTTTTTAAAAATGTTAAAAATCAAACAATTTAATTTGCTGATTCAAGTATACAGCTTGAATCGTCATAGAAAAACTTGATTTTTAAGATAAAAATCATGAATTTTAGTTTGGGATTAAGGTAGTATTGCGGTGATGGCCAGAAAAGTGTTTTTGAGCAAATTCTGGTGACTGGGAAATCTCTGGTGGTCGAAACTTCACCGGAGGGGGTCGGGGTGTAGGAGAGCTTGGCAAAAATGCCAGGTAGATTTATCATTACCTGTGGGAGCGGTGATCGGTCGATTTTTGTTTTAAACCCTAAATTGGGTCGTAGTCGGAAAGTGGATGATTGTGTCATCTCTGGTGAATCGAGTGGCTTCGGACCAGGGGCATTGGTGGCGTGGATGTTAGGCGAGGCTGAGGATGGGATTAAGCGACCTCTAGTGGTCGGCGTCAGGGGTTCAAACGGTTTCCAAGCGAGGTTGTTGTTCCAGGATTACTCGAGTCAACTCGATTTTGATATTGGGTTTGTTTAGGAGTTTGGGTGGTCGGAATCAGGAGTGTTGGTGATCGTCGATGTACGAGGGGTGTCGGCGGTGGTCAAGGAGGCGCGGATCGCCAGTGCATGTACACAGTTTGGTCTGTGTGTCAGTAAGTTGGAAAAGAGGGGTGGTCTCGAAGGGAAGCTTGGGTTTGCGGGTTGTTTAGTTGAGTTCATTCTCGGGTAATTGTACATGAGTGGTATGTGTCAGTTTTTAAAACTTAAACTAAAAAAGAAAATGTAAGAAGACGAGAAACTCGAGTCAGGACTCGAGCAAGGGTCGGGTTGAACTCGAAGCAAAAGTTTGTAAATAGTTTTAAAGTTTTTTTTTAAAAAAAGTAAGTTTTAAATTTAAATTAAACCTAGTTTAAACTACTTAATGATAAATATTTTTAAACTATTTTGATCAAAGAAGTTTTTATGATCGTTAACTTAAATTTGTGGAATGCTTAAGTTATTTTAAAACTTAATTTTTAAAAGTAATTAAGTATTAATTAAGGATGAAATGTTTTAAAAACATTTATTAATTAAAAATTAAGAAATTAAAGTAAATGATTTATCTTGAAAAGTTAATTAAGGTTTTAATGATTAATGATTAATTTAATTAATAAAGTAATTTAAGAGTAATTAATTAATTTAATTAATAAATAAGATTTATTAATTATAAGGGTTTAGTTAATTAAATAAGGATTAATTAATTGATAATTAAAAATTGATTTATTTAAGTAATTAAAAATTAATTAATTGATAATTAGAGGTTAATTAATTAGATAATTAAAGATTAATTAATCAATGATTAAGGATTAATTAATTAAGTAAATAGAGATTAATTAATTGATAATTAAGGGATAATAAATTAAGTAATTAAGATTAATTAATTTATAATTGAGATTAATTAATTAAGTAATTAAGGATTAATCAACTATTAGTAAGGGTCGATTAACTGGTGATTAAGGGTTAATTAATTGGTAATTAAGTTTTTTTAATTAGTAATTAAATTTTATTAATTAATAGTTAAAGGATAATTAATCTTTGATTAAAGATTAATTAATTGATTATAAAAGTAATTAAGGAATGATTAATTAATTAAATGATTGTAATTAATTAATGATTGATTAAGCAAGATTAAGTGATTAATTCTTAAGTAATTAATTTAATTTGAATTGATTAAATTAATTAAATAGGGGTTAATGATTCTTGCTTGTGGATGATTATTTGAGTAGAATGTCTGGACTGATTGATATCTATTGGATGATAATCTATGATATTATGTGATGTGATATTGGTTATATCAGTGATAAATGTGTGTCATTTATCTATGCTAAATGCTATGTGAATTCAAAGTATTGAATTGATTTATTTAACCTTAAAACAACTTGGCCTTTAAAATACGTTTGGATTTCGATGAGACCGGGATCGAATATCAAGACTGATTATCTGAAAACCACATCGATCCAAGTTAAATGATAGGTCATGAAATCTCAAGTGAAGATCGAGATGGAGTTTTAGAGTGCAAGGGTTATTATCGTTAACTCTGAGGGTGATTCCAAAATGAGTGTAACGAGATAATGCCTTCGGTTTCGTTCGATACCGGAATGAACTTGTATGGAATGAATGCTATCAGACCATCGTCAATGGAGGACGATGAGCGTTCCAAGATGTGTTCTTTAAAAGGTAAAGTTGCCTTAAGCCTCATCAATCGAGAATGGCTAAAACAAAGGAGGTGCAGCAAGGTTAAGTGAGTAGCAGCCAAGTAGGACAAGATTTACCCCATCTAGAGATCCTTTTTTATTTCGGCTTAGTGGGCAGTTGTTGGCCACAACTGCTGGGTTGTCTTGCTCGAGGCTGTCTAGTAAGGGATGGTTCCGACCTTGTGTTGCAGGGGATTGAGGGTGGATCCTCGGTATGTTGATCTAGGCCATGTACTGTGACAGGCAGTACTCTAGTAGCCCTTCCATTATATGGAATACAATCTCCAATAAGTGCTTGTATGGTTTTGATTGTGCCCAACTATGTTGGAATGTGATATGTAAACATTCCAGCTATTTCTGTATTTTATATTGAAAACCCTAACCCTATCATAATATCACTGGATTTTCTATCAAATGTTTTGGTTAGCGTAAGGTAAAAACTTACCCATGTTTATGTGTGGGAAGTCTTACATGATACCTTTGTTTTCAAATGATTTCAAAAGTTAAACAACTTTAACCCGTTTACTCACACCAGAATCATGTCTGACCCGGAGTTTATTCTGTTTTTCTTAAACTCTTGGGTACTCAAATTTTTATGAGTAGCCAAGGGATCGGGTTTGGCTTGACAAATATTTGAAAGCTTGAAGCTGATGGCCAGATGTATCAATCTACCTATTTCCGTTGTGTAGTGTCTTTTGACTGTTGTATTTTGGATGTAATGGACAGACAGGTCTTTAGGGCTGTCTAGTGTAATGAAGTTGTGTAACTGTGTGTATTCTGATGTATAAAACTATGTAATGATTATGTGATATATTATATTTTGTTCCGTTTCCGCTGTAAGATTCCGATGTTGTTGTTCTTTCTTTCTATCTTTTCTATTTCTACCTATTTCTTTTCTTATTGATGATGCATCTTTCTGTGGAATGAAAGGAGGGTCATCATAGTTGGTATCAGGGCATAGGTTGAGATAATACCTAGGCTCTAGAGTAGTATCTATCTTGAGAGTGTGTATTTGTAATTTTTATATAACTATATACCTAACTAAATTTGTTGGGTTACCTGTCTAGGTTGCCAACATGAGTTCAAGAGGTAGGAGAGGCAGAGTTGTAGGGAGCACGTCGACCAATAATTAAAGAGGTCAGACTGCTAGCGAGGCTGTGAATCCAGTACCGACTCGAGTTAGTTTTGCTGCTTTGTGTAAAGATTTCACCAACCTTGGAGGGAAACCTTTTAAAGGATCAGAGATTATATTTGAGGTCCAGGCTTGGCTACGCTCATGTGAGCGCATCTTTAAGAGTTTGGATTTATCTGACGAGCAGAAGAGAGTAATGGCATCATGGCAACTGTAAGAAGGTGCTGCAGCTTGGTGGGATGCAGTTACAGTAAATATCTCAGAGGACGACATTTCTAGGACTAGATTTAAGGAATTGTTGAGGAATAGTTCATGCCAACAGCTGGAAAGGCCCGTTTATATAGAGATTTTCTGGATATGAAGCAAGGAAGCATGACTATAGCAGAATATGAGACCAAATTCAATGAACTATCTAGCTATGGTCCAGGACTCATAGACACTTCCCTAAAAAAGAATGTAATGTTTGTGCTAGAAATGAGACCAAAGTTTCATGAAAAGATGACAGCGCATTTGAAGGGATATTTTGTAGAGTTGATTGATATGGCACTGAGATATGAGGAATTGATGAATAAGAAACCAGTGGCATCTGTGGCAGCATCTAGAGGAAATTCTTCCAACCCAAATAAGTGAAAGTTCGATCCAAATTGGAAGAAGCAGAATAAGGAGAAACCCGGAAACAACAACGGACCTCGGAAATGTTATAATTGTCGGCAAGTAGGACATTTGGCTAATCAGTGTCCTCAGGGTAGGATTCCGCAGCAGCAGCGTCAGAATGGACCAGGATCAGCAATGGTTCAGAAATCATGGTGCTTCAACTATCACCAGCCGGGCCATATGGTGAGAGCTTGCCTGCTACTTCAAAAAGCTTCACATAACAAGGTGTTTGCTTTGGAGGGTGCACCATCAACTTCTTCTAAAGGCAAAGGAGTATTTGAAGGTACATTACTTTTAGATGGAAAGTATATTAAAGTATTGTTTGATTTGGGTGCCTTTCTTAGTTTTATCTCTTTGGAATCAGTAGAGAAGTTTCATCTCACTTTTAGTACTGTAAATCGTCCTATTCTTGTATCTAATCCTATAGGAGGAGTAACCAAGTAAGATATGATCTAAAAGGATTCGAGAATTTTCAATCTGTCCCATAGTTTTTCATGCGACCTTTATGTGTTGGATTTTAAGGGGTTTTACCTTATATTAGGGATGGACTGGCTTGATAAGTATAAAGCTGTTTTGATGTGTGAAGAAAGAACAGTTTCGTTGGAAACTGATCTGGATAGGGTTGCGAAAGTGATGTGTGATAATTCAGGAATTCACTTGAGTAGTCTTTTACATGGAATTGAGACTTCTCAAGAGGAGTTTGGGGATATCGAAGTGGTCCAAGATTTTCCAGATATCTTCGAGGAAGTCATGTGTTTACCTTCGCATTGGGAGATAGAGTTTCACATTGATTTGGTTCTAGGAGCAGTACCAGTGATTCAACCTAGTGAAAGGATGGCTCCTAGAGAGAGGGAGGAGTTAGTTAAGAAGACTCGGGATCTTTTGGAGAAGGGATTAATTAGGCCCAGTTTTTCTTGTTGGGGTTTTGCTGCAGTGTTCATTACCAAGTCGGATGGGTCTCTAAGATTCTATTTTTATTATCAAGAGTTGAACAAAGTGACCATTCGGAATAAGTATCCTTTGTCTCGTATAGATGATCTCTTTGATCAGCTGCATGGAGCTTCTGTTTTCTCCCAGTTAGATTTAGCTTCGGGTTTCCATCAGTTAATGGTAACTAAGGACAGTATACCCTTAACTGCTTCAGAGGACCCAATTGTTACAATGAGTGGTTGGTTATGCTTTTCGGGTTGACCAATGCTCCTATTTATTTTGTGGATTTGATGAACCGAGTTTTTCGAGATGTACTGAATAAGTTTGTTCTCGTGTTCATCGATGACATTCTTGTCTACTCTAAATCTGAAGAGGACCACAAGCAGCATTTGGGAATAGTATTGGAGACTCTGAGGAGGCATGTTTTGAAGGCTAAGTTCCCTAAATGCCATTTCTGGAAATCGAAAGTCAAATTTTTGGGGCACATTGTTTCTGGAGAGGGTATTTCTGTAGATCCAACTAAGGTAGCGATTATTCTGGAGTGGAAGAAACCGCTGACACCGACTAAAGTCCGCAGTTTTCTGGGTTTAGCAGTCTACTATAGGAAGTTTATCAAGGATTATTCCAAGATCTCTTCCCATCTAACTAAGTTGACTAGGAAGGGAGCAAAGTTCAAGTGGACCCCTGAATGTGAGGAAGCTTTCCAGAATCTGAAGGCGAAGCTGACAAGTGCTCCTTTGTTGGCTATTCCGGATGGGAAGAGTAAGTTTGAGGTCTATACGGATGCCTATATAGTTGGGCTGGGTGCAGTTCTGATGCAAAATGGAAGAGTAATTTCATATGCGAGTCGGAAATTGAAGCCACATGAAAGGAACTACGCTATGTACGATCTAGAGTTGTTGGCTATCGTCTTTGCTTTGAAGATCTGGAGACATTATCTGCTAGGAGAGAAGTTCGAGCTATTCACATATCACAAACCTTTGAAGTACCTTTTCTCCTAAAAAGATCTTAATCTGAGGCAGCAGCGACGGGTTGAGTTTTTGGCATCATATGATTTGGATAACCTGTATACTCCGGGAAAGGCAAATATTGTGGCAGATGCTCGAAGTAGGAATGCAATTTTGTCTCTTTTGAAAGTTGTTCCATCTCTTCGGGAAAGAATCATAAGTAGTCAGATGAAGGATAGATCCTTTAAGGAATTTATCCTTGGAACCAAGGATGGTCGACATTCGGATTTCAAGGTGGATGATCAAGGAATTTTGAGAATCAACGGCCATTTGTTTGTGCCTGATATAGATGGATTGAGGCAAGAAGTTCTATCAGAGAGTCATCACTCCAAGCTGAGTATCCACCTAGGGATTTCAAAGATGTATAGGGATATGAGGAGAATCTTCTGGTGGCCGAGCATGAAAAAGGATATTGCTGCTTTCGTCAATGGATGTGCGATCTGCCAACAGGTTAAAGGTGATCAACAAAAGACCGCTCGATTGTTGCAGCCTTTGGAAGTCCCGAAGTGGAAGTGGGAAATGATTTCAATGGATTTCATTGACGGTTTGCCAAGGACCAGGAAGGGAAACGAAGGAATATGGGTAGTTGTTGACCGGTTAACCAAAAGCGCCCATTTTATTCCAGTCAAGGCAACCTGTACTACAGCTTCTTTGGCAGGGATTTTCTTGAAAGAGATTGTCAGATTGCGTGGTGTTCCTGTAGCATTGTTAGTGATCGTCATCCTATTTTCACAGCAAGTTCTGGGAGGCTTTGCAATCAGCTATGGGTACGAGTTTGAGTTTGAGTACAGCATATCATCCCTAGACCGACGGACAAACGGAAAGGCTGAACCAAATTCTAGAAGATATGCTGAGGGCATGTGTATTGGATTTTGGTGGATCTTGGGAGGACCATTTACATTTAGTGGAATTCTCGTATAATAATAGTTACCAGGCGAGTATCAAGATGGTACCCTATGAAGCTCTGTATGGAAGACCTTGAAGATCCCCATCCTGTTGGATAGAGTCAAGAGATCATCTTATTCTTGGACCAGATCTGACCCGTCAGGCATCTACAAAGGTGGAGCTTATCAAGAAGAGAATGAGAACAGCGCAGGATCGCCAGAAGAAATATGCGGACAAGAGATGAAGACAATTGGAATTTGAAATTTGAGATTTAGTCTTTGTCAAAGTTTCCCCAATTAAAGGAGCGATAAGATTTGGGAAGACGGGAAAACTTCCCCAAGGTATACTGGTCCATTCCGAGTTCTTGAGAGGATTGGTGTTGTGGCCAACAGGATTGAATTGCCAGTCCGGATAGCTGGAATTCACAGTGTTTTTCACGTATCTCGTCTGAGGAAATACGTGCACGATCCATCTCTTGTTGTGGAGCCAGCAGTGCATGAACACTTAGAGATTGAGCAGGACTTATCTGTTGTTAGGCATTCTTCCTAGATGATTGATCAAGATGAGAGGCAACTCAGAAGCAAGGTGGTAAAGCTTGTCAAGGTCCAGTGGAGCGAGGATCCCAAAGACTGTACCTGGGAGACTCTGGATAGTTTTAGGAAGGCTTATCTGGATTTGTGTCCGGATAGCTAGTGATGTTTATTAATTGGATTGTTGTTTGGATGAATTGCTTATTTGGTTGCTAATGTATGACAGATATGTATGCTTGAATTATTTGAAATAAAGTAAAATTTCGGATTACCTTTTGTTTAAATTTCAGGGACGAAATTCTTTTAAGGGGGGAGGAATGTGATATCCTGGAAATTTCAAGCAAAATTAAATGTGATAATCTCCTTTACTAATTATTTAAAATTTGGTAAAATTGTTATTTTCAGAAAATAACAATAAATATTTTGTTTTAAAATATTTATTAAATAAATTTTTAATGGAATTATTATTTACAAATTGAATTTTGTTTGTTTAAAATATATATACGTATTTATTTGAATTGATTTTAAATTGGATTTTAAATTAAATTTGGATTTGTATTTAAATTTGAAATTTGAATTTAAATTAGAAATTCAAAAGAACAATATCTTAAATATATTTTGGGTTTAAAAATGTACATATGATTTTATTTTGAATATAATTGGTTTCTATTTTATTTTCTTTAAAAGAATTTTATTTATATATATTTAGAAAAATATTTATTAATTAGTAAATAAATACAAAAGCTTTTATTTAACATTTTAAAAAATTAATTAAATTTGCATAATTACAAGTGTTTATTTATAAATCATTTTAGTGACATGTGTAGTGTAATTAAATGGGGTAATTGACATGTGTCACCATTTTATTTTCATTTTCTTTAGTTTTAAATAAACCATAAATTAGTCTATATAAACATACATCTTCCCTTTCCTATTTCTTTTTCTATTCTCAGTTATAAACTAAGAAGAACTCAAAATCTAAACTGTTAAACAATCACCTGATCAAAACTCCAAACTCCCGTAAAACAATTTTCCACAAGCCCAAAATCAATTCTCAAACCTGTAACATTAAACCGTGTAAAAAATTTCAAGCTGAAACAAGATCATCTCAGATCAGTAGGCAATTCAAGTTCAAAAGCAAGCTCCAACTGGTAATCTTTTTCAAAGTTTATTCATCTCACAACATCAAGATTTCCAGCAATTCAAAGTTTCAAGCATTTTATCAAAGTTTTCCGGTTTTTAAATCTCTGCTTCAAACTCTAATAGGTGAGTAAATATATATTTTAAAGGCTTCAGTAAAACTAAATCTGTGCATGTGATTCTTGGATTATATTGTGCTTTGCATGTGTATATATAAATGTGAATCTCTGTATATATGTATGTTTGATCTGTGCATGTTTGGTGTGCCTGTTCTCCTCTGTTTCCAAAGTACAAAGTTTAAAAAACAAATCAAAAATTCAAAACTGTTTATCTAATTGCTGTTAGGCTTTGAATCTCAAATAAGATAAGTTTGTGTAAACATCATTTAGGCTTTAAAAATATGTTTAAGTATATTAAGTTTGAAAATCTTCTGGGACTGAGTAAATACAGTAAGATTTTTATAAACCTTAAAAATCAAACAATTTAATTTGCTGATTCAAGTATACAACTTGAATCATCATAGAAAAACTTGATTTTAAAGATAAAAATCAAGAAGTTTAGTTTGGGATTAAGGTGGTATTGCGGTGATGAACAGAAAAGTGTTTTTGAGAAAATTCTAGTGACAGGGAAATCTCTAGTGGTCAGGAACTTCACTGGAGGGGGTCGGGGTGTAAGAGAGCTTGGCAAAAATGCCAGGTGGACTTATCATCACCTGTGGTGGCGGTGATCGGTTGATTTTTATTTTAAACCCTAAATTGGGTCGTGGTCAGAAAGTGGATGTTCATCTCTGGTGAATCGAGTGGATTCGGACTAGGGGCATTGGTGGCGTGGATGTCAAACAAGGCTGAGGACAGGATTACGCAACCTTTGGTGGTCGGCTTCAGGGATTCGAAGGGTTTTCAGGCGAGGTTGTTGTTCCAGGATTGCTCGAGTTAACTCGGTTTCGATATTGGGTTTGTTTGGGAGTATAGGTAGTCGGAATCAGGAGTGTTGATAATCGTCGATGTACGAGGGGTGCAGGCGGTGGTAAGGGAGGCGCTGATTGCCAGTGCATGTGCACAGTTCGGTCTGTGTGTCAGTAAGTTGGAAGAGAGGGGTGGTCTCGAAGGGAAGCTTGGGTTTGTTGGTTGTTTACTCGAGTTCATTCTCAGATAATTGTACGTGAGTGGTATGTGTTAGTTTTTAAAACTTAAACTAAAAAAAACATAAGAAGATGAGAAACTCGAGTCAGGACTCGAGCAAGGGTCCGGTTGAACCCGAAGCAGAAGTTTGTAAACAGTTTTAAATTTTTTTATAAAAAAAGTAAGTTTTAAATTTAAATTAAACTAGTTTAAACTATTTAATGATAAATATTTTTAAACTATTTTGATTAAAGAAGTTTTTATGATTGTTAACTTAAATTTGTGAAATGCTTAAGTTATTTTAAAACTTAATTTTTAAAAGAATTAAGCATCAATTAAAAGGATGTAACGTTTTAAAAACATGTGTTAATTAAAAATTAAGAAATTAAAGTAAATGATTTTATCTTGAAAAGTTAATTAAGGTTTTAATGATTAATTTAATTAATAAAGTAATTTAAGAGTAATTAATTAATTTAATTAATTAATAAGATTTATTAATTTATAAGGGTTTAGTTAATTAAATAAGGATTAATTAATTGATAATTAAAAATTGACTTATTTAAGTAATTAGAAATTAATTAATTGATAATTAGAGGCTAATTAATTAGATAATTAAAGATTAATTAATCAATGATTAAGGATTAATTAATTAAGTAATTAGAGATCAATTAATTGGTAATTATGGGATAATAAATTAAGTAATTAAGATTAATTAATTTAAAAAGATTAATTAATTAAGTAATTAAGGATTAATAACTGTTAATAAGGGTTGATTAACTGGTGATTAAGGGTTAATTAATTGGTAATTAAGTTTTATTAATTAATAATTAAGGTTTATTAATTAAGAGTTAAAGGATAATTAATCTTCGATTAAAGATTAATTAATTGATTATAAAAGTAATTAAGGAATGATTAATTAATTAAATGATTGTAATTAATTAATGATTGATTAAGCAAGATTAAGTGATTAATTCTTAAGTAATTAATTTGATTTAAATTAATTAAATTAATTAAATTAATTAAATAGGGGTTAATGATTCTTGCTTGTGGATGATTGTTTGAGTAGAATGTCGGATTGATGATATATATTGGATGATAATCTATGATATTCTGTGATGTGATATTGGTTATATCAGTGATAAATGTATGTTATTTATCTGTAATAAATGTTGTGTGAATTCAAAGTATTGAATTGAATTGTTTAACCTTAAAACAACTTGGCCTTTAAAATACGTTTGGACCTCGATGAGACCGGGATCAAATATCAAGTTTGATTATCCGAAAACCACAAGTTAAACGATAGGTCGTGAAATCTTAAGTGAAGATCGAGATGGTGTTTCAGAGTGCAAGGGTTATTATCGTTAACTCTGAGGGTGATTTCAAAATGAGTGTAACGAGATAATGCCTTCGCTTTCTTTCAATCCCGAAACGAACTTGTATGGATTGAATGTTATCAGGCCATTGCCAATGGAGGACGATGAGCATTCCAAGATGTGTTCTTTAAAAGGTAATCATAGCCTCAAGCCTCATCAACCGAGAATGGCTAAAACAGGGAAGGTGCAGCAAGGTTAAGTGGGTAGCACCTAAGTAGGACAAGATTTACTTATGTCAAGAGGTCCCTTTTTATTTCGGCTTAGTGAGCAGTTGTTGGCCACAACTGTGGGGTTGTCTTGTTCGGGATTGTCCAGTAAGGGATGGTTTCGGCCTTGTGTTGTAGAGCATTTAGGGTGGATCCTCGGTACATTGATCTAGGCCACGTACTGTGACGGACGGTACCCCAGTAGCCCTTCCATTGTATGGAATCCAATCTCTAATAAGTGCCTGTACGGTTTTGATTGTGCCCAACTATATTGGAACGTGAGATGTAAGCATTCCAGTTATTTCTATATTTTATATTGAAAACCATAGACCCTATCATAATATCACTGGATTTTCTATCAAATGTTTTGGTTAGCGTAAGGTAAAAACTTACCCACGTTTATGTGTGGGAAGTCTTATGTGATACTTTTGTTTTCAAATGATTTTAAAAGTTAAACAACTTTAACCCGTTTACTGACACCAGACCCACGTCTGACCCGGAGTTTATTCTGTTTTTCTTAAACTCTTGGGTACTCAAATTTTTATGAGTAGCCAAGTGATCAGGTTTGGCTTGGCAAATATTTTGGAAGCTTTGAGCTGGAGTCCAGACGTATCTATCTACCTATTTCCACTGTATAGTGTTTTTTGATTGTTGTATTTTGGATGTAATGGGCAGAAAGGTCTTTAGGGCTGTTTAGTGTAATGAAGTAGTATAACTGTGTGTACTCTGATGTATAAAACTATGTAATGATTATGTGATATATTATATTTTGTTCCATTTCCGCTATAAGATTCTGATGTTGTTGTTCTTTCTTTCTATCTTTTCTATTTCTACCTATTTCTTTTCTTATTGATGAGCGTCTTTTTGTGGAATGAAAGGCGGGTCTTCACGTGTATTTTAAAAGAGACTTTTATGGATAAGCTAAAAGCTTTAAAATTTTGTTTTAAGGAAATTGTTTTATAAAATTTATTATTTTTAAATGTTTTAAATTTTAAAGTCAATATTTTTCAAATTTATTTTGGTAGTAATTAGTTAAAGGTTAATTGGTATTATGTTTTAAAAAGATAATTATTAATATTTTATAAAGAAATTTTATTTTAAAGATAGTTTGGGTAAAGTTTTTTTTTTGCAGAGTAAGCGGGGGTTGAAAACTGGGCCCCTACCAGATTTATTAAAAATAAAAGAGAGTAGAACCAAAAGAAAAGGAAAAAAACAGACCAAAATTTAGTTTGGCTTAACTTTTATTTTAAAATTAGTTTTATATTTTATAAAGTAGTTTTATTGTAATTATTTTCAGAGTATATATTTTGGATAAAGTGTTTAAGTAGTTTAATTTGAAATGTTGTAAAGTATAATTTAGAATAAAGTGATTTAAATTGTTTAAAAATCTAAAGTTTTTGGACTTGGTTGTTTTCAGTGGAAATAAATAAACTGATGGAAAATTTATTCCGTGAGAGAAGGGTAGTTTGAAACTGTTTTCAAAGGGTTGAAAAGTGAAAATATATCTTGTGAAGATATTTTGAGGGTAATAAATAATTCAGGAAATTATTATGGCTTGATGATTGTTTGTGAATGTTATTTGATAGTTAAATAACCGACTATCAATATTGGCCAATGCGCTGATCGTTTCGAAGAGACCAGGATCGAAATTTATTTCCCGAAAACTACTTCGATCTGGTTTGAACGTTTTCGTGAGGAAGATAAGAGCTGGGAGTCGAAGATGGAGCAGTGAAGTGCAAGGGATAATCGCTACTAATCCTAAGGGTGATTCCAAAATGAATATAGTAGGAATAGTGTCTTCGGTTCCGTTCGAACCCGGAACGGATTTGTATGGACGAATGCTTTTAGAGCATCGTCATAAGGGCAATGAGCATTCTAAGTGATTGTGTGCTAAAAAGGTAATGCATAGCCTCGAGCCTCATCAACCGGGAATGGCTAAAACAGGGGAGGTGCACACAAGGCTAAGTGGCTAGCAACCAATTAGGGTAAGGTCACCCCTGTCTAGATGTCCCTTTTTATATTCGGATGTATGGCAGTTGCTGATCCCAACCACGGGGTGAACTTATTCGGGCTATCCAGTAAGGGGTAGTCCGGTCTTGTGTTGTAGGGGATTTAGGGTGGATCTTCAGTACGGTGATCTCGACCACGTACTGTGACGGGCGGTACCCTAGTAGCCCTGCCATTGATGGAAATCCATTTTCCCTACGTGCCTTTACGGTTTTGTTTGTATACCTATTGTAACGACCCGAAATTTTCGAAGCCGAAAATTTCAAATAGTTATGAAAAAGAAGAAAGAGGTAGAAGAAGAAGAACAGAAACACCAAACATCTCACATTCGCAGCGGATAAAATATAATAATAAATAATAACAGTTGACAAAAGAATACTACATCTGTCGATTACAATTTAATACACAGAGTTTCACATTATATACATCACTGAATATTTACAATTATCATGTCTCAGATTAACAATAATATCAATACAGCGGAAATACACTATACGATATTTCCATCCAGCTCGCCTCCTGAGCTCCAGAACGTCCTAACCTGAAATCTGTAATACTCGGTCTGACCCGAGCATTACATCAAAGTAACACCCGGGTCAGGCTGGAAACCAGCGTGAGTAAATCCAACTAACCCGGGATAACTTGTATCAAATGAACAATTTTAATATTTTCTATGGGCAACACTTATTCCACACGTCAATTTCTAAGTACCAAACTTAGAACAAATAATCCAATTCACTTAATCAATTCATTACATCCTATTGATTTCACAAATCAATTTATAAAAATTCGAAGTGGTTTCGGGTATTTCCCAATACCCGACCCCGGTTTCTTCGAAACTCATGTTATCCAATCCAAAGTTCCCAAATGAAATACATAACATTTCGTATCAGAAATATCAACTCATTCAAAGCATTCAATACCATTCAAGCATCCATAAGCACAGCTTAATCACATATAACTTAATTTAACTTATTCCAATTGAATTTCAAACCTCAATCACTTATATTCCCACTCAATAAATAATCATAATTGCTTCACAAATTAATTAACAATATCAACTACATTAATCCTTCACTAATTATATTAAACAACTTTTCATAAGTTACTTACATTGATTTAGTTTCTTAACTAATCAATCTCTATTTATATCATTAATTATATAAATTACGATTTCTCATTTACATCTCAATTTATTCTGATCTGATTTAATTACTCTTTTTATAATGGAAGCTTAAAGGAATTAAAAACAACAAATTTATTTTTAAATTCAAGTCAACTTACAATTACACTTTAACATTCAGGTTGTTAAACACTTAATATTTAAAAACTTTATTTGTTTGATTTAGAACTAGTTTTAAATCTCTACTTACAATTTAACTCTAGCTTTTGAATATCACTTATATTTTCTTCCAAATCATTCTTATTTTTTATTCTATAATTATTTCACTTTCAAAATTTCATTCTTATATTTTCTTTCGAAAATCCAATTTTTATATATTTCGATATCTCCAGATACTGAAATATTCAAGCAAACCACATCATTCAAACTTACAATTACCAATAATATCCATCACAGAATATCAATCACCCAATATATATATTATACTACCATATATAGTATAGCACATCAAAACAAACCAATCATCCAAACAATCGTTTAAATTTAACCATTTAGATCTAAATAGAAATCCGAAAGCGTGAGATTTACTCACCTTTGATTTTCGATTTGCAATCCACCTCAAAATTGCCTTGGTTTCCTCGATTTTCGACCTTGTATAAATAATTATACAATTTTATTAATATCTAAACAAATTGAACAATTAATTCCCATAGATTTTATTAATTACTTATTTAATTTAAATTTAAATCCCTTTAAATGAATTAATTAGTTAACCATTCCACTTTAACTAAATAAATATTTCAGTATTATCATTATTTCAGATTAAACAATAAACTAAAAATATTTGTAAAATATTCAAATTAATCAGTAAGTTAAGGTCTTTATATTTTATACTAAATCAAATTCAAGACACAACTGTTCCCATATACAGTAACCTCCTTGCAATTTTATTTTATTTTTATTGTTATGATTTAATAAAAAAAAGATATATCTTAGCTTGCCCCAAACTGCTCATGCTCGAGCATACACAAACTCCCCCATTGCGATGTTGCGAGCTGCCTCACCAGCCGCCTCCTCTGTCGCGATGTTCGCCGCCACTCCATAACACCCAAGGCAAAGTCGCGACCTGATGAGCCCCTACCTCTCGCTCGAGCTCATGAAACCCTAGGCCACCGCTCGAAGACAACAACCGCGACCTGATGCCTCGCTCCAAATCCTCCTCATCGAAATAAGCGGCGACTTGCTTCGAGAATCAAGCTCAACTCAATCCCATCTTCCCGCGTCGCTATTTTCAAGTTCAAGGCCGATTCGCTTTCGTTGCTATTTTTTTAAATGGAAACTGAAAATCGCAACTTAAGGCTAGGGAATATAAACGTGAGTTACAAAAAGGAGGAAAAGATTAATTTGGGGGGTTTTCGTCTGAAGCGAAAAGTTCAGCCATTCCTCCCTTTTTTTTCGTTTTCTGTTCGAAGGTAAAAGAAGAAGACGGAAAACAAATATATATATTTGAGTGAATAGCTTCCAGAGTATGCTTGTTGACTTATATTAAAAATATCTTGTATGGTAAAAAAAAATATCTTTGATTTTAAATTTTATTATACTATAAAATTTCAAAACGTCTCGTTAATCGCCATTTAAAATTTTGAACACCTTTTAAGGAATGCCGCGAGGCGATTATAATGCTTTACCCATAATCCGAACACAAAGAAACGTGTTTCGAAAGTTAATTCGATCATATTCATGAGTTATGGAAGTAAACGATCAATTTTAAATTAAATTGATTAAAATAAATCTAAGCTTTTGAGCTGCCAGGGTTAAACGACAACTCCGATTGCTACGAAATTGAAATCCGATAATAACTAACTATTACGGATCCAATGAAACTGGTTTCGTCGAATTCCGAGACAGTGCCTCGGAAGGCTAATTTTTAAATTCAATTTGAACGATATTTTTTTTTAAAATTGAACAAATTACCACTAAATTAAGTTTCAACCTTTCTATTATCTTCAGTATCATCATTATAGATTTTATAAGCCTTCAGATTATTTATAAACTGGCTTAGAATTGTTGAATATACGCTTATATGATTTTTGTTTGATGATAATAAACATATATACATTCATTTAAATGTATTTGTTAATATACTATTTTATTTTTCCAAGTTTAAATAAATATTTGCTGAATAAAATAAATAACACGGAATTTGAATTCAAATGAATATTTTCTTCAAACAAATATTTATTGCAATTTTGAATAGTACAAATTCAAGCTCTCACTATACATATGCAAGTTTGATTACAAATACATCACAGATTCATATTTACATTTAACCTCACTACACATCACTCATTCACTCAACTCGTGTTTTTATCTTTAACTTCATTCCAGTTTGAATCCAGCATCTGAGAAATCTGCAAAAATATACACTAACACAGTAAAATTGAAAAAGAAATATTTTTTGCAATATAAAATAAAACGTGAATTTTGAAAATGATATTTGCCTCAGTTATTTGGGTTGATCGTCATCATTCATATTTGAATTTGTCATACACGAACAACTTGTGACATACACAGTGTATCACTGTATATGCCACAAGGCCGTGCACACCAATATACACTTGATTGATTTACAGGGACAGGTGAGCACAGGTCAAACCCAAATGAAAAGCCGGGTTCAACTCACATGCAGTATATTCAAAATTACGACACGAGCACAAGGTCAAACCCGAGTTTTGAAACTGGATTCAACACAAGGCAACATGACATGAATGCAACGAAGACCAACATCAAAATGGACTGCAACAATCATGTATGCAGATCAGGTCCAGTGCCAACAAACAACAAGTCTCGACCAAAACAGTTGCAACATGGATATCACAAAACAAAACTCACTGGAATGAACAAGCATGCACATTAACCAACAGCTACATGAAGAAAACATGCATGCAACATGGACTGCAGACAACTCAAATGAACCAAATGCACATGTCAACAGCAACTGCATAGGAATGCAGTAACAAACAGAAGGAATGACCAGGTGGAGCATCTGTGTCAAAGCGTAGCAAATGTCAACATGAAGTGTATGCAAGTCGAAGTGAGATTACAGCAAAATGACAGTATAAACAGTGGCACATTGATACGTGGTCAACTGCAGTAAAGCATGAACTTGTGTGGACAATGAAAAACCAAAGCCATCAGGTCAGAGACAACATTCAAGCCAAATGAAGTACAGTATGCAACAACAATTCCAAATGTCCAGACCACTGTAATAAACCAACATGATGATAACACAGCAGCCCCAAAACCAAAGACGCAACAGAGACCAAGTTCAAATGCACAGTAATGCAATGCCACAACAAACATGGTTCGAAACAGCAGTATACAAGGACAAGCCCAAGTGACGATATGACAACTTTAATGAAAACAGTCGATGTGGTCAATGCTCAATGCACAGTACAAACAAATGCATCAATATTTGTAAGTGACACAGCAAACGTGAAGCATGCAAGCTCGGGCACAAAGTATTCGAACTGCAACTCAAGGAGATAGGGTCGACCAAAAATCCAAATGCACAAAAGCATGATGCAAACTGAACAACTTACAAATATGCAATCATACAGCAGTCATGTATGCAACAAGATTAAGGCCAGAATGTCCAGTTACAACTACAAGAGTGACACAGTGTACATATAAATTCGACAAGCTGCTGAACAGAGGTACAGACGACCCAACTCAACATGAACCAGAATGGTTACAGCATCAAGGTGGTCAAGGCCAAAATCATCAATGCAATGCACAGCAAGGTATAACAAAGTCAAGGGCATATGAAGACAAGTGTAAACATCACATTAAAACAACTCGAACTCAACTGGAAAGTGCTATCAGAGATGAACACAAAAAATGGTCAGAGCCGTAGTATACAGAAGTCACGAATCAACAACGTGACCATCAAGCAACGATAATATGAAATTGACAAAGTCAAATAAATCATCATCGTTCAAAAAATATCGGATGGCCGATAGCATAAAATTACATACCGAAGCAAGGGACGAACTCGATCAACGAAGCAGCCGAATTGAGCAACAAGAAATCGATCGAGCAAGGCAACTCTCGAACAATCACTAATTCGATCGAAGTAATAACGGCTCTTCGAAAGCCCTAAATTGGATCGCATGAAAGAAGCCCTGATTGAGACAGAGGAACGGCCGCCATCTTCATATGATCGAACGAAGCAAACCAAAAGAACGGGTTAAAATATAAAAGGGGGTCGGCCTTTATTTTAAGGGTTTTAAATTTGTTAAATAGGGTTATTTTGTTTTTAATTGTTTTTAATTGTATTTTCTTTTTTAAACCGTTTATTTTTCTAGTAGTGTGACTAGGGGACAAGCTACATGGCGTAACTTGAGAATTCGCAACTCGGTGGTTGAGTTGTGGCAAGGTTTTGAGCGTAGAGTTAGATTAGTCAATAGCGGGTATAGCAAGTTTACGTGTGTAAGTGAGGGACTATCTAATTTCTAGTAGAAACCTTGGGGGCAGCACGTAGGTAGGGTTTTGCCGAAGCTGGGTAAATTCTGTTTTGCTCTGTTTTTTTTCTGTTATTTATATTCTGCGATATCTGTGCTGCTGTTCTGTGATCTGAATTGAAATTAATTTATAAGCTTCCGCGATTAATTTTAATAATTTATATCATCACCCTATTCACCCCCCCTCTAGGGTGAAATCGATCTTATAAGTGGTATCAGAGCAAGCTCTGGAAGTCAACATTTGTTTTAAAAATTCAATTTTTAAAAAAAAATCAATTTTGTTTTAAAAATTTGAATTTTTAAAATGGCTTCTTTTAATAATGCTTTTGCTGAGGGTCAGTCGATAGTTAGACCACCAATGTTCAATGGTGAATATGCTTTTTGGAAAAATAGGATGAAAAATTTTCTGAAAACCATTGACGCTTGGGATATTGTTGAGACAGGTTACAGAACTCCAACTATAACTGTAGATAATCAGGAAATAGAGAAACCAAAGGAACAATGGACAGAACTAGAAAATAAATTACAGAATACTAATGCCAAAGCTATGAATTCTATTATCTGTTCATTAGATCAATTTGAATTTAATCGTGTCTCACATTGTCTAACTGCGCAGGAAATATAGCACATACTAGAAGTGACTCACGAAGGAACATCTCAAGTCAAAGAATCTCGTCTTGCCATGCTAAGCAGCGAATACGAGAACTTTTCAATGGCGAAGGAAGAAAATGTCAAAGAGATGTACGGACGACTTTCCAATATCGTATACAAATCAAAAGCTCTCGGAAAAACATACACCGAATTGGAAATAGTCCGGAAAATCCTCAGAGTCCTTCCACGAAGCTTTGAAGCGAAAGTAACTGCCACTCAAGAATCGAAAGATTTAAAACAACTCAAAGTTGAAGAACTCATCGGAAATCTCACCACTTATGAGCTAGAAATGAAATTCAAGGAAGAGCGTGAAGGAGGAAATACTCGAAAGAAATCAATAGCTCTCAAAGGAACAACTGAAAGTTATGACGATGACGATGATGATGCAGCAGCAGAATTGGAGCTATTAATGAAGAAATTCAAAAAGTGGAATTACAAATATGGAAATTCAGCTCGAATTCAAAAAGAGAAAAGCAAAATAGCCAAAGCACTAGACTACTCTGAAGAACAGAAGGTCATCTGTCACAAGTGCAACCAACCCGGACACATCAAGCCCAATTGTCCTCAAAATCAACGCGACTTTAAAAAGAAATCAAAAAGGAAAAGTTTTGCAGCCACGTGGAATACAAGTGATGAAGATAATCAAAGTTCTAGCAGTGAGAGTGAGAAAGAAGATATGTGTCTTCAAGGGAATATAACTGATAGCGACGATGACGAGGCAAGTGAGGTATCAAAACTTACTCACTCTGAATTACTTATTTATTTCCACGAAGTAAATGGCTGTTTTGAACGACTTAGGGAAAAGTACGCCAAACTTGAATCTCAAAAGGATACTTTGATAGAATGCAATGAATAACTTGATCAATTAGTTAAGAACTATCAACGTAGAATCCCTAAGTGTGATAAGTGTCCAACATTCGAAGAGGAAATTAAAAAACCAGAAATTAATATAAAATCACTTGAAAATGAAATTCTGATTTTAAAGGAGAATGAAAATACTAGGAGAGAGAATTCCATTAAAAAGTGCACACAATTGTTAAACGAAAATGAATCTCTCAAATCACAAGTCCAACAACTGTCTACTACTTTAGATAAATTTTCAAAAAGTGAAAAATCGTTGAATATGCTATTAGGAAAGCAAACTGTTAATTCGGTTAGACAAGGACTTGGATATAATTGTTCGAAAATTGTTGCAAGCAATATTAATCAAGTTAATTCTATGTGCACAATTTGTAGAAAATTTGGACACGATCACAATAATTGTTGGTATAAACCCAAACATGTGAAAACTATACCGATTTGGGTTCCAAAAGGCACAAATATAAAATCTCTCAAAGTTAAACAAATTTGGGTGCCGAAGGGAACAATTATAAATAGTTTTGGGTCTACACAAAATTATTTTTCAAAATTTTCTGCCACTAACAACCATGGACCTATAAAAACAAATAGGTCACATAAATCTTTTCTCGTGTAGGTGTGGTAGCAGGCTAAGGAACAACAATAGTGTTTTCTGGATTTTTGGCTGTTCAAGAAACACAACGGACGACGAAGAAAAGTTCCTTAGCCTAGTATAAAGGTGACAGAATCACAATGGACAGCAACGGAAAATTATCGTAAAGGTAAAACAGGTAAAGTTATATTTATTTGAACGATATATTAATTGTGATAATCTGCACCATATTCTGAATTAAATCAGCCAATAATGAAGATGATGAAAAGATGATGATGATTCTGACTTATTCAACATAGTTGGCCAAATTATATTCTTATGCCAAAACACTATAATAATCTCTAGATTCTTTGAATTACTTCATATATATCAGTTTAGATTAAAAATAGTGTTTTGTTGGATAATACAATTGGTTATAATACGGCTGACTCTATATTCACGGTTTTTTGATTATTTACATGGCTTCATTTCAAATTCAAGAGAATGTCATTTAAATTGCTGTTAAAATTGAGTTTGAAATTTTTGGTGCACACTTCATGTTTTGGTCTATAAAATTCAATTGATGATAATTTTGAGTGAAAGAGAAATTCAGATGCAGATTACACTGGTAATCTAGTTGATAGAAAAATTACTAGTTGAACGTGATTTTTGAGACATTTAGTAACTGCATCGTTTTTCAAAGAAAATATCTGCATATTCTTCATTTCAAATAATTTTTCAAATAGCGGAAAACTTTCTTTTAAAACCCTCTGGAGAAAATCATTTTTGACCATATTTTCAGATTAGTCATTTTGAAAAATTAATTTCATAATTATTTTTGAATTTGATTTTAAATGACTATTTTGACTAATCTGACTCCCAAATGATTATCGAAAAGAAAAATAGTGATTGAAAAAGTGATGAGTGTTGATATTGATCATATATTATAACTCGAGAAAGTATAATTAGAAAATTTCTTTAGAAATTTAAACAAGAGTTATAAAACTTTTTGTTGGTAAAAATTCCATGACCATCTCTATATCTATCATATTTCTAACGACCATCACTCATCAAAATTCTATATAGTTTGTCGATATGTGGTACTTTAAACAGGAATCATTCGTTTTTCATTTTTCACATTTTTTAAAAAAACAAAAATAAATAAATAAATAAATACCAAAGTATTCACTCTCATTTAAAAGTCCTCACGGTTATGCATGGGTGAATTACTTGGAATTTGTTATGTGCTTCCATGCTCATTTAAAAGTCCTCACGGTTATGCATGTATGGAACGCATATCAAAAGTTGATTTTTTTTAAAATAAACAAGTTGATTCTAATCCCATTTAAAAGTCCTCACGGTTATGCGTGGTTAGAAGATACTTGAATTCATTTTTTAAAATAAAATTGGAATACTACTAATCTCATCTAAAAGTCCTAACGGTTATGCATGGTTAGTAGATATTCAAATTCCTGATATAAATATGCCACAAATAGACACAACTGTATGGTTTTATATGATGACATCATTTCCATCATTCTAAAAGTGGAATATGCGCCTAACAAAATATTTATGATTTTTGTTTGATTTTTTATTGAAATTTAATATTTATATTCAATTGAGTTTTAATGTTGGATTAATATCGATCACTTTATCTCTATTTTCTCTAACACTATTATTCTTTTGCTGATAACAAAAGGGGGAGAGAAAAGTTAAGATTTTGTCAAATAAAATCAAGCAAAGGTCAAATATTTTCCATTTGCATCTAGGCTCATTTGCATATTATTTAATTTTATGCATATATGCAGGGGGAGTATTGTGTAGAGAGGAAGCATTTAAATAGGGGGAGCAAATTAGAGCATATCAATGATCAAATACATTTAACATATTCAAAATCTTAAATATATGTTTGTTATCATCAAAAGGGGGAGATTGTTGAATATACGCTTATATGATTTTTGTTTGATGATAATAAACATATATACATTCATTTAAATGTATTTGTTAATATACTATTTTATTTTTCACAGTTTAAATAAATATTTGCTGAATAAAATAAATAACACGGAATTTGAATTCAAATGAATATTTTATTCAAACAAATATTTATTACAATTTTGAATAGTACAAATTCAAGCTCTCACTATACATATGCAAGTTTGATTACAAATACATCACAGATTCATATTTACATTTAACCTCACTACACATCACTCATTCACTCAACTCGTTTTTTATCTTAACTTCATTCCGGTTTGAATCCAGCATCTGAGCAATCTGCAAAAATATACACTAACACAGTAAAATTGAAAAAGAAATATTTTTGCAATATAAAATAAAGCGTGAATTTTGAAAATGATATTTGCCTCAGTTATTTGGGTTGTTCATCATCATACATATTTGAATTTGTCATACACGAACAACTTGTGACATACACAGTGTATCACTGTATATGCCACAAGGCCGTGCACACCAATATACACTTGATTGATTTACAGGGACAGGTGAGCACAGGTCAAACCCAAATGAAAAGCCGGGTTCAACTCACGTGCAGTATATTCAAAATTACGACACGAGCACAAGGTCAAACCCGAGTTTTGAAACTGGATTCAACACAAGATGACATGACATGAATGCAACGAAGACCAACATCAAAATGGACTGCAACAATCATGTATGCAGATCAGGTCCAGTGCCAACAAACAACAAGTCTCGACCAAAACAGTTGCAACATGGATATCACAAAACAAAACTCACTGGAATGAACAAGCATGCACATTAACCAACAGCTACATGAAGAAAACATGCATGAAACATGGACTGCAGACAACTCAAATGAACCAAATGCACATGTCAACAACAACTGCATAGGAATGCAGTAACAAACAGAAGGAATGACCAAGTGGAGCATCTGTGTCAAAGCGTAGCAAATGTCAACATGAAGTGTATGCAACTCGAAGTGAGATTACAGCAAAATGACAGTATAAACAGTGGCACATTGATACATGATCAGCTGCAGTAAAGCATGAACGTGTGTGGACAATGAAAACCAAAGCCATCAGGTCAGAGACAACATTCAAGCCAAATGAAGTACAGTATGCAACAACAATTCCAAATGTCCAGACCACTGTAATAAACCAACATGATGATAACACAGCAGCCCCAAAACCAAAGACGCAACATAGACCAAGTTCAAATGCACAGTAATGCAATGCCACAACAAACATGGTTCGAAACAGCAGTATACAAGGACAAGCCCAAGTGACGATATGACAACTTTAATGAAAACAGTCGATGTGGTCAATGCTCAATGCACAGTGCAAACAAATGCATCAATATTTGTAAGTGACACAGCAAACGTGAAGCATGCAAGCTCGGGCACAAAGTAGTGGAACTGCAACTCAAGGAGATAGGGTCGACCAAAAATCCAAATGCACAAAAGCATGATGCAAACTGAACAACTTACAAATATGCAATCATACAGCAGTCATGTATGCAACAGGATTAAGGCCAGAATGTCCAGTTACAACTACAAGAGTGACACAGTGTACATATAAATTCGACAAGCTGCTGAACAGAGGTACAGACGACCCAACTCAACATGAACCAGAATGGTTACAGCATCAAGGTGGTCAAGGCCAAAATCATCAATGCAATGCACAGCAAGGTATAACAAAGTCAAGGGCATATGAAGACAAGTGTAAACATCACATTAAAACAACTCGAACTCAACTGGAAAGTGCTATCAGAGATGAACACAAAAAATGGTCAGAGCCGTAGTATACAGAAGTCACGAATCAACAACGTGACCATCAAGCAACGATAATACGAAATTGACAAAGTCAAATAAATCATCATCGTTCAAAAAATATCAGACGGCCGATAGCATAAAATTACATACCGAAGCAAGGGACGAACTCGATCAACGAAGCAGCCGAATTGAGCAACAAGAAATCGATCGAGCAAGGCAACTCTCGAACAATCACTAATTCGATCGAAGTAATAACGGCTCTTCGAAAGCCCTAAATTGGATCGCATGAAAGAAGCCCTAATTGAGACAGAGGAACGGCCGCCATCTTCATATGATCGAATGAAGCAAACAAAAAGAACGGGTTAAAATATAAAAGGGGGCCGGCCTTTATTTTAAGGGTTTTAAATTTGTTAAATAGGGTTATTTTGTTTTTAATTGTTTTTAATTGTATTTTCTTTTTTAAACCGTTTATTTTTCTAGTCGTGTGACTAGGGGACAAGCTACGTGGCGTAGCTTGAGAATTCGCAACTCGGTGGTTGAGTTGTGGCAGGGTTTTGAGCGTAGAGTTAGATTAGTCAATAGCGGGTATAGCGAGTTTACGTGTGTAAGCGAGGGACTATCTAATTTCTAGTAGAAACCTTGGGGGTAGCACGTAGGCAGGGTTTTTCCGAAGCTGGGTAAATTCTGTGTTGCTCTGTTTTTTTTCTGTTATTTATATTCTGCGATATCTGTGTTGCTATTCTGTGATCTGAATTGAAATTAATTTATAAGCTTCCGCGATTAATTTTAATAATTTATACCATCACCCTATTCACCCCCCCTCTAGGGTGAAATCGATCCTACAAGAATCTCATATTCAACAATTACCCAATTTCAATTATTAAATTCAATATTTAAACTATATAATTCAATGATTTAATTATCAAGTAAATATTGATATCTTGAATTCAAGTTAAAATTAACTTTTAAATATTTAAAATCGATTAATTATTCCAATTTAACTTGTTAAAATTTCCGGGTCGTCACATTCCTCGCCCCTTAAAAGAATTTCGTCCCCGAAATTACTAGTTAGGAACAATGGACCAATACGCGTTTACCTTTCCTCCAAAACCCACAATTCAACATCCTACCAACTATCTCTTATTAAAGACTCACTATCACCTCAACCAACTTCCCAAACCTATATAGTTTCCAAACAATATCACTTTTCTCAAACATTTAAATTTCAATTTAAAACCAAATTTTGAATTATCAAAATTTTCTCAAAAATTTTCTAACTCTCTAAATTCCCGAAAATTTTTGTTAGCGTCTCCTTTGCGCGGCTAGCTCGGTACTACTACAAAAGGCCTCTACGGGGACCCAAATTCCAAAAGAAAACAAAGCCAAGTGGCTACATCAAAAACCCAATCCAATTCATACAGAAATTAAAATACACACCTTTTTGTCGGGCAATACAAATTTATCTTTTGGAATCAAATCCAATCCCTCTTTCCTCTAATACCTGCATATCTTGTTTAGCAACAATATTCAATCGTAACTTAACAAATCATTTTACACATTCTCTTATATAGATTTTCGTACTTACATCTATTCAAATTCGTTTTTCCCGTTTTAATATGTACTCAATTTTATTTCCAATTTTGAATATTACATTTTATTTATTTTCCATTTACAACTGAGTCTTATCAGTCCATTTACTAATCTATTTCAGTTTCATATTTAAAATCGTTTAATTGCTTAACAAAATTTTCTCAAAAATTTTCAAAAATTTTCTAACTCCCAAAATTTTTGGAAAATTTTGGCAAAGTCTCCTTTGTACGGAGGAGCTTTTGCAATTTGACAAGAGATATAAATATGTATACATCGACCCACCCGGTCGGAAAAAAGCAAAAACAGTTCATATTTCCTATTTGTATTGCGTAGGCGTACCTTATTTAGCATTTTAAGCAAGCAGCTTATTAATTTTAGCAATTAGTGCAATCCAAATCCAGCCAAATGGCCTTCAGTTACCTGTACTTACTCAATTTAAACATATAAGTATCATATATATGAAGTTTATAATATTTCTCTTACATAAACAACTATAACACTCCAATTCTAAAAGATATACATTCAAAATAACTTCCACAAGCAATTTATATGTTTTCAAAACTAATTCCATTGCTTTCAACCAATTCATAAGCCATTTCATTCAATTTTTAATGGTTTGCAACTCAATTTTTTACATTTAATTGATTTTTAAGCCAAACAAGCTCATATTCACTTCAAATGGTTCAGAACCAATTTTATTTAATCTCTATTGACTCATAGAATTTTAATTATTTTGGTTTACGCCAAACAACAATTATTGTTATGCAATCTCGACGATATTCGGTTAATAAAGTATCCATTTTAGTTTATAACTATTTCAAATTAATTTCAACTCATTCTACATTTAATTCCATTTCTTTTCTAAATTATTTACGAACCATTCATTGCATTTCATTTCATTTCCGCAATTGTTCCGTTCAAAATAATTTATTAAACTTGGCACAACCGATACTTATAAATTAATGACCATTTCCCAAATTAATTCAATCCAAGTTTTTATTGAATGGGCTTTCACCCTTATTCGAAGCCCAACTTCCATAAATTTAAGCTTAAGTGAATTTACTTTAGTTTATTCCAACATCAAACTTAAGTTTGCTTCTATTTGATTCTCATTTAGTCCATTTCCATTAAATTCAGTTAACCCATCCATTTTAACTTTAAATTCATCTTCAATTTATCAAAATACTATTCAAGCTCATACTTAACTCATTTATACTTCAAATTAATAAGTTATCGAACTTAAGTTCAGCCTGATAATCCAATTCCGGTCACAACTTTGATTTTTTTTTCCAATCAGACTTCATCCATTTATCATTTAACTCAATTAACCTGTTTTAAATTTTAATTTGCTTACTTAATTCGTTATCGGAATTATTTCATTAATACAAGGCCACTCTCAATTTATTTCTATTCACTTGGGTTTTGTTTTGCAACTCAAAACATTGCTATTATAATCACTTTTCTTATATCCAATTTGCTTGCAAATTTCATTAAACATTATTCAAATCACCCTTGAATTTTATTTGTAATTCAAACCGTCACATTTACAATCCAACTCTATTTTATTTTTATTTTACAACATCTCTTCTTATTCAATTCATTATATTTTAATTTGGTTGTATTTCTATTTCTACTTAATTTAATTCCAATTCAAGACTTCAGTTTGGTTGTATTATATTACTTCTTAATTTTAATTTCAATAAATTTAACAACCAATCGCTTTAATATTTATTAGAAGGAAATATGTCTTTATATATCAAAATATATTTTATATAAAATCATTTAAAATCTTTATATAAGAAAATAACAAGTACGCGCCCATATATATACACTCAACTCATTCTAGAGTACTTTGGACTCTATTTAATGAGTAATCCCCTCTAGAGCCAAGGTTCCCGATTAACCTTTCAGCTCTGATACCAAATGTAACGACCCGAAATTTTCGAAGCCGAAAATTTTAGATAGTTATGAAAACGAAGAAAGAGGTAGAAGAAGAAGAACAGAAACACCAAACATCTCACATTCGCAGCGGATAAAATATAATAATAAATAATAACAGTTGATAAAAGAATACTATATCTGTCGATTACAATTTAATACATCAGAGTTTCACATTATATACATCACTGAATATTTACAATTATCATGTCTTAGATTAACAATAATATCAATACAGTGGAAATACACTATACAATATTTCCATCCAGCTCGCCTCCTGAGCTCCAGAACGTCCTAACCGGAAATCTGTAATACTCGGTCTGACCCGAGCATTACATCAAAGTAACACCCGGGTCAGGCTGGAAACCAGCGTGAGTAAATCCAACTAACATGGAATACCAAAACAAATAACTTATATAAACCCGGGATAACTTGTATCAATTGAACAATTTTAATATTTTCTATGGGCAACACTTATTCCACAGGTCAATTTCTAAGTACCAAACTTAGAATAAATAATCCAATTCACTTAATCAATTCATTCCATCCTATTGATTTCACAGATCAATTTATAAAAATTCGAAGTGGTTTCGGGTATTTCCCAATACCCGACCCCGGTTTCTTCGAAACTCATGTTATCCAATCCAAAGTTCCCAAATGAAATACATAACATTTCGTATCAGAAATATCAACTCATTCAATACCATTCAAACATCCATAAGCACAGCTTAATCACATATAACTCAATTTAACTTATTCCAATTGAATTTCAAACCTCAATCACTTATATTCCCACTCAATAAATATTCATAATTGCTTCATAAATTAATTAACAATATCAACTACATTAATCCTTCACTACTTATATTAAACAACTTTTCATAAGTTACATTGATTTAGTTTCTTAACTAATCAATCTCCATTTATATCATTAATTATATAAATTACGATTTCTCATTTACATCTCAATTTATTCTGATCTGATTTAATTACTCTTTTTATAATGGAAGCTTAAAGGAATTAAAAACAAAAAATTTATTTTTAAGTTCAAGTCAACTTACAGTTACACTTTAACATTCAGGTTGTTAAACACTTAATATTTAAAAATTTTATTTCTTTGATTTAGAACTAGTTTTAAATCTCTACTTACAATTTAACTCTAGCTTTTAAATATCACTTATATTTTCTTCCAAATCATTCTTATTTTTTATTCTATAATTATTTCACTTTCAAAATTTCACCCTTATATTTTCTTTCGAAAATCCAATTTTTATATATTTCGATATCTCCGGATGCTGAAATATTCAAGCAAACCACATCATTCAAACTTACAATTACCAATAATATCCATCACAGAATATCAATCACCCAATATATATATTATACTACCATATATAGTATAGCACATCAAAACAAACCAATCATCCAAACAATCATTTAAATTTAACCATTTAGATCTAAATAGAAATCCGAAAGCGTGAGTGTAACAACCCGCATATTTATCGATTTTATATTTAAATATTTTATTTAAATATTTTATCGTTCGTCAGATTTTGGTCCGAAAAGCTACTTTTTGCAAACAGTCGAATTGGGACTCGAGACCACCCCCATTGAGTTCAAAATGACGTTTGCGACCTTTTTGAGTATAAGTTTCGATATGTTTGGAGAAAGTTGATTTTTGCCACTTTTTCACTTAGGGCTTTGGTTTGGGCTGAACCCAATAACCACTTACTAACTCAGTCCTGACCCCCTCTCCTGTTCAATTCACTCCTCATTTCCTAACTCTCTCAAGTTCAAGAGAATAATGGGGGAAAAGATTAGAAATTAGAATTCCTAAGCCCTAGTTTCCATTAGCAAATCCATCTTCTAGCTCCAAACTCAAGAGAACCCATTGGTAAGCTTTCTCTTCATCTTCTCCAACTCATTCTCTCTTTGATTTCAGAAATTTCCTAAACCTAATTTAGGAAATGTTTCTCTTTTAAGCTTAGATTGAAGCTTCTTGAGTTGTTATTGAAGAGGAATTGATCTTAGCTTGTCTTAAAGCTTCTACTTCAATTGTTTAGGTTCAAAGGTGAGATTTTTAATCTCACATCTAAGTCTATGAATTATCTTCGATTGTTAGGTATGAATTCCTAACACTTATTCGTGTGCATTTGCTTTTGGTTTGGATTGATTTGGTGAATATTCCAATTTTTAGTGTTTTGGGTTCAATTCTTTAAAAATCATAGCTTTGATGTTTTGATCATGTTTTGGTGATGAACCGAAGAGCTTCTATGGCCGGGTAGTCGATTGGCGTAAACCCTTAGTGCCGACGCCCAACCGATAGTAATATGGAAGAGTTTGGCATTCATTAGATGGGCTTGGGGAGTGCTGGCTACAGGTTCGGCCGATCGAACTCAGGGTCCGGTCGACCGACCTGCTACCCCGAGCACTTCCCAGCCTCTGTTTGGAAGTGCAGGTTACAGGTTCGGCCGACCGAGCTCAGGGTCCGGTCGACCGACCTGCTACCCAGGCACTTCCTGCCTCTGGTTCGGTCAACCGACTCAGGGAGTCCGGTTGACCGACCTGCTCCTATTTGCAAGTTTTGCCTATTTGCTTGAGAATTCCAACTTCAATCGATTCGTGTTGATTCCCTTTTGTTATTATCACTTATTATCGACTTTGATGACATTTTCTTCGTGATTTATGGGAATATCCATTTTGATGGATTCGGTATCGATTTCTTTGGATTTATTCACGTCTTTGAATGTGAATTTTTATGAATTGATTGTTTCTACAATCACTTCTATGATTTTTCCCTTAAAAATATAAAGGTTTTCTATACTAGTAGTAAATATTAAAACTCTTTCTTCAAATGATTTCAACACTATTTTATTACAAAGCTCGTTTTCTCAAACCGATTTCCAATCTATTAGTATATACAAACCTTTACCTCACTCGTATGAGAAATCTAATTAAACAGCTTAGTAAAACAAGTGGTATGAAATGCTTGCGTTTACTTCTTTGGTTAATTCTTGGACTTATTCAATTGAATCCCTTGTGACAATTTTCTAGTGGAGATCTACAGTTTGTTCGTAAATATTTAAGTTAAGCAAGTGGTTATGGGACATGAAGCTAAACTCATATATTTACTAGCTTAGTGTAATTGACACTTGTCTCGGTGATCATGACGATCATTTTATGGTTTAGACTAGCAATGTGCGATGTCTCTTTGTCTATGTGGAGGACTGTTTCTCATTTTATTGAGCTTCGTCTCATTTCTTTCATGGGTCGTACCTATCTAGGTGCGTCGATGTTTGTTTACACATGGGTCGTACCTTTCTAGGTGCGTCGATGTTTATTTATGCATGGGGTGTACCTTTCTAGGTGCATCGATGTTTATTTACTTCGTGGAGCAATCGGCTCAATAAGTCGGGACATGGGGCGTATCTTTCTAGGTGCGTCGATGTTCGTCTATGCATGGGGCGTATCTTTCTAGGTGCGTCGATGTTCGACTTTGCATGGGGTGTATCTTTCTAGGTGCATCAATGTTAGACATTACATGGGGTGTATCTTTCTAGGTGCATCAATGTTAGACATTACATGGGGTGTATCTTTCTAGGTGCATCGATGTTTATTTATGCATGGGATGTAACTTTCTAGGTGCGTCAATGTTCGACTGTGCATGGGGCGTGTCTTTCTAGGTGCGTCGATGTCCAGATTATGGGATTGGCCATCCTTCTCTTGTGATTTCTGAGTTTCGTGTGTTGAATTCTGGAATTTATGTTTCACCAACTTTTACGATTGGCATTGATATATATGTCATTTATTGTGGCTTGGTGAATGAAATTAGGAGTATGACATTCCTTTTTTTATCTTTGAGAAGATCTTTGCGATTGATTAATCTCTTATTGATTTTTCAATTATTTATTTATCACAGCTTGGCATTGTGATTATTATACGTTTAGTCATATCTCTTATTCTATATCATTTCTTCTGATATTTATAGTTAGACTGATCTGTTTATTATTTTCTTCTTAAATAATACTCGGGTCAGACCGAGGTGTTACAGATGCTTCTGCTTGACTTCTCTTCTGGGGTTGTCATATGATCTTTTGGCTAACTACTTAGTTTAGTAGTTTTTGTTGTATGCATTTGAGAAATAGACTCCTTGATGTATACATATTCTTTTGTCTAGCACTTGTATCTATTCTTTTATGATATTGTGGATCTTGTTTGACCACTACTCTGATGTACACTTTCATGTGTTATATTCATATCTATTTCCGCCTTTGTGATATGAATTATGTGTGACTGATTTGTGTTATGTTTATTTCTATATTTGTTTCCGAAGACCTTTATAGCCACTGTGTAGTAGCTTTGAGTTTGTGTCGGTATGTCAGATTTCCTCTTGAGATGAAAAGTTATATTTTTATCCGGCATATTGGTACTCGCACAAAGCAATTATACAGATGGTCGCTCCTCAACAGCCTCATTCTCCGTGCTAGTCGACAGCATTACTCCGTAGTGTTCTTGGCTAGCGTGGGTATAGAGGTGGGGCGTCACAGCTTGGTATCAAAGCCAAACTTCGGAACAATATGGAATATTATAACAAGGATCATCGTCCTAAGTCCATCTTAGGAGTCGTTCTTTAGGATTTAATTCGAGTCTTCGTACCGATTCATCCTATTTTCTTTATGATTCCTTGTTTTATCAATCAAGTTTGATTGAAATTTATTTTGAGAACAACTTTTTCCTCTTCTTTCTTTCTTTCTTAAAGAAGAGAAATGGTTAGTTCTAGCAGTCCTAGCGCTGGTCAATCCAGTAGCCCTTCTCTGGATGGCGCATTCATGTTTGCCCAACAACTTTTGGATCTTGTAAAGAATCAAGAGTTTATCTGTGCTTTGAGTAAGCACCCCAAAATGGTTCTACCTTTGAAACTTGAAGTTTCTTTCAATCAGCTCATGGATGTTACTCTTCTTCATGGAGAGGTTAGTAAAGGAAGTGTTTGTGATATTGGGACTTCCAAGAAGAGGCATATTAAGTTCAAGAGCCTTAATCCCAATAAGAGAGTGAAGCAAACTACTTTTGTAGAAAAGTCTCCAACCCCTAATCGTGGAGGATGCTACAATTGTAATTCTAAGGAACACTATGTGAATATGTGTCCAAAACCTCATTCTTGTAGCTATTGCAAGAAACCGGGTCATCTTTTATCTGCGTGACCCAAACTTTTGAACAAGGACATGAGAAAGCTAAATATTGTGCAAGCCCCTAGAAACTCTTCTCTCGGTCAAGGTATTTTTCACTCAATCCTTGATGGCATTGTTTTATTTCGTGACCTTCTTATTTGAGTTCTTTTTTATATGGGTTTCATCTCATTATTTTTATATCAAAAGAACTTGTGATTCTTCTTCTTTAAACATTTCTGGGCTTGATGACTTGTTTGAGGATTGTGAATCCGGATGGTAGATCCCCAACACTCAATTTGCTTTCTATTGATGCCGAAACTATTTTATGTGATTTTTCTTCCCGAGCCGATTTTTACCTAGGCTTCGGAATAGATTTATGTAAGGATTGGCTCAATCGTTGTGAAGCCCATATCCTATTTTCCGTGTGGACTATTCATCTTCGACATTTTCTATCTGTTAAGCAGATTTCTATTTTTTCTTGAGATTCCGATTTCAAATTTTTGAAGGCATCATTTTATTCTTTAAGCCTTCATGATAAGGAAAGTGTTGTTTCTCTTATCTAAATAGTTTGTGAAACTTTTCGGTATTTTTGAGTTTGTCTTAGGATTATCACCTAAGAAATCTTTTGTGCGGTGTTAAGGTCTTTTCAGCTCGACCTTGCCACCGGTTTTCATTTGCTACGAGTTGCGGAAATTAGCATTCCACTTACCGCATTCCGCACTCGTTATGATTCTTATGAATGACTTATTATGTCATTCGGTTTAACCAGCTTATTTCATCCATTTTATAAATTGAATATTCTATGAATATTTCGATGAGACCATTCTTTTATTTATTGATTTTGGATGAAAATAGTAATTTAAAATTTTGTAAATCTTTTCCATAAGATTTATTTATAAATAAAATTGGATTTTGTTCTTGAAACGAACGAATAATATTCTTAAAAGTTTTTAAGAAACATGTTTATTATCTAGAAGACGATTTTGTGATTTTATTGCCCGTTGAGTGCTTTAAGAATTTTGGTCGATGCGCTTGATCAACGTTATCGATAGGAATTTCCTAAACGCTTTGATGAGACAATCAAACACAGTAAAATTCACTTCAAATAAGTAAAATTTTCTAAAAAGATGATTACATAAGTTAATTATAGTTTTTAAAGTTTTAGTTTTTGGGAAGGAAGATTATTTGAAAGAATTCTTTTCCGATACTCTTATTCTTGTGATTCCTGAAGGGGAACCAAGACTTTTCTATTTGTACCGATACTAGTCGTATTGGTTGGGATGCCATTCTCTTGCAGAGGAGAATGTGCTATCTCTTATGCTTCTAAATCATTATAGCCTATTGAGACTAGATATGCCACCCATGATCTAGTGCTCGCAGCTATTGTTTTTACTTTTGGAATTTGGCATCATCATATTTGGATGAGAAATTTGTTCTCTACCTCGATCATAAATCTTTGGAATATTTATTTTCCCATAAGGAACTTCATGTTGACTCGAGTTCCTAGCATCTTATGATCTTGATATTCTTTTATTCCCGAAAGGGAAATCGTGTTGCCAACGCGCTTTGTCGTAGGCAACAAGTTGTTGATTCTTTGATGTTGTCGGAATGGAATTATCTTTTTATTAAGTTCATCGGGCGCTTTGATGTACTTCATTTTATTGAGTTTCATCTTATTTCTTTTATGGACTTGCGTCTGATGTTCTTTTATGGTGTTCGGTTCATCGGATGTACTGTTATTGTATCTGGAACAATGGATGTACCATTATTATACTACATCGTTGTTTCGGTTTATCGGTTCATCGGACGTATCGTTTTTGTACTACGTCGGTGTTCCGAAATTATTCGGGCTTTGGTTCATTGGGTGTACCGTTTTTGTATTACGCTGATATTCCAAATTATTTGAGTTTCTAGTTTCTTGGACGTACCGTTTCTGTACTACGCCGTTGCACTGGCTCAATTTTCTGCTATTCTTGACGTTCTCCACGTCTTTTATCTACGGAAATGCCTTAGGGATTCCGGTTTTTATTCTTGTGCCCGGTGATATTGTGGAAATTGAAGTTTCACCAGATTTGATTTATGAGCAACATTCCATTCGCATCATTGCTTCGGAGGTTGAGCGCCTTCGGAATAAAGATATTCTTCTTGTGAGAGTTTAATGGTTCTCAAATCTTAGGGGTTACTCCTGAGAATCTTGAGATTTCATCGAGCGATCCCGTTCGTGCTAACTCTTTCATGCTCTTTATGGTGAACTTCTTGATTCAAATTTTCTTTTGTGTAGATATGCTTCCATGGTTGTTACTTCTTATTTTCCTCTTAAGTATTGCGAGGACGCAATTTCTTTAAAGAGGGGAGTCTGTAACAACCCGCATATTTATCGATTTTATATTTAAATATTTTATTTAAATATTTTATCGTTCGTCAGATTTTGGTCCGAAAAGCTACTTTTTTCAAATAGTCGAATTGGGACTCGAGACCACCCCCATTGAGTTCAAAATGACGTTTGCGACCTTTTTGAGTATAAGCTTCGATATGTTTGGAGAAAGTTGATTTTTGCCACTTTTTCACTTAGGGCTTTGGTTTGGGCTGAACCCATTAACCACTTACTAACTCAGTCCCAACCCCCTCTCATCTTCAATTCACTCCTCATTTCCTAACTCTCTCAAGTTCAAGAGAATAATGGGGGAAAAGATTGGAAATTAGAATTCCTAAGCCCTAGTTTCCATTAGCAAATCCATCTTCTAGCTCCAAACTCAAGAGAACCCATTGGTAAGCTTTCTCTTTATCTTCTCCAACTCATTCTCTCTTTGATTTCAGAAATTTCCTAAACCTAATTTAGGAAATGTTTCTCTTTTAAGCTTAGATTGAAGCTTCTTGAATTGTTATTGAAGAGGAATTGATCTTAGCTTGTCTTAAAGCTTCTACTTCAATTGTTTAGGTTCAAAGGTGAGATTTTTAATCTCACATCTAAGTCTACGAATTATCTTCGATTGTTAGCTATGAATTCCTAACACTTATTCGTGTGCATTTGCTTTTGGTTTGGATTGATTTGGTGAATATTCCAATTTTTAGTGTTTTGGGTTCAATTCTTTAAAAATCATAGCTTTGATGTTTTGATCATGTTTTGGTGATGAACCAAAGAGCTTCTATGTCCGGGTAGTCGATTGGCGTAAACCCTTAGTGTCGATGCTCAACCGATAGCAATATGGAAGAGTTTGGCATTCATTAGATGGGCTCGGGGAGTGCTGGCTACAGGTTCGGCCGACCGAACTCAGGGTCCGGTCGACCGACCTGCTACCCCGAGCACTTCCCAGCCTCTGTTTGGAAGTGCAGGTTACAGGTTCGGCCGACCGAGCTCAGGGTCCGGTCGACCGACCTGCTACCCAGGCACTTCCTGCCTCTGGTTCGGTCAACCGACTCAGGGAGTCCGGTTGACCGACCTGCTCCTATTTGCAAGTTTTGCCTATTTGCTTGAGAATTCCAACTTCAATCGATTCGTGTTGATTCCCTTTTGTTATTATCACTTATTATCGACTTTGATGACATTTTCTTCGTGATTTATGGGAATATCTCGACTTTGATGACATTTTCTTCGTGATTTATGGGAATATCCATTTTGATGGATTCGGTATCGATTTCTTTGGATTTTATTCACGTCTTTGAATGTGAATATTTATGAATTGATTGTTTCTACAATCACTTCTATGATTTGTCACTTAAAAATATAAAGGTTTTCTATACTAGTAGTAAATATCAAAACTCTTTCTTCAAATGATTTCAACACTATTTTATTACAAAGCTCGTTTTCTCAAACCGATTTCCAATCTATTAGTATATACAAACCTTTACCTCACTCGTATGAGAAATCTAATTAAACGGCTTAGTAAAACAAGTGGTATGAAACGCTTGCGTTTACTTCTTTGGTTAATTCTTGGACTTATTCGATTGAATCCCTTGTGACAATTTTCTAGTGGAGATCTACAGTTTGTTCGTAAATATTTAAGTTAAGCAAGTGGTTATGGGACATGAAGCTAAACTCATATATTTACTAGCTTAGTGTAATTGACACTTGTCTCGGTGATCATGACGATCATTTTATGGTTTAGACTAGAAATGTGCGATGTCTCTTTGTCTATGTGGAGGACTGTTTCTCATTTTATTGAGCTTCGTCTCATTTCTTTCATGGGTCGTACCTATCTAGGTGCGTCGATGTTTGTTTACACATGGGTCGTACCTTTCTAGGTGCATCGATGTTTATTTATGCATGGGGTGTACCTTTCTAGGTGCATCGATGTTTATTTACTTCGTGGAGCAATCGGCTCAATAAGTCGGGACATGGGGCATATCTTTCTAGGTGCGTCGATGTTCATCTATGCATGGGGCGTATCTTTCTAGGTGCGTCGATGTTCGACTTTGTATGGGGTGTATCTTTCTAGGTGCATCAATGTTAGACATTACATGGGGTGTATCATTCTAGGTGCATCGATATTTATTTATGCATGGGATGTACCTTTCTAGGTGCATCGATGTTTATTTGTGCATGGGGCGTATCTTTCTAGGTGCGTCGATGCTAGAGCATGGGGCGTATCTTTCTAGGTGCGTCGATGTTCGACTGTGCATGGGGCGTGTCTTTCTAGGTGCGTCGATGTCCAGATTATGGGAATGGCCATCCTTTTCTTGTGATTTCTGGGTTTCGTGTGTTGAATTCTGGAATTTATGTTTCACCAACTTTTACGATTGGCATTGATATATATGTCATTTATTGTGGCTTGGTGAATGAAATTAGGAGTATGACATTCGTTTTTTTATCTTTGAGAAGATCTTTGCGATATTGATTAATCTCTTATTGATTTTTCAATTATTTATTTATCACAGCTTGGCATTGTGATTATTATACGTTTAGTCATATCTCTTATTCTATATCATTTCTTCTGATATTTATAGCTAGACTGATTCGTTTATTATTTTCTTCTTAAATAATACTCGGGTCAGACCGAGGTGTTACAAGTGCTTCTGCTTGACTTCTCTTTTGAGGTTGTCATATGATCTTTTGGCTAACTACTTAGTTTAGTAGTTTTTGTTGTATGCATTTGAGAAATAGACTCCTTGATGTATACATTTTTTTGTCTAGCACTTGTATCTTTTATTTTGTGATATTGTGGATCTTGTTTGACCACTACTCTGATGTACACTTTCATGTGTTATATTCATATCTATTTCCGCCTTTGTGATATGAATTATGTGTGACTGATTTGTGTTATGTTTATTTCTATATTTGTTTCCGAAGACCTTTATAGCCACTGTGTAGTAGCTTTGAGTTTGTGTCGGTATGTCGGATTTCCTCTTAAGATGAAAAGTTATATTTTTATCCAGCATATTGGTACTTGCACAAAGCAATTATACAGATGGTCGCTCCTCAACAGCCTTATTCTCCGTGTTAGTCGACAGCATTACTCCGTAGTGTTCTTGGCTAGCGTGGGTATAGAGGTGGGGCGTCACAGTGAGATTTACTCACCTTTGATTTTCGATTTGCAATCCACCTCAAAATTGCCTTGGTTTCCTCGATTTTCGACCTTGTATAAATAATTATACAATTTTATTAATATCTAAACAAATTGAACAATTAATTCCCATAGATTTTATTAATTACTTATTTAATTTAAATTTAAATCCCTTTAAATGAATTTATTAGTTAACCATTCCACTTTAACTAAATAAATATTTCATTATTATCATTATTTCAAATTAAACAATAAACTAAAAATATTTGTAAAAATATTCAAATTAATCAGTAAGTTAAGGTCTTTATATTTTATACTAAATCAAATTCAAGGCACAACTGTTCCCATATACAGTAACCTCCTTGCAATTTTATTTTATTTTTATTGTTGTGATTTAATAAAAAAAAGATATACCTTAGCTTGCCCCAAACTGCTCATGCTCGAGCATACACAAACTCCCCTATCGCGATGTCGCAAGCTACCTCACCGGCCGCCTCCTCTGTCGCGATCCACATGAGAGCTTCCTTCCTTCGTTCGTCGCCACTCCACAACACCCAAGGCAAAGTCGCGACCTGATGATCCCCTACCTCTCGCTCGAGCTCATGAAACCCTAGGCCACCGCTCGAAGACAACAACCGCGACCTGATGCCTCGCTCCAAATCCTCCTCATCGAAATAAGCGGCGACTTGCTTCGAGAATCAAGCTCAACTCAATCCCATCTTCCCGCGTCGCCATTTTCAAGTTCGAGGCCGATTCGCTTTCGTTGCTTTTTTCCTAAATGGAAACTGGAAATCGCAACTTAGGGCTAGGGAATATAAACGTGAGTTACAAAAAGGAGGAAAAGATTAATTTGGGGGGTTTTTATCTGAAGCGAAAATTTCGGCCATTCCTCCCTTTTTTTTCTTTTTTATTCGTTTTCTGTTCGAAGGTAAAAGAAGAAGACGGAAAACAAATATCTATTTGAGTGAATAGCTTCCAGAGTACGCTTGTTGACTTATATTAAAAATATCTTGTATGGTAAAAAAAATATCTTTGATTTTAAATTTTATTATACTATAAAATTTCAAAACGTCTCGTTAATCGCCATTTAAAATTTTGAACTCCTTTTAAGGAATGCCGCGAGGCGATTATAAAGCTTTACCCATAATCCGAACACAAAGAAACGTGTTTCGAAAGTTAATTCGATCATATTCACGAGTTACGGAAGTAAACGATCAATTTTAAATTAAATCGATTAAAATAAATCTAAGCGTTTCGAGCTGCCAGGGTCAAACGACAACTCCGATTGCTACGAAAATTGAAATCCAATAATAACTAACTATTACGGATCCAATGAAACTGGTTTCGTCGAATTCCGAGACAGTGCCTCGGAAGGCTAATTTTTAAATTCAATTTGAACGATATTTTTTAAAAAAAATTGAACAAATTACCATTAAATTAAGTTTCAACCTTTCTATTATCTTCAGTATCATCATTATAGATTTTATAAGCCTTCAAATTATTTATAAACTGGCTTAGAATCTCAGATTCAACAATTACCCAATTTCAATTATTAAATTCAATATTTAAACTATATAATTCAATGATTTAATTATCAAGTAAATATTGATATCTTGAATTCAAGTTAAAATTAACTTTTAAATATTTAAAATCGATTAATTATTCCAATTTAACTTGTTAAAATTTCCGGGTCGTCATACCTATTATCTGGAATTTAATAAATGTAACAATTTCGGCTACTGGAATAAGTATTTGTATGTAGACACTATTATAATATTAGAGGATTTTATAAGAAATGTTTTGGTTATCGTAAGGTAAAAACCCGACATGTTTATTTGTGGCGTGGTCTTACGAGATACCTTTGGTTTCAAAGGATTTTGAAAACTTTAATAATCCAATTGAGTGTATTTTCTCATGCTGGTTTTTAGACTGACACGGGTGTTATTTAATTATAATGCTCGGGTCGGATCGAGTATTATAAAGTATAGATTTTGGATGGACTACTTTGGTGCTCAGGAGACGGGCTGGATGGCGAGATGTATCAGACGTATTTGATGTATATTCTGATGTGTATTCAGCTTTGGAAGGACGAGATTTTATAACCGTCCTGAATTGTGTTGTTGATTGTATTGAACTCTGATGTTGTATTCTGATAATGTATGTATAAAACGGATATAATTTCTTTCGTGTAAAGATCTGTTATCAACTATTATATTTTATTCCGCTGCTTAGTAAGATTTTGATATTGTTTCTATTTCTTCTTCTACCTCCTTCTTTTTTAACCCTAATGGTTCGGTTTTTCAGCATTCGATTGATCGGCATTTGACACAGTGGACGTATTGATGTCGATTTTTGGGAGTTGAAAAATGTCGACCGTCACAGAAATCAAATTTAAACGATTTATTGAAATTTAATTTTAATTAATTGATTTAGTTTCAGCCGGAATGGAACACTGTAATTAATAAAATATTAAACACTGAATTCGTTATGAAAATTTGTTTTACATTATTGTAAGTATCTACGTAACAAAAAAGGATGCAAATTTGTTAGTTTATAAATATTGAATTTAAGGTGGATTAATTAATTTAATATTAAGTTATTTAATTAATGGGAAAATAGCCATTTGGCCACTGTCTCGGATTTCGACGAAACCAGTTTCGTCAGATCCGTAACGGTGAATTATTGCAAGGTTTCAAGTTTCGTAGCGATCGAACTTACCGTTTGATCGTACGGACTCGAAACGCATAGAAATCAATTTAATTGAAATCAATTTGAAATAAGCCGATTTTAAGCTACTTTCTTCATACGATGGAATTTGGACTTGAAACCTATTCTGTTGAATTTAAAAATATTGAAAACATCTATTTTGATATATGGGATAACCCATTTTCGTTCTAGAGACAAAATGAGCTTTTCGGGCGTTTACCGTTCAATCCAAATCGAACTGGTCCATTCTTTCTATTTTCAGCATTGCCTATAAATAGCCCGTTATAAACCCTAGTAACATATTTCTTATTCCATTGCCTATACGTACATTCCTTCTCATCTCCTCTTTCCAATGGCAGAACCAAATCAAATTACAAAACCCTAATTCCCAAATTGCAAATTCAATTCCAAAATCAAACTCCTCCAAACCATATCAAATTATATATCATTTTGAAACTATCGATGATACGAATTAATGGCAAGTGTTTGATTTCAGAAACTATGCTCGAGTCATTCTGAAATTGTGGTCAAGGGCTCGAAATCACGAATTAAGGTTCGATTTGGGGACTTTTGATTTCGACGTTAATTGGAAAAATTGATTATAGAGCTTTTCGATAGGGGAGATATGGCAGTGGTCGAAGGTTGTATAGGTGTTGGTGGTGGTCGAATTTCATAGATTAGTGTTTAATTACTCCGGCGATGGTGGAATTTGGGGAGGCGCCAGAGGCGGTCTTGGGCGGCAGCGAGGGTGTCGGAGGGAAGAGATGGCGATGCAGCTCAATTGCAGGTGGTGCTAGGTTCCTAGGCGGTTGGAGGCATGCGTGATGGTCGGTCAAAGGCAACGGTTATGGGTATGCCATGCGATATTTTTGAGAGGGAGAGAGGTAGGTGTCAGAGTTTTATTATTATTTAATTTAATTTTGAAATTCAAACTTCTAACCTTAATAACTTTTGCATACGAGTTTGGATTTGCACGTGGTCTGTTTCACCGCGATCGTATCGAAATTTCGGATATTTTGACGCTGGTTTAGACGAATTCTGAGACCGTTGAATTTTAGATCTTTAAATTGGATTTTAATTCGATTTAAAATCAAAAGTGAGTGTTTTAACCCACTCACAACTTCTAAAATTTCTTATGTCAGTTAAATTAATTTATGACGTGATTAGAAATTTATTTATGATTGTTTGGTATATCTAAATCATCATTTCAGTTAATTTGAATTTATTTTGAATTAAATTATCATTTAATTTATTATTGAATTTAAATTGCCAGTTAATTACATGTAAATGATAACCTGCTATTTGTTGTAATTTGTTGGTCGAATTGGATGATGATTATAATAGATGTTTGATTGTTGATATTGGATGTTATATTTGATTTATATACTGTTATCACTCTGCAAATTCCCTATGGGTTGAAATGATACATACCCGAATGATCAATAGATTAGGGAAAAATCATTATGGGTTGAAATGATAAACTCGAACGATTTTATGGATTTTATTTAATTCGGAATTGCTGTTTAAAATGATACATAACCTTAAAATTTTAAATTGCGGATTGAAATGATAAATATCTGTATCACTTGACCCTAGGGTAGAAAATTATATACGGACACGGGATTGGTTAAATTAAATGACTTTTGAAATTTTAAAATTTTGAATTATGTTAACTGGTATTTTGAAATAGAAATTGATTTATATAAACTGAATTGTTTTCGATAATCCAAGGGTTAATGCTGAAATTACAATTGGTTTAAATGAATTGTTCAAGGATTTAATTTGGAATTTCAAGGTAAAGTGTTGAATAGGAATGAATTTATCGGAATTGAGTTATTGGAAACGTTTGGATATAACTTTGAAATTTATTATAAACTAATTTACACTATTTCTATTAAATTAACCATTTTAATCAATTCAAATTATTTTATTTTATATTAATCTATTATAACCTTTTAATCCAATTAAATCTATTTTACCAATTTTAAACAAAATAAATTTATTTAATCTATTTTAAATCTATCTAATATCATTTAAATCTATTTAAAACATTTTTAAATCTAATTAAATAAAATTTAAATCTATTTAAACTATTTTAAATCTATTTAATACCATTTGAATCTATTTAAATCATTTTTAAATCTAATTAAATAAAATTTAAATCTATTTAATCTATTTTAAATCTATTTAATATCATTTAAATCTATTCAAATCATTTTTAAATCCAACTAAATAAAATTTAAATCTATTTAAACTATTTTACCATTCAAATTATTTTAATCTATTCAAACTATTTTTAACTATTATTAAAACTATTCATGACTATCTAAACAATTTCAAAAATTTCAGATTGTGTAAGTTGAAGTATTTATGTTTAAATTCTTGATGACGATACAACTTAAGTTGGAATTTCGAATTTGATACCTTTTTGTGAAATGACATATTTGAGTAAATATGATTTTTAAAGTGAATATGATTGAAAATGATATGGTTTTGAGAATATGATATTTTGATATCAATTGTAAATTGACTTTTTGAAAAACAAAAGAACAATGCCGTGTGGAAAAAGCGTTTGGTTATTAAAGAGACCGGGATCAGATATTGTCATACTCTCTACCAATACCGAAAATCACTTTAACAACTGTGTACGTGGTAAAGATTTCATAAACGAAGTAGGATGGTTTGGCAAACGATTCTCTATGAGGTATTTACGTGACCCTGACTCCCGTGAGTCAGCTTAAATGTGACAAAAATATGAGCCGCATCAGGCCAAGTGAGGTCATTCCTCCGATCGGACACATTTCATCGATACCATATTATGACTTTGTGATGATTTGGTAACCACACCTCGATTTTGATTATAGGAATGTGTTCCGAGGTAGGTGGTAGTAGCTGCTATGCGTTATCACAAGTTCGAATACGCAATTGGTATATCTATACTAGCATTTCCTCGAGTGTCGTGTTCACATGCCCTAGCGCGCCTTCTACGAGTTTGTTTTGTACCATACCTATGGAGTGTCCTTTGATAGCCTCCAGTTTACAGAGGAGTTACGGTACTGTATAGACTACAGGAATATATAAAATGTGTTAAGGGGGATATGCGCCTTAACGCTATTTTAATATCTTTACTTTACTGTAGACATATTATAATAGCATATTGTACTACATAGTAGATAGTTTAACGGATCCTTAGGAGATGGGAATCCCAAACATCTCTTAAGTTACCGCACTCATGTTAGACACTAGATAGGAGACATCAAACCCCGTAAACGTCTCTAACGCTGTCACACTCAAATTACCGTTGATTTAACTTGCGTAAGATCTTTTAGTTCTGACTCTAGTGTTTTGTCTTTTCAATTCGCTCGGGTCAGCTTGAACATTTCGGGGTTGAAGACCTTATTTTTGGAGGACAAAGACGAAGATTTGTAGTATTATTATTTATTATATTTGTTCCACTACTTGTTCCGCTACTTTTATTACTTATTTCTCCCTGTTTCTGTAACTCTGATGTTGTGTTGTAAAAGAATAGTCAAATGTATTTATAAAAAAAATTCATGAACTATTACTCGATAATTATATTTTGTCATTCCGCTGCGAGATTCTATATTTGTTTTATTTCTTTCTCTTTTTCGTCTTTACCCCATAACAATCTTCCCTTTTGAACGGCTTAAGTTCGACATGTGTGTCTGCTTAAAACGTACAAAAAGGCAGGTCATTACAGTTGGTATCAGATCTTTAGTTTAGTGATAACCTTAGCTTTATGGGGTCTGACTCATATAAATAGGGTAGTAATACCCTAGAATGAGTTGCTAACTCTGTGTGTGTGTGAGCGTTTTTTTTAATGTTATAAAAGGTTTTTATATTGTGTTAATTTGTTTTGTTTTATATTTATAAATTCTGATCAGTGCACAGGATGCTATGACATCGATAGGGATTTCTAAACACTTAATATGACAAATCGACACACTACTTGTTTTGAATATATGTGAATGAAATAATTTTGCCTATTATATATTTTGTATATAAAATAATAAATTTTGTAAATAATATAGTTGGTTGATATATATTTATTTGCTAGGTGGTGAAATTTTATAAACATTGATCGAAAAATAAGATTTACAAATAAAATGAATATAAATTGAAATTTGAGAACTTATGTTCCGGGATTTTGGAAATTTCTTTTAAAGGATTTTTGGAATATAATCTTAGCATTATTTTGGAATAAAGTATTTGTTTTTTGATATAAATATTTCAATGTGATTTGGAAGAAAGTTTTAAAAGGAAATTTTGAATGAAATAAGTTTGCACTCCCTTTTCTATAGCTGTAAAATAATTTCGGTGATGAGCGCACGCATCATCGATGTTCATTTTCGAGTTTCAAAGTGGGAAGACCGTTGTAGTAATTTTACCGCAAAATAGTATCGATAAAGTAATCTTGATTATTAATTCCAGATATGATTTGATATGTATAAAAGATATGATTGTATATATTATTTCAAAATAATTGAAATGAACCCAGTTGTTTGGTTCTTAAGCTTCTGTAAATTCGAAATTGAAATTATTGTAAAGAATGGAATCTTGACTACATTAACAATTGGAAACTTCTAAAAGGAAAATAAGAAATTTGATGTCAAAATTATTAATGAATATACAAGAAACTGAAATTTTGGAAACTGTAAATAAAAAAGGAAATGAAAATAAGAAACGGTAACTGTTGAACATTTTGTTGACTAAATAAATAGGAAAAACTTGTGTAACCTTTTATTGCATTCTAAAAGACATACATACATATATATATATATAACTTACCAAACTATTGAAAGTTGAAATGTTAATAAGGGTATGTAATAGAATATTATACAAGTAAAACTTGGAAAATAAAGATGTTCAATGGAATTACTTCTATAAATAAGAATTTTAATGTTATAAATCATTATAAACTTAGGTTAATAATTTGAAATGTTACCGATTGGATGTAATAAAAGTGAATAATGTAAAACAAATGATTATAAGCTTAAGTTAACATCTAAGCTATCCATAATTAGATTTCATGGAAAAGCTAAATACTGAAGTAAATAATAATAAACTTGAATTAGTATTGAAGCCATTTATAATTAAAATGAATATTTAATAAATTGAATGATTTTAACTTCAGAAATATTGAAAAGATTTAGAAATGGAGTTAATATTCAATAATCCATTATATATATGAAGGAATGAATGTGAAAAAGAAATAATCTATAAATGGTGAATTGAATTATAAGGAGACTTACCTAGTAATGTATAATCCAATAATTGAAATAAAAATAACTTATTTAAGCAATGAATGTAAAACAATAAAATGAAAGAAATGACATTGTATGAATAGAAGAGAAATGAACTTTTGAAGTAACAACGAATGTAAATTAATGAAAATAAACATCGTATGAATGGAAAAAAGGGAGAACCAAACTAAATTGCAAATGTGAAGTAAACTGAAATATAATGTATACAATACTTCAATAATGAATTCATTTATGATTCAAATTATTGAAATGGATATGACTTGTGTAAGTAAAGAATATAAAGTAATGAAATAAGCCTTACATGAGTGAATGGAAACTTAAATTTTGTAAGAAATGGACATGAATTGGAGTAAATCATTGTATGAAAAATGAATAATAAATGATGTGAAATGATAAATAGAGTAATGAGAATAAAACATAAATATTATTTGAAAATGTGTTAAATTGTTGTTTGTTTGACTTATGGATTGGTTGGGCAAGGATACTTCTACTTTGTATAAAGATGTATAAATAATCTATAAAGTTTTATCTACGACTGTTGAGTGTATTGTTTACTTCGTGGTTTTTTGTCATTTTTATATGATTAGAGATTCTGAACCCGAACAAACAATTAGTTGGTTGATATGGATGTATGTTTAATTTCTTTGATTGCATGTGATGATATGATGGTTAATGTATTGTTTGTTTTGTAAGTAACCATTGTATGTTGTATTGTTTTGTTTGTTGTTAGTTGAAACAACTTAAATATTTCTCTTCTATTATTATTAATTCTTTTGGGTTGTATAAGTAAAATACAGGTTATGGAAGCAATTGCCACTGTTTTTGTTTCATAAAATAAACGTTATTTTTCCGACAAATAGGTACGTTCTAGGATTACGGTTTTCCATCGATATTATATTATTTTTCCCATGGTTTGAGATATTTTATTTTGAAAAATATGATATATATTTTTATTATTGATATTACTATTTCTCCCAGACCTCTTCGTACAAAGGAGACACTGTCGAAATTTTTCGTGAATTTTAGACTTAGAATTTTTTTTTGAAATGTTTTCCAAACTTTTGTTAACTTGAATATAAAAGAATTCAATGGTTATAATTTGATATCTTTTATTTGAATTATTTAATTATGTAAATAAATTGTTTATAAATTTAATATTTTGAATAAGATATATTGATTTCTTAATTTATTCTTTTCTCTTCTTTTTCTTTTCGTGGACGAAAAGTCTTGAGTGGGGGAGAGTGTAACGACCAGCAATTTTCGATGATTAAAAATAGTTAATTTAATAAGATTTTGTGATTTAAGATTTGGAGAAATAAAAATTTGTGATTTATTAATGAAATAATAACTAGAGTAAAATATAATAATGTTAATTTAAGTTAATTTTAACAAATTTATGAAAGTCCAATTAAGTGAAATGATTTTGAAGGTTATAATTGGTTATAAATTGCAAATTATTTGTAATAATGAATGTATTAACTGATAACTGAATTAAAAGAGCACTTGATAATTTAAATATTGGATTAATTAAATAGTATATAATAAATTGTAAATTGGAAAAAAAAGAATGTTGTGTAAATAACTATAACATTTGTGTGTAGATAACAAACAAGCAAATGTGATTAAATAAAGTTAATGGTGATAATTACTGTATGCTACCTATTTATTTAGCCTGTTAAATTTGATTTGGAAATCAACTTCAATTAATTCACTTAATTAGTGCAGTTAATGTAGATTTAATTTGATAATTATATCATATTAATTCAATAAGATGTAATCAATGTAACTAATTGTAATCGAATAAAATTAGTCTTGTAATAGTAATTGTAATATTAGTTGTGGATAATAAACTTGCAAATGTTATTAAATACAGAAACGGTGGCAATTGTTATTTGTTACCAATTTAATTTGAAAATCAATTACAAATAAAGGTAAATAAATGTTACATTAATGAGAGTTAATACAATAACTGAAAAGTGTGAATGTAAAAAAATGTTAATTTTATTCATAAGGTAATAACTGGTTTAATAAAAGAATGAAACCAAGATAAATAAATTAATTGAGATTTTAAATTATAATTAATGTGTAAAATTGACAAAATTTCAATATAATGAAAATATAATAGTTAATACAAATAAAAGATGGAAGTTGTAGCATATTAATGTAAGAAGATATAAACAATGTAAAATAAGTCTATAGAGTAATAATTTTTAGAATAAAAGGTCTGAAATCAAATTTAAAACAATCTACTGAATTTAATTTTAATTGATTGGATATAATTTCAGTCAGAATGGAACACTGTAATTAGTGAAATATTAAATACTGAATTTGCTATGAAAATTTGTTTTACGTTATTGCAAATCTCTAGGTAATAAAAAAGGATGCAAATTTGTTAGTTTATAAATATTGGATTTAAAAGCGATTAATTAATTAAATATTAATTTATCTAATTAATGGGAAAATAGCCATTTCTACCACTGTCTCGGATTTCGACGAAACCAGTTTTATCGGATCCATAACGCTGAATTATTACAAGGTTTCAAGTTTCGTAGTGATCGGACTTGTCGTTTGATCGTACAGACTCGAAACGTGTAGAAATCAATTTAATTAAAATCAATTGAAATCAAGCTGATTTTAAGCTACCTTCTTCATACGATGGAATTTGGACTTGAAACCTGTTCGCTGAATTTAAAAATATTGAAAATATCTATTTTGATATATGGGATGATCCATTTTCGTTCCGGAGACAGAACGGGCTTTTCGGGTCGTTTGCCGTTCAATCCAAATCGACCTGGTCCATTCTTTTTGTTTTCAGCTTTGCCTATAAATAGCCCATTATAAACCCTAGCAACATTTTTCTTATTCCAATATCTGTATATGCATTCCTTCTCATCTTCTCTTTTCAATGGCAGAACCAAATCAAATTACAAAACCCTAATTCCCAAATCGCAAATTCAATTTCAAATTCAATTCCAAAATCAAACTCCTCCAAACCATATCAAATTATATATCGTTTTGAAGCTCTCAACGATACAAATCAACAAGAAGTGTTCGATTTCATAAATTGTGCTCGAGTCGTTCTGAAGTCGTAGTAAAAGGCTCGAAATCGCGAATTAGGGTTCGATTTGAGGACTTTTGAATTCGACGTTAATTGGAGAAATTGATTAATGGGTATCGTAGAGCTTGTCGATAGGGGCGATATGATAGTGGTCGAAGGTTGTATAGGTGTTGGTGGTGGTCGAATTTCTTAGATTAGGGTTTAATTGTTCTGGCGGCGGTGGAATTTAGGGAGGCGCCAGAAGCGGTCTTAGGCGGCAGCGAGGGTGCCGGATGGAAGAGGATGGCGATGCTGCTCGATTGTAGATGGTGCGAGGTTCCCAGGTTGTCGAAGGCGTGCATGATGGTCGGTCAAAGGCGGTGGTTATGGATGTGTCGTGCGATATTTTTGAGAAGGAGAGAGGTAGGTGACGGTGATTTATTATTATTTTATTTTATTTAAATCTGAAATCCAAACTTCTAACTTCAATAATTTTTGCATATGTAGCGGATTTATGCGCGGTTTGTTCCTCTACGATCGTATCGAAATTTTTGATATTTTGATGCTGTTTTGTATGAATTCTGAGACTTTTGAATTTTGGGCCTTTAAATTGGATTTTGATTCGATTTAAAATCAAAGGTGAGTGTTTTAACCCACTCACAACTTCTAAAATTTCTTACATTAGTTAAATTAATTTATGATGTGATTAGAAATTTATTTATGGTTATTTGGTATATTTAAATTGTCATTATAGTTAATTTGAATTTATTTTGAATTAAATTATCATTTAATTTATTATTGAATTTAAATTGCCAGTTAATTACCTGTAAATGATAACATGTTATTTGTCATAATTTATTAGTCGAATTGGTTGATGATTATGATAGTGTTTGATTGTTGATATTGGATGACTGGATGTTATGTTTGATTTATATACTGTTATCACTCTACAAATTCCCTATGTGTTGAAATGATGCATACCCGAATGATCAAAAGGGAAAAATCATTATGGGTTGAAATGGTAAAATCGAACGAGTATATGGATTTTATTTAATTCGGTTGCGGTTTGAAATGATATATAACCGTAAAATTTTAAATTGTAGATTGAAATGATAAATATCTGTATCACTTGACCCTAGAGTAGAAAATTATATACGGACATCGGGTTGGTTAAATTAAATGATTTTCGAATCTTTAAAATTTTGAATTCAGTTAACTGGTATTTTAAATTAGAAACTGATTTATATAAACTAAATTATTTTCAATAATCCAAGTATTAATGCTGAAATTGGAATTGGTTTAAATGAATTGTTCAAGGATTTAATTTGGAATTTCAAGGCGAAGTGTCAAACATGAACGAATTTATCAAATTGAGTCATTGGAAATGTTTGGATATAACTTTGAAATTTATTTTAAACTAATTTAAACTACTTCCATTAAATTAACTATTTTAATCAATTTAAACTATTTTAGTTTATATTAATCTATTATAACCTTTTAATTCAATTAAATCTATTTTACCAATTTTAAACAAATTAAATTTATTTAATATATTTTAAACCAATTTAAACTATTTTAAATCTATTTAATATCATTAAATCTATTTAAATCATCTTTAAATCTAATTAAATAAAATTAAAATCTATTTAAATCATTTTTAAATCTAACTGAATAAAATTTAAATCTATTTAAACTATTTTATATCTATTTAATTAAATCTATTTAAATCATTTTTAAATCTAATTAAATAAAATTTAAATCTATTGAAACTATTTTACCATTCAAACTATTTTAATCTATTCAAACTATTTTTAACTATTATTAAAACTATTCATGAATATCTAAACTATTTTCAAAAATTTCAGACTGTGTAAGTTGAAATATTTATATTTAAATCCTTGATGATGATACAACTTAAGTTGGAATTTGGAGTTTGATACCTTTTTGTAAAATGATATATTTGAGTAAATATGATTTTTAAAGTGAATATGATTGAAAATGATATGGTTTTGAGAATACGATATTTTGATATCAATTGTAAATCGACTTTTTGAAAAACAAAAAAACCATCCAGTGTGGATTAAGCGTTTGGTTGTTAAAGAGATCGGGATCAGATATTGTCATACTCTCTGCCAATACCGAAAACCACTTTAACAACTGTGTACATGGTGGAGATTTCATAAATGAAGTAGGATGGTTTGGTGAACGATTCTGTATGAGGTATTTACGTGACTCTGACTCCCGTGAGTCAGCTTAAATGTGACTAAAACAGGAGCCACCCCAGGCCAAGTGAGGTCATTCCTCCGATCGGACAAATTTCTTCGATACCATATTATGACTTTGTGATGATTTGGTGGTCACCCCTCAATTTTGATTATGGGAGTGTGTTCCAAGGTAAGCGGTAGCAGCTGCTATGCGTTACAACCAGTCCGGATACACAATCGGTTTATCTACCCTGGTATTGCCTCGAGTGTCGTGTTCACATGTCCTAGCACGCCTTCTACGAGTTTGTTTTGTACCATGCCTATGGAGTGCCCTTTGATAGCCTCTAGTTTACGGAGAAGTTACGTTACTGTATAAACTATGGGAATATATAAAATGAGTTAAGGGGGATATTGGTAACGCCTTAACGCTATTTTAACACCTTTACTTTACTGTAGACATTTATAATAGCATATCGTACTACATAGTAGATAGTTTAACGGATCCTTAGGAGATGAGAATCTCGAACATCTTTTAAGTTACTACACTCGTGTTAAATACTGGATAGGAGACGTCAAACCCCGTAAACGTCTATGACGCCGTCACACTCATATTTACCGTTGATTTAACTTACATAAGATCTTTTAGTTCAACTCGAGTGTTTTGTCTTTTCAATTCACTCGGGTGAGCCTGAGCATTTTAGGGTTGAAGAACTTATTTCTAGAGGACGAAGACGAAGATTTGTATTATTATTTTTTATTATATTTATTCCACTACATCATGTTGTTCCGTTGCATTTATTATTTATTTCTTTCTGATTCTGTAACTCCGATGTTGTGTTGTAAAAGAATAGTCAAATGTATTTATAAAATAGCTTCATGAACTGTTGTTTGATTATTATATTTTGTCATTCCATTGCGAGATTCTATATTTGTTTTATTTCTTTCTCTTTTTCTTATTTACCCCATAACAATTTGCCCTTTTGAACAGTTTGAATTCGACATGCGTGTCTGCTTAAAACGTCCAAAAAGGCAGGTCGTTACATATTTTCTTTCTATTATATACTTTATATAACGTGGTTATATTAATAATTAATTTAATTAAAAGTACATTTAATAGAAAATCCATAAATGTTATGTTTTGTGATAGTAGTTGCAAAGTGTTGTAATTGTGAGTAATTTATCACAATGAAACAAATATATCATTTTAAATGTTCCTAGTCAAGATGCATCGAGACTGGAAATCGATGTATCCGTTGAGACTAGAGTACGTAACGCTCTCCAAATATTGGGCAGTGTATTACCCATGACTACTAGGATCACCTAGGGGTTACGTACTAATAGTTATTAGATAATTGTGAAACGACTCACTTAGTAATTTTCTGTTGGTTAATATAACTAAGGTCAAACCGTAAAATATCTATGTGACTAATTTACACAGTTTTTTCGACTTAAGAATACTGCGAATATTCAATATGAGAGTTGTGCGTTGATTATAGTAAAATCATGGCATAAGGTCCATCGAGTAACTATGGGTCGAGTGAAAGTATTGGAAGTGAAGCATGATTCAAGAGAGGATTCGTCTCCTCGGTTATATGGGGTTAGTATCACGGTCAACTCAAGTCAACCCAAAAGCCAAAATTTCTGACCAAAGTAGTTCATTGATAATAATTGTTATTATTAAACTAAGAACTTTGTGTTTGGATTATGGAGTTGAATATGGATGATGTTAGAATTTTGACCATCAACAAATTCAGTAAGTCCAAAGTGATATAGTTTTGACGATGAGAATTGATATAAATAATTATCACAACTTGGCCACGCTTATTAAATTAAAAAAAAATATTTTTACAAAAATGAGTAAGCGATAAATTTGAATATAATAGCACACCACATGCTAAGTAAAGTGTGAACGTTAACGTTTGAATAGTTCAACGTTAATCACCGACCGAATTTACACACATAAGTCACACAACCGAAACGATGAATTCTCTTTAGACCAAACAATTTAATTAGTTTATAATTGTTATAAATTAATTAAATAAATTACTATTTATGAAATATTAATTATGAATTTTGAATGTGATTTGAGAAATAAAATTGTTGCATATATTTATAGAAGTTATGAATATATTGATCGATATGAGATATCAATAACAAAATATGTTAAATATAATTATACATATTTAATTTGCTTAAATGGGATCACAATGTACGAGATTTGAAGAGGATAGGCGTTAGTTTGGAGAATGATAAGAGGTGGCTACAACATGTGTGATTAGGTTTTGAGATGTATGGTTGAGATCACTGTTTGCTCTCCTGTCCTATCCATATAAAAGTCAATCTCTAAACCCTAATTACAAGCTAATTCATATTTGAGCCATCACTTTCTTCTTCCTCTTCCTCGTTTTAATGGTAGAAACTTTCCTCTAAAATCATCCCTAAAATTCCCAAATCCAATTAAAAATTAAAAATACTACTTTGTAGTAGAAAGTCTCTAATTCTGGATTAACAACCCGAATGATTGTGAATTGTTCTTAGAAGAGAAATCATTGTTCAACGTGGACTCAAAGTTTCATTAGGAGGTGCACTTTTATTTATTATCTTTGTTTTGATTTTAAGTTTATCATATAAAAGTTGATTTACATCCAAATACTCTGTTTATATTTAGATCTGTTTATTGTTAGATTTGGTAAGATTTTTGTGGGTACATGTGTTTGTTGCAATTAGATTGGTTATGTGCTTGCTATAATATTTTGTTTATTGATTTATTATTGAATTAATTTTTTGAAAAAAGTTTAAATTTTGATTTATATTAATATATATATATATATATATATATATATATATTAAATGTGTACAGATCTGCAAATTATGAATACATATAATTGTATATGTGTTTATATATCATACGTATTTAAAATCTTAAAATTTTCTTATAATGATTTGTACCTATTATAAATCATAAAATATAAAAATATTTTATTAAATTGCAGTAAAATTTTTAGATTTTTTTAAACTTAATTTATTATTTTTAAAAATTAATTTACTTTCTGCCTACAATCAATTATTTAATTAAAAATATAATTTCAATTGAGAAAATTATAGAAATTTTCTTTAGGCTTATATATGTATTCGAAACCTTTAGAAATTTTTTTTAGATTTTTGTAACTTAATTTATTAATTTTTTGAATTAATTTATTTTCGAAATGCAATTGATTATTTAATTAAAAATATAATTTTAGTTGAGAAAATTGCATAAACTTTTCCTATGCACAAAATATGTCTCAAATACCTTCAAAAAAATTTATCGAAATTTTCAACTTGATTTCTTATTTTTAAGAATTAATTTGATTATGGACTATTATCAATTATTTAATAACAAATATTATTTTAATTGTAAAAATTCCATAAATTAATCCTAATCCCAAATTGTGTTTTCATATTTTCTAATTTTTTTAAAAGTTGTATTATTATCATATAATTATTTTACATTAATTTGTTAGGACAGAAACTATTTTATTCTATAAATTATATACATACATACATTAGCATATTTTTTGATATATTATACAAGCGCATATTTGAAAAGATTATAGTACACACTAAATGAGCTAATGTATTTATTGCAATATAAATCTCAGCATCTATATACAGACACATTATACCCTTCACGGATTATGATGTTACACATGCGCGCACGCGCGCACACACATATATATGACACATACATACATATACATACATATATACACTTGCATAAATAAATTAAATTAAACTAAATAAATCTTAAACTACAAATTGTACGGTTAGAATACGTATGGACATAGTAATAAATATTGTCATGAATAAATTATTAATGATGACATTTAATGAATCAATCAATTCACATTAAAGAGAGAAAATGAAAGATTTATCTCTCCATTTAATACAATTAATGTTCTCAATTAATTCTTGTTTTAGGAAAAGAAAGGTTTCAATCCCTATACATTAACACTTATAAATAAATATTAGATGTATTTGATACACTATACATTTAAAATTAAATTTATTTAAACTTCCCTTTAACTATTTTAAATAAAATACAAGATTTTATTTAAACCAAATTTAGAAAGTTTTAAATGAAATTTAGATTTTGTAGGCCCATTAAAGATCCAAAATGGTAAACTTTTTTAAATTCACCAATTTCTTTTGCTACAGGCTGACCCAGTTCCTTCACTCTGTCTATATCCCTCTCACCTCCTTCATACGACAACATACTATCCATTACATGAGTTTGTAATCTTTGCATCACATTATCAAGTGTGATGGTCATCTCCTCAAATGGCATGTGAAACGTATTCGTCTCTGGTTGCAATAACGTTTTTTCTTCCAGGCCACCTCCACCTATATTCTATGCTCCTTCAACATTGTCATAGTTCGTACCAAAGTTTGACCCAGTCAAGTAATTAGATGAACGCTGAACTTCAACCTCAAATTAGTCATCATCCTCTGTATTATTAGATTCTTCCCCAGGGTCATACATCTCCTCCTCGATACTTGATCCGGTAGCCATACGAGCCTTCAACGTCTTTATATTTTTCCCTTTTTCAGTTATTTCATCGACTTTTCTTTTTTCCGTGACACCAAAACATCGAATTTAATGACATTACATAACATAACATGATCATAGTTATAGCTATCCATTTTATATGCACCAACATTTAATTAACACTAGCGAGGCACTATAAAAAACATAGTTAATGATAAATTTAACAGAGGTATAAACAAAGAATGTTTAATCTATTTTATGAAAGCAAAATATAAGTCACTACACATATTTTCTGTAACCGGGTGACTGACCATATCATTATTTTGAAAATATTATCTACCTACAACTAGGTAAAATCGGATTACAAATAAACACCCCTAATTTGTCCAACCGACTAAGTTTAGGAGTGATTCAACCAAGTCATTCAACTTTTTTAAGCTAAAAAATATTATTTTTATACCTAATTCGGATCTCTCTTCTCAACGCAATTTTATTTTAAGCTTAAAAATCTTAAGTTCAATAACGAAATTAATACTTACTGCTGTTTCGAACATCTCTCTTCTCCTTCCTCTTCGAACGAACCATTCTTGCCGAGCAAAAACGCGATTGTCCCCTTCGTCTCTCCCCTATTATCGACTGACGAACAAAAGTACAAATTGAAGTAGTCGAACGATCCACTGCTTCGACCTAATTTTAGTAGTCAAACGAACAAGAAACTAACTTTTTGAAAAATGAATTCGAAATGAACAAGACAATTGCTTCATGGGAAGCCTTCAAATTTGTGTACTGTAAAAAAATCCCTTAATTTTTCAAAAAACCCTCCAAATATGTAAGCACACATATGTAAGCACACTCGACATGAAAAAAAAGTGAAGGTGGGTTTTTTAGAAAGCAAATTGGATAGAAAATGAGCGTGCGAATTTTTAAAAGTTTTCATTGGTGGGTGTAGGTATGCAGGGGAAGTAGTTTAGTGGGTGTGCGGTTTAATGCTTGAGAATGTCGTAATTGTGGTGGGTGCTAAGAGTAATTGGTGGGTGCTAAAGGCAGGACTCTATAACACAGAGTTGAGCCAAAATATACTGCCTATCTCTCCCCGTCTTTTCGGTCTGGTGGTTTTCATCGCCAGACCTCGATCAAATAAAATTTAAAATCAAAATCAAATTCAATAAATCGGAAGGAATCAAACAATGGGCGAAGGAAGAAATTACAGTAAATTAGAAGAGGAGCTTGAGATGAAATCGCTCCGTCGAATTATCAGCGCCTACCTCAAGTTTGTATACATTACACTTCATTAATTCATTTTCAGTGTCATGCCAATTAGTAAACAGTTTTGCAAAATATTTCTTCTGTTATTAGTTATTCTGATGCTGCGGAACAAGATGTACGGAAGTATGAAAGGTCCTATAAGAAATTGTCACCTGCACACAAGGTGAATTGCAATTAGATTCAGACTGATTTTTAATTTTTGTTTTGTTGCATTTTTCTTACTTGTATTGATGTTTTTGCGATTGCAGGCTCTTTTATTGCATCTCCCTGAAAAATATCGCAATCTTAGAAGGTATGCTCCTTTTTACACAAAAAAATAATTATATATATATATATATATATATATATATATATATATATATATATATATATATATAGCATAGGTAGAGGATGCGATATTAGGTTTTAAGAAGTGTGTAATTGTGGGAAAAAAGAGCTGTACGCTTTATCATGGGATAAATTAAATATGTTTCCGATTTTGGAGAACACTAAGTATTGCAAAATTCTAATAACGATGGGTCAAGCATTTAGGTTTTGATAGTTCATTTATGTCCTGGTATTAAAAAAATAGTGCCTTGCACATGGAGAATCATTTAAAATTACCGCGATTAACCATCATAAATTAATCGGTAATGCCATATTCAAAGAGGAATTCCTCGTTCTATATTTGGAGGATACTAGTTTTCCAAATTAGCAAAGTTTGATGTTTTTTTTACTCATGAACACATAAAAGTTCAATTTTTGAAGAACTAATGTTAAAATCTGCCCATCTCAAGTTTCATTGTGAATTTAGAATGTGAAAATCATTCTATAATTTTTGTAAATTGAGTAGATCACATGGTTAAAAACATGACAACACATCCACACTACTGGTTGGTTTGTAATAGTTTTCTGTTTTCTCAGTTTGCTAAGCAAATAAATTTACTGACATGGTTTATGTTGAATTGTCAACATCACTAGGATTGAACTTTACTATCCATAAAGAAAGTAGCGATAATCAACGTTATTTACAATGTATGATGCAAAAAGGCACAAAATCTTTGCTAAACCATGGAGCACGACATTGCGCCTTTTTGAGTATTGCTCGTTTATTAAATAGTATAATAACAATAAATATATTTCCTACTGTACAACAGAAACTAATGAAAAAGGACTAAAGTAGTTACATTTCTTTTTATAGAAGGCAACTTCTGAAACAAGAGTAATACAATAATGATCCCTTTTTTCGAAAGATAACTAATGGAACAAGACTAAAATAAATATTTTTAATTTTATAAATGATATGCAACAAAGTTCTGTATTTTTTTTATTTTTTGCAAAAATAATTTTTTATGCTCATTATCACGTATAATTTCAAGTATAAAAAGTATTCTAAAAGAGAAAAATAAAATAACAAATTGCATGATAAATCAATGGAATTAATAAGCTAGATTTGAAAATATTAGTTAAAAAGGTTTTTTTTTAAAAAAAAATCAACACCGCATTCATGTCTTCACGTAGTAAGAATTCAAAATGATTTGCAGAAAAGAATAAAAGATAAGAAAACATAACCATATAACGATTACTATTTTTATGCCTTTTTTGAATTTTAAAACACGACTTACAAAAAAAAAAGTAGGAAATACGAAAGTGCAACCTTTTTGCACTGTATGGATATGCATCATATGATGCGTCTTTTCATACCTGACACGACATAAGAGCAAAAAACACTATTGTCATGTCATGCGCCATGACATGCGTTTCATAATTATGATGATGGTAAAATATTCTCTAATTCACTCTTTACATAAACACGATATTATTTCTTTTTGGCTTCACAAACTCCAAATTAAGAGTGGAAAGTTGGACTTGACGTCACAGCAAGACTGACCAATGTGTTTACACTTTACACCAGGTTCGGGCCACTTTGAAATTGAAATATTTAGCTGATGTAGCAACATTGCAACTAAGCTAACAAAAATTGAAAACCATAATATTAGCAGTACAAATAGGATAACATTATGTCAGGCGAGAACTTTTATCTATTGCACCATACAACGGTCATCGTTTTCGTAGGTATATGTAGACTGTTCAATTACCTTCCAAATGAACAATCTACATATTGACACCTTTGTCTTATTGCTTAGCCTCTTTCTAAGTGTCGTAATTTTTATCACATACGTCATTGTTTAGTCAAACATTTACACCTTTGCTCGATTCAGATGTTTTATTGTTGAGAAAAACCGGTTATACAGTGTTAAGAAGCAGGGTGGTTATCGTTGTTATTGTTATTGTTGGTACTACTACTACTATAAAATAAAAAACATGAAATCCAGTTAAAGTGCAACACCGGCGTGAAGGAAAACAACTGTTTTTAACTGTTGGACATTTTGCAGGTGTATATCAATGAATTCATACTTCATCAGGAGCATGCTTCAGGTAACAATGTTACCAATTGTCATATCATTAACTTTATTTCTAATAATTGGTAACGCCGATGAAGGACCGACTTGCCTTTGAAGGTGATGAACCTTGTGTCTGCACATCTGACATGAAGGACGACTTATATGGGCACACAATGAATATGGCTAAAGCATGCTACAATGGGGAAACAAAACCCAACTTAAGTTGATCCTCAACATTATGAGCAATTGATGTAAAAATTACAAGTATACCTAAATTTATCAAACGTATATACAATTGCGTTAACTGACAAACATTTTCAGTTTTTTATGTCCTGTATCCGCCACGTTCGTGTTAATGCATTACCCTTTACAATCTAACGTTTACTTCTCAATGTGGCTTGCTTCTTATTTGGAATGAGATATCTAATATAGTGAGTAATGATGCTTCCTGAAAACTTATTAGTTCCAATAATTGTTTGCAGGCATTTGAACCTCCTTTTGCCATTAGTCGCGATATCGATGAGCATGAATGTGTAGATGAGTCCTGTAATGGTTATCAGTCAAAAGACGAGGAAAATTCTCAAGTGAATAGTTGTTCCGTGGTGCAGCCCATTTCAGAAAATGGAAGCAAGAATTCTGGACCAGAAAATGATATGTCTAATGAGGTGTCTTTTGCGAGATTATACATCGTATTGCTTCCGATAGTCTTTTCATGTTGCAAAGTAGTATTATGGTCAGTGTCATTTTTTCATTTAGATAATTGACGTTAGATGGTAACAGGATAAGCATATTGGAAACTATTGCTGTGTGCCCAATTCAGACGAGGACATCAATTCTGCCTGCCATAGTAATGTATGCAATGGCATTATAAATGCTAAGGTAGCTCTGATCCATAATACTTTATAAGATAATATTCTGATACCTAACTATAACCAAACTGAAATGACGAATCATGATTTTGGTCATATCGTTTATCCTTTCTTTGCTAGTTCTACACCTACAAAACTAAATATTTGGGCTTCCCTATCAAACATGCATTGCAATTCATGTTGATTGTTTGTTGACTTTCATTGATGTTATTTTCGCATATTTAGTGGATAATACATCAATTTTAAACTTAGAACAGCATAATAATTTAGAATTTGTTCATGGAGATTTTAACTCTTTTGAATATAACCTAATAAGTGGAGTATTTGGTCACGATAATTGTTACTTTTTTTTATGGTTCACTATAACGTGGATTTCAATTCTGCTTCTGTTTTTCTTCATTACGTGACTAGCAGAGTGCATAACCCACTCTTTTAACATGTTAAGCTAAAGGGCAAAATCACATCAAAAGTTTATTGCATAATTTGTCTAATTATCTAGAATGTGGAATATTGTTGAGAATCCTTAATTCTTGTTTTCTACAACGTGGTCAAAATTAATGATAGCTATCATCTTTACTACTAATAATGATAATTCCATGAACTAATTTCAACCGTGTCTTTTTAGATTACCAATAATGCCTTGCATCTTTATCCTCATTGTTGTGTTGATGTACTGATATGTACAGTGTGAACTATGAGTGAGTTGAAGAAAATTGAGAACGAGTTATGTTTGTCTGAACAATCAATTTGTGATGGTCCTATTTGCATTTGCTGCATTACTAGACCAAATGTTATAATGTTTTCATGTATTTTCTTCAAAAGCACAATAAATAAATAAATAAAAAGGGAAATCATTATCTACGTGGCGAGGTCTTAATGGAACATTTTATATTTTTAGTTTTCATTTAAAATATCATCCTGATGGATGAGAAATCCATATGCAATGAGATGTTAATGAGCTGATTTTTATGCAAAATTTATTAAGATGGTAATTTTGAATAAATTCCACTGGAAATTTGGCTATGTATGTTATTTTAGATTTAATACGTGAAGTACTCTATTAAAAACATGTTTTAAATTACATTTTCAATTTTAATTTCGGTAAAAAAATTATTTTTGAAAATTAAATTTGAACATTATTTGTATATTTCAACGATTAAAGCATTTTTTTTAAAATATAAATATTTGTGGAGTTTTTCGCGAATATTCTAAAATTTATAAATAGTTTATTTTTTGTAGTGAAACGGGGGAAAAATATCTTTAAAAAAGTAAATTGAACTATATACGACAAGACAAATTTATTAGTTTCAACATTTAGTGAAGAATGGGATTTGAACTATTCATTCAGCTTCATTAATTTCAATTAGCTGCAATGAGAGAGTTGTTGATTTAATTATTTTTTTTTGCTGAAGTGAGTATTAATAGCTACTTCCTACCCAACAAGGGTATCAACTGGCTATTATCATACAATTTGTTGCGTTATTGCTACTAGACAGCATCATCGGCTTTTAGTAGGCGGATCAAAGAAAATAAGAAATTGGAATCAGTTTGGGTTTTTAGTTTCTTAAATAATACTTCTAACATTTTTAGTGCTGCACTTTTTGGGCATAAACTCAAACTTTTCAAAATGTACTTTTAAATTCAAATTACATTTAACATATGTAGATACACTCCCAGCTTAGTTGGAATTCAAAATTTTACATTTCATTACTTGATCAATTGCTCTTATCTTTTAATTAAAGTGGAAACTGTTCATACCTTAATTAAAATGGAAGTTTGCCGTCTATTAAAATCAAGTCAATCAATTATATCTCAGTGAAATTTTAAATTAAACTACTACCTTAATTAAAATGAAAATTTGTGTATACTAAAAGTAAAGCTATTTGTGTGGATAAAAAAGAGCTAAATGCTAATCTCTAATATTAAGAAAGAAAATTCAATCAACACGATTTACAGGCGTCCTTTTGAAATTTCAAAGTTACCCCTTTTTGTTAATGGAATCTTAGCGCTCTTGCCGACTACCTATATTTTACTATTAATTTATTCTCGATATCACCAACAAAACAACTTGAGATGTATTGTGACTTCAAAAACATTTGCACTTAAAACACACATCAATTCAAAGCAAACATCTTTGGATATTAAATGCATGTACATGCGTTATATACTAGTTTTAAATAAGAGGAATACCTTAATTCGAAGCTTTTTGAAATCTCCAAAATGTCCATGCTGTTATTCTCCATCAAACATGAGTATCTAAGGACATTTTTGTCATTCAGTTTCCCCACGTTATTTAACAAATCCATCCAACCAACTTCATAACGTCTTAATTTCGATTTCTCATGCCTACTAATAATGTCATTTCCCCCAGAATTTGCGGATTCAATTTAATATAAAATTCACAAAACATAAAATAGTTATAATTTCAAAATTAAAGCTGATATTTATCGTTCGTGTCAAGTATTATCTATGGATATGATCATTATATCACTTTAAATAAATTTTGCTTTTAGTTTTTTTACACATGTCCAACGGACGTGCCTAACGTACTTAACGTACTGGTCATTTTAAAGCAAAATATATTGCCGCAAAGAATGATAGTTATCATTGTAGCTTTACTCTTGAGTTTTTCAGTACCAGTTATGAGGGGTTTCAAAGGTACTGGTTTTGACATTTAATGGGTGTATCAATTTTGATTGATTTTTAAGAGCTGTTTTATAACATGTTAACATACTCCCGAGTTAATTATTCATTGGTTTAAAGAGTTTTTACAAATAAGAATTACGCATATCCATACAATTAAATAGGAACGACAATTGAAATTGTTGGGCAATGTAGTTGATTCCTTATCAAGGCTGTTAGACCACATGATCTTAAACATGCAAGATGATATATATGGCAAATTCATGATATTTCAGTTGCATTTGTTTTTAGGCAGTCAACATACATTTTTTATGTCAAAACCCAAAGAAAACCCTAATTAAGGAGGATTATAAAAATCTTAATTAGATTTGTTTTTTCTAACACCAATCAATTCGGATTTTGTTGCAAAATTGCCAATTTATCTTTAAGTAACAATTATAAACGTGCTTGCAAATCCATTATGGTTTAAATGTTAAAACACATCTAATCCTCTTGTTGAAGATCATCGTTGATGTCCTATTAGAGGTTGATAAGCAATCTCTACCATGCATATCACCTTGCATCTCGCCAAGCAAGGAATTCTGTTTCCCAAACCATTATCAGTGGGATAGGTTTTTTATAATTTATTTTTGATCTATAATAAAAGACGAGATTGGTAAACTGATTGAGATGAGTTCAAACTCACCTGAATACAAGGTGATCACATGGATCAGTCATAAAATCCAGTGAGAGAAGGTTGACCATGTAAAATGTTGAAGATTGACCAAATGAGATTATCAAACATGTCATGTCACCGTCTAATTAATATTAAAAACCCAGACATCTTTGTAAGAACTCATCTTCTGTTAAGAGCCTATTATAAGAAAAAGCCAAACAGGCTCTTAGTTAGAATGTTTAGGATGGACCAACGAAAAGGTTTTATTTTGTTCATAAAGATACTATGTATAATAATATAGCTAGTCAGCCAGATACGGAAACAAATAAGATAAAACAGTAGCTCTGATGAAAATAATAATCCAGACTGCTCCTTCTCAATGTGTTTCTAATATTATAATTATGCATTTTAGACAACTTTGCCTCCCCGTGATTGGCTGGATCCATCATTTCAGCTGGATGTTCCTCTAGTTGATGTTGACAAGGTACATAACATGTGTATGCTAATAAACTTATTCTTTCCACACACAATAGTCATTTTTATTGCATGCCACTTATATTTTATAGTTTGGTCACCATTTTGTCGAATGCCAGTAATTTATATTAGTAATCACTAGTAAAATGACATACATCATGTGTGTGTGTATCTCACTTCCGAGGAATTTATAAGTGAAGGGATGAAAGTGGCGGTGAGAGATTTGCGATGATACAAAATCGTTGCAAGCGGAGATGTAGGGGTAATAATGATATTCAAAAAAGACACCGTTAAACATATTGATCCAATTTCTTTTATAAATAGTAGAGATTCATCGCATGCATGGCAACAAGTTGTATAATGGCTTGAAAGTAACTGGGTTCAGTTTTAACTTATAATCAGTTTATTGCATGTCGCTTATTTAATAGTCCAGTCACCATTATATTGTTTGCCACTTATTTATATTAACAATGATTTATAATGGAAGATGTTTGGGAACTTGTACATGATGTGACTTAAATATAACCAACCACATGAAAATAACTGGGTAAGGTTTAACTTGCAACTCCAAAGCAACAAATAGTTGCTCGACAGTTTAACTGTAAAATTCACTTACAGTTCAGGCTTCTGAACATTTATTTGAAGAAGTTGCTAATGCACCGAAAGGTGATGAAACAAGTTATCATGCTTCTTACGTGACAGCCACAATATCCAGCCTGTTTTTGCCAACAAAGAAATACACACATATCATACACACATATGCATGTGTGCATGCATGCATACACACACATACATATATAAGTAGATAACATATAAAATGTAAATGGTAAAAATGAAAAAGTTAGAACTGAAGGTGAATCGAAGTATCCATTTTTTTGAGTGTTAAGCAACCACTGGTTGCTATAATTTTTAGAAAATTCCAACTATTTCGGATTGTTCGTAGTTTGCTTTTCGCACATACGTTCACTAGAGTTTCTCGCATCCACTCTAATTTCTCCATTTGGTTCACATTTACGTCTTTTAGCAAATGTCAAGTTATATTTACATCTTTTAACAGATGCATGTTCTAGAATCATACAGTTTGCAGCTGAATAATAACCCATAAGCCATATGTTTAATATATAGCAATCCAGACTACAAAAATATGAACGTTATGCACCTCATAACCCTGTATTAATCAACTGGTTTATTAAGTTTAGCTCTTGTTATCAATAACTTATGTTTTTTCTTCTACATTTTAATCAATGTCAGGTGAGGTGCATTATAAGAAACATAGTGAGAGATTGGGCTTCCGAGGTATGTACTCAATTTGTATTTGTTATCTTTATTAAGCATGCCTCATCCTGAAATTAATTATTGTAGGGTCAAAAGGAACGTGACCAGTGCTACAAGCCTATTCTTGATGAGCTTAATCGTATTTTCCGGTTCCCTCTAAGCAGCAGACAAGAGTATGTTTTAGCCTATAAAATTGCTTTTTAATATTATTTATGCAAACCAGTTTGCCTTTAGTAGGATCTGCTTGGAAATTTGTATTTTCTTTACCTGCAAATGCTTGTATCACATGGCGTAATTTTTTGACTTATCAGGATACTATACGACGTCTACATACATGCATAGGTAGATCATTATGATTTTGTTTTGATGTGATACATGTATTGAAACTCTGTTTAATTTCAAAGCTATACAGTAGAAACACATGCAAGCTGCCTGCATAACATTGACATTGAAAAGTACATTTTTAAAGTATCCCAAGTATAGGCAGTGGTCTATGCTTTTAGTTGTAACAACAAACATATAATTTTTTCCTATCTGTTACATTCATATTATATGTAATTTGTCATGTTTGACTGTGTAAGTCTGTTTTGATTGTTTTCAGTTAGACCTAGTAGCACACCCTTTTCAACTATTTTTATGTATATCATCAAACACATAACTTCTACATATTACCCAAGCTTTCAAATCTCGGATTTTAGATGAAATCTCGGATTGACATCTTGGTTGTTTGGCTTTGTTGGCTGGATCGATCATTTTTAAACTTATTATTTCAGTTATCTATCCTAGTTATCTGAAAGAGTCTGTCTTGATTGTTTTAGACAGACACCGTTTTCATATTTTTGTTTCAATCGGCAACGAGAGCTGGAGGGTATCATTATTATCAGCAGTGTAAATGATCGACAGTATCTCATCCTTTGAACCATGTCTAAATTGGGTACTGGGGGCTATATTGCCATAAATGAAATATTGGGGGCAAATTCCAGTAATTTGCAAATGTGGAAGGATTCTCTAATGTAGAAATAGTGCATCACTTGTTCATTTGCCTCACTCACACCATCGAGTCACAAGGTTTCATGAACAATGCAAGCGATACACACATACACACATGCATGAATACACACACATACACACATGCATGAATACACACATACACACCCACACCCACACCCACACCCACACACACACACATACATGTGTGTGTGTGTGTATTACTAATATGATGGGAGTAACCCTAATAAACTACTTTGTTGCCAGTCCTTGTGGCAGCTATATTTTTTCCTGTTCCACAATTTTAAGAGTTGAACCAATGTTGAAAAATACATAAAAGTTAGGTTAAATAGGGGTACCGTAACTGATTTGCTGAGATACTTAAAAGTCACCATTAGCTTTGCCCTCTTCGAATTGTTAATTAATTATTATTTGCATTTCAGAAATATTTATTATTTAAAAATTGTCTATCGTGATTCTTTTCTTATAGTCCTCCATGTTGCTTAGTCCCTGGTGCTGGACTTGGAAGATTGGCATTAGAAATTTCTAGCCTTGGTATGCAATTTTTAAGGAACCTCTCTTCATATTCATTTAGTATTTTATATTTACCCCTGCTCATGAACAGGTTTTGTTACCCAAGGGAATGAGTTCTCCTATTATATGATGATTTGCTCAAGCTTCATTCTTAATCAGTACGCCAGTAGTTCCTGTCCTCATTTCCTTGCATTTCAGTTCCTGAAAATTTGACTAATTTTTTTATGATTATTACCTGATTCCTACCTTTTTTTCTTCCACATTTTATCAGCACTCAGATTGCTGGTGAATGGACTATATATCCGTGGATCCATAATAATTGTAATTCTTTATCAGACAGCGACCAACTTAGATCTGTAACGTTTCCAGATATCCATCCAGCAAGGTAAGTTTTACTAGTATGCTTGCATTCAAGTTATCATGGATTGCTTCTTAGTTTGTAGTTTTGTAGATTGATGGTCAAATACTTTTGATGTTTATGGTCATCTTTTCTACCTTATAAGATAAATAAATCATTATGATGAGCTATATCTAAGTGTATGCTTGGAGATATATCTCTAAGATATTATGTTCTGAAACATTAAATATATAAAAGGATTTTTCAGTAATTTGCATTTTCTGCCATGTTTATCCATTCTCATTGTTTTGTGGCATTTGTTGTGTCTGGAAATGGTGGTACATCAACTTTCTATGTTCATTATCAACTTAAATTTTTTTGCCTATATCATGGATGTCGCAACTATCTTTTCACTTATTCTTCCATTTTTCTGTCACATTTGTTATAAATAGTGCAGAAATTACCGAAGGTTTTTCTATGTGTGGTGGCGACTTTGTCGAAGTGTACAGTGATCGATGTCAAGAAGGTACAAAGTGCATGACAAACATATTTGCGCAATGATAAATTTGAAACTAGTTAAATTATTGTTTTCATCACACAACTGATGTGATCGAAAAACTTAGGATGCTATGTTCTCACATTAATTAATTTTAATGATAAAATTGGGCGATTGAACCACTTAACTTACTAGGAACTAACGAACATGGCTGTAACTATATTGTTTAATTTAGCTACATTAGTATTTTGGTAACTGGTTAAATATGAATGTACTTTTTTGTTTTTATTTTATTTTGAAGAAACTTGGCAAACAATGAGTGTCTTGGATTAACCCTTAGGGTAATGCAGTTGGTTAGGACATACGGCGCTCACCTTGAAGGTTGAGGGTTCAATTCTCATCGACTACCTATCTTTGTGAATTACTTGAAATATATGTTGTGGGTTCGGTTCATGCTTCCTTAGAATTTACAAGCAAAGTTGGTTCTCTGGGTCTTCAAAAAAAAAAAAAAGGGACTGTCTTGAATTTGTTTGAAATTGTCCACGTTCTGTCCATTATTCAACAAAATGTGAGCTTACTTGGTAACTTTTTGTTCAATATGCATGTTGCAGCTTCATGGGATGCTGTAGTGACTTGCTTCTTCCTGGATACAGCGCATAACATTGTTGAATACATCGAAATAATATCCAAGATCATCAAAGACGGAGGAGTAATTTCTATGCTTTGGAATTATATTTGGTTTACCAGTATTATTAGCACATTTATTGTAGGATAAATTGTCAGATTTATTTATTTATTTTATTTTAAATTTCTAGAAAATCACATCAAAAAGTTTCCTTGAAACAAGTCCTGTTTACGTCAAGGCTTTTGCAACATATACTGTATTTTGCAATCCATGTTTAACTTTTAAATTGTTTCATCTGATACATTGCAGAATATTTTTACCGTTCACATTCAACATTATAAAAAGTTAAACCAAAGCCTACCTGCAAATTATACCATTTATCATATATTTCTATGCAATGACATTGATAATTGTTTTCACTTCTTATACATGATAGGTCTGGATAAATTTGGGTCCCCTACTATATCATTTTGCGGATGCATTTGGACCTGATGTATGTATAGTTTGCTGCCATCATAATTTTAAAAATGATATGATATTTACAGCATGTGACAGTAAGATTTCCATTTCTGTTTCTTGGTATTCAGGAGATGTCAATTGAACTCAGTTTAGAGGATGTTAAGAAGATAGCGATTCAGTACGAGTTTGAATTAGAGGTAACAAATTCAACACATCAATTATTTAGATGTCAGAGAGAATGCAAATTTTAATTTATAGGTCATAAAACTAACAGATGGAGAAAACAATTGAAACAACTTATACTGCTAATCCTCGATCCATGATGCAAGTGAGTTTTTAATTTGGTTCCTGATATTATTTCTCTGTGAAGTGTGTTGTTATACCTATTATGAGGCACAGATGATTAGTTGTTGTTTATTTGTTTTATTGTAGAATCGTTACTGTGCAGCCTTTTGGACGATGAAGAGGAAAGCGAGGAGAACATAGTGTCGATATCATTCTTTGGTATACAGATATAACTATGGTAGCTGAAGAAGAAGAAAATTATAGTTCCAATAGCTAAGAGTTAGCCAAGACCCTGATATTATGCACAAACCTGTGTTAGATCAAAATAAATTGTAGGATCTCCATGGGACATTGGGCAGCCTATTTATAATTATACTGTAGCTTGTATGGAGATGAAACTGTCAGTTGTTGTCGTATTTATTACATGGTGGCAACAACGCACTATAAACTATTCGACGGTCATAAACATTAAATCCTCTATATTTTAGCCCAAATAATATAAATATTGCAATATTATTTCCTGCTTAGCTATAGAGTTTTGAAAATTACATTTACGTGGGTTGATGCTTTGAAAGCTTGAATTTTGAGCTTTAAAAGCTCGAAGCATGTGTTGCCGGTTAATGCATATTTCATTAGGGTGTTACAGATCCATTTCATTAGGGTGTTGCAGATCCATCTGTATTGGTTTTAACAGATTGTTAAAAAAGCTTGCTTCTTCAAGTTCGAAATTTTACGTTAACTAGGATGCACACATGGCATGATATGATCTCAGGAAAAACCTTGGACTCGGTTAGTGAATCTATTGTGCCTGATAAGGTTCTCCAAGATGTCTAACCTGAATATATTTTTTAGAATTAGCGTTCAAATTTTATTTAAGGTTTAGATCAAAAAATAAATTATGGTCGGTATATCTTGCTGTGAATTCGAAGATTAATGTATGAGATGAAAATTATGCAATGTACATGAGATGAAAAGCATGAGACGAAAATTATCGATGCCTGACGTCACACCCTTTTTGGACTATATTGTGTAAAGAGGGAATTAGACACAAGGACAAACATTGAAAAAAAAATATAGGTTGAAGGACAATATTAGTTATAACTAGCATTATGTTTAGTCTTTACACTTACAAAATGCTAGTTATATTTAACATTGTCATTCGGTTTAATTTCTTTCAAATTTTGTCCTTCAGCCTAAAAATGAAACTTGTTGTCTTTCGGCATAATTTTTTTTAAGTTTGTCTTTGTGCTTATTTTCCACTTGTGTAAACTTCTAACTTATTGACAAATTTAGGCAGTGTTTGAGTTGAAAATGAATTTAATGTTTTTATTTTCAACATGTATGTCAAATTGTATAGGATATATAGAAGGACGAGTCCAAAATTTTTAGTCATTCCAACAAAGTGGAGGACGTGAAGAAGATGGTTGTTTTTATATTTTCAAATGTCAGAAAAAAAAAAATAGTTTCATATGTTAAAACCATTTTTCAAATCAATCGTTTTTCATTTTCTCCTTTATATGGTTTTTAACGTACATGTTGAATGCGCGTTACACAAAACTGGTTTTAAACGTACACTTGGAATACACATCACAAAACTGCCTTGGAACCGAATGTTACCTTAATGTTTAGCCACGTTTGGCAAATAATGTAGAAAACTAAGTTTTGAAACTTATTACAAATTTGTGTCACTTGCTAAATATAATGACATGATTTTATCACGTCATCGTATTATTATTAATTTATTATATTTTTAGAAAAATCAACCTCGAAAAGATGTTACCCAAACCGCACCATCTAGAAAATGATATAATGACACAATTTAATTTTGTGCATGTCACGGTCCAAATTCCAGCGTTCGACATCCGTACTCCACTTGTACCTGAATGCCGCCGATTCAACCGTTGAAATTCGAATCGTGCCGGAGGTTATAGCACATTAAGTACAACACAGCGGATGAAATGAAACGAATCAATATACAACATTGATACAATATCTGATACAATATGATACAACAGATGATACAATAGATATCAATATACATCAGAGATATGATACAAGACAATAGCAGCGGAAAGAAATAGATAACACCAGCAGCGGAACAATATCTCCAATATGGTCTTCAAAAGAGAATTCCAGTATCGGTAATCTACATCTCCAAGGCACCAATCCAGAAATAGCTCGAACTCCTAATCAAGATGAAGTGAAGCAACTCAATCCAAATGCGATTGTCAAATCCTAAGGCTGAAAGCTATCGAATCTACTCCTACTATTCGATTATCTGAAAAACCCAACTCTAGGCTGCCCGTGTGGGAAAATAGTGGACACTCAGAGTTTAGGAAAGGAACAATAAACTCCAGGTCAGTCATGGGACTGGTATGAGCAAACAAAAACAGTTGGTCCTTAAAATAAACAAAAGAATTTAAATTTGAAATCCGCAATGCTTTTTAGAAGATGAAACTACCATAAGGCCTCCCGCCACACACAAAATGAAAACTCAGAATTGTAGGAGATTTCTCCTTATGATAGTCAAATATGCTTGATACGAGAAATTTTCTTTGATATTATTACTAGTGCATAGTGTAGAAAAACTATTTCGAAAGTATAATATAAATCTTAGCCAACATAGACATTCCGAACTATGTCTACTATAGCTACCATCTAAACAGTGGTGACCACCATAAGTAAATGGCACGTTTTATAACTAAAACCGTACAAGGCGCGTATTGAAGATTGGATTTCCAACAAATGGTCAGGCTAAGAAACTTCCTATTGCCACATGGGTACGCCTCTGGCGGGACATCCCGAAAACCTAACCGAATCTCTGCCAACACAATGCCAGATTACCTTTGTAACTAGGTAACTACTACTCGAGTATGTCAACCCCTGGTCCTTTGGGACCTTTATCCGAGGTACCTCTAATCCAACAACAACAAAGCAATCACAAAGTAATAGATCTGCGGTATCCACATGAGTGAAGTACGTGGGCTCCATATCATGATACCACCCTTTTCCAGAAGGGAATGACACATCCTAAAGGGAGCGACCCTCATAACCTTGCCGCATCTTTCCAGTTTCGACCATTTCCGGGGTGTGAGGTCCTGATGCAGTCCCATCCACAAAGCTACGCTTTATACAAAAGTCATGCTTTGATCAACAAATGATACACAGCAGCACTCAGCATGTCACACTACCAAATTGGGAGTATATCACTGATAACCATCAACTACATAACCTCTAAGCTCATACGTCTCAGAGAAGGGTGTTAAGCTAAGAGAATAAATTCTCCGCCACCAGCATAAATGTATTTGATAGAGATCAGTTTAATATCTCAAAGTGTAATGTCGGACATACAACCATACAAGTCTGTTCCGGGTTCGAACAGAACCGAAGGCACTTCCGAAGAAGCCCTTGCAATCCGGGTATCCACAATCCCGATCGGACTTTCCATCACTTAGGGAATCTCTATACCGTAGCTACTCGGTGCAGAGACAATCGATAGGTTATCCTATCATTCTCGCAAATACCCGGTTTTCAACACCGGTCTTCAAATGCAATCCATAACGTCGTATCACTATTCGAAATGGGTTATATTACACAATGTCCTCTTCCGGCTAAACCGAATAGTGATCGCAATATTTAAAAATATATGGATATGGGATTTCAGTTAAGTCACAACTTATAAAATCCAAAACTTTTCTTCAAATGGTTAAAAAAATTACCATTTCAAACCTTTTAACAAAAAGATTCGTTTCACAAAGTTCACCTAGTTTCTCAAAGATCTATTCATAGATTTCAAAACAATTTTCATTTCAATTTGGATTAACTCAATTAAATCTTTAAATTAAAGATTTAACTTATAACTTTCAAACCGTTTCCAAAGATTTATTCATAACTTGGAAAACCATTTTCATTTTAGACTTGAAATCCTTTTAACACAAATTGGAAGTTCATTTTTTATGTGGAAGCTTTTATTATCTGAAAACAAATAGTTTTTGTTTCGGAAAAATCCGATTTCATCTATACAAGTTAGAATCTTTGGGTTAATTTCAAATTCCCAAAACAACACTTTTAAAATGGTTTAAAAACCCATATAAACACATTTATAAGTTGAATAACCTTTTTAGACCATAGTTTCCAAATCATAGAATTCGATTTCAAATATTGAATTCAGATTTAAATCAAATTATTTAAATTTCAAAACTCAATCAAGTTATTCAAAAATAACTTTTATTTTTGAAATTCATTTTCAAAGGCTTTCAACTTTAATTCCAAAACTATTTTGGATTCAAAAATTCAATCTTTAAAACTATTTCAAAATCTGTGACTTAACCTATTTCCTCGTGCAATCCATTTTTGTGTGTGTATAAGTGTGGTCTAGGAGTTTTACACAATAAAAGTGTCACATCATCAATCAGCACAGATTCAAATATAGCAATATATTTGATAAGCGGTATAACGGTAACGCTTATCTTTCATTCATAGATCACACACACACACACACACACACACGCACACATATATATATATCACAGATAATTAACACAACTCAAATCAAAACATAGCATCACATATCAGCGATATCAAACAATTCAATCATCCAATAGAATCCACACATCCATAAGTAAAATCAGTTAATTGTCTGATTAATTCAAATCAGATTAATTACTTATGAATTACTAATCCTGGTTAGTTAATATTAATAAATTACAATTCATTTTGATTAATTATTCTTTAATCATTTATAAATTAACCATTAATAATAATATTAATTAACCCTTAATTATAATTTATCAACCTTTAATTATTAAATAATTATCCTTTAATTTTTTAATTAACCATTTAATTTATTATCTTTAATTAATTAATTTAACCCTTAATTAATTACGATAAGTGACTATCCCTAATCTTAAATCAATGTTTATCCCTTGATTAATCCATCTTTAATCATTAATTAATTTCTTTTAATTAAGTAATTATCTTTAAGTAATTAACTACCTTTAATTACTTATATTAATAAATTTTCATTAATTAATTACACCAATTAATTAATCCTTAATTACAAATTAATTAACCTTATATTAAGAATTAATTATCTCCAATTAATTACGAAAATTAATTAATTAGTCCTTAATTAATAATCATCCCTTAATTACTTTCATTAATGAATTAACCTTTAATTATTCTCAAATTAATTACCTTATTTAATTAACCTCATTAATTTATTATTCTTTAAATAATTAAACAATTATTTCTTTACTTAAGTAATTTTTCTATAATTACTTGATTAATTAACCTTTAATCAACAATTAATCAACCTTGATTTATAAATAAAACAACCTTTTATCATTTAAATAATTAACCTTAAATTATTTAATTATTCTCTAATTAATTAATTAATTTTTCAATCCTTAATTAATTAATCCTTAACTATAAATTAATTAACCTTTTAATTAATAACTAATTAGTTAATTATCATTGACAATATAAATTAACTTAACCTTTAAGTTAATAATTAAAAATATTTGATTGACTCCTTAATTACATTGTTAAGTTTTATTTAGAATAAACTCTTCTAAATATAAGTTTAAAGCAATTTAAACTCAACTAATTTTAAAATATTTTATTCCAAAACCTTTAAATACCATTTAACTTTAATTTTAAACCTTTAAATCTTGTTTAAAATTTTGAAAACTTGTTCATATTTTCTTTGAAACCTTATTTAGTTTAAATCCGCTTTGAAACTTTATTTAAACAAAATTTACTTTTTAACTTAAAAAAAACTATTTATTTTAAAGCCTGAAACATATTTTCTTCCCTTTTTAAATTTTGAAATTTGGTAACGGATCAAACACCGAGCCAAGCATATTTTCTTCCCTTTTAAAATTTTGAAATCTGGTAACGGATCCAACACCGAGCCCTTTCTTATTTCACTCGAGCCTATCTTCGAGTTACTCACATCTCCCCCATTCTTCGAGTTAACCCATCAACATTCACGAGCCTGTCCCGAGATCTTTCCTATTTCCCAAACCATCGAAAGCAACTGACACGAACGACATCACGTACACATGCACCGATGCCCAGACGTCCTCCGATCAACTTGGCCATCATCCACAACTCACCGATGATCGACTCGAGCTCATCGACCCCCCAGAACCCTCAATTGTCGACGAACTCAAAATCTAGTCGTTTGACCCTAACTGGAATAAGCTCGACCACCAAAAAACCACTCGCCATACCATCTCAGGCCACCAGAGGCCAAGAAACTCAGGTCAGGGCATCGCCGATCTTCCTTCTTTCGGTTGCCACTGGTGCGATTGATTCCAGTGCGAAAATGAAATGATGGCAACACGTCATCTGAACGCAACTAAAACATAAGATAAACCCTAGATCGATCTTATCTACCTTCCACAATGGATTATAAATTCATTGCTCATTTTTCTGATGGTCTCTGGCCTTCCAACCAGCTACGGCCTTAAACTCGAAATCAGAAGAAAAAAAACCCAATCACCAGAATTCGACTGTTTTGTGTTTTTCATTCAATTCGAGAATTTTTCCTCGAACCAAAAATTAAAAATCTTGATTCACCCATTAAAATTCATGATTTTACAACTCGAATTGGTTTCTAAATTCAAAACAGGATATTTCGAGCATGAATTTTTCTTACGGCTTTGATTTAATTTTACTGTAATATCATTCTTGAAAAATTTACTGAATATTTCCACTTGCAAATATTTTTGAAAATAGTATTAAGTCTTGCCTTCATTTTCTATTTGTAAATCAAAGTATGGAATTGATTGAATGAAGAGCAGTTCCAATTTTTCTTAGTGAAACCAAAGTTTGAGCCTTAACAGAACCATCACATGTATGTGCATACATACATTCAGTCATACAAACAAATAAACAGTAAACAATTTGCACAGCATCACCAAGCAATCATCACAACATCAATTTATAGATCTAAAGTTTTGATTTAAAGAGTTGCCCACCTGGAATGCACAGTGCATAAAAGAACAGAGAACAAAGAATGTAGAGCCCTAGAATGTTTTTCAGGTTTGAAATCTAGAATTGATCTGCTATTGATTTGAATCCGATCCTGATTTACTTTGTTGAATTTTGCATGCTTGATCTGGAAGTTGTACTCAACCTGAACTTGATCTTGTTTTGAAAATTTGAAACAGGTTCTGTCCAGGTTTTTCTAAAATCTGAAAGCTTAAAATTGGAAATGCTTCTAGCTTTGAATCTGAAACTTGCCTCAAGTTGAAGATTTAAGTTTTAAATTTTGAACTATACTTTGTTTTTATTTTCTTTTCAGTGATGATCTTAGTTTTGCTCTTGAATCTGTTGCTTGTTGAAGCTTTGAACTTGCATACTTTCAGGTTTGTTTAATGCTTCTAGGCTTTGAACTTTTGCATTCTATCTTCATTCATAATTTCCAGGTTGATGATAATGTTGCACAAAATTTTGATTGCCTTAGGAAATCTCAAAGTTGAGGAACTGAAGATGGAGACAAGTTTGTAATTGATCTTTGTTTTAGCTGAGTTTGATAGAAATGCTTCAGCCTTTTTTATGACTTTTTTCTCTCTTCTATCTTTTCCTTTGGGTTTAAGACTTGAGATACTCAATCTTTTGTTACTGTTGTTTCAGATTTGGTGAAAAGTTAAATAATTGCATATGGGGGAGCTCAAAAGTTTCTATAATTTTAAATTCATTTTTTATTCAATTAAATATAGTGAATGCCATTTGTAAGAATCATCACGATTACGAAATCTAAACACTTGTAAATTTTATACTTACATATGTATGTTTGATATTTATAATTTTACAAAGACAAAAGATTTTTTTTAATTTTTTTTATATCATATTAATTCTATAAATAAATGTACTTCTCTTATATTTATATTTAAACAAACAAAATTTTATCCCAATTAATTTTCACATTGCGACCTTTAATTTTGTTCAACATATTTATACACTTATATATTTATACAATTACATTCATACATTTTTTATTATTATTTATTTTTGTACAACCGTTAAAAGAAAAGAAGGATTTAAAAATTTTGATTTCATGTTAACAAATAGTCACATTTATTTATATAAGAGAAATAAATCCTAAAAATAAATCTTTTGAAATTTATTACATCTTCCCAATATTAATATAATTAAAAATTTAGAAAACAAATGTCATTAACTTTTTATTAATCTCAAAGCTTTTAATTTCTATTTTGTTTTTAATACATTTTATTTTGAAATTCAATATTTGTTTACAAAATACTTATCATTATCTTTTAAATCAAATTTCTATTTATTCCCCATACATTTTTTTTCCTTAAATCCAATATTTATTTGTAAATACTTATACTTAAATTTCAAATTAAATTTCTATTTATAATAAAAAATTATTTATTTATTTTAGAAATCTCTAATTAATTCACAATTTATTTACAAAAATTAATTTAATTACCAAATTAAACTTGGTAAATTTTCAGGAATGTTACAGATTCCCATCTTTAAAAAAGTTTCGTCCTCGAAATTTGCTAGAAAGACGAGAAAGAATAGATGATAGATAAAGAAATGATTGATAAGATCAGATCGAAATATTTATTCTGCATTTGGTTTACCAAATTATAATATCAACAATATGAGAACAAACTCGTACAATTATTTCACAAGATACTTGGGTCCACCGGTCTACGAATATGCAAAGGCATTGATTAGTTCGAAGGGATAACTAATCGTTTTCCAAGGTATATACCAACTCGTCCCTCTTCGGACTTTGATCAACACAAGGAATTACAATAGAGTTTCAAATTTGGTTTTTTAGTTGATATCTTTTTATTGATATAATTTAAATTTATCCTTATATTTGTTAACCAATTTAACTTAATTTAAAATTTTCAATTTATTTAAAATTTTCAATTTCAAATTCATTAGAGTTTAGAACGAAAAGCTGATAAGAAACGGATGAAGATACGAAGTAAGGATTTTCTACAACGATTCTTAGGGCCACCATCGCACCGAAACTTCTCCCTCGAGCTGTCACGAAGCTATCAAAAGAATTTGGAATCGAATCAAAGAAGATTTGATAGAGAAAAGTTGTTTCCTCTATTGCAGGGTATTGACCATTTATAGTGGTATTCCCCTGTTCCCTATCTCGTCCTCTTCTCGCACTCATACTACCTATCAGTGGATAGTAAGAGAATTTACTGAGGCATTCGAACGAATATTTTAGGAATATACTCATTCTAGGGTATACTTCACCCTATCTCTAATGAGTTACATAATGTGTTATATTCCTGAGCTAAAGTTTTAACCTTCAGCTCTGATACCAAAAATGTCACGGTTCAAATTCCAGCGTTCAAAAATCGACATCCGTACTCCACTTGTACCTGAATGCCGCAGATTCAACCGTTGAAATTAGAATCATGCCGGAGCTTCTAACACATTAAGTACAACACAACGGAAGAAATGAAACGAATCAATATAAAACATTGATACAATATGATACAACAGATGATACAATAGATATCAATATACATCAGAGATATGATACAAGACAATAGCAGCGGAAAGAAATAGATAACACCAGCAGCGGAACAATATCTCCAATATGGTCTTCAAAAGAGAACTCCAGTATCAGTAATCTACATCTCCAAGGCACCAATCCAGAAATAGCTCGAACTCCCAATCAAGATGAAGTGAAGCAAGTCAATCCAAATGCGATTGCCAAATCCTAAGGCTGAAAGCTATCGAATCTACTCCTACTATTAGATTATCTGAAAAACCCAACTCTAGGCTGTCCGTGTGGGAAAATAGTGGGCACCCAGAGTTTAGAAAAGGAACAATAAACTACAGGTCAGTCGTGGGACTGGTATGAGCAAACAAAAACAGTTGATCTTTAAAACAAACAAAAGAATTCAAATTTGAAATCCGCAATGCTTTTTAGAAAATGAAACTACCATAAGGCCTCCCACCATACACACAATGCAAACGCAGAATTGAAGGAGATTTCTCCTTATGACGGTCAAATATGCTTGATACGAGAAATTTTCTTTGATATTATTACTAGTGCATAGTGTAGAAAAACCATTTCGAAAGTATAATATAAATCCTAGCCAGCATAGATTTCGAACTATGCCTACTATAGCTACCATCTAAACAGTGGTGACAACCAAAAGTAAATGACGGGTTCTACAACTAAAACCGTATAAGGCACGTATTGAAGATTGGATTTCCAACAAATGGTCAGGCTAAGGAACTTCCTATTGCCACATGGGTACGCCTCTGGCGGGACGTCCCGAGAACCTAACCGGATCTCTGCCAACACAAGGCCGGGTTACCTCTGTAACTAGGTAACTACTACTCGAGCATGCCATCCCCCAGTCCTTTGGGACCTTTATCCGAGGTACCTCTAATCCAAAAACCACAAAGCAATCACAAAGTAATAGATCTACGGTATCCACACGAGTGAAGCATCTGGGCTCCATACCATGATACCACCATTTTTCAGAAGGGATTGACACACCCTAAAGGGAGCGATCCTCATAACCTTGCCGCATCTTTCCTGTTTCGACCATTTCCGGGGTGTGAGGTCCTGATGCAGTCTCGTCCACAAAGCTACGCTTTATACAAAGTCATGCTTTGATCAACAAATGATACACAGCAGCACTCAGCATGTCACACTATCAAATTGGGAGTATATCACTAATAACCATCAACTACATAACCTCTGAGCTCGTACGTCTCAGAGAAGGGTGTTAAGCTAACAGAATAAATTCTCCGCCACCAAGCAGAAATGTATTTGATAGAGATCAGTTTAATATCTCAAAGTGTAATGTCGGACATACAACCATACAAGTCTGTTCCGGGTTCGAACAGAACCGAAGGCACTTCCGAAGAAGCCATTACAATCTGGGTATCCACAATCCCGATCGGACTTCCCATCACTTAGGGAATCTCTATACCGTAGCTACTCGGTACAGAGACAATCGATAGGTTATCCTATCGTTCTCACAAATACCCGATCTTCAACACCGGTCTTCAAATGCAATCCATAACGTCGTATCACTATTCGAAATGGACTATATAACACAAGGTCCTCTCCCGGCTAAACCGAATAGTGAGCGCAACATTTAAAAATATATGGATATGGGATTTCAGTTAAGTCACAACTTATAAAATCCAAAACTTATTTCAAATGGTTAAACAAATTACCATTTCAAATCTTTTAACAAAAAGATTCGTTTCACAAAGTTCACATAGTTTCTCAAAGATCTATTCATAGATTTCAAAACAATTTTTCATTTCAATTTGGATTAACTCAATTAAATCTTTAAATTAAAGATTTAACTTATAACTTTCAAATCGTTTCCAAAGATTTATTCATAACTTGGAAAACCATTTTCATTTTAGACTTGAAATCCTTTTAACACAAATTGGAAGTTCATTTCTTATGTGGAAGCTTTTATTATCTGAAAACAAATAGTTTTTGTTTTGGAAAAATCCGATTTCATTTATACAAGTTAGAATCTTTGGGTTAATTTCAAATTCCCAAAAAAAACTTTTAAAATGGTTTAAAAACCCATATAAACACATTTATAAGTTGAATAACCCTTTTAGACCATAGTTTCCAAATCATAGAATTCGATTTCAAATATTGAATTCAAATTTAAATCAAATTATTTAAATTTCAAAACTCAATCAAGTCATTCAAAAATAACTTTTATTTTTGAAATTCATTTTCAAAGGCTTTCAACTTTAATTCCAAAACTATTTTGGATTCAAAAATTCAATCTTTAAAACTATTTCAAAATCTGTGACTTAACCTATTTCCTCGTGCAATCCATTTTTGTGTGTGTAAAAGTGTGGTCCAGAGGTTTTACACAATAAAAGTGCCACATCATCAATCAGCACAGATTCAAATACAGCAATATATTTGATAAGCAGTATAACTATAACGCTTATCTTTCATTCACAGATCACAGATATATATCACAGATAATTAACACAGCTCAAATCAAAACATAGCATCACATATCAGGGATGTCAAACAATTCAATCATCCAATAGAATCCACACATCCATAAGTAAAATCACTTAATTGTCTAATTAATTCAAATCAGATTAATTACTTATGAATTATTAATCCTGGTCAATTAATATTAATAAATTACAATTCATTTTGATTAATTATTCTTTAATCATTTATAAATTAACCATTAATAATAATATTAATTAACCCTTAATTATAATTTATCAACCTTTAATTATTAAATAATTATCCTTTAATTATTTAATTAATCATTTAATTGATTAGCTTTAATTGATTAATTTAACCCTTAATTAATTACGATAAGTGACTATCCCTAATCTTAAATCAATGTTTATCCCTTGATTAATCCATCTTTAATCATTAATTAAATTCTTTTAATTAAGTAATTATCTTTAAGTAATTAGCTACCTTTAATTACTTATATTAATAAATTTTCATTAATTAATTACATTAATTAATCAATCCTTAATTACAAATTAATTAACCTTATATTAAGAATTAATTATCTCCAATTAATTAAAAAAATTAATTAATTAGTCCTTAATTAATAATCGTCCCTTAATTACTTTCATTAATGAATTAACCTTTAATTATTCTCAAATTAATTACCTTATTTAATTAACCTCATTAATTTATTATTCTTTAAATAATGAAACAATTAATTCTTTACTTAAGTAATTGTTCTATAATTACTTGATTAATTAACCTTTAATCAGTAATTAATCAACCTTGATTTATAAATAAAACAACCTTTTATCATTTAAATAATTAACCTTAAATTATTTAATTATCCTCTAATTAATTAATTAATTAATTTTTCAATCCTTAATTAATTACTTTAATTAATTAATCCTTAATTAATTACTTTAATTAATTAGTCCTTAGTTATAAATTAATTAACCTTAATTAATAACTAATTAGTTAATTATCATTAACAATATAAATTAACTTAACCTTTAAGTTTATAATTAAAAATATTTGATTGACTCCTTAATTACATTGTTAAGTTTTATTTAAAATAAACTCTTCTAAAATATAAGTTTAAAGCAATTTAAACTCAACTAATTTTAAAATATTTTATTCCAAAAGCTTTAAATACCATTTAACTTTAATTTTAAACCTTTAAATCTTGTTTAAAATTTTGAAAACTTGTTCATATTTTCTTTGAAACCTTATTCAGTTTAAATCCGCTTTGAAACTTTGTTTAAATAAAAATTTACTTTTTAACTTAAAATAAACTGTTTATTTTAAAGCCTAAAACATATTTTCTTCCCTTTTTAAATTTTGAAATCTGGTAACGGATCAAACACCGAGCCAAACCTATTTTCTTCCCTTTTAAATTTTGAAATTTGGTAACGGATCGAACACCGAGCCCTTTCTTATTTCACTCGAGCCCATCTTCGAGTTACTCACGTCTCCCTCCATTCTTCGAGTTAACCCATCAACATTCACGAGCCTGTCCCGTGATCTTTCCTATTTCCCAAACCATCGAAAGCAACTGACACGAACGACATCACGTACACGTGCACCGATGCCCAGACATCCTCCGATCAACTTGGCCATCATCCATAACTCACCGATGATCGACTCGAGCTCATCGATCCCCAAAACCCTCAATTGTCGACGAACTCAAAATCTAGTCGTTTGACCCTAAGTGGGATAAGCTCGACCACCAAAAAACCACTCGCCATACCATCTCAAGCCTCCAGAGGCCAAGAAACTCAGGTCAGGGCATCGCCGATGTTCCTTCTTCCGGTTGCCACTGGTGCGATTGATTCCAGTGCGATAATGAAACGATGGCAACACGTCATCTGAACGCAACTAAAACATAAGATAAACCCTAGATCGATCTTATCTACCTTCCACAATGGATTATAAATTCATTGCTCATTTTTTTATGGTCTCTGGCCTTCCAACCAGCTACGGCCTTAAACTCGAGATCAGAAAAAAAGTCCAATCACCAGAATTCGACTGTTTTGTGTTTTTCATTCAATTCGAGAATTTTTCCTCGAACCAAAAATTAAAAATCTTGATTCACCCATTAAAATTCATGATTTTACAACTCGAATTGGTTTCTAAATTCAAAACAGGATATTTCGAGCATGGATTTTTCCTATGGCTTTGATTTAATTTTACTGTAATATCATTCTTGAAAAACTTACTGAATATTTCCACTTGCAAATATTTTTGAAAATAGTATTACAGTCTTTCCTTCATTTTCTATATGTAAATCAAAGTCTGGAATTGATTGAATGAAGAGCAATTCCAATTTTTCTTAGTGAAACCAAAGTTTGAGCCTTAACAGAACCATCACATGTATGTGCATACATACATTCAGTCATACAAACAAATAAATAGTAAACAATTTGCACAGCATCACCAAGCAATCATCACAACATCAATTTATAGATCTAAAGTTCTGATTTAAAGAGTTGCTCACCTGGAATGCACAGTGCAGAAAAGAACAGAGAACAAAGAATGTAGAGCCCTGGAATGTTTTTCAGGTTTGAAATCTAGAATTGATCTGCTATTGATTTGAATCCGAGCCTGATTTACTTTGTTGAATTTTGCATGCTTAATCTGGAAGTTTTACTCAACCTGAACTTGATCTTGTTTTGAAAATTTGAAACAGGTTCTGTCCAGGTTTTTCTAAAATCTGAAAGCTTGAAATTGGAAATGCTTCCAGCTTTGAATCTGAAACTTGCCTCAAGTTGAAGATTGAAGTTTTAAATTTTGAACTATACTTTGATTTTATTTTCTTTTCAGTGATGATCTTTGTTTTGCTCTTGAATATGTTGCTTGTTGAAGCTTTGAACTTGCATACTTTCAGATTTGTTTAATGCTTCCAGGCTTTGAACTTTTGCATTCTATCTTCATTTGTAATTTCCAAGTTGATGATAATGTTGCACAAAATTTTGATTGTCTCAGGAAATCTCAGAGTTGAGGAACTGAAGATGAAGACAAGTTTGTAATTGATATTTGTTTTAGCTGAGTTTGATAGAAATGCTTCAGCCTTTTTTCTAATTTATTTTTTCCTCTTCTATCTTTTCCTTTGGGTTTAAGACTTGAGATACTCAATCTTTTGTTACTGTTGTTTCAGATTTGTGAAAAGTTAAATAATTGCATATGGGAGAGCTCAAAAGTTTCTATAATTTTAAATTTCATTTTTTATTCAATTAAATATAGTGAAATGCCATTTGTAAGAATCATCATGATTATGAAATCTAAACACTTGTAAATTTTATACTTACATAAGTATGTTTGATATTTATAATTTTACAAAGACAAAAGATTTTTTTTTTTGATTTTTTTTATATCATATTCTTTCTATAAATAAATGTACTTCTCTTATATTTATATTTACACAAACAAAATTTTATCCTAATTAATTTTCACATTGCGACCTTTGTTCAACATATTTATACACTTATATATTTATACAATTTACATTCATACATTTTTTTTATTTTTTATTTTTGTACAACCTTTAAAAGAAAAGAAGGATTTAAAAATTTTGATTTCATAATAACAAATAGTCACATTTATTTATATAAGAGAATTAAATCCTAAAAATAAATCTTTTGAAATTTATCACATCTTCCCAATATTAATATAATTAAAAATTTAGAAAACAAATATCATTAACTTTTTATTAATCTCAAAGCTTTTAATTTCTATTTTGTTTTTAATACATTTTATTTTGAAATTCAATATTTGTTTATAAAATACTTATCCTTATCTTTTAAATCAAATTTCTATTTATTCCCAATACATTTATTTATTTTCCTTAAATCCAATATTTATCTGTAAGATACTTATACTTAAATTTCAAATTAAATTTCTATTTGTAATCAAAAATTATTTATTTATTTTAGAAATCTCTAATTAATTTACAATTTATTTACAAAAATTAATTTAATTGCCAAATTAAACTTGGTAAATTTTCAGGAATGTTACAGTGCAATCATGAAATGCCATACCTTTGCTGGCATGTTAGAAATATCATATATTTGAAATAATTTTCAAAAGTGATCAGTTCAATTAGTTTTTATATTAAAAAAAGAATTGAATAATTTAGAAATAGTTGAGAATATGCAATCAAATTTGTACATGTGATCATACTCGAAATTACTGTTATATCTAAGTGAAAGTTTCCTCTGTATACCGAAAAGAGATAAAAAAAAAACAACATGTAATAATAGAATAATTATTCTCCTTGATAATTATTCCAAACTTACAACCACGTAGAAAACCAAGGGGAAAAAATTTATATTTAGAAGGATGCAACCGCTTCAAAATTGTCTGTAATCTTTGTATTTGTTGTGTAATATATGTGGTTATTATTTTTGCTTTAGTTTAAATAGATTACTAGACGCACACGAACTGGTGAAGGTACTGATCAGATGGGAACTATTTTACAGTTTTGAAAGCTGGTGGTATGTTTTATGTGGGGGCAGATGTGTGGAAAGCAGGTGATATTATTACTTCAACCCCTTAGCGAAACATTACTAATACTATGGCAACGACTATGAAAGTGTGCATGTAGACTTTCAACAATGGATAAATAGGACATGGTACATGGCAGTCAGTATGAAAAGGAATTTGCAAAAAGTAAGGTAACAATAACAAAAGGTAAATAAAGTAGTAATATACTCAGAACAAAATGTACCTTAATCATGCACAACAATTAAGATTATGGCGCAGCATGTAGTGTGGGTTAGAAAAATGTAGTAAACGCGGTCATCAAAGGTGAATGAAAATAGAACTAATAAGCTGAAGTAAAATATAATACACATAGTGAGTATTAACAGGTACATGAATGTTGTTGAAGAAAATAACAGAGAACAAAGTAGCAGATAAGTGAAATGCAAAAAGGAAAGTTGAACTGCATGAAGATGCCTAGCATGTCCATAATATGAAAATCTAGTCATATTTATTTCTTTCTGCGCTTGTCCCCTGCTTAGGTACGGATAGGCTCCATAAGATTGACAAGTTCTTCATCCCGTAAAAAACCATTGTTTCAGATCATTGTACAACAGAGTATGATTGGTGTTAACGGTGGGAAAGTGCAGAGGAAAACAATAGTGTAACAGGTATAGAAAAGTCAATACTGAGTTATACATATACAAAATAAACAGGTGACAGGACTATATATGTTTTGAACACAAGTAAACTACTACTTGCATAGCAGGTAAGAGGAAGTAACAACAAACAGTGTCAGAAGACATACAGCTATGTAAATGCCTCTTCTTTATTCCTTTCTTGTACGTGCAGAAGGAGGATGACAACCAGTATTCTCATTGTTGACACTGTCTACTGCTTGTTTGTATGAAAAAAATCCCGAATACACAAGCAATGTGAACACATAAGTTTGAGCACATAATTAGAACATCGATAAGACAGAAATGAGTTTTTTTTCCTTTGTAATCAGACTCGGTCGGAGTGATATTACTTATTTGGGTTGCTACATTATCAACGATTGTACTTTGTCCAGTCATAGTTGTGGTCTGAAGCATGTTATGTAAATCAAAGATAAATTGAAAAAAGAGGGCAGGTGATGTATCAATTTAACTATCTTAAAAAAATAGTGTATACATCGGTAGGGAAAAGTTTACCTGTGACATAGAAGATGATAATTGAGAGGACACATTTTTCTTGGTTATTCTTCGAGTCGTGAGGAATGTATCTTTGTTATTCATTTTGTAGTTGTTTGGCTTGGATTCAAAAACAACATCTACTCTAAGTGATTGTTGGAAATTTTTTTGCATCTTCATATCTTCATTTTCCTAAGGAAGCAGTAGAGAATACTAGTAAACATAATGGACGAAAAATAAAATTATGCTTAAAATTGAGTAGCCATGATAAAAGTTATATGTTAAATATGTACAACCATCTTTGAGATATTGATCATTTCGTCCAAGTTGATATCGATAAGTCTCTCCGCCTCTTTGTCAAAAGCGATCACAGTAGGTGAGGTAGTACTATCAAGAACGTCGATGTTCAAACAAGTACCTAAGCAAGGGTAGGTCAGTAGTTAGCCTATGACCATTGGGTTAAGGTAAAGCTATAGCTACCTATTGAGTGGACTGTCCACTCTTCTGTGGCATTTGGAGCAGACGTATTGTGTTCCGTCAAGATGTACAGTTCCTTTGCAAAATACGTATGACATGTAAAACCAAGGGAAATATGTGCTCAATTTGGTTATGGTAGCGTTAACATATTTTCCCCCTAAGCAGATATGAAATTGCATAAAAAATATCAGTAAAGTAATAAAGGTTAAGTTATGCAGAGCAAAAAGTTGGAAGGAAGCGACTATAAAAAATAAGTTAAACAGTTCAGTAAAAATATCATAGGATTCCTCCATTTTACAAACAGTAAAAATTTGTAAAGTTAGTGTAAAAATGAGTTTAAAAAAAACAAGTCAAGAATGGTAAGTAGTTGTAGGAAGTGGGTATAATTTTGTGACTACACTTACTATTCCTCGCAAACCAATAATTGTGATAACAGCCACGTACATGATGCTTCATGAATAAATTTAAAAATTACCTGACAGCAAATATCTAAAAAGCTTGACTTGCAGGATAAACCTTATATCAAGGGGAAAAAACACATGAACAGTCCGTAGACGCAACTGGAAAATTTGATAAGAGGTTTAATTACGAAACGACGATAGTTATCATCGTGCAAATCAGAAAGGCTTCTCCTGTCATCTGTACTATTCAGGTAGCAAGTCACAACTGGTACCCAAATAAAGCAATCAACATACATTGAGTCAATACCATGGAATGACAGTTGAAAGGAAAGGCAGGTGATAAGTACGGCCTAAACATTAGACAACGAGACAACAACAAAAAACATGTATGCATAAACCGGCAGTTTGTCGGAGAAAATGTTGCTTCTCGTTGTAAAGCACAAAGACCATAGGAGTAGAAACATAGCAGAATAGAGAGAGTAATACAGACAGATCTAGTTGATATGCGGAAGACGTGGAACGTTAAAGGCTGCACTCCTACTTAGGGAATGTGATACTGCCACTTTAAGTCAGTAGAGCAGTTCAATAATATAGGCATGCTGTTGTAAAATATACATGTCAGTGCGGATGAAAAATCGAGTAGTACATATTATCGAACACTTGGTAAGCTACCGAATGAAGGCCTTGGTTTTTTTAAAAGGGTAATACGTACATATCAACTTAGGACGGGGAGATGGGTGGAGAGTGAATAGAGAGGGAGGGAACCAAAATTAAGTTAACTCACCAATAATCAATGAATCAGCAGAGGTAGGTTGACTTAGTGTACGATGGCAGCCATACGAATAGACGGAAGAAAAAGTGGTTAAATTGCAGATATGTAGCCAAGGAAAACAGATGTGGGGGCAAGGACGACCATTAATTTCCATGCTTCATTCTGTTGGGATTGATTTTACACTGGCAGCAGTAGAAACGAAGATAACTAGATTTTATTATAATAGGAGTTTGATATCGGAATTTCAAATTTAGATGTTGATTTTCAAAAGAAATCGATGGAGTTAACAGTCAATTGAAGAGCTATGTTAGGGATATGGTAAAGGAAGATAGTGGGACTTAAGCATTTAGGAATAAAGTGGGTGGAATGGAGGGAACGGGGAGGGAGGATAAAAACAATAGAGATCAAGACAACTATTCTTATATTAGGTTAGATTGTCTCCAAAAAAAAAAAATTAGTTTGAATTTTCATCTTTATCCATTATTATATGCCCAACATTCTTGTAGAAGTTGAATGTTAAGTGTGATATTTAGTTTGGAGTTTAGGAAACTAAATCCCAATGGACATCCATATTTTAAACCCTCCAAACCAAACGACTTAAAAATGGACATTTGAGTTGAGACGATATTAAATAACCACATGTATGACTTCTTCTCTATCACATAATCTTTGTGTTATTTTTGGCAGAAACAATATATGATTTTATTGTTGAAATTATAGTCAAATCTAGTTGATCTAAAATAGAGTTTTTTTGTGTGTGTGTAAAGATATGGTTCGCAGGAGAACTCAAAACAACAAATTTATCTAGATAGCAATACAAAAAATAAAATATAAAGCATTGAGAGAAAAAATAGAAAACTAAGAAAAAAGATAGGAGAGGAAGTATTTTTATAGCGGTTCGACAAAAGTTTGGCATATATTTTGTAACATCCTGAAAATTATGATAATTGTAACAACCCGCTTGGGAACAGGTTTGAATTCCGATCTAGAAAAAACCAATCAAAACTTAGACCCATTCTAAAGCTGGCAGTTGGTTGGTATAAATAACAAAAATAGAGCTATCTATCTATTCTTTCAGAACTCATAGCAGAAGGAATACAATATAAAAACAAAAATAGTACCCATTTATTTCATATCATTTCATATGTCATAAAACATTATATAATGCCAACCATTACAACATTTCATTCAAAAATATATTTCATGGGTACAATAGAAAATAACATAAAAAGATAGTTAATAATTACCACAAGCTTCACTCCCACTATCTTCAAGCATCATAAACTCCTTCTCTATCTCGTGTTGTAATAAGGAGGGAGTCAGAACAATAAGTGTGCAGCGAATAGAAATCTCGAGTCTTACTATTTCAATACTTGGGTAGTACAATTTAAATAAGAACATGTCTTACGTAACTAAGCCATTTAATACTTCATATAAGAAAAGGAGGGGATCCTCAAACAACCACTTAATACCTTCCATTTCTGAAGCAAGTTTTCTAATCACATAACCCATAACCGACGTCATAAATATCCAACGATGCGAGAGATAAAACCCAAGCCAACTTAATATCTTTTAAGGGAAAATAGGCACACCTTGACAATATAAGACCTCAACTGAGGTAGATCCCCATCATTTAATACCTATTTCCAAGGTGGACTCCACATAGGTATCTATCAAGTTAACATTACATCGAAATCTCTTTGGACACCTAATACTTCCTATTGAAGTGGACCGTTTCGAGTTATCCTTAACCGTGCCTAAACCGAATCCCGACCATTTAATACTTCATTTGAGGAAAAGAGGCGGGTTCTCAAACAACCATTTAATACCTCAAGACCCCGAAGCAGGCTCTTTGTATTATGATCCATACTTGTAATGAAGTATCACATTAGTCTGACTATTCATGGAAACTGGTAGCCAGATTAGCTGGGCAAATTTACCTTATAGAATTTTGGACTAACCTCGTATCATCACAAATATTTATCATAGAATATGTCTCACACCAGCCATAAAGTCACACTACCGGTGCCAGATAAGCTGGGCAGACTTCTTTGTGTCTTTTGATTGACCTCGCATCCTTATGAGTTAGACATAATTTAAATACTCCCCATATATATAATACCCATCTCACCGTTCCATAATTAAGGCCTTATAAGAAATCTTCCTTATTACGCTTTAGAATATTAGTTACTTTTCTAAGGGGGATTTAACGACAATTATGACCTAATTAACTACACAATTATACGTTATAATTATATGTTTATTATGCTAATTAATATATAAATAAATACGCATTTATTATTCTATGCGTGTAGAGATTACTCCCCCAACTAATGTTAAATGTCGATTTCTTTTTAACCATAATAGTACAAGTCTTTCCTTTTTATTACATTTTACCAATAATGTCCAAATTCCAATATCCACAATATGAGATTCTAATATCCATAACAAGGATTCAATACTCATATCCAAAATTGCAATTAAAAGGCTTGCATATAGAATCTAAATCCAACTTATATCATATTAAAACAATGGAATAAATCAAAAATGGGAACTTACAATTTAATCAATTTTACGCTCCATTCAATTTTCTTTACATGAATATAGATAAGGAAAATTTCTATTAAATTTTATAGAAATAGACTGTGTGAATTACAAATAAAGATTCGTCCTTCACACATCATTTCTCAATTAAATTCCTTAATCAGATCTAGAGAAGAAGAATAAGAAGTGGAATAGAAGGTTGAATACATAAACTGCAAAATCCACAAAACCCCATTATTTTAACACAAAACAATTAAGATTCCAATCCTAAGCATTGGCATTTCGCTTTGGAGAAATTTTACGGACTTTTAATATAATGTTTTGTAATCCAAAACCTCCCAAGGCATATATTAAATCCAAACTATACTATTTAAAACCAAAAAACTAAGATTTCCGCTTACAGATTTTGGCTTTGCTTCTCTTTGGATTTGCAACACCCATTATAATCTCCTTCAAGTCTCTTCTTTTCGATAAATAGAAGAAGGAATTTGTAAATATATATTAGATCCATAAAAATTGGAGGAGAAGAGGTTTAGAAGTTAAATAATAAACAAAGGTCTTACTTGAAATCCTAATAAAATTTTGTGAATATAAGAAGCGATAAACTGACAGAGCTTCACTGATGTTTCCATAATATTTGTGAATAAAAGTAAGGGGTCTAGGGTCTTATTTATAGTGGTTAAAACACACAAAAACCGTAGGATGAAACTAGGTCAAAAAACGAATGAATCTGGAATGTTTAATATTTGCATGGTAGCAGTTGACCACCTGTACTCGACTGGTCGACTGCTAGGGTTCGACCGGTTTGGTCGCACTAGTCGACGACTCCTCTTATTTTGGGAGCGTTTGATTGTTTTCGTTGCTTGTTATTTTATTCCCTAACTAACTTCTAACGTTAATTGTTAACTTTAAAGTTTACTTAACCCCCAAGTTTAATCACAGTTAATTGCTGAAATTCAAACTTTAAATTTAAATACTCATTTGAATTTGAAATAAATTAATTTAAATCCGAAATCTTCAAACGCTCGTAACTTCTTCATTTGAGCTCTGTTTTCAGCATATTATATATAGAAACAGATCAGAATTTCGCCATGAACAAAATATAATAACTTTCATGGTCAAATTTCAACTTTTGTAAAATTTTCATTTTTATCTCTGCCATAATTAATTGAATTTATCTTAGTTTACTTATTTAATTAGGATTGATTTTACGGGGTGTTACGTTCTCATTCTCTTAAAAAGGATTTCATTCCGAAATCTTTCAAGGGACGAATAGCATAATGCATAATAACATCCATGTTATATAGCCAAGTTATCTATATAATCATTTACTCGACTACAGTGCAATGTAATTATGTGCTGCAGACATACTAAAAGGAGCTCAATTCTAACGTGAGTATGTGATCTTGCTATGCAAATATATTTTTAAATACCCTAAACATGCATAAAACTTTATATGAGTGTAAAGTGATAGTGAAAAAAGAGTGGCAACCATCTCCTACCATCTAATCTAGCAACCACGATGCACGTAAAATCCTAATTTTGGAGATAATTTATCAAAGAAAGGCTTAGAACGAGAAGTAATCATGCCTCCATTGAGTTTTATCCCCATCGTACTTGGACCAATCTAATTTCTTTATTATAGATCTTCCTAGTTTCATGCTCCATAACGCATGTTGTGGCATGGGATGTTATTGGCTCCATTTCAAAATCCCCTTATTGATTAGGCCCTACCATAATCACTATGCTACGAAAGTATTTTCTCATATGCAAAATGCGAAAAATGTCATGGATTCCAGCCAACATAAAGGTTTTTTTAATTTTCCCCTGATATTGAGGAAGGCCCAATAAATTTGGTGCCAACTTTTCCAACTATCCAAATCTTACGACCTTCACATGCTGCCTAATCAACTCCGTCTCTTCAAAGTTTCGCAATCCAAATCTAGTCCGAGAAGAAATCATGGTGGTTTCCCATCCATAATTTGGCAATATGTATGGCCTCCCAAAAAGTGCTTTAAGGGTGCCATACCAATCATCTATTGGCGACTACTAATATACATGAATTCTATTGAGGGTAGGTGCTACTTCTGATTTCCTCCAAAGTCCGTGATGAAAGATCTCAACAAATCCTTTGAGGTCCATTCATTTCTTCAGTTTGCTCGTCGATCTTCAGTCGGTAGGCGATGCTAAAATTTAACGAAGTCCCTAAAGCTAGTTCCTAAAGCTACTAGCAAATTCCTCTAAAATTTGCTAGTAAACTAAGGGTCCCTATCACTAATGATACAAACCGCAACTCCATGAAGCTGTGTTGGAGATGTCATGGTTTCATTGCTTCTAACGGAAAATTCTACCATCCTCTTCTTTATGATTGATCGGTGGAAAATTCTCTTCACATTCCTATATATCTCATCTTTTCCTCGAATGGTGATAGTCTGTGAGCTAAATTTTATTTTTTCCAAAATTTTGAAGTTTTGGGATCGAAACATTCATTCACTTTAGGCTGCCAACCTAATTTTCTTACTAGCATCCAGTCTTACCTATGATTTATTGCTAGTTAAGTGTTCCCATAAAATTTTCCTATTTACTTTGCTTCCAAACATATATACTTATTAAGTAGTTTAAATCTCATTCATAAAGTCAACACAAGATAAAACAGGGATATATCTTATACCACGTCATACACTTTTCAAATAACTAAGAGAGGCAACTAGCAACTACAACCCAAGGACTCTAAAAGAAAATTTTGCTGGAAGCTATCATTTATTATCATACAATATAAATGGTGTTAAGTTGCTAATACTTCTTACTAATTAAGATTGGTATTTCTAATATGTCGTTCATCATTACCCATTTACTTAATTTTCCTTTTCAGTTTCCAATAAATGTGGTCCATCCATTTCCTCAATTAATAAATCCATAGTAGTTGATCATTACTGTCAAAATTGGACCATTCCTAATTAATCCTTCTTTAATCCCTTAAATCTTCTTTAGGTTTCCAAAATCCATTCTTTACTCCAATTTCTTTCCTTCTTAAATGTCATATCAAGTTTCCTTAATCGGTCACTACACCAAAAAGTACTTTTGGTGTCGCACAAAAAACGCAATCATAATTTATGGTGGCGTTTTAGAGAACGCCGTCATATGACATGCAACTAACAAACTAATATTTTTGGTTGCGTTTTTGTAAACGCCGTTATAATGTGCCTTATTGCGGCGGCAAAAAAAGGCCACCGTAAATCTTTATTTGTAGCGTTTTGAAACGCCGCCAAAAGTGATGTTTGGGTTAAAACTTAAACCCAAACCTTATAGCTGCGTTTATTATATGCCATAATATATATTTCACTACAACAATATTTTTTTCGTTGCATTTTCTATACGCCACTAAATAGACGCTGTTATATATTGATCATTTTGAAGGCTGTATATTTTACCGCAACAATATTTTTTGTTGCGTTTTTTCTGCAATTATATTTTTTTCCGTAGCGTTCGATAAATGCCACTAAATATTTTTTCTTTTCTTTGTTATTTCTTATTCGTTCACTCTCAAATTCACTTTATTCATAATTTATATTAAACAGTAATAATAAATAGTTCAATAATAAACAAAAAATACATGAACAAACGAACTACCATAAATACAAGCAGTACATTACCATACATTGATACAGAAGTAGTACATAATCGTACATAGTCACACAACTAGTACATAAATACAGTAGTTTCAAGACAAAAGTTAACATAAAATCCATACATAGAGAAGTTTATACAACTGAAATACCAGAAACAAAATGAAATAAACAACTAAACTACCGTAAAATCCATACGTAGATGACTAGCTAAGCAAATACCATAAGCAACTGATAATTTCTTAAGTTCATCCCCTTGTAGACAAGTAATAATCAACAACGAGGATCTAAAACTTGAATATTGGAATAAAAAAGGTATAACTATAATTTCTAATGTTCTTAGCTACCATATTAGAAATGTACAACCATTTCAAAAAGGACTAGACTTAACTACGTGCAAGTCCAAAGATTCATCATGAAACTGAACTGCAAATGAAAACAGTGCCTAATCACCATGAAACTGAACTGCAAATGAAAACAGTGCCTAATCACCATGAAACTGAACTGATTAATGATTTGTAAAAGTGAACTAAAGTTTATTGTGCTAAGAACTGATGGTGCTGCAGTGAATATAAAAGTGCACAACAGAAGTGCATAGCCATAAGTGCAAAACAGATGAAAGAGTGGTAAACATGAGTCTAATACCATGAAAGTTGCTAACTATGAGAGTTTCATCTTGGAAAACACAAACCTTGTAGATATGATATGGATTTCAAACATGCCTAAAAGTAAACATGACAAAAGAATAGCAAAACATAGCACTGCCTACTTTGCAACCCATTTCTGGAAACTTTTAAAATAATAATTTACAACTGCAATTTCACCAATTTACCGTTAACAAGGAAGTTAACTCGTTTTGGCATTCATCTGACGCGTAGATTACCTTCCTTGCTTGAATATTGGATGAACTATATACTAGTAAAAACATTTTTATAGAGATGACTATTCCCTATGTTTAATGATTGTCCATAATCAATCGCATATATGTCATAATGTCAAGACTGGCCTGCCTTTGTTAAACTATGAGTTAAAGAAATTTCCAATATCAGGGTACAGTCCATGTGTTATAGGGTCTTTAAACTTAAAAATACACATGCCAGAACATTCACTTTGTACATACACATGAAGACACACACATACTATTTACTTACACAGGCACATGGCTATCATATGTTTCAGTATTTATAAAACACAGCAACCATATATGTTAGGATTTATAAACACAACAGCTATATATCAAAATTTATAAACACGGAAACTATATATTTTAGGATCACTAAATTTTGAAACAACACTGCAATCAATTTCTATTTCAAGTAATCAAATCATATTTCAGGTTATTAACTTATGTTTCAGATCATCCTGAAAAGGTAAAAACATCAAACACACGTGAATTTGTCCCAGTTGAAGATGTCGAAACTGATTCAGAATGCACTGATTCTTCATCACAAAATTTACAAACTGAAAATCAGAGTTTCATCAATCAAATGGCAACAAAAATTCAGGATTTACTAAAATTTTCCCGAGATTTACTAAAATTTCTGCCTAAAATCACAGTTCACTTTTCAGAAAAATTAACAAAATATCATTTGTATCATCAATATATGCAATTATTAAAAAATATTGATATGGAAAAGTTAAACTCCCCATATTCAATTGTTCCAAACGATGGATGGCTCCAAATATAAAAGCATGTGTGCTAATTTTTTTTTGTCTATTGTCCAAATTTTAGATCGGTCTTTTCAAATGTTTATTTTCTTCATAAATAATTTACTAAATTACCGTTTCATCTTGGTATTTAGAACATCATATATCTTTAGGTTATTATTACGTAGTAAAGACTATAACTATAATTCTGATATTTCACCAATATAATTCAAATTTTCTTTGTATTGTAGATATCTTATATCAGTATTTGCTCGATAAGTATCCAATAACGATATTAACAACATCGTTGTACATTATCTTCAATATTTTTACCTTTTGTTCCTAGCAAAGAATATAATTTTTTGTTCAATTTAATATCATTATTTGTGTAATTGAAATCACTAAAAATTGCAGTAAATATGTTTTTTTTCTTTGCTAAGGTTGAACTTTGAAACAACCAGCTGACAGAGCATCAAACAGTCGATTTTAGGCAGATATTATCAATCAAATATATGATATTCAGTAGAGTTTCTGGATGAAACATACGATAACTTATTCCTGGATTTGTACTATTTTATATATACGACACTACACTCATGAATATTTTTCCAACATAAATATATTAGAAATCACACCTTTTATAGATCAACAACTTTGCAAAAAGTAGGAGGCTAACTATTAAAATAATAACTTTTCATATATAATAGAAATCACACCTTTTATTTTGTTTCCCCAATGACTTTTGAGATCGGCCAAGCTATGGTGGTACCAAAAGCATCTTCCATGCATGTCAACTCCGATGTAGGTCTCCATAGCACTGCATTTGAAACTCTTACGAAGTCTACCCAAACTTTTACAGCATCACATCCCAATGGACGACAATGGACCATCAATGTTGGATCAGTTGAAGCGATAGTTCCTTCAGCCACCACTTCATTTGTTTCACCCACATCAATTATCTTGCATTTATTATTTGTTATCAACTTTGCAATTGGCTGGAAAAAACAAGGTTATTATGCAGAATACATACATACATAAAAATACTTCAAAATATATACTTACATATTGGTGCGGTTTCTTCGAGATTATGGGTCCGAGTCCAGAAGAAGAAGTCGCAACATTTCCTTTTTCAGCTTCAACTTTTGATTTTGGCCATGCTACTTTCCTACCAACTGCATCTCCAATACGCAACATATCAGTTGTAGGTCGCCATAAGTAAGCATTTCCTTTTTTTTACATTGTCGACCAAAACCACAACGGTAGATGGATCAAGCGGAATACCATTCACAATATGTCTTGAATCACCGCAGCAGATTCTTCCTTCGGCAACTATCACATCACCCTCATCCCAATCATAAGATGACTCACATAAGATCTTATAGTTCTGACTCGAGTGTTTTTGTCTTTTCAAATTCGCTCGGGTCAGTCCGAGCGTTTCAGGATTTGAAGATTTAGCTCTGGAGGACGAAGACGAAGATTTGTATTACTATTATCTAGTATATTATTCAACTACACCATTTAATTCCGCTGCATTGTTATTGGTATGTGTAACTCTGATATGTGTTATATAAATAAAATCAAATGTTTTTTTTAAATCCAGATTATGAACTGTATATTTGATTAATATATTTTATCCTCCCGCTGTGAGATTCTGTTTTCTTTTTATTTCTTTCTTGTTTTTCTTATTTACCCCATAACAATCCGCCCTTCCGTATGGTTCGAATCGGCACATGTGTCGGTTTAAAGTGTGCGAAAAGGCGGGATGTTACAGTTGGTATCAGAGCTTTGGTTTAGCGATAAACCTTAGCTTTATGGGGTTTAAATCTTTGTTAATAGGGTAGTAATACACTATGGGAGTCGTTGAGTGTATATATATGAGAGAGCGTATTTGTTAGTGTTATAAAAATGTTTTAATATTGTGTTAATCTGTTCCGTTTTGTATTTATAAATTCCGGTTGGTGCATGGGACGCTGTGACATCAATAGGGATTTCTAAACACTTAATAGGAAAAATCGACATAATATTTGATTTTAATATAGGTGAATGAAATACCTTTTCCTATTATACTTTCTATATATAAAAATATTTTATAATGACATATATTCGGTTGCTATAGATTGGGTGTTAGGTAATGAAAATGTAAATAATAGTTGAAACTAAGTTGAAAGTAAAATAAATGAAATCTGGAAATTTAGGGCTTAAGTTCCGGGGTTTTGAAATTTCTTTCGAATAAATTTTTGGAATATAATAATATTGTGTATAAGTATTTTTGATATAAATATTTTAATATAATTCAGAAGAATTGTTTTAAAGAAGATTTTTGGGGAAAATAAGTTTTGTACTTTCCTCTTTGTCGCTGGAAAATAATTTCGGTGATGGCGGCCACATCATCGACTTTCATTTTCGAGTTTCGAAGGGGAAAGACCACTGCAGTAGTTTTACTGCAGATTCATTTTTGATGTATATAAATTTTGAATTGTTTTAAATATAATTAGAGATATATAAGTCGTAAGAATATATTTATCTATTGTTTTAAAATAAATTGAAAATTTAACCCGGTATTGAATTTCTTAAATTTCCATTTATTAATTGTTTCAATTATTGTAGTGAAACAGAATTTAACTAATAATTGAAACCCTAAATAAAATAAGAGATTCAAATGCTAAGTTATAAATGGAAATTAAAGGAAATTTGAAATTTGTAACATATGAAACAAAGTGTAATATTGTTGAACATTAAATTTAATTAAAGGATGAGATAAAACTTGTATAAGTTCATTTGCATTTTCTTTAACATATATAACTTACAAAATATAAAAAGTTGAAATGTTTAGTAAGAATGCAATGGAATTTGTACAAGTGAAAGTAGGCAAGGAAGTATCCAATGAGTTGGCTATTAAACGAGAATTTAATGTTATGAACTTAAGTTATAATTGAAATTTTACCAAATAAATATAATTAAAGATAAGTATCATAAATAGATGATAATAAACTTTAGTAAATGTTAAAGTAAATTATTTTAATAAACAGAACGATGAATACTGTAAATAAATAAGTTAAGCAGTGAATAAATGAATGTAAAATAATAAAAGGAAAATTCATGATATGAATGAGTGAAAATTTTGGTAGAAATAAGGTGAATAATTGTAAGTAATAAATGAAAAATTTATATAATCACTGCATAAATGAAAGAAAGGAAATCAAACAACTAAAGTATGAAATAAATTGATAATAAGTTAATTTGATTTGTTGGTTTGAATTGTTGTTGTTTAAATTATGGTTGTTTGGTTAAGATACTTTAAAATTGGGATTGGATGAAAGAATAATCTATTTAGTTTTATCTAAGGCTGTTGAGTAAATGATGCGCTAATAGTTTATTTTCATTCAGTATAATTTTAAAAGTTTGAACCCGAATAACTATTTGTTTGTTTGGTTGAATGGTTGCTTTGAATTTGTTGTGTATGCTATTTATCGAATTGATGGTTGTTGTACTGATTTGTTGTTAGTAATTGAAACCACTTAAGTATTTCACTTTATATAAATTGTTAACCCTTTAGATTTTATAAGTGTTTATGTTATGGAAGCAAATTGCTACTGCTTTTGGTTCCATAAATTTAGCGTAAGTTGCCCGACAAATAGGTACGTTTTCGGATTATGGTTTACAGTGCTATTTTATATATTTTCCCGTGTAGGGATATATATTATTTTGGAAAATATTTGTGTATATTGTTATATTTATATTATATTTTCTTCCGAGCCTCTCCGTACAAAGGAGACTCTGCCAAAATTTTCCACAAATTTTGGACTTAGAAAATTTGAAAATGTTTACAAACTTTAACAATTTATGTATAAAGGATTTATATGGGTATATTTAGTTAAAGTAATAATTTTTGAAAATTATTGTTTATAAGTTAAATATTTTGAATAAGATGTATTATTATTAAATTCTTCTTTCCCTTCTTTCCTTTTCGAGGACGAAAAGTTTTGAATGGGGGAGAGTGTAACGACCCGTGTGAATTCGATGTTTAAAATGAATTAAATTAATAAGATTTTTATTTAAATTTAGAAAGAAATAAAAATCTTATTTGTTTATATGAAAGAGAATGTTGAAATTTGATGTATCAAGGGTAATTAAAATTTACAAATTAAATTATATATTGCAATTAATAGTAATAGTGGAAATTGTGCATTTGATATAAAGTTGAATAAGTAAATTAAGGCAAGTATTGCATTTATCAATGGAATAAAATATTGATTTATGGAATTTGAATGTAAACGGAGGAAATAAAGTAATGCAGGACAATAAATAACGTAATTAGTACAATCCCTTTTATTTGTAAACTATTGTAAGGTGTTAATTAATTGAAATATGAAAATTTGGAAATAGATTCAAAATTTATGTTAGATAAATGAATTGCAATAATTAAAGTTAGTAATTAATGGGAATAAATGCCAAACATCGAATTGTAATAAATGTAATTAAATATTTCAAGAGTGTGAAACGTAAAGATAAGGGTTAAGAGTTGTTGGAATGGAGTAAATACACTAGCAATAAATCTAGTGTAGGAAATCGAAATGGAAATATTGAATTAATTAATTTATATATATATAGTAAATGGTGATTATTGGATTGTAAATAATAAACTTATTAAAGGTGATCAAGAGTTGTGACCACAAGTTATTATGAGTGATACATATATATTTGATTCATTCAATTGATTTGGAAATCATTGCAATAAATATAAATTAAATGTTACATTAAATAAATTAAGGTAATAAATGGAGAATAACGTAAATGTTCTTCATAAATATGATGATTTGTGAATAAAGAATGGAAATAAAGTTTCATTAATATACCGGGATTTAATTTACCATAAAGAGGTTAATTGTAATCAAATGAGTTAAATGTTTAAACAGGAATCAAGCTTTATGTATTGATTTGGGTTTATTGCAATTAATTTAAAATTTAATAATAAAATTTTACGTTAACGGGAAATTAAGTTGAAAACGTGAAATATTTATATGATAATCTTAAATCCAATGGTTAACACTTCTATTTGAAATTATGAACGGAATAATAATTAATTTATTTAACTAAATGGAATTTTAGGATTTTATTTATAATTTTGTAAATTTAATGAAGTTAATTATTAAAAGTGAGATTAACATTTGGAATTGATAAATTTATCTTCTCTATATGGACATTTAAATTGGTTAAAATCATTGTAAATGTTTGAGTAATGTAAAGATGATAAGATTGTCAATTTTAGAATTTAAAATATAAAATTGGATTTAATCAATTTGTTAATTTATTTAATTAATATAAAAATAGCCATTTTTGTCACGGACTCGGATTTCGACGAAACCAGTTTCATCGGATCCGTAACAGTGAATTATTGTAGGGTTTCAAGTTTCGTAGCGATCGGACTTGTCGTTTGATCTTTGATTTAATCAAAAATCAATTTGAAATCAATTTGGAAATATTGTTTTCAGCATAACTTATTCATACGATGGAATTTGGACGTGAAACTTTTTCCATCGCGTTCAGAATATTTTAAATTACCTATTTCGATATGGGTTTACCCAATTTCGTTCCGGGGTCAGAATGAGCTTTTTGGGCCATGTTAGCGTTAGCACGTTTGTTTATCGGATCCATCTATTCGAATCTCTAACCTATCTATATAAACCTAGTTATAAACCCTAGCCCATCTATTCTCATTTGTTTGTGCGTTCATTTCATCAGTCCTTCTCTTCTTCCAATGGTTAGAAATCCTAGATCCATGTTCAATTTGAAAAATCAAATCCAAAGTCAAAATTTAAAGTTCTCAGAAAATTACGAAAAAAATATATGTCGAAGATCTCAATGATCCGAACCTATCTATGCTGTTCTTTTTCCGAGACAGTGATCGGATTGATCACAAATTGAGGTCAAAGTCAGAATTTAGGGTTTCGATTTCGTTGTCGATAGGCGAAATTGACTGAGGGGTTTTGTCGGGATCGATGGCTGGAGTGGTTTGGTGGTGGACGTTTGACCTGGAGATGATCGTGGTAGCCGTAATAATCGAAATAGGGTTCGAAACCCTAGTTTCTTGGTGGCGGCGGCGAGCAATAGGGGGTGCCGCACCCACGTCGACGTAGAGAGGAGGCCGAGGCGAACGCCATGGGAGGGACGGCGTGGCACACGGCGGTCAAATCGACGAGGAAATCGAAGTCAAAGGCGTTGACTGTTGGGTTCTTTCGTGCGTATGCGGTATCGGTCGCGTGATGAAGGTGTTGCACACGTGGGTCCCAGGTTTTGAGAAGAAGGTGTTCCTTTGTTTATTTTATTTATTTAAATTTTGATTTCAAGTGTTTAAATGGCTATAACTCTTTCATCCGAACTACGTTTCACGCGAATTTTTTTTGTTAGGATGGTAATTAATTCCAGATCTTTTGACGCTGATTTGGGCAGATTTGGAGACCGTCGAATTTTAGGGTTTAAGTTGAATTTAAATTCGATTTAAATTCAAAAAGTGAGTGTTTTAACCCACTCACAACTTCTAAAATTTCTTATGTTTGTTAAATTGATTTAAGATTTGAGTAGAAATTTGTTTATGACTGTTTGGCATGTTTTATTCGTCATCTCAGTTAAATCGCATTTATTTAATTTAACTGTTAATTAATTTTATTTATTGCATATACTTTGACAGTTAGAATTTATTTATTTGCATATTAGCTGCCTGTCATGATTATATTTATTTCTATTTCATATTAACTGCCAGTTAAATTTACATTTATTTTTGCATATAAACTGCTAGTTTAACAGTAGTTAAATTTAATATTGAATGTAAACTGTTAGTTAATACATGTTATTTATTACCTGTATAATTTATATGCTATATATTTTGGATGTTTGTTTAAATTAATGATGATTGAATTAAATTGGTTGATGATTGATATTGGGTGAATGGATGATGTGCACTATCTTATAAAATCTGCAAGTTATCATGCATATTCATTTCATTCAGGATTGCGGTTTGAAATGATATACAACCGCATTTTTATTTTAAATTGCGGATTGAAATGATAAACATTCGTATCACTTGACCATAGGGTAGAAAATTTTATACAGGCACCGCGGTATATATGTATATATAAAAAAATATTTTGAAATGATTTTCTATGGTTTTTGTAAAGTTATATATATATGGTTTATGGGATATCGATTTGGTTATTGATAAAGGTTAATATATATATAGTAATTTCCAGTTTTAAGATTTGTATAAATTTGATTTGAAGTTTAAAATAAAGTTTGATTTTAAGATCAAATAAGATTAAGCATTTATTTAAAATTTAATTTCTGGAGTTTCATTGACTTAAATGAGAATAAGGTTGGAAGATGAATATTAAGTTGAATTGGAATTAAATAAAAAGTTAGAATTTTTAAAGGATATGATTTTATAACTTGATGTTTGTGTAGAGTGATCTAAATGAATATCAGGTTGATTTAAATGAATATATAAGAAATTGAAAGTTTTTCCAGTTATGTGAAGTTAAAGGTTTTTCTTAAATTATATTGAATTCTTTAAGTAATTATTTCAAGTCTAAATAATAAGTAATTGTATTTAATATATATGGGAGTGTCAAATGAGTTTGTTTTGAAATGGTGAAATATTTATAGCTTTGAAACATAAGAATTGAAATGGTATTTGGAAGTTTAAATCGATATTTGAAAATTGATTTGTGAAATCTAAAGAAGCTATCGTGTTTTGTAAAGTAATTTAATATTTAACCATTTAAGAGATGGAAATTTGTTTCGAAGTTATGATTTTCAAGGTAGTATGATTTGAAAATATTATATTCAAGAGTTTTGATTTCTAAATATTTTACTTTGAAAACCCTATGATTTTGGAAAAGAATATATATTGGAAAATAAAATGACATTATATGATTTTGGGTCTAAATGATATCGTATTGATTTGGGGTTTTAAAATTATAAATGGTATCGTATTTATATGGGTTTAAAATGGATATTTTATTCTGGTTTTAAAGTTTAAATTATTTTAAATGACCGCGGTGTTATAATAACGTTTGGTTGTTAAAGAGACCGGGATCGGAAGTTGTCATACTCTCTGCCAACTCCGAAAACCACTTTAACAACCGTGTACACGGTGGAGATTCCAGAATGAAGTAGGTTGGTGGCGGCGTTTCCTATAAGGTAAATACGTGGACCCGACTCCCGTGAGTTGGCATAAGGTGGCTAAAACAGGAGCGATCGACGGGCCAATGAGGTCATTCCTCTGATCGAACGCACTCCTTCGATATTATACTATGACTTTTGGATCGATTCGGTGGCCACTTTACTTTTGATTTTGGGGGTGTTGTTCGAGGTGGGCGGCAGCTGCGCGCTGCGCGTTTCCATCAGCCCGGAAGCGTAATTGGTATATCTACCCTGACATTGCCTAGTTGTGCCGTGTCACCTACCCTAGCGCGCCTTCTACGAGTTTCTATTTGTGTCGTACCTATGGAGTATCCTCTGGTAGCTTCCCGATCAGGAGGTATTACGGTACTATATAGACTATTGGCATTATTTGTGTTAAGGGCTTTATGGGTAACCTCTTAACGCTATTAAAAAGTAAGTTTATTTTACAATTAGACACTATTATAATAGCGCAATATACTACATAGTAAATAGTTTAACGGATCCTTAGGAGATGTAAATCCCGAGCATCTCTTGAGTTACTGTACTCATATTTATTTCCGTTAATTTAACTCACATAAGATCTTTTAGTTCTGACTCGAGTGTTTTTGTCTTTTCAAATTCGCTCGGGTCAGTCCGAGCGTTTCAGGATTTGAAGATTTAGCTCTGGAGGACGAAGATGAAGATTTGTATTACTATTATCTAGAATATTATTCAACTACACCATTTAATTCCGCTGCATTGTTATTGGTATGTGTAACTCTGATATGTGTTATATAAATAAAATCAAATGTTTTTTTTAAAACAGATTATGAACTGTATATTTGATTAATATATTTTGTCCTTCCGCTGTGAGATTCTGTTTTCTTTTTATTTCTTTCTTGTTTTTCTTATTTACCCCATAACAATCCGCCCTTCCGTATGGTTCGAATCGGCACGTGTGTCGGTTTAAAGTGTGCGAAAAGGCGGGATGTTACACAAACTTTCTCCATTCTATTATGCTTTTGATGTTGGCCGGTTTCAGATTAAGTCTTTCCTCTTCTGTCTCTGCTTTATTAATTTTTCACACCAATTTGCTTTTCAAGGATCTCCAAAGTATTCCCATTTGCTGAAATACAGCTCTTTTTTGCCAATCCTCTTCCAATTTAAATCTAGCCTACAACATACATGAAAATATTTGAATTTATCCAAAGTATTCCCATTTCGAGGTTGTTGCTGTATGTTGCATCTTGTAAATGTATATACAGTTTGAAGTTGGGATCCTCTGAGAAAGAACTGGTCTGTTTTCTGGCAGTCTCTTAGAGGTGGTACTGATAGGAAGTAATTGTTTTCAGGCAACTTTCTTAAAATTTAATGCCATACATATGAAAATATGTGATAGAATCATGATAGCTTAATGTATGTGCTAGTTTTCATGCAGCTTCCATATATGATAGAACGATTTAAAGAGATGCATATGTGAAAATATATGATAGGATTATTGTAGGACTGAAACTTTGATTTCTTTTAATTAATGTTAATGTAAAATCACATCAGCTAAAATTGATAGAATCATGATAGCTTAATGTTTGTGCAAGTTTTCATGCAGCTTCCATATATGATAAAATGATTTAAAGAGATGCATATGTGAAAATATATGATAGAATTATTGTGTGATTGAAACTTTGATTCCTTTTAATTAATGTTAATGTAAAATTACATCAGTTAAAATTTACATTTTATTTACTTAAGATTATTATATAATAAAAATAATATTGTTTCTGAGAATGTAGTGAAATAAAACTAATCAAAAAATAATTATGTTCTTTTTTCAATGTTTATAGTACAGTAGATTCTTCATAATCAGCAGAACTGGTTAGTCAGAGCAGGAACGAGGTTGTTGCTGTATGAAATCATTTGTATATAAAAATTCTTGCATCCAAAAGCTCAAACTTATAAAATTTAATGTGATTGGGCTGTCCCTGTATCCATAGTTAAGTATACATCCACAGTTCGTGTTATTATACTTTTAAAATTTGACATTGCCCATAGTCATAAATAATTAAAAATTGATTGATACTTAAGAGTTGTCATTTATTTAAAAGCAAAACTTATACACTTTGGTACATAAATTCATATGTGTACTCATAACTGTTTATACATTCAAGACCGCAAATCTTGAAACTCCAAAGAGGTTAAACTGTACAAGAAACTATATTTATGTATATATGGAACCAAACACACTTGGAATCCTAAAACTTGGCATATCAGATTAATTGAAATTCAAATCAAATGAAGATACAACCTTTGAAATTTGGATTAATTGAAATCCCTTTATATCCTAAACCATTTGCACTAAACACTTCGTATTTGCAGTTGAAGCACTATGTGCTCAAAGTCTTTATTCTTTGAAATCTTATAAAACCAAACATACAACACTCACATTTACAATACCTGGTACACATACACACACACACACACACATTTGACTAGTGCAATTATTTAACTAGTGCCTAGATGAAACTGCAAAACAACTTTTAACCAGTGCAATTATTTACTTTTCCATACCTGAATCGATTCCTATAAAACAGTTTTCAACTCATCACTTAGAAGCCTCCAATCATCAAGCGTGTATGGAATGTGCTCCCTCACAAGCGGCCCAAGAAAAGAAGATAAATATACCGACCCTAGTCCTATGGGTATGCCTATGTCATTGAACTCAACTTCAATTCTACTTTGATAGGTTAACATGAGTCTTTTTCCTTTTGTTGGACCTCTACCAAATCTTTTCCGAGATGTATTTGCAGTTTCAGCTTCACTTGGTCTTTCAAATTCCATCTCAGCATCAGCATTTAGGTCAGAAGGCCTTTCATTTTCTGAGCAGAGTCTTTCTTGGTCTACGCTGAAATCATCGATTGCTTGGTCTTGGTCTACATTGAAATCATTGATTGCTTGTTCTTCGCCTTCATTGCAAGCACCAACTGGCTTGTTAGCATTGACTACTTGTTCTTGGCCTTCATTGCAATAATTTCTCTGCTTCTTAGCATTGGCTGTTTGTTCTTGCCATTCATTGCCAACACCGTTTGGCTTCTTAAATTTGACATTTGAATTATACTTCCGCTTTGAATTATACTTTCGGGATTCCTCTTCGGTCTTTCTCTGGTTGCGTGTACGTATAGAGCTTGGAAACATCTCTTTTCTGCAAACGAAACATACTACAATATTGTTTAGATGTACATCACGTAAAAGAAGTAAACTACATGCAGTTGCTAGAATATTATGGTGCATCCTACACAACTAATACACAAATTTTGAAAAATTAAATGATGTTTATATAGTACAGTGTTGTGCATCTCAGAGGACCACAAATACAGTCACGAACAAAGGGAGTTAAATTACCGCAAAAACATTGAAAAATAAAAACCCAAAATCACTACAGCCATCAACTCAAGCAAGAACAGCGCTACCATATGAATAATCCAAATATAAAAAGACTTCTGAAGAAAGAACCACACAAATTGAAGTTTGCCATGTGTATGAACAAATTGCCAAAGATTATTAATTACAGACTACTTTTGCCATTATGATTCAAATTGACTTCACAGCTAATTTGTACATTTCAAACAGAGAGTAATATAAGTTAAAAACAAAAAAACCAGTCAATATTCCTCTAAGCTCATACGCTTCATTTTTAACTTACAGACTTACAGAAGACACATCCACTGGAATTCCCAAATTTTGAATATCACAAACTCTATTCATTCCACACAAAATTAGAAATAAAATAATGATGCACATCCATTTATCCCAAATTCACATAACATCCTTTTGAAAAATTAAAAGAAGTAAATTGCATGACTGTAATTTAATGAGCAAGTTTCACATATTCCAAAATAACAACCTCAAGTATCATATTTAGGTCTTAAAACAAAACAAAAACATCACATAAAAAAAACTAAACCAAACTTCTTCCTTGCAAAAACTAATTTAACGTATAATCCACTTATGTATGCCTTTGCAATCCTCCCTAACATAGCTAATATCTTCATCATCCATTTCAGTTATTTCGCAATCTTCCTCAATTTGGATGTCTTCTTCGGCATAATCATTTGTCTCTAGATCATAAAAAATTCTTGATGGTGCTTTCGTTACAACATACCAATTTGAAATATCATTTTCTCATGAATAAAATACTTGTCTTGCTTGAGATGCAAGTATGTATGGATCTCTTGAAAACGATGTTTGATTTTGATGTAAATTAACAAGAGTGAACCTATCTTCATCAACTTTTACTCCATTTCCTTTATGTGCCGAACGACACTTAAAAACTGGAATATAAAACACATGATAATCTAATAAAATTATATCAGTCAATATTCCATAATAAGTGACCACATTAACCACTTGAGACATATCTTTTGCACTTGCTCTACAGATAGTAGTCGCATCAAAAGTCACCTTACTATTTTGAGTTTCTCTCACTACATCTTTTATATGAAAACGTTGCCTATTGATGATATATCCTTTGTAAGACCATGCATCATTCTTCGGACCAATAGCAATCCATTTTAACATTTCATTATGATCCTTGATGTTAATAGGTATCTACAACAAATTCCATTTAACATGAATATTTTAGAGTAATATTATTAGTCAAATGAGAATATATTTAAAATCCAACTAACCTTCCTTTTAATCCAATCGACAATTTTTTTGCATGTGTTTCCCAAAGTAAGGTCGTATTTTTTCTCATGCGCTCATCTGAATTTTCTAATTCCTCCAAATGCAAACTAGTATAGAACAAATGATTATAAGTTATATTTAGCATTACAATCACATTAAAATAATGTAACATAACCTTACACTATAAATGGTTCCACCACAGCCATATTCATTAACACGGCCAAATGAGCAATTTCTTTCTCATTGACTAACAATGTAACTGTCTTGGATATTGAAATTGGACGTCCCTCGAGTATTACATTGCTTTCATAATCTTCATTTCGAGCTTCTTTCTCCTCAATTTGTCCTTATTTTTTCAAAAATTCATCGAAAAAACTCATGCATTCTTCTGCAAGATAGGATTCTACAATGCATCCTTCTGGTCGTGCATAGTTTCTTACATAATCTTTAAGTGTCTTCATATATCTTTCGAATGGATACATCCAACGAAAATGAACTGGTCCACACATTAGTGCTTCTTTTCCAAGATGAATCGACAAATGTACCATTATATCAAAAAAAGATGGTGGGAAATTTTTTCCAGCTCACATAAAACTTCAATAATCTCAATATTGATTTGTTCCAACTTCTCTCTATCAAGAACACGTTGATATAATTTGTAGAAAAAAGAACATAAGCGAATTATTGCTTTTCTCGCCTTATTTGCTATTAATCCTCTTGATGCTATTGGCAATAAGTGTTGCATTAATACATGGTAATCATGTGACTTCAATCCATTAATTTTGCAATCCTGCAACGAAATCCGATTCTCCAAATTTGAACAATTTCCATCAGGCCCTTTGAAATTGTACAATCTTTTACAGAGTAACTTTTTCTCGGATTTTGACAATAGATATGGAGCCAGTGGAAGATATATTTTATTCCCATGATGTTGTGCATGAAGCTCATTTCGAATTCCACAATCCTCTAAATCCTTTCTAGAGTTGATTCCATCTTTTGATTTATTACCATGCAACATCGTGACCAATATGCTTTCACCAATATTTTTCTCCACATGCATCACATCTAAATTGCGACATAGGGAAAGCTCCTACGAAAATCAAAACTATAATGCGTTAATATATTTTTATTCTGTTAAAATAATGAAAAGTAAATAAATTTACCACTAACCTTCCAATATGGCAAATCAAAGAAAATTGATCTTTTTTTCCATCTTGATAACTCCATTTTTGTAGGATCGTTTGCTATATCATATTCATCTTCTGTATCATGAGCACACTTCCTCTTCTTACTTTTCTTTTCCCTCTCTTTCTTTTCCTTTACTTTTCCAAAATCATTTGGAAAATCCTTCAACAATGCATAAATGTTTCTCCCAGGTAGAATTCTAGGAGCACTACCTTTCTCTATGGTGTTATCAAACCAAGCCTTTTGTTTCCTTTGTGAATCTGTAATAGGTAGAAATCTTCTATGGCCCATGTAGATGTTCTTTCGACTTTGATTCAACCAACAACTATGGGTATTGACACCACATAATGGGCAAGCTTTTCCCCTTTCACACGACATCCAACAAGATTTCCATAAGCCGAAAAATCATTAATTGTCCATAGCAAAATTGCATTCAGTTTAAACAATGTTTTACTAAATGCATCATAAGCATCAACTCCATTATACCACAAATGATGCAAGTCTTCCACCAAAGGCGCAAAATATACATCAATATCATTCCCGGGTTGCTTTGGGCCCGAAATAAGTAAAGTTAACATAATATTTTCCTTCTTCATACACAAAATAGGTGAGAAATTGTATGTCACAAGCACTACTGGCCAAAAACTATATTTTAAACTCGACATGGAAAATGGATTAAATCCATCTATAACAAGGCCAAGTCTAAGATTGCGTGGATTGGATGAAAAAAATTTCCACCTTTCATCCACCATTTTCCATGCCTTGGAATCCATGGGATGACGCATTTTTCCATCATTGCTTCTATTATTAAAATGCCATCTTAAATCTTCTACCATCTTTTGAGATCTATACATCTTTTAAATCTTGGTATTATTGGAAAATATCTCGACACTTTAACTGGAATACCATGTATAATCTCTTTGGTGTCTTGATTTTTCTTCTATCTCGAAGAACCACATTTTGGACAAGTATCTAAATCTTTGTATTCTTTTGTAAAAAAACAACAGTCATTCTCACAAGCATGTATCTTTTAAAAACCCATATCAAATGCTTTAAGAAATTTCTTTACGTCATATAAAGTTTTGGGAAGCACATTATCCTTCGGCAAAAACAAATGTTGCACAGTTAAAGGCTTATCAAACCCACTATCGGACAAGCCAGTCTCACATTTAAGATTATACAAGACGGTGATTGCAGATAATTTTGTGTGATCTGTGCAACCAGGATACAATGGAGTTTTTGCATCTTTTAAATTCTTAAGTAACTCATCCTCCCTTCTCTGAAAATCATCATTATCTTTATCATCATCAAAAAATCCATGATTCGAAAAATCTTCATCTTCATAGTGAATCATCTTAAATAGATCATATACGTCAAATGACTTTGCTTTCTTCTCTTCATTTATCTCTTCGCCATAGTTATACCATATACTGCTCTTGTCTCTAGGATCCATTCCTTTCATAATTAAATGTTCAACGATGATGTGGTCATAATGACGACTAAGATTCCGACAATTTGTGCAAGGACATAATTTTTTTTCTACATTTCTTATCTTCCTCTTTGCAGCATGCATGAAATTCAATGCTCCTTGTTGATGCTCTATATTAGTTCTATGAAAAAAAATAGAAAAAAAATGTTTGAGTTTTAATATTAGAATACATGTTTTGATTCTCAAAATATATATTAAGTTAAGAATTGTATTGTCACCTGTTTATAAAAACCCAATCTTTTTCCATCATCGATATAAGAAGGCAAATAAGTTTCTAAACTTTGACGTGGAAATTGATTAGCTGTTATAATCAAATAAAGAACTATTGAAAACCCAAATAGTTACACCCAATCTAATTTTATGAACCACAGAAACTAAGATGAAGTATTCATCTTTACTTGTATGATTCAATGTGAAGTTTGATTTGCATGCATGCTTTATACTTCAAGTTTTGAAGTCTCTAACTACTTGTTTCAGAACAATGCAGATAGTGGGAATGTGCGATCGCATAATATTATTAATATGATATCTACCTACTGAGAGCCCAAAAACTAAAGCTTAATTCATTGGCAACATTCTTAAGTCTTATTTCCTTCCAAGTTTTGGTTCATTGCATTAAGTTCAAGATTTGTGCAACTTGAAGAAAAGGAGAAGCGGTTGATTAATACACTCCAATACTTATAATTTTAATAGTATTTTGGTAGTAAAACATTATTATAGGGACACATTAAGCAATCAACAACTAGTGATAGCATAATGAATACATTAAGCAATCAGTTAAAAAATGTAAAGATTTTCCTGATCTCTCCATTAGTGGCAGTGAGTACTCAAATCCGACTAATTTCATCAATGTCGTAGAAAACTATTTGGTCCAAAGCAGTTGGACACCAGCTTGCAAACCATTAAAAATTGCCTAGGTGAAACCTTGGCTGCTGTAAGAGTGAATGGAAGCATCTAGCACCGTCATTTAATTGCACAAAAGCAGTAATAGGAAGGTGTTGTGAAATTAAAAGAAGAAGAAGAAAACACCAAAGAAGCAAAAACTGCCATATGGTTGTTTATTTATAGGTATCTGTTTTTTTCTTACTGCAGGAGTTCAATAAATTAATGAACAATTCTTTAAAAAAGTTGGGTGAAAAATTAATAACTAATAAACAAAACATCATAGAGAATACATTACTATTTAACATAAGTCTTCCACGTCTCAGTTTTGTTTATCGATTCTTACTGGAACATCATTACTAGAAAATAAGTGTACATATTTATATAAATATGTACGACATATTCCAAACCAGAGGGAATGGCTGGAAAATAAGTCAGCTTTGGTGCAGCCTGCCAAGTGGTAATGCAAACTAAATTATTATAGAATTGAAGTTAAAAAGGAGATACGGCCTACCGTTGGGAATGGACTTTAGCTTCTTTCAGCTGCACTTTAGACTCAAGTAATCCTCTAGCTCTTAGCTCTGCAAAAGAAATGTATTGTGAGATGCAAAATTAAAAGCAATGTAGATAAATAATAATCTGATATGTGCTAAATAAAATGCAATAACCTTTTAAGTTACTATATCAAATATTTATTAGTACAACTTAAATCAAATTAAATTATTAATTTCCCCTATCAAATACCTCAAATATAAGTAGCTAGAATCGTAGCACTGAAAAAATTTACATTTGCAACCCAGTATAACAAAAATTTATAGAAATTTTGTATGTCATTATTATTATGCTATATTATCTTTAAGCATTATTATATTTCAGCTATTAAGTGGAATTTCTATTTCGAACAATTTGTAAAAATCGCTTGGGTTCAATGTACCAACAATAGTTTAATTGAAACAATAACTATGTTTTATCTTATTTAAAAATTGAATGCACTAATCTGAATAGATATGTTATAGAGATGAGAAACTATAATATAAGAACAAATGAACAAAGTTGTTGATGTTAAATATAAACTACCATCAGATGCACTAAATCTGAATCCAAGCTTCGTACAGAACATCAATCGAGTTAAAATGCAGTATGCAATAAAGGAAAACTAAACAATCACAATATATACATAATAAACTTTTAGTCACAATCCAATCAAACAAATCTCAATATTCAATCTCCAAAAAAGCAAGAATTATTAGTTTCTTTCTTATAAAAAAGGAAGAATGGTTATTTTTCTTCTTTTTTAATTTTCATTTTCTACAAATGCATAAAACTACAACATTTTTGTACTGTATAACTTATGGTAATGGTAATCATATAAGCACTCTTACTTTTATTAATTTGAACTTTTAAGTTTGATTTGTTAACATATATCTCATCTCATCATATAATACCTGCAGGTAGATAAGCGATTTATAAGATTATAGTATCTAGCAAACCATTTTAGTTTCTAATTTTGAATCACGGATAATATAACTGTTAGTTTCGATATACAGACTTATGCTAACACATCAAAAGTAGCCGTTGCAATAGATCAAGTACCGTTTAATATACTTATATATATATATATTCATTTGGACACAATTAACATGATTTAAGTACAATACATAAATACTTAGAAAGAAAAAAATATAAGTGAATAGGTAAAAGCAAAAGGAACTATTGCTAGAAATAGAATAAGATCATTTACTAGTTTGTTATTGCCCCTAGTAACTATTCTATTAACCTGTACATATATTATTTTCTCCCCTTTGTACGAATTATACTTTGTCATCTACGGTGGTTTCAATGTTTATATATCATGGATCATTGCCTAAACTTAGATAAATTTATGACAATGAAAATAAAGTGGAATAAATTTTTCTTTATTAAGGGAACTAAATGGAAAAAAGTTTCTAATCAAATGCATCAAGGAGTGAGAAAATGTTGGAAAATAACTCATCATGAATCATGATTATACATCAAGTTTCATAATTAACACAAATCTAAATGCTGGATTGTGAAAAAAATCATTTCTTATTATTCGACATTTCTCTTTGTTCATAAAATTAATGAAGACAGATACTCTTATTTTTGAATATATGAGTATTTTTGGTTATTGGTTAAAGGAGTCAATACACAATGCCAATTAGTTTCACGAAGATAAATTTTGTAGGCCATCGTATTTGAGAGAACAAAAAAGACACCAATTTAAAACAACAATGACAGTTTATGATAAGAAAATAGCTAGCATCCCTGTGAAAAGCTACTTAATAGAATATTTTATTCCTAATGATGTATCTAAGAGACTAATTATTTGATTAAAAATGTATTATTAGAGTAAATTCATGCTTAGATGAACTGTGGGCAGCCTCAGGCTTGCATAACTACTTGAGTCATATAATTTCAACTCGCTTTTATGGGCTCGGCACTTGGATGGTTTCTTTACTTGATATTTTGTTTCATGTAAAAAACTCATTTTGGAATTGTGGTCCACTAAACACTTGTTATTGTTAGAAGCACAAGAAGTATAATAGTAAATATTAATTTTATTATGCAAATTTTCATGATATTTTCTCATTGCACTGGTGGAAAATTAATAATTATAATTATAACCAAATCCTCGTATGCCCATAGTTTCACCAATCAAAAACAGGATATTGAGGGAAATTAAGTAAATAAGATATTACTGAAAATTTATCAAACATAAGATAGTCATGAAATATAAATTAGATACAAATAAAGCAAATATATTGCACTAACAGAATATAGGAAATGACTCGAACTTGAGTAAAATTTAGAAACTCTTTGTCTCATACAAAATCATATAAAATCAACTATTTCAGGTAGGGTTTATTCTAATTAGGGTTAAATCAACTATGTCAGTTGGTGTTGATTCCAATTAGGGTTAAATCAACTATTCCAGTTAGGGTTTACGCAGAAATCTGAAAATAAGATGCATACAAATTCATATGAAATACAAACAGAATCACAAAATCGATTTATAAAATTCATACCTAAATATATCTATTTAGGGTACCGTAAGGAGAAATTCTTGCTGGAGGGCTACGCGACGGTGGAGAGAGGAGTAGAATGATGGAGTGCTACAACGGCGATGAAAATGGAGGAATGGTTGATTCAAAAATTGAGGGTGAGGTGGATTTTGTTGAAGCGAAAAGGGAAATTATTTTTGTTACGTTTATTAGTTATGAGAAGTAGAGGAGAAATTTTTCTAAGCAGCAGACGAATAACGAAAGCGAAATTTTTTGTTACGTTTATTAGGATAAGGCGGAATTTTTTTAGTTAAGGCGGGATACTATCAGTTTTATGTTACATTTATAATATGTAGTGAAATATTATTAGTTGCACTTACATATCAAACGCCATGGAATTCTGCAACCAAAGACCGATTTTCTTGTAGTGGGTCCTCATTTAATTCTTTTTTCTTCTTGTTAATTACAAATTTATTGCCCGCTAAATTTGTAATTAATGTTCATAAATCATAATCCATTAATTACTAAGTAATATGCCTATAGTCATAATCTTTGCTACATACATATTCTAGTCGTTATGCATGGCTATATGTATATATATTTCCAATTACTAATTTCTACAACTAAAATACTCATTTTCATATTTTAATTTATCGAATCTATCATTCTAAAAAGATTACTATCATAATTTCTCATAAACAAACCATAAGTGAGATTTTTGTTGTGTTTAAAATTACAAGAGATTATTTCTTTTCTTTTTATTGAAATAGACAGAGTAAAGTACGAAAAAGAATATACATCTCTTGCACATCTCTTTCTATTTTAGTTCATTCCTTATTACTTTAAACAACGCACTTTTGTACGTATTTAAAAATTAGATAATTTCCTAAATTACACAGAAACCGCTTCAAAATTAAAATACAGAAATTCATATTCTATGGGCAACCTAACTTACAACCCTATTATAGATCTAAATATCTTAAACTTTACCAACTTCTTCAAATAGAGATTTAGGATTGATTTCAAATTTCCAAATCAGGTTGTATACTCTTTTCCTATTTTATTCATATCCTAAAAACCTTAGTCTGTCCTACCTAGGTTGTGATCCCTATCAACTTCATATTTTTTTTTATAAAACCAGAATTTTAGCAATTATACAAAATAGTTTAAACAAACTATTTTTATACAAATAAACTTATTTCAAAATTAGTATTTGTTACCTCATTAGTAAAATTTCACAAACATGAAGTACCATACTCAAAATCTCCATCTTTGAAAATATAACTCAGAAACATTTACCAAAAATTTAAAATTTCTTAATTCCAAATAGGGGCAAAATAATTTCTGTTTTTAAAACTTTCTTCATCAAAGATTTATCTCTTTAAACGCTAGACTTTTGACTCTAGAATTCAAAGACTGTTTGGTTTTCAAAAAGGAACTATGGAAACTTTCCTTTTTAATATCTTACTATAATAAAAACTCACTCCTCTTGAAAACAAGATCTTTAACATAAAACATTCAAAATTCAATTATCGTCCTAAAATAATAAATTAGACCCTTATTATTCCAAAGAGTTTTATAATTACATGAATTATCATTTCCAAAATTACACTTATCTAAAATATAGCTAAATATCTACTGTCTTATTACTCAAAATATACTGTTATTTGGCAAAATATCTTTTGTAACTTTTTTCAAAACTCTTAAAAATCCTTTCCTTATCAATTCCAATAATATTCTTATTCAAACATGTTTTGAATTTGAATTAGGAAAAATGCATATATAAAATTCTCATCTTTATACAACTGCCTTCCCAAAAATACCCAACTCATTTTTTTAATCATTATTCAAATCCTTTCAATTGTCAAAGACACCTTTTATAACTTTAAATGATGGAAAAATAGAGTAGACAAAGATAACTCCTATCTTATTCCTATTACTTCTCTTCTAATAAATTTATTTAAAATTCCCAATTCTATCACTACCTAAATTCAGCTATGATTCTCTATATTTCCTTATACAGGAATATTCCACATATCTACCTTGTTAGACATTCTTATCCTTTTGTTATTTCTATCTTATGTTAACCATGTGCCTTTTCCATTTGTAAACCCTTTCAAAAGAAATTTAAGGAAAAGAACTTCTAATTTTATAAGGTAAGAAAAATCATGCATTTCACAAAAGAAAAATCCCTTATTAAAAATCTTTGAGCCAAAAACCTTTGGCTCAATACATTTAAACTAAGAACTTTAAGAATCAAAAATCCCTTTAAGTTAGAACTTTCTAACTCAACTATCTATAATTTATAAATCTTCAAATTTCCTTCCGCTTTTCAAAATAATAGCTCCCAAATTAATAAAGTAGAAGAAATCATAAATATAGAAGAATTTGATAATGGAGAATCCAAATGGTTGAAAATTTTTGTTTAACAAATTTTAAACTGAAAAGTTAACAAACGAGAACCTTCTCTTTGTTTTCAACCTTTCAAGTAATTAAAAATCATCCACCATTTTATTTTTAAAATATTTCACCACTTCTTTCTAAACTTTTACAAATGGTAGTATATTTTCAAAGCTGTCAAAAATTACTTTCTATCAAAAGTTTCCAAATTACAATACATAAGATTTTCACTTAATAATCTTTTGAAAAAGCTCATTCAAAACTTTCAAGGAGTTTTCAAATTTATTTTTAACAATTTCTTTCAAGGGGTAAGGTTTGAAAAATTGGCTTTGATTGTTCTTCCTTTGAATCCCTATTCAATCGTCTAATCTAGTTGTCTGCTTGTAGCATTAACGCTCAACTTCTTATGGAAGCTTGTTTCCCTACTATATCCCTTACTTTCGTATGAATTATATGCCTTATAATAACTAACTATTACCTATTATTTATATTTACTACTCTCATAAATGTCACCTTTTCTGTATCAAATGGTTATTATCTTAACAGACATTTACTAAAGATATTTATTTACTTATTCAACTCTACCTATTTAACTCCTATTCCCATAATCAACTCAATGGTCTCAGTAATCTATTTAATTTCTTGTAACTCCCCATTTATTGCACATTCATTACCTATTGAATTTTTGGAGTTACAACCTTTCCATCCATGATTCCTTTCCGTATTGCTTAATATGCTTATAGGGTCCCTAATGATAAAGAAGTCTAGGTACAACAAAGAAGTATAAATTTGACTCTATTTATTTTTTCAACTTATAGTAGCTTCGCCAACCCTTTCGGAATATGGTAGCAACTACTTCTATAGTCAGAATTTAAGGAGTTAGGCATGAATTCAAAATGAGGTGTGTGTGTGTATATATATTCATATATATATATAGTAAGGATTTTCAAAAATATTTTCAAAAATAACAAATATGCCACTCATACGTGTACTTTCCCCCGTTGATCGGGTAACCTAAGCTCTAATACCCAAATGTTACAACCCACTACGAAACATGCCTAAATTCCAACCTGGAAAAAACCCATCAAAACTTAAACCCATTCTAAAGCTAGCTGTTGGTTGGTAGAAATAATAAAATAGAGTTATCTATCTATTCTTTCAGAACTCACAAGGGAATGAATAAAATATAATAATAGTAATAGTCTCCATTTATTTCAAATCATTTCAAATGTCATAAAGCATTGCATAATGTCAACCATTACAACATTTCATTCAAAAATACATTTCATGGGTACAATAGAAAATAACATGAAAAGATAGATAATAACTACCACACGCCATCTTTAATGATCATCAACTCCTTCCTGACCTGTGTTGTAATGAAGAGGGAGTCAGAACAATAAGAGTCTTATGAATAGGAAATCTTGAGCCTTTCTATTTTAGTACTTAGGCATTATAATTTAAATAAGAACATGTCGTATGTAACTAAACCATTTATTTCTTGATATAAGGAAAGGAAGCAGATCCTCAAACAACCACTTAATATCTTTTATTTCTGAAGCAGATTTCCTAATCCTATAACCCATAACCAACGTCGTTAATTTCTAACAATGCAAGAGATAAAACCCAAGCCACTTAATATCTTTTAAGGGGAAATAGGCAGACTCTGACTATTTAAGACCTCAATTGAGGTAAGTCCTCATCATCTAACACCAATTCCCAAGGCGGGCTCCACATAGGTATCTATCTTGCTAACATCGCACAGAAATCTCTTCGGACACTTAATACTTCCTATTGAAGTGAACCTTTTCAAGATATCCTTAACCATGCCTAAACCCAATCCCGACCATTCAATACTTCATTTGGGAAAAAGAGGCGAGCCCTCAAACAACCACTTAATACCTCAAGACCCTGAAGCAGACCCTTCGTATTATGATCCATACTCATAATGACGTCTCACATTAGCTCGATTATTCATAAGAATTGGTAGCTAGATTAGCTGGGCAGATTTACCCAACAGAATTTTGGACTAACCTCGCATCATTGCAAATATTTATCATAGGAGATGTCTCAATTTAGCCTCAAAGTCACACTGTTGGTAGAGGGATTAGCTGGGAAGACTTCTGTGTGTTTTTTGATCGACCTTGCATCAATATGACTTAGCCATAATTTAAATACTCTCCATATATATAGTACTATTCTCACCGTTTCATAACTAAGGCCTTAGAAAGAATCTTCCTTTCAACACCTTAAAATATTAATTACTTTCTTAATGGGGATTTAATGACAATTATTACCTAATTAAGTACGTAGTTATACGTTATAATTATATGTTTATCACACTAATTAATATATAAACAAATATGCATTTATATTCTATACGTGCAGTGATTACGCTCTAGCTAATGTTAAATGTTAATTCCTTTTTAACCATAATAGTACAGGTCTTTCCTTCTTCATCCATTTTACCAATAATGTCCAAATTCCAATATCTCTAACAAAGGATTCTAATATCTATAGCAAAGATTCAATACTCATATCCAAAATTGCAATAAATATACTTGTATATAGAATCTAAATTCAAATTATCTCATATTAAAACATTGGAATGAACAAAAATTGAAACTTATAATTTAATCAATTCTTTTTTTTTGAGAAAAATGTGTGATCCTCTATCATGAGAGGAGAGCACACATGGAATACTATATATATAACTAAAAAATGGAGCTGCCAACATGCCTGACAGGTGGCAAGTCTAAAACAACAATAAAAATAAAGCAGTAGAAACCCCTCGAATGAGCTCCGGCAAAGCCACCGCCCATTACACCCTAGTATCGAGCTCCGGCAAGGCCACCACCCAATACTAAAGTGTTAGAGGTATCTAACAAAAGGAAGAGCACCAAACTGAAAATCAGAAGAAGACCAAGAGACAAGACAGGAGCAATCCGCGTCTCTGAGAAGAGCCATCCAGCAAGTCTGAAAAAGCTAAATGCTGTCCAGCAAACCTGATAAGAGAAGAACCCGCATCCAACCTAAACAACACCTGAAATAGAACTAGCAAACAAATAAGAGAGAAACACATATATGTATATAAATAAAATTTATATACATATATGTGTGTATAGAAACCAAAAGAGAGAACTAAAGCTAGAATAATCAGACACAAACAAGAAACTAATTATGATCCTAGAAAAGAAAGAGAAATGTGATTTAAAGAATTATTAGAAACAGTATAATTGGAGTTAAGATTAAATGAGTTAATATTATTTCTAACCTTATTAAGATAGTCCTTAAAGCAATTATTTTTAGCTAATTTATATTTAGGATTAGAAATCCACTTTAAGCAGAAATTTGAGATTAAAATAATCAATTTGTTATTTTGTTGATAATTTAATCAATTCTATGCTCTATTCAACTTCTTTTATATGAATTTAGATAAGGGAAATTATATTAAATTTATAGAAATAGGCAATATAAACTACGAATAAATATTCATTCTTTACATACCCTTTCTCAAGTAGATCCCTTGATAAGATCTGGAGAAGAATAATAAAAAGTGGAATGGAAGGTTGAATACATAAACTTCAAAATCTACAAAATTCCATTATTTTAACATAAAACAATTAAGGTTCCGATCCTAAGAATTGACATAGCGCTTTTGGGGAATATTGAGGAATTTTAATATGATATTTTCATAATCCAAAAGCCTAATGAGATATATCAAATCCAAACTATACTATTCGACTACTAAAATAGAAAACCTAAGATTTTCACTCATAGTTGGTTCTTAGCTTTGCTTCCTTTAGGATTTACAACGACCATTATAATCTCCTTAAGATCTCTTATTTTTGATTTATATAGCAAGGGATTTGTATATATAATAGATTTAAAATTTTTAGGGGAGAAGAGGTTTAGAAACTAAACAATAAACAAGGATAGATTATGATTTCTTACTTAAAACCCTAATAAAGTTTTCTAAATCTAATAAGAGATAAACCGATAGAGCTTTGCTGATGTTCTCAATATACTTATAAATAAAAGTGAGGGGTCTTTGGCCTTTATAGTGGTTGTAATGCAGCAGTACTGTAGAATGAAACTAGGTTAAAAATGGATAAATATGGAATGTTTAATATTGAAAAACCCTAATCACAACTGCATAGTAGTGATCGACCACCTATACTCGACTGGTCGACTACTAGGGGTCGGCCGGTTGGGTCTGCTAGTCAACTGCTCCTCTTATTAGGGAGTGTTTGATTGTTTCCATTCCCTGTCTATATTATTCCCTAACTAGCTTCTAACGTTAATGTTAAATGTAACATCCCCATAAGTGGAGACCCAAAACAAATGGCCACAGATGCTGCAGTCATCCATATTTATTAATCTTGGCAATCAAATACGGTGGTGTTAGATTCATTGATACACAGAAGCACATGAATATGAAAAAATTTAAACTTCAAACAAAATCACATTCCATATCAATTTTTTTTGATTTATTAAATAGTCCTACATTCGCAAATCACGTCTAGAGAAAATATATTTATTACAATATATGCGAAGAGCGACATATGAAGATGCTCCCTTGGACGATCATAGTATATACACGCAATATAACAACTTTGCCATTACAAACAACGCAGCGAAATCAAAAGAAAAGAGAACTCTAAATAGCTATCATTCCTCCTGCCCGTCTCCGAGAGCTTATTCATCTTAAGAGGTACCTGAAAACCTCAACTTTCAACTACTAAAAATCAATTAACTGCCCCAGAGTTTTAGGGGAAAATATAAACTTCGAGTCAGACGTAAAGTCTGATATGAATAATAATCTATCAACTCAAATCATTTAGAAATATAGTGAGACCACACCGCTTAGCAAAACGGGTTTCCTCTCACTAGTATCCCAAAAATTTTATAAAACCGTATACCGTCCTCCTGCATCCACAATGATTAAAACAATTCAATATAATATAATATGATGATATGCAAAACAGATGAATCAATTCTTGATTACCCATCCTCATTCATTTTAGACTATCTGTCTCAATTATAGTTTCTAGGTTTACTATTAACCTATTAGTTTTTATAGGCTGATTAAAAACCAGTTAAACATTTAAGCACTCCCTGTCCAATTACATAATTTTTATGGGGTCACTATGAACCTATTGGTAACTCCAATGTCTTACTCTTGTCCTAGTTTTCATGGGTTGACTAGGAACCTATTAGTGACTCCAATATCCTTTCTCTTATCCTATTTTTCTTGGGTTGACTAGGAACCTATTGACATCTGTCAATATTTCATCTGGATATAGTTTTCATGGACTAACTACAAACCTACTAGCCCTTTCTATTATCCAATCATAGTTTTCATGGGCTTACTATGAACCATTTTTCTAACATCTTCCTTTATACATAGTTTCATAGGCTAACTATGAATCTGTCTTTTTGACATCTTCCTTTATACATACTTTTCATGGCTAAATACAAACCTATTGGCCCTGCCAATATCATTTCCTATACACAGTTTTCATAGGCTTACTGAGAACCGATTAGCCCCTGCCAATATCTTTCTTTTATATTTTAGCATCCTATATTCTGGTCTTCCTGACCTCCTGGATGCAATTCTACTCATTCAGTAGTTTAGTCAATTTATATTCACTAGTGGGTTAACCTAAATGGTTCTTCTACACTTTATCCTCAAAATGCAGTTATGGATCCATTATAAAGTGACTATATTCATATTAGAAGAAGCAACATAGCAATACCACTCCTGTGGTTAATCATAAAATGTGGTTAATCCTTTAACCTATTACTTTATCAAAGATAGTTTCTTCTTAAAACCATTAAAAAATTAATGTAGCCATGGATTTTTCCTTTAAAAATAGAGTTTGGGTCATAAAACCTTTCGATACCTTCGAAACCTAGCTTTTGACTTTATAGGATAGCCTCCTTCGAAAGCCTTAAAAATCCTTCTTTAAAACTTTAGGCTCCCACCTTTTAATACTTTAAATCTTCCTTTCGAAATCTTTCAAATACATTAAAGTATTAATATTTAACCTTTAGAGGCTTAGCTTCGAAACCATTTGAAAGTACCCATTTCGACACCATTAGAAGTAACCCTTTCGATAACATTAAACTACCCCTTTCGAAAGCAGTGGGTTTATACTTAAAACATAATTTGGGTCAAATTAAATATAGGTGAAAGCATATGTTTTGAAACCATCATTTATTATATAAAAATATTGGGGAAAACTTGACGGCTCAGCACCTTCCATTTCGAAAGCATTTAACATCTGGGTAAAACATAAGAAGGTTAGCGTCGAAACCCCTTTCAAAACCATCACCTTCAAAACCCCTAATCCCTTTCAAAAGCTATAGGAATTGGTTTGAACTTATAAAACAAAATACCTTTCGACAACATTGATATCTTCAGTACCATCGAAAGGCTATAAAACGGCAACAGGGTTTCTACTAGGTCAAAACCCCTTCTTGCAAAATATTCTTTTATAAGTAAAGAACCTAGTTGAAAGCAATCTTAAGTTAATGGCAACCCTTTTGAAACGTTTTTAAATCCTCTTTCAAAACCAAACTCTTCGATTCTGCTGAAGGGTTAAAACAAAAAAGGCAGGTGCTTTTCATTTTAAAAAAACTAAGTTTTCGACTCCTTCGAAAGCTATGCTTTCGACACCTTACCTTCCGCTTTCTTCCAATCCACTGCGTACCTTCTTTATGATACCATGTGTATTGGTTTCGACATGGTAGGTTTCGACTAAGGCAAAGGCGGAAGCATCTGTGTCGAAAGGTGCTTTCTAAAGCAGGCGGAACCTATTTTCTACGTAAACCTGGTTTAGTTCTTTATAAAGCAAACTTTTCCCTAACAACCCTACTATATGTCAACACCAGATTGGTTGCCTTAAATTTTTCAAGTTCTTTTCCAAAATTAACTGCCGATAATCTAGATCTAAACCATGGTTAAGTTAATCAAACAAGCCCTTCCAATTTTGCAAAGAAGTCCCTCTTCTAAAATAAATATTTTGCATCACTTTAGAGAAATGCCCAAAAATTCTAGAAATTCACTTTAATCATGTTATCTAACATATCAGAATTTTAGATCCAAAGTCTCAACATATTTTCCAAAATAAATTTATAAACCCAAATAACCTTATTTTCCTTTGAAATTTCATATTACTCTTTCCATAACTTGGAAAATTATAAAAATCGAAACCCAGCTCCAAAATCATGTTTCTCATAACATGAAATTTTACCATGGAATTTAAACATCATTAGATCTTGATTTTACCTTAAAACCGCGCAAAAACTCTTTTAAACAATCTTGTTTAAATCAAATAAATCATGAATCAAGCATATCATCATCCAGTATATCATAAAAACGAATTTACCCTTAAATCCAAAAATGTATGATTTAAAAAAAAAATTGAGATGGAATTATTATTCACCTTGATTTAGATAAGAAGATTGGATTGAGATTGATTTCCCCTAAGCTTGATTCTCTAGCTTTTAATTTGACTTCTTCCTCCTCTTAATGCCCGACTGTTCCTTCTCTTTTGTTTTGCATTTTAGTTTTTAAAACGAAGTGAATGGAAAGAATAAGGTAGGAATGAATATATATATATATATATATATATATATATATGGGTAAGGGTAATTGGGCGGCAATTCCAATTATGTCCTTATGTACCATTCTTAAGCCCATTAGTCAGTTTATTAGGCATGACCTTAATTAATTAATTCGAGTCTCAATCCCCTTATCACTTAACATTTACATTATTCTATTTAACTTATCTAATTAAATCTTTTGAATAATGTTATCAAATATTAGGGGTGTTACAGGCTCCTATCCTTAAGGAATTTCATCCTCAAAATTTAGTAAGGACTAAATACTAAACATAGCAATCATCTATAAAAACTCCTAACAACCGTACTAGTCTACCTGACTAGGAAATATCTATATAAATCTAATATAGACATACCCTCATAGCAGATCAGGATAAGTATATGGAATTCTGTCCTATGTCTCCCAAGTATAGTCCTTCTCGTTGTCTCTCTACTGAACTTTCAACAACTTGACAGTCTTGTTCCTCAATCTTTTCTCATCTCTCGCAACAACCTTGACTGGTTTTCTAACAAAATTCAAATCAGGCTCCACGTCCTCCAACTCTCTGAGGAATGGTAGCCTCTGGATCATGCATATACTTGCAAAGATGAGACACATGGAATACATTATGGACACCTACCATACTACTCGGCAACTCAATTCTTTATGCAAGCTTTTCAATCCTCTCTATAATATGGAATGGACCAACATATCTTGGGGCCAACTTTCCCAACTTTCCAAATCATACCACATCCTTCACCGATGATATCTTAATGAAAACCTTGTCTCTCACTGAGAACTCTAGGTCCTTACGCCTCTTATCTACATAACTCTTCTGTCTGGATGGAGCTTCCTTCATCCATTCTTCGATTAACTCAATCTTCTCTGAAGCCTCCCTTACCATATCTGGACCTAAGACCAATCTGTCTCAGTCTTCAACCAACATGCAGGGGTTTGCATTGCCTTCCATACAAAGCTTCAAAAGGTGTCATTCCTATACTAGTCTGATAACTATTATTATAGGAAAACTCAATCAAATGCAGGTGATCCTTATAAGATCCACCAAAATCCAACACACAAGCCCTCTACAAATCCTCGAGTACCTGATTAACTCTCTTTGTCTTCCTATCCGTCTATGGGTGATATGCGGTACTCATCTTGAGCTTAGTGCCTAACACATCCTGTAGACTCTTCCATAATTTACTAGTGAATAAAGCATCTCTGTCGTTGACTATGCTACTCGAAACTCCATGAAGTCTAACTATGTTCTTCATGAACAACTTTGCCAAAACTGGTGCCGTCTTGGTCGATTTTACTAGAATGAAATGGGCACTCTTGGCCAACCTGTCCACAATAATCCATATACACTCATTTCCTCTCCTTGATCGTGGCAACACATCTATAAAATCCATGGATGAATGCCATTTCCAAACTGGAATATCTAGAGGTTGAAGTAACCCACTCGGCTTTTGATATTCGGCTTTCACTTATTGACAATTTACACACTACCTAACCTACAAGCCAACATCCCTCTTCATGCTTTTCTAATAGAAGCTCCTCTTCATATCTTGATACATCTTGGCCCCTCCAAGATGAATCGTAAACTTCGATCGATGACATTCCTCAAGAAATCTTCTCAAGTTCTCTAAATCTGGACCATATAACCGTCCCATCTTCTCAACCATCCTCTCTAGTCAAGACAAAAATCTTTCAAATCATTGAGCTCAGTTCCAACCTGAAGCCTTCTGATCTTCTCAGCGAATAATGGATCCTCCTTCTATTTATAAGCAATTCTCTCGATCAACATTGGTCGAACTTTTAAACAGGACAACATGACAGTATCTGACTAGAACTAGCAGTCGATCTTAACTACATACCATGACTAGGCAAAGCTTCTAGATCCTTCCATTCTGCCAACATAGCTAACACCACATTCTGATGTCTTCTGTTGAGAGCATCTGCTACCTTATTTCCTTTCCCGGGAGAATACTCTATACCAAAATCATAAGCAACCAAAAACTCCAACCACCTCTATTATCGCATATTCAACTCTTTCTGAGAGAATAAGTATCTTAAATACTTATGATCAATATACAACTCAAATCTCTCCCCCAAGAGATAATGCCTCCAAATCTTCAAGGTAGAAATTAACACAGCCAACTCAGGTCATGAGTAGGATATCTTACTTCGTGTGATCTAAGCTGCCTAGATGCGTAAGCAATGACTTTGTCCCTCTGCATCAACACTGCTCCCAATCGAATCCCACATCAGTGTACAATACCAACCCTTGGTTACCATCTGGAACCACTAACACTGGAGCATTAGTCAACAAATGCTTTAACTTAAGGAATGCTTCCTCACATTTGTCGACTGGCCTTAGTCGATAGGTAGCACACACCAATCGGTTGAGACTGGTCATTCTTGGGCAGTAAACCTAGGCCAACGAGCCAAGTCGGCCACTGCTCGACGATTCAAGCCTCGTCTTCTCCGTCACTTAGCCTGTTGAGTCATCTAGGTCCCATAGTCTGCCATCGCTGCAATGGAGTTCATTGGTTGGCATTTTGGAAGTGGTTTCTTATGTATTTGAAAAACTACTTTGATACCAAAATCTACTCTTTGCACGTGTAGAGTTCTACGAGCGAATATAATGACCCAACCTTCTTTGACACACCAAAATGAACTCAATTGACATTCTCACCTCACATGATGCTCACAAGTGCCTTGATACACCCACTCATGCATGCATATGCACATACGTATTCGCAAACACGTAAAGCCCCATAAATTACGTTTTGAGCTTTGTCGGAGCGATTACTTGGCCCAGTACTCTCTTACGCAACTTAGCACGCCCTGTAGTCTCTATGGCTACCTAAGAATGCTCACAAATTTATTATATACACATATGGATATTTCCATATACACATAAAATTATTTACACAATTAAACAAATGTATCAACAATCCAAATTATTCAACAGTTCTAACTACAATACAAGAATTATGTTGATTATTATATAACCTCAAATAAGCGTATATGCATACCCACTCATGCACATATACGTACACGTATATTCAAGTAAGTAATTAAATTATCACTTAATCAAGCCTTGCTTTATTCACTAAATTGTTTTAATTAAAATTCCAATCTCTTTTCTATTATTTTATAAAATCATTTCATTATTTTATAAGATACATCATTATCTTATAAATCATTTTTAAGCCCTTTAACCATTTTAAAATTCATATTCTTATCTTTATTTAGCAATAAAATATACAATAATATTTCTATCACTACCATAAAGACAAATTTATAGTCATGCTATAAATTAATAACACTGCCATTCAACTCTATTTAATACTAATAGAACACAATACAAATATACGAAATTCCAATCAACTATCCTGATATTTGGTCAAACAAATCCAATCAAATAATGGGGAAATAATTTCATATATATATTTATTTTCTACATCTACTAGGTAATATTTTCAATATATATAATAATGGGGATTTATACTGAAATATTAATTTAGAGTTATAGTTCCACTCACCTGAACTGTAAATTCTCAAGTGTTCGATTACTATCCAAGCCTATACCATGTCGTAGATAATCTCACTACGAGTGAAACATAAAAGTCTGTGTCTCGATTGGATCTCATATGCAAAAAGAGAGAGTTAAATACGAGTCAAGATTAATTGAATACTTAACAAACTAATTAACTTAATTATCCCACCTAACCATCTTCTCTAAAGTAACTAGTACATGTGCATAATAAAACCCAACTACCACCATGCATATTTATGCCCCAATGTCGAGCAAGATCGATAAAATTGAGCACAACCTCTTTCGTACACCTAGTTGAATGATGACATCCTCGATGTGACATTTGTAGACCACTAGCCAGGCATGACATCATGAAGCACCAACAGCGTTATTCAATCACGATTTTCCTAAAGGCACTAGAGTCCCTTGCGATGACATGTGAAGAAGCGTGTCAGCAAGGGAAATCCAATGGTGCTCTCCGTTGACACAAATCCTCTTTATTCTATGATGAAATCTAACCCTAGGAAGCTGCTACTCAACATCGATGACCCTAAGAATCGCCTCATATGTCGCAACCACCCTAGAAGTGAAGCCTTCTTCCATATGAGTTCAATGGATCTGGCCTCTTGGTTTATCATTGATTGAATCTCTCGATTTTGATTTTTGTAGGTTGCGGCTTGATTTTTGCAAGTTACAATAAGAAGGAAAGGGAAAGCGAGAAAGAGATTTGTGTGCGTGGGTTAATATAAATTAAATATATTTTATTTGATTTCTCAAATAAATCCCCACACGATTCGAGCTTGCATGATCACATAGCACATTGGATTGTAATGAAACTCGTCAGCGCATATCACCTCAATTTTGTTGTTCTGATGGCACAAATTTCGTTGCTATCTAAGATATTTCCCCAAGATGATAATTTCACATATTTAAAGATCGTTTTGGTTCTCAGATTACTCGATTCCAAGTATAGTGATATTTGTACATATCTCAATTTGCAATGTTGATCCAAATGCAATGGAAGTTGTTTCGAGTCATAATTCGATTGTATGCGAAAATTCATATTTTGGACCTTTGATATAATAGCAATTCAATATTTAAATTAATTATTTAAATATCTTATCATTAAATATGCGGGTTATTACATTCTCTTCTCCTTCAAAAGATTTCATCCTTGAAATTCCCAAAGTAACACAATGTTATCCAACCCTTAGTATTTTAAAGCCCCTTTAGTTTTAGAAAAATTTAGCAACACTGTAACATCCCCTATCTTGAGGCCCAAAGCTAAGCGCTATAGATACTGCAGTCATCTATAATACTAAATAACCATGATAAAATACAGTAATGTTAATGATATCCAAAATATCAGAGCACATGAATAAGAAATAAAATCACAGATTTCAAAAACAATTTTTCTGATTACATTTCACAAAACTGTGTTTCATATCCAATTACATAACCCTAATCATTTTCCAGGTTAAGATCAAATATAATTATTACATAAATATTCCAAGAGCGACACATGAAGATGCCCCCTTGGATGACTAAAGTAAAAAATAGTCATATCAGACATAATACAACACAGCGGAAATAAAAAAAGACAACTCCTAAGTTTAGCTAGCATTAGCCTCCTATCCATCTTCGGAAGATTTATTTGTCCACACGCTAAAACTTGTAAACCTCAACTCTCAACTTACTCAAATAAATTTTGGGCACCCGAGAGTTCAAGGAGAAAAATATAAACTTCGGGTCGGACATAAAGCCTGGTGTGAATAATACCATACAACTCGGTTCTGATATTAAGTGAGACCACGCCGCTTGGCGGAACGGGTTTCCCCTAACTACCATCCTTTTAAAAACATATCTTTTGCAAATCAAAATCTTGCAACCAAACTGGTTAAAACAATAGCATCAATATCATGTAAGCATACAAATCAGATAACAATGGACTATCTACCCGAACACTATAGTTTTGTTTGACTAACTACTAACCTTTGGCTGACTCGGGCCTACCAGACAAAATAAACAAATAATCTAACTTCTGTTAGATACTCCTCTTCTGGATGGTCTGTCCTCACTTACTTCTTCCAGAGTTAACTGATCTTAATGGTTTTGCAGCCTCACCAATAACCTATCCTTACTCTGTGTATACTTTTCTATGTGTAACATCATTTTAGTCTTACCCATGATAGAGCCCTACACACTGGAATTTTGGACATAATTAGCTAAGGGCTACTAGCTAAAGTGTAGGGAATGACCTCATACTAGTCCCATCTGTTATTCTAATATCTGAGTCATTTTACTTAGAGTCATTTACCCTTAATATTTTCCTTGAAAACATTTCTTGCAAATTGATTTAACCCTTTAAGTCATTCTTAAACAAGGAAGATGTACTCTATGCTTTACTCAAATCACTTTGCCATGTTATATATACTTTACACAGAACATCGTTGATGAAAACATTCAAAACCTTTGAAAGTATCCCTTTCGAAACCTTGAAACTACCCATTTCGATACAAGTAAACCACTTTACTTTGTAACCTACGCCGAAGGCCAGAACATACCTTTCGAAACAATTTACATTAAACCTTTCAAAAACATTGAAATCATCTCTTGCGAAAGCATTATAAAAACATAGACATCCTCCTTTCAAAACACTTCAAACATGCCTTACGAAACATTGGAAATCTTTCATATAAAACCTTTTGAAAACATTAGGGAACCACCTCTTCAAAACCTTTATTTTAAACCTTTTGAAAGCATTAAGTTCTTTACAAAAATCAAACCTTTCAAAAGAATTTGGGTTTAAGTAAAACATGTGGAAAAACCTTTCAAAACATTAAAACCCTTTCTTTCGAAACCTTTGGGTTTAAATTTCAATAGAACAAAAGGGTCTTACAAAAACTAAGTCGAAAGCACTTTTCAAAAGCAATTTCTTAAGTAAAAGAAGTGGATGGTGTCGAAACCAATCCCTTCGAAAGCATTGGAGAAGCAGTTAAGAGTTAAAGCGAAAGCACCCTTTCGAAAGCATTGCTTCGAAAGGATGAAGGCGGCAGCAAAGGGTTTCAACTCCTTTGAAAGCTTCTTTATAAAACAAAAGGCGCAACCTCTTTCGAAACCATTTTTTAAAACCATTTGACCAAATCGAAAGCTATTTGAGTTGAAAGCATTCTTTTTGAAAGAAAAGCATGTGACTTTCCTTTTAAAAGAAAAACAAGGCTTCGACCCCTTTGGAACCCTTTGTTTTCGACTACATACCTTTCGCCTATTTCCAGTTCACTACGTACCAAGTCTTTGATACCATGCACATTGGTTTCGATGGAGATAAAGGCAGAAGTACCTACTCGAAAGGTGCTGCCGAAAGTGGTGAAACAACATAATATGGTAAAACTAATTTTTAACTTTAAAAAGCAATTCCTTTTCAACTAACATGTTTTGTTTGTCAACATATGATTGGTGGCTGATTTCTTTTCCCAAATCTTTTCAAAGAGTGCTGCCGAATTTTCAGAAGTAAATGATTTAAAATATTTACAAAATGCCCCTTCTCCTTTTGTAAATATATAAAACATTTAAGTCACCTACCTTAAATAATGTTATATACTCATTAAAACACTTAGGAAAATTCTACAAAATTCTCATAAACCGTTTTTTAATATGTTTTCTAACATATTTAATTTCTAACCCAAAAAATATATATAATAGTCGTAATTAATTTTAAACCCAAGTAACTATTTTCTGCAGAAAATCAATAATAAATCCACATTAATTTAGAAAATTATGAAATTTGAAACCCATCTCTAAAATATCATTTTTGACTTTATATTAAAATCAGAAGGCACATGTAATAGGGTTTTCACATTAAAACTTATCATAAAATCCATATGAAATAGCATAAATCATCAACATGCATATATATCCAATTTAATAGTAAAAAACATGGCAATATACTTTGCAAAAATATTTGGATCTGATCTAGAAACAAAAAGCATCAAAAATATGTGATGTAACATATTATTCACCTTTAGCTTGTGTTTAAGGAGTTGAGATTTGATCTTGGATTAAGTTGCTTAAGCTTCTTCCTCTTATCTTCTTCTTGTTTTCCCTTAATGGTGGTCGGCCTCTTTTTTATTTTGTTTTGAACGTGAAAATGAATGTGCTTAAGTGTTTAGGGTATAAGAGTATACTTACTCCTACTTTTCCCTGACCTGTTACCCTTATCTATTTCATTTTAAATCCCCTTTAGTTCATTAATTAAGCTGGCACAGCTACCTTTATTAACACAAATCTCAATCCCTTAAACATTTCATTGTTTCATTTAATTTATCTAATTAAATGTCCCAAACTATGTCAATCGAAATTAGAGTCATTACAGGCTCCTCTCCTTAAAGAATTTGGTCGTTGAAATTACAATAATGTACATAACAAATCAATCATAAAGGTAAAACATATCGGGAAACAAATCTGGATTAGCGTCTCTAATCTTGCTCTCTATTTCCCAAGTACGGTCTCATTCGTCATCACTCCACTGGATTTTAACTAATCTGACTTTCTTGTTCCTTAGCCTCTTCTCATCTCTCATGACTATATGAATAGCCTTCCTAACTATAGTCAAGTTCGGTTCCACTACTAAGTCCTCTAACACAGTCGGTGCTATGGTAGTCTCTATATCTCGAATGCACTTCCTTAGATGTGAAATATGAAAGAGATTGTGGACTCCTACCAAACTGTTTGGTAATTCTAACTAATATGTGAGTTTCCAATCCTTTCTATAATAGGAAATGGTCTGATGAACCTCGATGCCAATTTTCCTGATCTCTCGAATTGAATTACACCTTTCATCGGTGATACCTTGACAAAAACATGGTCTCCTACTCAAAACTCTAAGTCCTTCCGTCTTCTATTAGCATAACTGTTATGTATAGACTGAGATTTCTTCATTCTAGCTCGAATTAACTCAATCTTCTTTAAATAAATCTGAATTAAAAGCCAACCTATCCCTGGTCTCTAAGCAACAAATGGGTGATTTGCATGGCCTTCCGTACAAAGCTTCAACCAGTGACCTCGCTATACTAACCTGGTAACTGTTGTTATAAGAAAACTAGACTAAGCGTAGATGGTCTCATGATCCCCCAAAATGTAGCACACAAACTCGTGACAAATCTTCCAAGATTTTGTTAACTCTTTCTGTTTGTCCATCTGTCTGCGAATGGTAACGGTGCTCTTGTTGAGCTTGGTACCCAAAATCTTCTGTAGACTCTTCTAGAACTCGCTAGTGAACGGGGAATTTCTATCACTTACTATACTATTAGGAATTCCATGCAGTCTAACTACATTCTTCACAAATAACTTAGCCAAAACTGGTGTCGTCCTAGTTGACTTAACTGGAATGAAATGAGCATTCTTGGTTAACCTGCCCACTATGAACTATATACTTTCATTTACTCTATTAGATCTTGGCAACCCGTCTATAAAATCCATAGAAATAGAATCATACTTCCATATTGGAATATCTAAGCCCGAAGTAACTCACTCGATTTTTTATGTTCGGCTTTCACCTGTTGATAGTTCAGATACCGCTTCACCCATAAGCCTACATCCCTCTTCATACCTTCCTAGAAGAAACTCCTTTTCAAATCTCGATACATATTAGTTCCTTCCGGATATATAATTTTGAACTTCTTTCGATTATCTTAGTTGAAAATTTAGTTGCTAATATGCTTAACTATAAAACTATGAATTTTCCTTTTGATTAACTCGGTTTTCTAATTAGACCAACTAAACTAAAACATGATGATTGACTTATTATCATAGATGAAATTAAAAATAGGATTTATACTTGGAATGGGAGATTTTTATCGAGAGCGTGTAGATTAGTACTTATAAACTCTGTTTTATCAGCTCTCCCAATATATTGGATGTCTATGCATCTTTTTCCAGATTGGGTGATTAACAAAATTGATAAAATTAGAAGGGACTTCTTATGGAGTTAGGACAACTCTAATAGTAGTATTAAATATCTAGTTAATTGGAAAACTGTTTGTAAACCCAAAAAGGATGGTGGATTAGGAGTCATTAATTTACGTAATATGAATTTGTCTTTACTAGGAAAGTGGTTATGAAAATTTAAAGATATAAATGATAATTCTATTTGGAAAGAAATTATTACTAAACATTACTATAATGGAAGCAATAATTTACATCAAATAATTCCTACTAGTGTAATATTTTTTTAATTTTTGGGAAAATTAAAAATCTTGAAATGTTATGAGATTTTTAGTCTAGGTGCTAATATAATAGTTCATTCATGTAATAGTACTTCTTTTTGGCATGACCGTTGTATTTCTATTAACCCTCTTAGGATTGAATTTAAAGAGCTTTATGAAATTTGTAATTTTAAAAATGCTTTAATCATAGACGTTTTTTTCCTAAAAATAATCCTTTGGAATTTTAGTTTTAATAGAATTTTAGTAGGTATAACTCTTAGGAAACTTTCTTTTCTTTATGCCAGATTGAGTCTATATAATATTGATAATGAAAATGATAATATTAACTGGGAATGGGATAAGAGTAAGAAATTAACTTCTAATTCTTTTTATAAATTTCTTAATTTCGCAGGAGTAACTATTAACTCTTTTAAATTTATGTGGAAAACAAATTCTCCTTATAAGTCTAAAATTCATATGTGGTTAATCATGCATGGTAAACTAAATATTATAGAATTTTTAAAATGAATAAATCTGCAAATTGATAATTAATGTTATTTTTGTGATCTGCATTTTGAAGATATTAAACATACATACTATGATTGCATGGATACTTATTACATTACGAATAACACTCTTAAAATCTTTAACATTAATCTTACAACTAATGTTATTGATTGCGAATATTATTGGAATAATTTAAGATTTAGGTTTAAAAAGGAAAATAGAATTTTACTCGATACTTTATTCATTATAATTTGTTGGTATATTTGGTTTGAGAGAAACCTGTGACTTTTTTATAATAATCATTTTAATAAATTGGCTTTTATAATATCTTCATTTCGTTTTAAATGGATCTCAAATTCTAAATATAAATTAGCTAAAAATAATCATTTTAAAGAATACTTTAATAAGGTTAGTAATAATATTAAGTTATTTAAACATGAATTATCATAATAACCTTTTAATCAAAGGAGCATAAGGATAAGTTTTAATTAGTTTTAGTTTTTTTAATTTTAGTTTGTTTTTATTTTAATTTACAGATTTTTAACTTCTTTTCATCTTGGATTCTTTTTAGACTATTCTCTAATTTGTATTATGTTCTGTCCTATCATCTTAGCTTTTATATCTTTACTTTTATTTCACTAATACATATATATATATATATATATAAGTTCATTTATATAAATACAAATATGTTTTATTATTATTATAATTCTCTTTAGTTCCTTTTTTAGATACTGGTTTTGGCTAGAAAGGGTGTAGAGTCTTTTTGCTGTTTTGTAGGACTGTTGATGGAAAAATTGTTGCTCACGGTGAGGAGTTCTTTTCAGCTACATCTTCAGCAGGACATTCTACTTTCCAGATGATTCACTTTTCAGCAAGGCACTCTCTCCAGTTCATCAGAGTCTATAGAGTGGCGCTTTTCATTCCAGTTTAGTTCCAATTCTTCCAAGTCTGTAGCATGGAGATTACTTTTTACATGGAGCTGTCTTCTAGATTCATGGGTGCCGTGTTTATCGATAGATTTTTTCAGTACTTCTAACACCTCAATATCGAGCGGTGGCCTTGCTATAGTTTGATATTAGGATATAATGGGCGGTGGCCTTGCCAGAGCTCATTCCAGGGTTACCCGAGTTCTTTTCTTTGTTTTATACTATGTTTAGCTACCTGCTAGGCATGTTGACGACACCTTGTCTTCTGTGATATATGCATATTTACATGTGTGCTCTCCTTTATTCTAGAGGATCACACATTTTTCTCAAAATTAGTTCCTCCTGGATGAATGGTGAACTTCAAACGATGGCATTCTTCAAGAACTTCCTTCCTAAAGTCTCCCACAGTAGAACATATAACCTTTCTTTCTTCCTCAACCACCCATTCTAATCAAGATTAAAATCTTTCAGGTCATAGCTCTCTGTTCCATCCCTTAACTTTTTGATATCTTCTACTAATAATGGATAATCCTTCTATTTAGAAGCAATTTTTTGATCATCGTCGGTTGAACTTCTAAACATGACAACATAATTATCTCCTTATTAGATCGAGCTTCAGATTCCACTGTATTCTACATGTAGTCAACGCTTCTAATTCCTCCACTCGGCTATCATAGCTAACACTGCATTCAAATGTTTCCTGCTAAGTGCATCCACAACCTTGTTTCCTTTTCCTAGTGTGTACTCAATACCAAATTCATAAGCAGTTAAAAACTCTAACCACATCTGTTGTCCCATATTCAACCTTTTCTACTTTAGCGACTTATGATCCATAAAAAACTCGAAATTTCTCCAAAAAGATAATGCCTTCACATCTTTAATGCATAAATTACCGCAGCTCATTCCAATTCATGCAGTGGATATCTAACCTCATGTGGACAAAGTTGTCGAGATGCATAGGCAATCACTTTACCTCTTTGAATTAACACAGCTCCTAATTCAGTTCTGCATGCATCCATATACACTACTAAATCTTGATGCCTTCTAGATCAACTAACACAGGTGCATATGTCAATAAGTGTTTCAGCTTTTGGAGTGCCTCCTTACACTTATCATTCCAAATAAACTTCACATCCTTTCACGTTAGCTTGGTCACTAGTTCTGCTATCCATGAAAAATCCTTAATGAATCTTCGATAGTAATCAGCTAATCCAAGAAAACTCTTTATCTCAGTCACTATCTCGGGTCAATTCCAATTGTTCACCGTTTCGATCTTAGTTCGATCTATAGGCAACCTTTTCTTTGAGACTACGAGATCAAGAAACTTCACTTTCTTCTTCTAGAAATGCCTTCAGTTGATGTTGCCTCAACGTCTTAAGTACCACTTTAAGATGTAGTTCATGCTCTCTTTCATCCTAGAGTATACCAAAATATCATCTATAAATACCAATGAATCAATCCAAGTGCTCTTGGAAAACTTGGTTCATCAAATCTAAAAAGAATGCCGGCGCATTGGTTAGTCCAAACGACATTACCAACCAATCGTACGATCCATATCTAGTTCCAAATGCCGTTAAATGAATACTATGCTCTGCTACTCTAAGCTGATGGAACCTTATCCCTAAATCCAACTGGGAAAATACTTTGGTTCCACTCAATTAATTGAAAAAATCATCAATTCTAGGTAATGGATGTCTATTCTTTGTCATTTTCTCATTCAACTTATGATAATTGATCATAACCTTAATGATCCGTCCTGTTTCTTAACAAACACTACGGCTGCTCACTAAGGCGAATTACTTGGTATGATAAAACTCTTTCCTTCCAAATCCACCAACTGCACCTTTAACTCCTTCATCTCGATAGGTTCCATCCTGCTTTGTGGTCTAGTCACCGGTTCTGCTCTTGGTACTAAATCTATCCGAAACACAATGGCTCATTTTGGTGGCAATCCTACTATAGGTTCAAAGACATCTGCAAATTCTCTAACAATGAAAACTTGACTCAACTCATCTTCTACCTCCACAACACCCAACAAAGCATTAGCCCCAAAATTGGGTTTTCTATGGAGTATACGACCCGTTCACTACAGTCAGGGTGTCTAGGAGATATTTTCCTACCATGGAAAAATATCCTAGCATTGTATTTACATAACCAATCCATACCCAAAATAATTTCGAACCTTGCAAAATCAAACACATGCAAACTAAAAAAAATGTATGACCTAACAATTCAATCTCTGGGTGGTCACACATCCCAAGAGAGGCACTGTGACAGCCCGCAAATCCGTACCCCTCGAATCAACACTATTCTACCTCTACTAACTCAAGTGGCACAGAATTACGAACCATTAGGGTTAAAGAAGAAGAGATAGAAGAAGGAGAGACTAAACTATATCAGAATCTCACAGTCACAGCGGATAAAATATAATAGTCAATATAGAACTTTACACAAAATGAAAGCTATACTGTTTATACATCATATCATCAGAGTATCTCATACATCAACAATCACAAATCAGACCTACCATACAATCACAGCAGCGGATAAATATATAGGTACATATAATACGTCTCGGACTCCAGCTCCTCTCCTGCCCCGCAGCAACCTATCCTGAAACAATAACACTCGGTCTGACCCGAGCATTATAATGAAATAACACCCGAGTCAGTCTGGAATACCAGCTGATAATAATGCATCCAAATTGATTATTAAAGTTCAAAAATCCTTTGAAAAACAAAAGCATCTCGTAAGACCACGCCACAAATAAACATGTCGGGTTTTTACCTTACGATAGCTAAAACACTTTTTTATAGAAATCCTCTGATATTATAATAGGGTCTATTTACAAATATTTATAAAATAGCCGAAATTGTTATATGATTAAATTCCAGCTACTAGCCACAAAAGTGGGTAATACAAACAAAACTCGTACAAGGCTCGTAGGGAGAATGGATTTCCAACAATGACTAGGCACTGGGGTACCACCTGTCACAGTACGGGGCCTAGATCACCGTACCGAGGATTACTCCCTTCATCCCCTGCAACACAAGGCCAGAACCATTCCTTACTGAACAGTCCCGTACAAGATAAACCCCGTGGTTGGCGCGACCAACCGCCCACTAAGCCGAAATATATATAAGGGACATCTAGACAGGGGAAATATCTTGTCCTGCTTGGGCATGACCCACCTAACCTTGCTGCATATCCCCTGATTTTCAGTCATTCCCGGTTGATGAGGCTTGAGGCTAAGCGTTACCTTTAGAACGTTTTCACTTAGAATGCCCATCGTCCACCTGACGATGTTTCGCAAGCATTCATCCATACAAGTCTGTCCCGGGTTCGAACGGAACCGAAGGCACTACTCCTACTACATCCATTTTGGAAATATCCTCAGGATTAGTAACGACTAGCCCTTGCACTTCACTGCTCCATCTTCGACTCCGAACACGTTTTTCGCACGAAACGTACAAATCGGATCGAAGTGGTTTTCGAGAAATAAATCTCGATCCCGGTCTCTTCGAAACGATCACGCATTGTCCAATATTGATAGTCGGTGATTTAACTATCAATTGATATTCATAAACATCCATAAACATCCATCACACAATAAATAATATCCCATATTATTTATTTGCCTCAAATATCTTTAAAAGATATAATTTCCAAATTACCAAAAATTCTTCCTTTTACAAGGCAAATCCTTCGCCATATATTTCCGTTGGAAATACCCAAGTTCAAAACAATTTAGATTTAAAACAATTAAAACATTTTATACTGAAATATACTTTAAAATATGTAAATTTACTTCTAGTTACTTACTCAAAATATAATTTCAAAATATGTACAGTAAAACCATTTATTAAGATATAAACTTTGATTTCAAATAAGGTTTTTATTAAACTAAATTTAAAAGTAGTGTTTTAATAAGATAAATACTAATTTCAAATGACTTAAGTCCAAAACTAGTCTTTTAAACAAATCCATCTGTAAAAATAATTATTAAGGTATTTATAAAATTTACTATTGCTAATTATTAATAATTATTTTAAAATAATAATTCCCAAACACACTTTTAAACAAGTTTGAATTTTTAAAACTTTCTTTTTTATAAAATCAGTTTAAATTCGAACTTGGTTATCCCAAGTAATCTCATTTCCACTTAAACATCACAGAAATCCTTCTCACGATTTCTGTCGATTAATGTCAATTTAGTTTTATGGTTTAATAACATAAATTTACTTTTACATTTATCAATTGATAACATTTCCCTTTGTTTATCATTCCAGATTTACAAATTTTCAATTTCCATACTTAATAGATTTCAAATTTTAATTCTTTAAAATTCATTATCTAACAGTATCTTTTATTCTCTAAAATTCAATTTATCCATTTATAATTAAATATGGATTTATAATTTATCCAGCTATATTCCGGTACAATTTTATTTCAATTTTCCATCCAAACAGATTCTAGTTTTTAAATTCTTTAAAATTTCTTATTTATTAATTTCTTAATTTCTTTGGATAACCCAATTTAATTTCTTTATAATTAACATTCTGGGTTTGTAATTTACACCACAATATCACAATACAATTTAATTCCAAATTTATCAATCACAATATATAAACAGACATCATCATCAACTATAAAAAATAGTTACTACATTGTGAGGAATCCAGTTGGATCCCTCCAACCTGTTTTCCCTGCATCCACAAATATTAGCACAACAATATATATATATATATCAATCCAGACTGATATAAATAAACATTTCAACCAATCACACAATTATTTAAATATTAACTACTAAAATCAGCTAACATTCCAGATGTGAGTGAGAATAACTCACTTTGAGTTTTGGCGAGCGTTCGAAATTTAAATTAAACCAGACGGTGTCCGATTTAACCCAAATTTCTACTTGCCAGGAATGGATCCGGATCTGTACTATCTCGTAGTGCTTTATTCTGCGATTCCAACGCCACCAAAATCGCCGAAATCTGACATCATATGTACAGGATATGAATTTTTGAAGTTTGTATATAAATTTTTAAACAATTCCCTTTTTTTTTATATTACCGTAAACAAACTCGGCCACACCCCGTCTTCCCCATCATGAACGCAATCTCCAGGACACCACGCGAACAAGAAACCCAACACCGCTTCCTAGGGTTGCGAACTGCGACCACCATACTGCACGAGAAAGCGATCGGAGCTTACGATATCGAAGAGCTCCTCAACCTCCACCATCGGCCAGAGCTTCACGAGACTTGGTGGATCCACGTGGTGCACGACACGAGGACCACGGCCGACGAACGCAACGAAATCGCTCCCTCTACGCTACATAAAAATCAATCACAGCCGTTGGGTACGATGTGCTCGACGAGATCTACGATATCTCAGTTGGGAGTTTTCGAATTAAACGAGTGGATTGATTGAAAATTAGGGAAAGAGGTAGACAAATTTTCGTCCATGAATGATATAAGTGGCAGCCGGTGTAAAATAATTAGGGTTTGCAATGTTTTAAGCTATATATAATATTATTTAATAATAACAAAATTCTCAATTCAACATCTTATTGCAAACGAACCCCAATTCTCACGAACCAACAGGCGTTCCTAGGGTTTTTCCGCATTCCGGACACAATGGAACAGGTTTCGTAAGCCAATTTGATCGTATGTGCGAGTTACGGAGTTAAACGTTCAATTTTAAATTAAATCGATTAAATCGATTTCTAAGCGTTTCGTGCTGCCACGGTCAAACGACAACTCCGATTGTTACGAAAATTGAAATCCGATAATAACTAACTATTACGGATCCAATGAAACTAGTTTCGTCGAATTCCGAGACTGTGCCCCGGAAGGCTATTTTACTCGTCGATTAAATCAAGCGATTTTTCAAAATTAACGAAAGCACTTAAAATTTCCCTTCTAAAATTTTATTAACTTAACAATAAATCATATAAAATTTATAAACACATATAAAAATCATTCTGGTTCATTCCGGACCAAAATCTGATTAAATTGTATTTTAATAATATTAGATTCATTTTTAAATTAATATAAAATCCCAAATATTAATTTATCAACTTTAAAATTTATTTAAATTTCCCACCATACTATTTACACTCAAACAACTCAAAATAAATTTTTAAAACCATTTTATCACCATTTACACCCAGATTTTACTTTTATTTTTAATTCCGAATATTTAAATTATTATTTTCCCATTATTCAAATTCAACCGAAATTACTATAATTAAAAATTGTAGCTTATTCCATTGATTGAATCCGAATCCATTCATTTCAAAATCAATTAAGAATCCACATTAAACATTTAAACCGAATTAAATGTTCAAATTCAATTGCTTAAAAATACGGGATGTTACATTCCTCCCCCCTTATAAAAATTTCGTCCCCGAAATTTGCTAGGGTAGAAAAATACTTCCCAACTCATTTACTTACCCAATTTGCTTAATTAAAAGCTTATATTTACTCTCCCAAAATCCTTTAGCTTAATCCCAAACTCATTTGCTTTACTTATTCTAAAACTTTAATTTTAACTTGTAACTTTCAAAGTTAATTACAAATTTTCAAAATTCCCCAAAAATTTCTAACTCCCAAAATTTCCGGAAAATTTTGGCAGAGTCTTCCCTGCACGGAGGAGCTTTCGCGATATCGCGATACAAACAAATATATATATACACATCGACCCACACGGTCGGAAACCAAAATATATCACAATATATATATCATTCCCAATTATATTTGCGTAGGCGTACCTTTTTAGCAAATTTTTAATAGCAAGCGGCTATTATTACGCTTATACGCGCTCCAACTCTCTCGAATGCCTTCTATACCTGTACTATACTCAACAAACACATTAGTTTTCAAAGATTTGAACATTATAACAACATTTCCAATATAATGTAAGTCAACATATCAATTTCATAATCCATTCAACAACTTTGAATGATCTCATGAGTAAATCATATTTTATAACATGCACAAGGTTCATTTCTAATGCCAAACTCCATTTCATTTCACCCAAATGATTTTCATACAGGTTTACCATTCTCAATTTGTAATTACTACCACCAAACCATATTCACTTCAATATTATGTATATGTGCCTTTAACCCATTTACTTTTCTTTTTAATTAGCCTGCATTTACATACAAGCCCACTAAATAGCTTCCAATCCATTTTCCATTATTCAAATGTCAATTTCATTTACTTCTTTTAATTCATTCACTTACATTTATACTCAAATCCATTTATTAAGATTTTAGCCCATTCTACTTTCACCCAAACTAACTTCAATTTATGTTACTTGAAAGATTTACATTCAAGTTCACTATATACCATTCATATTTATTGCACCTAATTCATTTCTATTTCAATATGATTGACATATGCCTTACTTGCATTTCTTTACCTTGACTTACATTCCCAATTTGATTTAAAATCAAATTTTATTTTAAACTTGAAGCATTTGCATTTCTTTTTATGATCCATTTCCATTCATATGCAAACACCACCTATCAAAATGTCAATTCATCCCAATTGATTCAAAATCAATTCCATTTGCTATTTTAAACCAATTCACTTGCATTCATTTACAAACTCTTTGAATTAGATTCCAATTCACTTAAGCTTATAACCATTTAAATTTAATTTCAGTTTTGATTTTTATTAATTTTATTCAATTCTGCATAGTTCACAATCCAAGCATTCTTATTCCATTTGGAGTTATTCACAACCCAATATTCTTATTTTCTTGCACATTTTTTTAAATCAACTCCTTATTCTGACCTTTCAAATTTATTATTCAGCCTAAATTTATCTTTATTATTTTATTATTCTTATTATTATTACTATTATTATTTAATATTATGTTAATCTCAACTCAATCAATTTTTATTATCTAACAAATTTCATTCCAAGATTACTTAATAAAGCTCATTCCCAACCATTTTGTTTTCCTTTCAATTTGCTTAAGTTCTTTCACAATATCTCCATTATCTTCTTATATCAATTTTATTTTATTTTCATTTGATTAACATCCAATTCAATTTCAATCCACTTACAATTTTTAACACACTTTGTTTATCTATTCAATCCATTTTTAGATTTATTTTATTGGCAAGAAACAACTTTTATAATATTTCACTCATTGGGATTCATTTACAATTCAACTATAACCATTTTAATCTAATTTCATTTTTCATTCACACTTTCAATCTTTATTACCAAAATTTAAATCCCATGCCACAACTGGATTGTTATTTACCTTCCAAATTTTGACCAATTATCAAAATTCTATTCATTACCATACAAACTCCATTAAGTTGTAATTCAATTTAGTCACTAACCTAATCCATATTAGGTTTTAATTCACTTCCTCAATACATTTTGAATTCATTTATAATATCACCATTTTCCCTTTATTCATTTAGCAAATTTAAATTTCTACCTTTCCTTTCACTCCTTTAAATAGAATCTAAATTTCTATCAATATTATTTATTACACAACTGAAATTTAATTTCAATTTCATTATCAAAACAAATTTCATTTTCCCCATACATAAGTCCAAGACTTATTTGCTAACTTAAGAACATCCACATTTATGGTTAAGTTTTGAATTTTCCACACCATTCAACTCTTTCCATTAATAAATTACAATTTCACTTCTATTCAAGAGTTTAGATTTCTTATTTAAGTCCATTTCCATTTTATAATCTCAAATTCAAATTATAACACTTAACAACTTAAGAATATGAATTGCTTTATGCAGTTATAAGCAATTTACATTTCACCTTTATATCCAATTCAATTTTATTTCAATTCATTTAGATTTAATTTAATTTCAAATTCTCAATTTTAATTCTCCATATACAAATCCAAAACTTATTTACTAACTCAAGTTCATTCGCTTCTTTTATATCCCACTTTACCTTATTTCAATTCATATTTCATTTGAGATCAAGTTTGAATCCACCATACTTATTCCACTATTTTCCATTTGCGATTATAATCTCACTTTCAATTTATAAGTTCACCAACTTATCTATTTAAAAGCTTATATAGCTCATTTTAATCCATCTACATCATATAATCACAATTTTCAAAATTTATATATATATATATATATATGTGTGTGTGTGTGTGTGTGTGTGTGTATCACTGAATTCTTAAGGATACAAATTTATTTCATTTAACTTCTTACACAATATTAAATCCTCAATCTCAAATTATAAGTATACAACTTAATAACTTATGGGTACAATCCATTTCACAATGACCCACAATTTCAAAGTTATAATTTTTTTCAATCTTAATCCTTTGCAAATTTTAAATCCACACTTCCAGATTATAAGTATAGCATTTAATAGCTCATGGTTATAGCTCATTTCAATTTAACCCAAGTCAATTTAATTCTAAGTCCAATTTATTTAACCTATCCAAGTTAAATTCAAATTTCCAATTCACTTTAATATATTTTATTCATTTCCAATTACTCAAGTTAAATTCTTAATTTCATGATTAAAATTTCATTTCTCCTTCTTATTAATATCAATTTCACTTAATAAGTTTAATAGTTAGTTCATTGTAATTTTACACATCATTTAAATATAATTTCCCAGAATTCAATTGCCCGGTTTCATTTCAAAACCATTTTGAAACATACTAAATATATACTTATTTGGTATATCAATCAAATCAAATTTCCTCCTTTGAAATTTCCAAAACAACTAGTATACCCAACAAATCCAAACAACACCATAACCCAATACTAGGGAAGCAATCTATCACTTTAGAAACTCGAAAATGAATTCTAATGATGTAACCAGCATCATCAGGATTATTTTCCAGCGACTGAAGTGAGTTCAATGCTTCTTACTTTTCTAAGTTCATTTCAAAACAGTTTCCTTTCAAACATATTACCCAAAACAATATTCCATCATTGCCTTTCAAACACCTTAACAAACATTTCAAACTTTTCCAAGATTTCAAATTTCCAAACCCTTTTATTTTCATTGCATTTAAAATCCTTTTCAATCTTCCGGGATTTAAATTCTGGTTTAGTTTAAATTAGTTATTCTCTTTTGTATAATTTATACTCACAGAATTTATTTGGTTATAACCATTTCAAATTTAAGATTAACTTTAGATACTTATTCGATTTTTAATATTAGCACCCAAACATCCAAATATATATATAATGTCAGAAAATCATTCCTTTTATATCAAAATATAATTTTGGGTAAAATTAATTCATTTACCCACTTTTAAAAACAATACTATGTCGGTTTATCTTGTTTAAGAGTTTAGAAACTCCTATCGATACGGTTGTACTTCCCGCACCGACCAGAATTCATAAACACCCAACCGATAAATCAACACAGTATGAAAACAATTTTATATTCACTAACAAGTACGCTCTCATATCTATTAATACGCTCAACTCATTATAGAGTACTATTGACTCTGTTTAACGAGTAATTCCCCCACCAAAGCCTAGGTTGTCGTCAACCTACGCTCTGATACCAAGTGTGACAGCCCGCAAATCCGTACCCCTTGAATCAACACTATTCTACCTCTATTAACCCAAGTGGCACAGAATTACGAACCATTAGGGTTAAAGAAGAAGAGATAGAAGAAGGAGAGACTAAACTATATCAGAATCTCACAGTCACAGCGGATAAAATATAATAGTCAATATAGAACTTTACACAAAATGAAAGCTATTACTGTTTATACATCATATCATCAGAGTATCTCATACATCAACAATCACAAATCAGACCTACCATACAATCACAGCAGCGGATAAATATATAGGTACATATAATACGTCTCGGACTCCAGCTCCTCTCCTGCCCCGCAGCAACCTATCCTGAAACAATAACACTCGGTCTGACCCGAGCATTATAATGAAATAACACCCGAGTCAGTCTGGAATACCAGCTGATAATAATGCATCCAAATTGATTATTAAAGTTCAAAAATCCTTTGAAAAACAAAAGCATCTCGTAAGACCACGCCACAAATAAACATGTCGGGTTTTTACCTTACGATAGCTAAAGCACTTTTTTATAGAAATCCTCTGATATTATAATAGGGTCTATTTACAAATACTTATAAAATAGCCGAAATTGTTACATGATTAAATTCCAGCTACTAGCCACAAAAGTGGGTAATACAAACAAAACTCATACAAGGCTCGTAGGGAGAATGGATTTCCAACAATGACTAGGCACTGGGGTACCACCTGTCACAGTACGGGGCCTAGATCACCGTACCGAGGATTACTCCCTTCATCCCCTGCAACACAAGGCCGGAACCATTCCTTACTGAACAGTCCCGTACAAGATAAACCCCGTGGTTGGCGCGACCAACCACCCACTAAGCCGAAATATATATAAGGGACATCTAGACAGGGGAAATATCTTGTCCTGCTTGGGCATGACCCACCTAACCTTGCTGCATATCCCCTGATTTTCAGTCATTCCCGGTTGATGAGGCTTGAGGCTAAGCGTTACCTTTAGAACGTTTTCACTTAGAATGCCCATCGTCCACCTGACGATGTTTCGCAAGCATTCATCCATACAAGTCCGTCCCGGGTTCGAACGGAACCGAAGGCACTACTCCTACTACATCCATTTTGGAAATATCCTCAGGATTAGTAGCGACTAGCCCTTGCACTTCACTGCTCAATCTTCGACTCCGAACACGTTTTTCGCACGAAACGTACAAATCGGATCAAAGTGGTTTTCGAGAAATAAATCTCGATCCCGGTCTCTTCGAAACGATCACGCATTGTCCAATATTGATAGTCGGTGATTTAACTATCAATTGATATTCATAAACATCCATCACACAATAAATAATATCCCATATTATTTGTTTGCCTCAAATATCTTTAAAAGATATAATTTCCAAATTACCAAAACCCATTTGAAACAATTTCCCAAAATTCTTCCTTTTACAAGGCAAATCCTTCGCCATATATTTCCGTTGGAAATACCCAAGTTCAAAACAATTTAGATTTAAAACAATTGAAACATTTTATACTGAAATATACTTTAAAATATGTAAATTTACTTCTAGTTACTTACTCAAAATATAATTTCAAAATATGTACAGTAAAACCATTTATTAAGATATAAACTTTGATTTCAAATAAGGTTTTTATTAAACTAAATTTAAAAGTAGTGTTTTAATAAGATAAATACTAATTTCAAATGACTTAAGTCCAAAACTAGTCTTTTAAACAAATCCATCTGTAAAAATAATTATTAAGGTATTTATAAAATTTACTATTGCTAATTATTAATAATTATTTTAAAATAATAATTCCCAAACACACTTTTAAACAAGTTTGAATTTTTAAAACTTTCTTTTTTATAAAATCAGTTTAAACTCGAACTTGATTATCCCAAGGAATCTCATTTCCACTTAAACATCACAGAAATCCTTCTCACGATTTCTGTCAATTTAGTTTTATGGTTTAATAACATAAATTTACTTTTACATTTATCAATTGATAACATTTCCCTTTGTTTATCATTCCAGATTTACAAATTTTCAATTTCCATACTTAATAGATTTCAAATTTTAATTCTTTAAAATTCATTATCTAACAGTATCTTTTATTCTCTAAAATTCAATTTATCCATTTATAATTAAATTATGGGTTTATAATTTATCCAGCAATATTCCGATACAATTTTATTTCAATTTTCCATCCAAACAGATTCAAGTTTTTAAATTCTTTAAAATTTCTTATTTATTAATTTATTAATTTCTTTGGATAACCCAATTTAATTTCTTTATACTTAAACTCCAAATTTCTTTATAATTAACATTCTAGGTTTGTAATTTACACCACAATATCACAATACAATTTAATTCCAAATTTATCAATCACAATATATAAACAGGCACCATCATCAACTATAAAAAATAGTTACTACATTGTGAGGAATCCAGTTGGATCCCTCCAACCTGTTTTCCCTGCATCCACAAATATTAGCACAACAATATATATATATATCAATCCAGACTGATATAAATAAACATTTCAACCAATCACACAATTATTTAAATATTAACTACTAAAATCTGCTAACATTCCAGATGTGAGTGAGAATAACTCACTTTGAGTTTTGGCGAGCGTTCGAAATTTAAATTAAACCAGACGGTGTCCGATTTAACCCAAATTTCTACTTGCCCGGAATGGATCCGGATCTGTCCCATCTCGTAGTGCTTTATTCTGCGATTCCAACGCCACTAAAATCGTCGAAATCTGACATCGTATGTACAGGATATGAATTTTTGAAGTTTGTATATAAATTTTTAAACAATTCCCTTTTTTTTATATTACCGTAAACAAACTCGGCCACACCCCGTCTTCCCCATCACGAACGCAATCTCCAGGACACCACGCGAACAAGAAGCCCAACATCACTTCCTTGGGTTGCGAACTGCGACCACCACACTGCACGAGAAAGCGATCGGAGCTTACGATATCGGAGAGCTCCTCAACCTCCACCATCGGCCAGAGCTTCATGAGACTTGGTGGCTCCACGTGGTGCGCGACACGAGGACCACGGCCGACGAACGCAACGAAATCGCTCCCTCCACGCTACATAAAAATCAATCACAGCCGTTGGGTACGATGTGCTCGACGAGATCTACGATATCTCAGTTGGGAGTTTTCGAATTAAACGAGAGGATTGATTGAAAATTAGGGAAAGAGGTAGACAAATTTTCGGCCATGAATGATATAAGCGGCGGCCGGTGTAAAATAATTAGGGTTTGCAATGTTTTAAGCTATATATAATATTATTTAATAATAACAAAATTCTCAATTCAACATCTTATTGCAAACGAACCCCAATTCTCATGAACCAACAGGCGTTCCTAGGGTTTTTCCGCGTTCCGGACACAATGGAACAGGTTTCGTAAGCCAATTTGATTGTATGTGCGAGTTACGGAATTAAACGTTCAATTTAAAATTAAATTGATTAAATCGATTTCTATGCGTTTCGTGCTGCCACGGTCAAACGACAACTCCGATTGCTACGAAAATTGAAATCCGATAATAACTAACTATTATGGATCCAATGAAACTAGTTTCGTCGAATTTCGAGACTGTGCCTCGGAAGGCTATTTTACTCGTCGATTAAATCAAGCGATTTCTCAAAATTAACGAAAGCACTTAAAATTTCCCTTCTAAAATTTTATTAACTTAACAATAAATCATATAAAATTTATAAACACATATAAAAATCATTCTGGCTCATTCCGGACCAAAATCTGATTAAATTGTATTTTAATAATATTAAATTCATTTTTAAATTAATATAAAATCCCAAATATTAATTTATCAACTTTAAAATTTATTTAAATTTTCCACCATACTATTTACACTCAAACAACTCAAAATAAATTTTTAAAACCATTTTATCACCATTTACACCCAGATTTTACTTTTATTTTTAATTCCGAATATTTAAATTATTATTTTCCCATTATTCAAATTCAACCGAAATTACTATAATTAAAAATTGTAGCTTATTCCATTGATTGAATCCGAATCCATTCATTTCAAAATCAATTAAGAATCCACATTAAACATTTAAACCGAATTAAATGTTCAAATTCAATTGCTTAAAAATACGGGATGTTACAGGCACATACCCTCCTATTGGATTTGCAACCCTTAAGGAAGTAACTAGGTATGTGATGCACCAGTATCAAATAGAACGCTAACTGGCATACCATGAATCATAAGCGTACCTCCCAACATAGCCCTTCCCTTTTCCTCTGCTATTGGCCTCGAGGTAGCTGGCTCTAATGCAAACACTTTGCCCTTTTCCATCCTTAGCTAGCTCTTTGCACCGGTTCATGTAATGTCCTATTTGATCGCAATTGAAGCATCTAATATTTTTCTTCCCCATCACTTTCTTTTCATCTCGTGAGCGAAATTCATTTGCGAAATGACCTTTCTTTTCGTAATTATAGCAGATAACATCAACCTTTCCGTTCTTAGCAGCTCCACCCTTCCGAGCTCTCTATTTATGGATAAACTTTCTCTTCTAACTCTGCCCTACTTAGACTTCCTTTGCCTTATTCCTTTCCAGGAAAGCAAGCATCTCCTTATGCCTCAAAGCCATCTCAACTACAATGTCACATAGATGTTGAGTCACAAGTTTTATGAAGGTTTTGATTTCTGACAAATAAATAAAGGCGATCGACAAAACAAGGTCATTATGGCTATAAAGAGCTACATATGGTACTCTAGATTGTAGGTTGATTATTTGATATTATAATAGTGATAAACTTGTTAAAATCTATCCTCAAATAATCATGCATTTCAAGGAAATCAATATATATACGACTAAATTGTAGTTGCACATTCAGTGTGCAACTTTACAGGGACCGGTCGACCGGTCATAATATATGCGGTCGACCGTTCCTGCATAATTTGCACACTGAACGTGCACACATGCACATAACGTATATATATTTGAATTCCTGTCTACTGGTCACTTTTTAACCTGTCGACCGTTTTTAAACAGAAAGCAATTTTTCCAAAAGACACTTCTTTTCTCCAAAGGTTGCATCTCTTACCTTTCATCAAAGATCATATCTCTTAATGGCAACTGCTCACAAAGAGTTACAACCATTCTTCTCTATATAAACTCATCTAAATCGTTGATTAAAATAACATGATTGTATATGCTTTTTACTCTAATCTCTGATCTTACTTTCTACATACTCCTGCATTCTAAAAGCTCTCAATTATTTTAATTGCTTATTGAATCATTGAAATTATTTTCATATCTTTTGATTCAATAAGTAATATACTTTCCTTAATCTTCACAAAACATCATTCGTATATTTTGAGGATAAGATTATAGGAAATTTGTACTACAAGTGACAAAACTGTGTTATCAAGAACACATACCGTCGACAAACAATTATATTCATTGTTGTTGAAGTCCTCTGTGTTGTAAGAGGCAAGTGTTGAAGTCCTCGGTGTTGTAAGAGGCAAGTGTTGAAGTCCTCGGTGTTGTAAGAGGCAAGTGTTGAAGTCCTCAGTGTATTAGAGGCGTGAAATCCCGTTAGTTTGCTCGGGTATTGTAAACCTGTTCCTCCGGGTGAAGCGAGGTAGTTAATAGTGAAAATCCAGATAGAAGTCTGGGACTGGACGTAGGACGGTGCTCCGAACCAGTATAAAAATCTCTGGTGTGATTTTTATATTTTTATTTTTACTTTGCTACTATCATCTATTTTCCGCATTTATATTATAGTCCATATTACACGATCCGTGTGTACTATATTAGCACGTGCATTCGTATACACACCGCACTTTCATTTGGTATCGGAGCACGGTCATCATATAACCGTAACACAGTTATTTGATATATTATAGTAATATGGCAAATAACGTAAGTACTAGCACTCAAAACACCACTTACACGGAGGGTCAATCGACACAAAGACCTCCATTTTTCAATGGTCTTAACTATAGTTATTGGGCAACACGTATGTCATTCTTTATGCAATCAAATAGCTATGATGCTTGGAATGCCACTCAAAGAGAAATAGTGAATCCAACAACTGATTATTCAGAATGGACTGCAGCTGAGAAAACGGCAGCAGCCGTAAATGCAAGAGCAATAAATATGTTGTTCTGTGCATTAGACCAAAATGAATATAACCGTGTTAGTATCTGCACTACTGCATATCAAATTTGGCAAACACTAAAAATCACTCATGAAGGTACTAACAAGGTTAAACAAGCCAAAATAGCCATGCTGAAAAGCCAATTTCAAAATTTCAAAATGAAACCAAATGAGACAATCAATGACATGTATGCACGGTTTCAAACTATTCACCATGCACTTATTGGCTTAGGACAAAAGTATTCTGATTTCGATGTTGTTTCAACAGTACTACATTCTCTGACTAGTGAATGGGAAGGAAAAGTATTAGCAATTGAAGAAGCTAATGACCTTTCCGTCATGAAGCCAAATGAATTGATAGGAAATTTAATGTCCTATGAAGCAAATTTGCAGGCTAGAAAAGAACAGAAAGAAGAAAAGAAAAATGTAGCATTTCATGTTGAGAAAGATGAAAATGAATCAGATTCTGAAGACGAAGATTTGGCATTCATTGCGAAAGGATTCAAAAAATTCCTAAAATATCGAAAAGCCAGTCGTTACAATAAAAGGAAACCTGGATCAAATAAACCATCTTCATCTGCTATAGAATGTTTCAACTGCCACAAAAAGGGACACATGCAGAAGGATTGTCCAGAACAAAAGAAGAAGTCAGAAAATGACAAATTCAAATATAAGAAGGACAAATCTAAGAAACGAGCCTTCTCAGTAACATGGGATGATTCAGAGTCATCTTCATCAGAAAGTGAAAGTGATTCACAGAATGAACAAGTTAATGTTTGTTTTATGGCAACAGAAGATGAGGTACAAATTCCTACATTTGATGAATTACTTGATATTAATGCTGAATTGATAGTCAAATATAAAGACATAAAACGTCAATTAAAAGTAGTCAAAGCAGATTTAAGTAGAGCAGAGTTTGAACGAGATATGTTAAAAGATGAGAAGAAAATATTAGAAGAGGAACTTGAAAATATTCAAGAATCATCATCTAATGTTGACTCTCAAATATCTCTTTTGAGTCAAGAAATAGAAGCTCAAAAAGAGAAAAATAATGCTCTCACTACTGAAAATCATGAGCTTAAAGCAAAAGTCAAAATTCTAGACCTAGAAAAAGCTAGCTTACAAACAAAGTTTGATGACATTACTCAAAATGTTTCTAACTTTAACAAAGGTCGAGAAAATTTGACAAAAATCATTGAAAGTTCACAATCTATTTCAGACAAACAAGGATTGGGATATAACAAACAAGAAACCAAGAAACATCTTGGAAATAAAAGGAAGAAGAAAGTACAAAAAACTGAAGCTAAGAAAAATCTTAGTTTATTATATTCCAAACCAAAACCAGTTGTGAAATTTCAAAAGAAAAATGTCAAGACTATCAAAATATGGGTTCCTAAAACAAATAACAATTTGATTAGGAACAAATACATTCAACAATTCATGAATACTGTGCATTTTAATAATAATTATATATATAAAGGGGATACCGGACCCATATGGGTTTGGACTCCTAAGACCTAACTCTTAGGACCCTATAAAAAGTGGGTACCATGGACTTAATTCTATTTTTTGCAGGTCCCACTTAAGAAAAGAGGAAAGTGGATATTGGACAGTGGTTGCTCAAAGCACATGACGGGAGACAAGAGCTTATTAACAAATATTACATACTCAGATGGTGGCTCCGTCACTTTTGGAGACAATTCAAAAGGCTATATCATCGGCAAAGGCGATGTGAGCAATTGCGGTACATCTAACTTACCTCTTATTACTAATGTCATGCTAGTTAGAAATTTAAAACACAATTTGCTTAGTATTAGTCAGTTATGTGACAAGGGTTTTATAATTTCATTTTCGAATAATAAGTGTAGTATTTTAGATAAAGACCATAATTTGGTTTTCGAAGGTTATAGAGACAGAAATATATATATTCTGAATATGAATATTAATCATAATTCAGATATGTGTCTTGTGGCTAATGACAATGATCCATGGCTATGGCACAAACGCTTCTGTCATATAAACTTCAGAACTATTGACAAGCTAGCCAAAAACAATCTAGTTAGAGGACTACCCAAAATGAGTTTTAAAGTTAACAACATTTGTGATGCATGTCAATTAGGAAAATTGACCAAATCATCTTTTAAATCCAAGAAAGTCATATCAATATTACAACCACTTGAGTTACTACACATGGATTTATTTGGACCTACTAGGGTTCAATCAATAAATCACAGTCAATATGTGCTTGTAATTGTTGATGATTTCTCTCGTTATACATGGACAATATTCTTAAAAAATAAAAATGACACTTTCGATCATTTCAAATCTTTCGTCAAAAGAATTCAAAAATCAAAAGGGATTAAAGTTAAAAATATAAGAAGTGATCATGGCGGAGAGTTTGAAAATAATGAATTTGATCATTCTTGTACAAAGAAAGGTATATATCATAATTTTTCGTTTCCCAGAACTCCACAACAGAACGGAGTTGTAGAACGGAAGAACCGAACTTTACAAGAATGTGCAAGAACATTATTGAATGGAACCACCTTACCAAAACATTTTTGGGCGGAAGCTGTCGCAACTGCCTGTTATGTTTTAAATCGTGTGTCCATAAGACCTCTTACCAAGAATACTCGTTATGAATTATTTAACAAAAGGAAACCTAAAATCTCATACTTCAAAGTTTTTGGTTCCAAGTGCTTTATTTTAAATACGAAAGACCAGCTTGGCAAATTCGATCCAAAAGCCGATGAAGGAATATTTGTCGGTTATTCGGAACGAAGTAAGGCCTATCGGATATTTAATAAACGAACCAAAACTATTGAAGAATCACTTCATGTCTCTTTTGATGAAATCTATCAGCATCCTCACACTATATCAGATGATGACGAATCAATAGTCACTGACAATCCAATCATCACAAATATTGATTCTGACTCGGAAATAATTATTGAGAATATTCCTCAAATATGTGAGTTACAATCACCACCAAGAATATTAAGAGACCATCCGGCCCAAAATATAATCGGTGAAATAACATCACATGTCAGAACAAGGAGTCAACTCAATCAAATGGGTCATGTCGCTTTTCTCTCAAATATCGAACCTAAGAATCCAAAAGAAGCTGCTACAGATGATTACTGGATCATTGCCATGCAGGAAGAACTAAATCAGTTTGAGCGCAATGACGTTTGGGAACTTGTTCCAAGACCAACTGATCAGTCAGTTATTGGTACTAAATGGGTCTATAAAAATAAGGCTGACGAACAAGGAAATATCACCAAAAATAAAGCAAGATTAGTAGCACAAGGATATAACCAGGAAGAAGGTATCGATTATGAAAAAACTTTTGCACCAGTTGCTCGACTAGAAGCTATTAGAGTCCTATTATCTTTTGCTTGTCACCATAATTTCAAACTTTATCAGATGGATGTCAAAAGTGCTTTTCTCAATGGATTTATCAAAGAGAATGTCTATGTCGAACAACCTCCTTTGTTCGTACATGAAAAATATCCTGACCATGTGTTCAAACTTAAGAAAGCTCTGTATGGTTTGAAACAAGCACCTCGTGCTTGGTATGAACGACTACGTAGCTATCTTATTAACTCAGGATTTCAAATAGGCAAAGTCGATCAAACTTTGTTTGTTAAACATTCTCGAAAAGATATTCTAGTTATCCAGATATATGTAGACGATATCATCTTTGGTTCAACAAACGATAAACTCTGCAAGGAATTTGCAAGTATTATGACCAAAGAATTCGAAATGTCTCATATGGGAGAACTATCTTATTTTCTTGGACTTCAAATAAAGCAACTTTCAAACGGTATTTTTATCAATCAAGAAAAATACTGTGAAAACCTTATCAAACGCTTCGGATTAGAAAATACATCTGGTAAACCAACTCCTATGAGTACAACTACACATCTTGAAAAAGATGAAAGTGGTAAGAATGTTGACCAGAAATTATATCGAAGCATGATTGGTTCTCTTCTTTATCTTACAGCTAGTCGTCCAGATATAATAATGAGTGTTTGTTTATGTGCTCGTTTTCAAACCGATCCAAAGGAATCACATCTACGAGCAGTGAAACGTATAATTCGTTATCTTAATAATACCAAAGATTTCGGTCTTTTTTATCCAAAAGAATGTCCATTTGAATTAGTATCATATAGTGATGCTGATTTCGGTGGCTCACGAACGGATAGAAAAAGTACAAGTGGTACGTGCCATTTTATTGGAAAATCACTTGTCTCTTGGTTTAGTAAGAAACAGAATTGTGTTTCACTATCAACATGTGAAGCTGAATATATATCAGCAGCTCTCGCTTGTACTCAAGTACTATATATGCAACAAACACTTCAAGATTTTGATATTCATTTATCAAATTCTATTATATACTGTGATAACACTAGTGCTATAAATCTCTCTAAAAATCCAGTAAATCACTCTAGAACCAAACACATTGATATCCGTCATCATTTCCTTCGAGATAATATTGACAAAGGAAATATATGTCTTGAATATGTCCATACTGACAATCAATTAGCGGACATTTTTACTAAGCCTCTGCTCGAATCTAATTTTATTAGATTACGAAGAGAGCTTGGTTTAATTTCAAGAAAAAATCTTGACTAAGTAATTTCTAAAGAACATCTTCTCTTTTAGTTATTCTTTAACCATAACTTTTGCATAAACTATTTTTTACATTAAATATAAGCCACTGCTTGATTTAATGGTTAATTCTCTTTACTCATTTTTCATTCTTTTCTTTTAGTGATCGTCCTTTCCTTTCTTATTTTATAATTTCAGTTTTAGAAGGAGAGCTATTTTTAGAGTTAACATAAAGTCTCTGCTTATGTTTTCTTGGTCAAAATTTTCTATTAACTCACATCCATAGGTTTATACATAAGAAACTTGTATATAAGCTTGCAAAAATTTCATATTTTGTTCATCTTTTCTTATCTAACCATAATATTCTATACAACATTCCCTATGGCTCACATTTGTGATAAATATGCTCAAGAATCACACATTTCTATTACGAGTTCTGAGTCGGAGGAATATTATTCTCCTACAACACCAAAACAAAAAGCAAGTTGTCATCATCAATGCTCTTGTATTTCTGATAATACTCCAAATTCAAAACGAGTGAAGAGGACACTGTTTTGTTCTCCTCGTACCAAAGCACAAATCGATGAGATTCACCACTATCAGAAACATCAAATAGATCTTCAGAGACAGCACCATTATGGGCAAAGTCAACTTTATCATGAGCAACAACGGACATCAGCACGATTATCCGTTTTAGAAAAGTTGGCAACATTTTTCTGTAGTTCCAACAAGCATGACGTGCATGAACCAATGCCGTCTAGGCCATCAACATCTAAAAGTCCTAACTCTTGGGATCGGAACTATGAGAAGAATGAAGGTGCTCAGAAACACTGGAGTCCATGGTCAAAACGTATTGAAGGAAACAACGATAATTCTAATGACGAACCTTCCACCTCTCATTAGATTTATATATAGTTATTATATCTTTATCTATCACTTGTGTAATAACGGTTATATTTTGTATTAAGAATGAAATATAATATATATAGCTTGATATATTATAAAAACTTGCAAAATAAAACGTTCTTACTCAGCATGCAAAACCGGTCGACCGCCCCATTTATAGCCGGTCGACCGTTTGCTCTCTGGTTGAAAACGGTCGACCGACCATAATTCATTGGTCGACCGGTTGACGTATTTTCAGTTTTTATATATATATATCTATGCGTCATTTTCTTTCTACCCTCCTTCTCTTTTAACTCAAGCTGTTATTTTTTCCCAAAATCACAAACCCTAGTTTCCTATTTTCAATTCCCAAATCTCAAATCTTCCAACAATGGCTCCTCCTCAAAAGAAATCCAAGAAAGGAACATCCTCTGAAACTTCATCTCTGAGCATCTCCGCCAAAAAGTGGCTTGAAAGTCCAATTGCTGTAACAAGATGGAATCAGATGACAAATTACAAGTTTCATCCAGGCTCTTTCATCAAATTTGATGATTTCACGGCTTATGGAGTTCGGAGGTTAGCCAATAATTCCAACATTACTCCATTGATAGATTTTTCAGAAAATAATGTGGAGATAAATCATTTGATGATCAAATTGTTTTACGCCAACATGAATCTCGACGAGTATCAACCTGATAATCCAAACGGAGTCATCTGGTCTGTCGTCTGTGGCATGCAAATTTTTCTTACTCATGCTAGAATTGCCTCTATACTTGGTATACCAAATCGAGGCGATGAGTTTTCATCTACTTTCTGCGAAGTCTTCACTCGCAATAGTACCAGTCATCAGTTCATAGAAGACAATAGTGATGGCACAAAGTCTATTGGACTTCGACCCACAGCCAGACTACTTCATCGTGTTTTGATGCATTCTCTTTTTCCTAGACTTGAAAATTATGATGCTGTATATAAAGAAAACTTCAAAGCTCTCTATGCTATTTATGGTGAAATCCAAATCTATTGGGTACACAGGCTTTTTGATGAAATTCTAAAGGTAAATAACTCTACACGGCCTCATTTCTTCTACAATGAATATATCATGCGACTTTTGTTAGCTTGTGGGGTAAAGCCTCCTGATTCTGCAACCTCAAAACCAAAATGCATTGATTCCATAACCTTCAAACGAATGAAGCTTCCTCCACCTTATCTTGATATTATGCCTTTTGAAGAATGGCAACAAAGAGGACCAAGAAAACAAAAAGCAACTTCCTCTCGTCCTCGTTCCGATGAAGTAAAACTATTAAAATCAAAATCATCCACAAAAGAATCACTTGAAACTATTGCGCGTAAGCAATTTTTGCTTGAATCACGTCTCAAGTGCATGGACTCTAAAATTGATAAGCGCTTCAATAAGGTCAAGTCATTCTTTGGTATGCTATGGGATGCTATATCATGTTCCACATCCACCTCTGTTCAAGCACAAGACCCAGGAAAACGTCCTGCTGCTCCTGTTTTCACCTGGACATCATCTGACGAGTCTACTGGTATGAGTGGTCATGGACATGGAGAATCATCTAGAGGGAACAATGATGACGACGACGACGATGATGATGAAGAGGAGATACGATCTGCTTCATCTTAGATTCTATTATGGTTTAGCACTTTAAAAACATTCATCGACACTTGTACTAAATAGTGTCGTTATTCTTATTTTTCGTTTGACATTATGGTCTGTATTATACTCTGTTATGTTTTGGATGTGTTAATGTTTTATTTTGCTATGCATATCATATTAATTACACTTCTCTACTATTCTAGTATCTGTTACTCCTTTTTGTCGATGACAAAGGGGGAGAAAGGGCTAACAATTGTTTGCAGGAACGTACATATATAAGAATTTAAAGAGAGAGATCACATACTCAGGGGGAGATTCAGATTTGCAGATATATATTGTCATCAATCAAAAAGGGGGAGAATGTTGAGTCACAAGTTTTATGAAGGTTTTGATTTCTGACAAATAAATAAAGGCGATCGACAAAACAAGGTCATTATGGCTATAAAGAGCTACATATGGTACTCTAGATTGTAGGTTGATTATTTGATATTATAATAGTGATAAACTTGTTAAAATCTATCCTCAAATAATCATGCATTTCAAGGAAATCAATATATATACGACTAAATTGTAGTTGCACATTCAGTGTGCAACTTTACAGGGACCGGTCGACCGGTCATAATATATGCGGTCGACCGTTCCTGCATAATTTGCACACTGAACGTGCACACATGCACATAACGTATATATATTTGAATTCCTGTCTACTGGTCACTTTTTAACCTGTCGACCGTTTTTAAACAGAAAGCAATTTTTCCAAAAGACACTTCTTTTCTCCAAAGGTTGCATCTCTTACCTTTCATCAAAGATCATATCTCTTAATGGCAACTGCTCACAAAGAGTTACAACCATTCTTCTCTATATAAACTCATCTAAATCGTTGATTAAAATAACATGATTGTATATGCTTTTTACTCTAATCTCTGATCTTACTTTCTACATACTCCTGCATTCTAAAAGCTCTCAATTATTTTAATTGCTTATTGAATCATTGAAATTATTTTCATATCTTTTGATTCAATAAGTAATATACTTTCCTTAATCTTCACAAAACATCATTCGTATATTTTGAGGATAAGATTATAGAAAATTTGTACTACAAGTGACAAAACTGTGTTATCAAGAACACATACCGTCGACAAACAATTATATTCATTGTTGTTGAAGTCCTCTGTGTTGTAAGAGGCAAGTGTTGAAGTCCTCGGTGTTGTAAGAGGCAAGTGTTGAAGTCCTCAGTGTATTAGAGGCGTGAAATCCTGTTAGTTTGCTCGGGTATTATAAACCTTTCCTCCGGGTGAAGCGAGGTAATTAATAGTGAAAATCCAGATAGAAGTCTGGGACTGGACGTAGGACGGTGCTCCGAACCAGTATAAAAATCTCTGGTGTGATTTTTCTATTTTTATTTTTACTTTGCTACTATCATCTATTTTCCGCATTTATATTATAGTCCATATTACACGATCCGTGTGTACTGTATTAGCACGTGCATTCGTATACACACCGCACTTTCAATAGATCCCTAATATGCGGTAATATAGCCTTAACAAGCTCAGGCTTCAACCCCTTAACAAACTTCTCGTTTCTCATAATCACAGTATCCACCGTAGCACAACCATATCTCGCTAGGTCCTAAAACCTCATTGCATACTCCAGCACAGTCATGTCTCCTTGCTCTAACCTAGCAAAAATCCCGAGCAGAGTAGGCTTAGCGATCTCTGACATAAATCTCTCCTCAAATCTCCTTTTAAACTCGGCATATGTCATTGTTTCCTCATTGATTCTAACAATAACACTGTTCCACCAATACAGTGCTGCTTCTTGTAGCTATGTAGAAGAAAGCCTTCTATTCTGCTCATTATTGAGCCCTAAATCAATGAAAATCCTCTCGTAATGAAGCAACCAGTTCTCTACTTCAATTGCATCTTCAGTACCATTAAATTTCTTTCCTCCCATCCGAACATGATCTCTACTCAAACAACATAGTTATTCACCAACGGAGCTTCTTGATTTCCTTCTCTAACTACTCCAGCAGCATCTTCCACTTGCATCATGTTTACAAAGAATTGATACATTGATCCCATGTCAACTTGCAGGACTCCATCACCCTCATTTGTAGCTTATGCCTGACTTGGGTTCCTCCTAGTATTTAGTCTTGCATTTCCATTTAGTTATGGTTCTTCCCCCACCAAGGTTAACTTTTCCACTTCTAGGGTCCATATCTGTATTTGAGTCTTTGTAAGATACGGAAGAATAGCCTAAGAGAGATAGGAGAATAAAGATATAGCGTATACTTATATATAGAAAATACAAGTATGTTACTATAGCGTTATCCCATACCCCGATCTTACTCTAATTCCTTAGTATTATATTTTCAGAAATCATTTTATTTTAAAAAAATTCATAAACCTATGCTCTGATACCAAGTTGTAACATCTTTTATGTTGAGGCCCAAAGCAAAGCGCTACATATGCTACAGTCATCTATAGTATTAACTTTCGGCGATAAAGTATGTTAATGTTAATGGTATGCATAATATCAGAAGGACATGAATATGAAATAAAATCATAGATTTCAAAAAAAACTTTTCTGATTACATTTCATAAAATCAGGTTTCATATCCAATTATATAATCCCAATCATTTGCCAAGTTCAGATCAAATGTAACTATTACATAAATACACCAAGAGCAACATATAAGGATGCCCCCTTGGATGAGAAGAGTACTAATAGTCATATCTGAATTAATACAACTCAGTGGAAATAAAACAAAACAACCCCTAAGTGTAGCTAGCATCCACCTCATGCTTGTTTCCATAAGCTTTATTCATCCACCTACTAAAACCTGTAAACTTCAACTCTCAACCTACTCAAATCAATTTTGAGCATCCGAGAGTTTAAGGGGAGAAACATAAACTTTGAGTTAGTTTAAAGCTTGATGTGAATAATTCCATACATTTGTGCTATCTAATATTAAGTGAGACCATGCTGCTTAGAGGAACGGGTTTCCCCTCACTAATATCCTTTTTTAAACATATCTTTTGCAAATCAAAATCCTACAACCAAACTGACTAAAACAATATTATCAGTATATCGTAAGCATATAAATCAGGTAATCAATGGACTATTTGCTCGAAACTACAGATTTGTTTGCCTAACTAATAACCTTTAGCTGACTCGGACCTACCAGACAAAATAAACAAATAATCTAACTTCTGTTAGATACTCCTCTTCTAGACGGTCCGGCCCTACATACTTCTCCCAAAGTCAACTGATCCTAATGGTTTTGCAGCCTCACCAATAACCTATCCTCACTCTGTATATTCCTGTCTACGAATAACATCATTTTAGTCTTACCTTTGACAAAGCCCTACACACTGGAATTTTAAACTTAATTAGACAAGGGCTACTAGCTAAAGTATAGGGCATGATTTCATACCAGTCCCATCTGTTATTCTAATATCTGAGTCATTTTACTTAGGGTCATTTACCCTTAAAATTTTCCTTGAAAATATTTCTTTCAAATTGATTTAACCCTTTAAGTCATTCTTAAACGAGGAAGATGTACTCTATGCTTTACTCAAATCATTTTCATATATACTTCACACAAAACATTATTGACGATAACATTCAAAACCTTTGAAAGTACCTTTCGAAACCATTGAAAGTACCCCTTTTGATACAAGTAAACTACTTTATTTCACAACCTAGGCCAAAGGCCAAAATATACCTTTCGAAACAATTTACATTAAACCTTTCAAAAACATTAAAATCATCTTTTTGAAAGCTTTATAAAATCATAAACATCCTCCTTTCAAAACACTTCAAACATGCCTTTCGAAATAATGGAAATCTTCCATTTAAAACCTTTTGAAAACATCAAGGAACCACCCATTCGAAACCTTTATCTTAAACCTTTTCAAAGCATAAAGTTATTTACATAAATCAAACCTTTCAAAAGCATTTGGTTTCAAGTAAAGCATGTGGAATAACCTTTCGAAACCATTTAAAACCATTCCTTTCGAAACCTTTGGGTTTAACTTTCAATAGAACAAAGGGTCCTAAATACTCTAAGTCAAAAGCACTCTTTCGAAAGAAATTTTCTGTGTAAAAGAAGTGGATGGTTTCGAAACCAATCCCATCGAAAGCATTAGAGAAGCGGCTAAGGGTTTAAAGTGAAAGCACCCCTTCGAAGGCATTGCTTCGAAAGGTTAAAGGTGGCGACAAAGGGTTTCGACCCTTTTGAAAGCTTCTTTACAATACAAAAGGAGCAACCTCTTTCGAAACCATTCTTTAAAAACCATTTGACCAATTCGAAAGCTATTTGAGTTGAAAGCATTCTTTTCGAAAGTAAATCAGGTGCATTTCCTTTTGAAAGCAAAACAACACTTTGACCCCTTCGGAACCTCTTGTTTCGACTATATACCTTTTACCTATATCCAATTCACTATGTATCAGGTCTTTGATACTATGCATATTGGTTTCGATGTAGTTGGAAGTACCTAATTGAAAGGTGCTGCCGAAAGTGGCAAAACAACAAAAAAATGGTAAAACTAATTTTTTACTTTAAAAAGTAATTTCTTTTCAACTAACCTGCTTTGTTTATCAACATATGATCGGCTGCTAATTTCTTTTCCCAAATCTTTTCAAAGAGTACTGCCAAATTTTCGAAAGTAAATGATTTAAAATATTTACAAAATGCCCCTTCTCCTTTTATAAATATATAAAACATTTAAGTACCATTCCTTAAATAATTTTATAAACTAATTAAAAAATTTAGGAAAATTCTACAAAAATTTCCATAAATCGTTTTAAATTTCTGACCCAAAACATATAATTTATTTTAAACCCAATTAACTATTTTCTTAACTAGAAAATTAATAATAAATCCATATTAATTTAGAAAATTATGAAATTTGAAACTCATCTCTAAAATATCATTTTTGATCCTATATTAAAATTGCAAGGCATTTAGATGTCATCAAATAGGGTTTTCACGTTATACTTATCATAAAATCCATATGAAATAGCATAAATCATCAACAAGCATATATATATATATATATATATCCATTTTAACCATAAAAAACATGGCAATATACTTTGCAAAAATATTCGGATCAGATCTAGAAACCAAAAACACCAAAAATATGAGATGTAACATATTATTCACCTTTAGCTTGTGATTAAGGAGTTGAGACTTGTTCTAGGATTAAGTTGCTTAAGCTTCTTCCTCTTATCTTCTTCTTGTTTTCCCTTAATTGTGGTCGACCTCTCTATTTTTGTTTTTGTTTTGAACATGAGAATGAATGTGGATAAGGGTTTAGGATACAAAATTATACTTATTCCTACTTTGCATTTACCTATTACCCTTATCTATTTCATTTTAAATCCCCCTTTAGTTCATTAGTTTAAGTTGGCACGACTACCCCTATTAAAAAAAATCTCAATCTCTTAACCATTTCATTATTTCATCTAATTTTACTAACTAAATATGCCAAATAATGTTAATCGAATTTAGGATCGTTAAAAACACCTCCTTTACATGGCTAGATCTAAAAAATTTCAAAACAACATATACACACACACACACACACACACATCTCATATCCAAGGCATCTCATTTCCAAGGATATACAAGCATATATACCCAAATCTATACTATAGATCCTTTGTACCTCTTTTATTAGCAAGCATATGTGATTTAGGTGCCAACATATCTGAATAAGCATCCTAGTAGCCATAGTTTCTTCCATGTACCTGATCATTCAACAAAGAGGATAAAACATAATTGCAGCATTAACCATGGATTAAGCATGCTAAATTATATGCAGCAATCATCTCACATAAACATGCCGTATCAAACCATGTAAGTTGCATTTCTGATGCAATAAGCTTAAATTTTAAACATGCATAGTTTTAGTGTACTTACGGATACTATCGCAACCATACATGACTATCAATTGGATAGTATGCACAAATAACCAGTATTTGAATATACTATCGACTCTGAGTCACATTAAAAGGAAATAGACTGAAAACGACCCATCTCGACCCTGTAATGTCCATGGATGTCATGATCTATTCTAGATAGCTATTACTATCACTCTCTAACATTTTTAGTTATGAAATTTAAATAAAGATACAAGGAACCAAACACGCAACTAGTAGCAACGAACAATGATAATTTACAAACATACTACCAAGCATACAAAGCATGCAACAACCAGTAATACAAATTAATAACAAACAATAATCAAACAACAACAAGCAATAATAAGCAATGATACACAACAACTAAGCAATCAACAATGAGCAGCAATAAACAATCAACAGGAAACAATAAATAGTGTATAAATTACCAATCATACAAAATAAGCAATAAAAATAAATCAACAAAAATCAAAGTCAATCGACAAAAAGTAATAGCAAGCAGTGACAAACAAAAAGAGCAATGGCATACAACAATCACATAATAGCAAGCAACGACAAACAACATGTATACAAAACAATAAAACATACCGAAGAGTCTACACTGACTTGCATGGCGACCAACAATAGTCGAAATGTGCATGACAATCTATAAACTCCAAAGAGTCTGTCTGACATCCAAGATGGACAAAATGCTTAAGTGGTGTAACTCCTTACACAAGTATAATACATGAAAGAATATTACACCTCCCACTATGAAAAGGAAAATTTATATGATATGCTGGATCATCGAGTCTTAAAATTCTCGAATAAATCCAACAAACTAAGTCTTACTCTTTCCTTCCCTTCTGAACAAAATTCATTCCCTAAAAGATAAAATTCTACAGATTAAATCATTATTTAACGATGATCTATATATGCCTTGGTTTGCTCAGGTTCAAATTCATATCGACCACACAATGTTGATAAGGTTAATGCATTTATATATACTAGGATGTTCGCCTAGGCAAGTTTCATATCGCCACTTAGAAGATTAACCAAATCACTACAAAACTAGTCGAGAAGTCCTTCCTCGAGCTATCACAAGCATTCAAAACCATACTATATTATAAATAGATTTACAATGAGTAAAGGTCATCCAAAATAATATACGATAGCCGATTTAATCCTTTGTTTGCTTGCATAATTTCTTTGTTAAACTAGGGTGGGCCCTTCTATGCGAACTCCAATCTAGTCCTTGGTTAGACCATTCAAATTTTCTCGCACAATTAGAGTCATGCATCAGAAATCTCTCAGTTTCCTCAAGAATCTGACTCAATTTCTTGCCTTTAAGAATCAAGTGAAAGGCCCTTGTCAAACTGGTGCAAATCACCTAAAATACCTACACTCAAAGTAGTGATTGTGAACTGGTATGTCAATGGATCAATCTTTAGAAAATATTCTTTTCGTCACATGGGATTGCTCCCATCGCCTAAGGTTTACTAACATAAGGAAAAACAATTCCATTATGAATGACTCTATGTAAAAATGTATAAGTCACCCGATCGGTTTTTCCCATTACTGGACAAATACCGAACTCTACCTGGATACCAAATCCAAGTCATCATCAATCGACCTCACTCAATCTGAATGCTCGTCATCAAGTTTGAATGGAAATATGCTCGGTCATTTTACCTCAGTTTAACTCTATGGTTATTAATAAAGTTAGCATTGTTGAAGAATTCACCTACTACGAAGGGTGTCAAGTTTAGCCTACCTACCAAGTAATTAGCAACAAATAAAATGTACCACTTAAGTGTTAAAAGGAAAAGAATTGAATTTTCCTAAAAACAGAGTACACCTCACCACATAAAGTTCTTCCATTTCAAGTGATCAAGCCAATTACAATTGAAGCACTTACCTTTCACTTTAGCTGGTGATATCTCATGGTGAAATTCCCCCATATGCTACGAGGGTGACATACTATGCCAGTTTTCTTCTTTGCATAAGCTCGATCTTCCTTGCATCTTGGTCTTTGCACCTCGGTTGGGGATTAGGTTGCTTTCACTTTTACTACTTCAAACGGAATCTCGTGAGCTTTCTCACGAAGGATAACTATCCCAATAAGACTTTTAAAAATGGCCCCTAACCGGGATAAGACTAAGAAATGAACCCCCAACTGATGCTTTAAGTCTTAAGGAAAACCCCTTCCCCAGACCAATGGAGTTTCGACCATCTCAATCCCCGAATATAGAAGATTGAATTAGTCAATGTACTCCTTCATCGATAATTTTCCCTACTTCTAGGATGAAACACTCTAATCACGCGCCCATATTGGTCAACAAAAATAAATAAACCGAAGCTCAAGACAACACTCGGAATCAATCCAAGCATGGCTTGCTCATCATCTTCTCTTAATATATTACATCCCACCAAGCCAAAAAAACTCTCGCATAACTTTGGAAAGTTTAAAGCTGGTGGAGAAATAAATACTAATGCCCTAAGGGCTACACCACTTTCATCATCTACTACAGATACTGGAATGTTCATAGGTGACGGAACATCCCGTGTGGTAGTCATAGCCTTTAAACACTTCAGGCTTCCCATACTATCGATCCATAGTCGCTCATAATGATAGTCAGAATGAAGGTATCCTAGTGACCAATGGAAAACTAAACTGAAGTCCAAAGGACAAGCGGTGTATGCAATACTATATAGTAGAAAAATACAAGTACACGCTCTCAGTGTATCTACTCCAACCAGATTATTTAACTCAATCTAGTTCACTTGGTCCTGATTGTTGAGCCTAAGCTCTGATATATATTGTAATAACCCACCCTTCATACTACCCTGAAATTAGCATAAAATGACAAAGTGTGACTTCCAAATACCACAAAAGACAGATTGCTAGGGAAGAAAATTTAAAATAAACATTATACTAAGGTAAATCGATTAAATCTCACAACAGATACTAAATATACATGAATAGAATAGGATTACAACATATATATGAGACCGCACTAGCAGAAGTAACTTATAAGAAAATATCAATACAAAGATTCAGAATAGAATATCTGATACAAAAAGTCTTATATATAATCTGTCATGTACTACTATAATATCAAATATATAAGAAGTATCGACCTTGTCTTCATATAATGCTCCAGCTATTCTAAACGTGTATCTTCAAAAGCACTTGACTCCCAAACTACTCATCGAGTACCCGTGAGTTGTCATGACATAAGCAGACAAAGACAAAATGCAGGTCAGACATAAAGCCTGGTGTGAGGGGAATAATCTCAAAATACTGTTCTTTTAAACTATATACAAATAAACAAGAATTACGAAGGCACAACCGTTCCTCCCCACAATCGTGGCTCAGGGTTAATCTGGGGTATCAGTAAACCTATCCAAAAGATAGGAAATCATACCACAACCTGCTCTTCTCCTTTAATTAATGAGTCAACACAACTAATGTAATGTGATTGGAATGTAACAATCATACTATGATAAAGGTAACCCAACATCTAAAAGTAGGGTGATCATAATATAACTCTATCGCGAAGTACAAAATAACAGTAGTAAATACAACAATAACAACAGTCAACTAATAACATACACAACATAATAAATGAAAGATAATTAAGAAACACAAATCTATGCCCATCATTAGCGATGGATAGAGTCAATAATAGACATCTATCACTGTTCAATGATTAACTTCGAAAGTTCAAGATATATATAGTCAGTATATACATGGGCCAGACCGAGTTGTTTCATGTTAGTCACTGTAGATTACCGCTATTCTGCTTTCGATATGGATTTTCTTGCTTTCTTTGGATGCTAGTCATCTTTTGTGTAGGCTTGTAGTTATTTTGTGTACTATGATATGTACATATTCTTTTAACTCGATGTCTATATTGTGGTCTATGTACCACCACTTGTGTATCAATATATAGTGTACTATGACATATCTGTATATATGTGTATATGTGTGTGACGGCTGTTTTGTGATTAGTTGTATTTTTTGTTGTTATACTTTGTTTTGATGGATCCACTAGCCACCGTAGATTTGTGTTAAACATTTATTGAGTATGTCGATCCACTTGAGAAAGGTAAAAGAAAAATAAAATTAGAGCACCCGGTCGATGTATTCAATAAATTTTTAAGACAAATCTTACGGATGGTCGCTCCTAACCAGCCCTATCATATGCATTAACAGATAGTATTACTCCATAATTCTCTTTGTTAATGTGGGTCTCCGGGTGGGGCATCACAGCTTGAATATACCATAGATCTCGAGTCATAAGTCTCATGTAGATCTCACTGTACATCTATAATGAGCATATGTTATGATCTACACTATATACCCGAAACCTAGTCCTAATAGTAAATAAAATCAATGTAGCCTATAATGAGAATAAGTGTCATACGATATATTCTAAATACTTAGGACTTTTGCAGATCTCACCGTACCCCTATAATGAGCACAAGTGTTCCATGATCCTGTAGTATATGCTTTTCGTCATCCCCCTCTAGGACATCAAGGATTTCTTAAATAACAAGTGTATGGATCTCATAAAGAAAAGAATGAAGGCCATGTCTTGCGTAATATGCTATCAGGACCACGAAGGAACACTGATGCCATATGCATATGCATACATCAAATATAACATTGCGCAATCAAATAAGCTTATCACAAATGAAGGTCGATATCTTGTCATCATCTACCTATATGCACGACCATTAATATAAGGTCAATACAATGTCTGATTACGAATATAAGATCAATATCGAGTACGATCAAAATCACAAGACTGATACCATTCACCAAATATATTTGTCCTAAAGTCAAAGCCAAGGGGCACGGACTAACTCAGCTCAATCATAAACGCTCACCAAACATGACCGTGTTATCAATCACTATATTGAAATCATATTCGATCGTCATTGACCGCAAAAATATAACTATACATTGCATTCGAATCCTAAGCTTCACCTCGCATTCCACTTTCTAGAGTAGCTTAAATCCTTATTGAAGTCATGCCGAAGCCTCACGTCGCTTTGCATTCATATCCAAGAAGAAACCCCAATCGAATTGCACCTGACCTAGGGTTATTGCCTAGGTTTGTGCACCTTCAGTCGATCAAGAAACCTTCCTAGTTGACTAGTGATGTGCACATAAATGTGCATATTTTTACCACCATATTTATTCTAATTAATTTAAATAAATGATCATATTGAGTATTTTAATTTGTTTTAACCAAAATCATATTAATTCTAAATTGTCACATATTCATCTTCATCCAAGGGCAAAATAGTCATTTTCGTGCATAAATTAACTTGAGAAAATTTAATTAGAAATTTCCATACTATTTTGTAGGAATTTGATTTCAATTACAAGTTGTTTCATGAAGAAGATATGCATGCACAAAAAGAACACAAAGGAATGAAGATAGAAATAATTCAAAGTAAAGATCATGGAGGACCCCACCAACCCACCTACCTTAATGTACAAATTAGAGGCTAATGCACATGCTTATGGAAAATGGCTTCATGTACGCTTAAATGATGATTAGTAGAAGCTAATGATTACTTGGTCTCCACACTTTCTCAAGGGTATTTTGGGCATTACCAAAAACATAAATTAGGGTTTAACACGTGTATATATACCCCATATGTTTCATGTAACCCTATTCTTACTTAATCTCTCTTAGTTTTAGTCTAGGTTCAAAAATAAATCAAGCTCACTTCTTTCTTTCCATGGCTACTTAGCCATTTATTTTTTCTTTTCATGTAACTTTCTTATGAAATTTAATACGCGCTCCTTTCCTTTTCTTGTTTATTTCCTTTCATGTTGTAGTGTAGATTTATATTCATGCAAAGTAGATTAATTTTTATTTTTGTTAATTAGCTTCTCTTTTCCATTAGCTTTCATTTTTCTTTCTTTTTGCTTTCATATTACTAGCTGTATTTATCAATCAAATGACAAATATGAGAGGCTAGACCCCTTCAATTTAGGGGTAATGAAGCTCTCTAATTATGTACCTTCAACTATTTGTTAATTCATGCTCTCTTTTTGTGCTTAATGATGATCAATGAAGTGTTTTATTTGTTGTTCTTGCTTTGAATTTGATAGTCTATATTGTTGACACCAAATAGGCTATGCTTAAAAAATCACTAACACAAATGTCTCTTCATCAAAATATGATTATGGCAGAAAAAGTGATTTGAAATTCAAATTCGATGCTCTATATTTCTAATCAGTAGTTAATAGACCATACTTAAAATAGATTTCATTGTCACTTTCATTGTCAAGTTTAATAAAAGTTAGTAAGTGGTTTAACGAGTGTGTTATAGTTTGATGGCGTATATTGGTGAATCAATAGCACAAATATACCACTTATGATAAACACATCAATTAAAACACTAATGACCATAAAAGAGAGATCATGCTTTCATATGTGTTGAACTACATGATCTAGAGAGTGGATTTATTCTCTACATTGTCACTTAACTCTTATATTTGCTTCTCTTTTCTTTTAGTTAGTTAGTTAATTCTCTAATTTTCTAGCTTAACTTTAACTTGAAATTGGTGTAATTTGATTGAATTGAATTTTTAAAATCATCAATTCCCTACCAATCGACCCGTATTCGCCACGTACTACAAGCGTACGCCGTGCGCTTGCAGTAAATTTAATTTGAAAATTTTCGACTATTTTCTAAACCGATAGAAAATTAGCTGATTAACAGGTTTTTGATGCCGTTGCCGGGGAATTGCTTTGATTTTAGTTTTCTATTTTTCGAATTTTTTTTTTTTGATTTTTGTGTGATTTTATTTTGTGTGTAAAAAAAAATTGTGTGTTTGTTTGATTTTTGTGTGCATTTTTCGTTGTTTAATCTGCTTCTCATTTGCATCTACATATACTTAAAAGAAATCAACATACACAATTTAGAAAAAAACAACAATTTTATTCATTTCCTTTTCTTTACAATTTTGCATTTACAATTTACGTTTGCAATCTCATTTTCTTTTTAATTTTTGCATTTACATTGTCAAAAACAACTTTCCACTGCCTTGCCAACCACAACAATCAACCAACATTCATCTACTACCACTATCACTATTCTGCTACCAGCCTAAACTTCTCATTGCCATTTCGATCACAGCATCCTCTGGCTATCCACTTCTCATTGCCATTTCTTTCACAACAACTAAGCAGCAAACCAGAGCCCATCCACTTCTCACTGCCATTTCCACTGTGCACTACATACCACACAATCCTTTCAACATTTCAACATTCATACAACTGCCTCCCCCTTCTGCACCACATTCTACATTATCTTCAATCAACAAAACTGACCACATAGCCATACAACCTCTGGCCATTCTACCATCTCATCAACACTGTCAGCTTCCCTCATCAACACAACAGTGCCGTACAACCACCCCTACAACTATTACCATTCATAACATGCTTTATTTCCCCCATCAACTGCAGCAAGTTCAACTCACTACAAATCTTTACTTCATTTCCACTACATCATCCACCCATCAACATTTTCCACCTTGGCCACAGCAAAACTGCCAATTCTCCTATAAACAAGCCATTGCAAAAACCTCTTCCGGCCTTGCATTCAACCCTTCCCATTCCACATCCATCTACCATCCATACCACTTCGACCGATTGCATTGCGAACAAAACCACTCATAATAACATTCAAGTGCACTAATACACTGATTCAAGTCCACATACCCGGTGCATACCACTCCTTCATACATAAATATCCACATAGCAACATCACTTTCCATCTCCACGATTCTGTCCCTTAATCTCGGCCTCACCACTTCTAACCATTCATTTCACTACAGTTACCCACACCAGTCACCACCAGATACCACTACCATATACCCTACTACAACTAACTACCCACAACTGCTTTCAATCCTACCCGAAGCAAGCATCATCGAATTGCTGCCTATTTGTACAAAAACCATCACATCCACTTCATTTCAAACACCACAACCACAACTACAACTTCCATACCCTCCACTGTTCAACCTCGACAACAGATCAGATATCCACTGACTTCTTCGAACCCCCTGCATTAACATTCACATCTTTTCTTCTTAACTGCCAAAACTGAACTCCCTTTGCATAAATACCATATAAACATCACCTCACAACCTCCTCTTTCCCCACTATCATCATCTCATTCCTACCCCTAAGTACCCACTGCCTGCAATTCCATTCTTTGCAGCTGCATATCCAATCACAATGCTGCACATTTCATCAACTCCACACAACTGCAGTTGAAAAACTACCTAACTCCATACCACTCAAATTGCAAACATTGACTCACCTGCACAGTAATTCAAAAACAACTTGCATCACTTCCTTGAACCAATCGACTACCCCTACAGTTCAAAAAACTTGTCACTGCCACCCTGCAAAACACGTTCAACCCATCCCAATGAACAACTCGGCGAGCAAACCAATTGCCCGAACTCAATCGCATCCACCGTGGAAAACTCCTCAAATTGCAAACTACTCAACTGACGTCGATCGAACTAGCTACCTCCGAACTCGACCTGACACCGCCGTCTCACCAAAATTGGCTCCCAGTTGATTTACATTTCCTTGAACTCTATTGATTTACATGCGCTTCCAGCTGATTTACCACCGATTCCAGTTGTTCAAAATTCGCTTCCATTTGTTTACATTCGATTCCAATCGATTAATCAAATTCCATTGCCCCGAATTATGTGTTGGGAAAGTCGAATATGGATTTGATTTCTAAAGAATTTGTTGTTTTCGAACTTCGAAAGTATGAGAATTTTGTTTTGAGAAGTGTTTGTGTGTGTGTTTTATGAAAGATTTTTTTGGGGCCGTGTTTGAATTTAGGGCTTGAGTGAAAATTTTATTTTATTTTTCTTTTGTTTTATTTTGTTTATATTTGATGTGTTGTTTATACTTGTTTTGATAAATTGTTTTAGTCCCAAAAAAAGAAGCCTTTTGCTTTGCTTTTATTTTAGTTTCATCCTTTAATAAAAAAAGAATTTGTTTTGTAGTTTAAGCTCCATCGGTCCATATTTTAATTTTTTTACATATATCTGGTTTTTATTTTCTGGTTGCCAAAGAAGATTGGAAGAGTTGCTTGCTTCGCTGCTACCAAAAATAAATTGCTGGCTTGCTTATAAAAAAATATTGCTGCTTTCATCTCTACTTTTATTTGCACTGCACTGTTGTTTGTTTGCATTTAAAAAAAATTAAAAATTCAAAAAAAAAATCATTCATGTTTGCATTGTAAATTCAGGTTAAGTTTCCACTTTGCATTTCATCTTAAAATTTATTAATAATAATGGTTAGATATCGATAACACTTAATTGTATATTGACAAATTGTCTTCTACGAACAATTTAATTTCTTGGTGTCTAGGCTACGGCAGAGTAATAACCATTTCTAAATATTACGGTGATTTGTAAATATTATAGTGGTTGTTCCTTTGAAGGTACTTAAACCTTCGACTGCATTGCTACGGTGATTCGTGGTGCACCGATAAATCCTGTCCGTTACCTGGCAAAGAACTATCTTTTTTTATCTAAGACAATGTGCGATTATACAATTTTGGATTAACGTAGGATAAATCATATTTTTAACCACTGCATTCATTTAGTTGCATTATTTCATGCATATTTTAAAAAAATCAAAATTAAAAAAATTATAAATATTTCTTAACTTAGTTTTTTTCCTTTTCCTATGAAAATTTTCAAATCAAAATTCCAAAAATCAAAAATAAAACTACTTAGTTTTTTTTTGGAAAATCAAAAATCCAAAAAAATATTAAATCTTTTCAAAAATACAAAAAAATTGAAAAATAAAAAACAAAACAAAAACCAATTTTCCATTTTGAAAAATAAATTCTATTTGTAAATATTTTTCCTTTATAAAAAAACAAAAAAAAACATTCTTGAAAATGTCTAAGTTTCCCCACTTACGTGAATTTACAATAATTGTGAAAATCAATATAATCCATATGATTTCACTCCAAATTCGTATGGATATTTTAACAACAACTATTGTTCAAACGATTCGAATTTTGCACCATAAAGTTTTCAAAATAATGAGCAACCCTCAAATCTTAAAAATAGCATTTCGTCTTTACTTGAAATCTCTACATAACAAAATCAAATGATAACTGAGTTGCGTAATTCATATTGTGCGATAACTCGAATCAAAGTTTTCAAAATAATCAAAATTTGAATTCACTTCAAAATTCAAACGATTTAGTATAACCCATGCAAATTCAATTTTGAACTCCAAAATGAATTTCAAAATCAAAATGAAAATATGATCCACTTTTCAAATAATTTTGGCAATGGAAATAATCTCGACTGCGATGCGATTGAAATTTTTTGTTCTCAGCAAATTCAAATCGAAAATTCTCAAGTTAATAACTATAAATTGGATTTTGTTGAGAAAATGAACAAAATTTACGATGATCACATGGATTCGTTGTTTGAAACATATATGAAACAGCATGAAAAACAAAATCAAATTCCAACGTGTGACGAGTCAAATAATAATCCATCTTTTACCCAAATCGACAATTTTCAAATAAAAACTTTTGAAATTGAAAATAACAATCTTAATGAAGTTGTTGAAAACACGGTAATTGTGTTGGATTTCAATTCTTTTGAGGGTGTGGAACCAAATTTAAAATTCGATCTTTCTTTTATCGATTTAGAAAATTTGAATACAACAACCTTGAATTTTGAACATGGGACATGTAACAAAGTTGTTGATAGTCCAATAAGGAAGACGAATTTAATGAACACGGATTTTTTGGACTTTTGGATGACGAGTTATTAAATTCCGATGGGGAAGATGAAAATCACCATTTTGATTTTGAAATCAATAACTTTGAAAATGTTTTCAATGATAAGCTTGAATTTCAAATTGGTGAAAATGAACTTGAACTTCAATCAATTGTTTTATCGACCCCCAAAATCATCGAAAACAAAACAACTCGTATAATTTTCAATAAAACAACATTCGTTTTTCCAAATCAATGTTCAACTTCAAAATCTTTTACGGTTTGGTTTTCTGCGCTTGAGCTGTGTCTTGCGTACTTGACGAGACAAATGAAGTCTTTGGAAGACCGTTTCATTTACTTTTTGACGATATTCTGATCTCGTATAAATACCATTCACCTTCATGTAAATATAGGTCATCTTTTTATTTTTGTTTTACTTTTCACCTTCCACTTGGGTTGACCGGGGGATACAGTGAAAATCAAGTGTGGGGGGGGGGGGGGGACTAATCTTCATTTTTTTAATTTTCATGGTCTATTTCTGTTTTTTCTTTAAAAAAACCCCAAAAACAAATTTTCTTTTGATTTATATTTAAAGAAACACTATAAGATAAATATATGGTTTTGGTTTATTAAATTAAAATTTTTGAAAATTTAGTCATCTTAACAAAGATAAAAATAAAGTTTGATTATAAATAATAATGGTTTAACAAGTATATAGGAAGATTCATACGTGTTAATTATGAAATACATCCTAATTGAAAATCTTTATTTTAAAAAGTGGTTGATTTAAAGTAATGGATATAGCATTTTTCTGTCTTCTAAGTTAAATGTGCTAAGATGATTTTGCAAAACTCTTTTTTCAATATATATATATATATATATATATATATATATATATATATATATATATATATATATTCTCACATACGGTCGATAGGTGTACACACTTGTGTGTATACTCTCCATGCTATGTACCTTTCTCACGTAAGCCCGAAAGGCAATGCATGATCGGTATATCTGGCTTCAGTTTATCTGAGCTAGTTGTATGTATATAAATATTCATTTCTTTTATTAATAATGCTTATAGTCGATAGGTGTTCACACTCATGTGTTCACTCGCCACGCTCTGTATTCCTCTCACATAACCCCAAAAGGTAGTGGATGGGTAATATATATGGCCTCCGTTTATCTGAGTTAGGCATATGTAAATACTGTTAATATCAATAAAATTTCAAAAGAAAATGGAGAGAGTAAGCAAATGAAATCCAAGCACTATTTTAACTTATTTGATTTGACTTGTTATTGAAAAGAAATGAAAGAACCACTTTGATAAACTTTGATAATCAACTAAGGATCTATTTCATAATTACACTTTGTTATCAACCTAAATAACGAGCTAAACTATAGTCTATTTGTTATGATAACTTGACTTTGTTGGAAATTTTGACGAGTAAATGGCTTAAATTTTCAAGATAATGACTGAAACCTATATTCAACTTATTTGTGTCGACTTAAAAGTGAATCCTTCATTGTAAATATATTCAAAAACTCGCATTCATCTCTTTGTAAATAAATCTTGCATTTTGTAAATATTTTCATCCTACATTTGGATTTTGTGGGTAATGTCCGCTGAAAACCCTCACGTGACAACACTCGTCCTACTTGGGACACCAGAGATTTAACGGCTTGTTGCATACTCTCAATGCAATCGTGCTCCCTACAAAAACGGATGCTCCCTACAAAAACGGATTTATCTTAGTTTTTTTCCCTTTATTCGAGGACGAATAAAAAGATAAGTGTGGGGTTATGTGATATGCACATAAATGTGCATATTTTTACCACCATATTTGTTCCAATTAATTTAAATAAACGATCTTATTGGGTATTTAACTTGTTTTAACCAAAATCCATATTAATTTCAATTTATCGCATATTCATCTTCATCCAAGGACAAAATAGTCATTTTTGTGCATAAATTAACTTGAGAAAATTTAGTTAGAAATTTCCATGCTATTTTTTAGAAATTTGGTTTCAATTACAAGTGGTTTCATGAAGAAGATATGCATGCACAAAAAGAATACAAAGAAATGAAGATGAAAATAATTCAAAGTGAAGATCATGGTGGACCCCACGCACCACCAACCTTAATGTACAAATTAGAGGCTAATGCACATGCTTATGGAATTAATGGCTTCATGTTCACTCAAATGATGATTAGTAGAAGCTAATGATTACTTGGCCTACACATTTTCTCAAGGGTATTTTGGTCATTCCCCAAAAATATGAATTAGGGTTTAACACATGTATATATACCCTTTATATTTCATGTAACCCTCTTCTTACTTAGTCTCTCTTAGTTTTAGTTTAGGCTAAAAAATGAATCAAGTTCTCTTCTTTCTTGTCATGGCTACTCAGCCATTTATTTCTTCTTTTCACGTAACTTTTTTATGTAATTTAATACATGTTCTTTTCCTTTTCTTCTTTATTTCCTTTTATGTTGTAGTGTAGATTTACATTCATGCAAAGTAGATTAGTTTTAATTCTTGTTAACTAGCTTCTCTTTTCCATTAGCTTTCATTTTCCTTTCCTTTTGATTTCATGTTGCTATCTACATTTGTTAATCAAATGACAAATATAAGAGCTAAACCCCTTCAATTTAGGGGTAGTGAAGCTCTCTATTTATGTAGCTTCAACTATTTGTTAATTCATGCTCTCATTTTGTGCTTAATGATGATCAATGAAGTGTTTTATTTGTTGTTATTGCTTTGAATTTGATAGCCTATATTGTTGACACCAAATAGGCTATGCTTAAACAATCACAAACACAAATGCCTCTTCATCAAAATATGAATATGGCATAAGAAAGTGATTTTAAATTTAAATTTGATGCTCTATATTTCTAATAAATAGTTAATATACCATACTTAAAATAGATTTCATTTCCATTTTCATTTTCATTATCAAGTTTCGTGAAAGTTAATAAGTGTTTTAGGGGGTATTTTATAGTTTGATGGCTTATGTTGGCTAATTAATAGCACAAATATGTCATACTTATGGTAAGCACATCAATTAAAACACTAATGACCATAAAAGAGAGATCATGATTTCATATGTGCTGAACTATATTATCTAGAGAGTGGATTTATTCTCTAAATTGTCACTTAACTTTTATATTCGCTTCACTTTTCTTTTAGTTAGTTGGTTAATTCTCTAATTCACTAGCTTAACTTTCACTTGAAATTGGTATAATCTGATTGAATTGAATTTTTAAAATCCTTAATTCCCTACAGATCGACCCGTATTCACCACGTACTACAAGTATATTCCATGCGCTTGTGTTAAATTTAATTTGAATTTTTTTGACTATTTTCTAAACCGATAGAAAATTAGTCGATTAACAACTGGCTTCAGTCGACCAGTGGCATACACCAGTCGTTTGAGCCAGGTCATTCCTGGGCAGTAAGCCCAGCCCAACGAGCCAAGTCAGCCACCGCTCATCGATTCAAACCCCCTCTTCTCTGTTACTTTGCCTGATGAGTCATCTAGCTCCCATAATCCACCTTTGCTACATTGGTTGACATTTTGGAAGTGGTTTCTTAAGTATTTAAAAACCGATTTCGATGCCAAAATCAACTCTTTGCACGTGTAAAGTTCTATGGGTAATTAAAATAACCCAGCCTTCTTTGATACACAGAAACAAACTCAATTAACATTCTCGCCCCATGCGATGCTCACACATATCTCGATTCTCCCTGGTGCATGCATATGCACACACATATTCACAAACATATAAACTCACAAATCACACTTCGAGCTTTACCGGAGCGATTACTCGACCTGGTACTCTCTTACGTAACTTAGCACACTCGGTGGTCAATGTGTAAGATTGCTCACAACTTGATTATATACAAATATAGATATTTCCATACGTATATACAATTATTTACATAATTCAACAAACACTGCCAACAATCCAAATTATTTAATAGTTCTAACTACAATACAAGAATTGTATTGATTATTATATAACCTCAAATATGCGTATATGCATACCTGCTCATGCACATATACGTGTATGCATATTCAAGTAAGTAATTAAGTTATCACTTACTATGTTATTTTAAATAAAAGTCTAATCTCTTTTCTATTATTTTATAAATTGATTTCACTATTTTATAAGATACATCATTAGCTTATAAATCATTTTTAAGCCCTTTAAACTATTTTAAAAGTCATAACCTTATCTTTATTTAATAATAAAATATATAATAATATTTCTATCACTAATATAACAATGAATTAGAGCTTAATTAATTTATTATCATGCTAGAAATTAATATCATCGTTACATAACTCTATTTAATATGTATAGAACAATATAAATATACGGGATTTCAATCAACTATCATGGGTATTTATTCAAACAAACCAATCAAATAGGGAAATAATTATATATATATACACATATATGTATATATTTTTGTTTTCTACCTCTACTAGGTAATATTTTTTAGTATATATAATAATGGGGATTTAAACTAAAATATTAATTTAGAGTTATAATTCCGTTCACCTGAACCGTAAATTCTTAAGTGCCCGAATCTCATTCAAGCCAATACCACTTCGTTGGTAATCTCACTACGAGTGCAATGGCAAAGACCGTGTCTTAATTGGACTGAGTGTGCAAAAGATACGAATCAAATACATCTCGAGATTAATTAAATACTTAATGAACTAATTAACTTAATTAATCTAATCTAATCATCTCCCCAAAGGATATTAATACATGTGCACAATAAAACCCACTACCACCATGCACTTTTGTGCCCCAATGTCAAGCTATGGTCGATAAACTCAACCAAAACCTCTTTCATTCACTTGATTGAACGACGACACACCCAACGACACACTTAGTGTGATATCTGCACACCACTAGCTAGACACGACATCATGAATCCCTAATGGCATTCTTTAGGTCGCTATTTTCCTTAAGGCACTAAAGTCCCTGGCGATGACATGAGAAGAAGCATATCAGCAAGAGAAATCCAATGATCTCTCCATTGGCCGTAAATCCTGTTTACTTTTCTATGAACTCTAACCCTAGGCGACTGCTCTTCAACAATGATGAACCCAAGCATCACTGCACATGTCATAGCCACCCTAAAAGTGAAGCCCTCCTCTATACGAGTTACACGAAATCAGTCTCATGATTCACCGTTGACCGAATCTCTCGATTTTGATTTTTAATAAAGGTGGTTGAATTTTAGTGAGTACTATAAGAAGGAAAGAGGGAAAGTGAGAGAGTAGTATGGGTTATATATATAATTAAATTATATAATTTTATTTGATTTCTCCAATAAATTCTCAGAAATGTCGAGCTCATATGATCGTACAACATATTGGATTGCAACAAAACTCATCAGTTCACATCATCTTATTTTCCTAGTCCTAATGGTATAAATTTTGTCATTATATGACACATTACCCAAGGATAATAACTTCGCACATTTTGAGATCATATTGGTCATCAAATCACCCAATTTCAAATATAGCAATATTTATACACCTCTTAATTCGCAATGTTGATCCATACTCAATGGAAGTATTCTCGAGTTCTAATTCGATTGTATTCAAAAAGTTATATTTTGGACCTTCAATTTAATAACAATTCAATACTTAAATTAATTATTTAAATATCTTATCGTTAAATATGTGGGTTGTTACACTTGTCGATTAGTTACACTTAAACACCGGTATAGTTATGGAACCTATAATTGTGTCAAACCATGTAGGAGGATCGACCTATTTGTCTATGTTATGCAGCGGTTTGAAGTTATTAATTTTAGGGGTCGAGTTTGATTGTGATGCTTTTTTCTTAGGATTTTCTGGGTTTGCGTTGATATTAGGCATGGATTGAATGACGATGTGTGGAGCTATTTTAGATTGTGATAGGAAGGTCATTAGGTTGAGCATGTGTAGTGGACTAGCTTGGAGGTTTGAAATTATTCATTTTAGGGGTCGAGTTTGATTGTGATGCTTTTATCTTAGGATTTTCTGGGTTTGAGTTGATATTGGGCATGGATTGAATGACGATGTGCAGCTATTTTAGATTGTGATAGGAAGGTCATTAGGTTGAGCACGTGTAGTGGACTAGCTTAGAGGTTTATTATGGTCCCCAAGGATCAGTTATGTTGAGCTACTTATATCCTTTAGACCTATCACATGGTGAGCTTGATACCGTGCCTGTAGTTAAAGATTTTCCATATGATTTTGCTGAGGTTACCAGTCTATTGCTCTAGAGAGAGATCCAGTTTAGGATATATCTTGTTGAGAATGCCATAACCATTGCCATACTATTAAGGAATATGGCTCCAAAGGAGAGATGCAAGTTGAACAAATAAGTAAATGAGCTATCGGAGAAATGCTTTATTAGAAGGAGCATTTATGAGTGGGGAGCACCAATTATTTTTTCTACCAAGGCAGATGGTTCTCTGAGACTCTACATCGATTACATGGAGCTGAATAATCTAATAAAGAAGAATCATTATCCATTGCCGCATATAAACGATCTTTTTGATCAGTTAGTTGAGCTAAGGTGTTCTCACAGTTTGACCTATCCATCGGATTCCACTAGTTGCATGTAGCCAAGGACAGTGTCTAGAAGACAACCTTTTGTACACTCGACAGACTTTACAATTGGCTAGTTATAACCTTCGGACTGAGCAATGCAGCTATCTTCTTTGCTGATTTGATGAGACATATTTTAAGGGTTGCTTAATATGTCTACCATGGTATTTTTTGGATGATATTTTAGTCTATTCAAGGAGCAAGGAGGCATGCATTACATTTAGGAGAAGTGCTCAGTACACTCCGTGCGCTTAAGCTGAAGGCAAAATTTTCGAAGTGCCGCTTTTGGAAAGAGGAGGTACACTTTTTGGGACACATCGTCTCAGAAAGTGGGTTGGTAGTTGATCCTAGTAAACTGGCAGTAGTTCAAGATTGACATGTGTCGAAGAATGCTATTGAGGTGAGGAGTTCTGGTTTGGTGGACTACCATCAGAAGTTCACTAAGGACTTCGAATCACCACCGTCTAACCTTTCCTACAAAGAAGAATATAATTTTCTCATGGGATGCAAAAAGAGAGGATGCTTTTATCACATTGAAGGAGGCATTGACTAGTGCACCAGTTTTGATATTACCTTATAGGATGAAGCCATTTATAGTTTATACTGATACCTATGGAATGGGGTTAGACATGCTCTTAATGCAGGAAGGAAGGGTTGTAAGTTATGCTAGTCGGCAGTTGGAGACCCATGAGAGAAACTACTTACCCATGATTTTAAGTAAAGGGCTCTTTGCGCTCAAGTCATGGAGGAATTACCATTTAAGAAAGCAGTTTGAGCTGTATATGGATCACAAGCCCTTGAAGTATTTGTTCTTCCTAAAAGACTTGAATTTGAGGCAACAAAGATGGATGAAGCTTTTGGCATCATATGATTTTTATATCTCATATACACCAGGCGAGGGGTGGCAGATACTTCAAGCAAATAATATGCAGTATTAAGTCCTTTTTCTTGGAGTGGAAGCATTTGAAATTCATTTCTACATTTGACTTTCGACCATCATCAAATAATAGTCCGGGATTACTAGCAGCTTTAGATGTGCTGCCTATATTGATGGAGCATATTGGGTCTAAGCAAAAGAAAGATAAGGAGCTAGCAGACATTATTGAAAGGATTAGGAAAGGAGAGTCATTGAGTCATTTGAGGCATTATGACATTGACTCGAGTGGATGGTTATGAAGTGATGGTAGGCTTTGTGTTCTTCTTAGCATGGATTTGATAGAAGCAGTATTGGCAGAGTCTAACATTATTTAGGACATTTAATTAGATAAACTAAATGAAATAATATAAATGGTTCAGGGATTGAGATTTGTATAATTATAAGGTAGTCGTGCCATAAGTAATGAATAAACAAATGGTAACTTAAATTGAAGTAAGTAAAGGTAATAAAATAAGGGAAAAATAGGAATAGGTTATATTCTTATACCCTAAACCGTTATCCTATTCTCATTTCCAATATCCACAAACAAAACTAAATAGAGAGTTTGGCCGACCACCATTAGAAGTGATCTAAAGAAAGATAAGCAAGGATTCAAGCGGGAGGCTTACTTAAATCAATTCGAGAGCAAATCTCAACCTTCTAAAAAATCAAGCTAAGGTGAATAATAGGTTACATCTCATTTTTATTGTTTTCGGTTTCTAGATAAAATCCGAATTTATTTTGCAAAGATATTGCGATGTTTTGATTGTTTAAAAGGAAATATATGCTTGTTGATGGTTTGTGCTTTTTCATATAGATTTTATGATATGAATTATTTTAGAAAACCTATTAATTGACATTAAAATGGCTTGCGTTTTTTATATAAGGTCAGAAACATTATTTTAGAGATGGGTTCAAGTTTCATAATTTTCTAAGTTATTGTGGATTTATTATAAATTTTCTAGTAAAGAAAATGGTCAAATTAAGTTTAAAATTAATTTCGGCTTTTATATGTTAGCTTTGGATCAAAAATTTAAATATGTTAGAAAACATATTAAAAGTAATTTATGAGAATTTTTAAAGAATTTTTCAAAGTATTGTATTAAACATATAAAATTATTTAAGGTATGAGACTTAAATATTTTATATGTTTGTAAAAGGAGAAGGGGAAATTTGCTAAATGTTTTAAATTGTTAATTACTGAATCCAGTAGTATTTTTAGAAAAGATTTTAGAAAAGAACTGGCAACCAATTATATGTTGACAAATAAGGCAAGTTTGTTGACAAGATATTGCTTTAAAAAGTTAAAAATCAATTTTTTAAAGGTTTGCTGGTTTGCCACTTTCGATAGCCACCTTTTGACCCCATACTACCACCTCCAACCTAGTCAAAACCAATGCACATTGTATCAATGCCTTAATATGTAGTTGGATTGGAGGTAGGCATAAAGAATTGAGTCAAAACATGCTTTCGGATGGGGAGAAGCGGTCTTTATAAACACAGAACAATTTTGGTTACAAAATGAGGCTTTCAAAGGAAATAACTTTCAACTTAGTCAAATATGGCTTTGTTTTAGAAAAAGGGTTTCAAAAGAGGTTCCCGCGAATAAGCATTCGAAGGGGTTGAAACCCCTGCTGTTGCATTCCACCTTTCAAACCGATACTTTCGAAAGGGTGCTTTTGCTTTTAAACTTGGAAGCTGCTTCTCAATGCTTTCGAAAGGGTTTGTTTCGGAACCATCCACTTTCTTTTACTTAGGAATAATTCTTTCAAAAGAATTGCTTTCACCCCAGTTCTTTTAAGACCATTAGATGTATTGAAAGTTAAACGTGTGCTTACGAAAGGGACGGCTTTAAAAGACTGAAGCTATGTTCCACAAACTTTTACTTGGACCCAATGCTTTTGAAAGGTTTGTTTTAAGCAAGGAATTTTAATATTTTCGAAAGGTATATGATAAAGGTTTCGAAGGGGTGGTACCTGAGTGTTTTCGAAGGGTTCGATTGGGTTTTTAAATGGAAGCTTTCCAATGCTTTGGCAAGGCAAGTTTAAAGTGTTTTGAATAAGGATGTCCAAGATTTATAAAGCTTTCGAAGGGATACCTTCAATGATTTTGAAAGGTATGTTTTAGCCTTTCGGCCTAGTGTTACAAAGTATAGTAGTTAGCTTAATTTGAAAGGGGTGCTTTCAATGGGTTCGAAAGGTATTGTTTAAATTGTTTAAGCAAAGGTTTCGAATTTTTTACTTTGGTTTCATGGACTAAGGGCTTTTAAGTTAAAAGCATTTTTAGCTTACTTTGGAGGGATATATAATCCCATTATATTTCATCAACATTATTTTTTGAAGTATGTATATCATGGCAATAATGTTTGAGTAAAGCAAAGAGTATATTTTCCTTGATTAAGTATGATTTAAAGGGATAAATAAATTTGAAAGAAACGTTTTCAAGAAAAATTTGATGGGGTAGTTAACCCTAAGTAAATGACTCTGATGTTAGAATACCATATGGGACCGGTAAGGGGTCACGCCCTATACTTTAACTAATAAGCCCCTAGCTAATATAGGTCCAAAATTCCAGTGCGTTGGTCTTTGTCATAAGTAAGACTAAAATGAGATTACACACAGAAAGGAATATACAGAGAGAAGATAGGTTATTGGTGAGCTTGCAAAACAATTAGGTTCAGTTGACCCTAGAAGAAGGTAGTTAAAGGCATTCAACCCAGAAGCGTGTCTAACAGAAGTTAGACAATTCAGTATGTCTGGTAGTCCCGCGTTAGCCAACGGTTAATATATAACCAAACAAAACTATATTTTAGGGATAGATAGTCCATTGATTACCTGATTTATATGCGTATATGATATTGCTATTATTGATTCGATCAGTTTCATTGCAAGATTTTGATTTGCAAAAGACATGTTTTTAAAAGGACATTAGTAAGGGGAAACTCGTTCCACTAAGCGGTGTGGTCTCGTTTAATATCAGTAAACCAAGATGTAATAATATGATTCACACCAGGCTCTATGTCTGGCTCGAAGTTTATGTTTTCCCTCTTAAACTCTCGGGTGCTAAATATATGATTTGAGTAAATTGATAATTGAGGTTTTTAGGTTAGCAGATTGGATGAATAAGCTTTCGAAAAGGTGCAGGAGGCAAAGCTAGCTATATAGGAGCTAGTTATTTTTATTTCCACCGTGTTGTATTAAGACTAATTTGTCTATTTAGTACTTTGATCATCCAAGGGGGCATCTTCTATATCGCTCTTGGCGTATATTTTAATAATTATATTTGATCAAAATTTGGAAATCGTTTTGGGATTATGTATCTGAATATGAAATACTATTTGAAATATAATCAAAAAAGTTTTTAAAATCTGTGTTGATTTTATTTCATATTCATGTGCTTTTTATATTATGGGTACCATTAACATTCATATTTTGTCACTGGAAGTTAATAATATGGATGATTGCAGCATCTGTAGCGCTTAGCTTCAGGTTCATGATAGGGAATGTTACCAATTGGTATTAGAGCACAGGTTTATGAAAAACTTAAAAGAAATTTCAAACTTAAAATGATTTTGAAAACATAATCCTAAGGAATAGAAGAAAAGGTTGGGGCATTGGATTACGCTGTAGTAACGTATTTGTATTTTCTATATATAAGTATACGTTTTATCTCTTTTCTCGTATCTTTCTTAGCTATTCTTCTGTATCGTACAAAGACTTGAATGCAGATTTTAACGACGATAGATATGGATGCTAGGATTGGAAGAGTTAACATTGGTGGTGGAAGCACCATAACCAATGTGAATACCATCCAAAGACTAGAAAGAGTCCAGGTCAGGCATAGGCTGCTAATGTGAGTGCTGGAGTGCCACAAGTTGATATGGGAGATATGTACCAGTTCTTTTTCAACATGATGCAGGCACATGTTACTGTGGGTTTAATTGGAGGAAATGCTGAAGGAGGAAATCAGGAAGCTCCAGTGGTCAATAACTTTTCTCTATTGAGTAGAGATTATGCCAGGCTGGGAGGAAACCGTTTATCAGGACTGAAGATACAATTGAAGTGGAGAAATAGTTACTTTATTGCGAGAGGATTTTTGCTGAACTAAGGCTTAGTGATGAGTAAAAGAGAAGGCTTACTTCTAGACAATTACAAGGAGCACTGTTTTGGTGGAATAGTGTTACTGTGTGAGTCAATGAGGAGACCATGACTTGGACTAAATTTAGAAGGAGGTTCGAGGAAAGATTCATTTCAGAGATTGCTAAGTCAACTCTGCTCAAGAAATTTATGGAGTTGGAGCAAGGAAATATGACAGTGCTTGAGTATGCAACCAGATTGGAGGAGCTACTGAGGTACTTATACGCTACAGTTGATACTTGTTGCCTGAAGGTTTGACCATGCAACTAAGTACTCGGCATTTGCATACTGTTCGGCATTTATGAGTCGTTTGGCATCTAGAACGCTCGGCATTCAGGAACGCTCGGCATTTAGGAGCATTCGGCATTAGAAAGCACTTGGCTTCCAGAGTCATCCGACACAATCGATTCGTTCGACACTCAAGTTCGGTCGGCATCTATGGGACGGTCGGCATGCAAGAGTGTTCGGCATTGAGAGCCGTTCGGTATTGTATATCGTTCGGCATCTATGGACATTCGGCATGGTAGATCCATTCGGCATTCCATACTGCTCGGCATCCAAACCTTTCTCGGCACATCACTTCGTTCGGTGTAAATCTCGTTCGACATTCGGGATCGTGCGGCATCCAGAGTCGTTCGGAACAACACATTGGGTAAGCTTCCTATGTCGTTTGGCATAAATTTTGTTCGGCATTCGGGATCGTTGGCATCCAGAGTCGTTCGGCACAACACACTAGATCGGCTTCTAGTGTCGTTCGGCACAAATACTTCGTTCGACATTCAGAGTGTTCGGCATCACTTCGTTCCGCATGAAGATATTGTTTGGCATTTTCCCGTTCGGCATCCATCGATCGGAAGACAGAGATCACTCTTTTTGGGCCAAGCTACTTAGCTACCTGGCCCACCAGAGAAGTCCAACCCATCTTCGCCTATAAATAGAGAGACATGGGCACGGTGAAAGGGACTTTTTTTTGGAGAACACCGGGGAGACTCTGCCGCATTCAAGACTCATTCAAGACTTGTCTTTTTTTCTTAGCAATTGTATTCAATATAATTGGTATACGGATTGTATCTGTAATTGATTATCGAGAAAAGCAATAAAGATTAACCTCAAAGTGGACGTAGGCAATTACGCCGAACCACTATAAATCTGGTATTCGTATTTTCTGCATTTAAATCTGCGTACTATTTTCTGTTTAACCTTACTTTCTCCATTAATCTCTCTATATAACTCTACTCAAGGGTGTTAGCGACCAATTCTGGTGCTAACATTTTGGTGCTTTCACAGAGAATCGAATTCTCAGGACAATGGAATCTACTTTGTAGCTACTGGATTGAAAAATCCCCCGAAGGAGATCCAAATCATTCACAAGGCATCTGTTGATTCTACTTAGTGTTACAACCAACAACTCTACCATGGGGAGACCACGAACTGGATCGGCCTCTCACAGCGCAGATGTCCACGAGACTGCTAATGTGCAACAAGTTGGGACTAGGAACCTGCAGGCAATTCAAGGCGCAGGGCCCTCCACTCAGAACCAAGCGAAGGTCGCCTCCCGAACAGAGTTCAAATACTTGATAAGAGAACTCAGGGAAAGCAGAAGGCAACTTGCTGAGCAGATTTAAGCCAACACTAATCTCATGACTCAGCTTTCCCAGCAGCAACATTAGAATGCTGGAAGTAGTCCTGCTCCCTATTTTGAATCTGATAGCTCGACCTCAGCTGATGAACCTCCTAGGCGTAGACGCCGTAGGGATGAAGCTGCACAAGCAGGTACCACTGATCGATCTACCAGGGATCAGGCACGTGATGAGACCGGACGCCCGGATCACCAAGACCCAAATCAAGTGGGACATCAACCCGCACAGTCCCGTGGAACGGAACCCAACATCCCACCTTCCATACGAACTCCAGATTTATCAGCCATGGTCAGGCAATTGATGAGAGAGAACCAAGGCCTGACCAACAAAGATTGGGGAGTGTCCAGGAGTCATACTCCCTTCACAGATGTTATCCTACAGGCTGAGTACCCCAAGAAATTCAATATGCCGACTATCCCAGCCTATAAAGTGCAGACTGACCCTAGGCAACACGTGATGAGGTACAAATGGATAATGGATTCGGCAAGGGCAAATGACATGACTAAGTGTAGGTGTTTCCCAATCACTCTGTCCGGAATCGCCACTATGTGGTTTACTCGGCTTCCTTCGCGATCTATATCCAACTTCGACGAGTTAGCGATGAAATTTGTTGAACAATTCAGGATACATGCTACCCGTCCAAAGGACGTAATGTCATTATCAAGTGTAATCCAGGCTCCGGGAGAGTCTTTGAAAGCATACTTACAGAGGTTTCATGTTGCCGCCACTGAAGTTAGCAATCCTAACGACAACGCAATTTTGATGGCGGTAATGCGAGGTGTAGATCCAGACTCGGAGTTTGGAGATTGGTTGGCGGGAAAGCCCCCAGCTACATTAGAACGATTCTATTCCAAAGCTCACCAGTTCATACGGAGGGAGGAGGCTCGATGGACGAGACGAGATAAGGCACCAGGGCCAATTTAGGAGACTGTGAAAAGTAACATCGCCGTGAAGCAGTCCGGTTGTAGTTTGGGAAAAGTTCAAGTCAACGTCCAGAACAAGCCTGGGTAGTCCAAAGGACCCGGAGGTGGAAATCTCGAAAAGAAAAGAGAAGTAAGGAAATGGAAGCCAAGGATTCCGACCTACAATTAATACACCCCGTTGAATACTTCTCTTGAAAACATTTATCTATCTACCCGTAACACCTTTGAATACAGAAAGCCGCGCCCAAAGTAGTCCACTGAAGAACAGGAACGGACAGGGAAGTATTGTCGCTTCCATGAGACCCATGGGCACAATACTGAGGAGTGTAGACACCTCCATGATGCCATAGAAAAGTTGATCAGACAAAAAAAACTGCAGGAATTTGTCAAAAACCCGCAAGATGGAAGGCTAGGAACGTCAGACCCCGGACGCGGGCCGGCTCCACGCCAACCAGAACAATCTGCTCGGACTGTGGGTAGATTGATCATAAACACTATTATCGGAGGACCTCATCCTGCAAACAAGAATTGGCAGGAGATGGAACGATATGCTACCTCCTTGAGGCATGCGGATTATGAATGTTGTTCGAATGTGGAAGATGGAACCCGCGCAAAACAACAACGCATGATGACTGACGATATAGTGTTTAGGAATCAAGACGTGGACAAGGTGGAGGCTCCTACTATCGACCCGATGGTTATATCTGCAACAATTGGGCCAGCTTACGCGAAAAGAATCTTGATTGATTGTGGAAGCTCTGTCAACATCATCTTCAAGAAGGCTTATGACCAAATGAAGATGGAAACGAAAGATTTGAAACCATGCAAAGCACGTATCCACGACTTTAATGGTGCTGCAATCGACACGATAGGGTATATAGAGCTACCAGTTGAACTGGGGGAAGGTGAGCGTAGGAGAGTGCGAGTCCTACCGTTCATTGTAATGGATGTTGACTCTCTATACAATGTCTTTTTGGGTCACCCAGCCTTGGCGGAATTTAGGGCTGCTTTGTCCCCATGGTGTTTAACATTAAAATTTCTAACAAACAAAGGAGTCGGTGTTGTACATGGCGATTAGGCGACCGATCGTGCATGTTATGTGGCGGAACTGAGAGAAACTCAGCGGAGAGAAAAGGGAAAGGTTACGGACAGCTCCATCCGCATCCTAAAGAGTGATGATTGACAAGTAGTGCCCGAGCCCTGGCTCGGGCAGCATTCTCGGATCCTTAGAGACATAGATCCGAGAGACGATGGTGGGGAACCCAGGGAAACAAACGCAACACCGTCTGAGCTGACGATCGACATTCTAATAAGCCGGGATAACCCATCACGAGTTCTTAAGATTGGATCACAACTCGACCCCTCAGTGGCCGAGGATCTTACTGATTTCCTCCGGACGAATATGGACGTTTTCACTTGGACACACGCTGATATGTGTGGGATTTCTCTAGTTATTGCGAGTATATGTTGAACATAGACCCGAAACACGTTCTCGTTAAACAGAAAAGGAGAGGTATGGATCCGGAGAGGTCAGCGACTCTCAAAGAGGAGGTGGAAAAACTTAAAGCCAATGGGTTCGTACGTAATGCCCTCTACCCTGAATGGGTATCTAACCCAGTGCTAGTGAAGAAAGCAAATGGAAAGTGGAGAACTTGTGTTGATTACTCCAATCTGAATAAATCATGCCCGACGGATAGTTTCCCTTTACCTAGAATCGACCAGCTCGTCGACTCTACCCCCGGACATGAATTATTGTCATTTATGGATGCGTATTCAGGATACAGTCAGATCCTGATGCACATTCCAGACCAAGAGCACACTAGTTTTGTCACAAATATGGGGTTATATTGCTATGTAGTAATGCCCTTTGGATTGAAAAAAGTGGGGGCAACATATCAGCGTCTAGTGAATTGAATGTTTAAGGACCAGATTGGTAGAACGATGGAAGTCTATGTGGATGACATGCTCATGAAGTCACGACAGTCAAACGACCACATCTGAGACTTGGCAGAAATGTTTAATATACTCAAACATTACGGTATGAAGATCAACCCCTTGAAGTGCTCTTTTGGCGTGGCATCAGGAAAGTTCTTGGGTTTCATCGTGAATGCATGTGGAATTGAAGCTAACCCGGAAAAGATTCAAGCTATTCGGGACATACAAGTGCCTAGAACAATAAAACAAGTACAAAGCTTGAACGGAAAGGTGGCAGCACTGAGCCGATTCTTATCCAGAGCCACGGATAAGTGCATTCCTTTCTTTGATGTGATAAAGAAGGGAAAAAGGAATTTCGAGTGGATATCCGACTGCGAGGAAGCATTCCAAGCTCTGGTAAGGCATTTGGAGAGCCCTCTGGTGCAATCGAAACCAGTAGACCATGAAATGTTGTATGTGTACTTAGCAGTATCCTAACATGCTATCAGTACAGCTTTGGTTCGTGAAGAGGACTGAGTTCAAAAGCCAGTTTACTTTGTTAGTAAACGTCTGACGGGGGTAGAAAGAAACTATCCCAAAATCGAGAAATTAGCCTATTGCTTGGTGATTGCATCACGCAAGCTTCGCCCATATTTTCAAGCACACCCAATCAGTGTTTACACTGATCAACCCTTGCGTCAGGTACTCCAATGACCGAAAACTTCTAGGAGAATGTTAAAATGGAACATCGAACTGAGTTAGTTCGATATAACTTACCTGCCGCGAAATTCAATACGGGGACAAGCGCTAGCGAATTTCATCGTTGAATTCACCATGACAGACGAATCAAACGGCCGTAATGTCATACCTCCCGTTCGATGGAAGATGTATACCGATGGGGCATCTAACGACCGTTGTTCGGGGGTTGGCATAGTTCTTGTAACTCCTGAAAACCGATTAGTTCGCTATGCTTTGAAGCTCGAATTCACAACAACGAATAACGAAGCCGAGTATAAAGCATTGATCGTCGGCTTAAGACTCGTCAAAGAACTGGGAATAAGATCGGTTGAAATTTTTTGCGACTCGCAACTGGTGGTGTATCAAGTGCGTGGAGACTACCAAGCAAGGGGGCAGAGACTTGCCCCGTATTTAGCCCACGTTCAGGAGCTGCTAGCGAATCTCGAGTATTATGATATTTCACATGATATGCGTGAACAAAACAGAGCAGCTGATTCATTGGCAAAATTTGCAAGAACTGGCGATGCGCGGCAGATGGGATTGTTTCCCGTTGAAACCTTACATGTTCCGAGCATAAATATAATGGAGGTAGATTTCTAGAAACAGAAATCGAGAAGGAGTCATGGATGACCCCATTCAAGCAGTACTTGTTACACGGGGCCGTGCCCAAAAGAAGGAGCGAAAGACGACAAGTGATTCGTAAGGCTTCTCGTTATGTAATGCAGGATGGAATAATGTATCGGAGGGGATTCTCGACCCCCTTACTCCGATGCATAGCCCATGGTGAGATAAAATGAGTCTTGAAGGAAGTCCATGAAAGAGAGTGCGGTGACCATACTGGAGGGCAGACGTTAGCGAAGAAATTCCTCCGCTATGAATACTATTGGCCGACTGTAAATCGGGATGCCATAGACTATGTGAGGAGATGTGACAAATGCCAGAAATATGCAAAAGTCCCGAGAGCTCTGCCGACGGAACTCACACAAATGGTTAGTCCCTGGCTGTTTGCAATGTGGGGATCGACATAGTCGGTTCCTTACCCATATCCAAAGGTGATGCGAAATACGCGATAATTGCGGTCGATTACTTTACCAAGTGGGTAGAAGCGGAGCCTTTGGCCACTATCACCACCAAGAAAGTCATTAATTTCGTTGTACGAAATATCATATGCCGCTTTGGCCTTCCACGAACCATCGTTACAGACAATGGAACTCAGTTTGAAAGCAAAGAGTTCAGGGAATTTTGCCAAAAATATGGTATTGAGAAAAGGTTTGGAGCAGTTGCTCATCCAAAAGCTAATAGACAAGTGGAGGCCGTAAACAAGATAATTAAATCCATATTTAAAAACGTTTGGAAAAGGCTAGAGGCAAGTGGGTAGATGAGCTTCCGACAGCACTTTGGGCTCACAGAACCACCCACAAGTCCGCGACGGGCCATACTCCATTCGCATTAGCATATGGCATGGAAGTTGTCATACCCGTGGAACTTTTAGTCCCATCCCATCGAGTAACTTATTATGATCCTGAGTCAAATTAAAATCTCTTCCCGGAATCGTTGGACTTCATTGATGAAAAACGCGAAGAAGCTAATTTAAGAGCGGCTGCGTACGGGCACCGAGTTGCTCGATATTATAATGAAAAAGTCCGATCGAGAATTTTTGGCATGGGTGATCTCGTTTTGAAACGAGTTTTCTGTTTAACGGCGGAAATTCTATGGAATTAGAATACCGTCGAAAAATTTCTAAAAATAACCGCAAGCGCATGGTGTACGAATGTAACACGTGGCGAATACGGGTCGATCCGTAGGGAATTGATGATTTCAAAAATATATTCAATCAAATTAAACCAAGGTTAAAGAGAATTTTAAACTAGAAAAAAAGGAGAAAAATGACAAAAGAAAATAGATAAAAAAATATATGAGAGCGTTAAGACAATTTAGAGGCAACTTCCACTCTCTAGATCACATAAATCAACAAAATGAAGTTATGATCTCTCTTTTCTTTGTCATTAGTTAGCTTAATTAATGTGCTTATCATAAGTATGGCCTATTTGTGCTATTAATTAGCTCAACATAAGCCATAAAACTATAGCACATCCCTTAAACCATTTACTAACTCACATGAAAAATGATAACAAAGTTGAAAGCAAAATCTATCTTAAGTATGGCCTATTAACTATTAATTAGAAATATAGACCATCAAATTTTAATCTCAATATTCACTTCATTACCATCATCATATGTAGATGAAGAGGTAATTTGTATTAGTGATTGTTTAAGTATGGCCTATTTGGTGTCAACAATATAGGCTATCAAATTCAAAGCAAAAACAACAAGTTAACCACTTCATACATTCTCATTAAAGCACAAAAAGAGAGTATAAAACATCAAAATGTTGGAGCTACATGATTAGAGGCTTCATTACCCCTAAATTGAAGGGATTAGCCTCTCATTTGTGTTATCATATCAACACAAGTAGCATGCAACATGAAAGTAAAAAGAAAGAAAAATGAAAGCTAATGGAAAAGAGATCTATTCTATTTGCATAAAAAAAAAGATCTACACTACAACATGAAAGGAAATAAATAAAGAAAGGAAAAGATCATATATTAAATTGCATAAAAAAAAGAAATTACATGAGAATAAAAATGGCTAAGTAGCCATGAAAAAGAAAGAGAAAAGCTTTGTTTATTTTGAGCCTAAAACTAATGAAGAGGAAGGATCTTACTACATAAAACATAATGGGTTATTTATACAAGTGTTAAACCATAATTCATATTTTTGGGAAATGCCCAAAATGCCCTTGTAGGAAGTGTGGTGGCCAAGTTATCATTAGCTTCAATAATCCCCCACTTGAATGTACATAAAGCTTTTAATGGCCTTTAGCATGTGCCTTAGCTCCTAATTGAAAATCAAGGTAAGTGGGTGGGGTCCTCCATGTTCTTCACTTTGAATTATTTCCATCTACATTCTTTTATATCTTCTTTGTGCATGCATATTCCTTCATGAACCCACTTGTAATTGAGTTTAATTTCCTACAAAATAATATAGAAATTTTCAATTTAATTTTCTCAATTAATATATGGACAAAAATGACCATTTAGCCCATGGATGAAGATGAATATGTGACAATTTCAAATAATATAAATTTTGGTTTAAACAAGTTAAAATACCCAATATGATCATTTATTCAATTTAAATAGATTAAATATGGTGGTAAAATTATGCAAATTTACGTGCACATCATTTTCCCAGTTCCATCACACATGAGTCCCGCATGGGAAGGTCCATACGTCATTGAACGGAAGCTTGGAGAAGGAACTTTCAAGCTAGTGACCGTCGATGGTGTGACACTCCCCCGAGCATGGAATGGTGAACATTTGCGGCATTATTACACTTAGTCCATTTCTATCATATTTTAGTTGCATTTATTTCCAGCAAATTTTTATTCCTAGTTTACGGCATGTAAAAAGACAATTTAGCTTATTTGCATTAATAAAGGCTTGAAGCCATTTCTTTTTCCCATGAATTGTCGATGTTCCTGCGTATGATAACGCTGTAACAAATTACTAAGAGATACATTACTCTGTCTGACGTACGAACGAGTATAAACAACTCAAAATCTCCAAGTCCCCGGAGTGCGGACTGGAGTACTCTAAGTCCCCAGAGTGCGGACTCGAGTATAAACAACTCAAAATCTCCAAGTTCCCGGAGTGCGGACTGGAGTATTCTAAGTCCCCAGAGTGTGGACTCGAGCATAAACGACTCAAAATCTCCCAGTCCCCGAAGTGCAGATCGGAGTACTCTACGTCCCCGGAGTGTGGACTCGAGTATAAACGACTCAAAATCTCCAAGTCCCCGGAGTGCGGACCGGAGTACTCTAAGACCCCGAAGTGCGGACTCAAGTATAAACGACTCAAAATCTCCAAGTCCTCGGTGTGCGGACTGGAGTACTCTAAGTCCCTGGAGTGGGGACTCGAGTATAAACGACTCAAAATCTCCATGTCCCCGGAGTGCGGACTGGAGTACTCTAAGTCCCCAGAGTACGGACTCGAGTATAAACAAATCTAAATCTCCAAGTCCCCGGAGTGCAGACTGGAGTACTCTAAGTCCCCAGAGTGCGGACTCGAGTATAAACGACTCAAAATCTCCAAGTCCCCAGAATACGGACTGGAGTACTCTAAGTCCCCAGAATGCGGACTCGAGTACAAACGATTCAAAATCTCTAAGTCCTCGGAGTGCGGACTGGAGTACTCTAAGTCCCCAGAGTGCAGACTCGAGTATAAACGACCAAAAATCTCTAAATCCTCGGAGTGCGGACTGGAGTACTCTAAGTCCCCGGAGTGCGGACCAGAGTATAAACGATTTAAATGTCCAAGTCCCTTGAGAGCGAACTGGACATAAAGGAATTGAAGTCATCGAGCCCTTGGCGTAGGGATTGGAAAATATTCTAAGTCCCCAGGGCGTGGGATAAAAGAATGTGCAAATACCAAGGAAGTGGTCAACTTGTTTGAAGATGAATCGAGAAGTTCACGTAACTTGCAGTAGCTCGGGTTTTGACCACGGTCATACAAAAAACCTAACAGCAACAGTTCTTTGAGAGGAAAAAGAACTAAATTTTATTCATCACAAATAATTTTATTTACATGAACTACGAAAATAAAGATAATTACATAATCTAAACTAGCTCTTGTTGAACGAGAGCGAAGACTACTTCTTCGACTTCTTCGACTTTTTGCCAGATGACCCCTCCCCGGTACGTTTACCCTTGATAGCTTTCTTTGACGGAGGAGTGACAGCCGAAGAAGTACGAGGAACATCCATGGGTTTAGACCCGCCTGGGAGGATGACCTTCAACGGCTTGTTCAAAGGATCTTCCAGGTCCACAGCTTGACGTACGACCTTGATCTTGGTCGTCTTTTCCATCTCTTTCTCAAGCTGCACCTTCATGCTCAGTTCGGATGTGTTCTCAAAGACGCCTGTAATCTCAACTTCATAAATCCTATCGATAGGAGAGGAAGTCTCAGATTTGTCCTCATCAAGCGCTCCAATCACCTGAGCTTCTGGACCAGGAGCCTCTCCTGCGTGAGTGGCTTCACTCATTTTTTCCCTCACCTCCTTGGCGACATTGCTCCTCGGAGTGGGCTCAAGATCAGAATGGCCTGCATAAAATCACGAAAAGAAAGTATTAGAATGCGATAGCTTCTAATGAAAAACGGAAACTCTTGGAATGATGAAGCAAAAGAGTTGCCTGCCAGGTTCCGGCTGACTCTCAACCGTCAGGGGTCTCACCCTCTGGAATAGGGGACAAAACGTGAACGCCAAGGCCGGGATCCTTTGGGTCATAGCCGATGTGCTGTTAAAAAGGATCAAGTATCGGCTGACCGACCGGCTGGGTAGGCGCACGAGCTGGAGACTCAATCCTGGATGGACCGGCGATATCTTCTTTCCCTTTCGTTGAGGGGGAGCCTTTGCAATAAAGGGATTTAGCCGTTGACAGGTCCGAAGGCTCGTTTCCCTTAAGGAATTCTTTTATCAAATCCCCCTCATCAACCTCCTCGATACCGTGTTCGGCCTTCTTGATTTCAATTAAGGTCTCCCACGCCTCGGCCAAAGATTCGAGATAGCCCTCGCCCAGAAAAGTTAAGTCCCGGTGCATGAGAACGCGGACATTGAATTCAACAATAAGTGGGTCGAACATGCTCTTGACCTCTTCCTTACCTTCTTCCTTGGCCGCCTCAAGATGGGAATCAATCTCCGCAGATGCTATCTTTTTACCCTCTTCACGGGCTTCATCCTTCAGTGCCTCAACTTTAGAAAGCTTGCCCTCAAGTTTCGTCTTTAGGAGTCGCGTTGCAATGATCTCGTCGCAATACCGTTGCGACTCTTCTTGGGCAGCAATCTTCTCTTCTTGCTCTTTGCGGAGTCGCTCCTCAAGTTCTTTGACTCGGGGGCAGAATGCATCCCTCTCTTTTTGCGTCGAGTCTTTCTCCAAAGCCAAAGCCCCACAGCGTTGTATCGCCTCGTCAATTTCTTTTTTGTGAGTTTATTCCAAACGAGTTGCGGCTTCGGCGGTATCTTTGGCGCTCTGCTGGACGGCCTCAAGTTGAGATTTGTAAGACGCAATCTCTTCGTCCTAAGCTTTGATAATGTCTTTGTCATGAATAGCCTCAAGCTTCATGCGATCAATCTCATGTTGGCGTTCTATGGAGACTTCTGACACTTTCTCAGCAAGATGAACGAACGCGCCATGCTGAACATAGACGTCGTTGGTGTAGGCGATAGTGCTATGCTTGACATCCTAGGAATATGATGGATCGTCGGGAGAAACTTCAGACCATCAAAGCAGATTTTTGAGAATTTAACTTTAAGATCGGTCAGTCTCTCCGATGCTGAGGGATCTGTTATGGAAACAGGAGGAGACGGCTTCGAAAGTTCAGCTCTCCTGTGAGGATCCCGGGACTGTCGGGTGGAGGAGGAATCGGATTGTTGATCACGGGGAACATCGGATTACAACCCCTTATGGCCGTGCTTATCTTTGCTTTGCCCTGAGTGAGAAGAGGGATGTTGGTGGTATTTGGGCTGATAATATGTTTTCTTCCGAGATGATGAATCCCGGGAATGATAATCCCTATCGCCATCACCGTCTCTATCCCGACGTTTTTCGGAACCTGAGTCCCATCCAGAATGATGGAAGATAGACGGCCAGTGGAGACGATCAATTCTGTGTGTACGCCTCATGTCACCTACACAGAATTTAAATAACAACGAATTAGCAAAGAGTAGTGTGATGATGGAAATTTAAGTGCAAGGTGGAGTGCATGTGCTTGTGTGTGTCCTAGTGTTTCCCCACGATGGACCAGTTTCTTTACTAATGGGAGTTTTTCTCCCTGAGTTTGGGCTTGAACGCCCGCATCGCCTCTGAGGGGCGAGTGAAGTTTAAGTGCCTCCGGATCGTCAAAATCATAACTAAGTAGATTGTCAGGTATGGAGAGGTTCGAGAGGCCCTTTAAAGAACTTTCCAAACGTTGTGGGGAAGCCTCTTTCTCTGTTGGAATAAGAGTAACTTTAGAGGTTGCGCCAACTTTTTCCCTCCTTATCTTGTACGTCAGTCCCTTTTTCCTCTTCGAAGGGGAAGTTGACGTTTCGATGTCGTGAACTTCGACTATCGGGTCCTGAGTAGGACCAACGTTCTCATCTTGTGCTTCGGGTGTCTCGGTTTCCTTGATTTCTCCTTCTTCTAGTGCGCTCGAAGCGTTACGTGCTGAAGACTCAGCTTGTTTTTTCCTTTTCCAAAGGCAAGCTTGGGTATGGTAATGCCCTGAGGAAGGCTTAATCGATGGCCTTCTGCCAATAGTCTAAACGTTGTAAGTGACTCATTCGAAATGAGAGTTCGGATGTCTCATTCTTCGACAGGAAGGGCTCTAATAGCTTCGACGGCTTCAGAATATCCGCGGCCGTCAGGACATGGATTGATATATGAAAAGATGGAAAAAAGAGTTAGAAAAGGCACGGTTTTGACCAAGAATGAATATCGTTCTAGAGAAAAGACTTACTTCCTTCCACCCATCTCCTCGCGAAACCGGAAGGGCAACGCACATAAAACCATTCTTGTTTGTACAGGGCAAACTTGCTACATGCCCCAGTCAAGACCTGGCATTTGTGGTGTGGCTCAAGAAACATGAAAGAGGGGCTATCTCTCCACTTCTTGATCATATATATATCTGATGTCACCCGGGGTTGAAGGCCTAGAGAGGACATTCATGAAGAGAATGTAGGTACCGTAGATGAAGGCGTGACCGTTCGGGTGCAGTTGTGACGGGGCAATGTCGACGTATTGCAGCATATCCCGTAGAAATGAGTTGAACGGTGGCACTCTGCCGACCCATCACATAAACTTACTACAAGCTGTGTATCTAACTGGGGGCAAGTGTGGACGATCGTGCCCCGATGGAACTAATACGTCGTCGAAGGGGATTCCGTGGAAAGAGCATATCCGATGGAGTGCACTTTCATTCATCTTCGAGGCCTATGAATCGACCAGGTTGTCCAAGAAAATTGATGCCTCCAGGGCGTCGGGAGCTAAGTTATGAGCAGGGGAAGTCGACGGGTTTGAAATATCTGCGACTCCTTGTTTAAAAGACGGCCTAGGTCTATCTGAGATCGTGGCGGAGCTAGATTTCCTGGACATCTTTGATAAAAATTGAATGTAGTAGAGCACCTGTTTTAACTATACTTGAAAAAACAATCGACGATAGACTTAAAAACACAAGTATTCCCTCCGTGTGGTGTGTGAACTAATGTGATGATTCAAATATAAGTGCTGATAAATTGAAAGTCACAGAGTTGATGGTATAAGGTTGAGCTTTGAATTGTCACCTTCGAAGATCGTCATCGCTAACCGTCTCCAAAAGCCTGCCCTATGATGTTTTCAATTTCGGGCTCAGACATTGGTGCTGTATGTTAAAGGCAATTATCTGTTTTTGTCGATTTAAGTTCAGACTTTTGATTACTGAAACTAGGAAGTTACCAGTCCAGATTAGTTCGATATGCTAGTTTTCTTAGGTATTTGTCTTTGTTTTTGTCATATGATTAGGCAAAGTGAATAGGTGTTCGGCCTAAGTACCGTTCGGCCAAAATATTGGTCGGCCTAAATATCGTTCCACCTAAGTATCATTCGGCATTCATATCGTTCGGCCTAAGCGCCACTCGGCATAAATATTGGTCGGATTAAATTCAAGCGTCGTTCGATATAAGCATCACGCTTCCAACCCTTCCTCTTGGCCGTTCGGCACGCAGCAAATCATGTCGAACCGTGATTGTGCCGAGCCATACCGCTCGGCATTCTGCCATTGACATTATCTGCTTTTTTTCCTCCATCTACGCTGATCGGCATGGCTAAATCGTTCGGCAAGTCATGCCGAGCCATGACGTTTGGCATCCTGTCCATTCTCCACTTCCTTTCAATTTTTCCACTCAAATTTCATTCGGCATGGGGAGGTCATGCCGAACCATGGCCGTATCAATCTACACCAACATGCCCGATCTCTAACTCCATACCATAGGACCGCTCGGTATTGAAAGATCATGCCGAGCCACTACAATGAATCTTCCACCTTTCTCTTCTTCGATCCATCCACCTCGAAATCACCCAAGAGCATACTAAGTTCCAGCCCTAGAATGCGTCCGAGCCTCAATTCATCACCCTTATTCACACGCCCCCTACTTTCTACGATCTATGAAAGATTCGCAAGTTCGAGTAATATCTAATGTCTCCTAATTTGAGAGAGTGGTCGAAAGGTTCTTACAGAAGAGTACGGAGGGAACTTGGGAGTCTATGAGTTTAGGATTGAAGGTTGTTAGAACTTAACTTAGGAAAGGCGTGATGGATACCAGATAGGAAAGGACGATCGAAGAAGTGAATGATATTCAAGGAAGGTAAGTCGCGTGTTCTTGGAAAATAACGGAGGTAAAAAGTGAAAAGAGAAGAAGAAGGAAAATGCCGACCTTTATAGGAGAAGAGGGGAAGTCGAAGGGACAATGACCGGTAGAACCGGTCAAGACGACCTCATTTGGCATCGGCTTTTAAATTTGTTCGCATACATGGAACATTCGGCTTCGGCTGTACCGTTCGGCATTTGCATGACGTTCGACACACATCGCCTCAACTAGTGATCAAGGAAAGTCACCATCGAGGAAACTAAGCCACAGCTTAAAGCAAATCACAGTGGACTCATGGTTCAAAGAACATCACGTTCGACCACGTGATGCACTTTGGAGGGCAAGTGTTACCTGAAGGTTTGACCATGCAACTAAGTACTCGGCATTTGCATACTGTTCGGCATTTATGAGTCCTTCGGCATCCAGAACGCTCGGCATTCAGGAACGCTCGGCATTCAGGAACGCTCGGCATTTAGGAGCGTTTGGCATTAGAAAGCGCTCGGCTTTCAAAGTCGTCCGGCACAACCGATTCGTTCGGCACTCAAGTTCGGTCGGCATCTATGGGACGGTCGGCATGCAAGAGCGTTCGGCATTAAGAGTTGTTCGGTATTGTACATCGTTCGGCATCTATGGACGTTCGTCATGGCAGAGCCATTCGGCATTCCATACTTCTCAGCATCCAAACCTTGTTCGGTACATCACTTCGTTCGACATAAATCTCGTTCGGCATTTGGGATCGCGTGACATCCAGAGTCGTTCGGCACAACACACTGGGTCGGCTTCCAGTGTCATTCGGCATAAATCTTGTTCGGCATTCGGGATCGTTCGGCATGCAGAGTCGTTCGGCACAACACATTGGATCGACTTCAAGTGTCGTTCGGCACAAATACTTCGTTCGGCATTCAGAGTGTTCGGCATCACTTCGTTCAGCATGAAGATATTATTTGGCATTTTGCTGTTCGGCATCCATGGATCGGCACACAGAGATCAATCTTTTTGGGCCAAGCTACTTATCTACCTGGCCCACCAGGGAAGTCCAACCCATCTTCGCCTATAAATAGAGAGGCAGGGGCACAGTGAAAGAGACCATTTTTTTTTCGAGAACACCGGGGAGACTCTGCCACATTCAAGATTCATTCAAGACTTATCTTTTTTGCTTAGCAATTGTATTCAATATAATTGGTATACGGATTTTATCTGTAATCGATTATTGAGAAAAGCAATAAAGATTAACCTCAAAGTGGACGTAGGCAATTACGCCGAACCACTATAAATCTGATGTTCGTATTTTCTGCATTTAAATCTGCGTACTGTTCTCTGTTTAACCTTACTTTCTTCATTAATCTATCAATATAACTCTACTCAAGGGTGTTAGTGACCGATTCTGGTGCTAACAATACAGTCATTAAAAGGAATGAGAAGTTCATTCGCGGGTTGAAGGCTGTTCTTATTAAGGCTGCATTATCATATATTAGAGATTCGTGCGATGTAGTTATTGAGATGGCTTTAAGATAAGAAGTGATGCTTGCTTATTTTGAGGATAACAAGGCAAGAAGAGCTCAAAGAGGGCATAACCAAAAGATGAGGTTTTTCCATAAGAAGGGAGCTCAGAAGAGTGGAAATGCCAAGAATGGAAAGGCGGACGTTATCTGTTATAAGTGTGATAAGAAGGAACACTATGCTTGTGAGTGCCAGATAGGAAAAGGGAAGAAAGATACAGAGAAGAAAGGAGTATGATGTTTCAACTGCAATCAAATTGGACATTATAAGAACTAATGTAAGGAGCTAGCCAAAGATGGAAAAAGACAAAGTTTTTGCATTGGAGCCAGCTACCTCGAGACCATCAGTAGAAGAAAAGGGAAAAGCTATGTTGAGAGGTACGCTTTTAATTCATGGTGTATCAGTTAGAGTTCTATTTGATACTTGTAACAACCATAATTTTTGACGTTACGAATGTGAATATTTAACCTACTTAAATATTCAGATTTGATTCGAATGTAATTTTTTCAAGGAAATCAAATTTGATAAAACTACTTGAATTTTGAAGGCGTCATTCTAATTTAATTTATTGAATTTTTCCATAATTTTTAATTTGGAAAATAAAAGTACTTTCATTTGATGCTTTTTGCGTCAAACGTCAGCACTTTCGAAATTTTATAGAATATGTTAACTTGTCTATTTTATTCATGTTTTCTGATCGTCTTACATTGTTAAACATGATCGTATTTTTTTTGTCGTTCATGGTCGGTACGCGAATGGGATATCGTGTAATGAAGTACCCCAAAAAGTTTAATTTATAAAAATATTAAACAAACACCACAGTTTTCTCTTTGCCATGCACATGTATTCTTGACTATTGTTTCCATAGCATTTAATGTTTGCATTTAATTATCTATACCTTGCTTGCATTACTATGAAGTATACTATAGTTACATATAGGGGACGTTCCAGCACGCAAGAAATGAAGTGACGGAGGATTCACTTTTCACATTTCTTCCATGCACATGTAAATAAACACCAACATATGCACAGATTTCGCGCTTTTATTTACTTGTTGCATGAATGTACAAAGGCATACATGAACATTTGTCCTCATTTTTAAGTGTATATGCATATGCTTATGTGTGTATGTCCTTGTATGTGTGCTATGTGTGTGCGTGAACGTGATAGTGAGTGTTTGTTTGTGATTCTTGTGCGTGTAAAAGGAGATATTCGAAAATAAATATTTCAAAGTGATTTTATGTAAAAGTGGTTTATATAATGAGTGGTTTTATAAAAATGTTTGATAAAATGAAAAGAATTTCGAGGACTAAACCCGATGGTTTTAAGTTGATTTTTGGAATGATTTGGAAATGGAAATTATTATATATTTGAAGTATTTGTAATTATCAGTGTAAATAATTTTGCCACTTCTGGTTATAAAGTGATTTGTTATGTTACTAAAGATTCGGGTAACCCATAATCTACGAAACGCGTAGGCAAAGGAGGTGCATATGTTCTATAGCCTTGCGGTAGTCCGTGGAGTAGACGGATGCACCAATCTATTATTTATACGGAAGGCTAGACCAGGGGCCTGGTTATGGCTATAAACCTCCCATGATTTGGTAGCATATAGTTTTGTGTGCTTGTATATTGGTATCGTTTCAAAGGGTGATTTGTTTTCAGATCTCGAAGTATAGGATTAGTTGATTATAAATGATATATATTTCAAAAATTTTGAAATAATAATTCAGGAACGAAGACGAAAGAGATAATTTTTGTAAAGGTAATTAGATTTGAAAACTCTAAATGTAAAGATTAAGCTTAAGTGGGTAGTTTTGGGAATTGCATATTGTTTGTGTATCGTAGGCTCCACGAGTCCTATTTGCGGTAGGAGAACTACGTTAGCTTGATCCTCTATCTGATTGGGTACCCAATTAGATAGGGGTACGTAGGCAGTCACAAGTGGTAGTGATGCAACCCAATAATAACATAACGTTTTTCCGTTTATTGTTTGCCATATATAAACTATTGTTGTATCTTTCCTGCTTACTATTTTATTCTGCATTTACATTGGTTATTGAGTTTGTAGGTAAGGATATCGTTGTTTCTCATCAGAGTTGCACAACAGTAGATTTGAAATTTATTTGTTGTATTTGATTTTGGGTCTGTATTAATGCATACTATAGAATAAATGATTACTTTAATAACTTGTATAATTGAAAGTTGTACCCTATACATTTAGTAATGTCGATGTAACAGCCCACAAATCCGTAGCCCTTGAGTCGACACTGTTCTACATCAATCAACTCAAAATGTACGGAAATACAAACCATTTGGGTTAAAGAAGAAGAGGTAGAAGAAGAAAACAGAAAACAACATCAGAATCTAACCATCGTAGCGGAATAAAATATAATAGGTAATCACAGATCTTTACACCAAAACAAATACTATATCTGTTTATACATACATCATCAGAGTTCCACATCAATAAAATACAACTGGATACACAGCGGAATAATAATCAAGTACGAAAGTATGTATCACCATCCAGCTCGTCTCCTGAGCTCCATAGCATCATATCCTGTATCCTATCATACTCGGTCTGACCCGAGCATTACAGTTAAATAACCCCCGAGTCAGTCTGGAATACCGACGTGAGAAATCACACTCAAATTGATTATTAAAGTTTCAAAAATCCTTTGAAAACAAAAGCATCTCGTAAGACCACGCCACAAATAAACATGTCGGGTTTTACCTTACGATAGCTAAAACACCTTTTATTAAAATCCTCTGATATTATAATAGGGTATATATATACAAATACTTATTAAAATAGCCGAAATTGTTACATGATTAAATTCCAGCTACTAGCCACAAAGTGGGTAATACAAACAAAACTCGTAAAAGGCGCGTAGGCAGAATGGATTTCCAACTAATGACTAGGCACTGGGGTACCAACTGTCATGTTACGTGGTCTAGATCACAGTACCGAGGATCACTCCAGACCCCCTGCAACACAAGACACGTACTATCCCTTACTGGATAATCCCGAGTAAGATCACCCCGCGGTTGGGATCAGTAACCGCACCACTAAGCCGAAATAAAATGGACATCTAGACAGGGATGACCTCACCTGGAAATGGGTGCTGCCCACCAAGCCTTGCTGCATAACCTCTGATTTTCAGTCATTCCCGGTTGATGAGGTTTGAGGCTAAGCATTACCTTTTAGAACATATCCCTTAGAATGCTCATCGCCCACCTGACGATGTTCTGAAAGCATTCATCCATACAAGTCCGTCCCGGGTTCGAACGGAACCGTAGGCATAACTCCTACTACATCCATTTTGGAAATATCCTCGGGATTAGTAGTGACTAGACTTTGCAATTCACTGCTCCATCTTAGAATCCAAACTCGTTTTTCCCACGAAACGTACAAATTGGACCGAATTGGTTTTCGAGAAATAAATCTCGATCTCGGTCTCTTCGAAACGATCAGCGCATTTGGCCAATATTGATAGTCGGTTATTTAACTATCAACTAACATTCACAATAACCATCAAACAATAAATAATTTCCCAAATTATTTATTTATCTCAAAATATCTTCGCAACATATATTTCCATTTCAACCCTTTTGAAAACAGTTTCAAACTATCTTCCTTTTACAGAATAAATTTCCCAAATATTTTCTGTTTCCACTGAAATCACCAAGCACAAGCTTAGATTTTTAAAATAATTAAAAAAAACACTTTATTGCAAAATATGCTTTAACATTTAAATTTAGAAAACTACTTTAATACTTAATTAAAAATAATACTTTAGGAATATTTAAAACAAGGTTACTTTATAAAATATAAAACTAGATTTTCCCTTTAAAACAAAATTCTAAGTCACCTTTAAATAATTACTACTATAATAAATTTGAAAAAAGACTTACATTGAAATTTAAACATTTAAAAATAATAAATTTTCTAAAACATGCTTTTTAAAACAACATTAAAACTTTTAAAAATTTACTTTGAAACGTACTAGGCTATCCAGGTAAATATACTTCTCTTCACATTCTTTAAAAATGAATCGCTATTTATTTTTAAACAAATTTTCTCATTCCTTTAATAAATTCCCACCTTAAATTTATTCTTCCCAAATATCCACTCATATATATTACTTTACTTTAATAAACCTAGTTTATAAATTCCATAGTCACATTCTCCTTTTAAAATAAATCCAATTCAAAACACTTGAATCAATTTCCAAATTGATTTCCAATTTACTCCATTTATTCCAAAATCCATTCATTTAGATTTTATTCCTTCATTATTATTTAAAATACTTTTAACTAAAAATACCAATTTTAGATTTCTCAAATTACTTCTTATCCCTTTAAATAAATTTAAACTTTGAATTTTGAAATAATTCTTTATTCCTTTAATTGATATCACTTAAGTTTACAATTCATTAATTTCTGTTTATTCAAAATCCTTTTTTTCTCCATACTCGAAATTATTTATTTGTTAGTATTTTAATATCACTTCCATTCCTTTTTAATTCGTTCTTAATTTATTCAAGTTCGCTCTAATTATTTTACTTAAAACTCCACTCTTTTATTTTCTTTCCAAAATCCAATTTATATATTTTGATAACTCGGTGTATCGAAATATATGCAAGCAAATCATTGCATTCAATATTCCAATATAATTCATCATAGAATATCAAATAATTACAACAGAGAATATTAAATATTTAAATAAATGTTGAGGAATCCAGTTGGATCCCTCCAACCTGTTTTCCCTACATATACAGATGATAGCACAACATAAAATACCAATTCCACTTCGAGGTGGAATATCGCGGTGTATAGGATTAAATATAATAACATCCACTATTATGCGGCGCATAGGGTCTCATCCACTATATAATGCGGGAAATCAATCATTTCAAGATATATTATATACTATGAAATAGCACATCAAATCAATTCAACCATTCAACCAATTATTTCAATTTAACCATTTAAATTTAAATTAAACCATATGAGTGAGATTAACTCTCCTTCGATTTTTGTTTGGCAATCCATTTCCAATCCAGCCTATTCTTCACTATTTTTGACCTTGTATAAACATTATACAATTTATTAATATTTGAGTTAATTTAATAATCAATTTCCATATAATAATTTTAGTTGACTAATGATCTAATTAAACTATAAATTTTCCTTTCGAAACTAAAAATAAATTATAGATTTCAAAAATATACTTTTATAAATTTATCAAACATTTAAAAATCCCTATATATTTTCAAAATCTTATATGTATATATATATATATATATATATATATAGACATACACACACATTAAATCCCAATGAATTAAAATTTCTTTTCAAATCTATATATTAAGTTAAAATATAATTGGTAAATATATATCTAACTGGAAATTTAAACACTTATTCATAAATATATATGTGTATTTATTCTCCTGTAACCTGTATACCTACATAATAAATAAATTAACTAAATACCTTACTGCAATAAAATTTCCTTTTATGTTTCCATTATTGATTTCAGACTAAAATGGTTTAATAAATTCTCAAATTCACAATTAAATCCACAGATTCCATTATTATCATTTCATCATTTTTTTTAAACCTATGTATAAATCAAATTAAATTCAAACAACACTGCTTAATCTTATTAATCCTATCAGTATCCGTATTTACAAATTCGAAAGAAAATACCAAAATCGAGGTCAGACATCACCAAACTCAACGAACACGAACTCGAGAAAGAAGCCCTAGCCTGCCAATCCTTGTGCCAATGTCGAGCCGTGCTACACATCGTGATGCCGACGCCGATATGTCGCCTGCCGCTCCACGTCGTAGCCAAGTCCTCCCCAATCTCGAGCAACGAGGCGATCTGGAATCGATCTGATTTTGAGAACGAAGCTCCTAGGTTAGAATTGGGTACTTCGCGATTGACCAAGGACCGCCATTGTTTCGTTCGAACAGGACCGTGTTCGAATATCATCGGTTATTATTATTATTTTTACTGGTTTGAACGAATTGATTTGGAGGAAAAAGATTTGGGCAAAGTCAATTTGCTCGGTCGTTAATTATTCTTAAACGAGAATTTAGAAAGAAGGCACGGCAGATAATATAAAAGAAGGAAGATACCTTGCCCGAGAAGCTTGCCTTGCTACAGTGACGGAAGAGAAAGCAAAAAGTTAGATGTGAAAGAATACGGCTGAAAGTTTGACTAGTATAAATATCCAATTTAAATTCAAATTCAAACCGTTTCGATAAATGCAACTTAAAAACTTGACCTCCTATCGAGGCGTGCCGCTAGGCGTTTATAATGTTATACTCCTATTCCGAACACAATAGAAAAGGTTTCGAGTCCTAAGTCGATTGTATGGAGAAGATAGCTTTTTTAGAATCAGTTATTAAATTGAATTTTCGATATAGATTTTAAGCGCGTTTATATATCGTACGCTCACACAATAACTCCAAATGCTACAAAATTTGAAATCCGATAATAATACACTATTACGGATCCAATGGAACTAGTTTCATCGAATTCCGAGACCGTGCATCGGAAGGCTATATTTAAATTCAGTTTAAACGATATATTTTTTAAACTGAACAAATCAGTGTTAAATTCAATTTTAAAACTTTTATTATCCTCAGCACCATCAATATAAATTTTACAAGCCTTCAGATTATTTTTAACATGCTTAAAACTCCAGATTCAATATTTACCCAACTTCAACTTATTTAATTTAATAATTTAATTATCAAATAAATGGTGATACTTGAATTCAAGTTAAAAATTAACTTTTAAATATTTAAAATCAATTAAATATTCCAATTTCAAATGCTCAAAAATTCCGGGTCGTCACATTCCTCCCCCTTAAAAGAATTTTGTCCCCGAAATTACTAGTTTGGAAGAATGGTCCAACACCCGTTTACTCTTCCCAAAAACCAACAATCCAACATCCTACAAACTATCTTTTATAAAAGACCCGTTATCATTCTTACTAACTTCCCAAACCCTCCCATAGTTTTCGAACAATATTATTTTCTTAATCATTCAAATTTCAATTTAAAACCAAATTTAAAATTATCAGAATTTTCTCAAAATTTCTAACTCTCTAAATTTCCGGAAAATTTCGCCATCGTCTCCTTTGCACGGCTAGCTCGGTGCAACTAAAAAATATCTCTACGGGCTCCCAAATTCCAAAAGAAAACAAAAAGCCAAGTGGCTGGATCAAAAACCCAATCAAATTTCATATAGAAATTTAAACACATACCTTTTTGTCGAGGAATTCAAATTTATCTTCTGAAATCAAAACAAACTTCCCCACTTGCTTTTTAATACCTGTATATCCAATTTAACCATATCCAACTACAGATTCCAAAATCATTTTATACACTTCTTTACAAAATTTTCAATATTCATTCCATTTAAGCCCGTACGATGTACCTATATCATTTGTACACAATACTGAATCCGATCGCTTACCCGATCACACAATTTCACTTCCGAACTAGTATTGTCCACCCGACTTCCTAATGCGGACTCAAATCTGGTTTCCTGATCAGAAACCGACATTCTCCTTGCATAGTCATAACTATGATAGAGAATTTCCAGAATCAATCAAAATCCATATCTACGGTTCGCCGTCGAAAATCGAGTGAAAAATCCTAACTCGGATCGATATAACTATCTCGAAATTCTGTGCTCGATTATGGATCAAATTGCTATGCGAATAAAATAATATACGTACATCCTACGTATTTATATCCATCGATTATTAACTATAGCAATTTTCTTTATTCACATACATTTTGATTTTTATTCACTTATCCCCAATTATCACTTTTATTAAATCTTCTTTCAAATATTAATTTAGAATATATTTCTAATACCCAATTTTACTTAAGAATTCACCCTTCTTTTCTTAAATTTAATATAAGCATTTTATATGCTTCTTTATTTATTTTCAGTTCACCACTTTTTGTTCATATCTATATCTATTCAAATTGGTTCTCTCATTTTCATATGAATTCAATTTATCTTCAACGCTGAATATTTGTAACGACCCGTATTTTTACGGATCGAAACATTGTAAAACTATATGCTTTAGGTCGTTGATGCTGTTAAGTCGTTTAGAGTTTGAGTCGACCAAAGCTTAAGTCGTGTGGAAGTTAACCCGTGTGGTGTTTAAGTCGTAGGAAGCTTGGGTCGTTTGGTAGTTTAGGTCGTGTGAGCGAGTTAGGGAAAAGCTAGCGACCTATAGAATTGGAGCGACCTATAGATAACTTAGTGAGGTAGAGCGAGCTAGGGACTTAGGTCGTATGATAGTTAGGTCGGAGGAGTTTTGGAACGATTTAAGGTAGTTAGCGGGTTAAGGATTCTAACGACCTAGTGGGGAGCGACCTAGTGGTGAGCGGCTTAGAGGAATGAGCGACCTAATAGTTGTAGCGACCTATAGGAAGTAACGACCTAGTGGATGGTATGTGTTGTAGTTAGGTCGTTGAGTCCTGTGTTTGTTTTAGGTTGTTGAATTGTTAGGTCGGTAGGTTAATTAGGTCGTTAGACGACCTAAGGTAGGCCGCTATGAGTAGTTAGGTTGCGGCATTGTTAACTCGTGAAGTTGTTAGGTCGTAAGCTGATGAGTCGTATCTTGGGTAAGTCTTTAGGTCGTATGAGTGATAAGTCGTACGAAGGCTTGAGTGTTAGGTCGGCCATGACGTTAGGTCGCGTGAGTATGGTGATATTAGGTCGAGCATTGGTGTAAGGCTTAGGTCGTTGGGCAGCTAGGCCGTGCGTATCTGTTAGGTCGCGTGCATGTGTTTTAGGTCGGAGGTCTTTAGGTCGGCAATAGTTAGGTCGTGGGCGACCTAAGGGGGCGGACGACCTAAGGTTTCAGCCTATAAATAGAGGCGCCTATCTTCACTTTTTGGCACCGGATTTTGAAGCGACGAAGTGCTGCCATTTTGAGAGCTCGACTACAACATTTCTTTATCTTCTTTTCTCCACTCCAATTTAGTTCTAACATCTATACAAGATCGAAGATCGAGATTGAAGATCCAAGAGCTAAAGTTGAAGATCTTCATCCAACCAAGCTAGATTTCATCGTTTCTAGCGGGATCTCGACGAATCAAGTTTGGATCTCCGCTGTCCAGATCTGAAGTGGGTTTCTTTTGGAGTGTTTGGGTGATTCGGTGAGTGGTAGTTATCTCTCACGCGGACCCAAAGGAGTGTATTGGATTGGTGGTTTGTTGGAGTGTTGTAGATAGTGATTTTATGCATATTTCCTTAGATCCAAGTGTAGATCCATTACTTATGAAGATGTTTACTTTTGCAAGCTCATTCATCTAGTTGTAGAGACAAAACCCATGATTTATAATTGTTAGATCTATGCTAAAAACCCATAATTCATGTATGTTAGATCTATGCTCATTTATTTACGAAATTGCCATTTTAGTTATAAATGCCTATTTAGATCTTGATTGACTACTTATTTGTTTGGATTAATGTTTGCCTTGTTTGATTGATATAAATGAGTTATCTAGTTGATAGATTTGGACAAGTATGGTCAAAGACGATTCAAAAGCTACGGAAGAGGCTCTTGAATGGTGAAAGTTGCTTAAGACATATGTAGCGGATGTTGAAGCTCATATGTATGGATTGGATGATGTTGAGATGGAACTTTGCCATGATGCGATGAGGCAAACCATGTTGTTGAGTTGAGACTTTGCTATGGTGTGATAAAGCGAAGTATGATGTGATGAAGACTTGGCGTAATCCAGGCAGGGATCATTCCAAGCATGTTGATAACTCGAGGGATGGTTCGAGTTGGTTGATAATGGATTGCTCGAGAGGTAGCTTGAGCTAGTATGAGAATAGTCGTCGAGGAGGATGACTAGGAGGCTTAGATATCATCGTTGTTGAAGGTTCTAGCATGCTCAAAAGCAAGAGTACATGGGGCGCCCATAACGACTACAGGTAGGTAGTCGGGACACCCAAAAGACTACAGGTAGGTAGTTGAGTACTCTGGGCAGAGTAGGTAAGTCCTAGGCACGGGTCACGATGACGTGCGGAGCTATGTCTAGAACCGGGGTTACCATTAGCCCTTGACAGGTGGTCATTCAACTAACGGTGAAATCAAAGCAATGATAACAGTGATAGCCAGAGTCATGGATGTTTGGACGTTTGGTTGTATCATCATTCGGCCTCAAGAGCGGTGTTTTCTGGGTGCTTATCTGATCTTGGTTTAGGCCTTGGGGGTTTGTATTTGGAAAACATCGTCCTTGACTCGAGTGGTTATTGTTTTACCTTAATTGTCTGCTATGTTATGCTTGCTTCTCCTTAGTGTGTGTCTGGGGCCTATCACTGTAGAGAGAGGTGGAGTGGGATGGTTTGGTTCCTATTCCTTTTATCCCTTATGCTCTTTTGGTATGTTTGATAGTTGATTTACTGCTCACTAAGACTTTGTCTGACTCAAGGTTTTATGTCTCCTCTTATTACCTTGGGCTGTTCATCCATGTTGGGATGGGCAGACTAGGTAGCAGGTGACAGGTGCTGTTCTTCGAGATCTACGCTGTTGGCGACGAAGACGAGCAGGAGGCTTTTGCATATTATCTCCTATATGTACTGGGTATCCGCTGCTGTGTTTGATTGAGTGTTATGTAGTGAGGCTTTGATGTATGGATGATTCACATGTTTGTATAAAACTATTATGATGATTTTCTGTTATGAAGCTTCACTATATATTTCTCTATTGTATTTTATCCATGCGCTGTGAGTTATACGATGGAGCTTCTGTTTTATTTTACCCTGACTATCGTCCATAGCTGCCTGGCATACCTTTCAACGCTCTTTTCTCTTGTTTTGGTGCTGGAGTCATGGGTGGTCGTCACAATATTTGAATTTTATCTTCCATTTATAACTGATTCATATCATTATTTAAATTAGTTTCATTCCCTAATTTATTTCAATTTTCAATTTGAAATCGTTTTGTCGCTAACTAAATTTTTCCCAAAATTTTCAAAAAATTTCTAACTCCCAAAATTTTTGAAATTTTTTGGCAGAGTCTCCTTTGTACGAAGGAGCTTTTGCAATTTGACAAAAGATATAAATATATATACATCGACCCATATGGTCGGAAAAACAAAAACAGTTCATATGTCCTATTTTTATTGCGTAGGCGTACCTTTATTTAGCATTTTTAAGCAAGCGGCTTATTATTTAGCAATTAGCACAACCAAAATCCTGCTAAATGGCCTTCAGATACCTGTACTTACTCAATTCAAACATATGAGTACTAAATATATGCAATTTATTAGCATTTCACTTACTTTCAATAGTTAACACATAAATTTCACATATAATGCACGTTATATAATTTCCATAAGCATATATAAGGTTTCGACACTTATTACCATTGCTTACAACCAATTCCCAAACCTTCCATTCAGTTTAAGTGATTTACAACCTACACGCTTATATTTAATTCATTCTAAGAAAAACAACTTATATTCATTCCAATAGATTTCAGAATCATCCTATTTCACTTCTACTAACTCATGGAATTTATCTAATCCTGTTTACATCGAACGACTCATTTTCTTATGTAATTCGATAATATTAATGTGAATAAATAATTACTTATACTTTATAACCATTTAAGCTGATTCCAACTCAATTTACACTTGATTCCATCCCATTTTAATTTATTCACAAACTTTCATTGCATTGTCTTTTATATCCAAAAAGTTTGATTCCAAACCAATTTATTAAACTCGACAACCAATATTAAATAACCATCTCACAATTTACTTAAGTTATTTATTTTCTTCAAACTATTCCACCCAATAACTTAAGTTTATTTTATTCCACCAACCTCCATTTAAATCTTTGATTTGATTTTTCCTTTGATCAAATCTCCAACCATTTTACTAATTTATTCAATTAGTTTATTCTTTTATCCATTTCTAAATTTTAATTCACATTAACAATCCATCATTGAATTTATTAATAATAAGGCCATTCTATTTATGCTTGAATTGGATTTGTTTACAACTCACACCAAATCTATTTTAATCCAATTCGATACTTATTTAAGAATTTATTCCATTCAATATTATCTGTAAATCAACCAAATTCATTTCAATTCATTTGCATACAATATAAATCAATTAGTTACTTACTAATTTTAATCTCAAAACTTTGTTTTATTTAGCCCAACTTAACTAATTTTTTCCATTCAAACTTAAGTTCAACATTCAGTTTCGATTTCCTTTTGCTTACACATCCAAACTCATTACTAAAAGGTTCCAAATTCAATTTTGAAAACATATATATCTAAACCAAACTATTCCTTTGCATTTTCAAAATCAAACCAAATTTCACAAACAAACATTAATCCAAAACATCCAGGTAGCATCCCCCTCTTGGAAACTCGAAAATGAAGACCGATGATGTCGCGATCACCATCGGAATTATTTTCCAGTGAACGAAAAGAGTTCAATGCTTTTATCTCCTTTAAAACTCTTCAAATATTTTTAAATTCCATATCTCTCTAGATTTCGAACCTGATTCAAAAATATTTCTCAAATATATATCATTTTTCCCAACTTTTAAGAATCATTTTCAAATCCAAAGGAATTTAAATTTCCAAATTTCCAAATTCCAAATCTTTTAAATTTATATTCAAACATTACTTTGGAATTTTATCTTATTTTAATTATTAATCACACTATAATTCACATTTATAGTTCACATTTGCAAATTTCATTTGTATATGAATTTGTTTCTAGTTTTTAATTATGATTTCAATTCCTTGTTTAATTATTAATCATATTTACAAATTCCATTTATTTTATTAATTTATTCCTTAATATTTGGTTATTATTTCAATTTCTTATTCAATTCTCATACAATGATAATAATTTAATATTATCACTTTCTAACAACCAACATCCATATATAACTATAACAATTCATGAAAAATCATTTATTTTATATACAAAAATAATTTTGGGTAAAATTATTTCATTCACCCTGTTTAAAACAATACTGTGTCGGTTTATCTTGTTTATGAATTTAGAAACCCCTATCGATGACATGGCATCCCATATATCGACCAGAATCCATAAACACTCAACAGACATGTCAACACAATAAAAAAAATTATATTCACTAACAAATACGCGCTCATGTCTATTTATACGCTCAAGCTCATTCTAGAGTACTATGGACTCTATTCTATGAGTAATCCCTACCAGAGCCAAGGTTATCACCAACCTATGCTCTGATACCAAGTGTAACAACCCGCAAATCCATAACTCATGAGTCGACACTATTCTACATCAATCAACTCAAGATGTACGGAAATACGAACCATTTGGGTTAAAGAAAAAGAGGTAGAAGAAGAAAATAGAAAACAACATCAGAATCTAACCATCGCAGCGGAATAAAATATAGTAGGTAATCACAGATCTTTACACCAAAACAAATACTATATCTATTTATACATACATCATCAGAGTTCCACATCAATAGCATACAACTGGATACACAACGGAATAATAATTAAGTGCGAAAGTATGTATCGCCATCCAGATCATCTCCTGAGCTCCATAGCATCATATCCTGTATCCTATCGTACTCGGTCTGACCCGAGCATAACAGTTAAATAACGCCCGAGTCAGTATGGAATACCAGCGTGAGAAATCACACTCAATTTGATTATTAAAGTTTCAAAAATCCTTTGAAAACAAAAGCATCTCATATGACCATGCCACAAAATAAACATGTCGGGTTTTTACCTTACGATAGCTAAAACACCTTTAATTAAAATCCTCTGATATTATAATAGGCTCTATATACAAATACTTATTAAAATAGCCGAAATTGTTACATGATTAAATTCCAGCTACTAGCCACAAAATGGGTAATACAAACAAAACTCGTAAAAGGCGTGCAGGGAGAATGGATTTCCAACTAATGACTAGGCACTGGGTATCACCTGTCACGGTACGTGGTCTAGATCACAGTACCGAGGATCACTCCCGACCCCCTGCAACACAAGACCCGGACTATCCCTTACTGGATAATCCCGAGTAAGATCACCCCACGGTTGGGATCAGCAACCGCACCACTAAGCCGAAATAAAAGGGACACCTAGACAGGGATGACCTCACCGGAAATGGGTGCTGCCCACCATGCCTTGCTGTATAACCCCTGATTTTCAGTCATTCCCGGTTGATGAGTTTTGAGGCTAAGCGTTACCTTTTAGAACATATCCCTTAGAATGCTCATCGCCCACCTGACGATGTTCTGAAAGCATTCATCCATACAAGTCTGTCCCGGGTTCGAACGGAACCGAAGACACTACTCCTACTACATCCATTTTGAAAATATCCTCAAGATTAGTAGCGACTAGACCTTGCACTTCGCTGCTCCATCTTCGAATCCAAACTCGTTTTTCCCATGAAACGTACAAATCGGATCGAAGTGGTTTTCGAGAAATAAATCCCGATCTCGGTCTCTTCGAAACGATCAACGCATTTGGCCAATATTGATAGTCAGTTATATAACTATCAATTAACATTCAAAACAACCATCAAACAATAATAATTTCCCAAATTATTTATTTATCTCAAAATATCTTCGCATGATATATTTCCATTTCAACCCTTTTGAAAACAGTTTCAAACTATCTTCCTTCTACAGAATAAATTTCTCAAATATTTTCTATTTCCACTGAAATCACCAAGCACAAAGCTTAGATTTTTAAAATAATTTAAAAAAACACTTTATTGTAAAATATGCTTTAACATTTAAATTTAGAAAAACTACTTTAATACTTAATTAAAAATAATACTTTAGGAATATTTAAAATAAGGTTACTTATAAAATTAAAAACTAAATTTTCCCTTTAAAACAAAATACTAAGTCACCTTTAAATAATTACTGATATAATAAATTTGAAAAAAGACTTACTTTAAAATTTAAACATTTAAAAATAATAAATTCTCTAAAACATGCTTTTTAAAACAACATTAAAAATTTTGAAAATTTACTTTGAAACGTACTAGGCTATCCAGCGAAATATTCTTCTCTTCATATTCTTTAAAAATGAATCACTATTTATTTTTAAACAAATTTTCTCTTTCCTTTAATAAATTCCCACCTTGAATTTATTTTCCCAAATATCCACTGATATATTTTACTTTACTTTTATAAATCCAGTTTACAAATTCCATAGTCACATTCTCCTTTTAAAAAAAAATCCAATTTCAGACACTTGAATCAATTTCCAAATTGATTTCCAATTAACTCCATTTATTCCAAAATCCATTCATTCAGATTTTATTCCTCAATTATGGTTTAAAATACTTTTAACTGAAAATACCAATTTTAGATTTCTCAAATTACTTCTTGTCCATTTAAATAAATTTAAACTTTGAATTTTAAAATAATTCTTTATTACTTTAATTGATATTACTTAAGTTTACAATTCATTAATTTCTGTTTATTCAAAATCTTTTTTTTCTCCATACTCGAAATTATTTATTAGTTGGTATTTTAATATCACTTCCATTCCTTTTCAATTCGTTCTTAATTTATTCAAGTTCGCTATAATTATTTTACTTAAAACTCCACTCTTTTATTTTCTTTCCAAAATCCAATATATATATTTTGATAACTCGGCGTACCGAAATATATGCAAGCAGACCATAGCATTCAATATTCCAATATAATTCATCATAGAATATCAAATAATCACAATAGAAAATATTAAATATTTAAATAAATGTTGAGGAATCCAGTTGGATCCCTCCAACCTGTTTTCCCTACATCCACAGATGTTAGCACAACATAAAATACCAATTCCACTTCGAGGTGGAATATCGCGATATATAGGATTAAATATAATAACATCCTCTATTATGCGACGCATAGGGTCTCATCCGCTATATAATGCGGGAAATCAATCATTCCAAGATATATTATATACTATAATATAGCACATCAAATCAATTCAACCATTCAACCAATTATTTAAATTTAACCATTTAAATTTAAATTAAACCAGATGAGTGAGACTAACTCACCTTCGATTTTTGTTTGGCAATCCATTTCCGATCCAGCTTGTTCTTCACTATTTTTGACCTTGTATAAACATTATAAAATTTATTGATATTTGAATTAATTTAATAATCAATTTCCATATAATAATTTTAGTTGACTAATGATTTAATTAAACTATAAATTTTCCCTTCGAAACTAAAAATAAATTATAGATTTCAAAAATATCAAACATTTAAAAATCCATATATATTTTCAAAATCTTATACACACACACACACACATTAAATCCAATGAATTAAAATTTCTTTTCAGATCAATATATTAAGTTAAAACATAATTGTTAAATATATATCTAACTGGAAATTTAAACACTTATTCATAAATATATATGTGTATTTATTCTCATGTAACCTGTATACCTACATAATAAATAAAATTAAGTACATACCTTACTGCAATAAAATTTCCTTTTATGTTTCCATTATTGATTTCAGACTAAAATGGTTTAATAAATTCCCAAATTCACAATTAAATCCACAGATTCCATTATTATCATTTCATCATATTTTTTTAACCTATATATAAATCAAATTAAATTCAAACAACACTACTTAATCTTATTAATCCTATCAGTATTCGTATTTACAAATTCGAAAGAAAACGACATACCAAAATTGAGGTCAGACATCGCTAAACTCAACGAACACGAACTCGAGAAAGAAACCCTAGCTTGCCAATCCTCGCGCCAACGTCAACCCTGCTACACATCGTGATGTCGATGCCACCGTGTCGCCTGCCACTCCACGTCGTAGCCAAGTCCTCCCCAACCTTGAGCAACGAGGCGATCTGGAATCGATCGGATTTTGAGAACGAAGCTCCTAGGTTAGAATTGGGTACTTCGCGATTCACCAAGGACCGCCATTGTTTCGTTTGAACTGGACCGTGTTCGACTATCATCGGTTATTATTATTATTATTACTGGTTTGAACGGATTGGTTTGGAGGAAAAAGATTTGGGGAAAGTCAATTTGGTCGGCCATTAATTATTCTTGAACGAGAATTTAGAAAGAGGGCTCGACAGATAATATAAAAAGAGGAAGGTACCTTACACTTGCCTTGCTATAGTGACGAAAGAGAAAGCAAAGGTTAGATGTGAAAGAATGCGGCTGAAAGTTTGACTAGTATAAATATCCAATTTAAATCCAAATTCAAACCGTTTCGATAAATGCAACTTAAAAACTTGACCTCCTATCGAGGCGTGCCGCTAGGTGTTTATAATGTTATACTCCTATTCCGAACACAATAGAAAAGCTTTCGAGTCCTAATTCGATTTTAGGGAGAAGATAGCTTTTTTAGATTCAGTTATTAAATTGAATTTTCGATATAGATTTTAAGCGCGTTTATATATCGTACGCTCACACAACAACTCCAAATGCTACGAAATTTGAAATCCGATAATAATACACTATTACAGATCCAATGGAACTAGTTTCATCGAATTCCGTGACTGTGCCTCGGAAGGCTATATTAAAATTCAATTTAAATGATATATTTTTAAAACTGAACAAATTAGTGTTAAATTAAATTTTAAAACTTTGATTATCCTCAGCACCATCAATATAAATTTTACAAGCCTTCAAATTATTTTTAACAGGCTTAAAACTCCAGGTTCAACATTTTACCCAACTTCAACTTATTTAATTTAATAATTTAATTATCCAAATAAATGGTGATACTTGAATTCAAGTTAAAAATTAACATTTAAAAATTTAAAATCAATTAAATATTCCAATTTCAAATGCTCAAAAATTTCGGGTCGTCGTAGTCGAATATTTATCAATTATTGTATATTAATTTGGTAATTTTCATTCATAGTTTTAGAACGAACTGGTTTTTCGAAGATTTTGACTGGCTCGAAAATCTGGGTCGTTACAATACGGGTACATCGCATTCTTTTATATCTCATTGTTTGGTAGATAAGCTTAACCTAGAACTCTCATACCGAGTTACTTCCTTAAGGGTTGCGAATCCGTTAGGAGGATATGTGACTCTTGGAATGAGATGTGACCACCTGTGGTTTGAATTGCTAGGCCATTTATTTATTTATTTGCAGTTTGCATGTGTTTGATTTCGTAGAATTCAAAATTATTTTGGTTATGGATTGGTTAAGTAAATACGATGCAATGATATTTTGCCATGATAGAAAAATATCACTTAGAGACCTGATTGTAGTGGTTGGATTATATACTCCATAGAAAAGCCCTAGTTTTAAATTAAATGTTTTGTTGAGTATTGTAGAGACAGAAGACGAGTTGAACCGATTTTTCATTGTCATAGAATTCGTACATCTCTTTGAGCCCATGATAGGACTGCCACCGAAATGAGCTATTGAATTTCGATATATTTAGTACTAGAAGCAAAACTGGTGAGTAGACCACCAAGCAGATTGATACCTGCCGAGATGAGGGAGCTAGAGGTGCAGCTGGTCGATTTGGAAAATGAGAACTTTATTAGACCAAGCAGTTCGACCTGGTGAGCCGCTGTAGTATTTGCAAGGAAACTAGATGGATCATTGAGGTTATGTATCGACTATCATAATTTAAATGAGAAGACGATAAAGAATCGATATCCATTACATAGAACTGACGATTTGTTCGACGAGTTGAGTGGAGCTAAAGTATTTTCCCAGTTGGATTTAGCAACAGGGTTTATTAGCTTAGGGTGGCTGAGGATAGTATTCCTTTGACGACATTTTGAACATAATAGGGATCGTACGAATGGTTAGTGATGCCGTTCGGACTAACTAATGCTCTAACATTCTTTATAGATTTGATGAACAGGATCTTCCGAGAGCATCTGGACGGAATCGTGTTAGTTTTCATGGAAGACATTTTGATGTACTCTAAAGATGAAAGAGAGCATGAAGTTCATCTTAGAATGGTGCTTGAGACATTGAGGCAGCATCAACTGAAGGCGAAATTTTCGAAGTGCCATTTCTGGAAGAAGGCAGTGAAGTTCATTGGTCATGTAGTCTCAGAGAAAGGGTTTTCTATAGATCCAGCTAAGACTGAGGCAGTGAATGGTTGGAAGAGACTCGAGACGGTGACTGAGATAAAGGTTTTCTTGCATTAGCTGGTTATTATTGGAGATTCCTTAAGGATTTTTCGTAGATAGTGGCACCGATTACTAGGCTAACTCGAAAAGATATGAAATTTGTTTGAACTGATAGGTGTAAGGTGGCATTCCAGAAGCTGAAACACTTATTGGCAAATGCACTTGTGTTAGTTGTTCGAGAAGGGAATCAGACTTAGTGGTGTACACAGATGCATGTGGAACAGGGTAAGGAGCTGTGTTAATACAAAGGGGTAAAGTGATTGCTTAGGCTTCTTGGCAGCTCAGATAACATAAGGTTAGATATCCAACTCATGATTTGGAATTAGTTGCGGTAATTTTTGCATTGAAGGTGTGGAGACATTACCTTTTGGGTGAATGATTCGAGTTGTATATGGAATATAAGTCATTGAGGTATTTATTCGCACATAAGGAGTTGAATATGAGACAACAGAAATAGTTAGGGTTTTTAGCCGCTTATGACTTTGAGTACACACGGGAAAAGGCAACAAGGTTGCTGATGCACTTAGTAGAAGACATCAGAATACAGTATTGGAAATAATAGTTGAGTGGAAAGATTTGGAAGCATTGACTACACGCAGAGTACAATGGAAATCTAAGAGTGGTTCTAGCAAGGAAACTGCTATGTTGTTATGTTTAGAGATTCGACCAGTGATGATCGAAAGGATTTCTTCTAAGTAAGGGGAAGATCCATTATTAGCTGAACGGATCAGAAAGTTAAGGGACAGAACGGAGAGCGATGACTTAAAAGATTTCATTCTTAACCAGAATGGATAGTTGAGGAAAAAAGGATGATTATGTGTTCCAAATATGGGAAACATTAGAAAGGAAGTTCTTGAATAATGCCATCATTCAAAGTTCACCATTCATCTAGGAGGAACTAAGATGTGTCATGATATGAAAAGGAGTTTCTTATAGAAAGACATGAAAAGGGATGTAGGCTTATGGGTGACGCAGTGTTTGAACCGTCAATAGGTAAAGGCCGAACATCAGAAACCGAGTGGGTTGCTTCAGGCACTAGAGGTTCTAGTATGGAAATGAGATTCTATCCCAATAGATTTTATGGACGGCTTGCCAGGGTCAAATAGAGGAAATGAAAGTATATGGGTTATAGTAGAAAGATTGACAACGAGCGCCCATTTCATTCCAGTTAAGTTAACCAGGACGACACCTGTTTTAGAAAAATTATTTATAAAGATTATAGTTAGACTGCATCGTATTCCTAGTAGTGTAGTAAGTGATAGAGATTGCTTATTCACTAGCGAGTTATATAAGAGTCTACAGGAGACTATGGGTACCAAGCTCAAGATGAGTACCGCTTACCATCCGTAGACAAATGGGGAAAAAATAGTTAACAAAGTCTTAGAGGATTGTTAAGAGCTTATGTGCCAGATATTGGAGCATCATGGGATGATCACCTACACTTAGTCGAGTTTTCGTATAACAGTAGATTAGTATAGTGTGGCACCATTTGAAGCTTTTTATGGAAGGTCATGCAAATCTCCAGTTTGTTGGTTAGAGATCAGAGATAGGTTAGTTCTTGGTCCGGATTTGGTCAGAGAAGCTGCAGAAAAGATTAAGTTAATTCGAGCCAGAATGAAGGAAGCTCAGCCTAAGAAGAAGAACTATGCTGATAAGAGATGGAAAGACTTTGAGTTCTCAGTTGGAGATCATGTTTTTGCTAAGGTGTCACCGATGAAAGGTGTAATCAGATTCGGGAAATCAGGAAAATTGGCACCAAGATTTTTTGGACCATTTTCTATTATAGAAAGGATCGAGAGACTCGCATATAGAGTGGAGTTACCGAACAGTTTGACAGGAGTCCACGATCTCTAGAAACCCAGGCTCTGATACCAAATGAAAGTGACTAAGGATCGTATAATATGAAATATTAACTAAACTATTTACTTGTATGGAATATAAATGGAAAATTAAAGTAATAAAGTAAATGACACCAGAGATTTTTATAATGGTTCGAACTTCTTGTTCTACCGTTTAGTCCTAGACTCCTTCTAGATTTAATCGATCCCCTCACCTAACCCAGTGGAACAGGTATCATATCGCCTGAGCAACTAAACATGACTTCAATCGCCTAGACAATCGAATAGGACTTTAACCGTTTGAGGATACTACAACAGGACTTCAACTATAAACAAGAGAAAAATATTTGACCGAATTTGCTCTTGAATAGCACTGATACGTCAATAATGTACACCCTTCCTATAATCTTCTTGTTTTTGATATATCATGTAGTTTGTGAAGAAAGGAAGTAACTTTGATCAGAAGATAATATTCTTGAAAGATTGTGCGATTAAAAATATAAAGCAGTTTGGAATTGAATGCTTGAGAATTTAGTAGAAAGATAGAAAGAAATTTAAGTAGAATTCGTTATTGAAAAAATGAAATGAATTGCTTTATATAGAGTATAATAGCTGCAATCATTCGTGAAAAGAAACAGTGAAAAATTTTGACTGCAACTCTTGATTTAAGAGATGTATCTCTTCATGTTGAAGAGTTATCCTTTTAGAAAGCTAGCCATTATACAAATTTAGCCGACTGAATAAAATTTAGCAGCTATTTGAATCAACAATTTTTTAAAACAGCAAGAAAACAGTTCATTTTAGCCCATTTTCAGCCGATTGAATGATGTCAGTCAGTCGGCTGAATATTCAAAAATCAATATATGCATGTGCACAGATTCAGTCGGCTGAATAATCTTGTTCAATCGGTGGAATTCTATTAATGAATAAAAGTTGCCTTGGCTCATTTGGTAAGAGCACTTTCTTTCTAAACTAGTGACCCAGGTTCAAGTCTTGCTCCATGCATCTTTGAAAACTTGATTTTCATTTAAAATATGATTTCACTAATGACCCCAGTTCGAGTCTTGCTTCATTTATTATTATTATTATTTAAAAACTTTTATTGCTTTTATAAAATGTTTCGAATGTGTATGTATATGTGTGTATACCACTTTGAGAAGATTTTAACATCTGCATACTCTAGATTTGACACTTTATGACTAATACTTTGTTTGTCACCTTCGTCCTGTCACTATCGTGTATATCTCTTCTTGTATCTCCATATATATACTTTTATCCTCTTTTGTACTGTCTATCTTCGTTTTAAACTTATCTGTTTGTCTCTTTTTGATACTTATGTACCTGCGAGTTAGCTTAGAGGTTCTTTGGCATAATTATATAGTTGTTGTCATTAAAATCCAACAATAGAGGTTCTAACAAAGAGACTAAGGAACAATTCAGTCACATTAGTCAAAGTACTATAGAGTGACGATGAGAAAGACTGTACTTGGAAAAATGAGAGCAGGATAGAGATGCATATGCTGACTTGTTTTGTGGTATGTTTTACTTTTATGGTTGATTTTTATGAGTACCTTATCGTAATGTTGAGGATGAAATTCTTTAAGGAGGGGAGTCGGTAATGACCCTAAGGTTGACAAACATTATTTAGGACACGTAATTAGATAAATTAAATGAAATTATGTAAATGGTTAAGGGATTGAGATTTGTATATAATTATAAGGTAGCTATGCCATAAGTAATGAATAAACAAATGGGAACTTAAATTGAAGTAAGAAAATGTAATAAGATAAGGGAAAAATAGGAATATGTTATATTCTTATACCTTAAACCCATATCCCATTCTCATTTCCAATATTCACAAACAAACAAAAATAGAGAGCTTGGACAACTACAGTTAGAAGTAATCTAAAGGTAGATAAGCAAGGATTCAAGTAGGAAGCTTAATCAAATCAATTCAAGAGCAAATCTCAACCTTCTTAACAATCAAGCTAAGGTGAATAATATGTTACATCTCATTTTTATTGTTTTCGGTTTTTAGGTAAGATTCGAATATATTTTGCAAGAATATTGCCATGTTTAAAAGAAAAAATATGCTCATTGATGATTTGTGTTATTTCATATACATTTTATGATAAGAATTATTTTGGAAAACCTATTAAATGACATCAAAATGGCTTGTATTTTTGATATAAGGTCAGAAACATTATTTTAGAGAAGGGTTTCAAGTTTCACAATTTTCTAAGTTGTTGTGGATTTATTATGAATTTTCTAGTAAAGAAAATGGTTAAATTGGGTTCAAAATTAATTTCAGCTATTATATGTTAGTTTTAGGTCGGAAATTTAAATATGTTTGAAAACATATTAAAAGTGATTTATGAGAATTTTTGGAGAATTTTCCCAAGTATTTTATTAAAGATATAAAATTATTTAAGGTATGAGACTTAAATGTTTTATATGTTCATAAAAGGAGAAGAGGCAATTTGAAAAATGTTTTAAATTGTTAATTACTGAATTCGGCAGCACTCTTAAAAAAAGATTTTAGAAAAGAATTGGCAACCAATTATACATTGACAAACAAGGCAAGTTTGTTGGAAAGATATTGCTTTAAAAAATTAAAAATCAGTTTTGTAAAGGTTTTCTGGTTCATCACTTTCGACAGCCACCTTTCGACCCCATACTTGTAACAACCCGCATACTTATCGATTTTATATTTAAATATTTTACTTAAATATTTTATCGTTAATCGGATATTGGTCCGAAAAGCTACTTTTTGCAAATGGTCAAATTAGGACTCGAGACCACTTCCATTGAGTTCGAAATGCCGTTTACAATTTTTTTAAGTATAAACATTGATAGGTTTGGAGTTAGTGGAATTTCACTTACTTTTCCCGCTTTGGACTTTGGGTTAGATTAGCCATTATAACTCAAACCCACTTCTCTCCTTCTCCTCACTCTTCATAAATTTCCTAACAACCAAGCTTTAGCATTAATGGTGAGTGGAAGGGGAAATTAATATTCCAAGCTCAAATTCTCTTGCAAATCCAAGATTCAATTCCAAATTCAAGAAGAAGATATTGGATTCAAGCTTGTGATTACTTCTCCATTGCTTTCAAGCTTTTCTTCATAAATTTGGTGCAAAGGTGAGATTTTTATCTCACAATTCTAGTCTATAACTATATTGGACTGTTGGGAATGATTCCCCATCACTTTAGCATGTACATTTGCATTTGGTTTGGATTGGATTGGCGAAAAACTCCAATTTTTAGTGTTTTTGGCGAAAAACTGCAGTTAGGTCGCACTGCCTCGGAGTTAGGCCGTTCTGGTGGAAAATTCGCCTCGGAGTTAGGTCGTATGTCGTAGGTAGCTCGCCTTTAGGTCGTGCCCCTTTAGGTCGCTCGGCCTTGCCTACCTCGTTAGGTCGTGTAACCTTAGGTCGTTCCCCTTTAGGTCGTATGACATTAAGTCGTTCACATGGGTTAGGCCTTTAAACCATTAGGTCGCTCGAATGAGTTAGGTCGTTGGACCTTAGGTCGTTTACCCTTTAGGTCGCGTGTTCCACTAGGTCACGTGAACCCTTAGGTCGTTTGACCTTATTCCCTTTTAGGTCGGCAACCAGTAGGTCGTTTGCCTTGCTTAACTCGCGAACACCGTTAGGTCGCAACCCTTTAGGTCGCTCGACCTGTGCAACTGTTAGGTCGCGAGTCTCCCTTAGGTCGTGTGTACCTCAGGTCGCACCTTCTTGGTCGTGTATTACTCCTTAACTCGTTTATATTAGGTCGCGAGTCCCTTAAGTCGCTCGCCTCCGTTAGGTCGCGCATCACCCTAACTCGCTCGGCCTTGCCTTCGTTAAGTTGCGAGACAAGTTAGGTCACGCATCACCCTAACTCGCTCGGCCTTGCCTTCGTTAAGTCGCGTGACACGTTAGGTCGTGCATCACCTTAACTCGCTCGACCTTGTTTAGGTCGTTAAGTCGCGAAAACCTCTAGGTCGCTCGACCCCTTATACTCGTAGGCGCTCGATCCTATCCTCCCTTAGGTCTTCACTAGGTCGTACCATTTTGGACGGGGCGCTGTCCCCTGGACCCCCGCGACCTGACCGGGCAGGTCGAACCCCGTAGCGGGGGTGTTGCCCCCGCACCCCCACCTTGGGGGGTTGCCACCCCCCTTGGACCCCCCCTCCGTAGGGGATCTTATCTGAAAAACATTCAACAAAACTTGCTTTGTTGAGATGCTGAGTTGACCATTCGTCGAGACAAACTATCTTGAGCTTCTTGGTCGATTTTATGGATTTTTGAATATCTATTTCGATGGATTCTTTATCGGTTTCTTTGGATTTTATTCACGTCTTCGAATGTGAATTTTTATGATTGATTGTTTCTACAATCACTTCTATGATTTGTCATTTTAAAATATAAAGGTTTTCTATACTAGTAGTTAATATCAAAACTCTTTCTTCAAATGATTTCAACACTATTTTATAACAAAGCTCGTTTTCTCAAACCGATTTCCAATCTATTAGTATATACAAACCTTTACCTCACTCGTATGAGAAATCTAATTAAACGACTTAGTAAAACAAGTGGTATGAAACGCTTGCGTTTGCTTCGTCGGTTAATTCTGGGACTTGTTCGATTGAATCTCTTGTGACAATTTTCTAGTGAAGATTTACAGTTTGTTCGTAATTATTTAAGTTAAGCAAGTGGTTATGGGACACAAAGATAAACTTTTATATTTACTAGCTTAGTCTAATTGACAATTCTCGTTGATCATGACGATCATTTTATGATTTAGACTAGCAATTGTGCGATGTCTCTTTGTTTGCAAGGTTAGACTAGACCTCATTGGTGTGATTCTGACTCACACATATCTCTTTGTCCACAAGGTTAGTCTAGACACCATTTGTGTGATTCCACTCACACATACCTTTTTGTTGCGAGGTTAGGCTAGACACCATTTGTGTGATTCCACTCACACATACCTCTTTGCTTTTTGGTTAGCCTAGACCTCATCTGGGTGATTCCGACTCACCCATATGGGGTAGCTTCCCATGGTCTTCGGCCCGTCATGTGATAGGCCTCTTTCCCTTTTTCTGTGATTTCTTGATTTCTTGTGTTGATTTCTGGAATTTATGTCATTGACTTGTTATGAGTACAAGTTTAGGGTATGATGCCCTCTTTGGATCTTTGAGAAGATTCTTGTGATATTGATTTATCTCTTATTGATTGATCTTCCGTTGATCATCATTTGCATACTTATAGTAGGATGTCAGTATGGATATTTTATGTTTATGCCATATCTTTTATTTTATATCATGTCACCTGATATTTATAGCTAGACTGATCCGTTTATTATTTTCTTAAATAATACTCGGGTCAGACCGAGATGTCACAGGTGCTTCTGCTTGACTTCTTTCCGGGATTTCCTACTCTGACTTTTGGCTAACTATTTAGATTAGCAGTTTTTGTTGTATACACTTGAGATATAGACTCATAGTTGTATTCTTTTGTATAGCACGTGTTGCAATTCTTTTGTATTATTGTGGATCTTTTTGACCACTACTCTGATGTACACTTTCATGTGTCAGTTATATATTCATATCTTCTTCCGCCTTTGTGATATGAGTGTCTGTGACTGATTTGTGTTATGCTTATTTCTATGTTTGTTTCCGAAGATTATTTATAGCCACCGTGTGATAAGCAATTACATGGATTGTCGCTCCTCAACAGCCTTATTCTCCGTGCTAGTTGACAGCACTACACCGTAGTGTTCTTGGCTAGCGTGGCTATAGAGGTGGGGCGTCACATCTTGGTATCAAAGCCAAACTTCGGAAAAATGTAGAATAACTTAACAAGCATCATCGTCCTAAGTCCACCTTAGGAGTTATGTCTTAGGATTAATTCGAGTCGTCGTACCGATTCATCCTATATCCTTTATGATTCTCTGTTTTATCTAGCAAGATTGCTTGATATTCATTAGTGAATAATCTTCTTCTTTCTATTTTTTCTTTCTTAAGGAAGAGAAATGGTTAGACATGGTCGTCCCAGAGCTGGACCATCTAGTGCTCTACCCCAAGATGGAGTTTATATGACTACCCAGCAACTTCTTGACCTTATCACGAATGCTCAAGCAGCTGGTTCTAATCTGGAACCTACTCACCCTAAATCTAGGTTTGAACGTTTGTGCAATGATTACACCAACTTGGGTGGGAAGCCATTTAAAGGTTCTGAAACTATCATCGAGGTCCAGGCTTGGTTGAGGACCTGCGATCGAATCTTCATTCGCTTGAATCTCGTCGATCTTCACCGTGTTCAGGTGGCTTCCAGTATGCTCCAAGAGAGAGCATTGGACTGGTATGAACTTCTTATTTCTGAAGTCAACGAAGCAGACCTTACCTGGGAGCAATTCCGGACACGCTTCGAGTTAAAATTTGTAACAGAAGCAGAGAAGGTAACTCTGGCTCGACGCTTTATAGACCTTGTTCAAGGTGAGTCCTCTGTGACTGATTACGTCGCAGCGTTTGAGTCGTTTTCCAAATATGAGGTTGAATACATCAACACCCCATTGAAGAAGAACCAGAGGTTCGTTTATGGCTTAAAGAAAAGCCTCAAGAAGCCATTACTTCTAAAGTTAGAAGTTCCTTTCGACCAACTTATAGATATCGCTCTTCGTCTGGAAGAGGCTGATAAAGAAAGTGATGCTGAAGTAGTAGCTTCCAAACCCGACTTCAATAACAAAAAGAGGCCCAGTAAGTTCAAGGCCCTTATCCCAACAAAAAGGGTAAGCAAGCAACCCCTGCGGCAAAGTCTCCTTCTCCTAGTGGTGCGAGATGCTTCAACTGTGGATATGGGGATCATTTTGCGAATAAGTGCTCTAAGCCCAAATCATGTCGCTATTGTAAGAGCCCAGATCATTACATACATCAATGCCTCGAACGTGAAGGTAAGAAGGAAGGAAAGTTGAATGTGGCTCAAGCCCCTGGCAACACATCTCGTGGCCAAGGTATTTCTCACTCCATTCTTGATGGTATTATTTATTTCATGATCAACCTATTAGAGTTCTCTTTGATACGGGTGCATCCCATTCTTTTATATCAAAGGAACTGGTAGACAGTTTTTCCTTAAGTGTTGCTGCATTAATGACTACTTTAAAAATTGCGAATCCTGTTGGTGGATCCGCAACTCTTAGTTTGCTTTGTAAAGATGTGGAGATTATTTTATGCGATTTTTCTTTCCTAGCCGATTTGCATGTTATGCGTTACTTAGGCTTTGGAATGATATTGGGTATGGACTGGCTTAACCGTTATGAAGCTCATATCCTATGTCCTGAGCGAACTATTTATGTCCGACATCCGCAATCTGTAAATCAGATTTCTATTATTCTTAAAGATTCGGATTCTTCTTTGACTGCATCTTTATATTCTTTAAATCCTCGAGACGACGACGATGATGATGAGGAAGACGTCATTTCTCGAATTCACGTTGTCCGTGAATTTTCCGACATATTTGAGCCTGTTTTAGGTTTACCACCTAAGCGAGCAATTGAGTTCAGAATTAATCTTACCTCTGAATCTCAACCTATTACTCGTCCTCCTTATCGCATGTCCAATAAGGAAAATGAAGAGATGCGCAAACAATTATCTGAATTGGAGACGAAGCAATTTATTCGCTCTAGTTCCTCGCCTTGGGGAGCTTCGGCTATTTTCGTAAAGAAATCTGATGGCACTCTTAGGCTCTGCGTTGATTATCGCAAGCTTAACTATCTTACTATTAAAAATAAATATCCTTTACCTCGGATCGATGATCTATTCGATCAGCTTAGTGGTGCTAAGGTCTTTTCACAATTGGACTTGGCTACCGGTTTCCATCAGCTTCGTATCGCAGAGGATAACATTCCATTGACATCATTCCGTACTCGATATGAATCTTATGAATGGCTTGTTATGCCATCTGGGTTAACGAATGCTCCGGCTTATTTCGTTGACCTCATGAATCGAGTTTTCAAAGATTTCCTCGATCGGTTTGTTCTCAACTTCATTGATGATAACCTTGTGTATTCTAAAACCGAGGAGGAGCATGAAAAGCATCTTCGGATTGTATTGGAAACTCTTAGGAGTAATCAATTAAACGCGAAATTTTCAAAATTCCACTTTTCGCAATCTCATGTGAAGTTTCTCGGTCATATTATTTCCGAATCCGGAATTTCCGTGGATCCTTCAAAGATTGAAGCGATTCAAGATTGGAAGAGACCGGAGAGTGTGACAGAGATTCGTAGTTTTCTCAGATTGGCGGGTTATTACCGTCGTTTCATTAAAGACTTTTCTAAGATTGCCGTGCCTCTTACTGGCTTGACTAAGAAGGTAGTTAAATACATTTGGTCGGACAAATGTGAAGCCTCTTTTCAAAAATTGAAAGAACTCCTTTCTGATGCTCCTATTCTTGTTATTCCCGAAGGGAATCAAGATTTTGTTGTTTGTACTGATGCTAGTCACGTTGGTTTGGGTGCCGTTCTTATGCAAAAAGAACGTTATTGCTTATGCATCTAGGCAATTGAAGCCGGCCGAGACTAGATATGCCACACATGATTTAGAACTCACGGCTATTGTTTCGCCCTTCGAATTTGGCGTCATTATCTATTGGGAGAGAAATTTATTCTTTACACGGATCATAAGTCTTTGAAATATTTATTTTCTCAAAAGGAACTTAATTTACGTCAACAGCGTTGGCTCGAGTTCCTTGCACCTTATGATCTTGATATCCTTTATACCCCCGGTAAGGGTAATCGTGTCGCCGATGCTCTTAGCCGTAAACAACAAGCAGTTGTTTCTATGATGATATCCGAATGGAACGATCTCGAGATTTTATCCACTTGTGAGATTCGAGAGCGCGTATCCGATTTATGCTCATCACTTGTTTTATGTAGCCTTGAAGCCCATCCTTCTCTTTTAGACCGCATTCTTGAAGCTCAAGGGCTAGATCCTGAATTGGCTCTTCTTGGCCAAAATGTTAAGGATAAAATTGATATTGAAGATTTGAAAGACTTTGAGATTGATTCTCGTGGCGGCATTCGAAAATTTGGTAGACTTATCGTACCAAATATTGGTGATCTTCGTAAAGATATTTTAGAAGATTCCCATTGTTCTAAATTCACCATTCATCCCGGTAGTAGTAAAATGTACGCTGATATGAAGCGACTTTATTATTGGGAGGGAATGAAATCTGATATTGCTAACTTTGTTAAGTGTTGCATGGCTTGCCAACTTGTCAAGGCCGAACATCAAAGGCTGGTGGGTTATTGCAGCCTTTAGAAATTCCAATTTGGAAGTGGGACCAAATTTCCATGGATTTTATAGATGGCCTTCCCCGTTCTCGTTCGGGTCATGATAGCTTATGGGTGATCGTTGATAGACTTACTAAATCCGCCCATTTTATTCCCGTTCGGTATAACCGAACCGTTCCTATTTTGGCCAAACTCTTTATCAAAGAAATTGTTAAATTGCATGGAGTTCCTACTTCTATTGTTTGCCATCGAGATCCATTGTTTACTAGTGGATTTTGGAAGAGTCTTCAAAAAGCTTTAGGAACGAAGCTTAATTTTAGCACTGCTTATCACCCCCAATCCGATGGACAAACCGAGCGTGTGAATCAAACTCTTGAAGATCTTCTTCGTGCTTGTGTGCTCGATTTTGGTGGAAATTGGGAAGATCATATTTCACTTGTTGAATTTTTCTATAATAATAGCTTCCAATCTAGTATTGGTATGGCACCTTTCGAGGCACTCTATGGAAGGCCATGCCGATCTCCTTCTTATTGGCTTGAGGCCAATGAGAAGCTGGTTTTAGGTCCAGACTTTATTCGTGATTCCATAGAGAAGATTGAACTTATTCGACATAGGATGAAAGAAGCCCAGTGTAGACAAAAATCCTATGACGATAATCGAAGAAGGAAGTTAGAATTTTTTGTGGGAGATTCTATTTTTATTCGTGTTTCACCTATGAAAGGTGTTGTACGTTTCAGTCGATCGGGAAAGTTAGAACCCCGATATATTGGGCCATTTCCTATCACTGAACGTATTGGTTCTGTGGCTTATCGCCTTGCATTACCGGCTCAGTTTTCTGTTATGCATGACATGTTTTATGTTTCTCAATTACGGAAATGCCTTTGAGATTCCGATTCTATTCTTGAGCCTGGTGTTGTGGAAGAAATTGAAGTTTCGCCGAATTTAACTTACGAGCAGCATCCTATTCGAATTATTGCTTCGGAGGTCAAACGACTCCGAAATAAAGATGTTCCGCTTCTGAAGGTTCAATGGTCCTCAAATCCTAAGGATTGCTCTTGGGAATCCAGAGAATTCATCGAGCGAACACATCCGGACTTGCTTCCTCCTGCTCTTTGAGGTGAACTTCCTATTTCAAATTTCTTTTGTGTTAATATGCTTTTATGGTTGTTACTTTTTATTTCCATCTTATATTGCGAGGACGCAATTTCTTTAAGGTGGGGAGTCTGTAACAACCCGCATATTTATCGATTTTATATTTAAATGTTTTATTTAAATATTTTGTCCTTAATCGAATATTGGTCCGAAAAGCTACTTTTTGCAAATGGTCAAATTAGGACTCGAGACCACTTCCATTGAGTTCGAAATGCCGTTTACAATTTTTTTAAGTATAAACATTGATAGGTTTGGAGTTAGTGGAATTTCACTTACTTTTCCCGCTTTGGACTTTGGGTTAGATTAGCCATTATAACTCAAACCCGCTTCTCTCCTTCTCCTCACTCTTCATAAATTTCCTAACAACCAAGCTTTAGCATTAATGGTGAGTGGAAGGGGAAATTAATATTCCAAGCTCAAATTCTCTTGCAAATCCAACATTCAATTCCAAATTCAAGAAGAAGATATTGGATTCAAGCTTGTGATTACTTCTCCATTGCTTTCAAGCTTTTCTTCATAAATTTGGTGCAAATGTGAGATTTTTATCTCACAATTCTAGTCTATAACTATATTGGACGGTTGGGAATGATTCCCTATCACTTTAGCATGTACATTTGCATTTGGTTTGGTTTGGATTGGCGAAAAACTCCAATTTTTAGTGTTTTTGGCGAAAAAATGCAGTTAGGTCGCACTGCCTCGGAATTAGGTCGTTCTGGTGGAAAATTCGCCTCGGAGTTAGGTCGCAAGGTCGTAAGTCGTAGGTCGCTCGCCTTTAGGTCGTGACCCTTTAGGTCGCTCGGCCTTGCCTACCTCGTTAGGTCGCGTGACCTTAGGTCGTTCCCCTTTAGGTCGTATGACCTTAAGTCGTTCACATGGGTTAGGCCTTTAAACCATTAGGTCGCTCAAATGAGTTAGGTCGTTGGACCTTAGGTCGTTTACCCTTTAGGTCGCGTGTTCCACTAGGTCGCGTGAACCCTTAGGTCGTTGGACCTTATTCCCTTTTAGGTCGGCAACCAGTAGGTCGTTTGCCTTGCTTAACTCGCGAACACCGTTAGGCCGCAACCCTTTAGGTCGCTCGGCCTGTGCAACTATTAGGTCGTGAGTCTCCCTTAGGTCGTATGTACCTTAGGTCGCACCTTCTTGGCCGTGTATTACTCCTTAACTCGTTTATATTAGGTCACGAGTCCCTTAAGTCGCTCGCTTCCGTTAGGTCGTGCATCACCCTAACTCGCTCGGCCTTGCCTTCGTTAAGTCGCTAGACACGTTAGGTCGCGCATCACCCTAACTCGCTCGGCCTTGCCTTCGTTAAGTCGTGTGACACGTTAGGTTGCGCATCACCTTAACTCGCTCGACCTTGTTTAGGTCGTTAGGTCGCGAACACCTCTAGGTCGCTCGACACCTTATACTCGTAGGTCGCTCTATCCTATCCTCCCTTAGGTCTTCACTAGGTCGTACCGTTTTGGACGGGGCGTTGCCCCCTGGACCCCCGCGACCTGACCGGGCAGGTCGAACCCCATAGCGGGGGTGTTGCCCCCGCACCCCCACCTTGGGGGGTTGCCACCCCCTTGGACCCTCCCTCCGTAGGGGATCTTATCTGAAAAACATTCAACAGAACTTGCTTTGTTGAGATGCTGAGTTGACCATTCGTCGAGACAAACTATCTTGGGCTTCTCGGTCGATTTTATGGATTTTTGAATATCTATTTCGATGGATTCTTTATCGGTTTCTTTAGATTTTATTCACGTCTTCGAATGTGAATTTTTATGATTGATTGTTTCTACAATCACTTCTATTATTTGTCACTTTAAAATATAAAGGTTTTCTATACTAGTAGTAAATATCAAAACTCTTTCTTCAAATGATTTCAACACTATTTTATAACAAAGCTCGTTTTCTCAAACCGATTTCCAATCTATTAGTATATACAAACCTTTACCTCACTCGTATGAGAAATCTAATTAAACGACTTAGTAAAACAAGTGGTATGAAACGCTTGCGTTTACTTCGCCGGTTAATTCTTGGACTTGTTCGATTGAATCTCTTGTGACAATTTTCTAGTGAAGATTTACAGTTTGTTTGTAAATATTTAAGTTAAGCAAGTGGTTATGGGACACGAAGATAAACTTTTATATTTACTAGCTTAGTGTAATTGACACTTCTCGTTGATCATGACGATCATTTTATGATTTAGACTAGCAATTGTGCGATGTCTCTTTGTTTGCAAGGTTAGAGTAGACCTCATTGGTGTGATTCTGACTCACACATATCTCTTTGTCCGCAAGGATAGTCTAGACACCATTTGTGTGATTCCACTCACACATACCTTTTTGTTGCGAGGTTAGGCTAGACACCATTTGTATGATTCCACTCACACATACCTCTTTGCTTTTTGGTTAGCCTAGACCTCATCTGGGTGATTCCGACTCACCCATATGAGGTAGCTCCCCATGGTCTTCGGCCCGTCATGTGATAGGCCTCTTTCCCTTTTTTTTGTGATTTCTGGATTTCTTGTGTTGATTTCTGGAATTTATGTCATTGACTTGTTATGAGTACAAGTTTAGGGTATGATGCCCTCTTTGGATCTTTGAGAAGATTCTTGTGATATTGATTTATCTCTTATTGATTGATCTTCTGTTGATCATCATTTGCATACTTATAGTAGTATGTCAGTATGGATATTTTATGTTTATGCCATATCTTTTATATTATATCATGTCATCTGATATTTATAGCTAGACTGATCCGTTTATTATTTTCCTAAATAATACTCGGGTCAGACCGAGATGTTACAGGTGCTTCTGCTTGACTTCTTCCCGGAATTTGCTACTCTGACTTTTGGCTAACTATTTAGATTAGCAGTTTTTGTTGTATACACTTGAGATATAGACTCATAGTTGTATTCTTTTGTATAGCACGTGTTGCTATTCTTTTGTATTATTGTGGATCTTTTTGACCACTACTCGGATGTACACTTTCATGTGTTAGTTATATATTCATATCTTCTTCCGCCTTTGTGATATGGATGTCTGTGACTGATTTGTGTTATGCTTATTTCTATGTTTGTTTCCGAAGATTATTTATAGCCACCGTGTGATAAGCAATTACATGGATTGTCGCTCCTCAACGGCCTTATTCTCCGTGCTAGTTGACAGCACTACACCGTAGTGTTCTTGGCTAGCGTGGGTATAGAGGTGGGGCGTCACAATACTACTGCCTCCAGCCTAGTCGAAACCAATACACATGGTGTCAATGCCTTGGTATGTGGTGGATTGGAGATATGCGGAAGGTATAGAGTCAAAACATGATTTCGATGGGAAAGAAGAATTCTTTATAAACTCAGAACAATTTTGGTTATAAAATGAGTCTTTCAAAGGAAATAGCTTTTGACTTAGGCAAATACGCCTTTGTTTTAGAAAAAGGGATTTCAAAAGAGGTTGCTACCTTTTATTTTAAAATAAGCATTCGAAGATGTCGCAACCCCTACTGCTGCATTCAACCTTTCAAACCGATGCTTTTGAAATGGTGCTTTTGCTTTTAAACTTAGAAGCTGCTTCTCCGCGCTTTCGAAAGGGTTGGTTTCGAAACCATCAACTTTCTTTTACATAGGAATATGCTTTCGAAAGAATTGCTTTCGCCCTAATTCTTTTAAGACCCTTAGATATATTGAAAGTTAAACCCAATGCTTTTGAAACAAAAGGTTTTAAAAGGTTTCAAAGCTATGTTCCAAAACTTTTACTTGGACAGAATGCTTTAAAAGGTTTGTTTTAAGTAAGGAGTTTGAATACTTTTATAATGAAGGTTTCGGAAGGGAGGTGCCCCAATGTTTTGAAAGGTTCACTTTGGTTTTCAAACGAAAGGTTTCCAATGCTTTTGTAAGGCAAGTTTAAAGTGTTTTGAATAGAGGATGTCTAAGGTTTATAAAGCTTTCAAAGGGATACCTTCAATGATTTCGAAAGGTATGTTTTGGCCTTTCGGCCTAATGTTACGAGTTATAGAACCTAACTTATTTTGAAAGGGGTACTTTCAACGGATATGAAAGTTATTTTTTAAAGTTTTTAAGGAAAGGTTTCTAATGGTTTACCTCGATTTCATGGCCTAAGAGCTTTTAAGTTAAAAGGATTTTTAACTTATTTTAGAGGGATAGCCATTATATTTCATCAACATTGTTTTATGTAAAGTATGTATATCATGGCAATAATGTTTGAGTAAAGAAAAGAGTATATTTTCCTTATTTAAGTATGATTTAAAGAGTTATATCAATTTGCAAAATGTTTTCAACAAAAATTTGATGGGGGTAGTTAAATTTAAGTAAATGACCCAGATGTTAGAATACCAAATAGGACTGGAAAGGGTTGCGCCCTATACTTTAGCAAATAAGCGCCTAGCTAATATAAGTCCAAAATTTCAGTGTGTTGGGCTTTGTCACAGGTAAGACTGAAACGAGGTTACGCACATAAAAGAATATATATAAAGAGAAGATAGGTTATTAGTGAGCCTGTAAAACCATTAGGTTCTGTTGACCCTAGAAGAAGATAGTTAAGGGCAGCCAGCCCAAAAGTGTGTCTAACAGAAGTTAGATAATTGAATATGTCTGGTAGGCCTGAGTCAGCCAATTGTTAATATTTAACCAAACAAAACTATATTTTGGGGACAGATAGTCCATTGATTACCTCATTTATGTGCATATATGATATTGCTATTATTGCTTTGATCAGTTTGATTGCAGGATTCTGATTTGCAAAATACGTATTTTTAAAAGGATATAAGTGAGGGAAAACCCGTTTCGCTAAGCGGTGTTGTCTCACTTAACATTAGTAAACTGTGATGTGATAGTATTATTCACACCAGGTTTTATATCTGACTCAAAGTTTATATTTTCCTCTTAAACTCTCGGTTGCTCAAAATATGATTTGAGTAGATTGAGAGTTGAGGTTTTTTAGGTTAGTAGATTGGATGAATAAGCTTCTAAAGACGTGCAAGAGCCAAAGCTAGCTATATAGGAGCTATTTAGTTTTTTGTTCTGTTCTGTTGTATTATGACTAATTTGTCTATTTAGTACTGTGATCATCCATGGGGGCATCTTCATATGTCGCTCTTGGCATATTTTGTAATAATTATATTTGGTCAAAACCTGGTAATCGTTTTGGGATTATGTATGTGAATATGGAATACTAATTTGAAATGTAATTAGAAAAGTTGTTTTTAAATCTGTGTAGATTTTATTTCATATTCATGTGCTTCTGATATTATGGATACTATTAACATTACCGTATTTTATCACCAGAAGTTAAAACTATGGATGACTGCAACATCTGTAGCACTTATCTTCGGGCCTCTAAATAGAGGATGTTATAGAGTCTCATGTTCTAGGAAAACCATTCTTCTCGATGGTGACAAGATCTAACACAACATGAAGAGAGTCTTCTATTGGCCTAGTATAAATAAGTATGTGGGAAAGTATGTAGCTAGACGTATGACTTTCCAGAGGTTAAAAGTGGAGTAGAAAATGACTGGAGGATTGTTACAGCCATTGGATATTCCTTAATGGAAGTGGGAGAGTATTTCAATGGATTTTGTGGATGGTTTACCCAGGAGTAGAAGAGGGAATGAGAGTTTTTAGGTCATAATCAATCGTTTGACCAAGTGAACTCATTTTCAAACCAGTAAGGAGCACGAGGATGGTGACATTGTTGGAATCTCTATACATGAAAGAGGTCATTAGGGTACATGGGGTTCCTACTAGTATAGTTAGCGATCGAGAATCACTTTTTAATAGCGAGTTTTAGAGGAGTCTATAGGAGGCTTTGGGGCTAATTTGAGTTTAAGCACCGCATTCACCCGCAGACAGACGGATGGACAAAGAGGGTGAATCAGGTATTGGAGGAATTACTACGGATGTGCATTTTGGACTTTGGAGGTTCTTGGAAAGATCGCTTACCATTATTGGAGTTTACCTACAACAATGGTTTTCAAGCTAGCATTGGGATAACACAATTCGAGGCATTATATGGCAGACCATATATATCACCGTCATTTTGTGGTACATTACGAATAGGATTATCGTTGGACTGGATATGATGAGGGAAACGTTGGGAAGGTAGAATTGATCCATAGGAGAATGAAGACCACTTATGTAGGCAGAAACTTTATGCTGGCATGAGACATACAGAGTTAGAGTTTACAGTAAGCGACATGGTATTTACGAAGGTTTCACCCCTTAGATATGTTATGAGGTTTAGTAGATTGGGGAAGCCAACACCGAGGTTTTAGGGACTTTCCTAATAGTTGCAGGACTATGAAATTTGCGTGTGGATTAGAATTTCTACAGAAGTTAGTAGGGGTATATGATGTTTTCCATGTGTCAGACTTGCAGAAGTGCTTACATGATATAACTAACACGGTCAAGCAGGGTCAGCTAGAGGAGTTGGAAGTTAAGAGGGACTCACTTGTTCGCAATGCAACTACGCGTATGCTTGAGCATGGTAAAAAGCGACTCCACAACAAGGAGATCAGACTTGTTAAAGTCCAATAGGTAGAGGATCCAATGGAGAGTACATTGGAGCTTGAGGAGAAGATCCACACTACCCACCCACAACTCTTTAATAGTACGTTTCCATTTAAGTTTAGTATGTGTAGACTACTTATGTATGGGACTTAACTTGGTGTACCCATTAGGTAAAGACCATTGGATGGTAGGAATGGTTGTAAACATGTCAATAGGACGTGTTATGGATGATGGATGGTAATAGATATATTGTTTGGATTGTTTCTTTTACACATTTAGGACAGTATATTCTCTGGGTAGTACATATACACATTTTCACTATCCATTATTATTATCTAACTTGTTAGATATTACACATATATGTTTGGTTGTTGATTATCTTATTATGCATTATGCATATGGATGTCGTATATGGATGGAATGGTTGCACATACATATAGAATTGCAAGTATATTCACTTAGAATGTTGCATACATCTTTGGATGCATGACATAAGCATTTGCATGACAGAAGGTCGACTAGATTAGGAGACCACCTACTCTTTGCATTAGTAAAGATTCACGTGCATTTCACATTACAGATATATGTATGTATTATACTAGAGAATTTCTAAGGACAACGACTGCCCGCAAATGGTGGAAGATGGATGAGTAGAAGGTTTTAGTTATTGGTTGCTGCATGTATTAGTTATATTTTTCCGTCTTTTAAGATCTGGGGACAAAATCCTTTTGAGGGGGAGAACGCAGCACTTTGAAATTTTAACCGAAATTTAATAAGAAAATTAAATTAAAATTAAAATTAAAAATGGAATAAAATTAAATTCTCATAGACGTCCAAATGTGGCTATAAAACTTGCACCATTGTGTTCTTGTGATTTTCTAAATGATTTTCGTATGTAACACTTCAAAATCGGAGATAGTACAAGGAAGTTACGAGCGTTTAAAAGTTTAAAGTAGAATAAAAAATAAAAGTTAAAAATCCCACGAAAATACAGTACCACTGGTCAAGTTAAAAATCCCACGAAAATACAGTACCACTGGTCTACCCAAGAGGGAAGGTCGACCGGTAGCGGTCGAGCCATAGGGCTAAGCGGTCGATTGTTGGCGTTGTAAAATCGAGAATTCTAGAGCTATTTTGAATGGTTGAGATGGCTTGCTTCTTCGCTAAGTGTGATGACTAAATGAGACGATTGAAAAGATTGTCCAGACCTAATCTAATGTTTTAAACTTGTCTCCAACCTATATAAATCGAAACTTAAGCTAACCCTAAAATCAGTAGAGAAAAACTTACCGACACTCTACTGAAATCTATCCGCTCCTTTAAAACTGAATTTCTTCAAAATCAAATTAAGAGGCAAAGTAGAAGGAATATAAAAGACCAGATCTAGAGGGGGAAGCTTGCGGAGGGCGATTCAAGGGCAAGGAATGAAGTTAGAGCTTGGATCTAAGGTAAGTAGGAATAAGTTTAATTAGATGATTATTTACTGTTAAATTTAATCTATTCTAACTGATATAGTGTTAGTAGTTTAAAATAGAACTTGTAAACCCTAATTCTACTATCTAGAAACCCTAATTCTATAATCTGAAATCTAGGTAAGAGGTTAAATTTATTGTAAATTGAAAATAAGAAAATCCTACTTTAGTTAAAACCCCAAAGTGGTTAACTATATAATCTGTTGAATACATAATTTTAAATTAATGGGAAAAAACTGTGAAATGGATTGGTTATTGAAATTGCTAAGATTCACTATAAAACCCTTTAACCAATAAAATTTGATAATAATGATCAAAACTCTAATCAGAACTCAACAAAACCTAATTTTTATACTCGATTTGTCGACCCTCACCCTAAATGGTCGACCGCAAGCGTCGACCGATAGGGAATAGGCGGTCGATCGGTTATCACCTGAAATGTGCAACTTGAACCTCGTCTTAAGACCTAGGTTAATTATAAAAATAAATATAAACATTAATTATTATGTGAGCCTATTTAGGCTATTTGAATGTATGTTAGGAGCTGTAGGAAGCTAGTTCTAACGCTATGATGTTGTAGAGTTGGGTAGATGTTCTTTACCTAATCGAAGGTCGATTATTCCATTAAGGGCGATTTTTATCGCAAATTGGTAGTCACAGGCAGTTTTATGGTGGAAGCGCTGCACTGACTAAAGCCAGATGGAGTGTATGGGTCCGTCACAGCGGGAGTCTTGGTATGCACAAATACTAGCGCACGTGGTACAATTTGGAGTTTAGATCCCTACTCATGCAACAAGATGTGTAGACTACGGTTGGAGGCGGAAATAGATTGTAGATGATGAGGCACTTTGACAAGTCTGCATTTCTGGTCTTCCTCTTCAATTGGTAGTGGTCTTACACGTAGTCATAGTTAGGGGAAGATTCGTTCCCCAATAGCCTAAGGGCTGTGACAATAGTGGGAATTTAGTTCCATAGTAGCCTAGAGGTGGTGTTTCTATGACTAGTAGCTCTAGGAGCAGTGGTTGATCGTTAGGCATTGAGGTTTGATCCGTAGTTCAACCCTTGTAGTAGTGTGCACAATTTATAATGTAGGTGTGTGTTGCACCAAAACCCCGCAAAAAATGGGTCCTAGGAATATGCGGGCACTTGTCGAACACCCTATGTCACTTAGTGTAGAGTTAAAGTTAACTGTACGTGATCACAACATATTAAACTTGTACTCATTCACCAGACTTTTTTCTGATCCATCCATTTTCCATTTTTTTTCTTTCCCCGTCATAGGTGGATAGGGCTGTAGATGATTAGCCCATTCTGGGTACGATGAGCTCATCATTGGAGTTACTTGTTATCTACTCTCCATGTATCTATCTATCCATCTATTTATCTTATCAATACATTTTATTTTCTGTATCATATTTGGAGTGATATTTTTTTGTACTCTATATTGGACCACGTATTGATTTTTTGAGACCGTGATTTGGATATTTTCCGAGATGGATTTTCAATATATTATGTTTTGTTTCTTTCGCTGTGAGATCTGAAAGTGTAGTATATCTTAGATTATATTTGTTGTTTAGTCTCTTTAATCTTATATAAAAACCCAATAACTCATATTTCTTGGCACAACGGGAGTCCGAAAGTCATACTAGACTTTGGATCGGTGCGTTGAGACGTGTGGGATGTCACAGTTTATACATCCCAAATGTTCTGATACCAACCGTGGTAACTTAATTTACATTTTACTTGGACATGTCATTTAAATCTCCAAGTCTAGAACTATTACATCATCTATAAGTTACAAGGACAACTACAGAAGTTTGACCTAGTACTATATCCTTACAATTCAACTGTTGACTAAAAAGGTCACGAAATTCCCATATAATTTTAATCCCTCTCCTAACCATTTCAAGGCTTCCAAATTCCATATTCAATTCTATCCTAATAGGCTGCTAATCCTATTTGTCTAACTCCAATCTAGTTCTTTTCTTTTAAATTTAAGTGATAGTCATAATATTCATTTTACCCTTTTAAATTAAAACCTTTCATTTTAACTTATTTCTAGAAACTAGTAAGTTTTAAAACTGTAAAACCCTCTTTTTATTATTAGAAAAGGTTTCCTTCTTACTAAGACTATGTTATTTTTATTTAATTAAATTATCAAAATCCATTGAGATTCACTTAGAAAAATGTATATAAAACACACCATTTTGAAATTTTCTTTCATAAATAGGAAATTTTCACAAAATGTATTTTTAAAGAAAAGATGGTGTTTTTAACTTATTACTATTATTATTTTAGAGTTTGACAACAACATCGATAAAATATATTTTCAAGTACTAACCGTTTCTTATTTATAAAAAGAGTTCAAAAGTTGGGTCTTACATACTTCTCAAACTTTTTTCCCTAAAATTTTTGTTATTAAAACAAAGTGCATATTGAAGGAAAGTGTAATAGTGTGCCTAAAAGACGAAACAAAAGCTTTAAAATAGTTATTGAAATTTTTTTTGATCAAATTCTCTACTTTTACTTTTTACAAAAATTCCATAAAGATTATTTGATTATTTTATATAAAATCATAAACCCACCTTTTTCTATTTAAAATATCAGACATCTACTGTTTCTAACTTTTAGGAAACATTTTCATTGGTTTATCACTTAAATTGGAGTAGACCATAACAACCTAATTACTTAAGTCCACATATACCTAACAATGCTTTAAGTGCATAAGGTTTATGTCCTTCTTTTCAAAGATGGTTAACTCAAGTTATTTTTTAATACAGTGTCCAACTTCAATATGGAAATATCATAGCCATACCTTTAAGTAAATAGGACTTCTTGAAACTACTATTAATGTAAGAATAGGATTTCTACTTTAACTGAGGGAATTTTCCTTTAAGTTTGTAAATTCCTCCTTCATGTCCCCATATGCTGTCAACATTATATTCCAATTATATGGGTCTCATGTTACTAATCTTCTTTACTCGCCCTTAAATTCATAACTTACTTGCTACTGCTAGTTGGTATAGGAAATCTTTACTAACATTTCTTTAGTCCGGTTAGGCTTATCTTCTTTCCTCGCTCACCGATATCGGTGGACCCGTAAGGGGATATTAACGTCAGCAATCCTAGCTGTCTCTTTTAAGCCATCCCCATCAAAATTTCTCATTCTCACTATTTGCGATTGTGAATTATTTTCAACCTTTCCATGGATAGTGTAGAAACAAATAAGAGAAATTATGATATATACATAAAGTCTTGGGAAAGCTTCTTGAAAACTTTTGTTTATATATTTCTTTTCAAAACCCATTTTTGAAAACTTCTCGTAAAATAATTTGGAAAACCTATTGAAAAACCACACTTTTCCAAAACTTTTCGAGTATATTCTCTCAATACGTTCCTAATCCCTAAGGAACTTTGAACTTATGCTCTGATTAGGGTTTCGATTATTATTAAACTTTATTTTCAGTGACTAGTATGTTTCACAATTTTACCCATTTTTCATTAATGTGAGATTCATGTATTTAACAGGTTATATAGTTAACCACTTTTGGGGTTTCAACTAGAATATGGGTTTTCACATTATCAATTTACAGTAACTTGAATCTCTAACCTAGATTCTAGATTATAGAATTAAGGTTTCTAGATTGTAGAATTAGGTTTATGATTTCTATTTTAAATTATTAACTCCTTAGATCAATTAGAATTAGTCAAATTTAAATGTAAATAATCATCTAATTAAATTTATTTCCACTCATCTTAGATGCAAGCTCTGTCATTGTTCCATGCACTTAGATCGCCCTCCATAAGCTACCCCTTCTAGATCTTATTTTTTGTATTCCTTCTACTTTGCTTTTTAATTTGATTTTAAAGAGATTTTAGTTTTAAAGGATAAGAATGATTTCGGTAGAGTTTCAATATGGTAAGTTTTTCTACTGATTTTAGGGTTAGCGTAGGTTTGAATTTGTAGAGGTTGGAGACAAATTTAGGATGTTAGATAGGTCTATCATCATGTTCGGTCATCACAACTTAGCGATGAAGTAACCCATCTCAACCGTTCGAAGTAGCTCCAAAATTCTTTATTTTACAACGTTAGTGGTTAACCGCTTAGCCTCATAGGTTGACAGTTATTAATCAACCTTCAACCCTCTTGAGTCGACCGATGGTAATTTTTTATGAGATTTTTAAATTTAAAATTAAAATTTTATTTATTTGAAACTTTAAAATGCCCATAACTTCACTATATTAACTCAGATTTTGAACTGTTATATATCAAATCATCCAGAAAATCATTACGAACACAATGGTGAAATTTTCATACCCAAATTCAGATCTTTGTGAAAATTTTATTTTAGTCCTTATTTCATTTAAATTTATTTTTCTTATTAAATTTCTGTTAAATATTCGGGGTGTTGCATTTTCCTCCCTAAAATGATCACATCTCTGAAATCTCAAAGAATGAAAAAATGTTACTTACGTACACAGTAACCAATAACTAAAATCATATACTCATCTATTATCTACGGACAATCATTGTCCTTAAAAAATTTCTAATGCAATACATACATACATATTTATACACATATATATATAATGTGAAATGCATGTGAACCAATAATAATGCAAAGAATAGGTTGGCTCTTGATCTAGTTGACCTCCTGTCATACAAATGCTTATGGCATGCAGCCAAAATGTATGCAATATCCTTAGTAAATATACTTACAATTCTACATGTATGCCCAAACATTCCATCCGTATGCAACATCCACATGCATTGCTTAATAAGTTAATCAACAACCAAACATACATATGCATAATATATAATAAGCAACACAGTAACAATGGATAATATGAATATGTGTACTACCTAGAGGATACATTGTCCTAAACATGTATAAGAAACAATTCAAGTAATACATCTACCAGTATCCATCATCCATAACACGTCCTGTTGACATGTTTACAACCATGCCTACCATCCAATGCTCTCTAGCTAAAGGGTATACCAAGTTAAGTCATACACATAAGTAGTTTGTACTTATTAAACTTAAATTGGGAACATACTAGAAAAAAGTTGTGGTTGGGCAGCAGGGATCTTGTCCTCAGGCTCCCATGTACTCTCCATGGGATCGTTTCCCTATTGGACATTAACAAGTCTGATCTCCTTGTTGTGGAGTCATTTTGTATCATGCTCAACAATATGAGTAGGTGCACAACAAATAAGTGACTCTCTCTCAACCTCCACCTCATCGAACTGACCTAGCTTGACTACGTTTGTTGCATCGTGTAAGCACTTTTGTAAGTTTGACATATGGAAATGTAACATCCCCCATTTAGAGGTCTAAAACTAACCGCTACAGATGCTGCAGTCATCTATAGTTATTGTTTTTCAGTGACCAAATGTGGTAATGTTAGATACATCGAAACGCCAGAAACATGGATATGAAAAAAAAATTAACTCAATTTTTAAAACAAATTTCTTATTCCATTTCAAATTGCATTTCAGATTCATTACATGATCCCAATTCATAATCATTATGAATTATTCCAAGAGTGACACATGAAGATGCCTACTTGCTTGATCAGGGTCTAAATATAAGCACTAAATGACTTTGCCTTTACATCCAATTACATAGTAGAATCAAACAGAAAGAGCTCCTAATAGCTAGCATGCTTTCTGCACGTCTTAGGAAGCTTATTCGTCTAAAGAAGAACCTGGAAACCTTAACTCTCAAACTACTCAAAATCAATTAAGCACCCAAGATTTTAAGAGGAAAGCATAAACTTCGAGTCAGACAAAAAGACTAGTGTGAATAATAACCTACCATCTCGAACCATATAGGTATCTAGTGAGACCACGCCGCTTAGTGGAACAAGTTTTCCCCTCACTAGCATCATAACCCAATTTGTAATATCCATATACTATGCACCTGCATCCATAATGGTTAAGACATAACATAGTAAAATGTATCATGAGGATGGGCAAACCTGCAATATGCTCTGGAATTTCCATCCCCATTCGCCTGACTGTCCGTCTCAAGTTATAGTTTCTAGGGTCTCTATTAACCTACTAGTTTTCATGGATTGACTAATTACCTATTTAATTATTTATGGATTTCATATCCACTTTCATAGTTTTCATGGGATCACTATGAACCTATTAGTTTATGCCCATACTACTGTCCAATCATAATTTTCATGGCATCACTATTAACCTATTTGTTACTACTATTAACATTATCCAATCATAGTTTTCATGGGATCACTATGAACCTATTGGTTTCTACCACTAACATTATTCAATCGTAGTTTTCATGGGTTTCCTATGAACCTATTGATCTCTTTCAATAACTTACTCTAGACATAGTTTACATGGGATCACTAAAAACCAATTGGCTCCTGCCAGTACCATTCCTTGAATTATAGTTTTTATTGGCTAACTAATAACCTTTTTAACTCCATGGTCTTTTGATTTAATTTACATTCACTATTGGGTCAACCTAGCTGGTCATCCTACCCATTAACACTCCAAGTGCCCATATGGGTTATAAAGTGAATATGATAACATAAACATTCATGATAACTGATCAAATGATATACATCACACAAACATCCATGGTATATTTCCATATATCCATTTTTCTAATGAAAGGTGGTCAATAATTTTAACCTAGCAATTTACTAAGGAAAGCTTCCTTTAATATTTCAAAGTTAAATGCCATTTCAAAACTCTTTTATATTGCCATGTGTTTATTCTAAAAATGAGATTGGGTTCTCTAATTTGAAAACTAAGGCTTTTGACTATATCCTTCGAATCATTGTGACATCATGACTCTCCCATTTTGACATCATGGAGGAAACAAGTCATCCGTCCCCTTCCATTTAACTAATGGGTTAGAAACAAGTGGCTATGCTCCTTTCATTACTCTATTGTAGCGGAAGGACATATCAAAATCATTAATAAAGCAATGTGAAAGGCCCCTTCCACTACTTCTTTGAAACCATGTGAAAGGACATTGTCGACACCATTGATCAGGTGCAGCACAACCCTTCCATCTCTCTAATTAAACATGCATGCAAAGGACCCTTTCAACACTATCAACTAGTGCGAAAGGTACCTTCCATAATGGTTGGACTTACCGAAGTGTAAATTACGGAAGGTATAATGTCGACATCATTGGTTGGTGCGGCACAACCCTTCCGTCTTCATTGATTAACATACTTGCGGAGCATATAAGAGCGGAAGGCACCCCTTCGACACTATCTACTAGAGCGAAAGGTTCTTTCCATGATAGTCAAATCAATTAATACATTGGTGAACACTTATTAAAGTGTATGTATGCGGAGAGACCCTTTCAACACTATTGATTAGTGCGGAAAGTTCGTTCCGCCTTTATTCTAGTATATGTTAACTATAGCAACACCCCTATCCCTTTTGTATTCAAAGGGAACTGGAATTGTATGCTTTCGAAGGCATCAACGCTTTCGAAGGAAAGTGGCATTGCTGAAATTATCATAACAACTGATTTTTAACTAAATAAAGCAATTTCTTTTTACCTAATCCCTTAGGTTGTAAATTTTCTATTAGATAACAAAGCCTTTATAAAGTTCTTTTCAGAATTTGCAGCTGCATGTAATTCCCGATGCTCCAATATTTAATTTAAAGTTATTAACTAACTCCTTGTATTTAATTAATCATTAAATACTAATCTTTCTACTTAAATCTAAAACTCCCCAAATCTCTTGAGAAAAATCTCAGCAATTCTCATGAATTCAAAATGATAATATCTTTATCATATAAAATTTTCAGCTCGAAAATAATTAATTAATTCCTTAAATTAATTAAAACCAGAAGTACCCATTTCTCTCACCCTAAAATTCATAATAAATTATCCATAGTTTAGAATATTATGAAAATTTAAACCCATCTCCAAAATAATATTTTACATATCTTGGTATTTGGAAATCATTTTGCACGATTTTAACCTTAAAACTGAACTACATTATTCCACAAAATCCTTATTTAAATTATAACATGGCATTTAAATCAAAACATATCATCAATCATCCAATATACGGTTTTAATCTTCAAACCCAAATTAAAACATTCAAGATGACTTATATGAGATGGTTTGGATCATTATTCACCTTGTTTGGATAAGGAACTTGAGATTTTTCTACACTTTAATCTTCCTAGCTTGAATCTTAGCCTCTAATTGATTTTTGAGCTCCTCTTCACCAAGGGTTATGGCCGCTTTGCTTTTCTTTCGTTTATGTTTTTTTGGTAAGAATGTAAATGAAAATGAGAATGTGGTAAGGGATTTCAGGGGTTATGAGGTTCGGCTATTCCTATATTGCCCTTGCATTATTCTCTTAAGTTTCTAAGTCATAGCTCTTTCTCATTAATTAACTTTGTAAAGGCATGACCTTAATTAGTTTCCAATTCTAAACTCCCTTACTATTGTAGTCTCTACATTATTCTATTTACTTTGTATAATTAAATTTCTTGAATAATGCTATTTAAAATTAGGGGTGTTACAGGCTCTCCTCCTTAAAGAATTTCGTACTTGAAATTCAGCAAGGACTATATACTAAGTATAGCAATCATCTGCAACATCATTTAACTACCATACTAGCCTACTTGGCTAGCAAGTAGTCTATATTTATATAAAAGATATGGTATATACCCTTATAATAGGTTAGGATAAATATCTCTAATCCCATCTTCTTGTCTTCCAAGTATAGTCCTTCTCATTGTCGCTCCATTGAACTTTCACTAACTTAACTGCCTTGTTTCTTAGCCTCTTCTCAACTCTTGTTACAACCTGAACTGGTAGCCTAACAAAAGTCGGATCTAGTTCTACTATTAAGTCTTCCAATCCATTCGAAGGGATGGTAGTCGCTAGATCATGCACATACTTATGAAAATGAGACACATGAAACACATTATGGACACCTTCCAAACTACTCGGCAACTCTACTTTATATGTGAGCTTTTCAATCCTCTTTATAACTGGGAACAGTCAAATATACCTCGGTGCCAATTTCCCTAACTTTCTGAATTGTACCTCACCCTTCATCGGTGAAACTTTAATGAAAGCCTTATCTCATACCGAGAACTCTATATCCTTACGCCTCTTATCTGCACAACTCTTTTGTCTAGATGGAGCTTCCTACATCCTATCTCGGATCAACTCAATCTTCTATGTTGGCTCTCTTACCAGATCTGGACCTAAGACTAATCTGTCTTTGGTTTCTAACCAACATGCTGGTGACTTGGATGGTCTTCCAAACAAAGCTTCGAAAGGCCCCATTTCTATAAAAAAAATCTAATAACTGATATTATAGGAAACTCAACTAAGTACAGGCGACCTTCCCATGATCCACTAAAATTTAGCACATAAGCTCTCAAAAGATGCTCGAGTACCTTGTTGACTCTCTCTATCTGTCCATATGTCTGAGGGTGATAAACAGTACTTATCCTGAGCTTGGTACCTAACACATCCTATGGATTCTTACAGAACTCGCTAGTAAACAAAGTATCTCTATCACCAACTATACTATTAGGAATCCCATGTAGTCTAAATATGTTCTTCATAAACAATTTAGCCAAAACAGCTGTCATCCTGGTTGACTTAACTGGAATGAAATGGGCAATTTTAGCCAACCTGTCCACTATGATCCATATACTTTCATTTCCTTGATTCGACCTTGGTAATCCATCTATAAAATTCATGGATATCATATCCCATTTCCAAATTGGTGTCTCCAAAGGTTGAAGCAACCCACTCGGCTTCTGATGTTTGACCTTTACTTGTTGATAATTCACATACTACTTTACCCACAAGCCAACATCCGTCTTTATACCTTTCCATTAGAAACTCCTCTTCATATCTTGATATATCTTGGTTACCTCAGAATAAATCGTAAACTTCGATCGATGACATTCCCTATGAACTTCTCACCTTAGGTCCCCAACATTCGAAACACACAACCGTCCCTTCTTTCCAAACCATCCCCTCTAGTCAAGACTAAAATCCTTTATATCATCAATCTCTGATCCAAGCTCAAGCCTTCTAATCTTCTCGGCCAACAATGGATCCTCTTTCTTCTTAGAAGCAATCCTTTCGATTAGAACTAGTCGGACTTTCAAGTAGGATAACATGGCAATGCTCTGACTAGAACTAGCAATCGATCTTAACTGCGCACTACAAATAGTCAAAGCCTCTAGGTCCTTGCACTCTGCTAACATAGGTTACACCACATTCTGATGTTTCCTGTTAAGAAATCTGCTACTTCATTTTTTATCCAGGTGTATACTATATACCAAAATCATAAGATGCCAAAAACTCCAAGAACCTCTACTGTTTCATATTCAACTCCTTGTAAGAGAATAAGTACCTTAAGGACTTATGATCTGTGTCTAACTCAAATATCTCCCACAAGAGATCATCTATCCGTACTTTAATGCGAAGATTACCACTGCGAACTGTAGATCATGAATAGAATATCTCACTTCATGTGGTCTAAGCTATCATGAAACGTATGTAATAACTTTACCTTTCTGCATCAATATAGCCCCAAATCTGGTTCCACAATATACACTACTAATCCATGATTCTCATCTGGAACTACTAACATAGGCGTGTTGGTCAATAAGTGCTTTAACCTAAGGAATGCTTCCTTACATTTTTCGGACCAGATAAATTTCACGTCCTTCCTAATCAGCTTGGTCAAACGCATTGCTATCCGTAACAAATCTTAAATAAACCTTTGGTGGTAACCAACAAGCCCAAGAAAATTCCGATCTCAGTCATAGTCTGTGGTCTCTTCCAGTTGTTAATAGCTTCGATCTTATTCAGATCAACTGACAAACCCTTCTCTGAAACCATGTAACCAAGAAACTTAAATTCTTTCTTCCAAAAATGACACTTTAAAAACTTTGCTTTCAGTTAATGCTGAATTAACATCTCAAGCACCAATCTAAAATGAACTTCATGCTCTCTTTCATACTTAGAGTATATTAAAATGTCATTTTTGAATTCCAATACGAACCTATCCATATGCTCTTGAAAAACCCAGTTCATCAATTCCATGAAGAAAGCTGCACATTTGGTAACCCAAATGGCATCACTAACCGCTCGTACGAACCATACCTAGTCCGAAACGCCGCAGTCAATGGAATACTGTCCTTTTCCACTCTTAGCTGATGGAAGCCTATCGCCAAAACTAATTGGGAAAATACTCTGGCTTCACTCAACTGATCAAATAAATCATTGATTCTCGGCAAAAGATATTTATTGTTGATCGTCTTCTCATTCAACTTACGATAGTTGATGCACATCCTTAACGACCCATCCGGTTTTTTCATGTACACCGTGACCGATCCTCAAGGCAAACTTCTTTGTTTAATGAAATTATTTCCTTCTAAATCCAGTAGCTACACCTACAATTCCTTCATCTCGGTAAGTGTCCTCCTACTAGGTGGTCTACTTACAGGTTCTGCTCCCAACACAAGATCTATCCAAAACTCAATGGCTCGCTTTGGTGGTAGTCCTATGACTGGCCCAAAAGCATCTGCAAACTCTTTTGCTATCCACACTTGATTCAACTCTTATTCTAATTCCATAGCCCCCAACAATACACAAGTGCTCAAATCTGAGTTCTCCATTGAGTATATAATTCGATTATGACTATCGAGGAGACTTAATGATATATCCTTACCTTGGAAAAATATCCTAACACTACACCTATCTAACCAATCCATACCCAAAATGATCCCGAAGCGTATGAAATAAAAAAACATACAAACTGCTTGCAAAATTGTGACCTAACAAATCAAGTTCTAACCGGCCACATCTCATCCCTAGAGTTGCATGTCCTCTTATCAGCTTCGCAACCCTTAAGGAAGTAAGAAGGTATGAGGGTTCTAAACATAACTTATCTACCAAACATTAAGATATAAATGAATGTGATGTACTAGTATCAAATATTACCCTAACTGGTATAATATGACTCAAAAGCGTACATTCCATGACAGTCTTTTCCTATTCAGCGGCGGTGGATCTAGAAGATGTTGGTTCCAAGGAAAAAACATTTCCCTTCTCTGTTATAATTGATTATGGACACTAATTTGTAATGCCTGGTCTGGTCATAGTCGAAGTACTTCACTCCTTTCTTATCTTCAACCTTCTTCCCTTTTCTAGTTCGACATTCATGAGAAAAATGTCTTTTCTTGTTGCACTTGTAGAAAACTACATCGGCCTTCCTTTCTTGTTAGCTCCTTCTTTATGAGCTCCTTTCTTCTTAAAGAATATCCTCTTCTTGCTCTGAGAATTCTAGGTTTCAATTTGCTTCTCTTTCCTAAAAGTAGAGAGCATCTTTTTATTCTTGATTGCCATCTTCACTATAACTATACTTGGATCACGGAGATGTGGCATAGTCGCCCTAGCAATCTCAGGCTTTAACCGTCTAATAAACTACTCATTTCTTTTAATGAAGGTGTCAATAGTAGCATATCTGTATCTGGATAACTCATCAAACTTCATAGCATGCACAATCACATACATCTTACCTTGCACTAAGTCCATGAACTTTCTCAGCAATACTGACTTGGAAACTTCAGACAAGAACCTCTCTTTGAATCTCCTTTGAAACTCTGCCCAAGTCAACTTTTCCTCGAGAACTCCAATGGTAATACCATTCCACCACTTAAGTACTGCTTCCTGCAACTGTTTAGAAGCAAATCTCCTCTTCTTCTCATCATCTAAACACTAGTCAACGAAAATCCTTTCACGGTGCAATAACTAGTTTTCTATCTTAACAGCATCCGACGTTCCTAAAAACGGCTTCCCAAAAGACTGGTGTAATCCTTGCTCAACTTGGCATAGTTATTGCCAACTGGGACCGTATGATTTGCTCCCCCAATATTCACAGCATTTTCCTTAGCTACTCCTGTAGCTGCTCCAGCTTGCATCAGATTGATGAAGAACTGATACATCATTCCCATATCTACTGGTGGGGTTCCAGCTCCTACATAGGCATTTGCGTTTGTATTAGCATTTTCCTATCGAACCGGATTCCTCCAAGTATTGGGTAGAGCATTTCCATTAGTAGTGGTGCTTCCTCCACCTATATTTCCTCTTCTGTTTCCTACCTGCATATGTTTCTTTCTCGCATATCTACATACAAGGCTTAGTAAGATTCAGAAGAACGGTCTAAGAGAAAAATGGAATACGTACTTATAGATACATACACACACATAACAAATGAAAGTACGTTACTATAGCGTTAACCCAAACCCCGGTCTCGTTCTCTGATTCATTGGGTAACGTTTTGAAAATCTTCTAGGTTTAAATTTCTTTTGAATTTACATAAACCTATGTTATGATACCAACTTGTAACATCCCCCATTTGGAGGCCCAAAACTAACTGCTGCAGATGCTATAATCATCTATAGTTATTACTTTCGCTGACCAAATACAGTAATGTTATATACATTGATATACCGAAAACATGGATAAGAAATTTTTTAAAATTAATTCTTAAAAAAGTTTCTCATTCCATTTCAAATTGCATTTTATATTCGCTACATAATCCCAATTCGTAAACCCCGTTCAAAGAAATATAATTATTACAAATTACGCAAAGAGCGATATATGAAGATGCCCCCTTGGTCGATCACAATCTAAATATAGGCACTAAATGACTTTGCCACTACATCCAATTACACAGCGGAGTCAAACAGAAAGAGCTCCTAATAGCTAGCTTGCCTCTTACATGTCTTCGAAAGCTTCTTCGTCTAAAAATGAACACGTAAACCTTAACTCTCAAACTACTTAAGATCAATTGAACATCCAAGAGTTTAAGGGACAAACATGAACTTCGAGTCAAATAAAAATTCTACTATGAATAAGAACCTACCATCTCGAACTATATAGATATCTAGTGCGACCATGCCGCTTAGCGGAACAAGTTTTCCCCTCACAAATTATCAACGTTCATAGTTTTCATAGGATCTCTAGAACCTATTGGTTTATACTAATACTATTATCCAATCATAGTTTTCATGGGATCGCTATGAACCTATTAGTTTCTACCAATATATCCCAATCATAGTTTTCATGGGATCACTACGAACCTATTGATTTCTACTAATAACATTATCCAATCATAGTTTTCATGGGTTGTCCATGAACTTATTGGCCTCTTTCAATAACTTGTTTCGAATATAGTTCTCATGGAATCACTAAGAACCAATTAGCTCCGACTAGTACGATTCCTCAAATTATAGTTTTTATGGGCTAACTAATAACCTTTTTGACTCCGTGGTCTTTTGATTTAGTTTACATTCACTTTTGGGTCAACCTACCCTTTAACACCTAACATGCCCATATAGGTTATAAAGTGAATATGATAAATCAAACATTCATGATAATTGATCAAATGATACATACCATATAAGCATCCATGGTTTAATTCCATATATCCATTTTTCTAATGAAAGTGGTAAATACTCTTACCAATTTACTAAGGAAAGTTTCCTTTAATATTTCAAAGTTAAGTGCCATTTTAAAACTCTTTTATATTGTCATGTGTTTACTTCTAAAATGAGATTACGTTCTCTAATTTGAAAGCTAAGGCTTTCAACTATATCCTTCAAATCATTGTGACATCATGAGTTACCCTCCGTCACTCTCCCTTTGAACATCATGGAGCAAACAACCCTTCATCCTCTTGCATTTGACTAATGGGTTATAAATAGGTGGCTATGCCCCTTTCACCAATCTACTCTAGCGGCAAGACCTATCGAAATCATTGTTAAAGCAATGCGGAAGGCGCCTTCCACTACTTCTTTGAAACCATGCGAAAGGACCTTGTCGACTCCATTGATCGTGGGAGGCACAATTCTTCCACCTCTATAATTAAACTTGCATTTAGAAGGACCCTTTTGACACTATCAACTAGTGAAGAAGGTACCTTCCATAATGGTTGGACTTACTTGAGTGTAAAGTTGAGGAAGATATGCTGTTGACACCATTGATTGGTGTGGCACACCCTTTCTGTCTTCATTGATTAACATAGTTGCAGAGCATATAAGCAAGGTAGGAACACCTTCGACACTATCTACTAGTGCAAAAGGTACTTTCCATGAAAGTTAAATCTATTAATGTGGCAGTGAACACTTATTATAGTTTAAGCATGCGTAGAGACCCCTTCGAGACTATTAATTGGTGCGGAAGGACCCTTCCCCTTCATTTTAGTATATGTTGACTATAGCAACACTCCTATCCCTTTAGTGTTCAAAGGGAACTGGAATTGTATACTTTTGAAGGTACCAATGCTTTTGAATGCATCGATGCATTCGAAGGTAAGTGGCATTGTTGTAATTATCATAAAAATCGATTTTAACTAAGTAAAGCAATTTCTTTTTACGTAACCCCTTAGGTTGTAAATTTTCTATTAGATAACAGAGCATTTATAAAATTCTATTCAGAATTTGCTGCCGCATGTAATTCCCAATGCTCTAATATTTAATTAAAAATTATTAACTAACCCCTTGTATTCAATTAATCATTAAATACTAATCTTTCTACTAAAATCCAAAACTCACCTGAATCATTTGTGAAAAATCTCAGCAATTCACATTAGTTCTAAAATGATAATATCTTTATCATATAAAAATTTTAGCTCGAAAATAATTATTTAATTGCTTAAATTAATTAAGACTCGAAATATCCATTTCTCTTACTCGAAAATTCTTAATAAATTTTTCATAGCTCGAATATTTTGAAAATTTAAACCCATCTCCAAAATAATATTTACATAATATATTCAAAAATTATAGCATTTGGAAATCATTTTCATGATTTTAGCCTTAGAAAACAAACTATATTATTCCATAAAATCCTTGTTTAAATTATAACATGGCATTCAAATCAAAACATATCATCATTCATCCAATCATACGGTTTTAGACCTCAAACCCAAATTAAAACATTCAAGATGAATTATATGAGATAGTTTAGATCATTATTCACCCTGTTTGGATAAGGAACTTGAGATTTGTTCTACACTTTAATTTTCCTAGCTTGAATCTTAGCCTTTAATTGATTTTTGAGCTCCTCTTCTCCTAAGGTTATGGTTGGCCTTACTTTTATTTTGTTTGTGTTTTTGTTTTGTAAGAAAGTAAATGAAAATAAGAACGTGGTAAAGGATTTTAGGGGTTATGGGGTTTGGTTATTCCTATATTGCCCTTGCCTTATTCTCTTAAGTTTCTAAGTCATAAGTCTTTCTTATTAATTAATTTAGTTAAGGCACGACTTTAATTAGTTTTCCAATCTTAATTCCCTTATCACTTTAGTCTCTACATTATTATTTTTAATTATCTAAGTAAATCTTTTGAACAATGCTATTTAAAATTAGGGGTGTTATAGGAAAACATCATGTACCCATGCTAACTTATCTTGAAGTTCTACCCAATAAGCCAACTTCCCTACTCTAGAAACTATCGAGACCTACAAGCCTCTGTGCTAGCTTCCCTGATTAAACAAACCTCATAACATGTCTAAAGGGTGAAACCCTCACAAATACCATGCCTCCCATTGAAAATACTAACTTCATACATCTCCTTTTAACATAAGATTTCTACCTATCCCAAGCAGTCTTCATTCTCATACGGATCAAGTTCAACTTCTCCGATGTCTCCCTCGCCATATTCGGTCCAAGGATAATCCTATCCACGGTGTCCTACCAATACGATGGTGATCTATAGGTTTTATCGTATAATGCCTCGAATGGTGTCATCTTAATGCTAGTCGGATAACCATTATTGTAGGTACACTCCACCAACAGTAAGTGATCCTCCCAAGAATTTTCAATGTCCAAAATGTACATCCATAGTAAGTCCTCCAATACCAATATTCCATCTCCTTTTTTCTATCCATCTGCAGGTAATACGCAGCGCTCAAACTCAACTCGATCCCCAAAGCCTCATGTATACTTTTCCAGAACTCGTTGGTGAAAAGTAGATCTTGGTTACTAACTATACTATTAGGAACTCCATGTAACCTAACGACCTCTCTCTTGTATAGAGCTACCAATGAAGCTGCCATCCTCGTACTCCTCACTATTTTGAAATGAACTTACTTGGTCAGCTGATCGACTATGACCCAAATGCTCTCATTCCCTCTCCTACTCCTTGGTAACCCATCCATGAAATCCAAAGTGTATTGTTAAGTATCTGTATCCGAGAGAGATGGAGATGTCCATCTAATTGTTTAGTATTGTCGAATGATAGTTTGGCGATTTAGTCGGTCAACTGGTGGTTTGGAAAGATTTAAAGATTGACTAATTTATATATGTGTCTATTAGTGAATCGAGTATTGGAGGTGGTATATGTATTTGATTATAAACACAAGTCACCATCAAGATGTTTTTTATTTTTGTTATCTTAATGTCTTGTGTATTTTTTGTTGGGAAATCTTAGTTTCAGGCAGGTTTAGGTGATTTATGCTTATGTGGTATTATGGAACATGTATAAGTGGCCTAGGTTATGTTGTGTGTATTTTAGAGTCGTTGATACTCATACTCTATATTAGGATGGACTTATCACGTGACATGTATATGATAAGTGTAGTATTAGTGTATATCGATGTTTTATCATAATGTTTATGTACCGACCCACCTTTTTGACCGTTAATTGTCAACGCTATTACATCCACGATATTCATGTACCAAGCATCCAAGTGTGGAAAAGAAAGATTATTAGGGTAAAAGTAAAGGAAAAAAAGATAGAACAAGAAAGAAGAGACCACAATATGAGACTCTCATAGTGGAAGGATAACATATATATCAAAAGATTGTACAAAACTATCACTCTAAGAAACACAATATTTCAGAGTTACACTTCTAAATACTATCATTAACATGGTCAGTTATAAGAACTTGTCCTTACAACTGCAGATGCATACGTAATATTAATAATGTAGTGGAAATAAGAGTACTATAGTATGTGAAACATCCGGCTCACTTCTTTGAGCTCCAACGAACATGAATGAAAACCCGAATTTCTCAAACTACTCAAAAGAGCATACGAGGAATTCAGAAAAAACAAAAATGATATGTTAGACATAAGTATGGTATGAGAAACTCAAAAAATATGCAATCAACATATAACGGTACATTTGAGACCGCATGGAATGTCATAATGGTTATCCCTCAAAAGAACCACCATCTAATAAGTACATAAGGTGAAATAATAGATATTGTCTATGGGTAAAGAATATAAGTCAGAAAATAGTCATGATGCTTACATTGATCACACCGCAACAGTATTGACGGTACAATCAAAATCGCTAAGCTACATTTTCATAATGGATTTACTATAAAGATCACCTCGGTCAAGCCGAATCCGAACTCTATGCACAAGGATCGAAAACCATCTTTCAAGCATCATATACTCTAGATAAAATATACCATAAGAGAAATAGAACTAGCTCATATACGAACATTGATATGAACTACGTGGAACAAGTGCCATCAACTCCAGTGTGCAACATCGATAAGCATACTATAGATATGGAGTAGAAATACCCCGTCGTAGGTTAGCAAAACTCCAGGTTGTGCATCCTACTCTGTCTTCAGCCATTTCTGATGTTAAAGTCACATTCGAGATCTTGCACACATCTTCATCACTTGAATGGAACGTAATCCCCAAATGGATTCTAGCATCTCAAACAAATCACAAATCTCTACATGGATTTGAGCATCTTGAACAGATCTCGAATCTCCACATAGTTCATGCATTAGTCCTCTGACGAATACTAACGCTGACCACTCCCTTGAACTTAACCTTAGGATAGATAGTTCAATTCTATAGCATTCTACTTCACAACCACATCAAAATATAGAACTCGTATATCAGTTTTGAAGTGGTATTCAATAAGTAAAACACTTATCGATCATGGACTCTTCAAACCTATTTCAATAAATTTCCGATTCACTTAACTTTGGTTCTTTTAGATGTAAGCAAACAATATAAAAGAATATTCCTCTTTAAGCGATCTCATATACCAATGCTCCTCCTTGAGGTTCTCAAATAGAATGAAACTGTGAAGCTTTTAGATACTTCCTAAGTTAATTTGTCAAATTCGATAGTCCACTAATCAGCTATCAAGTTCAAAATGGACAATCGCATATGGAAACCAAGTCTTATATACTTATCATATTTCTAAACTTTTCACCTTAGACTATCCCTTGGTCAAGGGTGAAGCCAGATAAGTTAGAGCACTAGTTGCATCAAATCTTGGCTAGAAACTTCATTCTTAACTTTTACGGATAGAAGAGCCTACTTCATCGCCTTTAAGTGCTAAGTACATGACTAAATACTTTCCATAAACAAGTAAACACATAAAGCACGATCAAGTCATACAAAGCATAATTAAGTCACATAGCGACTTCTGATCCCCTTTTTAATACATTTATTAATTAAAAACTCTTTTTTAGTAAAACTTATTTTATCTAATAAAACTTTGTTTATCAATTTCAACTATTCATTTGTACTCTTTCAGTACTTCAAAAAGTACTTATATACTTATCTTAAATGGTATAAGTATATCCACAAATCATTAATAAGATTTCTTACTTTAAACCTTACTTTTTCTATCTTTTTTCAAAAGATTCCATACTTGTTATTACATTTCAAATATCCCTTTAAAAGGTCTAGTTACATTCACAAATCTAATTCAAAAGGTCTAAGGCAAATGTTACTTAAACTGTAACTACCCCACCGCTGTACCTATATTATTAAAGAACATTATAAACAATGTCCTCTAATAATACAGCTTGGTAAGGGCAACCTAGTGTGAATATATCTTTAAACTAACACTGACTCATCATACTTATGGTTTTTTCTTAGTCTTCGGAATAAAATTTGATGTGTTCAGTCTCGGTCCAGAGTAATATCCACAATGGTTTCTTCGAATCAGAACAGTATAGCATATAAACAATAGTTATAGATCACAGCAGAATAAAATGCAACTTATACAAATACATGTTGTAAGTCTAAAAGAAAATATTAGGTTCACATAATATACACCCAATACAAATCACTATCACAAATATACATCTCATACACACACACACACACACACACACACACACACACACACACATACACACATAAATCCTAAATGAGATAAACTAAAAAGTCAAATTGTTTATCTCTTTGCTAGCATGTCCATCAAAAGTCTACTCGTCCTATAACCTGAAAAGTCTTGGCCTGACCCGAGTATTATAAAATAAACTAGTCACACTATCTCTAAATATCCAAAAGAGGTAAGAACAAGATATAACGCAAGTATATATGACATATAAAAATACATAACAACTCATGGGAATAGTCCAACTCTAATTACAACAGAGGACGCGAAAATATTAAATCTAAGAACAAAAATTAAATCATAATCATCAAAACCCATCCTAAGACATAGAAATATTTCAATCATAAAATGGAATAAACCAAAAACCAAGAAATTTCAAAGTAGAGAATAATTTCTCAAAATCCAAGAAAACAAATCCATAATGATCTCAATGATCAAACTCATACCGTGGGAAACAAAAGGTGGTATCACTCATATCAATCAGATACCAATGATCATCCATAACATGAAAATAGAATCTTAAAATCCACGAAAACTAGATTGGAGAAGATATAACTCATTTCGATCACAAGGATTACATAAAAATCTAGGAGTATACTTCTTGAGGATCTATCGGCCCCACCGAGCACCAAAAGAGAGTAAACTCTAAAGTTCCAAATACTATCACCTTTAGTAATCACGAGAACTTAACCGAATGTCCTATACCGCCTAGTGAAATTCAAGTATTTACTAAAAGCTAGTAAATCTCACTCATTGCAGATACCACTGGAAACTTGAACTATATTTCCTTAAGGATCTATCAGCTCCACCGAATACCAAAAGAGAATACAAACCTAAAGTGTTAACTACTTCCTAATAGCAACCACAAGAATTTAACTAAGGCATCCAATACTACTCGATGAAATTCGAGTATTCACTAATGGGCCAACGTGTGCCACTCAAACACTATATTCAATGAGTTGTACAATATTCGATGAAGCATTACTTAAAAGCATTAAAACCAATCAATAATACTAAGCCTATAATTAGTATTCCCCAAATTATAGAATTAAGGTTCTCAAAACTTTTTTTTTAATTTTCTCCAAATCCAAAAGTTATACAAAATTGCCAAAATAGTATATAAATAACCAAGTGTTAAATCCAATAAAAATCTAAAAAGAGTTTATGGTTTTGAAAAAAATAAATGATATAATTTAACGTATAGAAAATGATTTCTAGAACCCTTTATTTATATAATTACTTTCAAACTATTCATTTTAAAAATTCCGTAAGCTCAATGTTTACTCAACTATACCCATATATTTCCTTAGATAAATAATCCAAAATTTTTATATTAAAAATGCTTATATATAGTTATTTCAAATCTTTATTTAAAAATCCATATTTTAAAAATCGTATTCCAAAAATCCTATACATATATGTCTATTTATTTTATATAAACCACAAATACTTGTATTTCCAAACCCATATAGGTATTAAAACATTTGGTTAGAAAAAACTTAGTTTATACTTCAAATCATTGTTATTATGTGAATAACAAATAAATGTATTTATATTCTTAAATATTCTTTCTAAAAGAAATAATTTTATACTTAAAATGATTTTTAGAAAACGGTTTGATTTGTAGATCAGCCTTTTGAAAATTCCAGTTGAAACTATATAAAAAAATTGTATTATACCATGGACCCATAGAACATCTCTATGGATTAAAACTTCAAATTAAATTCACAAATTCCAAAATCAAAATCAAGAAATAACATTGAAATAGGCATGAAATAAGAAATAAGAAAAAAGCAATTATCAATAAGGAAACAAACGGATAAACAAACGAGTGAACGAGAGCTACGGTATGATCTGGGACTCAGCCTATGTCACGATCGACGCACCAGTCTAGTGGGTCCGGTCTACCAGCGGTAATTCCTAGGCAGAGCCCCAAGCGATGTCAGTGGCCTTCCATCGATCCATTGGTGTTCGTTTCTTCAATTTCGATCCATTTGACTATGGGAGCATTGGTTTAGTTAGCACTCAAGCATATAAACAACTGCGGTTGGATGTTACTCAAGATCAAATGATGTGAGTTTTTAGAAAACAGAGAATCAAAGTTTATATGATAAGAAAATCAACACAAAAATTGAGATTACATTCACTATAGATATAAGCTATTTAACCAACAATCACATGCATCCAATATGAATTTAGAGATAAGTTGTGAGTGCTAACTTACCTTTATAGACCTGAGTTAAAGCTAAGAACTTGAATTCATCTAGACTAATACCTTTCAACAATTAAATCTAGGTTGATTTTAGAATTTCGTAAAAGAAAAATTACTAAATAAGAAGAAATCTGAGATTAAAACAAAATTAGATGCAACATAGGGTAATAGAGATTGCCTTAGCTTTAAATTTCCAATTATTAATCAAAAGCCCTTTGCTTTACACTTGATTGGGGATTTGATTTATGTTCTATGGTTTGAATTAGAGAGTAAAGAGCTTCATATTTTTGATTGGAGATCAAATGAGAAAGGAATGAATGTATTCTCATTTTCTCCTCACCGATATCACCTACTTAGGTCATAAGGGTATGGTATGGATCCAATAAGGAAAATTGTTAGTAATTTCCTTTGTTTAACTTATTATAAAACACTATTTTACACAAACAATGTTTTATTTATCCTATTTTGATTTCTCAAAGTTTACCAAAACAATCACAAAGTTTACACTAAACAATGTTTTATTTATCCTATTTTGATTTATCCTTACCGATATCACCTACCTCCTCTTCTGACGAACTTTAGTCTTGTTCCTTATAGTAGTTTATGCTCTTTTGTCTAGCTCCTGTGCTTTTATTTTTTAATGGTATGGACATTATAAACCTATTTAGCTATTCTGTTCATGTACAAAACACCTATTAGCAGTGAAGTAGAGAAGACAAACAAAGTTCTGACATATATTGCAGAAGAAAAATGACTTGCCCATTTCTTCATCTTGAGCTCCTAATTATAATTTAATATGGTTGAGATATTTCACTAAATAGTGTTGAAATTTTCCTAAGAAGCTTCCTTCACTAGTTTATCGGAGAATGGAATATGTGTAATTTGAATGTTTTATTTTGAGTGCTCTGGCTTATGCTTAATCCCACTTTAGTTCATACTTTAGTGATACCCAAAGAAAAATTTAACTTTTCCTTTCTTCGATCATTCTATTTGAACCTAGTCTTCCTTTGAGTGCAACCCTAAATCTTCTTTGTTTCCTACCTAAAGCTATCTTCGAGTGCTCCATTATGCGCTGCTTTGAGCACTCCCCTCCTTTCTTCGAATGTGACCTTAGGACTACTTCAAACCTTCATTGGATCTTGCTTCGAGTGCCATTATGTTGTGCTTCAAGTACTCTGTTAGAACCTTGAATTTTGGTGTTTTGATTGTGACAATTATATAAGTAAATGTATCATTTGGATCTAAATAAACTGCAGGAGAAGACAATGTTTTTTCTCAAGAAATATTCTAACAATTTGAAGACCATATTTCGGGTTGAAGCTCAGCAAAGTATTAATTTACGGTCTGAGTTTAGTAGTAAATATATGTTAAAATCTCTCCAAAGTGTTATATGCACCAACGTATAATATAAAGTTCATCAAAACAAGTAGAAAACCTAGAATACACCGACTCAGCTGGTTGAATGACATGAGTCAACCGGCTGGCTGCTGTGCATGTGCACAAATGTGATTAAATATTCAGACGGTTGAATATGATAATTCAACCAACTAGATTTGATGCTTTTTGCACTATTTACTTGCGGGTTTTATTTTTAACCAATTCAGCTGGCTAAGTTTCTCCATTCAAACGACCGAATCTTCATAGTGACTACTTTTTCAAGAGACACGTCATTTTAATGAACAGAAACAACTCTTGATTCAAGAGCTACTTCCACATTTTTTCATGGCTATCTTTTATGAACAAAACTCTTAATGTCGATAAATACCATGAATTCCATTGTTTTGATGATTTTTCTATTTGAGCTTTAAGCATTCAATACTTAAAAACTTCATTCTAATCACTTGTTCATTCAAGAATACTTCACTGGTGACCTAATAAACTTCCTATCTCCATGAATTACATGATATGCCACAAAGAAGAAGATTATAGGAAATGTGTACTCTAAAGACTAATCTGTGCTATTAAAAGAGCATATTTAGTCAGATAATTTTCTATATTATTGAAGTCCTACTCGGTTGCTCGGGCGGTTGAAGTCCTATACTATTATTTAGGAGGCAGAAGTCCTGTTCGGTTGCTCAGGTGGTGTAAATATGTTCCTCCGAGTTAAGTGAGGGTTGATAGTTAAGTTCCAGAAGGAGTCTGGGACTGGATGTAGAATGATAAGTTCGAACCAATATAAAAATCTCTGGTCTCATTTACCTTATTACTTTATTTTACATTTACATTCTGCATAAGTAGATAGTTTGTTTAACTTTCCATATTGCACGATCATTAGTTACTTTCACGCTTTCCCCTAGCTTTCTTCGTGCAAATTTAGGTGCAGTAAAGTGTGCTTTAGGACTTCACTTCTCGCACTCTAAGTTTGCTTTGAGGCAAAGTCCAATTCAAATGTAACAACCAGGTATTTTCAACCATTCGCATCCATTATAAGTGCATAGGCAGACACTCATGCCGGAATTGAATTGCTCAAAATACCGTGTTGTAAATAAAATTTTGGCAAACCTCAGAATATACAGTAAATAAAATTCACAACTCTCAGATACAGAGTATATAAAAATGCAGCGGAAGAAAAAGAGATAGTAGTTTATGAAGCTACTATATAAAATATAAGATACATCAGAGTTAAATAAGATACAACAGAAGAGTAACAGGATACATTAGGTACAAACAGATACATCACTGAACCACTGGATACTGAAACAAAATAGATGGCTGGATCTTCAAGGAAATCTCCAACGCCGAAGGTGAATCTTGAATGCTAACTCAATCAATCTGACCCGAGCGTAAAGCAAAATACAAAACCCTCGAGTCAGGACATAAATACTTATAAACTGTAAATCAACTCAAGTGAACGGTAACAAAATGCATCAGTAACTTAAAGGATGCTTGGGACCGCCCATCCTCTAAGGATCCGTTAAACTATTTACTATGTAGTAATATACGCTATATACGGTAGTGTCTAATCAGTAAAGTATAATCATATAGAAAATAGCGTCAAGGGGATGGTGAACCTTAACGCGGTCGGATCTTTAAAACCAAAATCGTAGTGGGCTCGATATAAGAATATGACACGGCACGCAAGGAAATGCCAGGGTGGATACACCGTTTGCACTCCCGGACCGGTGGTGACGGCAATCCAGCAGCTTCCGCCCACCTCGAACAATACCCCCGAATCAAAGTGGCGCCACCGAATCGAATCACAACAGTAATAGAATGGTTTCCGATGGAGCATGCTCGATGAAAGGGTGCGACCCTTTGTGTAGCCCGGTATAGCTCATGTTTTAGTCATATATGCCAACTCAAGGGAGTTGGGTCCACGTAGTATATACCTCGAGAATGTCGCCACCATCCTACTTCATTCTGAATCTCCACCGTGTACACGGTTGTTAAAGTGGTTTTCGGTATTGGCCGGCTATAAGACAATATCTGATCCCGGTCTTTTTAACAACCCATCGTTATTATAACCCGTAGTTATAACTTTAAAAATATTTTATACTTCAAAATAAAATATCCTTTTCAATCCAAATCTTTATCAAAATAAAGATTAAATCATTTCCAAAACCATTTCAATATATCATCGTAAAATATCTTTCAATTCAAATATTTATCAAAATAAATATCAAGTCATCTCTAACCATTTCAATATATTAAATTTTCATACCCTTTCAACACTACCTTTCAGTTCCAAAATATCATATCTTTCAGAACTTCTTTTTAAATCATGTTAATATCAAAATGTCCTATCTTTCAAACTACGTTTTTCAAATCATTTAATATCAAAAATATCATATCTTTCAAAACTTCGTTTCAAATCATTTTAATATATCAAAATATCATATCCTTTCAAAACTTCATTTTCAAATCATTTTAATATATCAAAATATCGTATCTTTTCAAAACTTCATTCATTTCAAATCATTATTCATTTTATTCAATCTAAAATACCATTTCAATTCATATTTTAAAACAGTTTATATTCCAAAAATTCTTTTTTTCATTTCAATGAAGTTATTATGCTTAATAATTAAATTATTAAATTTCCAAAAATTTCAACTTCCAAAGTTCATTTATTCACTTAAGTTTATCAAAACAGTGAAAATTCACTTTTCGCATCATTTAGAACGGAAAGTTACATTCAAAACAGTTCAATTTAACAAAAGGCAACGTTTAAAAATGTTGTAATAGAGTTTTCTTAAATTTCAAATAAACTTAGTTAAATTCAAAAATCATAGTACTTACAACAATTTCTATAATAGTTTTTTTTCAATCGCTTTTTTTTAGTTCATTATCATCAACTACAGTATTTACAATTGCTGTAATATCATTTACATTGTAATTAATATCATTTCAAAAATGCAGTCAATTAACTTCAAATATTCAATAAAATTTCTCAACCAGTTATATTTTTATTAAAACATTTTTAACTTTTAAAGTCATACATTTTCACATTTATAACATCATTTAATTTTCCTCAAGTTCATGATTTTACAGGGTTACATTTCCATTCAAAAATCAAGATTTAATAATAATCCACTTATTAAAATGCAATGTTCAATTTTAAAATCCATTACATTAAATTTCAACTTAACACTTAAGTTCAAATTCTCAAATATAACTTAGTTTTATTTTTATTTGCTTAACTAAAAGTTCACTTTACGTCAATTTCATAAATTTCCAATTCTAGTTATATTTCAAAGTTTCAACTTAAAATATTTATTCATTTCACATTTCAACTTTATTAAAAATCATAAATATGATAAAAATCATTCTAAATTCATCTAAATTCAAATTATCATAAATTTATCATAATTTCATACTCAATTAAATTTCCAATTATAATTAAATCAAAATTTCCAAAATAACTCACGTTTAAAATTTCTAACTTTTACATTAATTCATTGCACTTACAATTATTCAGAAAATCAATAATAATTTACAAATATCCCTTCTTCTTTTTTAAATTTAAAATCAAAATATTATAATAGTTAAATTTCTAAAATATTTAAAATTTTAGAAAAATATATTTTAACTACGGGCCTGTATATAATTTTCTACGCTAGGTAAAGTGATACGGGTAATATATCATTTCAACCCGTAATTTACAAAGAAAAATCCGGGTTTTATCATTTCAAACCCACAATCCCAAGTCAAAATGAAAATTTTAAAACCATTCAGGCCTATCATTTCAGCCCATAACATTTTTTTTCTAACAGGGAACTTGCAGTGTGATCATATGCAGAAATAATATAAACAAGGTCAATATCACAATATACAGTCATATATCAGATGTCAGGTGAAAATTTACAGTTTTAACATGGTAATAACATGGTAATAACATGGCATAGCATATCATATGATCATCATTATCTTGCGTAAACATTTTATATTACTAAACACTTGTCATCAATTCACTTCTCATAAGTATAAATGTCAGAGTGAGAAAGACTCACTTTTTCAAGCTGAAGACCAAAACAACTAACACAAGTGCGATTCCAAAAGCACGACAAGCACGATATAGCATGACTTTTGATTTGAATGAATGGAGAGCCTTGATATTTGTCTTGTAAACAATAACCAAAACAAGACAATACACACATAAATATTCAACGCAAAACAATGTTGAAACAATGAAAATACGAAGCAACAAAGGAATAGATTACTTGACCTTGCTTTAACCATTCAAATGCTTGGCCTAGGAGGTTCTTGGGTTTAGCCATGATGATGATATAGCTCAGGTTTGGCACCATAACTCACGTCTAGAAGGAGTATGGAGTGGTAGGGTCATAACATGAAGCATACAATTGATCAAGGCAACATATATGAAGTTTTTGAGCACAACAAGGCTCGGCCTTGGGTCAAGTGGTGCTTGGCCATGCTTGTACAGGTTTGGACAGTAGATGGAGGGGTGTGGGGAGGTCTGGAAAAGGTGGTGGTGGCAGCCTATGGTGGTGGCCAAGGTGGTGGATGAAGATATGAAGTGATAGGGTGGCTATCATGAATGTTTCAAGGCTTTATGCATTGTTTTTGTGGAGTTTTGGTTCATGGAGTCTTGACCATGTCAATTTCAGATCTGGACAGAGGCTAAAATGAAGTGTAGTGGTGGTAGCAAGGTGGTGGCCATGGTGTAGTATGAAGGTGGTGAAGTAATAGTGGTGGCAAGTGCATTGTTTTGGACATTATTTGTAATTTTGTGGAGTTTTGTCACCAAGGGAGGTGTGGCCATGGATGGATCTGAAATGATGGCTGGATATGATGCCAAGGAAGAGTGGTAGGGGATGGTGGAGAGTATGGTGGTGGTAGAGGCCAATCCATAAAGCATAGAAAGCTAGGCAAAATACATAGAAAATAAGAAGAAAAAGATAGAAAAAAGATGTAGCCATTAGCAGATTTTTTTTTCTTCTGAAGATGGAGGCCGTGATTTTTAGGGTTTTGGAGCTTGAAAATTCGTGAATAATATGAGGGAGTCGGCTGCAAAGGATGAGGAAAGGAATGGCTAAGATAAATTGATGTATTAATTGCAAAAAGAAACGGATAAAACGTCTTTACGTTTCAGGCTTTTAAGATCTCTTTACTTTCTAAACCTTTTGCATTTTCTTTTCTTTTTAATTTTATAAAAACAAAATAAACTAAAAAATGTTATTTAAAACCGAAACTAAGTAAGAATAAAATAAAATAAATAATTTATTTTAAGTAAAATAGAAAAAGGAAATAAGAAATTGCTTAAAAATAGCAACCCTGACATAAAAATTACAAGAAAATCTCCAATGACTTTGGAAAATTTATTACTTCACAAAAAAAAATATTATAACACAAAATTTGAATTAAAAATGGTTTTAAAACATTTTCAAGGTAAAATAATAATTTAATTTTTATTAAATAGAAAGTTAAATAAAGAAAAATGCAGTAAATACCAACTAGGCTTTATAAATTGAAATAAATTCAAATAAACTTTAGAAAAATTATATTATCATTTTAAAAATTCTTAAAAGTCAAAATATACATAATATAACATATTATCACATATTAAAATAAAATATAACCAAGAAGAAGTAACTTATACAATTTAAAATAGTCATTGTTAAATAACCCTATATACGCACAATATTGTAAAGGGTATAACTTTCACAATTTACATCCAAACTCAACGAAACGAAAAGTGGCGTTCTTAGAATTTTATGTACTTTCATAATAAAAGAAAAAAAATTAAAATTTTAAACTTTTAAAATTTTAAGTTAAAAGTCACAGTTTGACTATTTTGACCAAAATCAGCATTTCAGACAAATATTCAACTTACACAAGTTTGGAATTATAACTCATATAAAAAACAAGATTATATTTAAATAATAAATTTAATCATTTCAAATAAGTAAAATAAGTTTTTAAATCAAAATCTTACATTAAAAATAATTAAAATATACAATAAAATAATTACAAAATACAGGGTTGTTACACTCTTCCCCACTCAAAACTTTTCGTCCCCGAAAAGGAATGAGGTATGGAAAGGCACAGAAAAGATAGAGTGAAATAGGATTAAGATAAGATGACAAGAAGATTGAAGTTATACCTGATAACTGTTGTTATAGGTAAGTTTAACAAGGTGGAGGTGATCTTTCCAAGATCCTCCAGAATCAAGAACACAAGCACGAAAAAGGTGGATTCAAAATGATTACCAAAGGTCTATCAAAGATTATAGAAAGATTTCTAAACAGAAATATTATAGAAAGATGCCTATACCGGTCTATAGCAAGATAAGGATGATAATGACAACCAAAAGATAGTTTGAAAAACAAAATAAGGAAATGAATTTTAAAGCATGGAGATTTCAACTTAAACAGAGAATAAATCTTTACACAAGTTAAATAAATCTTAACTATCTCAAATTTCATTATCTTATTATCCAATCATCTAAATTAACCATTTTTTAAAACCATGGGTTTGAAAAATAATCATTTATTACACTCACATTGTACTTAATATATTTAATTCTTCTTTGTTCCTAATTAAACTTAAATTTATTCCTCTCAATATATTCATCACTGATGTTAAATATACTTACACTTATTATAACTGCTTTATTTTATTCTTAGTTCTTCTAACATTGTTTTATTGTAAGTTATTCAATTACCCTTTATTATTCTTTAACTCTGTTAATCGTTTTATAACTTAAAATTTAAGTGTATATCATTTATTATAACCACTCAAATTTTATTTATACATCTTTTTTATATTGTATATTATCCAATTACATTTTTAACTTCTGAAATTTTGGTATATTTGAATGCAATTGTATTATACAAATATAATTTCCAATTCAATCATTTCAAGCTTAAATCATTTATTCAAAAAAAAAATTATTTTCTTTTTATAATTGAAATTATTCTTTAAAATAGAATTTAAGAATTAAATTTTCAGTTTCTTCAAACCATTTAGAGATAAGAAATAATATATATACATATATAATATGTCAAATCAAATTTCAATCATATATATATATATTATAAATCAAGTCATATTTTAGAAATTCAAATCAATTTAATTTCCCAAAACAAAGCTTTAGCAAGACTACAGAACAGTCTTCTAACTTCGAAACTTGAAAATGAACGTCGATGATGTCGCGATCATCACCGAAGTTATTTTCCAGCGACAAAGAGAAGGGCACTAATTTTAAACCTTTAAAATTCTTTGAAAACAAATTCTATTCAAAATACTTTAAATAATATAACCTTTTAAAACTTTAAACCAAAGTTTGAAATAATCGGGATTTAAATCCTCAAATTCTTGTTTTAAATTCATTTCATTAAGTTCCATAAATTTACTTATATATCAAAATTTATTTCATTAACCAAATTTTTTTTAAAAATATACTGTGTCCGTTTGTTCTGTCAAAGTGTTTTGGAAATCTTATTGATAGCGCTGATCAGACGTATCGATCAGAAACCCAACTCAACATCAACAACTCAAACAACACAATATATAAAACATTTTAAATTTTAAATACTAGTTTACAAATACACTATACATGAATAGATTTTCAAAGAAGGATAGAGATTCAAATTTTTTTGATTAACACAAATCAAAGGAGATTATGATTTAAAAATAAGTTGGAAACAAGGATGACATGATTAAATAACAGAATAGGAAGATGGATAAGCTTATATAAATCACAGGCAACCTTAACCGGGTCAACCGTGACTTAAAGAATAAGATCGATGTGGATTTTCTAGGGTAAATCTACATTCGACCTCAAGAGTTAGAGTTTGGAATAACAAAAGATATTAGCATCTAAACCAAGGATAGATATAAATCTCTGGTAAATCGATGCAAATTGTAAAGGAGTTTTCCTTTTTTTTTTTAAATATGAAATTGGCGTGACCGCCGACTCACTAAAAAGATCATTCGAAGCGGAGTTATGGAATGCTCCAGAGTCAAAAGAAGACGAATAGTGAGGGATACGAATGGATTTTGGAACCGTAGGGAATGTTCCAAAATTCAAAGGAATCGAGTCAAAAGGGAGAGATTCAAACTCGAATGGAAGTGATTCTGTAAATACATCTACTCCATATGCTGAGTTTTGCCTAGAGCTAACCTAGCTCTGATACCAACTGTAACAACCAGGTGTTTTCAACCATTCGCATCCATTATAAGTGCATAGGCAGACACTCATGCCGGAATTGAATTGCTCAAAATACCGTGTTGTAAATAAAATTTTGGCAAACCTCAGAATATACAATAAATAAAAATCACAGATCTCAGATACAGAGTATATAAAAATGCAGCGGAAGAAAAAGAGATAGTAGTTCATGAAGCTACTATATAAAATATAAGATACATCAAAGTTAAATAAGATACAACAGAAGAGTAACAGGATACATCAGGTACAAATCAAATACATCACTGAACCACTGGATACTGAAACAAAATAGATGCCTGGATCTTCAAGGAAAGCTCCAACGCCGAAGGTGAATCTTGAATGCTAAACTCAATCAATCTGACCCGAGCGTAAAGCAAAATACAAAACCCTCGAGTCAGGACATAAATACTTATAAACTGTGAACAGTGACAAAATGCATCAGTAACTTAAAGGATGCTTGGGACCGCCCATCCTCTAAGGATCCGTTAAACTATTTACTATGTAGTAATATACGCTATATACGGTAGTGTCTAATCAGTAAAGTATAATCATATAGAAAATAGCGTTAAGGGGATGGTGAACCTTAACGCGGTCGGATCTTTAAAACCAAAATCGTAGTGGGCTCGATATAAGGATATGACACGGCACGGAAGGAAATGCCAGGATGGATACACCGTTTGCACTCCCGGACCGGTGGTGACGGCTAGCCAGCAGCTTCCGCCCACCTCGAACAATACCCTCGAATCAAAGTGGCGCCACCGAATCGAATCACAACAGTAATAGAATGGTTTTCGATGGAGCATGCTCGATGAAAGGGTGCGACCCTTTGTGTAGCCCGGTATAGCTCCTGTTTTAGTCATATATGCCAACTCACGGGAGTTGGGTCCACGTAGTATATACCTCGAGAACGTCGCCACCATCCTACTTCATTCTGGAATCTCCACCGCGTACACGGTTGTTAAAGTGGTTTTCGGTATTGGCCGGCTATAAGACAATATCTGATCCCGGTCTTTTTAACAACCCATCGTTATTATAACCCGTAGTTATAACTTTAAAAATATTTTATACTTCAAAATAAAATATCCTTTTCAATCCAAATCTTTATCAAAATAAAGATTAAATCATTTCCAAAACCATTTCAATATATCATCGTAAAATATCTTTCAATTCAAATATTTATCAAAATAAATATCAAGTCATTTCTAACCATTTCAATATATTAAATTTTCATACCCTTTCAACACTACCTTTCAGTTCCAAAATATCATATCTTTCAGAACTTCTTTTTAAATCATGTTAATATCAAAATGTCCTATCTTTCAAACTCCGTTTTTCAAATCATTTAATATCAAAAATATCATATCTTTCAAGACTTCGTTTCAAATCATTTTAATATATCAAAATATCATATCCTTTCAAAACTTCATTTTCAAATCATTTTAATATATCAAAATATCGTATCTTTTCAAAACTTTATCCATTTCAAATCATTATTCGTTTTATTCAGTCTAAAATACCATTTCAATTCATATTTTAAAACAGTTTATATTCCAAAAATTCTTTTTTTTTTCATTTCAATGAAGTTATTATGCTTAATAATTAAATTATTAAATTTTCAAAAATTTCAACTTCCAAAGTTCATTTATTCACTTAAGTTTATCAAAACGGTGAAAAATCACTTTTCGCATCATTTAGAAAACTCTACGGAAAGTTACATTCAAAACAATTCAATTTAACAAAAGGCAACATTTAAAAATGTTGTAATAGAGTTTTCTTAAATTTCAAATAAACTTAGTTAAATTCAAAAATCATAGTACTTACAACAATTTCTATAATAGTTTTTTTCAATAGCTTTTTTTTAGTTCATTATCATCAACTACAGTATTTACAATTGCTGTAATATCATTTACATTGTAATTAATATCATTTCAAAAATGCAGTCAATTAACTTCAAATATTCAATAAAATTTCTCAACCAGTTATATTTTTATTAAAACATTTTTAACTTAGTCATACATTTTCACATTTATAACATCATTTAATTTTCCTCAAGTTCATGATTTTACAGGGTTAAATTTCCATTCAAAAATCAAGATTTAATAATAATCCACTTATTAAAATGCAATGTTCAATTTTAAAATCCATTACATTAAATTTCAAATTAACACTTAAGTTCAAATTCTCAAATATAACTTAGTTTTATTTTTATTTGCTTAACTAAAAGTTCACTTTACGTCAATTTCATAAATTTCCAATTCTAGTTATATTTCAAAGTTTCAACTTAAAATATTTATTCATTTCACATTTCAACTTTATTAAAAATCATAAATATGATAAAAATCATTTTAAATTTATTTAAATTCAAATTATCATAAATTTATCATAATTTCATACTTAATTAAATTTCCAATTATAATTAAATCAAAATTTCCAAAATAACTCACGTTCAAAATTTCTAACTTTTTCATTAATTCATTGCACTTACAATTATTCAGAAAATCAATAATAATTTACAAATATCCCTTCTTCTTTTTTAAAATTTAAAATCAAAATATTATAATAATTAAATTTATAAAATATTTAAAATTTTAGAAAAACATATTTTTAACTACGGGCCTGTATATAATTTTCTACGCTAGGTAAAGTGATACGGGTAATATATCATTTCAACCCGTAATTTACAAAGAAAATTCCGGGTTTTATCATTTCAAACACGCAATCACAAGTCAAAATGAAAAATTTAAAACCATTCAGGCCTATCATTTCAGCCCATAACATTTTTTTTCTAACAGGGAACTTGCAGTGTGATCATATGCAGAAATAATATAAACAAGGTCAATATCACAATATACAGTCATATATCAGATGTCAGGTGAAAATTTACATTTTAAACATGGTAATAACATGGTAATAACATGGCATAGCATATCATATGATCATCATTATCTTGCATAAACATTTTATGTTACTAAACACTTGTCATCAATTCACTTCTCATAAGTATAAATGTCAGAGTGAGAAAGACTCACCTTTTCAAGCTGAAGATCAAAACAACTAACACAAGTGCGATTCCAAAAGCACGACAAGCACGATATAGCATGACTTTTGATTTGAATGAATGGAGAGCCTTGATATTTGTCTTGTAAACAATAACCAAAACAAGACAATACACATATAAATATTCAACGCAAAACAATGTTGAAACAATGAAAATACGAAGCAACAAAGGAATAGATTACTTGACCTTGCTCTAACCATTCAAATGCTTGGCCTAGGAGGTTCTTGGGTTCAGCCATGATGATGATATAGCTCAGGTTTGGCACCATAACTCACGGCTAGAAGGAGTATGGAGTGGTAGGGTTATAACATGAAGCATACAATTGATCAAGGCAACATATATGAAGTTTTTGAGCACAACAAGGCTCGGCCTTGTGTCAAGTGAGGCTTGGCCATACTTGTACAGGTTTGGACAATAGATGGAAGGGTGTGGGGAGGTCTGGAAAAGGTGGTGGTGGCGGCCTATGGTGGTGGCCAAGGTGGTGGATGAAAATATGAAGTGATAGGGGTGGCTATCATGAATGTTTCAATGCTTTATGCATTGTTTTTGTGGAGTTTTGGTTCATGGAGTCTTGGCCATGTCAATTTCAGATCTAGACAGAGGCTAAAATGAAGTGTAGTGGTGGTAGCAAGGTGGTGGTCATGGCTAGAGGTGGTGGTCATGGTGAAGTATGAAGGTGGTGAAGTAATAGTGGTGGCTAGTGCATTGTTTTGGACATTATTTGCAATTTTGTGGAGTTTTGTCACCAAGGGAGGTGTGGCCATGGATGGTGGAGAGTATGGTGGTGGTAGAGGCCAATCCATAAAGCATAGGAACTAGGCAAAATACATAGAAAATGAGAAGAAAAAGGTTGAAAAAAGATGTAGTCATTACCAGATTTTTTTCTCAAGATGGAGGCCATGTTTTTTAGGGTTTTGGAGCTTGAAAATTCGTGAATAATATGAGGGAGTCGGCTGTAAAGGATGAGGAAAGGAATGGCCAAGATAAATTGATGTATTAATTGCAAAAAGAAACGGATAAAACGTCTTTACGTTTCAGGCTTTTAAGATCTCTTAACTTTCTAAACCTTTTGCATTTCCTTTTCTTTTTAATTTTATAAAAAAAATAAACTCAGAAATGTTATTTAAAACCGAAACTATGTAAGAATAAAATAAAATAAATAATTTATTTTAAGTAAAATAGAAAAAGGAAATAAGAAATTGCTTAAAAATAGCAACCCTGACATAAAAATTACAAGAAAATCTCCAATGACTTTGGAAAATTTATTACTTCACAAAAAAAATATTATAACACAAAATTTGAATTAAAAATGGTTTTAAAACAATTTCAAGGTAAAATAATAATTTAATTTTTATTAAATAGAAAGTTAAATAAAGAAAAATGCAGTAAATACCAACTAGGCTTTATAAATTGAAATAAATTCAAATAAACTTTAGAAAAATTATATTATCATTTTAAAAATACTTAAAAGTCAAAATATACATAATATAACATATTATCACATATTAAAATAAAATATAACCAAGAAGAAGTAACTTATACAATTTAAAATAGTCATTGTTAAATAACCCTATATACGCACAATATTGTAAAGGGTATAACTTTCACAATTTACATCCAAGCTCAACGAAACGAAAAGTGGCGTTCTTAGAATTTTATGTACTTTCATAATAAAAGAAAAAAATTAAATTTTTAAACTTTTAAAATTTTAAGTTAAAAGTCACAGTTTGACTATTTTGACCAAAATCAGCATTTCAGGCAAATATTCAACTTACACAAGTTTGGAATTATAACTCATATAAAAATCAAGATTATATTTAAATAATAAATTTAATCATTTCAATATGTAAAATAAGCTTTTAAATCAAAATCTTACATTAAAAATGATTAAAATATACAATAAAATAATTACAAAATACAGGGTTGTTACATCAAATTTCTCATTTCACGCTATTATATGTTGACTTTTCTTTGAGAAACTAGCCTGGTAATTCTCTGGCATTCTTCTAAATAGTGGATAAAATATTTCTTTAAATATATTTTTCTTTATCTTTTGAGCAATAATTCATTATATCTCTCATCGGTTTTCTAGTAATGATCCATAATAATCTTTTTTATAAAGGGTGATATCATACATTATTATTTTTAGTATGGTGTATTATCTTTCGAACATGAATTATTGGAGTTTCATCAAAATTTGGGTATAACTATTGCCTACTAAGTTTCCTTGCATTATAAAGCCAAAGTAAACTTCGGTTGCTTTCTTTCTTCATAATCTTTCAACCTAGTTGAATACTTCCTGTCCTTTTTTTCTCTTTTTATGCTTGAAATTACACAAGGTTTACACTGTTCTAGTTTTATGCACTTAGTGTTGTCTGGATATTTCTCAACTGGGTATTGTAGTTCAGTTTGGGTAGCTATGTTCATTAGTAAATCAAACATAAACAGAAATGGAAAGTTGAAGTTAAGTTTATATTCTTGTAACGCCTTGAAAATTTAACGAGAAAATTTAATAAGAATATTAAATTAAAGTAAAACAAGATCTAAAAAGAATTTTTTCACAGACGTATGGATTTGGGTATGAAACTTAACCATTGCATTGGTAGTGATTTTCTTGATGATTTCATATTTAACATTTCGACATTGGAGTTAATACAGAGATGTTATGAGCGTTAAAATAATTGGAATTAGAATAGGAAAAAAATAGTACTTCACAAATTAACAATGCGACCAGTCGACCCAATGGAGTCGAAGGTCGATCGATAGTGGTCTACCCTAGTGGGGTAGCGGTCGAACATGCATATACAAAATTGAATGATTATTGGAAAGCGATGATGTGTTTGAATGGCTAGATTGCTTGCTCGGGTCCAAAGGTTTTGATTAGAAAACATGATTATGTTAAAGATTCTCCAACATAAATCTTGTTAATATGCGCTTTGCGCTTATATGATTTTTGTTTGATGATAATAAACATATATATATTCGTTTAAATGTATTTGTTAATATACTATTCTATTTTTCACAGTTTAAATAAATATTTTTTGAATAAAATAAATTACACAGAATTTGAATTCAAACAGATATTTTATTCAAATAAATATTTATTACAACTTTGAATAGTACAATTTCAAGCTCTCACTATAACTATACAACTTTGATTACAATTACATCACATTACATATTTACAGTTCACCTTACTACATATCACTCACACTCGTATTTATCTTCAACTGCATTCCAGTTTGAATCCAGCATCTGAGCAATCTGCAAAAATATAAACTAACGCAGTAAAATTGAAAAAGAAATATTTTTGCAATTCAAAAATAAAAGATAATTTTTGAAAATATGATTTGCCTCAGTTATTTGGGTTGTTCGTCATAATTTAAATTTAAATTCATCATACACGAACAACTTGTGACATACACAGTGTATTACTGTATATGCCACAAGGCCGTGCACGCCGATATATACACTTGATTGATTTACAGGGACAGGTAAGCACAGGTCAAACCCAAATGAAAAACCGGGTTCAACTCACGTGCAATAACATAAAAATCACGACTCGAGCACAAGGTCAAACCCGAGTTTTTGCAACTGGATTCAACACAAGGCGACATGACATGAATGCAACGTAGACCAACATCAAAACGGACTGCAACAATCATGTATGCAGATCAGGTCCAGTGCCAATAAACAACAAGTCTCGACCAAAACAGTTGCAATATGGATACAACAATATGCAGAAGCAAGATCAACACAGTGGTGATGCAGTGCAACATCTACGACAGCAAGGGACGAATAACCAAGTGCATCACTGACCCAACAACAGAGACAATATAACATGAATCAAAGGCAAATGCACAAATGCAACAAAATCAAATGTCCAGTTACAACTACAAAACCATCAAGCTACAACTCAAATTATACAAGCTCCAGAAGTACAAACTGAAGACTGCATGAAATGTATGCAAACAGTCAAAGTCATGAAGCAATCAACATGAATATCACAAGCATGCAACAACAAGCATGTAACAGAAACTAAGCAATGGCACAGCACACATCAGTGACCATGCAAACTGACTCGAACCAAGACAGTGGCAACATCAGAATACAAAGACCACAAAAGAAATGACACCAACAGACCAAAGTGCAGAGCAAGTGAAATTCGAACTAACATCACAACAACTCAACAACAGCCAGTACCAACATGGAAAGAAGGCAGTGAAACACAAAGCAATGATCAAGTGCAGACAAATGAACACATGTATATAAGTGCAAATTCCAAAAGCAATGAACAGAACATCAACATGGTCAAAACTACAAATACAAGGCTAACTGGCACTCAGGCAAGTGCAACCAAACAAATGCATGCAACAATGTGCATTACAATATCAAGTGCAAGTGCAGTCAGTTCATGTTAAACCGATCAGAAGATGGCCAGAGACTAAAGTTCTCAGTGAAGTCGAAAAGCAGTAAACAAGCTATAGTTTAAATCACGAAATCAATGCTACAGTGGAGGAACGCAAAGATGGCTGAAGCTGTGACAATCAAGATGATTAAACAAGTCGAAAAATTCATGTACGCATTCTTTGAAATAGTCAAAGTATCAAAAAGAGGAAAGTTTTAATGCCGTGTGAATCAAGAAATCGACCAAGTCACAAATCAAAACCGTGTGTGCCAAGCATCAAAAATACGAAATTGAAAAAGTCAGTGAAATCACGAGCATCCAAGAATAATCAAATGGCCAAAGCAATATCAGTAGACAAATTCAAATCAACTTATACGAACGCAAATCTAGGGTTACGAACCCTATATAAACCATCATCATCGGCAATCTCAAATCCATCGAGTTCGAGTAAGCCAAAATTGTAAAAGCAAAAAGGGAAATTACATACCGATGCATCAGAGTTGAACTCGATCAAAAATTGGGGAAGCCGAAAGCTAAACAGAGTGAGAGGGTCGATTACCGAATCAAAACAAAGAAGTAGCTACTGTAGTCGATCTACATTCAAGCGGAACCTTCGATTTTACCAAAGCTCTAATTTCAAGAGCCAAGAGGAATGAACGAAAGAAGAAACCAGGCCGACATTATTTTCTACAGAGCAAAATAAAGAAGAGAATGGGCTAGAAGAAATAAAAAGGGGCCCTTTTTTTTGGTTAAAAGGGCTTTATTTTTAATTAGGGCTATTTGTTTATTTGTTTTTTTTTAATTTTTGTTTTTACTTTTCGAATCAAAGAATCTGTAAATCACCACCTAGGGTTTAGGTAGTGTCAGATTGTCTAGTTAGAATTAGTTCAGTGAGCAGGGTGTGCGAGTTTGCAAAGCTCTATAGGCGGGAGCAGAGTTTGCGAGTAAGCGAAGCTCTATAGGCGGGAAGCAAAGTTTGCGAGTAAGCGAAACTCTATAGGCGGAGCAGGGTGTGCGAGTCTAGTAGAGTGTTTGTGAGCGGGAGCAAATGTTTGCGAGCAGGGTGTGCGAGTCTAGTAGAGTGTTTGTGAGCGGGAGCAAATGTTTGCGAGTCTAGTAGAGTGTTTGTAAGCGTGATACTGTTTAATTCTAATAGAAATCTGTGAATGTAGCAGTAAGCAGGGGTTACCGAAGCTAGGTAAATTTTGTGTGTGATTTACGTTTCAGCATATTTATTTCTGCAGTTTTGTTTCTGTGTTTAAAATCAAGAAAATTTGCTATAACCCTATTCACCCCCCCCCCCCCCTCTAGGGTTAATCTAGATCCTACAAGTGGTATCGGAGCCCGGTATTTTATTTTTAACTCTAGAGTCATGAATTCACCGAATAATGCTTTTTCTGAGGGGCAATCTATTGCTAGGCCACCCATGTTTAACGGGAACGATTATGCTTATTGGAAAGTTAGGATGGGTATCTATCTTAGTTCTGTTGATTATGATGTTTGGGATATTATTGAAACTGGCTATAAACCTCCCACTATAATCGTTTGTGATACTGAGATTCCTAAACCTAAGGATAGGTGGGATGCTAACGATAAGAGATTGAAAACGATAAATGCTAAAGCCATGAATGCTTTGATATGTGCTCTTGATAAAAATGAATTTAATAGAATTTCTCATTGTACAACAGCACAGGAAATTTGGCACACTTTGGAGGTGACACATGAAGGAACTTCTCAAGTCAAGGAGTCTCGTCTAGCCCTATTCAGCAATGAATACGAAAACTTTGTGATGGACAAAGGCGAGAGCATAAAGGACATGTTTGGACGCTTTTCAACCTTGGTATACAACGCTAGAGCGCTTGGGAAGGTCTTCACTGAGGTAGAGCTTGTACGGAAAATACTACGAGTCTTACCGATGAACTTTGAGGCAAAAGTCACGGCAATCCAAGAATCAAAAGATTTGAGCAAACTAAGCATGGAGGAGTTGATTGGCAACTTGATGACATATGAGCTTGAGCTAAAAGCAAAGGAAGAACGCAACAACTCCGAACCAAAGAAGAAGACGATTGCCTTAAAGGGCAAAGAAGAGAGCGATGAAGATGAAGATGATCCAATTGAAGAGCTTGCAATGGCTGTGAATAATCTTAGAAGATGGTCTAGATTCAAGCCACGCAAGAAGAAAACAAGTCGTAATAGGCCAAAAGATTCTGAAAATTCCGATAATGAACTGACGTGTTATAACTGCAACAAGCCTAGTCACATCAAACCAAAATGCCCACTTCTCAAAGACAACAAAGGAAAGAAAAAGAAGAAGAAGGCCTTTGCAGCGACTTGGGATGATGAAGAAGGAGAGGAAGCTTCGGATAGCAGCTCAGAGGAGGCTAATTTGTGTCTTATGGCAAAATCAAATTCAGAAGCAAGCTCCGACGAATCTAGTGACGCAGGTGAGTATTCCTATAGAGATCTTGTTTTTATGTGCTTAGATCTTACTAAAACAATTGATAGTCTTGAATCTAAAATTGAAAAATTGAAATCTGATAGGAGAGAATTTGCTCGTGAAAATTTTATGTTAAAAACTGAACTTGAAAATATTCAAAACCTAAAATGTAAAAAATGTAAGATTTTAGATTCAGAATTATCAAAACTTAAGAATAACTTTGAGAATCTGGAAAAAGAAAACTTGAATCTTATGGAAACCATCGACACTAGGAAAAAGGATTTTATAAATCGATGCACCTCACTTGTCACTGAAAACTCAACATTAAAAACCAGAGTCCAAAATCTTGAGAAATCCCTGAATAACTTTTCAAAAGGAGAAAAATCTTTCAAAATGTTATTGGGAAATCAAATTTTTGCTAACAATAGAAAAGGACTAGGTTTTGGCAAATCACAAAATGATGATAATGCAAAAGGTAAAAGTGTTTTTGCTCGATCTGAAATAATTGGACATCATGTTGAAAATCATAGTCATAGGAACACAAAATTTAATCAAGACAATTTAATGTGCACGATTTGTAGAAAATTTGGACATAATCTAAATAATTGTTGGTATATACCCAAACACATGAAAACTATACCAATTTGGGTTCCGAAAGGCACAAATATAAAATCTTTGGAAGTCAAACAAATTTGGGTGCCAAAAGGAACATATATAAATAGTTTTGGGTCTCCACGAACATATTTTTCATATTCTGCCACTAACAATCATGGACCTATGAAAACAAATAGGTCACATAAATCTTTCATCGTGTAGGTGTGGTGGCAGGCTAAGGAACAACAACGGTGTTCTCTGGATTTTGGCTGTTCCAGAAACACAACGGGCGACAAAGCAAAGTTCCTTAGCCTAGTACAAAGGTGACAGAATCACAATGGGCAATCACGTAAAAATATCGTAAAGGTAAAACAGGTAATGGTATATTTATTTAAACGATATATTAAATGTGATAATCTGCACCGTATTCTGAATTAAATCAGCCAATAATGCGATGATGAAATAATGATGATTTTGATTCTGACCTTTTTTTCAAAATTGTTGGCCAATTATGCTTTTATGCCAAAAACACTGCAATGCTTGAAATACTTCATACAGATTAAATTGGAAAAATGATGGTGTTCTTTGATAATATATTTGGCTAATTCTATATTCGGGTTTCTTTTATTTACATGACCTCAACTTAAAGTCCTAATGAATTCTATTTAAAAATTATAAAAAGGATTTTAAGAAATTGTTGAAACTTCAAGAAATTGCTTTTGAAATAATTATGATGGTGATTGACTGTTGATTACTCATGAATATAACTGTTTATCCTACGGTTTCTGAAATTAACACTATGATATTTGTTTGAGTGTTAACATGGCTTCATTTCAAATTTCATTCTGAGATAGCTTGTTGAAATTTCACAATCTGGTCTTTGACATCCAATGAGTGCATATTGAGTGAAATTTAAATTCAGATGCAGATTACACTGGTAATATAGTTGATAGAAAAATTATTAGTGTAACGTGATTAATTTTTGAAACATTCATTTGCTGTATCGTTTTTTTTCAAAGAAAATATCTGTATATTTTTCACTTGAAATAATTTTCAAATGGCAGAAAATTTTCTTATAAAACCCCCTCGAGAAAATCATGTTTGACCATATTTACAGATTAGTCATTTTTGAAAAATTGATTTTATAATTTTTGAATTTGATTTTAAATGACAAATTTTGACTAATCTGACTCCCTTTGATTATCGAAAAGATGAATAGTGATTGAAAAAGTGATGAGTGTTGATATTTATCATATATTATAACTCGAGAAAGTATAATTAGAAAATTTCTTTAGAATTTCATAACAAGAGTTATAAAAACTTTTTGTTGGGTAAAAATTCCATGATCATTTCTATTTCTATCATCTTTCTATCGACCATCACTCATCATGATCATATTTAGTATGTAAATTTGTGGTAGTTTACAAAGGAAATCATTCGTTCTTCAATATCTTTAAATTTGTGAAGGAAATTATTTGTGCTTCAATTTATTATATTCTTCAATAAAAATAAATATCCAAAGTATTCACTCTCATTTAAAAGTCCTCACGGTTATGCATGGGTGAATTACTTGGATTTTTTAATTATGTGATTCCATGCTCATTTAAAAGTCCTCACGGTTATGCATGTATGGAACGCATATCAAAATTAATTGACTTAATAGACAAGTTGATTCTAATCCCATTTAAAAGTCCTCACGGTCATGCGTGGTTAGAAGATACTTGATTTCATTTTTTAAATTAAATTGGAATACTACTAATCTCATTTAAAAGTCCTAAAGGTTATGCATGGTTAGTAGATATTCAAATTTCCTGAAATAAATATACCACAAATAGACAGAACTGTATGATTTTTTGATGATTTTATCCCCATCATTTCTGAAAGTGGAATATGCGTCTGACAAGGGTATTTATGATTTTTGTTTGAGTTTTATTGAAATTTGATATTTATATTCAATTGAGTTAAATGTTTGATTCATGTTTGTCACTTCATCCCTATTTTTATAACACTGTTATTCTTTTGCTAATAACAAAAGGGGGAGAGAACAGTTAAGATTTTGTCAAATAGAATCAAGCAAAGGTCAAATAATTTTCCATTTGCATATAGGCTCATTTATATATTTCTATTTTTATGCATATATGTAGGGGGAGTATTGTGTAGAGAGGAGCATTCAAATAGGGGGAGCAAATTGAACGATCACGATCAATCAAATACATTTAATACATTCAAAATCTTAAATATATGTTTGTTATCATCAAAAGGGGGAGATTGTTGAATATGCGCTTTGCGCTTATATGATTTTTGTTTGATGATAATAAACATATATATATTCGTTTAAATGTATTTGTTAATATACTATTCTATTTTTCACAGTTTAAATAAATATTTGTTGAATAAAATAAATTACACAGAATTTGAATTCAAACAGATATTTTATTCAAATAAATATTTATTACAACTTTGAATAGTACAATTTCAAGCTCTCACTATAACTATACAACTTTGATTACAATTACAGCACATTACATATTTACAGTTCACCTCACTACATATCACTCACACTCGTATTTATCTTCAACTGCATTCCAGTTTGAATCCAGCATCTAAGCAATCTGCAAAAATATAAACTAACGCAGCAAAATTGAAAAAGAAATATTTTTGCAATTCAAAAATAAAAGATAATTTTTGAAAATATGATTTGCCTCAGTTATTTGAGTTGTTCGTCATAATTTAAATTTGAATTCATCATACACGAACAACTTGTGACATACACAGTGTATTACTGTATATGCCACAAGGCCGTGCACGCCGATATATACACTTGATTGATTTACAGGGACAGGTAAGCACAGGTCAAACCTAAATGAAAAACCGGGTTCAACTCACGTGCAATAACATAAAAATCACGACTCGAGCACAAGGTCAAACCCGAGTTTTTGCAACTGGATTCAACACAAGGCGACATGACATGAATGCAACGTAGACCAACATCAAAACGGACTGCAACAATCATGTATGCAGATCAGGTCCAGTGCCAATAAACAACAAGTCTCGACCAAAACAGTTGCAACATGGATACAACAATATGCAGAAGCAAGATCAACACAGTGGTGATGCAGTGCAACATCTACGACAGCAAGGGACGAATAACCAAGTGCACAACTGACCCAACAATAGAGACAATATAACATGAATCAAAGGCAAGTTACAACTACAAAACCATCAAGCTACAACTCAAATTATACAAGCTCCAGAAGTACAAACTGAAGACTGCATGAAATGTATGCAAACAGTCGAAGTCATGAAGCAATCAACATGAATATCACAAGCATGCAACAGCAAGCATGTAACAGAAACTAAGCAATGGCACAACACACATCAGTGACCATGCAAACTGACTCGAACCAAGACAGTGGCAACATCAGAATACAAAGACCACAAAAGAAATGACACCAACAGACCAAAGTGCAGAGCAAGTGAAATTCGAACTAACATCACAACAACTCAACAACAGCCAGTACCAACATGGACAGAAAGCAGTGAAACGCAAAGCAATGATCAAGTGCAGACAAATGAACACATGTATATAAGTGCAAATTCCAAAAGCAATGAACAGAACATCAACATGGTCAAAACTACAAATACAAGGCTAATTGGCACTCAGGCAAGTGCAACCAAACAAATGCATGCAACAATGTGCATTACAATATCAAGTGCAAGTGCAGTCAGTTCATGTTAAACCGATCAGAAGATGGCCAGAGACTAAAGTTCTCAGTGAAGTCGAAAAGCAATAAACAAGCTATAGTTTAAATCACGAAATCAATGCTACAGTGGAGGAACGCAAAGATGGCTGAAGCTGTGACAATCAAGATGATTAAACAAGTCGAAAAATTCATGTACGCATTCTTTGAAATAGTCAAAGTATCAAAAAGAGGAAAGTTTTAATGCCGTGTGAATCAAGGAATCGACCAAGTCACAAATCAAAACCGTGTGTGCCAAGCATCAAAAATACGAAATTGATAAAGTCAGTGAAATCACGAGCATCCAAGAATAATAGAAGGGCCAAAGCAATATCAGTAGACAAATTCAAATCAACTTATACGAACGCAAATCTAGGGTTACAAACCCTATATAAACCATCATCATCGGCAATCTCAAATCCATCGAGTTCGAGTAAGCTAAAATTGTAAAAGCAAAAAGGGAAATTACATACCGAAGCATCAGAGTTGAGCTTGATCAAAAATTGGGGCAGCCGAAAGCTAAACAGAGTGAGAGGGTCGATTACCGAATCAAAACAAAGAAGTAGCTACTGTAGTCGATCTACATTCAAGCGGCGCCTTCGATTTTACCAAAGCCCTAATTTCAAGAGCCAAGAGGAATGAACGAAAGAAGAAACCAGGCCGACATTATTTTCTACAGAGCAAAATAAAGAAGAGAACGGGCTAGAAGAAATAAAAAGGGGCCGTTTTTTTTGGTTAAAAGGGCTTTATTTTTAATTAGGGTTATTTGTTTATTTGTTTTTTTTTAATTGTTGTTTTTACTTTTCGAATCAAAGAATCTGTAAATCACCACCTAGGGTTTAGGTAGTGTCAGATTGTCTAGTTAGAATTAGTTCAGTGAGCAGGGTGTGCGAGTTTGCAAAGCTCTATAGGCGGGAGTAGAGTTTGCGAGTAAGCGAAGCTCTATAGGCGGGAAGCAAAGTTTGCGAGTAAGCGAAACTCTATAGGCAGAGCAGGGTGTGCGAGTCTAGTAGAGTGTTTGTAAGTGGGAGAAAATGTTTGCGAGCAGGGTGTGCGAGTCTAGTAGAGTGTTTGTGAGCGGGAGCAAATGTTTGCGAGTCTAGTAGAGTGTTTGTAAGCGTGATACTGTTTAATTCTAATAGAAATCTGTGAATGCAGCAGTAGGCAGGGGTTGCCGAAGCTGGGTAAATTTTGTGTGTGATTTACGTTTCAGCATATTTATTTCTGCAGTTTTGTTTCTGTGTTTAAAATCAAGAAAATTTGCTATAACCCTATTCACCCCCCCCCTCTAGGGTTAATCTAGATCCTACAAATCTAACAACCTAAAATATTTTTAAAATCGCATAAATTCTAGCCTAATATAACCCTAAAACTCACTTAACTGAGCACAATAATGGAACTCTGTCAAAATTTTCCCTTTTCTCTAAACCCTAAAATTCTTAAAAATAAAATAAAATCAACTTAGAAAGACATCAGCGTCTGAATCAAGGTGGAGCAAGCAGAGATAACACATGGAGGGGTGATTCCCAAACAAAAGCGAATAGGAATAGCTTAGGTTTGATGTGAGCGAAAACAATTTTAGTAAGATGATTGTTATCGTTAGTTTAATCTATTGTAATTGATTAAGGTACTAGAAATCTAGTTTGAACTATATAAAACCCTAAATTGGAATATTCGAACTAGGCTAGAATTGAACCATTGTAAACTATTAAACATGTATTGATTTATACACCCCTTTATTATTAAATTTGCAAACCTTTAATCATTGAACCCTAAATTAAATTGCAATCGAAACATGGACTGGTTATCTAGTAATTAGGGTTCGCCAATAACTCTTAACGATTTGGATTAATCAATAATAAACAAAATCGATAATTAACAAACGTAGAAACCCTAATTTTAGTATGTACTGGTCGACCCTGACCTTTGGCGATCGACCTGCAATGGTCAATCTGTTAGGGCTAGCGGTCGATCGGTAGACGTTTGAAAGGCGCAGTTTGAACCTCGACCTAAAGCCCACGTTTCCTAATAAAAATATAAACGTTAACTATTTGAGGGCGTATTTAAGGGCAAGTGAATGTATGTTAGGACCTATAGTGAAGTTAGTTTCCTAGGAGTGGATACTAGATCATTGCGGTGTGGGTCAAATATTGTTTACTAAATTCGAAAGCGAGTAATGGACTAAAGGCAATGCATTTTCACAAATAGTACTCACAGGAGGTTCCACGGTGGTGTAACACTAACGAGGATGCCTAGTAGGAGCGGTTCGACATAATGAGAACCCTTGTATGAACGAATACTGATACAATGTGATGCGGTTTGGATAGAGGATCCCGATGCGTGCGATAAGAGGCCAACACTATGGTCGGGTTGTGGATATGGATGTTGACAATGTGACACATTGGTGAGTCGACATTGTAGGTTCCCCTTGATGCGTGGTGGAATTACGTCTAATTAGGGAAAAAATCGATTCCTCGGTATGTTAAAGGAGGTGATATTGATGGAAGTAGTTAGACAGTTAGTAGCTAAGAAGGCGGTGTCTTACATATGGAGTAGCTCTAGGAGCGATGGTTGATTCTTAGATATGTCTTTCGTTCCTTAGTTCGAACCATTATAGTAGCCTATACAAAATGTAGTGTAGGAATGTATTAGATAAGAACCCTTAGGTAACAGACCTTAGGAATTCACGGACACTTGTATCACACTATATATCATCTAGAATTGTATTGAAGTAACTACACATGATCATCACGTATTGAACTTGGATCCCATTCACCAGACTTTTGTCTGACCCATTCTTTTTCCTTATTTTCCTGCCATAGATCAACAAGGCAGCAGGTGATCGACACATTCTCGATACTTGGAGAGTCAAGCTTATCTTTCGAGACTGCTTTTTACTATACTTGTTTTCTATGTAGTTATATATCTTATCAGTATAGTTTATCTCTTTTATCAGACTTTGAGTGATATTTTCTATGTGCTCTGTATTGTACCACATATTGATTTTCTGAGAATGCGATTTGGATAATTGATGAGATGGATATTTTTCCATGTTATAATTTATTCCTTTCACTATGAGTTCTGAAAGTATAGTATATCTTAGATTATATCTGATTTTGTTAGTCTCTCTTATGTAAAATGTTAGAAACCTTGATGATCTGCATTTCTTGGCATGGAGCGAGTCCGTATATCACACTAGAATTTAGGTCGGTGTGTTGGGAGGTGTGGGTTGTCGTAGTTGGCATCAGAGCCAGGTTTAAAGTTCCTTAAGGATTAGGACCGTATTGAGAGAATGTACCGAGAAAGTTGTTGAAAAGAAAATGGTTTTCGAAAAGGATCTTCAAAATGTCTCCAAAAGTTTCAAAATGGAATTTTTAAAAGTGTGTGTGTATATATATATATAAGTATAGATAAAATAATTCAAAATGTTTTTCAATAAATTTCGTATATCAAAAATCTCTCTTGTTCGTGCCTATATTATATCTTATCTTTTTATCATATTTATGATATCTATGGAAAGTTGTCAATGGAATTCTTAAAGTTCCTAGATAGAAGTTGAGTGGTTCCGTAGGTTCAGGCTTAGATGATGCAGTCGAGGTCTCGGTTGTGAACATACTAATATGGTTCTGTCAGTACCTTCAGACATGTGGACATGTCGAGCTAAATCCCTCAAAAGAGCCCATGGAGTGAGCGATAGGTGCAGCTCCTACTCGCCCACCTGCCCTACAGATTTTGCTAAGCTGTGCAAAGATTTCTCAAATTTTGGAGGAAAGCCATAAATGGGGACAGAATCTTATGTGTATTCGAGGTCGTGGATTTGCATTTGTGAGAGGATCTTTGGTTTGATGGGTTTGACGGATGAGGCGAGGATGCTTTTAGCTATATGGTAGTTGTAGGTGAGGCACTGAGTTGGTGGGAGGTAGTTGAGGCTAAGACAGACCAAGGGGAGATAATATGGGAAGAGTTCCATAGGCGATTCAAAGTGAAGTTTCTTTCTAGGGAGTGGTAGGTGTGCAATTGGTGAGGTTCATTCACTTGAAGCAAGGATATCTATATGTTAAGGAATATGTCAACCAGTTAAATGAGCTAGCAAGATTTGGGATAGGAATGATTAACATACCACACAAGAAGACTTTCAAATTTTCTGAAGTTCCGAACCAACCTCTTCAAGATTTAGCTCTGAGTTAGATTCTTATAGGTGTTATGTACGAGGGTCTAGTGGAGATCGCTTTGCTAAATAGTATCTCGGGTAAAGCCAGAGAGGAGGAACCCAAGAAAGCTGTTGGGAATGTGCATCAAAACTAGCATAAGGTGGAGGTGGACCCAAAGGAAGGTACAACAATGTAACAAGTGTGGTAGGAAGTGGCATTTTCATGAAGAAGTGCAGTGTAGATATTTTAAAGTTAAGTGCCATAACTGTGATCAATATGGACATCTGAAGCGAGCTTGCCTAGCACCACCGAGAGCTTCTACTCCGACTACTACTCAAGTGGTTCTGACTTATGCACTAAAGGCAGTCCCTAGCTCAAGTGCACAGCTAGTGGTAGACAAAGGTAAGAAAGTGGTGATCGAAGGTGTACTAACTCTTTTCGGTTAATCTATTCACACTTTTTGATATTGGGGCTTCATATTCTTTCGATTCCAGTAGATTTTTTGATGACTTACACTTAAACATTAGTATGTCAAATCTCGTAGAAATATCAATATATTTGTCCATGTTATGTAGGGGTATGAAGTTGTTCATCTTAGGGGTTGAGTTTGATTGTGATGGCTTTATATTAGGATTATCTGGGTTTGGTTTAATATTAGGCATGGATTGGATAACGATGTATGGGGCTATTTTAGGCTGTAATAGGAAGTTCGTTAGATTAAGCACGTGTAGTGAACGTAGCTTGGAGGTTTATTGTGATCCCTAAGGATTAGTTATGTTAAGCTATTATATTTTTTGGACCTATCCCATGTGATATAGACATGGTAATTGTAGTTAGAGATTTCATAAATTTTTTTACTGAGGTTACAGGTGTCCTGCCATAGAGAGAGATCGAGTTTAGGATCTATCTTGTTGAGAATGCCAGACCCATCATCTTGCCACTAAGGCATGACTTTAAAGGAAAAATATGAGTTGAATAAGTAAGGTAATGAGTTGTTGGAGAAAGGTTTTATCAAAAGGAGAGGTTCTAAGTGGGGAGCACCAGTCATCTTTGCTACCAAAGTAAATAGTTCTTTGGGACTTTGCCTCGATTATAGGGAGATGAATAAAACCGATACAGAAGAATCCTTATCTACTGCCCTGCATAGACGATCTATTTGACTAGTTAGTTGGAGCTAAGGTGCGCTCACAGTTTGACTTGGCTAATAGATTATATCAATTGCGTATAGCCAAGGATAGTACCTAGAAGATGACATTCCATACACTTGACGGATTATATGAGTGGTTAGTCATTCCCTTCAAACTGATCAATGCACCCACCTACATTGTTGCTTTGTTGAGCCGAACATTCGGGGGTTAATTAACAAACTTTTCATGGTGTTTGTGGATGATATTCTTGTATACTCGAGAAGCGAGGAGCAGCATGTAACAATCTACACTACCAGACACACCGATCCAAAGCCTCATATGACTTTCAGACTCGCGTCATGCCAATAAATATGAGCAATTGAGTTTATAGGACATTATAGAGCATAATTATAAGGGTAAATTCTAGGTCATTCTAAACTTTTAGATCACACAGTGGAAGGAACTAAAATATAAGTACTGAAAAATAGATATTTCAGAAATCAGTCTCCAAAATACTTTATTTGACATTCACGCTTCAAAGTACAATATATGTTTTAGTTTCAATACAGTAAATAACTACATGATGGACAACAAGAACATGAGAACTCCCATGAGAAGCTCATTTCTCTATGTATTAAGCTCAATCAACTGCTAACCTGTCATCCTGTAGTGGGAAAAAAATGGAAATGAGGAAGTGGGTCAGACAAAAGCTTGGTGAATAAATACAAGTTTAATATGTGATGATCACATGCAGTTACTTGAATACCACTCTAGATGGTATAGAGTGTGATACAAGTGTCCATGAATTCCTAAGGATTTTTACCTAAAGGTTCTTGCCTAATACATTCCTACACTAGAATTTGTGTAGGCTGACACAATGGATCGAACCAAGGATTGAATTTCATGTCTAACGGTTGGTCACCGCTCTTAGAGCTACTCAATGAATACAATACCACTAGGTTACTAAAGATGTAAGCACTACTACAATGCTACTAAACATTGAAACACCACCCCTTGGCTATTAACCATGGAAGCGCCGCCGCTAGGCTACTACGGGACTAAGTTCCCACTATTATCACCGCCACTAGGCTTGAAGCGATATACTTTACACTACACCTAGGAAGGAAGAACCCGACATGCCGACTCACCGGAATGTCTCGTTGTCTACGTATCCTTCCACCACTCGATCGTAGTGTTGGCATCTTATTGCATGCTCCGGGTCCTCCATTCGAATTGTATCATGTGCGTCAGAAATCGTGCATACATGGCTACCATTGTGCCAAACTCACTCCATCAAGCATCCCGCTGGCTGCATGCGCACCATTGGAGCCTCATGCAAGTGTTCTTTGCGAAAATACATCCCTTCCAGTCAATTACTAGAACCTTAATTGGTAAACAATATTTAACAAATGCCACAATGACCTAGCATCTAAATAAAGAGAACTGGCTTCCCTACTATTCCTAACATACTACCAAATGCCTTTAAATAGGGACACAAACAATTATGGTTTATGTTAATTTTTATTATTAAACTTAGGCCTTAGGTCAAGGTTCAATTTCTGCAATTTCATTGTAAATGGTTGACAGTTTATACCTTCGACCGCATCGGTTGACCCTAGGGTTTTCAGGTTGACCTGTTGTGAAGCAAAAATTAAGGTTCTATACTTTCAATCGTGACTGTTTCTATACTAAATGCATATCATTTTCAATGTTTAATTAACCCTAATTTACTAAGCGACCTATTTAATTGTCAATTTATAACTCAATTTAGGTCTTGTGGGTTTAGGGTTCGCAATTTTGATAATAGAATATGTATTCGACGAATATGCTAATGAAGGAAAAAAACGGTGGCCTACCGCTATTCCAATTGTTCTCCTTCCTCAAGAAATTTTTATTCCTTTCCTTCTTCTTCTGTTTCATATCCTTCCTCTAAGATTGCCGATCCTAAATTCAATTCACAAATCCTTTCTTTCACGTTAAAAAAAAGAAGATTTTTCCCCCAATTCGTCAATCAAAATTTCAAAGATTGGAGCGGCTATGAATGGAAATCAGATTCTTATTTTAGATGTGGGGATGTTTCGCACTTTGTTAGAGATTACCGAGCCCTTATTTTTTGCTTCAGATGCGGACTGTTCGGTCATAAGAGGAATCGTTGTTCAGGGATTTTGAAGCATTCGGTTGCAGGAAGCAAGAAAAAGCTAAGTATTTCTGATCGTGGTTTCCAATTTGTACTGAAACGCATAAAGCTTAAGCGTATTCTTTTAGATCATTTATGGATTCAAAGATTTGAGGGTATTGAGCTTTTGGAAGATCTTTTTAAACATTTTGATGCTGTTAATTCTATCAATATTGGTATGAATTATAATGCAAAATTTGGTGATCCTATTGTTAATTCAGTTGATGTCAGTTCCAAAGATTTTCTTAGTTTAAATCAAATGTTGTAAATTTGGATGGGCGGTTGGATATCACTTCTAATGCCTTGAGGATGAATTCTGTGGATCACTCACATGTTGACTCAATGCTATTAGATCCAATTATTACGAGTTTCATTTCAGAATCCCACTGTCATGAAGAAACTTCAGGCCGCGTTAATCTAGAGCAAGGGTTCGATCAAGATGATAATAACTCGTTGAATGAAGGTATAGTGCAAGGTGAGAGTGATAGCTTCACAGATCCTGAACATGATTGTGGTGCCATGTATTTTGTATCTGACAATCTGGAAAATGAAAATGTGCACTTCAAACCAAGTGATGTTTTAGGTGATGATTTTCATGAGACAGTAGAAGAATTAGGTGTTGTTATACATAAGGCAAATGATGTTATCTCCAGCAGTTTGGCTATTTTGGATGATGATCGTCTCTGTGGCGTGGAAGAAGATTTTGATGAAATGGTTGAGAGAAGAAGGTCATGCTCTGATATTGTTTTGGAGGGAGATGATTGAGTGACTATGGGAAGATTAATAAAATCTAAATCTATGGGTTCACTGAAAGATTCGAATTCTGTGAGTTCAGAAGTGGTTCAGGCTGTGGAGGGCATTATTGTCTATGATCATGGGTTTGATGAGTTAGAAGATAGAAAACCATTAAATAATGACATTCCTGCTTTTATGTTTGGAGGTGGAGTTGTATTATCTGTTGGTGGTTATGTAGAAAATTTTGTTTCTCAATGTGCACAGGACATGATTCTATCAGAGAAAGGAAGTGGTATTGTATTTACAGATGGTGGTATTGATATATCTCAGTGTGCACAGGATACTTCTATTATAAATGTAATGACTCGGGCAGAAATTGGAAGTGATGTATTTGCAGATGGTGTCTTTTAAGCTGGTAATATATCACAATGTGCTCAAATTTTTTTCAACAGTGAATAAGGTGATTCATAATGAGATTAGAATAGGTGATTATAAGGCCGGTGATATATCACAATGTGCACGTGATCCTTCTGCAGCATTTTTAGGATTCCAAAATGAGAATGTATGTGGCTTTGTTCTGACAAGAGATTTTTCACTGTGTGCTCAAAGTGCTCCATTAGTTAATTCAGTGATTTAAACTGAGATTGGAATCGGTTCTTTGGTTGAGAGATTCCGGTCAGTTATGAAAGTTAACGATATTACAGTGGATTCTTCTGTTTCGCCTTGAATATCTACTATTCATGACAGTGAATGCAATTCTGATTGGTCTGTTTATCATAATACTGGGGGTTTTAGATTTATTTTGTATTGTTGCCTTGCATCTCTAAGAAATTCTTCACCATCTACTATCGATGCGTGCGTTTCTACTCATACACCCAGAGCTGGTAAAAGATTTAATAGGAGTTCCTCAACAGTAAACACTAGAAGAAGTCCTCGATTGAAATTTAAATCTACTTTGTCTTATGCATGAGGGTTGATGGCTTTTGGGGGAGTTTTTACAGTGATTGTTGCTTTGGTGACAATACATGTCTGGAGTAGTGGTATGTTATTTGAAGATTTTATGTCGTGGAGGTTGAGGACGTGGGAGTTGTTTTTGTAGGCTGCTCAATTCTTGGAGTCGTTTCTGGTATTAGATTCTTGTTAGAGTAGTTGGTTTAGGGAAAGTTCTTAGTTTCATAAGCTTTTGGAAGGGTTTATTTTTTTCTTTTTGTATGGGGTTTTTTTGCTACCTGCTAGGCTTGTTCGCAGCTTCTTTACTTTTGATGATAAATATACATGTACATGTGTGCTCTCCTCTACTTTAGAGGATCACACATTTCTCTCCAAAAAAAAAAAATATATTAGACAATTAATTAAATTAGCAAGTTACTGTAATTCCAATTCTAGGGTTTTAGATTCAAATCTATGGTTTTAGCATATTTAATTTCGGGTTTTCTAACATCCTAATCAATCAAAGTGTTTAAACCTAAATAGTTAATATCGGTATCGAGTACGTATTGGTCAAGTATCGATATAAGATATTTAAAAATATTGTGATAATATCGACGATATATCGGACGTATGTAGAACATATTATAAACCATATTGTACTTTTTATAATGTTATAATGAGATAATGTTAACAAATACTTGGATCAATATTGCCAAATTACTATTATAGATTGATTGCATATAGTTTATAAATTACAATTTGTTTACCAGGATGTTCTATTAAACACAAGTCATAGAATAAGTTTATAAAAACCAAGAAACTCATATAATGTGCATTTTTATTATTTTATTCATTTTTATACTATATTAATTTTTAAGTTATCTAATCATCTATATTAATTTGCAATTTTTTCCATATTTATAGTTTCTTTGTTTTTGTTTTTCACCTAATTTATCAAATACGTAATACTGATTTGGCATCGATTACAACTTCTAGCATGTTCTTTATCGATTTTTCAAATATATAATTTTACCACTCTTCAAAGTTTTTTTCCTAGTGCATGATAATAATTAATAAATCATTTTCATAACTTAACTTACCAACTAGAAACAATGAACCAAAATATAACTAAAAAGAAGACTAAAAAAATTATGGCTAAACTAAAAAAAGTGCATTGGGATATCTATGTATTGTCGTCCACCATATACTAAAAATAAATATTGAGAATGTGCATATATTTATTTGTAAATTTATTTTCTCACAACGAACGATATTCTTACAATATACGGGGAATTTTACACTAAATATCGGAGCGATATATGGGTAATAATATTTTAAGCTATATTTTGGAAATAATACCAGTTAAGGAGAGTTATGGGATATATCGATGATATTTCGTCCATATTATCTGATATTTCCTGCATATGTTTAAACTAACTACAATAATCAACTTGTCAAAGTTGCGCTCACTCACCTCAAGCCTAAGCTTTTCCTGCTACATGCGCTAGAGAATCGTCCCCCCAATTCGATAGCTCCGCCTTGACTCGCCTTGATCCACCTTGATTTAATTGCTTCTAGTCTTCGAGGTTGAATTGATTTGATTTTTAGAAATTTTAAGCGTTTAAGTTTAGGGAAAATTTTGGCAGAATTTAGTTAATGTAAACTTTCAGTTAAGAATTAAGGTTTCATTAGTGTGGTATTTATAGCGGCAGCATTTTAGTTTAGGCCATTTAATTAGCTTAGGAAATTTTTTCATAGCACCGGGCTTGCTCATCACACTCTTCGTCCTGAGGGAACTAATCTCAATCGTTAATGCATCACTATAAAATGGCAAGCCGTCGATTTCTACATGCCACAGGTCGACCGCTCCAAATACTAGGTTGACCACTACTGGTCAACCATGACCTCTTTCGAGTAAACTGGTGGCCTTATCAATTTTTAAAATTTTAGTTTTAACTTTTAACTAGTTCTAATGCCTCGTAACTTTTCTATCCTAACTCGGATTACGACATGTTATATATGAAAACCGTTCGAAAAATTACTACGAATACAATGGTGCAAGTTTCGCAGCCAAATTAACGTCTATGAAAATTCTCATTTTAGTCATTGTTTTAAATAAATTTACCTCCCTTGTTAAATTCAAGTTTACATTCCTGTTAAACTTTCTGTTAAATTTCCAAGGTATTACATTCTCCCACCTTAAAAGAATTTCTTCCCCAAGATCTTGAAGGATGGAAAAATGTAACCTACATACACAACAATCAATAACTACAATCATCTACTTATCTATTATCCACGGCAATTAATGTCCTTAGAAATTTTCTATTGCAATATGTGCATATATATATATATATATATATATATATATATATATATATATATATGCAATGTGAAATGCATGTGAACATATTCTATAGCAAAAAGTAGATGGTCTGCTGATCCGGTCGACCTTATGTCATGCTAGTGCTCATTCCATGCATCTGAAATGCTTGCAACATCCTAATTAAGCATACTTACAGTTCTACATGTATACATAACCATTCCATCCATATGCAACATCCATGTTAACCATAAACAACGATGAAGAATCCATATATATCATATAAAACAAGCTAGACAATAATAATAATAATATATAATGTGAATGTGTGTATACTACCTAAAGGATATACGGTCCTAAAAATGAATAGCAAGCAATCCAAACAATACATCCAAATACATTCACTAGCATCCATCATCTATAACAGGTCTTATTGACGTATTTACAGCTATTCCTACCATCCAATAGTCTCTGCCTAAGCTACAACCTATATACAAAAATAATCTCTTCTAACCAAAATGGAAACTTCTAGAAAAGAGTTCGGGATGGGTGGCTCAGGCTTTCGCTTCAAGCTCCCATGTATTCTCAACTGGATCGTCTCCTTATAGGACTCAAACCAGTTTAATTATTTCAGAGCCGCTTTGTCCCTTTCTCAAAAATACATGTAGGTGCATGGCAAACAAGAGACTTACATATCCTTTTTAATTTCCTTAACTGACACAGTTTGACCTTGGTAACTGCATTGTATAGACACTTCCACAAGTACCTAATGATGGCTTCCCATAACTTAGCCGTATTCTACCTTGCCTTGGGGGTTTTCTACTTGTCTGCTTTACGGTTGTAGACCCAGCTCCATCGATTACCCATTTGTTTCTTATTTGTACTTGCTTTTCTTCCTACCTTGTGCAGTCCTTGTCCCTCTACGAATTAAATCTATCCATATTTTTTCAACTGCACACCTCATTCCTTTACCACATGCATAAATCTTCAATCCAAATATATGTGCATAGATAATTGTTTGCAATCATTACTACTAACTCAAATGGTGTCCAATTGCACCATGCTAAATAAATTGAGCGTAAGTATGCTTTCACGAAACTGTGGCTCAACGAAATCCTCAATGCACAAAGTACTGCCTTAACTCATCCAGTGGTATACTTAATCACCTCAAATTCTAGATACCAAATGAGACAACTCAAATATGGACGGTGTCTGTGACGCCCTACCTCTATACCCACGCTAGCCAAGGACACTACGGTGTAATGCCGTCAACTAGCGCGGAGAATAAGATCGTTGAGGAGCGACCATCCATGTAATTGCTTTGTGCGAGCACCGATATGTCAGATAGAATAACATGCAATTCATTTCGAGAGGAAATCCGACATACCGACACAAACTCAAAGTTACTACACGGTGGCTATATATATACTTCGGAAACAAATATAGAAATAAGGATAACACAAATCAGTCACAGATAATTCATATCACAAAGGAGGAAATAGATATGAATATTACACATAAAAGTGTATATCAGAGTAGTGGTCTAACAAGATCCACAATATCACAAAAGAATAGATACAAGTGCTAGACAAAAGAATATGTATACATTAAGGAGTCTCTATCTCGAATGTATACAAAACAAAAACTACTAATCTAAAGTAATTAGCCAAAATCAGATGATGGTCCCTGATAAGAAGTCACGCAGAAGCACCTGTAAAATCTCAGTCTAACCCGAGTATTATTTAATAAGAAAATAATGAACGGATCAGTCTAACTATAAATATCAGATAAAGTGATATAGAATAAGAAATATGACAAAAACGTATGATAACCATAAAGTCATACTGTGATAAGTATGTAAGTGAAAACCAATCCAGAGATTAATCAATATCACAAGAATCTTCTCAAAGATTAAAAAGAATGTCATATTCTTAGTTTAATTCACCAGGCCACAAATAACGACATACCTACTAATGCCAATTTGTAAAAGTTGGTGGAACATAAATTCCAGAAATCAACCATTAGAAATCCAGAGATTAAATAATTCGGAGCAACGACGTCGTACAGCGTAACATCTGATGATCCAGAAACACAATAAATAGGAACAACGACGTCGTACAGCGTAACGTCCGATGAACCCAAGCACAATAAAACGGAACAACGACGTCGTACAGCGTAACGTCCGATGAACCAAATCACAATAAAACGGAACAACGACGTCGTACAGCGTAACGTCCGATGAACCAAATCACAATAAAACGGAACAACGACGTCATACAGCGTAACGTCCGATGAACCAAATCACAATAAAATGGAACAACGACGTCGTACAGCGTAACGTCCGATGAACCAAATCACAATAAAACGGAACAACGACATCGTACAGCGTAACGTCCGATGAACCAAATCAAAGAGACATCGCACATTGCTAGTCTAAACCATAAAATGACCATCATCGATCATCAAGAAGTGTCAATTACACTAAGCTTGTAAATATATGAGTTTAGCTTCATGTCCCATAACCACTAGCTTGACTTAAATATTTACGAAAAATTGTAAATCTCCACTAGAAAATTGTCACAAGAGATTCAATCGAACAAGTCCAAGAATTAACCAACGAAGTAAACGCAAGCGTTTCATACCACTTGTTTTACTAAGTCGTTTAATTAGATTTCTCGTACGAGTGAGGTAAATGTTTGTATATACTAATAGATTGAAAAACGGTTTAAGAAACGAGCTTTGTAATAAAATAGTGTTGAAATTGTTTTGATGAAAGAATTTTGATATTTACTAGTAGTATTGAAAACCTTTATATTTTAAAGTGACAAATCATAGAAGTGATTGTAGAAACAACCAATCATAAAAATTCACATTCGAAGACGTGAATAAAATCCAAAGAAATCGATACCGAATCCATCAAAGTGGAAATACCCAAAAATTCCAAAAATAGAAGTTATCAAAGTCGACAAAGGTGATAACAACTAATCGGAGAAGAAGAATCGATTAACAATTGGAAAAACAAACCCAAACGAGCATAAATAGGCAAACAGGGAAATAGGAGCAGGTCGGTTGACCGGACTCCCTGAGTCGGCCGACCGAACCAAAAACAGAAAGTTTCGGCTACAGCTTCGGTCGACCGGCCCGGGGGGTTCGGTCGGTCGAACCTGATGCCTTGCATTTTTCTGCCCTATTAATTGAAGTGCAAACTCTCCCAACTCGTAACCGGTCGAGCAACGGCGCTAAGGGTTTATGCCAATCGACTACCCGACCCTATATGCTCCTCGATGCATCACCAAAAGCATGATCAAACAACTGAGCTATGATTTTTAAAGATTTGAACCCAAAACACAAAGAAATTGGAATATTCACAAAACCAATCCAAATCAAAATCAAATACACGTGAATAAGTGTTAGGAATTCATACCTAACAATCAAAGATAATCATAAACTAGATGTGAGATAAAAATCTCACCTTTTTACAAAATCAATGAAGGAGAAGCTATAGAGCAAGGCAAGGACAAATACTCTTTAATTCCAACCCAAAAAGCTTCAATCTAAGCTTGCAAGTAAAATATTTCCTAAGTTAGGTTTAGAAAATTTCTGAAATAGAAGTAGGAAAGATTTGGAGAAGATGAAGAGGAGGCTTACCAATGGCTTCCCTTTGGATTTGGAGCAAGAACTTGAATTTTGCAAATGATCTAGGGCTTGGAGTTTTAGGAATTCTAATTTTCAATCCTTTTCCCCATTATTCTCTTGAGCTTGAGAGAGTTAGGAAATGAGGAATGAATGAAGAGAAGTGGAGAGGGGTTGGGTTGATATAACCAGAATTGGGCAAATGGGCTGAACCCAAAGCCAAAGCCATAAGTGAAAACGTAGCAAAATTCCACTAACTCTAAACATATCAAAGTTTATACTCAAAAAGGTCGCAAACGTCATTTTGAACTCAATGGAAAGGGTCTCGAGTCCCAATCCTACTGTTTGCAAAAAGTAGCTTTTCGGACCATAATCCGACTAACGATGAAATATTTAAATAAAATATTTAAATATACAATCGATAAATATGCGGGTTGTTACAGTGTCTCCTTCTATGGTACTTCCTATTTAACTCTTTGCTATTTCTCCACTTTACCCAAAGATATCTAAACTTGGTGATTTCTTAAATTGTTGAAAATAGAAAAACTCTATAGTACTTCTAAGCTATTTTTATTTTATTTTTCAGAATTCATGGTACTTAGGTATCACGTTTATAGTCTATAAGGATCTATCCTAAGTTTTACAAGCCTGTTCTCAACTGTTTAAGATTAATTGATGCCATAACATAGAATCCCTCTATTATTGGTAATAATTACCTAAAGCGGTACTTTTTTTGCATCCGACTGATATGCACACAACTATGTATTCAAAGCTAGTCTTCGATGAATTTCCTTTAGCAAATAGTCTTCTTCCAATCCGATGGATGATTGAGAATAATCTTTTTATCCCTTCCTCCAATCCTTATTAGAAATTTCTGGTTTAGTTTTCTATGAAAATCTCTTATGCATTCCCAATGTGTACAAATATCAATATCTTTTCTTGACAAAGACTAAAATCCTTGAATTACCTATCCCTTATAAAATTTGACTATAATCTTGTGTAGGATACTTTTGTGATTTGAACTATCGAAACTCCTAACATTTCTTAATGTCCTTCCATAAATAAGACTTTTTTTTACCAAACATAACTCCTTATCACTTTGTTCCAATTATTTAATGGTTGATATAACACAATATTGAATGATGCCTCCCCATTTTAATCCAATAACCATGATGACTAATGGTTTGGTTTATACCTAGGGGTTTCTATATTTTAATGTATTGGAATTACCTCTCTCTCAAAGGAAAAGATTGACGGTGTGATTTCTATGTCTTACCCAAAGTAGTTTATGTTACGTTTGGAATTATAAGGAATTCCTTGTAATTTCAAACAATATACTTTTATTTACAAAGATGAACTTGTTATAGGAATTTACGTTGCAACTCTTTACGGTCCAATGAATTAAAATACTACTTAAATCCCATTTCCAATTTGTCACTACTTCCAATTATGTCTACTATCCACATCAATTGTCCAACTAAATCTAGGATCACCTAAATCCCAACAATCCAAGATAACTTAATTTAAAATTTACTTGCACGTGTCATTCAAACCTACAAATTTGGAACTTTCACATGATCTATAGGTTCTGGGATTAATGCTACCCAATGTTAAATTCAGGGACTACTAATTCCCAACAGTTTCTAGATTCAAATAGTTGCAAATTTCTAACCATACAATTTCACTTAGGCATACTTAGAATAGATCTACAAGTACAAAACCCAATAAGGTAACACCGCCCGTAGACTACTATGAGAATCATTTTCCACAGATGCCACTACATAATGCTACTATGGAGACTGTTATCCCACTAATATGACTCCCCACTCACGCTAGCATGGTCTGCCTATAGCCTCCAAGTATCCTATCCATACCTATGCGGTACCGACCAATACACGGGCCGCCCCTTTATCACTTAACTTACTATATAAGAATTGTTTTACACTTTAAATCGAATAAAACTTCTTGCTTATATAGCAACTTTTGATAGAATAAAACATCTCAGCTTACTCTTTCCTTATTTGGGAATATGACTTATCCAAATCATACTTGGGTAAAAAGATACATGGTTGCATTTACTCTTCACTATTTTGGGAAGTTCGACTTAGCACTATATCTTTCTAATTTTAACTGTTGATTGAAAAGATCATTAAGTTCATATGTTACTTTTTATTTATGTCCCAACCATTTCGATACTTTGCAGTTCCATATTCAATTTTGTCCTAGTAGGCCGTTTAATCCTATTTATCTAACTCCACTCTATTTACTTCCTTTTTCAATTTAAGTGATAATCATAATATTTTCGCTTTACTCTTTTCAAATCCAACCTTTGATTTTTAACTTTATTTCCGCAAACCTAGTAAATTTTAAAACTATAAAACTCTCTTTCCATTTTTAACAAATGTTTCCTTCTTACTAAGACCATGTCATTCTTCTTTCATTGAATTATCAAAATACGGTTGAGCTTAAGTTTATAAAATGTACATTAAAACCATTTTTAAAAAAATTCGTAATAAGAAACTTTAACAAAAATGTTTTTCAAAGAAAATGTGATATTTTTAACTATTGCTTTAAAGTTTGACAAAAACATTTCACAAATGGAATTTTCAAACACTGACCATTTCTTCTTTATTAAGGAGTTCAAAAGTCGGTTCTTACATACATTTTTATTTTTCACAAGTTCTATTGTTAAAAACAATGTGCATATTGACAATAAGCATAATAATGCGCCCAAAAGACAAAATAAAGCTTTAAAACAGTTAATGAAATTTTTTTTTTATCAATTTTTCTACTTTTGCTTTTTAAACAATTTCCATAAATTTTGTCTGATTGGTTATATAAAATTATAAACCAACTTTCTCTTTTATTAAAATATCAAACATCTATAATATTTGACTTTTAGAAAATATTTTCACTGGTTTATCACTTAGATTAGAGTAGATGATAGCAACCTAATTACCTAAGCCTACTTATCCCTATCACTACTTCGTGCGTAAGGTTTCTGTCCTTCTTTCTAAAGATGGTTAACTCAAGTTTACTTTTGAATACAGTGTCAAAATTCAATATGGAAATACTCTAGCCATATCTTAAATAAATAGGAGTCATTGCAATTAGGGTTCCTACTTTAATTGGGAAATCTGCCTTAAATTTGTAATGTTCACTTTCATGTTACCAATATCATATTCCTATTATGCGGGTCTAATGGTATCAATCTTCCTTACTCATCCTTAAGTCCATAATTTACTTGCTACTGCTAGTTGATGCATAAAACTTCTACTAGCCTTTCTTAATGGGGAAAACTCCATCAAATGTAAAAAGTATATGTTTTACCTTAACTGTTATAACCTTAACACTTATCCTGATCAACATTTGTCTGCTTCTATAAGGGATGAGCCAAGAATTACCTTACGAGTCAAAATATATAGGTTGTTGTGTGTACACACTTAACAGAAAATTATAATTGCATTCCCTTAGTCGTGTTAGGCACATCTTGTCTTCTCGCTTTAAATACTGATGGAACCATATAGGGATGATCACACTCAAAATCTTAGCTGCCTTTCTAGAGTTATTCCTCTAAACTTGTACTCATTCTCACTATCTTTGATTCGAACTATCTTTAACTTTCCCGAAGATAGTTATGATGACCCTGGATTTTGGACAATTGAAATTGAAATATTTAATTGAATCTAAATATTTGGATGTTATTTTAAACTTGAATTTCAAATATAACTATGGATTTGGCAATTTAATATTAAATTTAATTATTGAAGTTGGGTAGAATTTTGAATCTTTAGTTTTAAGCTTGTTAAAAATATTTTAAAGGCTTAGAAAATTTATATTGATAATACTGAAGATAATGGAAGCTTCAGAATTGAATTTGAAAGTGATTTGATCGGTTTTGAAATTATATTGTTTAAATCGGTATTTAAAAATAGTCTTCCGAGGCATAGTCTCGGAATTCTACGAAACCAGTTCCATTGGATCCGTAATAATGTTTTATTATCGGATTTCAATTTTCGTAGTATTCGGAGTTGTCATATAATCGTACGATAAGCAAACGCGTTGAAATCCATATGGAAATTTAATTTAATAACTAGCTCAAAAGGCTATCTTTTTCATACGACCGAATTTGGACTCGAAACCATTTCTATTGCATTCGGAATAGGGGTTTAACATTTTAAACGCCAGGCGGCACGCCTTGATTGGAGATCGAGATTGTGAGTTGCGATAATTGAGATAAATTGAATTTAAATTTAAAATTTTAGATATAAATAATATTAATATATCAAAGCACTGTTGTAACATCAGACACGTTGAAGGATTCAAACATGTGTTCCCCTACCATTTTGAATCGCGTACAGGTGTTTCTCTTGATTTTCTTCGTCTGTTAAAAGGAAAAAAATATATTCCTATCTTCGTTAACAAAAACAAAATGAAAGAAATCAGAAGGATAATGGCCGCTTCTCTATAAAATCAAGAAATCAAATTCGTTCACAAAACAAAAATCAGAAAAGATGGTGTCCCTTTGTTGAAATTCTTGACCGATCGCAATCTCGTTGAGGGAAGATCGACAGGCCGTAATGGCCTCGGTCGCGTGCGCGTATAGTTTTGAAGTGGCGAGTAGTCGAAGGTGATTTGGGGATTGCTCGCGTGACAGCGGTGAATCGCAAGACGGATGGGTGGCGCGCGGTACAGTGGCTAGGACTTGGGCTCGAGTTCGCTGTTTGAGGAGAGGGCCAATGCCTGGGAGGTTCGAGTGATTTGGGGTTTCGTTCAAATAGGAGGAGTAGCTCGAGATGATCGGAGCTCGTTTGGTTAGGGTTCGGGTAGAGGAGCAGTAAGGTATTGGTTAAACTTGTTTTATTTATTTAATAATATATGGATATACACAGTAAAACATAAAATGTTTACAGTAAGGAAATACCGTCTATTATAGTAATTTGAAAAGAAATTAGCAAATGGAAAAAGAAAAAGAATATATATTATGGATATACATATTTTTAAGAACTGTAGAATTTTAAAATCTGTATGAATTGTTATTTTTATATGTGCAGTTTTAAGATGAAATTAAAGTAATTTATTAAAGGAAGTTTAGTTTTAAATTTAATTTTTAGTTAAATAAATTTATTAAAAAGAATTGGTTTAAAAAAATCATTAGTTAAAATTTAAAATCATTAGTTAAAATTAAATTGTTAGTTAATTAAATTTATCAAATGAAATTTAATTGTTTGATCAATTCAAAGATTAATAAAAATCATATAATTGTTTACAAGGTCTAGAACTGTGAAGAAAACAATCTGGAGTGGAAATGTATTGCATGCATAGGCAAAAGTGAGAACTTCTCACTCAATTGGATACTTGATTTAATTTAAATAGTTTATTTAAATTTTTGGATGTTGCTTGGATGATGGTTGTTATTTGTTGGATTGAAATAGACCCTATGTGCCGCATAATAGCGGATGATATTATATGTCAACCCATATACCGCGATATTCCATCTTGAAGTGGAACTGGTATTATATATGTATTTGGTGTTGTTGATTTCCCGCATTATATAGCGAATGAGACCCTATGCGCGACATAATAGCGGATGATATTTTATAAATCCCATATACCGCGATATTCCACCTCGAAGTGGAATTGGTATTTAATTGTTGTGCTAACGTCTCTAGATGCAGAGAAACAAGTTGGAGGGATCCAATTGGATTCCTCAAATATTTAATTTGTTTCATATGTTGTGTGTTGATAATCTCTGTGTAATTATATTGTGATTGAAATCATCGAAGGCTAAAATTTAGCCGAATATATTTTTGGTATCGTAGGATACCAGAAATAGATAACTCAATTTTTAAAATTCAAGTTAAAAAATTTATAGTAAAATTTATTTATGAGAATTGGACAAATTTAAAAGAAGGAATTTTAAAAGGATAAATTTGTATTTCTGAATCCTATTGAATAAAAATTCCAAAACATGGAAAAAAGGCTTAATAAATGGATTCGGGTAATATTATTCAAAGGTTGAAGAATTTATTTAAAATATGAATTTTAAATAGTTTGAAAGAAATAAAGGAATTTAATTTAAGAGAAATTAAATCTTTGGGAAACCGATTTGAAATTGATTCGGTGTTAAAAATAAATTTTGGGAAATCAATTCTGAAATCGATTTGGTGTTTGAAATAAATGTTTGGAAAATCAGTTTGAAAATTTAATTTGGTGTTGGAAATGAATTAAGAAAATCAATTTGGAAATTGATTTGGTGTTTGGAAATAAATTGAAAATCAATTTGGGATTTGATTTGGTGTTTGAAATGATTTTGAAATCAATTAGAAATTTGATTTGGTGTTTGAAAGTGAATATTTGAGAATCGATTTGAAAATCGTATATCTGTTGATATTTGGAAATCTAAATTCACAATGGGAATTTGTAAAGGAAAGGAAATTTTGTTTTGAAAATAAACATTGGGTTATTTTTAAAAGTGTGGAAAGGAATTTACGGATTTGGAACGTAAATTTAGAATAAATCGAGAAGGGTTTATTAATTGGTTTAAATGGACCATTTTGAAATGGAAGGTGTACTTTCCCTGGAAAGACGAGTATATTTTTCAAATAGCTTTTGAAATAAAATTTAAAGCTATAGATTTGGTTTTAAAAGAATATTGTTGAAGAAATTATTTTTGGGAATTGCTTTAAATCTTTAAAGTAAATATTATTTAATTAATTATAGAAGGGATTATTTTAACGATTGAATTGATATTTGATTTAGAAAATAGTTGTTTAAATATTTATACTCTATCTACTGATTTTATTTTGAAATTATTTTAGACTTGAAGTCTTATATTTGTAATAATTAGCATAATATTTTCATAACTAATATTTAAGTAAAAGTAGTTTTATTTTAAATATCTCCCAGAATATTTTGGATAAGTGATTTAAATTATTTTAAAGTATTTGAACTCGACAAATTTTCAATGGAATTAAATAAATATTTGAAAATTTATTCCACGTGAGGAAAGTGATTTGAAATTTATTTTCAAAGGATTGAAGTGTGAAAAGCAATTTGAAATTTGTTTTCAAAAGATTGAAAGGTGAAAAGTGATTTGAAATTTGTTTTCAAATGGTTGAAGTGTGAAAATATATCTTGCAAAGATATTTTGAAAATAAATAACTAGGGAAAATTAGTTGAAATCCAATAATTGTTGTGAATGTTGATTGATAGTTAAATAACCGACTATCAATATTGGCCTTTAAATGACGTTTGAATTTCGATGCGACCGGGGGTCGGATTCCAACTGGATATTCGAAAACCACATCGAACCTTTGTGATTGTGATGGATCTTTTGTTTAAAAGATCATAGTGAAAATTATTGTGATTTGTTTGAAATCTGAAAAATAAGCGCTCGTTATTCGGATTAACCGGGAGAGGACTTTGTGTCATAATACCCATTCCGAATAATGATACAACAAAATAAGATTGCATTTGAAGATGGTGTTGAAGACTGGGTATTTTCGAAAGCGAAAGGATTACCTGTCGAATGCCTCTGCACCGGCTGATCCCCGGTATAGAGATTTGATCACCCTTTGTGATGGGGAGTTCGGATGTGATTAGGGATTATCCGGATTTGCAAGGGCTTCTTTGTGAAGTGCCTTCGGTTCTGTTCGAACCCGAAACAGACTTGTATGGATGTATGTCTGATATTTCACTTTGAGATGTAAAGCTGGTTTCTATCAAATACATTTCTGTTTGGTGGCGAAGATTTATTCTCTTAGCTTAACACCCTTCTCTGAGGTTATGTAGTTGATGGTTACGAGTGATACATTCCTAATTTGGTAATGTGGCATACGAAGTGCTGCTGATCATTTGTTGATCGAAGCATGGCTTTTGTGAAAAGCGTAGCTTTGTGGACGCGACTTCGTCAAGCCTCACAACCCGAAAATGGTCAAAACAGGAATGTTGCGGCAAGGTTTTTAGGGGTCGCGCCCCTAGGGTATTTTCATTTTCTTCTGGATAAGAGGTGATATCATGCTATGGAGCCCAGATATTTTACCTATGTTGATGCTGCAAATTTATTATACTTTGTGGTTATTGCTTTGTGGTTGAGGATCCTCGAATAAAGGTCGGTAACGACCGGGGATGGCATACTTGTGTGTTAGTTACCTATGTTATAGCTTGGTTAAAGCGTGAGGTAACGTCGGCCTTGTTAGTAGAGATCCGATTAGGTTCTCGGGGGCGTCTTTCCAGAGGCGTATCCATTTCGGTAAGGAAGTTCCTTAGCCTGGCCATTTGTTGGAAATCCAAAGAAACAATATGCGTCCTGTACGGTTTTTAGTTGTATAACCTGCCATGGAATGTGGCGGTAACCTGCTATTGAACATAGTAGCTATAGTAGGCATACGACGAAATGTGGTATGCTGGCTAAGATTAATATTATACTTTCGAAATGTTTTCTATACTATGCACTAATAATAATGTCAAATGGTTTTAAATGGTTTTCGCGTATCAAGCATTTTTGACTGTTAAAAGGAGAAATCTCCTCCAAGTGTGCGTTTGCATTGTGTGTGTGGCGGAAGGCCTTATGGAAGTTTCATTTCCAAAAGCATAGCGGATTTCTTTTTTATTTTCTTTGTGAAAATAACTATTTTTTAAGATTTCACACCAGTCCCATGACTCACCTGGAGTTTATTGTTCCCTTTCTAAACTCTAGGTGCCTAAAATTTTCCACACGGGCAGCCTAGAGTCAGGTTATCAATTGAATCTGGATGGATTGCTGTGGAGATCTGGGGGCACGCTGGATGGCGAGACGTATTATCAATACTGTGAAGTATCTGTTGCGTTCGAGTTTGTGTGAGACAAATTTCTATGTAGGCAAGTCATTATAACCGCCAGTGTTGTGTGTTGTTATACTCTGATGTTGTAATGTGTAAACTGATATAGTGATTTTGTTTAAAGATATTCATTTATCTATTATATTTGTTCCGCCGCGAAATGTGAGATTCCGTTGTTGTTTCTGTTCTTCTTCTATCTTCTTCTTCTTAAACCCTAACGGTTTGGTTTTTCGGCATTCAACTGTGCGGCATTGGATACAGTGGACGTATTGATGTCGACTTTCGAAAGTCGAAAAATTGGGCCGTTACATTGTGGTATCAGAGCATTTGGTTAAGCGACAACCTTGGCTCTATTGGGTGTTACTCATTAGAGATAGAGTCAGTAATACTCTAGAATGAGTCTGAGTGTAATAATAGATATGAGCGCGTATTTGTTAGTGAATATAAAATTGTTTTATATTGTGTTGACTTATCGGTTGATTGTTTATAGCTGGTCGGTGCAGTTTGGCCAACTGTATCAATAGGGGTTTCTAAACTCTTAAACAAGATAAATCGACACGGTATTGTTTTAAAATTAGGGTAAATGAAATAATTTTACCCAAACTATTTTCGTATATGAAGGAAATAATTTTCCGTAAATTATTACAGTAGTATATGGTTTCTTGTTTATTAGGAAGTGATAATATTGAAGTATTATCATTATTGTTGAATAAGAAATTGAAATGATAACAAACAGCTAAGGAATAAATTTATATACAAATGGAATTTATAAATATAAATTGTAAATGTGATTTATAATTTGAAGTAAAATTCCAGAGGAATATTTGGAAATGTTTGTGAAAGGATTTGAAAATTTTGAAATTTGGAAAATATTAAATTCCTTTTGAGTTTGAAAATGGTTTTCAAGGGTTTGGAAAAATGTTTTGAAGGTATAAAAGCTCTAAACTCTTTTCTGTTGCTGGAAAATAACTTCGGTGATGACTGTGGCATCATCGATGTTCATTTTCGTGTTTCCATGAGAGGATTTGCTACTAAATTATTTTAAAAAGGAAGTTGTTTGGAAAACTTGTTTGGATTTTGAAATTCAAAGATTATTTGAATTGATTTCAAAAATGATTTTGAAATGTTGGAAAGACTCTGGAATCTAATAAAAATAGTTATAGAATAAAATTTTATAAGGTGGAAAATAAAGTTGTTAATGAATAAATAAATTTACAATTGCATTTGAATGAAATCAAAACTGAATGTTGAAATTCATTTCGAATTTATAAGTAAATAGAACTAGAATTGGAATTGAATTTGATTTGTGATAAACAAAGCGAAGTATTGAAATGAAATCAGTAAGTGAAATTAATTGAAGAAATGACAAATTAATATGGTTTGAAATGAATTGAATTCAATATTTATAAATGAAAGATAAATTAAATTCATATGGAATTTGAAATCCAGTTTAAATATAAGTGGTTATAAACCAAAATGTTGAATTGAAAATAAATTTTTGAGAATGAGCAAAAGAATAAAACTAGAATTGAAAACTGAATATCGAAAGCCAATTTGAATTGTGTGAAATAAAATGAAGTTGTAAAATTAGTTCAAAGTGAACTAAAGGTAATAAAGGTGGAAATAAAGAAATGGTTTGAGATAAAATGAATTGGAATTGGTAATGAATTAGTAAATAAAACTAACTTAAAATAGTGATATGAATCAGTTGTGAATGAAAGGTAGTTGATAAAAATTCAATATTCAGAAGGTAAATTGAATCCAAATAGAATTGAAATTGTAAATTGAATTCAAATGAAATTGAAAATGTAAGATTGAATGAAAATGGATATATAACTTCAATAGTGAAGTAAAAAATGGTATGAGAAGTAAGTATTCAAACTTTTGTAATGAAATGTGCAAAATGATATTTGAATGTTGTAATTGGATATTATGGCTAGTAGAACATACATGTGTGTTACAGGAAAAAGATAAATTGGGATTTGATTTTGAAGATAATTTAACTGCTCGACAAAAAGGTATGTAATTGAATTTTAGTATGAAATTTGATGACTTTCTTATCTAGCCGCTTGGCTTTTCGTTTTCTTTTTGAAATCTAGGGGCCCGTTATGGCATTTTGTAGTCGTACCGAGCTAGCCGCGCAAAGGAGACGCTGGCGAAATTTTTCGAAAATTTAGAGTGTTAGAAAATTTTTGAGAAATTTTTGAAAGTTTGACATTTAAATTTAAATTTGAATTGTGAAGTAAAAAATATTGTTGGAAACTATGAAAGATTTTGGAAAATTAGTTGAAGTAAATGGGTCCTTAATAAAAATATTTGTTTTGGCAAGCTAATAAAACTATTTGGTTTTGGAAAGATAGCGAATGGGTTGAGGATCATTCTTCTTAACTAATAATTTCGGGACGAAATTCTTTTAAGGGGGAAAGAATGTAATGACCCTGGATTTTGGACAATTGAAATTGAAATATTTAATTGAATTTAAATATTTGGATGTTATTTTAAACTTGAATTTCAAATATAACTTTGGATTTGGCAATTTAATTATTAAATTTAATTATTGAAGTTGGGTAGAATTTTGAATCTTAAGTTTTAAGCTTGTTAAAGATATTTTAAAGGCTTAGAAAATTTATATTGATAATACTGAAGATAATGGAAGCTTCAGAATTGAACTTGGAAGTGATTTGATTGGTTTTGAAATTATATTGTTTAAATCGGTATTTAAAAATAGTCTTCCGAGGCATAGTCTCGGAATTCGACGAAACTAGTTCCATTGGATCCGTAATAATGTTTTATTATTGGATTTCAATTTTCGTAGTATTCGGAGTTGTCGTATATTCGTACGATAAGTAAACGCGTTGAAATCCATATCGAAATTTAATTTAATAACTAGTTCAAAAAGCTATTTTTCCATACGATCGAATTTGGACTCGAAACCTTTTCCATTGCGTTCGGAATAGGGGTTTAACATTTTAAATGCCAGGCGGCATGCCTTGATTGGAGATCGAGGTTGTGAGTTGCGATAATTGAGAAAATTTGAATTTAAATTTAAAATTTTAGATATAAATAATATTAATATATCAAAGCACTGTTGTAACATCAGACACGTTGAAGGATTCAAACACGTGTTCCCTTACCATTTTGAATCGCGTACAAGTGTTTCTTTTGATTTTCTTCGTCTGTTAAAAGGAAAAAACAAAACAAAATTTTATTCCTATCTTCGTTAACAAAAAAAAACGAAAGAAATCAGAAGGATAATGGCTGCTTCTCTATAAAATCAAGAAATCAAATTCGTTTATAAAACAAAAATCAGAAAAGATGGCGTCCCTCTATTGAAATTCTCGATCGACCGCAATCTCTTTGAGGGAAGATTGACAGGCCATAATGGCTCAGTTGCGTGCACGTATAGGGTTGAAATGGCGAGCAGTCGAAGGTGATTTGGGGATTGCTCGCGTGACAGCGAGTCGCGAGATGGATGGGTGGCGCGCGCTACAGTGCTAGGACTTAGGCTCGAGTTCGCTGATGGAGGAGAGGGCCGATGCCTGGTTCGAGTGATTTGTGGTTTCGTTCAAATGGGTGGAGTAGCTCGAGATGGCCGGAGCTTGTTTGGTTAGGGTTCGGGTAGAGGAGCGGTAAGGTATTGGTCAAACTTGTTTTATTTATTTAATAATATATGGATATACACAGTAAAACATAAAATGTTTACAGTAAGGAAATACTGTCTGTTACAGTCATTTGAAAAGAAATCAACAAATGGAAAAAAGAAAAGGAATATATATTATGCATATATACATATTTTTAAGAACTGTAGAATTTTAAAATTTGCATGGATTGTTTTTTTTATATATGCAGTTTTAAGATATAAATAAAATTATTTATTAAAGGAAGTTTAGTTTTAAATTTAATTCTTAGTTAAATAAATTTATTAAAAGGAACTGGTTTAAAAAAATTCATTAGTTAAAATTTAAAATCATTGGTTAAAATTAAATTGTTAGTTAATTAAATTTGTCAAATGAAAATTTAATTGTTTGAAATATTCAAATATTAATAAAAATCATATAATTGTTTACAAGGTCTAAAACTGTGAATAAAACAATCTAGAGTGGAAACGTATTGCATGCATAGGCAAAGGTGCGAACTTCTCACTCAATTGGATACTTGATTTAATTTAAATAGTTTATTTAAATTTTTGGATGTTGCTTGGATGATGGTTGTTATTTGTTGCATTGAAATAGACCCTATGCGTCGCATAATAGCGGATGATATTATATGTAAACCCATATACCGCGATATTCCACCTTGAAGTGGAACTGGTATTATATATGTATTTGGGGTTGTTGTTTCCCGCATTATATAGCGGATGAGACCCTATGGGCCGCATAATAGCGGATGATATTTTATAAATCCCATATACCGTGATATTCCACCTCGAACTGGAATTGGTATTTAATTATTGTGCTAATGTCTCTAGATGCAGGGAAACAGGTTGGAGGGATCCAACTGAATTCCTCCAATATTGAATTTGTTTCATATTTTGTATGTTGATAATCTCTGTGTAATTATATTGTGATTGAAATCATTGAAGGCTAAAATTTAGCCAAATATATTTTTGGTATCATAGGATACCTGAAACAGATAAAATTGGATTTTTAAAATTCAAGTTGAAAATTTTATAGCAAAATTTATTTTTGAGAATTGGACAAATTTAAAAGAAGGAATTTTAAAAGGATAAAGTTTTATTTTTGAATCCTATTGAATAAAAATTCCAAAACATGGAAAAAAAGGCTTAATAAGTGGATTTCGGGTAATATTATTCAAAGGGTGAAGAATTTATTTAAAATATGGATTTTAAATAGTTTGAAAGAAATAAAGGAATTTAATTTAAAAGAAATTAAATCTTTGGGAAACCGATTTGAAATTGATTCGGTGTTTAAAAATAAATTTTAGGAAATCGATTCTGAAATCGATTTGGTGTTTGAAATAAATGTTTGGAAAATCAGTTTGAAAATTTGAATTGGTGTTGGAAATGAATTTAGAAAATCAATTTGGAAATTGATTTGGTGTTTGTAAATAAATTTGAAAATCAATTTGGGATTTAATTTGGTGTTTGAAATGATTTTGGAAATCAATTAGAAATTTGATTTGGTGTTTGGAAGTGAATATTTGGGAATCGATTTGAAAATCGTATATCAGTTGATATTTGGATACTAGAATTTACAATGGGAATTTGTAAAGGAAAGGAAATTTTATTTTAAAAATAAACATTAGGTTATTGTTAAAAGTGTGGAAAGGAATTTACGGATTTGGAACGTAAATTTAGAATAAATCGAGAAGGGTTTATTAATTGGTTTAAACGGACCAGTTTGAAATGGAAGGTGTACTTTCCCTGGAAAGCCGAGTATATTTTTAAAATAGCTTTTGAAATAAGCTATAGATTTGGTTTTAAAAGAATATTGTTGAAGAAATTATTTTTGGGAATTGTTTTAAATCTTTAAAGTAAATATTTATTTAATTAAGTATAGAAGGGATTATTTTAAAGATTAAATTGATATTTGATTTAGAAAATAGTTGTTTAAATATTTATACTCTATCTACTAATTTTATTTTGAAATTAGTTTAGACTTGAAGACTTATATTTGTAATAATTAGTACAATATTTTCATAACTAATATTTAAGTAAAAGTAGTTTTATTTTAATTGTCTCCCAGAATATTTTGGATAAGTGATTTAAATTATTTTTAAAATATTTGAACTCGGCAAATTTTCAGTGGAATTAAATAAATATTTGAAAATTTATTCCACGTGAGGAAAGTGATTTGAAATTTGTTTTCAAAGGATTGAAGTGTGAAAAGCAATTTGAAATTTGTTTTCAAAAGATTGAAAGGTGAAAAGTGATTTGGAATTTGTTTTCCAATGGATGAAGTGTGAAAATATATCTTGCAAAGATATTTGGAAATAAATAACCGGGGGAAAATTATTTGAAATCCAGTAGTTGTTGTGAATGTTGATTGATAGTTAAATAGCCGACTATCAATATTGGCCTTTAAATGGCGTTTGAATTTCGATGCGACCGGGGGTCGAATTCCAACTGGATATTCGAAAACCACATCAAACCTTTGTGATTTTGATGGATCTTTTGTTTAAAAGATCAAAGTGAAAATTGTTGTGATTTGTTTGAAATCTGAATGTAACACTTATTTTTAAAATAAGCGCTTGTTATTTGGATTAGCCGGGAGAGAACTTTGTGTCATAAAACCCATTCTGAATAATGATACGACGAAATGAGATTGCATTTGAAGATAGTGTTGAAGACCGGGTATTTTCGAAAGCGAAAGGATTACCTGCCGAATGTCTCTGCACCGGCTGATCCCTGGTATAGAGATTTGATTACCCTTTGTGATGGGGAGTCCGGACGTGATTAGGGATTATCCGGATTTGCAAGGTCTCCTTTGTGAAGTGCCTTCGGTTCTGTTCGAACCTGAAACAGACTTGTATGGATGTATGTATGACATTACACTTTGAGATATAAAGCCGGTTTCTATCAAATACATTTATGTTTGGTGGCAGAGATTTATTCTCTTAGCTTAACACCCTTGTCTGAGACGTACGAGCTCAGAGCTTATGTAGTTGATGGTCACTAGTGATACATTCCCAATTTGGTAATACGGCATACGAAGTGCTGCTGATCATTTGTTGATCGAAGCATGGCTTTTGTGAAAAGCGTAGCTTTGTGGACGAGACTTCGTCGAGCCTCACAACCCGGAAATGGTCGAAACAGGAATTTGCGGCAAGGTTTTTAGGGGTCGTGCCCCTAGGGTATGTCCATTTCCTTCTGGATAAGAGGTGATATCATGGTATGGAGCCCTGATATTTTACCTATGTTGATACTGCAAATTTATTATACTTTGTGGTTGAGGATCCTTGGATAAAGGTCGGTAACGACTGGGGATGACATACTTGTGTGTTAGTTACCAATGTTATAACTTGGTTAAAGCGTGAGGTAACGTCGGCCTTGTTAGCAGAGATCTGATTAGGTTCTCGGAGGCGTCCTTCCAGAGGCGTACCCATTTCGGTAAGGAAGTTCATTAGCCTGACCATTTGTTGGAAATCTAAAGAAACAATACGTGCCCTATACGGTTTTTATTTGTATAACCTGCCATGAAATGTGGCGGTAACCTGCTATTGAACATGGTAGCTATAGTAGGCATACGACGAAATGTGGTATGCTGGCTAAGATTAATATTATACTTTCGAAATGTTTTCTGCACTATGTACTAATAATAATATCAAATGGTTTCGCGTATCAAGCATTTTTGACTGTCATAAGGAGAAATCTCCTCCAAGTGTGCGTTTGCATTGTGTGTGTGGCGGGAGGCCTTATGGCAGTTTTATTTTCCAAAAGCATAGCGGATTTCTTTTTATTTTCTTTGTGAAAATAACTATTTTTTAAGATCTCACACCCGTCCCGTGACTGACCTGGAGTTTATTGTTCCCTTTCTAAACTCTGGGTGCCTAAAATTTTCCACACGGGCAGCCTAGAGTTGGGTTATCAATTGGATCTGGATGGATTGCTGTGGAATTCTGAAGGCAAGCTGGATGGCGAGACGTATTATCTATACTATGTAGTATCTGCTGCGTCCGGGTTTGTGTGAGACAAATTTCTATGTAGGCAAGTCATTATAACTGCCAGTGTTGTGTGTTGTTGTTATACTCTGGTGTTGTAATGTGTAAACTGATATAGTGTTTTTATTTAAAGATATTCATTTATCTATTATATTTGTTCCGCTGCGAAATGTGAGATTTTGTTGTTGTTTCTGTTCTTCTTCTATCTTCTTCTTCTTAAACACAGTGGAAGAAACAATGAATATCATTAATATATAATATTCGATACAACAATTTGATACAAATGATATCAATATCAGAGATACAATAGCAGAACGATATTAGCACTGCAGAACAATAACACCAAAAGACAAAAGAGCCCAAAAGAATCCAAAATCTGCAACTCTAAACCAAAAGCTCATCCCAAAAGCTACGAGGACTCCAATCCATAAATAGCTCGAACCCCCATCAAGTAGGACTTAAGCAAGATCAGCCATGAATCCTAAAGAGTAGCAAATGCGATCCACAAATCCAAAGGCTTCGAAGGCTATCGAATCTACACCTACTATCCGCTTATCTGAAAAACCTAAATCTAGATTGCTCATGTGGAAAATTGTGGGCACCTAGAGTTTAGGAAGGGAACAATAAACTCCAGGTCAGTCATGGGACTGGTATGAGCAAACAAAAACAGTTTTATCTTTAAAACAAACAACAAAAGATTTAAAGTTGAAATCCGCAATGCTTTTTGGAAAATGAAACTGCCATAAGACCTCCTGCCACACACACAATGCAAGCGCACACTTGGAGGAGATTTCTCCTTATGACAGTCAAAAATGCTTGATACGCGAAAACCACTTGATATTATTATTAGTGCATAGTGCAGAAAACCTTTCGAAAATGTAATATTAACCTTAGCCAGCATAGACATTTCGTACTATGCTTACTATAACTACCACATTAAATGGCAGGTTACACAACTAAAACCGTATAATGCACGTATTGGATGATTGGATTTCCAACAACTGGTCAGGCTAAGGAACTTCCTTACGGGAATGGGAACGCCTCTGGAAGGACGCCCCTGAGAACCTAACCGGATCTCTGCTAACACAAGGCCGACACTACCTCACGCTTTAACCAAGCTATAACATAGGTAACTACCACACAAGTATGCCATCCCCGGTCGTTACCGACCTTTATCTGAGAGCTCTCAACACCAACAACCACAAAGCAATAAATTTGCAGCAACCACATAGGTTAAATATCCGGTCTCCGTACCATGATACTACCTTTTATCCAGAAGGAAATGGACATACCCTAGGGGCGCGACCCTTAAAAACCTTGCTGCAACATTCCTGTTTCGACCATTTCCGGGTTGTGAGGCTCAACGAAGACATGTCCACAAAGCTACGCTTTTCACGAAGCCATGCTTCGATCAACAAATGATCAAAAGCACTTCGTATGCCACATTACCAAATTGGGAATGTGTAACGACCCGCTATTTTGGACCATTCAAATCGACACTAAAACTGTACATGTCTGACTTGAAAAATTCAAAATACCGAATTGTTAATTTAATTTGGCAAAACTTAAAATATACAGTAAATAAATCAAACACAGATCACAGACACAGAGTAATATAATGCAGCGGAATAGAAAAATAGTAGTTCATGAAGCTACTATATACATCAGAGTTTAAAATAAAATACATCAGAATCTCTGGAATACAGAAAGGTCTTCAGTACGAGCCGATGACTTCTCTGAACCAGTCAACTAGAAAACTGAAAGCTGAAACGATAGTTGGATCTCCAAATGAAGCTCCAATCTCCGAAGGTGAGTCTCGAATGCTGGATTACTCGGTCTGACCCGAGCGTAAAGCAAAACACAAAACACTCGAGTCAGGATTAACATTCTTATATCAATAAATTCAACTCAAATGAAATATCAACTGAAATACAATATACTTAAAGGATGTTTGGGATGTCCATCCTCTAAGGGTCCATAGAACTATCTACAGGGTAGAAATATACACTATTACACCGTGGTCATTCACTTAATTTGTACTTCAAACCAACAGTCAATTTTTACTTCGAATAATCATATTTCCAAAACTAGTATCTATATATTTAGTAAGGTATGCAGTACAGTATTTCAATTTCCTGAACTTAACAAATTGTTCACATCAACCTGACCTTCCTATTTAAATTAAATCCAATCTCATTTTATCAGTTAAATCTTCCTAAAATTTCCACTTAAATTTATAATTCTCAAATTTGGATTTGATATCCCAATTTTCCCTTTTATTTCAATATGTTTCCATATTTTAAGTATTCAACATTTTAACCAAATTTTTCCCAATCTAGTTTTCTAAATAAAATTCCCAATCTAGTTCAAACTCAAATTTCACTTAATTCGATTAGTTATCTACATAACCGATTCGACTATCTTGGTTCCAAATACATATCCGAATTTCTAAACCATTTAATTACACTATAGTTCATAGCTTATATATAACAATTTAAATTTGACAGTTTCATCTAGATTCTCGATTTTTTTTTTTACATCGTTATTATCTAGTCTTGAACCCTCCCTTATTCGATTCAATATCATTTTAGTGATCATGAATTACACTTTACCCAAATTTCTTAAATTTTATTAAACGTGAAATATCTCATTCGATAAATTTCAATTTGATTTAGATAAATAAATCCTTATCTAAATACCATTTCAAAATAACCCAACTTTATTTCCCAATCCTAATTGTTCAATATTATTGCAAAATTTTCCGAAATAAAATTTACATAAATATTTATCATAATTTATGTATTTCATCACATCTTGATTAAACTAGATATAATTAACTCTATGTTTATCATTTTCCCTTTTATACAGGTATTTAAGAATTTACACATAAATAAAACTATATATTTCTTATCATATGGTCAAATGTTACGGATATTATCATTTCAATCCATACACTAAATGTATACGGGTGGATAGCATTCCACCCGAAATCCCAAATTTAAATTAAATAAAACCCGCTTGGGTCTATCATTTAAACCCATTTCAATTCAAAACAACCATAACAAAAGGGAATTGCAGTGTGATGACAGGGATGGTGTCAAAGTAAATAAACAAGTAATAACAACGGTCAATAACAATTCAATAAGTAAATCAATAACTCCGAAATAATCGTATTTATTCGCATTGTTATTTATATAATTATTTCTAGAATCTACACTATCATGTCATGTAGATAAAGATTATTACATTTCAGTTTTTCACTTGTCGTTCCATTTCAATTTCAGTTTAATACTACAACAATTAATCCAAACTACGTTCAAGGATTTAAAGTATAATTTATCAATTTCTACGACAATTAATGGGTCAAATTTAACTAATCAAATTTACATATGGCGGAGTCAGGTTTCAATAAATCAAGGTCCGTCGTATGTAATCCGTCTTAATTTGTAAACTATACTACCCCAAATTTAACTAGCAAACTAGTTATCACTTAACAATTATAATTAACATCCAATTTAAACAACAATCAATCAAACAATCAATTATCAACCAGTTATTATTATTATCACATAAATAATTAACCGATAATGGTGTCAGGTGTCATAGGTGAACAGATACAGATAATAGCAGTCATACGGTAAAACGATTAACAGCAGCATATTCCAATTGACGTTTCAATTGAAATCCAATTTAATAAATAAAAGGATGTTAATCGTGAGTGATTACTCACCTTTCGAGGCTAGAGAAGAATAGAAAATGAAGTTGAGTTACGAATCCCAAAGCAACACTAGATAGAACCCGATTTGATGACGAAAACAGGCACTACGAACAAGCTGATATAGGAAAGATCGATGAAAACTAATCAACACCGGTATTTGAAAAAAATTGAAAATAGATATATTTTCATTGAATTATATATATATATATATATTAAAATCAGGATATCTATATGTATATCAAAATCATGTACCTTGAAATATATGCAGACCGAATATACACACTATATGATTTCAGACTTAATACATTCATTCAAACATATATGTGGATTTATCTTTATACTTAGATGAATTGTTTAATATCATTATATTTTGTATAAGCTATATATATATATATACTTTAAATACCCTATATGCAGACCTAATTAATTTTTTTTTTTATATAACTTATATCTTTAAATGAGCCTGTTACATACATATATACCTCATATACCTCAGAATAACTTAAGATCTAACACGTATGAAACCGGAGAACCTATGGTATACTCTTTAAATGCTAACCCCTTTAAAACCTGCAATTTATGCAACATAAAAAATCGAACATACATACGTGTTTTCCAGGAAATCCAGACTTTTATTGAATATCAACTAAACTTGGTAGCATATACAAAACTATTCTGTATGCAATAGTAAAACCGAGTTTGGAAATATTAAAAATACAAATAACCCTCAGCGTTTACAATCTATACACGGACACCTATAACTATATTTGAAAATATAGTATTTGAAATGTATTTATACAGCAAACTCTTTAACAACTTATAATGTATGTAAACAATCATATAACTATATGCAGACCAAACATACGTCAAATAGCAAACCATTTCATTTAAACACCACACTTATGAACCAGCGAAACTATTTATATAATAACCCATATTAAAGTAACAAGTATATTTAAAGCCTAACTGGCAGACACACAAATATTTAGTTCCATACCTATATATAAAAAGTATACATGTTCGCATGCCCTCGTTCAGATATCAGCTGGTCTCGGCCGAAGTTATTGGAGGTGGCTCGAAGCATGGCGTTGGTGGGTCGTGGCGGTACAGGCGGAGGAATAGATGGGTTGCAGTCGGTGGAAGTGTAAGGGTGCTGCGGCTTGGGGCGTTGGCAGTTGGATCACGGCGGCGGAGATGAAGGAGGCGGAGGCTGCTGCATGCCTTTATGGTGGAGGAGAAGGCCGGTGGCCGAGCACTGTGGTGATGAGTGGTGTGGTTTGTTATCACGTGGAGGAGAGGTGGATCTTGGTGGGGAAGAGCGGCCGGAGATGGTGAGGTGGACGGTCAGATCGGCGTTGGCGTGGGTTTGATGCTGCCGCCGGCATGGATTCAGGTGGAGGCGGAGAGTGGTTGCAAAGCTCGATGGAACTGGCGGTAAGGAGAAAGGTGGAGGCGACGCTGGAGCGTGGTGGTCGGCTCTTGTTGGATGCTCGGGTGATGGGTTCAATGAAGGAGTGGGCTACAGGTTTGGGAAGGGGATGCGGCAGTGGGGTATAATTTAGTTAGCAAAAAAAATAAAATGCAATTGATGTAATATATATAGATAAAGTTGGATGTAAGCAAGGACAGTGAGCTGTCTCAATAAATGTTTTAGGTAGGAAAGGAAAAGGAGAAACACACGCGAAAAGAAACGTACAGCTGAAGATGTAAAAATTAATCCAAAAGTAAGAGAAACATAAAGTTGCCCATTCCTCAAAACGTTATATGCGAAATAAATTGAATATAAAATAAAGAAATTGTAACGGTTGATTGAGCTATACATTAAAGCAAATAATTGTTTACCTTGGGTAGCACGTTCAAATCTAAGACCAAAGGGGGAAATAATAACGGTTGGAATTCATTTCAAAAGTAAACAGCAGGACCCTAAATTGGTGGGCAGACAGTTAAAGCAATTTATTGCATGATTGGATAGTATGTTAAATAAATTTTTTTTTTATTTTGAAACGCCAAAAGGAAAAGTTAAGTCACGATTTAGGGTACCGTTACCACGAACAATTTTGCTTCCGTTGTACACCGGATCCCAAAATACAGAAATAAATATACCGTTAAGATCAGCCCGACGAGACGATCGCAATGGCATACAGTTATTAGTGGTACGATCATCCGATCAAAAGTCGATAATCGGTACCAAAAATGCTGCTATTTTGCAGAAAATAAGGTAAACGAAGCAGTAGACGTCCGAATTTGGGAAAACGAAGGATGACGTCTTACTCAGGAGAGGATTTAGAAATTTTCAATAAAAAAAAAAAAAAAATAAAAATAAAAAATAAAAAATATTCAGGCTTGAAAATAAATTTATTATCAGCAATCATTAGCTAGCTTGAACCTAATAGAATTTCACAATGAAATAAACTTTGATAAAATAAATTGAAATTTTACCATCTGCTATGTTTAATTGGACGTAATCCAAATATTACTTTTTATTTGCAATTTAATTTATTTAAAATTTCACCAACTTCAATTAAATGCGTTAAATAAAACCATTTAAAACCGTTAAATTTTATGGGTCGTTACACTCTCCCCCACTTAAAACTTTTCGTCCCCGAAAAGGAAGGAAGTAGGAGAATAGAACAACCAGGAATAAAGTAAATTGAAGGTCAAAGGTAGATAATTTATTTAGAACTATATAAATCTTACTTGAAATATTCCTTTGAAACTTCATTTGCAATTTAATTTCTTTAATGTTTAATACTTTTCAAACTCCTTTTGAAACAACTATTTACATTATTATTTATATTTACAAAGACTATTGAAAATCCAAAGTTTGTGAGATTTTTAATTTAACTCAAGATACCTTTCAAATATTATCAATAAATTAACAACCACCCTTTTTTAAAGAGTTTCATTTAATTAATAACTTCAAAAATATTTATAACACTAGAATTTTATATTACACAATGTAGTATATAATTAGACATTATTTTAAAGGATAAATCCCACAAGGAAGGAGAGTAGATTTGTAAACAGAATCAAGGCGAATAAATAAGCTGAGCAGATAGGGTAGATTCAAAAGAAAGAATCGGGCACGAAATTTAAATTTTCCAAAGGAATTTAATTTCGAAGATTTATACAAATATTTCTTTGATGGGGAAAAATACTTTTATAATAATACTTTTATAATAAGATACTACTATATCAAAGTAAATTTTCTTTCGAAAATACTTTTATAACTCGATGTTTCAACAAGTTTTATCATCGTTCTTGTAGACTCTGGCCATGCGTTGATCAGGCGCAAAGCTAGAATTCTTCAAGTACTAAGTAGACTTGTTTCAACACCCAGTGAAAATACTTGAAAAACCTTTTAAAACAGATATGGAAAGTACGATCCAATCAAATCAACCAAAACAAAACCTTTGTCCGATCATGGTTCGCAGATACACAATGGTTACGCCTGGTTCCCCCAGGAAACAATCCATATCCGTAAGCTTTCACAGCCCTGCGAGTTACGCCATGATGACTAGTAGGGTGCAGGATACACAATGGTTACGCCTGGTTCCCCCAGGAAACAATCCGTACCCCCAGGCAAGACTCAGCCAGGCACTTGCGCTACTATTCGCGACCTACACAGATTGCAGGATACACAATGGTTACGCCTGGTTCCCCCAGGAAACAATCCGTACCCCTAAGCTAGACTCAGCCAGGCAATTTCGCTGTGCATTCACGAGAGAAAAAGAAAAACCATGGGTTGCGCCACGGTGGGAACACTCGAGTATTACATCCGGAAAACCAAAAATCAAAGAGAATATATCGATAGAATGAATCCACGCTGTGGCCACAAAGCGGATATCAAGCAGAAGGCACTTTCCATATCTTTACTTGGAAAATATATATCATATAGTACCCTTTTAAATCCTTTTCAAATATCGTACTTATATAAAGTCCATAATATATAGGATTCCTTTCTAAATCGAATACTTTCCAAGTCAATAGTAGATCAACCATACTTATATAGACTTTGATTATGTAAAATTCTCTTTCCAAAATTGAGTACCTTTCAAATCAATAGATTTCAAATCAACTTCATACTTATACAAATTCATTTTATATAAGTTCGACCACTCCCAAATCAAGTGCTTAATAATATAAGGTTCTCAACTTCAAATCATTTCAATATCAATTCAGTTTCAAAATCATATATGATTTCACCAAATTTTCTTCCAAATTAGATATCTTAGTTTCAAAGTTCCCAAAATAACAGGCTTATAAATTAATCCCAGTTTCCAAATTAAACTGATTCCAGTCAAACAAATTTATTTCCAACATCACCATATATGTACTGGTTTATAATTTCAATTTAATTTCAAAACCAAATATTTCTCAAAATCAATTATACTTAAAAACGGTTTCCAACTTTATAATTATCCTTTTAAAACTTTTAAGCTGCCTATTTTTATTTGAAATATCCAATTTACCTTTCTGAAAACCATTATTCAAAATCATTCAAAACATTTCAAAACTAAATTCCATATTAGTATAATTCAAAATATTCATATTCTCTTATTTAACAAAAAGGCTTCAAACTTAAACATACAAACTAAACTTCTATGCTTTATCAAATATTTTATACTTTTCGAAATTTCTTAGCTTTGAAAATTTTAATCTCGATTTGGAAGTGTTCGAACATTCAAAATAGTTAGGGAAATCAAATTTTAAATTCAAGAGTTGAAAATCAACAATAAATCAATTTATTAAATCTGAAACTCGAGGACTGAACACCGGTCTCATTTTATTTTGTTTCAAATATATACATATCTCTTTCGAATCAAATATATACATATCTCTTTCGAAAATATCAAATTATACTTCGGAATTTGAAATCATAACGGCTTTACAAAATCACTCGCATAACGAGCTATTAAAGTGGCCTCTCCCCCACTCTGAAACTCAAAAATCAATGTCGATGATGCGTGCACTCATCACCGAAATTATTTTCCAGCGACATACGTGAGTTCTGGACTTCTATTTTCTTGAAAACTTCTTTGAAATTTCTTCAAAATTATTGGAATTCTTTTGAACTTACTTCAAACATTTCTTATTTGGAAAATACTTTTAAATCGTATTATTTTTATATAATTTCCAAAATCTTAAAACCAATTTCAAAATACCGGAATTCAATTCTCGAATTTCAAATTTAACACTTCAGTTATAAATCGTTTTTTATATAATCAATTTCTTATAATTTTTCAAAATTTCAAAATCCTTTCAAAACCTTTTTTATATAGAATAACATTTCTTATTTGATTTATCCTTATCGACAACATTTTCACTTTTATATAAAGAATAAAATCATAGTTATCAAAATAATAATTTCGATATATAAAACAATTTCAAAAATGCAAACATACCCGATTTTCAAAGGAAAATTCTAAGAATGGATTTCAAACAAAGATGGAGATTTAAATTAGAGGAACTCTAATCAATAGAATCCTGATACGAAGATAGACTCAACAAAGTTGAGAAAATCAAAATACAAAATAGAAGATGGATATACCTCTATAAATCTCGAGCGACCTTAACCGGGTCAACCGTGACTTCAGGAATATAATTGATGCGGAATTCTAAAGCAAATCGACATTTGATTGCCATAGATAGAATTCAGCATATAGATATAGCAGCATCATAAACCGAGGATACAGAAATCTTCGGTGAATCAATGCCAATTGCAAAGGAGTTTTCACCCCCTTTTTACTAATTATTTAGTGGAGCTATGGGATACTCCAGAGTCGAACGAATATAATAAGGGAGAGACAAGAATGAATTTCAGAACCGAGGGACATTCCAAAATTCAAAGGAAATCGAGTCAAAAGGGAAGAGATTCAACTCGCGCGAAAGTGATTCTGTAGATAAATTTACCATATATGTTAAGGTTTGCCTAGAGCCAAAGCTCTGATACCAACTGTAACGACCCGCTATTTTGGACCATTCAAATCGACACTAAAACTGTACATGTCTGACTTGAAAAATTCAAAATACCGAATTGTTAATTTAATTTGGCAAAACTTAAAATATACAGTAAATAAATCAAACACAGATCACAGACACAGAGTAATATAATGCAGCGGAATAGAAAAATAGTAGTTCATGAAGCTACTATATACATCAGAGTTTAAAATAAAATACATCAGAATCTCTGGAATACAGAAAGGTCTTCAGTACGAGCCGATGACTTCTCTGAACCAGTCAACTAGAAAACTGAAAGCTGAAACGATAGTTGGATCTCCAAATGAAGCTCCAATCTCCGAAGGTGAGTCTCGAATGCTGGATTACTCGGTCTGACCCGAGCGTAAAGCAAAACACAAAACACTCGAGTCAGGATTAACATTCTTATATCAATAAATTCAACTCAAATGAAATATCAACTGAAATACAATATACTTAAAGGATGTTTGGGATGTCCATCCTCTAAGGGTCCATAGAACTATCTACAGGGTAGAAATATACACTATTACACCGTGGTCATTCACTTAATTTGTACTTCAAACCAACAGTCAATTTTTACTTCGAATAATCATATTTCCAAAACTAGTATCTATATATTTAGTAAGGTATGCAGTACAGTATTTCAATTTCCTGAACTTAACAAATTGTTCACATCAACCTGACCTTCCTATTTAAATTAAATCCAATCTCATTTTATCAGTTAAATCTTCCTAAAATTTCCACTTAAATTTATAATTCTCAAATTTGGATTTGATATCCCAATTTTCCCTTTTATTTCAATATGTTTCCATATTTTAAGTATTCAACATTTTAACCAAATTTTTCCCAATCTAGTTTTCTAAATAAAATTCCCAATCTAGTTCAAACTCAAATTTCACTTAATTCGATTAGTTATCTACATAACCGATTCGACTATCTTGGTTCCAAATACATATCCGAATTTCTAAACCATTTAATTACACTATAGTTCATAGCTTATATATAACAATTTAAATTTGACAGTTTCATCTAGATTCTCGATTTTTTTTTTTTACATCGTTATTATCTAGTCTTGAACCCTCCCTTATTCGATTCAATATCATTTTAGTGATCATGAATTACACTTTACCCAAATTTCTTAAATTTTATTAAACGTGAAATATCTCATTCGATAAATTTCAATTTGATTTAGATAAATAAATCCTTATCTAAATACCATTTCAAAATAACCCAACTTTATTTCCCAATCCTAATTGTTCAATATTATTGCAAAATTTTCCGAAATAAAATTTACATAAATATTTATCATAATTTATGTATTTCATCACATCTTGATTAAACTAGATATAATTAACTCTATGTTTATCATTTTCCCTTTTATACATGTATTTAAGAATTTACACATAAATAAAACTATATATTTCTTATCATATGGTCAAATGTTACGGATATTATCATTTCAATCCATACACTAAATGTATACGGGTGGATAGCATTCCACCCGAAATCCCAAATTTAAATTAAATAAAACCCGCTTGGGTCTATCATTTAAACCCATTTCAATTCAAAACAACCATAACAAAAGGGAATTGCAGTGTGATGACAGGGATGGTGTCAAAGTAAATAAACAAGTAATAACAACGGTCAATAACAATTCAATAAGTAAATCAATAACTCCGAAATAATCGTATTTATTCGCATTGTTATTTATATAATTATTTCTAGAATCTACACTATCATGTCATGTAGATAAAGATTATTACATTTCAGTTTTTCACTTGTCGTTCCATTTCAATTTCAGTTTAATACTACAACAATTAATCCAAACTACGTTCAAGGATTTAAAGTATAATTTATCAATTTCTACGACAATTAATGGGTCAAATTTAACTAATCAAATTTACATATGGCGGAGTCAGGTTTCAATAAATCAAGGTCCGTCGTATGTAATCCGTCTTAATTTGTAAACTATACTACCCCAAATTTAACTAGCAAACTAGTTATCACTTAACAATTATAATTAACATCCAATTTAAACAACAATCAATCAAACAATCAATTATCAACCAGTTATTATTATTATCACATAAATAATTAACCGATAATGGTGTCAGGTGTCATAGGTGAACAGATACAGATAATAGCAGTCATACGGTAAAACGATTAACAGCAGCATATTCCAATTGACGTTTCAATTGAAATCCAATTTAATAAATAAAAGGATGTTAATCGTGAGTGATTACTCACCTTTCGAGGCTAGAGAAGAATAGAAAATGAAGTTGAGTTACGAATCCCAAAGCAACACTAGATAGAACCCGATTTGATGACGAAAACAGGCACTACGAACAAGCTGATATAGGAAAGATCGATGAAAACTAATCAACACCGGTATTTGAAAAAAATTGAAAATAGATATATTTTCATTGAATTATATATATATATATATATATTAAAATCAGGATATCTATATGTATATCAAAATCATGTACCTTGAAATATATGCAGACCGAATATACACACTATATGATTTCAGACTTAATACATTCATTCAAACATATATGTGGATTTATCTTTATACTTAGATGAATTGTTTAATATCATTATATTTTGTATAAGCTATATATATATATATACTTTAAATACCCTATATGCAGACCTAATTAATTTTTTTTTTATATAACTTATATCTTTAAATGAGCCTGTTACATACATATATACCTCATATACCTCAGAATAACTTAAGATCTAACACGTATGAAACCGGAGAACCTATGGTATACTCTTTAAATGCTAACCCCTTTAAAACCTGCAATTTATGCAACATAAAAAATCGAACATACATACGTGTTTTCCAGGAAATCCAGACTTTTATTGAATATCAACTAAACTTGGTAGCATATACAAAACTATTCTGTATGCAATAGTAAAACCGAGTTTGGAAATATTAAAAATACAAATAACCCTCAGCGTTTACAATCTATACACGGACACCTATAACTATATTTGAAAATATAGTATTTGAAATGTATTTATACAGCAAACTCTTTAACAACTTATAATGTATGTAAACAATCATATAACTATATGCAGACCAAACATACGTCAAATAGCAAACCATTTCATTTAAACACCACACTTATGAACCAGCGAAACTATTTATATAATAACCCATATTAAAGTAACAAGTATATTTAAAGCCTAACTGGCAGACACACAAATATTTAGTTCCATACCTATATATAAAAAGTATACATGTTCGCATGCCCTCGTTCAGATATCAGCTGGTCTCGGCCGAAGTTATTGGAGGTGGCTCGAAGCATGGCGTTGGTGGGTCGTGGCGGTACAGGCGGAGGAATAGATGGGTTGCAGTCGGTGGAAGTGTAAGGGTGCTGCGGCTTGGGGCGTTGGCAGTTGGATCACGGCGGCGGAGATGAAGGAGGCGGAGGCTGCTGCATGCCTTTATGGTGGAGGAGAAGGCCGGTGGCCGAGCACTGTGGTGATGAGTGGTGTGGTTTGTTATCACGTGGAGGAGAGGTGGATCTTGGTGGGGAAGAGCGGCCGGAGATGGTGAGGTGGACGGTCAGATCGGCGTTGGCGTGGGTTTGATGCTGCCGCCGGCATGGATTCAGGTGGAGGCGGAGAGTGGTTGCAAAGCTCGATGGAACTGGCGGTAAGGAGAAAGGTGGAGGCGACGCTGGAGCGTGGTGGTCGGCTCTTGTTGGATGCTCGGGTGATGGGTTCAATGAAGGAGTGGGCTACAGGTTTGGGAAGGGGATGCGGCAGTGGGGTATAATTTAGTTAGCAAAAAAAATAAAATGCAATTGATGTAATATATATAGATAAAGTTGGATGTAAGCAAGGACAGTGAGCTGTCTCAATAAATGTTTTAGGTAGGAAAGGAAAAGGAGAAACACACGCGAAAAGAAACGTACAGCTGAAGATGTAAAAATTAATCCAAAAGTAAGAGAAACATAAAGTTGCCCATTCCTCAAAACGTTATATGCGAAATAAATTGAATATAAAATAAAGAAATTGTAACGGTTGATTGAGCTATACATTAAAGCAAATAATTGTTTACCTTGGGTAGCACGTTCAAATCTAAGACCAAAGGGGGAAATAATAACGGTTGGAATTCATTTCAAAAGTAAACAGCAGGACCCTAAATTGGTGGGCAGACAGTTAAAGCAATTTATTGCATGATTGGATAGTATGTTAAATAAATTTTTTTTATATTTTGAAACGCCAAAAGGAAAAGTTAAGTCACGATTTAGGGTACCGTTACCACGAACAATTTTGCTTCCGTTGTACACCGGATCCCAAAATACAGAAATAAATATACCGTTAAGATCAGCCCGACGAGACGATCGCAATGGCATACAGTTATTAGTGGTACGATCATCCGATCAAAAGTCGATAATCGGTACCAAAAATGCTGCTATTTTGCAGAAAATAAGGTAAACGAAGCAGTAGACGTCCGAATTTGGGAAAACGAAGGATGACGTCTTACTCAGGAGAGGATTTAGAAATTTTCAATAAAAATAAAAAAATAAAAAAAAAAATAAAAAATAAAAAATATTCAGGCTTGAAAATAAATTTATTATCAGCAATCATTAGCTAGCTTGAACCTAATAGAATTTCACAATGAAATAAACTTTGATAAAATAAATTGAAATTTTACCATCTGCTATGTTTAATTGGACGTAATCCAAATATTACTTTTTATTTGCAATTTAATTTATTTAAAATTTCACCAACTTCAATTAAATGCGTTAAATAAAACCATTTAAAACCGTTAAATTTTATGGGTCGTTACAGAATGTATCACTAGTAACCATCAACTACATAACCTCTGAGCTCGTACGTCTCAGAGAAGGGTGTTAAGCTAAGAGAATAAATCTTCGCCATCAAACAGAAATGTATTTGATAGAAACCAGCTTTACATCTCAAAGTGTAACGTCAGACACACATCCATACAAGTCTCATCCGGGTTCGAACAGAACAAAGGGCACTTCCAAAGAAGCTCTTGCACATCCGGATAATCCCTAATCACGTCCGGACTTCCCATCACAAAGAGTGATCAAATCTCTATACCGAGGATCAGCCGGTTTAGAGACATTCGACGAGTTATCCTTTCGCTTTCGAAAATATCCGATCTTCACCACCGGTCTTCAAATGCTATCCATAATGTCGTATCACTATTCGGAATGGGTTATATGACACAAAGTCCTCTTCCGGCTGAACCGAATAGTGAGCGTAATATTTAAAAACCAAATGGATAATGCGATCTCAATTAAGTCACGTCTTATTACCCAAAACTTTTCTTCAAATGGTTTAAACAAATTACCATTTACAAGTCTTTTTGAACAAAAGATTCACTTCACAAAGTTCATAAAGTTTACCAATCTTTCACAAAGATTCATTAATATCTTTCCAATTCAAATCTTTTATACAAAAGATACGCTTTTCAGATCCCTTTTCAATTTGAAAACAAACTTCACCAATCTTTAACAAAGATTCATTCATAGCCCTTTTCAAAACAATTTTCCTTTCAAATTGGATTCACTCATCCAATCTTTAAATCAAAGATTCAATTCATAGCTTTCAAAACCATTTCCACAAAACAATACCATTCCAAATCTTTTATATAAAAGATACACCATTTAGAATCCTCTTCAATTCCAAAACAAAGCTTAACAATCTTTCACAAAGATTCATTCATAGTTTCTCAAACTATTTACGATTCAAATCTTTTTAAGTAAAAGATCCATTTCAGTTCAATAACAAGATTTACCAAAATTGTAAGATAGCTTTCAAAGCTATTCCATTTCAAATTTGAAATCTTTTCAACACAAACTGAAAATCCTTTCCTTATATGAAAGCTATAAATATTTGAAAACAAATAGTTTTCATTTTGGAAAAATCCAATTACATTTGCACGAGTTAAAGCTCTTTAAGTATAAAATTTGGGTTAAATTCAAATTCCCAGAACAATACTTTTAAAATGGTTGAAAAACCCACATAAACACACTTATAACTTGTATACCTTTTTAAACCATAATTTCAAAACATATGATTCAATTCCAAATCTTGAATTTAAATTCAAATCAAAATATTTAAATTTTCAAAATTTAATTAAGCTATTCAAATAACTTACTTCTTTTCAAAAGCTTTCCACATTTAACCCAAATCTATTTCTAAAACCATTTGATTTATTTTTTAGTATTGGACAAAATTAAAAGAAGGAATTTTAAAAGGATAAAGTTTTATCTTTGAATCCTATTGAATAAAAATTCCAAAACATGGAAAAAAGGCTTAATAAATGGATTTTGGGTAATATTATTCAAAGGTTGAAGAATTTATTTAAAATATGGATTTTAAATAGTTTGAAAGAAATAAAGGAATTTAATTTAAAAGAAATCAAATCTTTGGGAAACCGATTTGAAATTGATTCGGTGTTTAAAAATAAATTTTGGGAAATCAATTCTGAAATCGATTTAGTGTTCGAAATAATTTTTGGAAAATCAGTTTGAAAATTTGTTTTGGTGTTGGAAATGAATTAAGAAAATCAATTTGGAAATTGATTTGGTGTTTGGAAATAAATTTGGGATTTGATTAGGTGTTTGAAATGATTTTGGAAATCAATTAGAAATTTGATTTGGTGTTTGAAAGTGGATATTTGGGAATCGATTTGAAAATGTATATCAGTTAATATTTGAAAATCTAAATTTACAATGGGATTTGTAAAGGAAAGGAAATTTTGTTTTAAAAATAAACATTGGGTTATTTTTAAAAGTATGGAAAGGAATTTACGGATTTGGAAAGTAAATTTAGAATAAATCGAGAAGGGTTTATTCATTGGTTTAAATGGACCATTTTGAAATGGAAGGTGTACTTTCGCTGGAAAGCCGAGTATAATTTTAAAATAGCTTTTGAAATAAGCTATAGATTTGGTTTCAAAAGAATATCGTTGAAGAAATTATTTTTGGGAATTGTTTTAAATCTTTATAGTAAATATTTTTTTAATTAAGTATAGAAGGGATTATTTTAAAGATTAAATTGATATTTGATTTAGAAAATAGTTGTTTAAATATTTATACTCTATCTACTACTTTTATTTTGAAATTAGTTTGGACTTGAAGTCTTATATTTGTAAAAATTAGTATAATATTTTCATAAATAATATTTAAGTAAAAATAGTTTTATTTTAAATATCTCCCAGAATATTTTGGATAAGTGATTTAAATTATTTTTAAAGTATTTGAACTCGGAAAATTTTCAGTGGAATTAAAAAAATATTTGAAAATTTATTCCACGTGAGGAAAGTGATTTGAAATTTGTTTTCAAAGGATTGAAGTGTGAAAAGCAATTTGAAATTTATTTTCAAAAGATTGAAAGGTGAAAAGTGATTTGAAATTTGTTTTCAAATGGTCGAAATGTGAAAATATATCTTGCAAAGATATTTTGAAAATAAATAACTGGGGGAAAATTATTTGAAATCCAGTAATGGTTGTGAATGTTAATTGATAGTTAAATAAACGACTATCAATATTGGCCTTTAGATGACGTTTGAATTTCGATGCGACCGGGGGTCGGATTCCAACTGGATATTCGAAAAACACATCGAACCTTTGTGATTGTGATGGATCTTTTGTTTAAAAGATCAAAGTGAAAATTGTTGTGATTTGTTTGAAATATGAACATAACACTTATTTTTAAAATAAGCGCTTGTTATTCGAATTAGCCGGAAGAGGACTTTGTGTCATAAAACCCATTATTCCGAATAATGATACGACGAAATGGGATTGCATTTGAAGATGGTATTGAAGACCGGGTATTTTCAAAAGCGAAAGGATTACCTATCGAATGTCTCTGCACCGGCTGATCCTCGGTATAGAGATTTGATCATCCTTTGTGATGGGGAGCTCGGACGTGATTAAGGATTATCCGGATTTGCAAGGGCTTCTTTGTGAAGTGCCTTCGGTTCTGTTCGAACTCGGAACAGACTTGTATGGATGTATGTCTGACATTACACTTTGAGATGTAATGCTGGTTTTTATCAAATACATTTCTGTTTTGTGGCGGAGATTTATTTTCTTAGCTTAACACCCTTCTCTGAGACGTACGAGCTCAGAGGCTATGTGGTTGATGGTTACTAGTGATACATTCCCAATTTGGTAATGTGGCATACGAAGTGCTGCTGATCTTATATTGATCAAAGCATGGCTTTTGTGAAAGCGTAACATTGTGGACGTGACTTTGTCGAGCCTCACAACCTGGAAATGGTCGAAACAGGAATGTTACAGCAAGGTTTTTAGGGTTCGCTCCCCTAGGGATGTCCATTTCCTTCTAGATGAAAGGTGGCATCATGGTATGGAGCCCAGATATTTAATCTATGTGGTTGCTGCAAATCTATTTCTTTGTGGCTGTTGGTGTTGAGAGCTCTCGGATAAAGGTCGGTAACGACCAGGGATGGCATACTTTTGTGTTAGTTACCTATGTTATAGCTTGGTTAAAGCATGAGGTAACGTCGACCTTGTTAGCAGAGATCCGGTTAGGTTCTCGGGACATCCTTCCAGGGTCGTTCCCATTTTGGTAAGGAAGTTCCTTAGCCTGACCATTTGTTGGAAATCCAAAGAAACAATACGCGCCATGTACGGTTTTAGTTATATAACCTGCCATTTAACGTGGTAGCTATACTAGGCATAGTACGGAATGTCTATGCCGGCTAAGATTGATATTATACTTTCGAAATGTTTTCTGCACTATGCACTAATAATAATATCAAACGGTTTTTACATATCAAGCAATTTTGACTGTCATAAGGGGAAATCTCCTCCAAGTGTGCGCTTGCATTGTGTGTGTGGAAGGAGGCCTTATGGAAGTTTCATTTTCCAAAAAGCATTGCAGATTTCAATGTTTTAAAATTCTTTGTTGTTTGTTTTAAAGATAAAACTGTTTTTGTTTGCTCATACCAGTCCTGTGACTGACCCGAAGTTTATTTTTCCCTTCCTAAACTCTGGGTGCCCACAATTTTCCACACGGGCAGTCTAGAGTTCGGTTTTTCAGATAGTTAGGTTTAGTAGATTATCTGGAGCTAGTTCAGTCTTTAGATTCAGACTGACCTGGATTTTCTTAGTACATCCTGATTGGGAGTTTGAGTTATTTTTGGATTGGTGCTTTGGAGATGAAGATTGCTGATATTGGAGTTCTCTTCTGAAGACTATTCTTTCTATTCGAGATCATTGTTATGAGTTTCCACTGTTTTTTTTTCGCTCTGATATTGATGTATATCATTGGATATTGTATCATTGGAGATGTATATGATATTATTCATTTTCTTCCGCTGAGTTGTTATACTGTTATAAGCTCCGGCGAGCCAGATTCGACATTTGAACCTGCGGCATTCGAGTACAAGTGAAGCACGGGTGCCGATTTTCGAAGGTCGAGTCAGGGTCGTTACAATAGAGACTTGAGCACCCTTTGTGATGGGGAGTCTGGATGTGATTAGAGATTATCCATATTTTCAAAGTTTCATATATCTGTTCTAAAACATTCTAAATCTGAAACAAGCAAAGCTTCAAAACCTGGAAGTTTTAGAAGCCTGAAGCAAAATAAAAGGGGAAAATTTCAAACAAGTGAAGAACAATTCAACAATCAAATAAGAATCAAAGATTCATCATTACAAAGCAATTCAACTTCCAGTTTTCAAATCAAAACTCAGCAATCAACTCGAAAACTTCAGCCTTCAAGTTTTAAACCCAGAAACATTCCCCGTTTTTTCTGATCAAGGTGAGTAAACCCATTTTTAAGCATGAATTTGTTGAATCACTGGTTTGCATGCGATGTTGAGGAAAGTTATGAATCAAATATGCTAAAATATATATCCATTCATGCTTGTATGTGTGTAATGGTGTGCATGTATCTGGAACCAAGAAGAAAATGTCTCTGTTAAAAATTTAGGGACTAATTAAGTTCGAAAACCAATTCTATCTTCCTCAGTCCCTTCTAGCTTGTAATGTTTAAATAAAACATGTTTAAAATCATCATAATTGAATTTCAAAAATATATTTTTAAAATAAAAGGAATGGTTTTGTCTGGAAGTAGAAAAACAGTGGAAATTCAAAATTTTACACCATTTTCGATTTGCATGAACTTGAATTTGGATTTCATCATCTAAAAACATTTTGAAAGTAATGATTTTTACAACAAAATTTAGAATTTTTAGTTGCGAGTTAAGGGTGTAATCGTGGGATGAACGGAGGATGGGTTTTCGCGATTACTGATGATTGGTTCATTTTTGAAGTTTGAAACTTGGCATAGAGGTGTTAGAATGATTGTAGATTATGGGAAAATTGCAAGAAATTTTTTATATTCATGGTGGTTGGAGATTCCTGGCGATTTAGGGTTTAAGTGTTCGATTTCGTCGACAACGTTCGCGAGGCAATTAGGAAGGCTAGTGGAGACCGAAAGTCATCGTGACTGGAAGATTAGCTGCGTGGGTCGATGACAAGGCCGAGGTAAAAGAGACGAGGATTTCGGTCGCTTGGATCGTCGTGGCGATTGCATTTTGTCAATACGGGTTGGTTCTGGGTGGAGCTAGAAGCTCGATTTTCGAATCAGAGATACCTGGGTACATTGGGTTGTTCGAATCGATGCTGGAGATCGTTGGTGATGTTTTGGTGAGCTCGTCATCGATCGGCGATGGTCATCGTGGTTGTGCACGTATACATGCATCAGTTGGTATCAGCGATTTGAGGTGTTACGAAAGAAAGGTGGAAACTCGGGTCCAAGCTCGGGAAATTGGTCGTTTTTCTCGATGCAACGAAGCTTGGGGTTGGCCTGGTGGATCACTCGGGTAGAACGAGTTTTTTCTCGGGATTGATGATGTTGGCCAGAACAGCATTAAAGTTTTAAGGGAAAATAAAATTTTTGAAAATCAATTTTGTTAAATCAATTTTTCCTTCAATATTGAATATTATTTAAGCTTTAAAATTAGTTAAGAAGGGTTTTGAATAAATTGTTTTAGTTAACCTAGTTTTAAAATGGTTTAAAATAAATATAACCTTTATTTTGAAAAGTTATTTTAACTTAATAATAATTAAAGATTAGATAATTAATGGTTTTGTTATATATTTACTTAAGAAGTAATTATTTAATTACTTACTTAATATGTAGATTAATTTAATAAATAATTAAGGTTAATTAATTTGTAATTAATTATTAATTAATTAAGGAGCAATTAATTAATAAAAGTAATTGAGAGTTAATTAATTAACAATTAAGGATTAATTAATTAAGATAATTAATTAAGGAATGATTAATTAATGAATGTGATTAAGACTTAATCAATTGAAATTAATGATAATAAATCATTAATTAAAGATTACTAATGAAAGTAATTATGTGGTTGATAAATTTAAAACCACACGATTTATTCATCTTAATTGAAGATGGTTGATTGTTATTGAATGTTGTGTGATGGTTTGATATGTGATGTGATGCTATGTAATATGAAATGCTTTGTGCTGAGCTGTTATATCTGTGATGAATATACTGTTGTATGAATATGAAAACCCCTTGGCCCGTAAAACGCCATTTGAATTTCGATGCTACAGGGAGTCGGATTCCAGTTGGTGATCCGAAACCCACATCGAATCGTAATGGTGAATCTTTGTGATTGATAAATTTACTTTATCTATGAATCTGTGAATGAAGATAAGCGTTATGGGTTATACCGCTTATCGATATTGATATGATTGAATCTGTGATGATTGATGATGTTGCACTATTGTGTAAAACCCTTGGACTACACCATACACACACAAATATGGATTTCACGAGGAATTCGGTTAAGTCACAGATATTTGAAATGGTTTTGAAAGATGAATTTTGAATCCAAATTGTTTTGGAAAAGGTTTTTGGGTTAAATGTGAAAAGCTTTTGAAAAGGAGTTTTAAAAGATAAAAGTTATTTTAAACAACTTGATAAAGTTTTGAAATTTAAGTAATTTAATTTGAATTTGAATTCAAAATTTTAAATTGAATTCTATGTTTGGAAATTATGACTTAATAAGGTTATACAAGTTATTAATGTGTTTATATGGGTTTTAAACCACTTTAAAAATATTGTTTTGGGAATTTGAACTTAACCCAAGTTTTATACTTGAAAGGCTTTAACTTTTGTAAATGTAATTGGATTTTTCCGAAACGAAAACTATTTGTTTTCAAATAATAATAGCTTTCATATAAAGAAAGAATTTCCAATTTATGTTGAAAAGATTTCAAATTTGAGATGAAATTGTTTTGAAAGCTATGAACTAATCTTTGTTAAAGATTGGAATACTTTTTTTTGAAATTGAAGAGGGATCTTAAAAGTGTAACCTTTCTATAAAAGATTTGAAAGGGGAATTGTTTTGAAAAAGCTATGAATGAATCTGTGTGAAAAATTGGTGAACTTTGTGAAATGAATCTTTTTGTTTAAAGATTTGGAAATGGTAATTTGTTTAAACCATTTGAAAGAAAGGTTTTGGATAATAAGTTGTGACTTAACTGGGTTCCCATTATCCATATGGTTTTTAAATATTGCGCCCACTATTCGGTTTAGCCGGAAGAGGACCTTTGTGTCATATAACCCATTCCGAATAGTGATACGACGAAATGGATAGCATTTGAAGACGGTGGTGAAGACAAGGTGTCTTCAAGAACGATAGGATAATCTATCGAATGACTCTGCACTAAGTAGCTACGGTATAGACATATGTGATGGGGAGTCCGATCGGGATTGGGGTACCCGGATTGCAAAGGCTTCTTTGTGAAGTGTAAAGACCCGTAAATCCGTACTCCTTGAATAGACACTAATCTCCATTGATTAATTCAAGATGAACGAAAATACGAACCCTTAGGGGTTTAAGAAAAATTTAGGAAAAGAAAAAAAACAGAAGAAGAGCGGAAAGAAAATAGAGAATTTTTAAAATAGAAAGAAAAGAGAAGTGAAAGAAAATAGAGAATAGAACAAAATTTTAAAATAGAACGGAACAGAAAGAAAACAACAGAACTACAACTGAACAACATCAGAATCTCACAATTCGCAGCGGAACAACATATAATAATAAATGAATAATCTTTAAAAAAAGAACTATATCAGTTATTACATTTTATACATTACATTTCATTACATCATATCATCAGAGTGTACAACAATATACAACATCAAATAGTGCAGCGGAAAAAGAAATACTATATAAACTAGTAATACGCCATGTCATCCAGCTTGCCTCCAGCAACTCCAGAATATCCAGAATATCCTGATAAACCTTAACTCTTGACTGCCCGTGTAGAAATTGGTGGGCACCCAGAGTTTAGGAAGGAAAACAATAAACTCCGAGTCAGTCATGTGACTGGTGTGAGAACTCAAAACAGTTTATTTATCTTTAAAATCAAAATAGAGGAATATTTTTAAATTTAATTCGCAATGCTTTTAAAAATGAGACTACCATAAGGCCTCCCGCACACACACACAATGCAAACGCAGAATCGGAGGAGATTTCTCCTTATGATAGTCAAAGATGCTTGATACGCATTTAAAATAACATTTGATATTATTACTAGTGCATAGTGTAGAAGAAATTCATTTCGAAAGTAGAATATAAATCTTAGCCAACATAGACATTTCGAACTATGCCTACTATAGCTACCATCCAAACAGTGTTGCGACACCATAAGTGAATGATAGGTTCTACAACTAATACCGTACAAGTTTCGTATTGTTTCTTTGGATTTCCAACAAATGGTCAGGCCAAGGAACTTCCCATTGCCACATGAGAATGCCTCTGGAAAGACATCCTCGAGAACCAAACCGGAACTCTGCCAACACAAGGCCGGGTTACCCCTAACTGGGTAACTACTGACACGAGCACGCCATTCCCCGATCGTAAACGACCTTTCTCACGGGATCCCGATAACCAACAACCACAAAGTAATAAATTCGCAGTAACCACATAGGTTAAATATCTGGGCTCCATACCATGATACCACCTCTATCCAGAAGGAAATGTACATACCCTAAAGGGAGCTACCCCTCATAACCTTGCCGCATCTTTCCTGTTTTGACCATTTCCGGGGTGTGAGGCTCGACGAAGTCACGTCCACAAAAACATACTTTATACAAAAGCCATGCTTTGGGTCAACAAATGATCAACACAATGATCACCAAGATAGACGATCAAATAAATGATCCTATCACAAATAATCAACACAATGATCATTTACAGCAACACTCAGCATGTCACATTACCAAATTGGGAATATATCGCTGATAACTTCAACTATATAACCTCTGAGCTCGTACGTCTCAGAGAAGGGTGTTAAGCTAAAAGAATAAATTCTCCGCCACCAACAGAAATATATTTGAAAGAAATCTGCTTTATATCTCAATTTGTAACGTCAGACATACAATCCATACAAGTCTGTTCCGGGCTCGAACAAAACCGAAGGCACTTACAAAGAAGTCCTTGCAATCCGGATATTCACAATCCTGATCGGATTTCCCATCACTTAGGGAGTCTCTATATCGCTGCAACTCAGTGCAGAGACAATCGACAGGTCATCCTATCGCTCTCGCAAATACCGGGTCTTCAACACCGATCTTCAATGCAATTATAACGACGTATCACATATTCGGAATGGGTTATACGACCCCATGGTCCTTTCCCGGTTAACCCGAATAGTGAGCGCTTATTCAAAAATAAGTGTAGCATTCACATTCAAACAAATCACATCTATTACCCATTCAAAGGGAAATATTGATAGTCGGTTATTGAACTATCACTGGATATGCACACATCACCAGATTCCAAATAATTTTCCAAATTATTTATTTTCCAAAATATCTTTACAAGATATATTATTTCATACTTCAAAAATAAATCAATATTTATTTTTAAACTAATTCCACTTTCTTTTATAAATTCCTTAGTGAATTTATAATCCAAAATATCTATGAATATTCGATTTCAATTTATTCATTTCAATTTATCTTCAAAAAGATAAATTCTCAAAATATTCACCTTATATTGGAAAACATTTCCATACTTATACATTCATAGGTAATTCACAAATTTTATTTATTTTCAACACTTGGAAAATATTCAATATACTTAAATCGAGATTAAGTATATATTTCATTCTTTAAGGAAATCATTCTCTTAAACATATTTATTTGGGCCAAAACGAATGTTACGTAAAACGTCGTTACGACAACTCAAAATCACTAGTATAGGGATTCGAAGTTAAAATAGATATATAAATCCCAATACTATACAAAACATTTCCTTTCGGAAATCATTTACTATAACAACAGTGTTATAGTCCATTATTTCCTTCTATTTCTCGAAAACGTCTATTTCAACAATTAATGTTGAAATCTATGGTTTCGAATCTCAACACAATTAAAACTTCGTTAGATCGTTTTAATTCTATTTCAATATCACATTCAAAACAATTTCTTTAACATCTTATTCACTATTCAAAAACGTGAATATACTACGTTAACACATTTCATCCTTTTATACATTTTATTTAAAAGAATTATTCACTATTCAAAAACGTGAATATAACTCCATTAATATGTTTCAACAATTTACTTATCAAAAAAAGTCATTTGCGAATTTATAAAACAACGTTTATAAATTCCATTTCTATTTATTTATAAAAACTTCCTTTTTATAAATTCTTTTATTAACCTATTCCAGTTATATTCCAGTTATGAACTAAAAGTCCATATTATAAGTTAAATGCTTATAAAACGATTATTGTACAAAATCGTTCTTTTAAACTTCATAATTATAAATCTTATAACTTATAAGATTGTTTATTTATCCAAAATTCATTCTTTCAATAACTTTATAAATCTTATAAACCTACTGTTTATAAAATTCCATTTATAACTTCACTGTTTAAAATTCTATAAATTCCATTCAATTATGAAATTCATTTCCACTTCATTCAATCACTTATAAAAACTCGTTTTATAATTTCAATATCTCAATTTATAAATATCCATTTATAAATCTCTTAATATAATTCAATTTATATTATTCTTTTAAAACTTCTTTAATCTCCTTTATTATTTCACCATTTTGATTCATAAAATAATTAAATTTTATAAATCCTATATTTAAACTTTTCACAATAATTCTAAAATATCTCGATTAAACTATTTTATAAAATTATTAGCATCATATTCTCAAAAATCAGTTTTTAACTATATTTCTCAAAAATCATAATTTTTATAACCTTAAAAATTATAACGTTTATTTATTTAAAATAGATCAAATTCCAAACATATAGTATATTTTCAAAAATCACTTTGAAATCATTTTAAGATCCCAAAATCTGGTCCAATGATGCTACACACCAAATAGTCAATCACGACTACAACGATATCATATATCAATATGAAAATCCATCAAATATCAAAATATCTGAAATCAAATAAATACTGTTGAGGAATCCAGTTGGATCCCTCCAACCTGTTTTCCTGCATCCACAAACATTAGCACAATACCAATTTCGTTCCAGTACGAAACTATCGCGGTATATGTTCTTATTAAATATTATCCGCTTAATAACGGCGCAATAGGGTCTCATCCGCTAAACAAATAAATGCGGGAAATCAATAACTCCAATATATACATATGCCAATATGTATATATTGCTATTATATATAATACCAATTTCACTGTTTATGAAATATTCGCGGTATATGTTTTTAATAAATAACATCCGCTTACTAACGGCGTATAATGTCTATTTTAACAATCTATAGATATCAATCAACATTCAAACATGCATTCAAATATTTTAAATCTAACTATTTAAAATAAAATCGAAACTGATTCGATTGAGTGAGAAGTTCTCACCTTGATTTTAATTTCCGTTTTAGCGATTTATTTCGAATAAAATTAAACGGACGTTTAATTTTACCCAAAATTCTCACTAACTCCAAACGACTCCAATCCAACTCCATCGCGTAGTGCTCGTCCATACGATTCCAACGCAACTGGTTTCGCGCGTTTTCGACCTCGTATGAAAAAGTTATTGATTTTTGAAGCTTACACAAATTTTTATAAAATAATTACAACATTAACAAACAAATTTTAATACCCTAACTGATTTTAATCAGGGCCGCACGTTCCCTACAGCAAATCCAAACCGTGCATGAGCTTCTTCCCCACCTTCGTTCTACAGCCGCACACAAAACCCATTATAGAAAACTAGGGTTTAAATTTTTGATCACCACACTCCACTTCGACACGATCAAGATGCGCCAACACGTAGCCCTCTCCACCACCTATGCACGGCCCAAACACCAGAGAGCTCGGCCACCATATGTGCGTGGAATGTCGTGCCAAACGTGAGTCGAACGCGGCTCCCTAACTCCCAAAATACAGCTCCAAATCACATCTCCACCGTTGAAGTTGTAGATCTCTTCATGCTCTACAATATTCGTTTAGGAAGTTTGTTGTAATTGTTAATGGATTTCGAGATTTGAGAGGGGGAAGAAGATGAAATTTCGGCCATACAATTTGATGGTGGCGGCTGTGCATTGAATTAGGTTTAGGTTTTTAATTATTTTATTTTTTTGTGAATTTAGGTCTATTTATAGAGAAATTTTGCGAACACTATTCATCCGAAAATTCCGAACTCCGATTTACGCGCCGTAACCAGCGTTTCTAGGGTTTATCCCGCATTCCGGACACAATGGAATAGGTTTCAGAAGCTAATTCGGAAGTATGTGCGAGTTATGGCATTAAACGTTCAATTTAAATTAAACCGATTTAAATCGATTTCTAGGCGTTTTAATTTGTACCGGACAAACGGTAAATCCAATTGACACGAAATTTGAAACCTTACAATAATATCACATTACGGATCCGATGAAACTGGTTTCGTCGAAATCCGAGACTTTTTGAAAATGGCTATTTTAACTCGCCAAATTAAAATTAAAAATAAATCGATGCGTTTCGAGCTGCCACGCTCAAACGATAACTCCGATTGACACGAAAATTGAAATCCGATAATAACTAACCATTACGGATCCAATGGAACTAGTTTCGTTCAATTCTGAGACTGTTCAAAAATTGACTATTTTCACTAGTCGATTTAATTATTAAAATATTCAATTTTCACAAATTAACTTTTAATTCGATTTTAAAAGTTCTAAAATATCCTTCTAACTTCAATATGATAAAATAAAATTTTACAAATCATTTTCAATCATATTTAACTCAATTTTCAATTATTTCCATAATTTAACATATTAAATTATCGATTTAAAAATCCAATTAAATCCAATAATTCAAATAAAGATTTATTTGACTTAAAAATTCACTTATTAATATTTAAAATAAATTAAATATTCAAATTTTAATTATCAAAAATTCTGGGTCGTTACAATCTTCCCCCCTTAAAAGAATTTCGTCCTCGAAATTACAAGTAAGAAAAATTACAGAAGCTATTAATTTTTTCAAAATTCATAGTTAAAACTTCTTACAATAACTTTACTAAGTTTTCAAAATCATACTTAGTTATCTTTTCAAAAACAACTACTATTGTTTAACTTTTAACTCCTAAATCAAGGTTTAAGTTTTCAAAACTTTTCTAAATTTCTCAAATTTTTTCTAACGCCTTAAATTTTCGGAAAAATTCGCCGGTCTCCTTTGCGCGGCTCGATCCGAAAAAAAATGACAGTATATATATCACAAATATACATCTCATCAAGTAATGAGGCATCCCGCAGGGAAAAAGTGTAAAAGTACGGTATGTAATCCGAGATATGTACCTTATATTTTATTAGCAAGCATATACGGCTAATATAGCGCGAAAGCGAGCTCCAAATGCGAAGCAAACGCGATCCACACCTACTAATTACTCAACAAACAACATGAGAACATGCATATATGAAAATAATATCACTATACAACATATAGCAACATAACAACTATACGTGTCAACATAGCAAATGTAGTAAAAGCAATATATTCAACCATCAACCAACTAGCATTCAACAAATTCATATTCATTCATATTCTCATTAATATTAATGAATTGGTTTTCAATTTAAATCACATTTGATTCATTAACAGTGGATGTTTACTAACATTTATTTTCAATTAGTTTATATTTACTAATCCATATTCAAGTTGGTCCACTTCCAAATCAAATTCAATTCTATTCAAATTTATTTACTTCTAATTTGAATTCAATTACATAGCTTTAAATTTCACTAATTCACTTTCATTAATACTTAATGAATTATATACAATCAACTATAATCCATAACCAATATCAACCAATGTTTATTAATTGCAACCAAATTCCTTTGCTTATATTCATTCAATTTGATTTAACACCTTTACTTGTCAATTGGTTTAATTTAATTGATTTTCATTCAATTATTCAACTTTCTAATAACATTAGATTTTAATGAATTTCACTTACATTCATTATTCCATATCAATTTAATTCACATTCAATTGATTAACATTTAATTCATTCATTCAATTCAATTACAAAGTTGAATTTCATTTACATAACTGTAGTTCACATTCATTTTTATTTACAATTCATATTCATAAATATATTCATATAGTTTCACTTCTTATATATATATAAGTTAATTTCACAATTGTAAATCACTTTAATTATAATTCAATTCTTATAATCCTTTTTGCTTATACAATTATTCTTCAATTTAGATTATTCAAACAACTAAACAATCAACTTATATACTCTTTAATAATTTTGAAAAATTATTTCTTTATATATAAAAATATAATCAAGTAAAATTATTTCATTTACCCAATTTTAAAAACAATATTATGTCGAATTGTTCTATTCAAGTGTTTAGAAACCCCTTCGGCATAGTTGTCGAGACCCCGCTGACGAAGGTTCATATGCCACTCAACAAACCAACCATCACAATATAAAATAATTTTATATTCATTAACAAATACGCTCTCATAGCTATTATTACACTCAAACTCATTCTAGAGTACTGCTGACTCTATCTCTAATGAGTAATACCCAACAGAACCATGGTTGTCGCTTAACCATAAGCTCTGATACCAACTGTAAAGACCCGCAAATCCGTACTCCTTGAATAGACACTAATCTCCATTGATTAATTCAAGATGAACGAAAATACGAACCCTTAGGGGTTTAAGAAAAATTTAGGAAAAGAAAAAAAACAGAAGAAGAGCGGAAAGAAAATAGAGAATTTTTAAAATAGAAAGAAAAGAGAAGAGAAAGAAAATAGAGAATAGAACAAAATTTTAAAATAGAACGGAACAGAAAGAAAACAACAGAACTACAACTGAACAACATTAGAATCTCACAATTCGCAGCGGAACAACATATAATAATAAATGAATAATCTTTAAACAAAGAACTATATCAGTTATTACATTTTATACATTACATTTCATTACATCATATCATCAGAGTGTACAACAATATACAACATCAAACAGTGCAGCGGAAAAAGAAATACTATATAAACTAGTAATACGCCATGCCATCCAGCTTGCCTCCAGCAACTCCAGAATATCCAGAATATCCTGATAAACCTTAACTCTTGACTGCCCGTGTAGAAATTGGTGGGCACCCAGAGTTTAGGAAGGAAAACAATAAACTCCGAGTCAGTCATGTGACTGGTGTGAGAACTCAAAACAGTTTATTTATCTTTAAAATCAAAATAGAGGAATATTTTTAAATTTAATTCGCAATGCTTTTAAAAATGAGACTACCATAAGGCCTCCCGCACACACACACAATGCAAACGCAGAATCGGAGGAGATTTCTCCTTATGATAGTCAAAGATGCTTGATACGCATTTAAAATAACATTTGATATTATTACTAGTGCATAGTGTAGAAGAAATTCATTTCGAAAGTAGAATATAAATCTTAGCCAACATAGACATTTCGAACTATGCCTACTATAGCTACCATCCAAACAGTGTTGCGACACCATAAGTGAATGATAGGTTCTACAACTAATACCGTACAAGTTTCGTATTGTTTCTTTGGATTTCCAACAAATGGTCAGGCCAAGGAACTTCCCATTGCCACATGAGAATGCCTCTGGAAAGACATCCCCGAGAACCAAACCGGAACTCTGCCAACACAAGGCCGGGTTACCCCTAACTGGGTAACTACTGACACGAGCACGCCATTCCCCGATCGTAAACGACCTTTCTCACGGGATCCCGATAACCAACAACCACAAAGTAATAAATTCGCAGTAACCACATAGGTTAAATATCTGGGCTCGATACCATGATACCACCTCTATCCAGAAGGAAATGTACATACCCTAAAGGGAGCTACCCCTCATAACCTTGCCGCATCTTTCCTGTTTTGACCATTTCCGGGGTGTGAGGCTCGACGAAGTCACGTCCACAAAAACATACTTTATACAAAAGCCATGCTTTGGGTCAACAAATGATCAACACAATGATCACCAAGATAGACGATCAAATAAATGATCCTATCACAAATAATCAACACAATGATCATTTACAACAACACTCAGCATGTCACATTACCAAATTGGGAATATATCGCTGATAACTTCAACTATATAACCTCTGAGCTCGTACGTCTCAGAGAAGGGTGTTAAGCTAAAAGAATAAATTCTCCTCCACCAACAGAAATATATTTGAAAGAAATCTGCTTTATATCTCAATTTGTAACGTCAGACATACAATCCATACAAGTCTGTTCCGGGCTCGAACAAAACCGAAGGCACTTACAAAGAAGTCCTTGCAATCCGGATATTCACAATCCTGATCGGATTTCCCATCACTTAGGGAGTCTCTATACCGCTGCAACTCAGTGCAGAGACAATCGACAGGTCATCCTATCGCTCTCGCAAATACCGGGTCTTCAACACCGATCTTCAATGCAATTATAACGACGTATCACATATTCGGAATGGGTTATACGACCCCATGGTCCTTTCCCGGTTAACCCGAATAGTGAGCGCTTATTCAAAAATAAGTGTAGCATTCACATTCAAACAAATCACATCTATTACCCATTCAAAGGGAAATATTGATAGTCGGTTATTGAACTATCACTGGATATGCACACATCACCAGATTCCAAATAATTTTCCAAATTATTTATTTTCCAAAATATCTTTACAAGATATATTATTTCATACTTCAAAAATAAATCAATATTTATTTTTAAACCAATTCCACTTTCTTTTATAAATTCCTTAGTGAATTTATAATCCAAAATATCTATGAATATTCGATTTCAATTTATTCATTTCAATTTATCTTCAAAAAGATAAATTCTCAAAATATTCACCTTATATTGGAAAACATTTCCATACTTATACATTCATAGGTAATTCACAAATTTTATTTATTTTCAACACTTGGAAAATATTCAATATACTTAAATCGAGATTAAGTATATATTTCATTCTTTAAGGAAATCATTCTCTTAAACATATTTATTTGGGCCAAAACGAATGTTACGTAAAACATCGTTACGACAACTCAAAATCACTAGTATAGGGATTCGAAGTTAAAATAGATATATAAATCCCAATACTATACAAAACATTTCCTTTCGGAAATCATTTACTATAACAACAGTGTTATAGTCCATTATTTCCTTCTATTTCTCGAAAACGTCTATTTCAACAATTAATGTTGAAATCTATGGTTTCGAATCTCAACACAATTAAAACTTCATTAGATCGTTTTAATTCTATTTCAATATCACATTCAAAACAATTTCTTTAACATCTTATTCACTATTCAAAAACGTGAATATACTACGTTAACACATTTCATCCTTTTATACATTTTATTTAAAAGAATTATTCACTATTCAAAAACGTGAATATAACTCCATTAATAGGTTTCAACAATTTACTTATCAAAAAAAGTCATTTGCGACTTTATAAAACAACGTTTATAAATTCCATTTCTATTTATTTATAAAAACTTCCTTTTTATAAATTCTTTTATTAACCTATTCCAGTTATATCCCAATTATGAACTAAAAGTCCATATTATAAGTTAAATGCTTATAAAACGATTATTGTACAAAATCGTTCTTTTAAACTTCATAATTATAAATCTTATAACTTATAAGATTGTTTATTTATCCAAAATTCATTCTTTCAATAACTTTATAAATCTTATAAACCTACTGTTTATAAAATTCCATTTATAACTTCACTGTTTAAAATTCTATAAATTCCATTCAATTATGAAATTCATTTCCACTTCATTCAAACACTTATAAAAACTCGTTTTATAATTTCAATATCTCAATTTATAAATATCCATTTATAAATCTCTTAATATAATTCAATTTATATTATTCTTTTAAAACTTCTTTAATCTCCTTTATTATTTCACCATTTTGATTCATAAAATAATTAAATTTTATAAATCCTATATTTAAACTTTTCGCAATAATTCTAAAATATCTCGATTAAACTATTTTATAAAATTATTAGCATCGTATTCTCAAAAATCAGTTTTTAACTATATTTCTCAAAAATCATAATTTTTATAACCTTAAAAATTATAACGTTTATTTATTTAAAATAGATCAAATTCCAAACATATAGTATATTTTCAAAAATCACTTTGAAATCATTTTAAGATCCCAAAATCTGGTCCAATGATGCTACACACCAAATAGTCAATCACGACTACAACGATATCATATATCAATATGAAAATCCATCAAATATCAAAATATCTGAAATCAAATAAATACTGTTGAGGAATCCAGTTGGATCCCTCCAACCTGTTTTCCTGCATCCACAAACATTAGCACAATACCAATTTCGTTCCAGTACGAAACTATCGCGGTATATGTTCTTATTAAATATTATCCGCTTAATAACGGCGCAATAGGGTCTCATCCGCTAAACAAATAAATGCGGGAAATCAATAACTCCAATATATACATATGCCAATATGTATATATTGCTATTATATATAATACCAATTTCACTGTTTATGAAATATTCGCGGTATATGTTTTTAATAAATAACATCCGCTTACTAACGGCGTATAATGTCTATTTTAACAATCTATAGATATCAATCAACATTCAAACATGCATTCAAATATTTTAAATCTAACTATTTAAAATAAAATCGAAACTGATTCGATTGAGTGAGAAGTTCTCACCTTGATTTTAATTTCCGTTTTAGCGATTTATTTCGAATAAAATTAAACGGACGTTTAATTTTACCCAAAATTCTCACTAACTCCAAACGACTCCAATCCAACTCCATCGCGTAGTGCTCGTCCATACGATTCCAACGCAACTGGTTTCGCGCGTTTTCGACCTCGTATGAAAAAGTTATTGATTTTTGAAGCTTACACAAATTTTTATAAAATAATTACAACATTAACAAACAAATTTTAATACCCTAACTGATTTTAATCAGGGCCGCACGTTCCCTACAGCAAATCCAAACCGTGCATGAGCTTCTTCCCCACCTTCGTTCTACAGCCGCACACAAAACCCATTATAGAAAACTAGGGTTTAAATTTTTGATCACCACACTCCACTTCGACACGATCAAGATGCGCCAACACGTAGCCCTCTCCACCACCTATGCACGGCCCAAACACCAGAGAGCTCGGCCACCATATGTGCGTGGAATGTCGTGCCAAACGTGAGTCGAACGCGGCTCCCTAACTCCCAAAATACAGCTCCAAATCACATCTCCACCGTTGAAGTTGTAGATCTCTTCATGCTCTACAATATTCGTTTAGGAAGTTTGTTGTAATTGTTAATGGATTTCGAGATTTGAGAGGGGGAAGAAGATGAAATTTCGGCCATACAATTTGATGGTGGCGGCTGTGCATTGAATTAGGTTTAGGTTTTTAATTATTTTATTTTTTTGTGAATTTAGGTCTATTTATAGAGAAATTTTCGAACACTATTCATCCGAAAATTCCGAACTCCGATTTACGCGCCGTAACCAGCGTTTCTAGGGTTTATCCCGCGTTCCGGACACAATGGAACAGGTTTCGGAAGCTAATTCGGAAGTATGTGCGAGTTATGGCATTAAACGTTCAATTTAAATTAAACCGATTTAAATCGATTTCTAGGCGTTTTAATTTGTACCGGACAAACGGTAAATCCAATTGACACGAAATTTGAAACCTTACAATAATATCACATTACGGATCCGATGAAACTGGTTTCGTCGAAATCCGAGACTTTTTGAAAAATGGCTATTTTAACTCGCCAAATTAAAATTAAAAATAAATCGATGCGTTTCGAGCTGCCACGCTCAAACGATAACTCCGATTGACACGAAAATTGAAATCCGATAATAACTAACCATTACGGATGCAATGGAACTGGTTTCGTTCAATTCTGAGACTGTTCAAAAATTGACTATTTTCACTAGTCGATTTAATTATTAAAATATTCAATTTTCACAAATTAACTTTTAATTCGATTTTAAAAGTTCTTAAATATCCTTCTAACTTCAATATGATAAAATAAAATTTTACAAATCATTTTCAATCATATTTAACTCAATTTTCAATTATTTCCATAATTTAACGTATTAAATTATCGATTTAAAAATCCAATTAAATCCAATAATTCAAATAAAGATTTATTTGACTTAAAAATTCACTTATTAATATTTAAAATAAATTAAATATTCAAATTTTAATTATCAAAAATTCTGGGTCGTTACATGAAGTGCCTTCGGTTCTGTTCGAACCTGAAACAGACTTGTATAGATGTGTGTCTGACATTACACTTTGAGATGTAAAGCTGTTTTCTATCAAATACATTTATGTTGGTGGCGGAGATTTATTCTCTTAGCTTAACGCCCTTCTCTGAGACATACGAGCTCATAGGTTATGTAGTTGATGGTTACTAGTAATACATTCCTAATTTGGTAATGTGGCATACGAAGTGCTTCTGATCATTTTTTGATCAAAGCATGGCTTTGTGAAAAAGCATAGCTTTGTTACCGAGACTTCGTCGAGCCTCACAACCCAGTAATGGTCGAAACAGAAATGTTGCGGCAAGGTTTTTAAGGGTTGCGCCCATAGGGTATGTCCATTTTCTTCTGGATAAAAGGTGATATCATGGTATGGAGCCCAGATATTTAACCTATGTGGTTGCTACATACTTATTGCTGTGTGGTTGTTGGTTGAGAGGCACCTCGGATAAAGGTCGGTAACGACCGGGGATGGCATACTTGTGTGGTAGCTACCTATGTTATAGCTTGGTTAAAGCATGAGGTAGCGTCGACCTTGTGTTAGCAGAGATCCGGTTAGGTTCTCGAGGGCGTCCTTCCAGAGGCGTTCCATTTCGGTGTAGGAAGTTCCTTAGCCTGACCATTTGTTGGAAATCCAAAGAAACAATACGCACCCTGTACGGTTTTAATTGTATAACCTGCCATGGAATGTGGTGGTAACCTGCTATTGAACATGGCAGCTATAGTTGGCATACGACGAAATGTTGTATGCTGTCTAAGATTAATATTATACTTTCAAAAAAATTTCTGCACTATGCACTAATAATAATATCGAATGGTTTTCGCGTATCAAGCATTTTTGACTGTCATAAGGAGAATTCTCCTCCAAGTGTGCGCTAGCATTGTGTGTGTGGTAGGAGGCCTTATGGTAGTTTCATTTCCAGAAAGCTTTGCGGATTTCAATGTTTTAAAATTCTTTTATTGTTTTTCTTTTGAAAAAGATAAACCATTTTTGTTTACTCATACCAGTCCCATGACTGACCTGGAGTTTATTTTTCCCTTCCTAAACTCTAGGTGCCCATTATTTTCCACACGGGCAGACTAGAAGTAGATTACCCGTGTTTTGGAGCTAGCTTGGTTCGGAAGTCTTTTGGAAGCTGTCAGATTTTGGAAAGCTTTTGGATTTGGAAATCTTTCGAAGTGCTTGGAGGTTTGGAGTTTTTGAAAGCCTTATCAAAGTGATGTATGTTGAAAACTTTTTGAAGTCTCTGTTGTACCACTGTGGTGTTGTCATTTTATTGTAGTATCTTTTTGTATCACTCTGATATTAGTGATCAATGTTGTTGTGGATATTGTATCAAAGTTGTATCTGTGTTATGATCAATGATATTCATTTTGTATCCGCTGTTTATTTACATTTAGTGTTGTTATAAGCTCCATCCGAACTAAAGTTCAACGTTTGAATCTCCGGCAGTCGAATACAAGTGAGGTATTTGATGTCGATTTTCAATCGCTGTATTTCGGGTTGTGACAAGATCTTCATTTACAGATCATAGATGAATAATATAAGTTCATCGCAGATGATAAATTACATTTCACAGATAATAAATTACATTTCACAGCTTAATCATATCACAGAACATCATACATCAGGGATATCACACAATTCAAAGCATCCAATTCACTCCAAATATTCATAAGTAAGGTCGATTAATTTATCACTAAATCATTAATTAACTTTACTTAATCACTTACATCGATTATCATTTAAACCTCGTTGATAATCTTATAATTAATTATTAATAATTACTTGACTCAAACCTTTAAGTGACATTAAGGATTAAAACACTTCATCCTATTATCATTTACTTAATTTAATATTATTTAAACAATTCAAAGACATTTAACATTTTAAACTTTAAAACCCGTTAAACTTGTTTTAAAAACTTTAAAACTTGGTAAATACTTACCTTTGGAAAACTTGTTTTAAAAACTTTAAAAGATGAATTTTGAATCCAAATTGTTTTGGAAAAGGTTTTGGGTTAAATGTGAAAAGCTTTTGAAAAGGAGTTTTAAAAGATAAAAGTTATTTTAAATAACTTGATAAAGTTTTGAAATTTAAATAATTTAATTTGAATTTGAATTCAAAATTTAAAATTGAATTCTATGTTTGGAAATTATGATTTAATAAGGTTATACAAGTTATATAATGTGTATGTATAGGTTTTAAACCATTTTAAATGTATTGTTTTGGGAATTTGAACTTAACCCAAGTTTTATACTTGAAAGGCTTTAACTTATGTAAATGTAATCGGATTTTTCCAAAACGAAAACTATTTGTTTTCAAATAATAATAGCTTTCATATAAAGAAAGGATTTTCAATTTATGTTGAAAAGATTTCAAATTTGAAATGGAAATTGTTTTGAAAAGGGTTATGAATGAATCTTTGTTAAAGATTGGTGAAGTTTGTTTTTAAATTGAAGAGGGATCTCAAAAGTGTAACCTTTCTATAAAAGATAAGCGTTATGGATTGTACCGTTTATCTTCATTCATAGAATTAGATAAAGTAAATTTATCAATCATAAAGATTAACGATTACGATTCGATGTGGGTTTCGGATAACCAACTAGAATCCGACTCCATGTCGCATCGAAATTCAAATGCCATTTTACAGGCCAAGGGGTTTTCATATTCATACAACAGTATATTCATCACAGATATAATAGCTCAGCACAAAGCATTTCATATTACATAGCATCACATCACATATCAAATATATCAATCCATCACACAGCATTCAATAACAATCAACCATCTTCAATTAAGATGAATAAATCGTGTGGTTTTAAATTTATCAACCACATAATTACTTTCATTGGTAATCTTTAATTAATGATTTATTATCATTAATTTCAATTGATTAAGTCTTAATCACTTTCATTAATTAATCATTCCTTAATTAATTATCTTAATTAATTAATCCTTAATTGTTAATTAATTAACTCTTAATTACTTTTATTAATTAATTACTCCTTAATTAATTAATATTTAATTACAACTTAATTAACCTTAATTATTTATTAAATTAATCTAAATATTAAGTAATTAATTAAGTAATTACTTCTTAAGTAATTATATTAACAAAATCATTAATTATCTAACCTTTAGTTATTATTACGTTAAAATAAAATTTTCAAAATAAAGGTTATATTTATTTTAAACCATTTTAAAACTAGGTTAATTAAAACAATTTATTCAAAACCCTTCTTAACTAATTTTAAAGTTTAGATAATATTCAATATTGAAGGAAAAATTGATTTAACAAAATATATTTTCAAAAACTTGATTTTCCCTTAAAACTTTAATGTTGTTCTGGCCAACATCATCAATCCCGAGAAAAAAATTCGTTCTACCCGAGTGATCCACCAAGCCAACCCCAAGCTTCATTTCTTTGAGAAAAACGACCAATTTCCCGAGCATGGACCTGAGTTTCCACCTTTTTCCTCCAACACCTCAAATCGCTGATACCAACCGATGCACGTAGACGTGTACAACCACGATGACCATCGCCGATTGACGGCGAACTCACCAGAACATCACCAACGATCTCCAGCATCGATTCGAACAACCCAATGTACCCAGGTATCTCTGATTTGAAAATCGAGCTTCTAGCTCCACCCAGAACCAACTCGTATTGACAAAATGCGATCGCCACCACGACCCAAGCGACCGGAATCCTCATCTCTTTGACCTCGGCCTCGTCATCGACCCACGCAGCTAATCCCCCAGTCGCGATGACTTTCGGTCTCCACTAGCCTTCCTAATTGCCCCGCGAACGTCGCCGATGAAATCGAACACTTAAACCCTAAATCTCCCGGAATCTCCAACCACCATGAATATAAAAAGCATTTGGTTAAGCGACAACCTTGGCTCTGCTGGGTGTTACTCATTAGAGATAGAGTCCATAGTAATCTAGAATGAGTTTGAGTGTAATAATAGATATGAGCGCGTATTTGTTAGTGAATACAAAAAAAAATTGTATTGTGTTGACTGATCGGTTGATTGTTTATAGATTCTGGTCGGTGCAGTTTGGCCAACTGTATTGATAGGGGTTTCTAAACTCTTGAACAAGATAAATCGACACGATATTGTTTTAAAATTAGGGTAAATGAAATAATTTTACCCAAACTATTTTCGTATATGAAGGAAATAATTTTTCGTAAATTATTATAGTAGTATATGGTTGCTTGTTTGTTAGGAAGTGATATTGTTGAATAAGAAATTGAAATGATAACAAACAGCTAAGAAATAAATTTATATACAAATGGAATTTATAAATATAAATTGTAAATGTGATTCATGATTTGAAGTAAAATTCCAAAGGAATATTTGGAAACGTTTTTGAAAGGATTTGAAAATTTTGAAATTTGGAAAAGATTAAATTCCTTTTGAGTTTGAAAATGGTTTTCAAGGGTTTGGAAAAATGTTTTGAAGGGGTAAAAGCTCTGATACCACAATGTAACGACCCAATTTTTCGACTTCCGAAAGTCGACATCGATACGGCCACTGTATCCAATACCGCACGGTCGAATGCCCAAAAACCGAACCGTTAGGGTTTAAGAAGAAGAAGATAGAAGAAGAACAGAAACAATAAAAAAAATCTCACATTTCGCAGCGGAACAATATACAATAGGTAAATGGATAATCTTTAAAATAAAAGCACTATATCAATTTATACATCATATTGAGTTTACAACGATACAATACAAACACTGGCAGTTATAGTAACTTGTCTACATAGAAATTTGTCTCACACAAACCCGAACGCAGCAGATACTACATAGTATAGATAATACGTCCCGCCATCCAGCTTGCCTCCAGATCTCCACAGCAATCCATCCAGATCCAATTGATAACCTCACTCTAAGCTATCCGTGCGGAAAATTTTGGGCACCCAGAGTTTAGAAAGGGTACAATAAACTCCAGGTCAGTCATGGGACTAGTGTGAGATCATAAAAAACAGTTATTTTCACAAAGAAAATAAAAAGAAATCCGCTATGCTTTTGGAAAATGAAACTCCCATAAGGCCTTCCACCACACACACAATGCAAACGCAAAAACCATTTGATATTATTGTTAGTGCATAGTGCAGAAAACATTTCGAAAGTATAATATTAATCTTAGCCAGCATACCACATTTCGTCGTATGCCTACTATAGCTACCATGTTCAATAGCAGGTTACCGCCGCATTCCATGGCAGGTTATACAACTAAAAACCGTATATGGCGCGTATTGTTTCTTTGGATTTCCAACAAATGGTCAGGCTAATGAACTTCTTACCGAAATGGGTACGCCTCTGGAAGGACGCCCCCGAGAACCTAACCGGATCTCTGCTAACAAGGCCGACGTTACCTCACGCTTTAACCAAGCTATAACATAGATAACTAACACACATCCCTGATCGTTACCAACCTTTATCCAAGGATCCTCAACCACAAAGCAACAACCACAAAGTATAATTAATTTGCAGCATCAACATAGGTAAAATATCTGGGCTCCATACAATGATATCACCTCTTATCCAGAAGGAAATGGACATACCCTAGGGGCACGACCCCTAAAAACCTTGACGCAATATTCCTGTTTCGACCATTTCCGGGTTGTGAGGCTCGATCACTTTTCACTTTTCAATCTTTTGAAAACAAATTTCAAATTGCTTTTCACATTTAAATCCTTTGAAAACAAAATTTCAAATCACTTTCCTAACGTGGAATAAATTTTCAAATATTTATTTAATTCCACTGAAAATTTGCCGAGTTCAAATACTTTAAAAATAATTTAAGTCAATTATCCAAAATATTCTGGGAGATATTTAAAATAAAACTACTTTTACTTAAATATTAGTTATGAAAATATTATACTAATTATTACAAGTATAAGACTTCAAGTCTAAACTAATTTCAAAATAAAATCAGTAGATAGAGTATAAATATTTAAACAACTATTTTCTAAATCAAATATCAATTTAATCTTTAAAATAATCCCTTCTATACTTAATTAATAAATATTTACTTTAAAGATTTAAAACAATTCCCAAAAATAATTTCTTCAACAATAATCTTTTAAAATCAAATCTATAGATTTAATTTTTATTTCAAAAGCTATTTTAAAAATATACTCGGCTTTCCAGGGAAAGTACACCTTCCATTTCAAAATGGTCCATTTAAACCAATTAATAAACAATTCTCGATTTATTCTAAATTTATGTCCCAAATCCGTAAATTTCTTTCCACACTTTTAAAAATTACCCAATGTTTATTTTTAAAACAAAATTTCCTTTCCTTTACAAATTCCCATTGTGAATTTAGATTTCCAAATGTCAACTGATATATGATTTTCAAATCGATTCCCAAATATTCACTTTCAAACACCAAATCAAATTTCTAATTGATTTCCAAAATCAATTCAAACACCAAATCAAATCCCAAATTGATTTTGAAATTTATTTCCAAACAACAAATCAATTTCCAAATTGATTTTCTAAATTCATTTCCAGCACCAAATCAAATTTTCAAACTGATTTTCCAAACATTTATTTCAAATACCAAATCAATTAAATCAATTTCCCAAATTTATTTTCTTTCAAAATAAATCTCTTTATTTCTTCCAAACTATTTAAAAATCCGATTTTAAATAAATTCTTCAACTATTTAGCAATGTTGCTCAAAATCCATTTATTAGAATGTCTTCCCATAATTTGGGTTATTCAATAGCATTCAAATATAAAACTTTATCCTTTTAAAATTCCTTCTTTTAAATTTATCCCATTCTCAAAAAAAAATATACTATAAATTTTTCAACTTGAATTTTAAAAATCCAATTTTATCTATTTCTGGTATCCTACGATACAAAAAATATATTCGGCTAAATTTTAGCCTTCAATGATTTCAATCACAATATAATTACACAGAGATTATCAACACACAACATATGAAAAAAATTCAATATTTGAGGAATCCATTTGGATCCCTCCAACCTGTTTCCCTGCATCCACAGACGTTAGCACAACAATTAAATACCAATTCCACTTCGAGGTGGAATATCGCGGTATATGGGATTTATAAAATATCATCCCCTATTATGTGGCTCATAGGGTCTCATCCGCTATATAATGCAGGAAATCAACAACTCCAAATACATATATAATACCAATTCCACTTCAAGGTGGAATAACGTGGTATATGTGTTTACGTATAATATCATCTGCTATTATGCGGCGCATAGGGTATATTTCAATCCAACAAATAACAACCATCATCCAAGCAACATCTAAAAATTTAAATAAACTATTTAAATTAAATCAAGTATCCAATTAAGTGAGAAGTTCTCACCTTTGCCTATGCATGCAATACATTTCCACTCCAGATTGTTTTCTTCACAGTTCTAGACCTTGTAAACAATTATATGATTTTTATTAATATTTGAATCAATCAAACAATTAAATTTTCATTTGATAAATTTAATTAACTAATAATTTAATTTTAACCAATGATTAAAATTTTAGCTAATGATTTTTTTAAACCAATTCCTTTTAATAAATTTATTTAACTAAAAATTAATTTGAAAACTAAACTCCCTTTAATAAATTATTTTATTTTCATCTTAAAACTGCATATATTAAAAAAAGTTCATACAAATTTTAAAATTCTACAGTTCTTAAAAATATGTATATATCCATAATATATATTCCTTTTCTTTTTCCATTTGCTGATTTCTTTTCAAATTACTGTAACAGACAGTATTTCCTTACTGTAAACATTTTTATGTTTTACTGTGTATATCCATATATTATTGAATAAATAAAACAAGTTTGACCAATACCTTACTGCTCCTCTTCCCGAACCCTAACCAAACGAGCTTCGGCCATCTCGAGCTGCTGCTCCCATTTGAACGAAACCCCAAATCACTCGAACCTCCCAAGGACTGGCCCACTCCTCTATCAACGAACTCAAGCCCAAGTCCTAGCCACTGTAGCGTGCGCCACCCATCTATCTCGTGACTCGCCGCTGTCATGCGAGCAATCCCCAAATCTCCTTCGATTGCTCGCCACTTCAACCTTATACGTGCACGCAACCGAGGCCATTACGGCATGTCGATCTTCCCTCAATGAGATTGTGGTCGATCGAGAATTTTAGTAGAGGGACGCCATCTTTTTATTTTGTGAACGAATTTGATTTCTTGATTTTATAGAGAAGCGACCATTATCCTTCTGTTTTCTTTCGTTTTATTTTTGTTAACAAAGATAGGAATAATTATTATTTTTATTTTTTCCTTGTAACAGATGAAGAAAATCAAAAGAAACACTTGTACGCGATTCAAAATGGTAGGGGAACACGTGTTTGAATCCTTCAACATGTCTGATGTTACAACAGTGCTTTGATATATTAATATTATTTATATCTAAATTTTTAAATTTAAATTCAAATTATCTCAATTATCGCAACTACAGTCTCGATCTCCAATCAAGGCGTGCCGTCTGGCGTTTAAAATGTTAAACCCCTATTCCGAACGCAATGGAAAAGGTTTCGAGTCCAAATTCGATCGTATGGAAAAGACAGCTTTTTGAACTAGTTATTAAATTAAATTTCGATGTGGATTTTAGCGTGTTTTCTTATCGTACGATTATAGGACAACTCCGAATACTACGAAAATTGAAATCTGATAATAAAACATTATTACAGATCCAATGGAACTAGTTTCATCGAATTCCTAGACTGTGCCTCGGAAGACTATTTTTAAATACCGATTTAAACAATATAACTTCAAAACCGATCAAACCACTTCCAAATTCAATTCTGAAGCTTCCATTATCTTCATTATTAGCAATATAAATTTTCTAAGCCTTTAAAATATTTTTAACAAGTTTAAAACTGAAGATTCAAAATTCTACCCAACGTCAATAATTAAATTTAATAATTTAATTGCCAAATCCATAGTTATATTTGAAATTCAAGTTTAAAATAACATCCAAATATTTAAATTCAAATAAATATTTCAATTTTCCAAAATCCAGGGTCGTCACAATAGTACTTAACAAGATTACTTGATATCATTCTTTCTTGCTATACTTATATATAACATCTTTGAAAACTTTTAACTATACATACATGCACGCGCGCACGCACACACACACATATATCTTTCAAAAGTTCATTTTGAGGAACCTTTTGAAAACTTTCTGGAAAACTCTTTTTTTCAAAACTTTTCAATTATGTTCTCTCAATACATGCCTAAATCTTAGGAATATTAAACCTAAGCTCTGATACCAAGTGCAACAACCCGCACTTTTGGATACACGGATCCAAAGCTTGGTATAACTTTTGGACTCGCGTCATGCCGAGAAATATGAGCTTTTGAGTTTATAGAATATTATAGGGCATAATTATAAGGGTAAGTTCTAACACATTCTACACTTTCAAATCTTGCAGTGGAAAGAATTACAATATAAGTACTGTAAAATAGACATTTCAGGAAATAGTCTCCAAAATACTTTATTTGTCATTTACACTGTTCAAAGCACAAAATTTGTTTTATGGACTTTTAATATAGCAAATAACTACATTATGGACAACAAGAATATGAGAACTCCCACATGAAGCTCCTTTCTCCACGTAGTATTCTCAATCAACTACTAACCTGTCATCTTATGGTTGGATAAAATGGTAAGGAGGGAGTATGTCAAATGAAAGTCTGGTAAATGCGTACATGTTTTATATATGATGATCATATGCAGTTACTTCAATACTACTCTAGATAATATAGGATGTGATACAAGTGTCTATGAATTCCTAAGGTCTATTACCTAAAGGTTCTTTTCTAATACATTCATACTGTACAATTTTGTAGGCTAATACAATGGATTGAATCAGTCAACGTTCCTAGAGCTACTCAATGTAAACATTGTTGCTAGGCTACTAAACATGTAAGAACCACTACAATGCTACTAAACATGGGAACACCGCCTCTTGGCTACTAAACATGAAAACATGCCACTAGGCTACCGCAGGACTAAATTCCCACTACTATCACCGCCACTAGGCTATTGGGAAACGCTTCCTCTTTCTATGCCCAGAAAGGAAGAACCCAAGATGCCGACTCATCAAAATGTCTCATCATATGCATATGCTTCCATCTCTTGATCGTAGTGTTGGCCTTTTATTGCACGCTCTGGGTCCTTCATTTGAATTATATCACATGCATCAGAAATTGTGCATACATGGACCTCGCTCTGTGTCGACTGCATGCCTACTGTTGGAACCTTCTATAAGTGTCATTTCAATAAATACATTGCCTCTAATCGATCGCTAGATTCTAACTTAGGCAAACAATACTTACCCAACACCGCAATGACTTAGCGTCCTCTCATAGTGAACTAGCTTTCCTACTATTTCTAACATAAAACTAAATGCCCTTAAATAGGCTCATAAACAATTATGGTTTATTTTAATATTTATCATTAAACTTGGGCCTTAGGCCAAGGTTCAATTTCTGCAATTTCATTGCAAACAGTCAACCATTTATACCCTTCGGTCGACTGCTACGGTTTCTAGGTCGACCGGTCATGAAGTAAAAATTAGGGTTCTGCACGTTTCAATCATCAACTGTTTCTATACTAAATTCACGTAATTGGCAATGTTTAATTAACCCTAATTTACCGATTGACCAGTTTAATTGTCAAGTTACAATTCAATTTAGTATTTGTTGGTTTAGGTTTGCAAATTTGATAATAAAACACATACTAGACAATTAATTAGATTAGCAAGTTATTGTAATTCCAATCCTAGGGTTTATGCATGTTCAATTTAGGGTTTTTTAACGTCCTAATTAATTAAAATGTTTAAACAAACTACAATAATCTACTTATCAAAAATGCGCCCATCACCTCAAACCTAAGCTCTTCCTACTACTTACACTAGAGAGCCCCCCTAATTTGATAGTTCCACCTTGACTCGCCTTGATTTGGGTTGATTTAGTTGCTTTTAGTCTTCTAGATTGAATCGATTTGATTTGTAGAAATTTTTAGGGTTTTGGTTTAGGAAATTTTTTTAGCAGAGTTTGGTTATTATAAACTTGTAGTTGAGGATTAAGGTTTCGGTAGTATGGTATTAAAAGGGTAGATTTTTAGTTTAGGCCATTATATTAGATTAGGAAATATTTTGATAGCATAAGGCTCGCTCATTACACACTTTGTCTCCAAGAAACAAATTTCAATTGTTCAACGCGTCATTTTAAAACGATAAACCCTCGATTTTTACATGCCTTAGGTCGACCGCTCCAAACCTAGGTTGACAACTACCGATCGACTTTGATCTCTTACGAGTTGGTTGACTAGTTGCCTTATTAATATTTAAATTTTTAGTTTTAAATTTTTAACCAATTCTAACTTTCATAACTTTTCCATACTAACTTGAATTATGACGTATTATATATGAAATCATCCCAAAAATCACTACAAAAATAATGGTGCTAGTTTCTTAGCCAAATTCAGTTGTCTGTGGAAATTTTATTTTTAGTCCTTGTTTTAGTTAAATTTATCTTACGTACTAAATTTTTGATTAAATTTTGTTAGAATTTTTATTAAATTTCTAGGGTATTACAGAGCATGGGTTGCGTTTAGGAGAAGTGCTCTTACACTTTGTACAAATAAGCTTAAGGTGAAGTATTCAAAATGCCACTTTTGGGGAAAGGATTTACGCTCTTTGGGACACTTCGTCTCAGAAACGGGATTGGCTGTTGATCCTAGGAAAGTGGAAGTAGTTCAGAATTGGCATGCACGGAAGAATGAAATGGAGGTGAGAAGTTCTCTTGATTTTGTGGGATACTATCAGAAGTTCATTAAGGACTTCATGAAGATCTCTACCCCTTTAACATTTCTCACCATTTTCTCATGGGACGCTCAACGCGAAGATGTTTTTATCAAGTTGAAGGAGGTATTACCAGTGCACCAGTTTAAGTACTACCAGATAGTACAAAGCCGTTTACAGTTTATACCGATGCTGATTAGGTGCAGTTTTGATTAGGGCTGTCAATGGATACTCGAAAAATTCAAAATCCATCCGCATCCGAAAAGTGGATAAATATCCGATATCCGAAAAAAGGATGCGAATGCGGATATGAAGACATCCACATCTGAAAATTATCCATCCGGTTTTGTCAAGATTATAGTTTAAATTATATGTATTTTAGTGCAAGAAGGATATTTGTTTATTATTTTATTGTGTTAGCAGTTCATATTGTATGCACTTAATGTTTTTTAACTGCTCGAACCTATTTATTATCATCATATTTGTTAATTTTAACACATTTATAATCAATCAAATTGAAAATTATTTATGTTAAACTAAAATTTTATTTTTATAATTCTTGATTTATTAGTCGTTAGTGGATAGGGTAATTATTCGATATCTATCCATATCCGCGGATGTGGATATCCGATATTCGAAAAATATTTCGGATGCAGATGTGGATATGGAACTATCGCATCCGAAAGCATCCGCTTACAGGCCTAGTTTTGTTGCAAGAAGGAAGAATGGTGAGTTATGCGAATAGGTAGCTGAAGGCTCACGAGAGAAACTAGCCTACCCATGATCTTAATTTGGCAACCATTATCTTTACAATCAAGTCATAGAGGCATTATCTTTTAGAAGATTGGTTTGAGCCATATACAAATCACAAATCCTTGAAGTACTTGTTCTCCCAAAAGGACTTGAATTTGAGGCAGTAGAGGTGGATGAATATTTTAGCATCATATAACCGATATCTCTTGTACCTTGGGAAAGGGTAATGCAGTGGTAGATGCTTTGAGTAAAGGCATTTGAAGTACATTTCTACCTTTGATTTTCGACCTTCATTGGATATTACCGCAAGATTACTAGTAGCTTTGGATGTGTAGCCTAAATTGTTGGAGTGCATTGGTTCTAGGCAGGAGGAGGAGAAGGTGCTGGTAGACATTATAGTGGGGATTAGTGGAGGAGAGTCATCGAGTCATTTAAGACGCTATGCCATTGACTCAAGAGGATGGCTATAGAGGGATGATAGAATATGTATTCCTTGTAGTATGGACTTAGCAGATAAGATACTAGGCGAGTCATACCACTATAGGACGATCACTCATCCCGGTGGTAACAAGATGTATCACGACATGAAGGGAGTCTTCTATTAGCTCGGTATGAAGAAATAACTAGCGGAATATGTAGTTAGATGTATGACTTGCCAGAGGATAAAGGCGGAACAGAAGGAACTAGAAGGATTGTTGCAACCACTGGATATTCCTTAGTGGAAGTGGGAAAGTGTTTCTATGGATTTCAAAGATGGGTTACCAAGGAGTAATAGAGGGAATAAGAGCGTCTGGGTCATAGTCGATCCTTTGACTAAGTGCGCTCGTTTCATACCATTAAGGTGTGCGAGAAGGGTGGCGTTGTTGGTGGCTCTATACATGAGAGAGGTCATTAGGTCACAATGGAGTTTCTATTAGCATAGTTAGCGACAATATTCGCTTTTCACCAGTGAGTTCTGGAGAAGTCTATAGGTGGCTTTAGGGACCGGTTGAGCTTGAGCGCCGCATATCATCCGTAGACGAACAGATAGATAGAGAAAGAGTAAATCAGGTATTGGAAGATTTATTATAGATGTGCATTTAATACTTTGGAGGTACTTTCAAGGATCAACTGCGGTTGGTGGAGTTTACTTACAACAATGGTTATCATACGAGCAATGGAACGGAACCATTCAGGGCATTATATGGTAGGCCCTATAGATAACAGTTGTGTTGGTGGGACACTACAGCTAGGATTATTCTTAGGGCGGCTATGGTGAGGCTAGGATTATTCTTAGGTAGCTATGGTGAAGGAGACAATGAAGAAGGTGGGTTTGATATATAGGAGAGTGAAGGCCATTCTGGATAGGCAGAAATCGTATGCTGAAAAGGGGCAATACAGAGTTAGAGTTCACAGTGGGCGACTTAGTGTTCGTCAAGGTTTCACCCCTTAGGCATGTTATGTGATTTGGTAGTTCGGAAAGCTAGCACCAATGTTTATAGGGCCTTTCCCGATAGTTGTAAGAGTTGGATGCGGGCGTACAAGGTAGGGCTTTCAAAGAAGTTAGCGGGGGCACATGATGTTTTCCACATGTCATAATTGTGAAAGTGCTTACACGATACAGCTACAATGGTCGAGCCGAGTTAGTTGGAGGAGTTGAGATAGAGCGACAGTCACATGTTCACTATGCACCCACTTGTATTCTAGAGCATGGCACAAAGTGACTGTGCAACAAGAAGATCAGACTAGTTAAAGTCAATAGGAAGACGACCCAGTGGAGAGTACATGGGAGCTTGAGAAGAAGATCCATGCTACCCATCTGCAACTATTTTTTAGTACATTTTCAATTTAGGTTTAATAGTTATATACTACTTATGTATAGGACTTAGGTGGTATACCCTTTAGATAGAGACCATTAGATGGTAAGAATGGTTGTAAACATGTCAGTGGGACATGTTGTGGATGATGGATGCTAATGAATGTATTTGAATGTATTGTTTGAATTGTTCTCTTTTGCACATTTGAGATAGTATATCCTCTAGGTACACACACACAATCACATTTGATAGTATGTTAATTTTTGATATTATTGTGCTGGTGGATGTTATGTAGGTGGATGGTGCATAAGAGTTGTATGGTTACGCATACGTATAGAATTGTAAGTATGCTTATTTAGGATGTTGGATACATTTGGACGCGTGGCATGAGCATTGCATGATAGGAAGTCGATTGGATCAGTAGACCGCCTACTCTTTTGCATTAGAATAGGTTCGCATGCATTTCACGCTACATATATAAGTGTAAAATGCATTAGGAAATTCCTAAGGACAATGTTTGCTAGTGGATGGTGGATGAGGTGATAGTTGTAGCTATTGGTTGTTGTGGGTATGAGTTACATTTTTTCGTCCTTTGAGATTTTAGGGACGAAATCCTTTAAAGGAGGAAAGAATGTAACACCTCGAAAATTTAACGAGAAGATTTAATAAGAAAATTAAATTAAAGCAAAACAAGGACTAAAAGAAAATTTTTACAGACCTTCAAATTTGGTTATGAAAATGCACAAGTTGCGTTTGTTTTGATTTTCTGGATGATTTTCATATACAACACTTTGAAATCAGAGTTAGTACAGAGAAGTTACAGACGTTGGAAAAATTGGAAATAGAATAAGAAAAAAATACTTCACAAATTAACAAGGCGATCGGTCGACCCTGGTGGGGCAGCGGTCGACCATGCATGTGTAAAATCAGATGATTACTAGAAAGCGATGATGTGTTTGAATGGATATGCTTGCTTGATTGGGTCGGAAAATTTTGATTAGCGTACACAATTATAGTAAATATTCTCCAACCTAAATCTAACGGCCTAAGCTATTTCGCAAACCCTATAAATTTCTCGCATAATCTAATCCTAAAACTCACTTAACAAGGCATAATAATGGAACTCTGCCAAAATTTTCCTTCTTCTCTAAACCCTAAAATTCTTAAAAATAAAATATAATTAACCTAAAAGAACATTAGCATTTGAGTTAAGGCGAAGCAAGCAGAGATAACACATGAATGGACAATTCTCAAGCAAAAGAGGATAAGAAGAGCTTAGGCTTTAGGTGAATGGGAACAATTTGAGTAAGATGATTGTTCCAGTTAGTTTAATCTATTGTAATTTATTTAGGGTGCTAGAAATCTAATTTGAACTATATAAAACCCAAAATGAGAATATGTAAACTAGACTAGAATTGAACCACTGTAAACTATTAACTTTGTATTGATTTATATACCCCTTTATTATTAAATTTGTAAATCTTGAATCTGTTAATGACATGGATTAATCAATAGTAAATAATCTAAGGTTAACAAATGTGGAAACCCTAATTTTATTACTTGACCGGTCGACCTTGGAGGTCAGCAGGTAGACATCCAAAATGTGTAGTCTGAACCTCGGCCTAAGGCACAGATTTACAAATACATAATATATATATATATATATATATATATATAAATGTTAACTGTTTGGGGGCCTATTAAAGGGCATTTGAATGTAGGTTAGGATTTATAGGGAAGCTAGTTCCCTAAGAGTGGATGTTATGTCGTCGCGGTGTTGGGTAAGTATTGTTTACCCAATTTGAAAGCGAGAATGGAATAAAGGCAATGTATTTTCAAAAATGGTGTTCACATGAGATTCCATGGTGGCGCAACACTGGCGAGGATGCTTGATGCGAGTCATCAAGCACAACGAGTCCTAGTACGCACGAATACTGATGCAACGTGATATAATTCCGATGGAGGATCATGGCACATGCGATAAGAGACCAACACTATGGTCAAGAGGTGGATATGGATGTAGACGATGCGACACTTCAATGAGTCAGCATTGTGGGTTCACCCTCGATGCATGGTGGAGTTATGTGTAATTATGTGAAATATCAGTTCCTTGGTAGCTTACAGGTCGTGATATTGATGGAAGTCGTTCCACGGTTAGTAACCAAAAAGGCGGTGTCTTAGAAGTTAAGTAGCTCTAGGAGCGATGGTTGATCCTCAAATATGAGATTCGTTCCTTAGTTTGAACCATCATAGTGGCGTATAAAAATTGTAGTGTAGGAATGTATTAGACAAGAATCCTTAGGTAACAGACCTTAGGAATTCACAGACACTTGTATCACACCCTATATCATATAGAGTAGTACTGAAGTAACTACACATAATCATCAACTATTAAACTTGTACCCAAATACCAAACTTTTGTCACACTCATTTTCTTTCCTTCTTTTTCCCACCACGGTTGGACATGACAGAAAGTGATCGACCCATTCCATTGCATTACTATACTTTTTGAACCATTCCATTGCATGAATATTTATTTTTTATGCATATCTAAAATTGGTAGTGAATTGTAGCTTGTGTTCCATGGTTGTCTTTTTTGTGTTCCATGTATATGGATATTTGTTAAATAATGGTAAAACAGAAGAATTTGCTGCTCTATTATTAGTTCTACGCATTCCCTTCTCTCTCCTTACTTCTCTCCCAGTATTTTATTTTTAAATTCCTACAATTTATCATTAGAATAATTATTACAAAGTTCTACTAATTATTTTCATTATCATTTTACAATTAAATGTTAATAATTAATCATTTATACAATTAATTTTAGCATTCTCCTAAGTTTTATCACATTATTTTACATTCAAGTCCGTATGTTTAAATTATAACCGATGATTTAAAATTTGAACTTTAAAATAGATCCAAACAGCTAATATTTATGATTTGGTCTAACAGGTCTTGAAAAATGTCAATTCAACGTATCATATAACTCACTTACATTGACAAAAATTATAAACTAATATTTCATTCAAATCCATATAATTTAAAATTACCACAGTATATACAAAACTTTCTTTCGTCCTTTTACATTATTCTACATTCAAAATTAACATAATTTGTTTGTTTCTAAAATTAGTGCTTTATCACGCAGAAAAATACACGTGAAATTTCTTGCTAACTTGGTATATTATTACAAACATAAACAATGTACTTTCTTACTAAAATCGATACATCAGGTAGATTTTTTATCATTACTAAAATTTATTTTTGTTAAGCACAACATTTAAATTAACGACAAGTAATAAATACCATAGTTTGTAATTTACTACTCTCTTATTAATTATATGCATTTCCTCCTCTCTCCTTAATTCTCCTTACTTCTATCCCGCTATTTAAAAAAATATTAAATGGTAAAAAATGATAAATTGGTATCAAACTCAATATCATCTACAAAAAAAACTTAAATTTTTATAAAAATAAAATACTTAAATAACTAAACAAAATTTTCATAGTTAAAAAATAATAAGGTAAATACATTATTTAGTTATCTTAACAAATTCACCATAAATTACATAATTAATTCAATTCTTTAAAAATATGAAAATTTATTTTTCTAAATCATACCCTGTACAATGCATAAGGTACACACTTATATAATAATATAGACATAATGTGCATTTATGGCAATTTTATCTTTCTGTTTTTTGGCAAACCAAGTAGAGTTAAAAGGTCCCTACCTTTAATTTATAACATGTAGTAAAACATTAAAAGCATAAATGGAGAATACATAGGAAAACAAGAGAGAAGAAAGACCAATAATAACAACATAACAATAAACAAGATCAAAAACCACCAAGCAGCTCCACAAAACCCAAGCATCTCAGGAAAAAAGACCAAACAGTACCACAACCCAGCTAGGAAATTCCATATCCATCAACAAAGATAAAATGAAGGGAGGGACTCGAAGCAGCTAACAGAAAATACAAAGCACACCACCAGTGCAGAGAACAAAAGCAGCAAAAACAACACATCACAACCATCTGACTAAGGTAAGAAAGAGACCGTGTTTAGAGGAAGAAATTCCTAAAAACACCCTAGCATTTCTTTCAGCCCAAATCAAGTGTAGAAATATTTTTAAAATTTTTAAAAAAATTTCACTTCTTAATTCTCTCGTGCTATTTAATTTCAAAATATTTTAATATAATTTATGATTGTTAAAATTATTGTTGTTCAAAAAATTCTTATTAACCATGTTATACTCAAATGCTCATCTTTTATAATTTTTTGAGTTAGTTACTTGTATTCGGTTTTTTGTAATACTTTACACTTAAATCCATGCATTTAAGTTAATTAAATATCCTAATTTAAACTATTCAAAATAACTCAATTAACTAACATTCATTGTTTTGTCTATTTATCACAAACAACAATAATTTCAATATGCTTATCATATATTTATATTAAGAAAAGTGGAAGTTTGTTCAAATCTAAGAATATATAAATCACATAATAAATACATTAACATTGGAAAAAAATTCAATATATTTTATTTATCTCAACAAATTTCTACTAAATAAAAAATGATAGGGCAGAAAACTTCCAACCTTCTCATTATTTAGGGAAACTAGTTGTAGAAGTTTTGTCCACTCTTTAGTTCTCTCATTTTTTTAAAGAAAATTTTGTAAGTTATCATTTTCACAATTATACACAATGTTTACTAATTCTTTTCATAGTTTTACACCTAGATTATTGAAGGTGATACCTGATTCCATCGCCGACAAAGAAGAAGGAAGTCGCGGTGAAGAAGCTAACAAGGAAGAGCTTGGCCGAAACCCTAGAATTGATAGAGGAAGAAGAAGCAACATGATTTGGAGATAGGGAGTTTGTTCGGTAGAGAATTTCGTTCGGATAAGAAGCAATGTCGAACGAAATGTTGACAAGGAAGAAGCCATGATGCTAGGACTTGAAAGGATTTGGAGCAATGATTGGCCGAATGAGATATTTCGTTTGGTGATTTGCCGAACGAAATATTTCGTTCGGTGATTTGCCTACCTGTCCAAATTTTTTTCTCGACATTTTGCTGAACCAATTGGCGTCGAACAAGATGCATGCTGAACCAAACCCCAAGGCTACTATATAGAAGCTACCCCTTCTCATTTCCTCACTCTATAAATAGGGAAGCTTCTGGACAATAATGGCAGCCGAAATTGAGAGCTAATTTCAACCAATTTTAGACCCATCCTAAAGAGCTGAAACTCTGAGGAATTTTATCTATATCATAAATTCTTCTATGTATAGTCTCCAAAAATGAATCAATCTTGTAACTCTAATCTTTCAGTAATTAATAAAATCTCCTCTCCCCAAGTGCACGTACACTACCTAGCGATAGTGGAATCACTATAAATACTGGTGTTATTTAATTTTCTACACTGCATATATCAATGACTGTTTGTTCTGGTGTTCATCTTTTGTTTGTTTTGTCTCATTACAATCATGATCGTTTTGCACTATGTTGGGGTTTTTATTCCCTTAGACTGATCTCTGAAGGGATTTTCCCCAACAGTCTGGTATCAAAGCTGCAAGGTTGATTGAGGAGTGTTAGACGCAATGGCAGGAGATGAAGCGACTCCATTTGTTATAAGACTCTATACTAGAGGGATGTATATCACATCAGTATCATAGTTGGCAATTGAGAAAGGGAATGGGTATAAAGATTTCCAGAAGTGGCAATGGAGGATGAAGGCCGTTCCAATGACGAATGAAGTCCATCCAGTAGTGTACAGTTGACATCTCAGTCATGGAAAGGAAGGAGATGGAGAAATGGAAGTTTACCACTTTATAGCTAGCTATGAGAGAGAATGTTATCTCATAGATTAGCAGTGAGACCACTGCTAGGGGAATTTGGACTAAGGTAGAAAATCTCTACTTGAAGAAATATCTTTCTAACCATCTGATATTACTGAAGATATTTTCACCAGGCAGATGAGAGAGGGTACTTTAGTGAAGGGACATCTTAATTACTTTGATGATCTCGTGATGGCAATGACTCTTTTGTGTTCTCTTACAGAGCGATACACAAGTTTCGCTAACCGCCTTATCTTCGATAGAGACACATTGACAGTGGAAGATGTGAAGTCAGGCCTTCTATCCTAGGGCTTGAGAGATCAGATGAAGGAGATAAGTGAAGAAAGTAGACGTGGAAGTAGTACTCACGGACTATTTGTTGAAAGAGGTAGAGAAGATAAGAAGAATTGGCACTCTAGAGAGCATTCCAATTCTAGAAAGCTCGGTAATAGCAGGAGAGGAAAGTTTATGGATGGGAAGGGCTTTATCCATAAGAAAATTGGTCATCGAAAAAAGGATTGTCCAAATTTGAAGAAGGAAGAAGACGAATCTTCATCTTTTATGGTGGGGAAGTATGTAACTAACGATGTATTATTTGTAGCAGTGTCAAATATCTCATACTATTGGGTGCTAGACTCGAGGGCATCTTTCCATATGATGCCTAATAAGTATTACTTCAGTTCTTTCGTTGGACGAAAGGGAAGCTCTATTCTTACTGGTAATGATGCTAGCTGTAGAGCAATGGATGAAGGTACAGTAAGGATCAGGATGTTTGATGGAGTGGTGCACTTTTAACAGGTGTTCAGTATGTTCCAGTTCTTTGAAAGTCCTTAATTTCTTTAGGAAAATTGGCATCTTTGGGGTGTAAGGTAATTATCGAGAAGGATAGTTTGAAGGTTTTGAGAGGTGCACTAGTTCTTATGAAAGGAGATGTGTTTCGAAATCTGTATTTGCTGAAAGGAGCCACGGTTCTTGAAGAGTCGTGTGTTGTAGTAGACAGTTCTCATGATTTGGATGCCACAAAGCTTTGGCATCTCAGGTTGAGTCATATTTTAGAGAAGGGCTTAGAGTTGCTACGAAGATGGAAGACGATTAAAGGAGAAAGCTTCGACAAGATGGACTTTTTTCAGGAGTGTGTGTTAGGCAAGCAAACTAAAGTATCTTTTGCAATTGGACTCCATAGATCGAGGTGAGTACTTGAGTATGAGCATACTGATGTTTAGGACCAGTTGCTACTCCTTCTCATGGAGGAGCAAAGTATTTTATCTCTTTCATTGATGACTTTTCTTGAAAAGTATGGGTGTATGTGATGAAGGCCAAATGAGAGAGTTTTGAGAAGTTCAAAGACTGGAAAGCACTTGTTGAGAATCAATCCAGTTCTAGGTTGAAGGTGATGAGATCTGATAATGGCAGTGAATTTGTCTCTAGGGAGTTTCTCGACTTTTGCAGACAGCATGGCATTCGGAGATATTTTACTACACCCGGAGATTCCAATCCAATGTGGTTGCAGAAAGGATGAACATGACTCTACTGGAGAAGGCTCATTGCTTAGATTGACGATGGGCTTTTCTAGAGGCTTTTGAGCTAAGGCATTATCAACTGCAGCGCATATCATAAATTGAATTCAATACTCAGCCATAGATGGAAAGATTCTAGAGGAGAAGTGGAGAGGTAAAGCGGTGTATCATGGTTACTTTTGAATTTTTGATTATCCTCTGTACGTTCACCATAAAGGTGATGATAAGTTGGAGCCTAGAGCATACAAGGGCATACTAATGGGATACACCGATGGTGTCAAAGGGTATCGAATTTGGAACCCTGTTGATCGGAAGATTTTTTACTCCACACATGTTACTTTTGATGTGTCTGCTATGTTCAATATGAAGAAAATGCTACCTAGCACATCGGAAGATTCTGATAGGCCTAAGGAGAAGGAAGAAGTTCATGTGTTCCAGCCAAATACAAGAGTTGTTGTTGATGTTGTCAAGGAAAACATAGTTGATGAAACATCATAGTATAGTCCATAAGTACCTTCTAGTAGTGCTGGTGATGTGCATGAATCTAGAGGAAGTTCAGTTCAAGGTGGAGCTGAAAGGAGTTTAGGCGAAGCAGTACCTACTCAGGTCAGTCGTAAGACTATTAGGCCGCCCGAAAGGTACGGTGATTGGCAGTTTGCAAAGCTTAGCCTTAGTGATCAGTTTGACTGTGCCATGCATGTGGTTCTTGAGGAGCCACTTGACCTTAATGAAGCTTTGAAGTCATGTGAAAGTTTGAAGGGGATGTGCGCTATGGAAGAGGAGTTAGAGTCGTTAAAGAAGAACATGACTTGGGATTTGGTACTACCTCCTCAAGGAAGCCTAGCTATAGGTTGCAAGTAGGTGTTCAAGGTGAAGGATGTGGAAGATACAAGGATAGACTAGTTGCTAAAGGGTTTTCACAAAGAAAGGGATTAGAGTATAGTGAGATATTCTCTCCAGTAATAAGGCATACGTCCATCCGCATTTTACTTGTTATCGCCGCAGCTCATGACTTAGAGTTGGAGCAACTGGACGTGAAAATGCTTTCTTGCATGGAGAATTGGATGAGAGCATCTACATGAAGCATCCAGAAGGATTTGTTGTAGATGGGAAAGAAAATTGGTTTACAAATTGAGGAAGTCATTGTATGGACTTAAGTAGTCGCCTAGACAATGGTACAAAAGCTTCAATATGCTTTCACTTGGTTTTGATTGTAGCATCAAAGATGCTTGTGTGTACTTCAAGCATTTAAAGAATGGTAGATGGGTGTCCTACTCTTGTACGTGGATGATATGTTGATTGCTTCCAAGGATAAGGCTGAAATTGATAGTTTGAAGCTAAAGCTAAATGCGGAATTCGAAATTAAAGACCTGGAGAAGCAAAGAAAATTTTGGGTATGGAAATCCAAAGGTATAGAAAGCTAAGACTTTTGAGCCTCACTCAAAAGGAGTACATTCAAAAGGTACTTGCTCAGATTAACAAGGAAAGGGCAAAGACAACCAGAACATCCATGCCTTTGCACATACAGCTTTCTAGTAAAGACTCTCCGATCTCGGAAAAGAACATGGCTTATTGATGAAGGTCCCATATGCAAGTGCAATAGGCAGCTTGATGTATGTCATGGTCTGCACTAGGCCTGACATTGCACAAGAGGATGGATTAGTGAGTAGGTTCATGGCAAGTCCAGGAAAGACGCATTAAGAAGCAGGAGGTGTATCTTTATATGACGCCCCACCTCTATACCCACGCTAGCCAAGGACACTACAGGGTAATGCCGTCAACTAACACGGAGAATAAGGCTGGATAGGTGCGACCATCTATAGCCTTGCTTTAACTATCTGTTGAATACATCGATAATAATCATACAAAGCAGATCGACACATCCAATGAATACTTAAAACAAAACCATAGGTGGTTGGAAGATCTATCAGAACAGAATATAACAACTCAAATGTAATAAACATCACAAAACAGTAGATCATCATATACACATATACTGATACATAACAGAGTATACAACTAAAACATGTCAAGTGGTATAGCAAACCACAATATACAGACGAATCCAAAAGAATACATATCAGAGTTACAACAAAAAAGACTACACAAAAGCTATGACAAAAAGGAACAAGCTGAATAGTCCATGCGGAAGCAAAATAGGCTAAGTCCAAAAGCACCTAACCTGAAACATCTCGGTCTGACCCGAGTATGAAATACACGGGTCAGTCTAGCTAAACAAATCAGTTAGACAAACTGAACAACAATAACCTGCAAGGTCGCAAAGTATAACAAATATCTCTACAAGAGATAACACAATCATCTAACAAAAAATGAATCATAACAGAACAAGCCTCATATCATCGACAACACAATAAACAAAGGATACGAATATCCAAAACAAGCCAAAAAGGCAATAACAAATACCAATGAAGGTAACACAAGTTCCACAAGGTAGTCGCTATATATCGTGCGGCTCAAAAAGACCAACACCGAAGAGCAATACCTAGGGAATATACATATCAATGAACCATCATAAAATTTGCACGTGCTCAGTACTGTATAAACAAGGATCCATGAGCCCGAAGACTCCAAATCCAAATATCACTCGAGCAGCTCATAAAGACCTAACTCCGAAAGCGATACAATAGGGCAACAAACCCGAAGGCACAAACCCGAAGGTACAAACCCGAAGGCAACATACCCGAAGGCAACAAACCTGAAGGAGACAGTCCGAAGACACTATCCCAAAGGCAACAAACCGTAGTGGTGAAGGTCCGCAGGCCCAGTACTGGACACCACTAACTGGCAGAATGTGTCACAACTCTCGAAAAGGAATCCGAAAAGTGGTAACTTGAGTCCCATAACCACTCGTTCGCACAAAACGGTTTACTATCCGTTAGTTAATTTCACACTCAAAGCAGTACAAAGTTTGCCTCATCTCATTGGTAAACCAGACCAAAAGGTCAAAACAATCAATCGAATAGGTCGGGGATTAATCGGAAAGATAAACGCCCATTTAATCTCCTTTCCATTTCGCTCGAAGTGCGAAATTGTGTGTGTTTTAAATAGGATTTATAAATTGGAGAAGCAAGCTTTTAATACAATTTAAAAGATTATTTTATAAAAACCCATGGATTGAAATTAAAAAGGAATCATCAAAGTCAAAATAAATGATAACAACAAATAGGATCATCACGAATCGATTCAAATTGGAAATTCAATCCCAAAAGGCAAAGTGGGCTGAAACAACAAATTCAGTTGACTAAACAGAGATTTCAGTTGACTAAACAGCAAATTCAGTTGACTGAACAGAGATTTTCAGTTGACCGAATTCTGCCTGGAAACTTTCTGTTTCCAGGTTCAATCGATTGAACAGAGAATTCAGTCGATTGAATCATGCCTGGAAACATTCTGTTTCCAGGTTCAGTCGACTGAACAGAGAATTCAGTCGACTGAATCATACCTGGAAACTTTCGAGTTCCAGATTCAGTCGACTGAACAGAGAATTCAGTCGACTAAACCATGCCTGGGCTGTTTTTCAGCCTATTCAAATGAATGGCAAACTCTTCCAAAATGCAACCAGACGAGCATTGGCTCTAAGGGTTTATGCCAATCAACAACCCGGCCCTATATGCTCCTCGATGCATCACCAAAACATGATCAAAACATCAAAGTTAGGATTTCAAAGATTTGAACCCAAAACACTAAAAAATTGGAATATTCACCAATTCAACCCAAACCAAAAGCAAATGCACATGAATAAGTGTTAGGAATTCATACCTAACAACCAAAGATAATTATAGTCATAGATGTGAGATAAAAATCTCACCTTTAACCCAAAACAAAGAAGAAGAAGCTCAATCACAAGGAGAAGACCAACCAATCTCTACTTCAACCCAACAAGCTTCAATCTAAGATCAAAACAAGTATTTCCTAAGTTAGGTTTAGGAAATTTTCTGAAATTGAAGAGGAAAAGAGTTGGAGAAGATGAAGAGAAGGCTTACCAATAGCTTCTCTTTGATTTTGGAGCAAGAATTCAAGTTTGCAAAGTAAACTAGGGCTTGGAATTTCTAATTCCTCTTCCTTTCCCCCATTTTCAGTTTTAGGTTGAGTTTAGAAGTGAAAATGAGTGAATGGGGAAGAGAGGAACCGAGTTAGGTTATTAAACTAGCAAATGGGCTGAACCCAAACCCAAAACCCAATTAGAAAAAGTAGCAAAATTCAACTTACTCCAAACATATCAAAGTTTATACTAAAAAAGATCGCAAACGCCATTTTGGACTCAATGGAAGTGGTATCGAGCCCCAATTCGGCCGTTTGCAAAAAGTAGCTTTTCGGACCCAAAAATCTGACTAACGACGCTATACTTAAATAAAACATTTAAATATAAAATCGTTAAATATGCAGGTTGTTACAGATCTCCCCTCCTTACAAAATTGTGTCCTCGCAATTCTCAGAGATGATATTTGTAACAACTACATACATACGTCATCCCAAAAAGAAAAGGAAATAAGCTTGAGATGAAATGATATTCTCACCATTGCCAAGCCAAGATAGAAAACCCGGATAAGATCGCTCGATATACTCTCTGGTTTCCCAAGTACAGTCATTGGGTTTAGCGGACCATTGAACTTTAACGAGCGGTACGTCCTTGTTCCGAAGGTGTCGCACCTCCGTGTCAAGTACGCGAATAGGCTGTTGTACAATAGATAAGTCCGGTGAGATCTCAAGCTCTTGCAAATCAGGAGAATCGATAACAAAATCCGACTCCCGAAGACATTTTCGAAGTTGAGAGACGTGAAACACGTCATGAATGTCAGATAAATGAGCAGGAAGTGAAACTCTATAAGCCACAGGGCCAATACGTTCAGTAATAGAAAATGATCCTATAAAGCGAGGAGCCAATTTCCCAATCGTACTGAAACGCATAACCCCCTTCAAAGGAGACACACAAATAAAGACAAGATCACCAATCGAGAATTCGAGAGGCTTCCTACGGTTGTCCGCGTAGGATTTCTGGCGGCTCTGTGCCTCTTTCATTCTCAAAAGAATAAGATCAATCTTTTCAGAAGAGTCACGAACAAAATCTGGACTAAGAATAAGCTTCTCCCCAGATTCCAACCAACAAGAAGGTGATCAACATGGCCTTCCGTATAAAGCTTCGAAAGGAGCCATACCGAAACTAGACTGAAAACTATTGTTGTAGGAGAACTCTACAAGAGGTAGGTGATCCTCTCAACTACCACCGAAATCAAAAATACAAATACGGAGAAGATCTTCCAAGATACGATTCACCCATTCAGTCTGTCCGTCAGACTGCGGATGATAAGCTGTGCTAAAATTAAGCTTTGTCCCCAAAGCTTGCTGAAGAATCTTCCAAAAATGACTCGTGAATAAAGGATCACGGTCGCTCACAATAGAACTAGGAACACCGTGAAGTCTCACGATTTCCTTGATATATAACTTAGCCAAATGCGAAGCAGTCCTATTAGACTTAATAGGAACAAAATGAGCAGACTTGGTGAGGCGATCAACAATAACCCAGATGCTAGAATGGCCTGATCTCGAACGAGGTAGGCCGTCAATGAAATCCATAGAAATCTGATCCCATTTCCACAATGGAATCTCTAGAGGCTGAAGAAGACCCGAAGGACGCTGATGTTAGGCCTTAATACGCTGACAAGTTATGCAATTACTCACATAACTCGCCACATCGCGTTTCATGCCTTACCAATAATAAAGACGATGCATATCTGCATACATCTTACTACTACCAAGATGAATGGTATACTTAGAACGGTGACAATCATCAAGAATGTCATGCCTAAGCGCAAAATCAGAAGGCACAAAAAGACGGTTCTTCTTGCGAAGACACCCATGAGAATCAATGCTGAAATCCCACAACGCCTCATCACGGGATCCAGACTCACAAAGCTGAATAAGATGCAATAAATCAGGATCACGCCGCTGAGCATCGGAAATACGATCCAATAAAATGGGTCGAGCTCCCAAACTAAATAATAAAATAGGAGAATCAGAAGATGAGCCTCGATTACGAATTTCACAAAAAGATAGAGTCTCAAGAATATCCCATTCGGCAAGCATCATAGAAACAACAGCCAAATGTTTGCGACTAAGCGCATCAGCAACACGATTACCCTTTCCAGGGGTACACTGGATATCAAAGTCATAGGAGGCAAGAAACTCTAGCCAACGCTGTTGTCTCATATTGAGTTCCTTCTGAGTGAACAAATACATCAAGGATTTATGATCGGTATAAAAAATGAAGCGCTCGCCCAATAAATAGTGTCGCCAAATCTTCAAGGCGAAGACAACGGCGGCTAACTCAAGATCATGAGTGGCATAGCGAACTTCATTCAGACGCAGTTGCCTAGAAGCATAAGCAACTACCCGATCCTTCTGCATAAGAACGGCACCGATACCACTACCACGTGCATCAGTGTAGACAACAAGATCATGATTCCCCTCGGGAACCACCAAAATAGGAGCATTAGTGAGAAGTTCCTTTAATGTCAGGAAGGAAGCTTCACACTTGTTGGACCAAATAAAACGAATGCCTTTCCAAGTAAGGCTGGTAAGAGGAAGCACAACACGGGAAAAATCCTTAATGAACCGACGGTAATAACCCGCCAATCCAAGGAAACTACGAATCTCATGCACATTCTCAGGCCTCTTCCAATTCTGGATGGCTTCGATCTTTGAGGGACGACAGAAATGCCATCGGAAGATACAACATGGCCTAAGAACTTTACCTTATTCTCCCAAAAGTGGCACTTGGAGAATTTGGCTCTAAGCTGATGATGACGAAGGGTACTCAAGACAATTCTCAAGTGATTAGCATGCTCGGCTTCAGACTTAGAATAAATAAGGATATCATCAATGAACACAAGGATGAACTTATCGAGATATTCCTGGAATACTCGATTCATGAGATCGACAAAGAAAGCAAGAGCGTTCGTCAAACCGAACGGCATAACGAGCCACTCAAAAGAACCATAACGAGTGCGAAAAGCGGTAAACGGTATGCTATCCTCCGCGACTCGCAACTGATGAAAACCCGTGGCAAGGTCGAGCTGAGAAAAGACCTTAGCACCACTCAATAGATTGAACATATCATCGATCCTAGGCAATGGATACCGATTCGTGATGGTTAACTCGTTAAGCTTACGATAGTCAATGCAAAGCCGAAGGGTTCCATCAGACTTCTTCACGAAGACGACCGCGGATCCCCACGGAGAAAAACTGGACTGAATCAACTGCTTGGACTCAAGCTCTAAAAGTTGCTTCTTGAGTTCCTCATTTTCTTTTGTAGACATCCTCGTGGGAGGACGACTAACTGGCTGTGCGCCTGAAATGAGATCAATGCGGAACTCAATTGCCTGTTTGGGTGGCAAACCCGAAACAGGTTCGAAAACATCAGAAAAGTCACAAGCAACAGGAATATGAGATATATCATCATCATCTCGTGAATCAAGAGAATACAAATCCATTTCGGAATTATCCACATTCCATAGAGCAAGAAATAGCTGAGTAGGCGAATCCGGATGTCGAAGATACAAAATTCTCTCCGAACAAATAATCTGGGCATCATATCTCACTAGCCAGTCCATTCCCAAAATCATATCAAATCCCAGACAAGAAATAACATGAAGATTCGCACGAAAAGAAAAGCTACATAAATCAATCTCAATATCATCACAAAGCATACTAAGGGTCGTGGATCCCCTAATAGGATTCACAATCCTTAAAGAAGTAACCAAACAAGAAACATCCAAGGATAAATCATCAACGAGCTTTTGCGATATGAAAGAATGTGATGCACCCATGTCGAAAAGAACTCGAATACTAAGATCATGAAATAAAATAGAACCTTCCAAAATAGATGGAGATATACCTTTGGACTGAGAAGGACCTTCAGAAGCCTTAGCAGCATAAAGCTTGCTAGACTTGGCACCAGCCGGAACAGTAGGGCAAGTGGAAACATGATGACCTTCCTTCTTGCAATAGCGGCAAAAGAGAGGTTTGGAACAAGCTCGAATCATATGATCAGGAGAACCACAATTGAAACACTTCCGAATGAAAGGTGTTCCAGCAGACTGAGGCTGAGAATTAGAACCACCAGTCTTCTTCTTCTTAGAAGGAAAATACCTGGACTTCTGAAATGGAAACTGCTTCTTGTTGGGGTTCTTGGAAACTTCAACATCCTCACCACTATCACACTCCTTCTCGACGGTTTCAAGATGAAGTGCAGAATCAACCAACTCCCCAAAAGAGAGCTTAAGCTGGAGCAACAAAGACTTCTTCAGATATATCATAAGACCAGAGACAAATTTCAAATTCTTCTTATAGGAAGTGCTAATGAATTCAAGACCATACTGAGATAAAGCCTCAAATGATGCAACATACTCAGAGACAGAAGATTTCCCCTGCTTCAACTCAAGGAAGCGACGGGTCAATAAAACTTTTTCAGATTTAGGAACGAACTTGAGTTCGAATCGTCCGCCAAAATGAGTCCAAGAAAGAGTAGACTCATCAATTTCGGCTATAAGAAGCTCATACCAATCAAGAGCACGCCCTTGTAATAAACAAGAAGTTACAAGAACTCTATCATGATCAGAAAGATCCATGCGAGAGAAGATACGCTCGCACGTGCGAAGCCAAGCTTGGACTTCAAGAACAGACTCGGAGCCCTTAAACGGCTTTCCTCCAAGATGAGCAAAATCACTGCACTGACGTGCAAAGGCAGACTTGCGAGGTGGAGATACTCGAGGAGGAACTGGAGGCTGAGTGCTCCTAAACAATTCCAAAAACTGATCAGCAGACATATAAACGCCATCCGGATGTGCGCCACTGGATTGCCCAGCATCCGAGCGTCGTCCTCTGCCTCTTCCAACCATACGCTGAAAGTTAAGATAAGAACAAGATTATTCACACGGTAGATGTCATTAATACAATTGTGGAATACTACGGAATGAAATGCATTCCTAGACGTATTCCCAGTTTCTATCTAACCTTTGATGGTAGAAGGAATAGAGAGACACGATGATTCAAAGATTTGTATCACTTATGCACTTTGATGTATCGTAACATGTGCTTCTATTCTATGTTTATCATATTTTGTTCTGAACTTTGCTCTGATACCAAGCTGTGACGCCCCACCTCTATACCCACACTAGCCAAGGACACTACAGGGTAATGCCGTCAACTAACACGGAGAATAAGGCTGGATAGGAGCGACCATCTATAGTCTTGCTCTAACTATCTATTGAATACATCGACAATAATCATACAAAGCAGATCGACACATCCAATGAATACTTAAAACAAAACCATAGGTGGTTGGAGGATCTATCAGAACAGAATATAACAACTCAAATGTAATAAACATCACAGAACAGTAGATCATCATATACACATATACTGATACATAACAGAGTATACAACTAAAACTTGTCAAGTGGTATAGCAAACCACAATATACAGACGAATCCAAAAGAATACATATCAGAGTTACAACAAAAAGGACTACACAAAAGCTATGACAAAAAGGAACAAGCTGAATAGTCCATGCGGAAGCAAAATATGCTAAGTCCAAAAGCACCTAACCTGAAACATCTCGGTCTGACCCGAGTATGAAATACACGGGTCAGTCTAGCTAAACAAATCAGTTAGATAAACTGAACAACAATAACCTACAAGGTCACAAAGTATAACAAATATCTCAACAAGAGATAACACAATCATCTAACAAAAGATGAATCATAACATAACAAGCCTCATATCATTGGCAACACAATAAACAAAGGATATGAATATCCCAAAACAAGCCAAAAAGGCAATAACAAATACCAATGAAGGTAACACAAGTTCCATAAGGTAGTCGCTATATATCGTGCGGCTCAAAAAGACCAACACCGAAGAGCGATACATAGGGAATATACATATCAATGAAACATCATAAAATTTGCACGTGCTCAGTACTGTATAAAGAAGGATCCATGAGCCCGAAGACTCCAAACCCAAATATCACTCGAGCGGCTCATAAAGACCTAACTCCGAAAGCGATACAATAGGGCAACAAACCCGAAGGCACAAATTCGAAGGTACAAACCCGAAGGCAACATACCCGAAGGCAACAAACCTGAAGGAGACAGTCCGAAGACACTATCCCAAAGGCAACAAATCGTAGTGGTGAAGGTCCGAAGGCCCAGTACTGGACACCACTAACTGGAAGAATGTGTCACAACTCTCGAAAAGGAATCCGAAAAGTGGTAACGTGAGTCCCATAACCACTCGTTCGCACTAAACGGTTTACTATCTGTTAGTTAATTTCACACTCAAAGCAATACAAAGTTTGCCTCATCTCATTGGTAAACCAGACCAAAAGATCAAAACAATCAATTGAATAGGTCGGGGATTAATCGTAAAGATAAACGCACGGATTCATGGTCCGTGTTTTACTTAACCATTTAATCTCCTTTCCATTTCGCTCGAAGTGCGAAATTGTGTATGTGTTTTAAATAGGATTTATAAATTGGAGAAGCAAGCTTTTAATACAATTTAAAGGATTATTTTATAAAAACCCATGGATTGAAATCAAAAAGGAATCATCAAAGTCAAAATAAATGATAACAACAAATAGGATAATCACGAATCGATTCAAATTGGAAATTCAATCCCAAAAGGCAATGTGGGCTGAAACAACAAATTCAGTTGACTAAATAGAGATTTCAGTTGACTAAACAGCAAATTCAGTTGACTAAACAGAGATTTTCAGTTGACTGAATTCTGCCTGGAAACTTTCTGTTTCCAGGTTCAGTCGACTGAACAGAGAATTCAGTCGACTGAATCATGCCTGGAAACATTCTGTTTCCAGGTTCAGTCGACTGAACAGAGAATTCGGTCGACTGAATCATACCTGGAACTTTCGGGTCCCATATTCAGTCGACTGGACAGAGAATTCAGCCGACCAAACCATGTCTGGGCTGTTTTTCAGCCTATTCAAATGAATGACAAACTCTTCCAAAATGCAACCGGACGAGCATTGGCTCTAAGGGTTTATTCCAATCGATAACCCGGCCCTATATGCTCCTCGATGCATCACCAAAACATGATCAAAACATCAAAGTTAGGCTTTCAAAGATTTGAACCCAAAACACTAAAAAATTCGAATATCACCAATTCAACCCAAACCAAAAGCAAATGCACATGAATAAGTGTTAGGAATTCATACCTAACAACCAAAGATAATTATAGTCATAGATGTGAGATAAAAATCTCACCTTTAACCCAAAACAAAGAAGAAGAAGCTCAATCACAAGGAGAAGACCAACCAATCTCTACTTCAACCCAACAAGCTTCAATCTAAGATCAAAACAAGTATTTCCTAAGTTAGGTTTAGGAAACTTTCTGAAATTGAAGAGGAAAAGAGTTGGAGAAGATGAAGAGAAGGCTTACCAATAGCTTCTCTTTGATTTTGGAGCAAGAATTCAAGTTTGCAAAGTAAACTAGGGCTTGGAATTTCTAATTCCTCTTCCTTTCCCCTATTTTCAGTTTTAGCTTGAGTTTAGAAGTGAAAATGAGTGAATGGGGAAGAGAGGAACTGAGTTAGGTTATTAAACTAGCAAATGGGCTGAACCCAAACCCAAAACACAATTAGAAAAACTAGCAAAATTCAACTTACTCCAAACATATCAAAGTTTATACTCAAAAAGATCGCAAACGCCATTTTGGACTCAATGGAAGTGGTATCGAGCCCCAATTCAGCCGTTTGCAAAAAGTAGCTTTTCGGACCCAAAAATTCGACTAACGACGCTATATTTAAATAAAACATTTAAATATAAAATCGTTAAATATACGGGTTGTTACACTTTAGATACCTTACAGGAACTCCAAATCATGCACTTGTCTTTGGCAGTAGAGGAAGAGTTTGGATTTTTTGATTTCGACTATGCTGATGATAGATATCGAAGAAAGTCAACGGATATGTGTTCATTATTGGTGGGACAACGATAAGTTGGAGAGCGAGGTTGCAAACAGTTCTGGCTTTGTCTACTACAGAGCAGAGCTCATAGCTGCAGTTGAACCGGCTAAGGAGGCGCTTTATTTAAGGCAATTGTTGTGTGATTTGGGCTTCGTATATGAAGGAGTGAATGCGTATTGCGATAGTGAAAGTGCCATTCACTTAGCTGAAAATTTGGCATTCAGCTCAAGGACGAAGCATATTGAGGTGAGAGAGTCATTCGTTGTCTCGATGAGTGAAGAGAAGCCAGTTCGTCTTTAGAAATTTCACACAAAGAAAAATACAGCAGACATGTTTACCAAGTCGTTGCCTGTTTCTAAGTTCGAGCATTGCTCGGACTTAATTCGCTTAACGAAGTGCTAGATGCCACAGGATGGCACGGGGAGAGAGTTGAGATGGTTCATGGAGACGTTTGTTTTTATGGTGGAGATTGATATGTTTTACATGGAATGGGTACTTCGAACACTCTATTGACGGGCGGTGGCCTTGCCGGAGTTCGTTGACAGAGTGTAATGGATGATGGCATTGCCGAAGCTCACTGGGTAAGTATTCATTGCTTGGAGCATTAAGGTGTAGATTGTCTTGGATGGCTTGATGGAATATGATATCAAGGTGGAGATTGTTGAAGGTGATAACTGATTCCATCATCGACGAAGAAGAAGGAAGTCACGGTGAAGAAGCTGACAGGGAAGAGCTTGGCCAAAACCTTAGGAGTGATAGAGGAAGAAGAAGCAACATTATTTGGAGATAGGGAGCTCGTTCGGTAGAAGAGCTCGTTCGAAGAAGAAGCAATGCCAAATGAAATGTTGACGAGTAAGGAGCCGCAGTGCTAGGGCTTGGAAGGATTTGGAGCGGTGATTTTCCGAACAAGATATTTCGTTCGGTGATTTGTCGAACAAAATATTTCATTCGGTGATTTGCCTACCAGTCCAAATTTTTTGCTCGGCATTTTATCGAACCAAATGGCGCCAAACCAAATGCATGCTAAACCAAGCCCCATAGCTGCTATATAGCAGCCAGCCCTCCTCATTTCCTCACTGTATAAATAGGGGAGCTTCTGGACAACAATGGCAGCTGGAATTGAGAGCTGATTTCAGCTAATTTCAAAGCCATCCTAGAGAGGTGAAATTTTGCAGAATTTTGTTGTATTATAAATTCTTCTTATATATAGCCTCTAAAAGTGAATTAATCTTGTAACTCTAATCTTTTAGTGATTAATAAAATCTCCTCTCCTCAAGAGGACGTACACTACCTAACGGTAGTGGAACCACTATAAATAATGGTGTTTTTTATTTTCTACATTGCATAGATCTGTAACTGTCTATTCTGGCGTTCATTTTTTGTTTTTTTCGTCTCACTATAATCACGATTTAGTTGTTTTTCGATGCGTTGGGTTTTTTATTCCCTTAGACTGATCATCTGAAGGGATTTTCCCCATCATAGATACCTATATTTTTATAATAATAATAACAAAAAGCTCTCTTCAATTCGATCTTACTATATTGCACTTAAGTCCATATACTTAAAATAATTAATTAATTAATTAATTAAATATAAATTATTTAAAAAAAATCGAGTAACTGATAATTATTAATTTATTTCATAAATAATAAAAGCTATCAATTTCAGTATGTATACCACATTCTTATTAATAAAATGGTAAGTCAAATTTTAATTCAAATATAAATTACATAAATCACTTAGCAAATGTTATACACATAAAGAATGAGAAAGGTTTGATTTATCATTGATAGCATGACATATATATCATGTATTACGTAAATAATTTCTGTTTTTATCAATATTTATGAATGCAATGCTTTACAGCTTTACCGTGTGCAATGCACGGGTTATACACTAGTTTGCTAATAATATCTCATTTCATGTGGCCTTTATCGTTTATCTCTTGTTATGATTTGTAACAATTCTTTCGGACATAAAACTCTTGAATTATACCAATATTTCTCTCAAATGGATATGGCATGCACAAACTAATTTTGAACCAACAAAGGAATTCCATTGTGAACAGTACTTGTTCTACTAAACTAACATCAAAACCTTGTAAATTGCACAACATTAAATAAACCCTTTGAATACATAGAAATCAATTGCAATATTTCACAATATTTCTATTTTGATAATAACAAACATATAAACTTTTCAGATAAAAATAGATGTGTTTGATATGTAATGCATTGATTGAAAAAAATAGATAACTAGTTGATTGAAATATAAATTTGTGTTTTGATATTTTATTAAATTATAACACACTAAAAAAATATTTTCTAAATAAAATCAGTGATAAAAATATTGTGTATGATATCTGAATTGCATTCAATGGACGATATGAAAATAAATGTTTGTTAACATCAAACAGAAATTGATTACATTATTTTATAATCTCATTTTTTTTAAATAATAACAAACATATGCCAAAACTTTGAAAGAGATACGGATTGCGGATCTTAAGGCTAGGATTAACACTAGAGGGGGGTGAATAGTGTTTATAAAGAATTACTAAATATTTTTGAGTTTATGTTAATTTAGACACAAATGTATGCATTCTACAGATACAGGGATAATCACAGAAACAAACACAGATGCAGAAATAAAATAAAAGCAGTAAAGGAAAGAACACACCGGATTTTATACTGGTTCGGAGTTACCCTACATCCAGTCCCGCAATACAAGTACAGATTTCCTTCCAAAAGCAATTGTACAATTACACCCTCGATTTCAAGGCTACGAGGTACACCCTCTAGAATTTCAATCCTCTGAGTAGAGATACTTGATTTCCAGGCCACAAGTTTACCCAATTGATTTACCAAGGCTACAATCACACCTTTTCTCGCTTGATTGATTTTCAAGGCCACAATCACACCTTTTCTCGCTTAATAGATTACAAAAAAGTCTATAACTCTGAATAGCACTGAGAACCTTGTTGAGATAGTGATAGAGAATCAAACTAGAAGTAATCGAGTATGATTCAATATTGATTTTGGCAGAGTAATGGTAAGAGTATGTATTAAGAAATGTGGAAGAAGAAGAGGAGTGAAAAACTAGAAAATCTGATCAAAAATTCATCGAAACTAACCCCTATTTATAGAACAACAGCCATGTCCATTCATGAAGAGTTATGGCGAATAGACACTTCTTTTGAAATTTAAATTTTGAACTCAACTGACACCATGTCGACATGGTCACCATAGGCATGTCGACATCCCAAAACAATTTTTGATAATTTGATTTCCTTTGAAAATAACCTTTATCTTATACTAAAACTATTTTAAACTTTTCTAATATACTTGATTGTAGTTAAAATACATAAGTAAATATAGAGAATAATATATATATATATATATATAGAATTTAAATATCATTTTATATTTAAATCTTAAGTATAAATATTTAAAAGTTAAATATATTATTTTAAAAGATAATTTAAAATCAGAAGTAATTTTGACTTTGAAATTAAAGATAATTCTGAGGCTAAAATTATTCAAAACCAGGATAGGGGTTTTTGATGCTTTTAAAAGGAAGGTTTTGAAAACATTTTGAAAACGGGATATAATTTTGAAAAATCATTTTGAATAAAAAGTTAGCAGATACAAAAGAATGTTCCACTAGATTTTTCGTAGGTTCCATCCTACTTAGGGTTCCATCCCTTTAACAGGCTCGAAGTGGATTCCATTCCACGAATAAATTGGATTTTAAGATGTCAGTGCTTTTCTATGAGTTTTAACAAAATTTCTAATTAAATAATAAATTACTTCAATTCTTGAACTCTTAATATTCTTGATACTCATGAGTCTTCAATCTTGATATCTTGAATCTTTATACTGTACAGTCTTCATTCTTGGTACCTGCATGGTTAAAACCTGCATATACATATATATCTAAACTTATAATGTTAGTACTTATATTTTATAATCTATTCTAAGGTTGTTGTCATCAAAATCATCATCTCACGGACTAACAAATTTATGTATAAAAAATGTGTTTAATTTATGATGCATTGGTTGAAAAATTATAATAGCAGATAAGTTAATTGAAAACAAAATTATGCTCTTTGATGATTTTTAAATTAAAACACCATTGAAACAATATCAAATATAAAAATATATTTGTTATCATCTAATAGGATGTATACTCCACAATCTCCCTCTTTTGATGATTATAAACATCAAGTTAAGATTTGACAAGTGTAACATGTGTTGAGTGTGTACTCGATATCATAATATCAAAATCATAGCACAATGTATCAATATATATAACATGCTCCCCCTATTGATATTCCTCCTACATACATGACATATGTGTTCAAGAGTAAAATATTAAAGCAATAATATTTCTTTTAGTTTTAACAATGAATTCCCCATATCACCAAATCTTAATGGTTATCTCCAACTTTTGTGTTCATCACAAGTATATAAATCAAATCAACACGGTGAGAAAGTGATACTGGATGATGAAACTCGATCAAATCTAACATTTAATATTTAATGAAAAATATAACAACTATATTGATCAAAGTCATATCCCATGGCTGGTAAGAGAGTGACAAAATAAGCTTAGTTATATGTAATAGGGTTCAAACGACATAACCCATAAGATACTACATAATCAAATAGCTTATTTTTAATTCATTATGAAACAAGTCACTTCTATCTATGCATTGTCGCAAGGTCTCTTAAATGAGAATGGATGTGACCAAAATATTATTTAAGTCAAAATAAATTATCTCTAACTCATCGTAAATTAGATCAAGAAGCTTTCATCCATGCATTGCCGCAAGGTCTATTAGATGAGGATGGTCGATACTTGACGAGTACTAACATACCTATTTTATAGGCATGTTAGGGCTAAGGCAGTCTGTTATATCATATGCGTAAATTTTTAATTTCCATACGCTTTCAATAATCAATTTTAGGTATGTCAAAATTAGGAAATACCGGCATAAAAATGTAAAGTATGAGTCGATAGAATATGAATATCAAATGGAAGATTCAGAGATGATGTGAGATATGCAATAGTCAAATAATAGACACTTTAATGTATGCTTAATGATCAAAAACTCACAATGTCATTATTTAGTTGAGTACAAAATGTGGTATCCTTAATTATCTATGTGATCAATATAAATAATTTTGAAAATCACATAAGAAAGGTCAATCGATTACGATATGGTTCCAAAAGTAAATTCTATGTAAATATCTCAAAATATATTTTCAATTTTATATTCGATTCTTGAACATACAATAGGAATTGGTTTTAGAGCTATTTGAGTATAGAGGAGTATATAGACTAAGGGTATACACAGTATATCAAAAACAAAAATTATAGTCTGATTTCAAAAGATTTCATCATAAAGCACAATCTTTATTTAAAAAAATCATTTCTATCAATCACCTTAATTTTTTAATATCAAACATCGATCGTAAGCAGTTCATCGCAAAAATCAAATTTCATTTCACAACAACATTTTCGAAAGCCATTTCATGTACAAAATCTTTCATCTCAAGAAATTTTAACGTTTTCAAGTTAAAGAATTCTCTAGTCAAAACTCTTCCATCAAAAGAAATTTGTCAACAAAAATTATGCTAAAGATTTTGCCGAAATATCTCATGTCAAAATATTCACATCATAAATAAATATAGATGGAAAAACAGAACAAATCCTAAGAAATCATAAACATATTTTTGTTTCTAATTTTCAAAAATATAAAACTCTAAGAAGAAAAAGAACAGTATATGTTTCTGGACTTTTTTTTGAAAATAAAACAAAACAAAAACGAAATGCAAACTCTCCACGTGTGCATGAAATGAAATGTGTGAAATATCAGTCGCTCCATGAGACATATTTGCTATCAAAAAAATAAAACTAGAGGAATTACAAAGCTTAAAAGTCATACCAAATATTTTGGCAAGAAAGAACAAATTAAGATATTACGATACCACTTATTATCTGGGTTGTTTATTGTGGCGAACAATAATTCCACATGTACTCTCTATATGTCATGGTGGTGTACAGTAACACATCATACAATGGTTTTTATCCGACCTCTTAAACTCTTATCATCAATGTTAAGCTTGAAAATCAAGCATCATCAAACAAGCGCACTACGCACTTCATAATATCAATTGAATTTGCTCCAGCATTCGAATTTCTCAATAAAATCATCTATGTCAAACCAGAAAATATTGAGCATATGATTTTGTCAGTCATCATTCAACAATAAATATCACAGTCATATATATGTCAAAAGATTATCCTCATTTTTCAGACATCGAACAATGTTGTTTTGAATTGTCAATCTATTTTGAAACCATTATTTGAAAATTTTAAGTCCATAATTTGATTTAACATAAAACATGAAAATTTCAGATATTAAAATTTTCAATCAAAATTTTCGGCTTCAAGCCAAAATGAAAACCAAATCAAAAGAAATATTCCAAATACTACAGCTTAGTTGAATAACTCAGAAACACTTTTCAAATAATATGCCGACTTGATTACTGTTTTTTGAGGCATTATGAAATGAATCGGCAAAACCACACAACATAAAAATTATAGTGTTATCAATTAAGAATTTTGGAAAACGAAGTTATAGTATTCAAGTTATGATCAATTAACTATAGCTACGTTAAAATAATTATGCAATATTTATTAACCATGGTATCAAATTGAACGCATTTTATCAAGAATGTCTGAAGAATTAGCCAAAGCTCAAGAAATGAAAATTATAGTATTTTCTCTATGGTTTTCAATACATATAAATTAGAGCGAATGTTATGGTCCAATAGCTATAGATACGTTATGAAGTTTTGCAGCATGTTAAACACTTCCAAATTATTTGTAGTTTGTAAGTTGTTTAAGCTCAAAATCTTGAGAAATTCAAAACATAAATATTATAGGATTTTATATTTAGTTTCCATAACATATTGAATTACACAAATTGGAGTTACAAAGGTTAAGATATGACAAAGTTACTATAGCAATGTCAGAAGATCAAAACTTAATAACGAGGAGAGCAAATCGAGAAGTAGGGTCTAGAGATCATACCTCTGCTTCCCTTTAAAGTTTCATTTGTGTTCATCATTGTTATCTAAAGCATGTGGATCACTGCTTCATTTTCCTAGGCTAAGGAGCATTGCAATTATCTTTCATCAAATATTAGTACAACTTGAAATCATCTTCCGTTGTAGTTGCTCATTAGCCTGTCATTGTACCTACATGTATGAGAAGTGTATGGTCTAGAAAAAGATGTAGGACCACATTTATTTGTATTTGAAATGTTTCGTATCCAAGTTTGTTTATATAGCAAACCGTTAATGCTAGTAACTGTACCTTTAGGAACCCAAATTTGTTTTACTCGTGTATTTACGTTCCTATTTTAACAATTATTATAACTATATCTAATATTGCCACACTTCACACATTTATGAAACACACTTCTTCCTCTAGCGGTGTTACTCGTCATTTGTTTATAAACCAACACTCTTTCAAACCAAGTCCTTTTCTGTTATTCGTAAAAAGTTGATTTACTAATAATATGTTAAACGATTTTTCTTCAGTGGAAAATTTTCAAAGAGTCAACTCAAGATCGTTGACTTTGGATTTCAGAGGATTATTTTCATTTATTAGCTTTGAAAAGCGACTACTAGCAATTTATCACTTTTCAACATCGTTTTTCTTTAAAACCATATTTTTTTTGAGTTCTTTCCTTAATTTCAAGCATCTCATTTTCAAAAGTTGGTATTTTTCAAATTCAAGTTTTTAAAAATTATTGATTTTCATAATCTTGTTTTCCAGTTTATGATTTGTTCGAATAATTAAAATTCTATTATTTTTCAAAATCACGTTTTCGTTTTCAAGGTTTTTAAAAGTTTCTTTGATGTCATTTAATTTCTTTTCAAAATTTGCACATTTCACGAATTCAAGATATGTAACCTTTTTAATCGTTTTGATTTCCTTTTCTAGCCCATGTAGAATCATTTTGGTTTTCAACCAATTTTTGATTTCAAGTTTTTTTCATCTTTCACGTTTGGGATTTTCAGACCTTTTGAAATTGTCCTCTTTTGTAAGGCGTTATTCTTGCATATTAGCTCAGTTTACTTTCCTTAAAAATCGCAATTTCTTTTTCAAGCTTTCGTAAATTTTCATGGAAACAAACAAATTCCTTTTCATAGTTCAAACGTTTCTTGCAATCAAATTTTTAAATTTTTTTAATATTTCAAGCTCCATTTTCAATTTATCGTTTTATTGACATAGTTTAGACCTTTCATTTTTCAGCTTGTTATTTTTTAGTTTAAGATCATCAATGGTTTAGTTAATTTATGATAGAAAACTAAATCTTCAAATCAAAAATTACTTAGACAAATTGCTTACAACTAAATCTTCATTGTCATCGTTTGAATAGTCTTTAGTGTCTACCACTGCCCCAAGATTACAATTTGAAATAACATTCGAAGTTCAATGCTAGATAAAATCTAGTGTTCGAATTGAAAAAGGATGCAAAAACAAAATATAACATCCTGCCTTTTTGAACACTTAAGCTTACACACGTGCCGACTCAACCCATACAGAAGGGCAAATTGTTATGGGGTATATAAGAAAAGTAGAGAGGAAAAAACAAAATAGAATCTTGCAGCATGACGATAAAATATAATAATCAAATAAACAGTTCATGAAGCTGTTCTACAAAATATTCGAATTTACTTATACAATACATATTAAAGTTACACATACCAAAGAATAATAAGTAATGCAGAGGAACAATGTGATGAAGTGGAACAATATAATAAATAACAGTAATACAATCTTCGTCTTCGTCCTCCAGAAATAAAGTGTTCGAATCCTGAAATGCTCAGACTGACCCGAGCGAATTGAAAAGATAAAACACTCGAGTTAGAACTAAAAGATCTTATGTGAGTTAAATAAAAGGAAATAAATATGAGTGGAACGGCGTCAGAGATGTTCACGAGATTTAACATCTACTATCCAGTGTCTAACGTGAGTGCAGTAACTTAAGAGATGATCGGGATTCACATCTCCTAAGGATCCGTTAAACTATTTACTATGTAGTAATATTTCGCTATTATAATAATGTCTATTAGCAAAATAAACTTACTTTAAAATCGCGTTAAGGAGTGACCCAATATTCCCCTCAACACATAAATAGTGCCAATAGGCTATATAGTACCGTCATACATCCTGATCGGGAGGCTACCAGAGGATACTCCATAGGTACGACACAAATCAAACTCGTAAAATGCGCGTTAGGGTAGGTGACACGGCACACAAGGCAATGCCAGGGTAGATACACCAATTACGCATCCAGGCTGGTGGTAACGCGTAGCAGCTAATACCATCCCCTCGAGCCACGCCCCTAAAATCAAAAGTGGTTACCGAATCAATTCAAAAGTCAGAGTATAATATCGAAGGAGTGTGCCGATAAGAGGGGCTACTGCCTCGGCCCGAGAATTGCTCCTATTTTAGCCACCCTATGCCAACTCACGGGAGTCGGGTCCACGTATATACCTCAAAGAACCGTCGCCGCCATCCTACTTCATTCTGGAATCTCCACCGCGTACACGGTTGTTAAAATGGTTTTCGGAGTTGGCAGAGAGTATGACAACTTTCGATCCGGTCTCTTTAACAACCAAACATTATTATAACACCGCGTTCATTTCAAAACAGTATATATTTCAAACCAAAATATCATTGCCATTTCAAAAACCATATAAATACGATATCATTTCCATTTCAAAAACAAATAAGATATCATTTTTATTTAAAAACCAATCAATATAATATCATTTTCATTTTAAATATATCCTTTTCAAATAGCATAAAGCTTTCAAAGTTATAACATTTCGGAATCACAACACTTGAATATAACACTTTCAAATTTTAATACCTTGAAACTCATAACTTTGAAACTTAACTTCCACCACTTAAATGGTTTAAATATTAAAATAGCTTCCTCAATTTCCTAAATCAATTCCAAAACAACTCGAGTTTCTACATTTTATATTTAACCAAATCCTAAATCATAAACTTCAATTCAATTCATTTTCCAATAAACTATTTCAAATCATATCGATTTCAAAACAGATTTGCCCGCAAAATAAACCAATTCAAATTCAGTATATTTCAAACTTTAAGTATTCAACTCTTTCAGAACTAAGTTTGATAATTTCGTATATATATCAAATTCAATTTTTTATTATTTAGTTTCGAAATATTTACTTAATAAATCCATTGTCATTTAAACAAAACCCAAATTACAAATAATTAAAGGTTTCCTTCAATTTATTTATAATTGAATTATTTATACTTGAATTATTTATTTAATTCACCTTAAATACGATCATGTTATAAATCATAACCTTTATGAATCTCAAATTCCGTAAGTTCCAAATCGATTTCATTTAATAAATTTCTACATTAAATAAAATTTCAAATCGACCTCAAATCTATCTTCTCGGCCTTAATTTTATTAAAAACCATTATAAACTCTATATAAAAATATAATTTGTATAAATACTTAACCATATTGCCTTTTTTTATAAAATCAATCTTTATTTTTAAACTTGTTTTATACCAAACAAATTTATACATAGCCAAAAATCTAGAATTTAACTCTATATATAAAGATTTATACAATATCTGAAATCAATATTTCTATAAAACCATATATCTCTTTACAAAACCATAGGAATCATTTCAAAATATTTTTATATATATACCACGATGTCTGTATATAATTTTCTATCCCATGGTCAAGTGATACAGATATTTATCATTTCAATCCGTAATTTAAATTACAAATATGGTTATATATCATTTCAAACTACAACCGGAATGAAATAAAAATCCATAACAACTGGCAGTTTATAACAATACAAAATACAACATCCATACATCCAATATCAATCATCAAACATTTATCACAATCATCATCCAATTCAATCGCCAACATCAATACAGAACAGATAATAAATAACAGGCATTTACTGGCAATTTATATTCAATAATAAATTACTAACTATTTAACTGGCAGTTTATATGAAATAGTAAATTAAATAACAATTTAATTCAAATAAATTCAATTTAACTGAGATGGTGATTAAAAATATGCCAAACAGTCATAAATAAATTTCTAATCACATCATAAATTAATTTAACAAACATAAGAAATTTTAGAAGTTGTGAGTGGGTTGAAACACTCACCTTTTGAATTTAATTTTAATCTAAATCCAATTTAAATAAAAATTAAAATGATCTCAAAATTTGTCCAGACCAGCGCCAACATGTCCGGAATTCTGATACGATCCTAGCGGAGAAAACCGTGCGTGAAACAGACCTTGTATGTGAAAGTTATGCTAGTAAGAAGTTGTACAGCTTTAAAATTAAAAATAAATAAAATAGACACTTAATTTACACGTCATCTCACTGTTAATGCCGAAACCCTAACCACTCAAACAAAACGCGACCCATCCTTCGAACGAGCAGCTTAACTCACTCATTCTCGTCGCGACGGTCAGAAAGGTAATGCAGCCGCCACCTTCATTCGATTTTGCCGTCGCCTCGAAGCTTGCCGTGCCTATCGAAAATCGCCACCCCCGTCCACCCCTCCGAGCCGAACATCTCTACGTAGGCGCGGCCTCCTCGGGCCTTGTGAAACACGTCGCTGCCGCCACACAGTCCCAGCCAAATCTCGGTGATTCCTGACCACATCGCGACCAACGAAACCATCCACATGACCTGCATCACGGCAGCTACACAACGGCACTACCCGTTCGAAAAACGGATGTAGATCCGCCGTTGGATCAACCAAACTCCCAAATGGATGGTCAAAATTGATTCGCAAATTCAGGACAAATGATAATTCGATTTGAGAAACAATTTGCAAATCTGGGTTACGCTCATCGACAGCTTCAGATTAATATATAATTTGATGTTAATTGAGGAGTTTGAATTTTTGAGGTGGAATTTTGAATTGAAATTGCAATTAGGGATTTGGGTTTGTCTGCCATTGAGGAAGAGAAGCAACAAAAATTTTGTACGTACAGAAATGAGAAATAGAAAGGCTGCTATGGTTTATAACCAGATATACATAGGCAGATCTGAAATTAGAATGCACCAGATTGATTTGGATTGAAAGTTGAAAGATAAATGGCCCGAAAAGCCTGTTCTGCCTTCAGAACGAAATTGCATCATCCCATATATCAAAATAGATGTTTTTAAATATTTTAAATGCAATGGAATAGCTTCAAGTCGAAATTCCATTGCATGAAGAAGTTATGCTAAAATCAAGTCATTTCAAATTGATTTCAATTAAATTGATTTCTAGGCGTTTCGAGTCCGTACGATCAAACGACAAGCCCGATTGCCACGAAACTTGAAATCCTATAATAATTCATCGTTAAGGATCCGATAAAACTAGTTTCATTGAAATCCGAGTCAATGGCCAAAATGGCTATTTTCTAGTTAATTAAATAATTTAATATTAAAATAATTAATCACTTTCCAATTTAAATTTTAATAATTTACAACTTCTATCCATTTTGATTCCTTAAGCATTCACAAATAATTTTAAAAAAAATAGCTGTCGATTTAAAACTGATTAATTCCTCAATTTCAGTGTTTAATTTCAATTTCATTAAATTCAGAAATTTGTAAATTTAAAATTCTAAAATCCATTTATTAACTTTTAAACCTTGTTATTTAAGTCTTTTATTACAATAAGGATATAATTAACATTGGTTTATAACATGGTACATTAATATTTCCCAATTTCATCTTAATCCATATTTACATAATATTTAAATATTAATTTGCATTTAATTCCAACTAATCCAATTATTAAATTTAAATTAATAAATCTTGATTTTCATTCCTTTTATTCAATCAATCATTATCCCATTCATACTTTATTATCAACCAACAATTATTACGATTAATTATCTAATATTGATTTTTCCAAATTACGGCTTACATATTATTTCGTCAATTAATATAACTTTGAATTTTATTTCCCAATTATTATTTACAATCAATTATGACCTTGCAATTGTTTAGATTAATTGGGTTTGCACTAAATTAGTTATTTATTAACTTGCATTAACATTATTACCTTTATTTTAGTGATTTCATTATTAATTACAGATTTTTTATATTTTCTTTTCGAATCAAATTACTAAAACTTATTAAATTAACAAAATTTAATTATTGAAAATTACGGGTCGTTACACTCACCCCCACTCAAAACTTTTCGTCCCCAAAAAGGAAAAAGAAGGGAAAAGAAGAATCAAGAAATCAATATATCTTATTCAAAAAAAATTAACTTTATAAACAAATAAATTTACAAAATTAAATAATTTAAATAAAGTATACCAATCTATAACCATTAAATCTTTTTATACTCAAATTAATAAAGTTTGAAAAACATTTTTTCAAAAATTTTCTAAGTCCAAAATATACAAAAAAATTCGGCAAAGTCTCCTTTGTATGGGGAGGCTCGGAAGAAAATTAATATCAAATATAACAATATATATCACAATATAATACATCCCAACAACGGGAAAAACAATATAATATCCCTAAATCGGTAATCCGAGAACGTACCTATTTGTCGGGCAAACAACGTTTAATTATGAAACCAAAGCAGTAGCAATTGCTTCAATAACCTATATTTCACTTATATAATCCAAAAAGAGTTAATAATTATATAAAATGAAACATCTAAAGTTGTTTTCAACTACTAACAGACAAGTCAATATAAAACAACGACCATCAATTGCAACCAACATATAATCATCATATACAATCAACACAAATCAATTTGTTCATCCCTATCAACCAAAACAATTAGTTAGTTCAGGCTTAGACACTTTTAAATTGTATAGGATGAGAAATAAATTATTAAGTATACTATTTACTCAACAGTCTTAGATCAAACTGAATAGATTATTCATACATCCAAACAATTTTAAAGTATCCTTGCCCAAACAACCATAAACTAAACAACAATTTCAAGCAATAGATCAGGTTCATTCTTATTAATTCCATTTCATACATTTGTTGTTTGATTTCCTTTTCATCCATATAATGTTTTATCTTTTAAATTTACATTTATTTCTTGCAAATTTTCATTTATCCATAGTATTCAACATTTCCTAAGTTCAAAATCTTTTACTTACAATATTCATCTTTCTACTTATTTTTATTATAAATAACTTCAACATTTACTTAAGTTTATTATCATATATTTATATTACTTACATTTCTATTAAATTAGTAACATTTCAATCATAACTTAAGTTTATAACCATTATAACATCAATCCTTGTTTATAAAAGTAATTCATTGAACCTTTCGATTACAAAAGTCTTACTTGTAAATTTTCCATTACATTTTCTTATCAAACATTTCAACTTTTAAATCTTTTGGTAAGTTATATATATGCTTTTAAGAATGCAATTGAAAACTATACAAGTTCATTTTATAAATTAACGTTCAATAATCATATCTTTTTTTTTATAGGCTACATATTTCAACTCTGGAAATTTCATTTATAACCTAGAATTTAATCTCTTATTTTAATTAAAGGTTCCAATTATTAATTAGTTACAACCCATTTCACTACAATAATTGAAACTATTGATTAACGAAAACTTAAGACTAAATACCGGGTTAAATTTCAACTTATTTTAAAATAATAGATAGATGTATACCTAACCTTCATTTTTTTTCATGGTTTATTTTTGCTGTAAAATCACAAAAACAAAAAAAAATTAAAAAAAAATCTCAAAAACAAATTTTCTTTTGATTTATTTTTAAAAGAAACACTGTAAGATAAATATATGGCTTTGGTTTATTAAATTGAAATTTTTGAAAATTTATTAGTCTTAACAAAAATAAAAATGAAGTTTGATTACAAATAATAATGGTTTAACTAGTATATAGGAAGATTCATATGTGTTAATTATGAAGTACATCCTAATTGAAAATCTTTGTTTTAAAAAGTGGTTGATTTAAAGTAAAGGATATAACATTTTTTTTGTCTTCTAAGTTAAATGGTGCTAAGATGATTTTGCAAAACTCCCACTCAAAAAAATATAAAAATAAAAAATAATAACATCCAAGTATTCACTCTCATTTAAAAGTCCTCACGGTTATGCATGGGTGATTACTTGGAATTTTTGATTATGTGCTTTCACACTCATTTAAAAGTCCTCACGGTTATGGTGTATGGAACACATGTAAAATAAAAAATAAAAAAGACTCAATAAAAACCACCTACGGTCGATAGTGTATGCATGAAAGTGTGTGCACTCGCCATGCTCTGTACTCCCCTCACATAAGCCCGAAAGGCAGTGCATAGGTGGTATATCTGGCCTCAGTTTACCTGAGCTAGGTGTGTAATTTTTCTTGCAAATAATGAGAGAGCAAGCAATTGAAATCCTAGCACTATTTTTACTTATTTGATTTGATTTGTTATTGAAAAGAAATGAAAATACCACTTTGATAAACTTTGATAATCAACTAAGGATTCATTTCATAATTACACTTTGTTATCAACCGAAACAACGAGTTAAACTATAATCTATTCGTTATGATAACTTGATTTTTGTTGAAAATTTTGACGAGTAAATGACATAAATTTTCAGATAATAACCAAAACCTATATTTCACTTATTTGTGTCAATTTAAAAATAAATCCTTCATTTGTAAATATTTTCAAAATTTTGCATTCATATTTTTGTAAATAAATCTTGCATTTTGTAAATATTTTCATCATGCATTTGGATTTTGTGGGTAGTATCCGCTGAAAACCCTCACGAGACAACACTCGTCCTACTGGGGACACCCAGAGGTTTAACGGCTTGTTGCATACGCTCAATGCAATCGTGCTCCCTACGAAAACGGATTTATCTTAGTTTTTTCTTTATTCGAGGACGAATAAAAAGATAAGTGTGGGGGTATTTGATGTGCACGTAAATGTGCACATTTTTATCGCCATATTTAATATATTTAAATTAAATAAATGATCATATTGGGTATTTTAACTTGTTTTAACCAAAATTCACATTAATTCCAAATTGTCACACATTCATCTTCATACAAGGGTGAAATGGTCATTTTTGTGCATTTATTAAATTGTGAAAATTTACTTAGAATTTTCTATGTTTTTTGTAGGAAATTTGGTGACTTTTACAAGTGGTTTCATGAAGATATGCATGCACAAAATCAATACAAAGGAATGAAGATGTAAATAATTCAAAGTGAAGATCATGGAGGACCCCACCTACCTACCTACCTTAATGTACAAATTAAAGGCTAATGCACATGCTTATGGATTTAATGGCTTCATGTACATTTAAGTGGGGATTAAAACATGCTAATGATAACTTGGCCTCCACACTTTCTCATGGGCATTTTGGGCATTCCCCAAAAATAGGAATTAGGGTTTTAAACTTGTATAAATACCCATATGTTTCATGTAACATGATCTCTCCTCTCTTAGGACCTCTTCTCTTTAGCTCTCTTCTCTTAGTCTCTCTTAGGCCTCCTTCTCTTTAGTTTAGTTTTAGGTCAAATAAAAGAAAGCTCTCTTCTCTTTTCCATGGCTACTTAGCCATTTCTCTTTTATGTAATTTTTTTATGCAACTTCAATACATGTTCTTTTTCTTTTCATGCTTATTTACTTTCATGTTGTAGTGTAGATTTACTTTCATGCAAGTAGAATAGTTTTGTTTCTTTGCTTTGCTCTCTTTTTCTTTCTTTTTTGCTTTCATGTTGCTTTCTACATTTGTTGATTTGATAACAAATATGAGAGCTTAATCCCTACAATTTAGGGGTAATGAAGCTCTCTAGTATGTAGATGCAACATTTTGATGTTTATACTCTCTTTTTGTGCTTTAATGGAAACACTTGAAGTGGTTTAATGATGTTGTTTAGCTTTGAATTTGATAGTCTATGTTGTTCATAACAAATAGGCTATGCTTAAACAAACATAACACAAATTGCCTCTTCATCTAAATATGATTATGGCAAAGAAGTGAATGTTGAAATTGAAATTTGATAGCCTATATTTCTAAACAATAGTTAATAGGCTATGCTTAAAATAGATTTTGCTTTCAACTTTGTTGTCATATTTCATGAGAGTTAAAAGTGTATTAGTGGTTATGTTATAGTTTGATGGTTTATATTGAGCTAGTTAATAGCAAAAATATACCATACTTATGATAAGCACATCAACTAATTCACTAATGACAAGAAAAGAGAGATCATAACTTCATTTTGTTGATTTATGTGATCTAGAGAGTGGATTTATCTCTAAATTGTTCTTAAACTCTCACATTTTTTATCAATTTTCTTTTGTTTGTTTTTCTATTTTTCTAGCTCAAATATTCTCAAGCTTTTGGTTAATTTGATTGAATAGAAAATTTAAATCATCAATTCCCTGTGGATCGACCCGTATTCGCCACGTACTACAAGTGTACGCCGTGCGCTTGCGGTTATTTTTAAATTTAAATTCGTTCGACGGTTTTCTAAACCGATAGAATTTCCGTCGACGAACAAGTTTTTGAATGGTGCCGTTGCCGGGGAAATGGTCGGGGAAGGTTGGCAGAAATGCAGGAAGACTTGGTGACAGAGGCAGAAATGTAGGAAGATGTTAGACTTGAACAGTTTGGAATGTTTAAGGTCTATTTGATAGGTGTAGTGTGGTTGTGGGTAGTTTTAGAGGGGATGGAAGAGACTGAAATGAATTGGAGGCAGGTTTGTGAAGAAGGCAGTTGTGGAAAACAGCGAATCAGTGGAATTAATGAAACAGTAAATGAATGGTAGATGGTGTAGTGGTGCACTCAGTTGGCAGGAGATGTAGTATGAATGGTGGTTAAGGTATTGACTGGTAGATGGTCGTTGCAATGAAATGTTGCAGTAGTCGGTAATGGCTGGAGTGATAGTGGAGGTATGAAGTGTGGATGTGGTTTGGGGATTGTTGAATGTGCTGAGGTGGTTGTATGCTAGGTGAGGATGATGGGAAGTAGTGACAGAAATGTGAACAATAAGGAGAAGTGCACTGTGCACAGAGGCAATGCAACAGAAGGTTTGTGGACTGTAGAAATGCGATGTAATGTAAAATAAAATGCAATGTAAATGAAATGAAAGTCTGTACAACAGAAAATGAAATGCAATGTAAATTTGGAGAAATGTTTGTGGATTTTTTTTTTTTTTTTCAAATGCAAAATGCAATGTCAATAGAAAAACAAACAATCAAAATGCAATCAAAAATTCACACAAGAAACACACAACAAATTTTTTTTTTAATGCAAATTACACACACAACAAACACACAATAAAAATCAAATGAAAAATAATTCGAAGAATAGAAAAATTAAATCAAAACAATTCCCCGGCAACGGCGCCAAAAACTTGTTCGTCGACGGAAATTCTATCGGTTTAGAAAACCGTCGAACGAATTTAAATTTAAAAATAACCGCAAGCGCACGGCGTACACTTGTAGTACGTGGCGAATACGGGTCGATCCACAGGGAATTGATGATTTAAATTTTCTATTCAATCAAATTAACCAAAAGCTTGAGAATATTTGAGCTAGAAAAATAGAAAAACAAACAAAAGAAAATTGATAAAAAATGTGAGAGTTTAAGAACAATTTAGAGATAAATCCACTCTCTAGATCACATAAATCAACAAAATGAAGTTATGATCTCTCTTTTCTTGTCATTAGTGAATTAGTTGATGTGCTTATCATAAGTATGGTATATTTTTGCTATTAACTAGCTCAATATAAACCATCAAACTATAACATAACCACTAATACACTTTTAACTCTCATGAAATATGACAACAAAGTTGAAAGCAAAATCTATTTTAAGCATAGCCTATTAACTATTGTTTAGAAATATAGGCTATCAAATTTCAATTTCAACATTCACTTCTTTGCCATAATCATATTTAGATGAAGAGGCAATTTGTGTTATGTTTGTTTAAGCATAGCCTATTTGTTATGAACAACATAGACTATCAAATTCAAAGCTAAACAACATCATTAAACCACTTCAAGTGTTTCCATTAAAGCACAAAAAGAGAGTATAAACATCAAAATGTTGCATCTACATACTAGAGAGCTTCATTACCCCTAAATTGTAGGGATTAAGCTCTCATATTTGTTATCAAATCAACAAATGTAGAAAGCAACATGAAAGCAAAAAAGAAAGAAAAAGAGAGCAAAGCAAAGAAACAAAACTATTCTACTTGCATGAAAGTAAATCTACACTACAACATGAAAGTAAATAAGCATGAAAAGAAAAAGAACATGTATTGAAGTTGCATAAAAAAATTACATAAAAGAGAAATGGCTAAGTAGCCATGGAAAAGAGAAGAGAGCTTTCTTTTATTTGACCTAAAACTAAACTAAAGAGAAGGAGGCCTAAGAGAGACTAAGAGAAGAGAGCTAAAGAGAAGAGGTCCTAAGAGAGGAGAGATCATGTTACATGAAACATATGGGTATTTATACAAGTTTAAAACCCTAATTCCTATTTTTGGGGAATGCCCAAAATGCCCATGAGAAAGTGTGGAGGCCAAGTTATCATTAGCATGTTTTAATCCCCACTTAAATGTACATGAAGCCATTAAATCCATAAGCATGTGCATTAGCCTTTAATTTGTACATTAAGGTAGGTAGGTAGGTGGGGTCCTCCATGATCTTCACTTTGAATTATTTACATCTTCATTCCTTTGTATTGATTTTGTGCATGCATATCTTCATGAAACCACTTGTAAAAGTCACCAAATTTCCTACAAAAAACATAGAAAATTCTAAGTAAATTTTCACAATTTAATAAATGCACAAAAATGACCATTTCACCCTTGTATGAAGATGAATGTGTGACAATTTGGAATTAATGTGAATTTTGGTTAAAACAAGTTAAAATACCCAATATGATCATTTATTTAATTTAAATATATTAAATATGGCGATAAAAATGTGCACATTTACGTGCACATCAATACCCTTTCAATTTATATATCTAATTATATATAAAACAATTTGAAATTTATATTTGTTTATCAAAATAAACCTGTAGTAAACTACTACAGTGGCCTTCCCACTTCGAAACTCGAAAATGAATGTCGATGATGCGTGCATTCATCACCGAAATTATTTCCAGTGACAGAGAGAGGAGTACATAACTTATTTCTTTCAAAATTTCTTTAAAACAATTCTTTCAAATCATATTGAAATATTTATATCAGAAAATACTTCTAAATAAAATTATTATATCCCAAAATCATTTGAAATAAATTTTCAAAACCATGGAACTTAAGTTCTGAAATTTCCAATTTATTCTAATTTATTTTACTTTTCAAATCCTAACTTAAACTAATATTTATAAATTACACTACCTAACAACCAATATATTACAACCAAATATATCATTATAAAATTTTCATTTTATATATAGAAAATATAGTAGGCAAAACTATTTCATTCACCTATACTCAAAACAAATATTGTGTTGGTATGTCCTATTAAGTGTTTAGAAATCCCTATTGATGTCATAGCGTCCTATGCACCAACCATAATCTATAAATACAAAACGGAACAAAGTAACACAATATTAGAACCTTTTTATAACACTAACAAATACGCTCTCTCATATATATACACTCAGCGACTCATCATAGGTTATTACTACCCTATTAATAAAGAGTCAGACCCCACAATGCTAAGGTTTATCGCTAAACCAAAGCTCTGATACCAGATGTAACATCCCGCCTTTTTGTACGCTTAAGCAGACACACGTGCCGACTCAACCCATACAGAAGGGCGGATTGTTATGGGGTAAATAAGAAAAGTAGAGAAAGAAAAAAAACAAAATAGAATCTTGCAGCATGACGATAAAATATAATAATCAAATAAACAGTTCATGAAGCTATTTTACAAAATATTCAATTTTACTTATACAATACATATCAGAGTTACACATACCAGAAAATAATAAGTAATGCAGCGGAATAATGTGATGTTGTGGAACAATATAATAAATAATAGTGATACAATCTTTGTCTTCGTCCTCCAGAAAAAAAGTCTTCGAATGCTGAAATTCTCAGGCTGACCCGAGCGAACTGAAAAGACAAAACAATCGAGTTAGAATTAAAAGATCTTATGTGAGTTAAATCAACAGAAGTAAATATGAGTGGAACGACGTCAGAGATGTTTACGGGATTTGACATCTCCTATCTAGCGTCTAACGTGAGTGTAGTAGTTTAAGAGATGCTTGAGATTCACATCTCCTAAGGATCCGTTAAACTATTTATTATGTAGTAATATTTCTCTATTATAATAATGTCTATTAGTAAAATAAACTTACTTTAAAATAGCATCAAGGAGTGATCCAATATCCCCCTTAACACACAAATAGTGACAATAGTCTATACAGTACCGTAATACCACCTAATAGGAAGGCTACCAGAGGATACTCCATAGGTACGACACAAATCAAACTCGTACAAGGCGCACTATGGTAGGTGACACGACACACAAGATAATGTCAGGGTAGATATACCAATTACGCATCCGGGCTGTGGTAACGCGCAGCAGCTACTACCGCCCACTTTGAGCCACACCCTCAAAATTAAAAATTAAAAAGTGGCCACCGAATCAATTCAAAAGTCGGAGTATAATATCGAAGGAGTGTGTCTGATAAGAGGTGCTACCTCCTTGGCCCGAGAATCGCTCCTGTTTTAGCCACCTTATGCCAACTCACGAGAGTCGGGTCCACGTATATGCCTTAAAGGAATGCCGCCACCATCCTACTTCATTCTGGAATCTCCATTGCATACACGGTTGTTAAAGTGGTTTTCAGAGTTGGCAGAGAGTATGACAATTTCTGATCCCGGTGTCTTTAACAACTAAACGTTATTATAACACTACGGTCATTTCAAAATAGTATATACTTCAAACCAAAATATCATTTCCATTTCAAAAACCATCTAAATACGATATCATTTTTATTTAAAAACCAAATCAATGTAATATCATTTTCATTTCAAATATATCCTTTTCTAAAATCATAATGCTTTCAAAGTTAAAACATTTCGAAATCACAACACTTAAATATAACACTTTCAAATTTTAATACATTGAAACTCATAACTTTGAAACATAACTTCCACCACTTAAATGGTTTAAATATTAAATTACTTTATATGATAAAATAGCTTCCTCAATTTCCCAAATCAATTCCAAAACAACTCGAGTTTCTACATTTTATATTTAACCAAATCATGAATCATAAACTTCAATTCAATTCATTTCTCAATAAACTATTTCAAATTATATCAATTTCAAAACAGATTTGATCCACAAAATAAACCATTTCAAATTCAGTATATTTCAAACTTTAAGTATTCAACTCTTTTAGAACTAAGTTTGATAATTTCATATATATATATATATATCAAATTCAATTTTCTATTATTTAGTTTCGAAATATTTACTTAATAAATCCATTATCATTTAAACAAAACCCAAATTACAAATAACTAAAGGTTTCTTTCAATTTATTTATACTTGAATTATTTATTTAATTCACCTTAAATACGATCAAGTTATAAATCATACCCTTTATAGATCTCAAATTCCATAAGTTCCAAATCGGTTTCATTTAATAAATTTCTACATTAAATAAAATTTCAAATCGACCTCAAATCTATCTTCTCAGCCTTAATTTTATTAAAAATCATTATAAACTCTATATAAAAATATAATTTATATAAATACTTAACCATATTGCCTTTTTTATAAAATCAATCTTTATTTTTAAACTTGTTTTTTACCAAACAAATTTATACATAGCCAAAAATCAGGAATTTAACTCCATATATAAAGTAACATTTATATAATATCTGAAATCAATATTTCTATAAAACCATATATCTCTTTACAAACCCAAAGGAATCATTTCAAAATATTTTTATATATATATATACCACGGTGTCTGTATATATTTTCTATCCTATGGTCAAGTGAAACGGATATTTATCATTTCAATCTGTAATTTAAATTTAAATAAGGTTATATATCATTTCAAACCGTAATCCCCAATAAAATAAAAATCCATAACAACTGGCAGTTTATAACAATATAAAATACAATATCCATACATCCAATATCAACCATCAAACATTTATCACAATCATCATCCAATTCAATCGCTAACATCAATATAGAACAGATAATAAATAACAGGCATTTACTGGCAGTTTATATTCAATAATAAATTACTAACTATTTAACTGGCAGTTTATATGCAATAATAAATTAAATAACAATTTAATTTAAATAAATTCAATTTAACTGAGATGATTATTAAAAATATGTCAAACAGTCATAAATAAATTTCTACTCACATCATAAATCAATTTAACAAACATAAGAATTTTAGAAGTTGTGAGTGGGTTGAAACATTCACCATTTGAATTTAAATTGAATTTAAATCCAATTTAAACCGAAAATTCAAACGATCTCAGAATTCGTCCAAACTATCGCCAACATGTCTGGAATTCTGATACGATCCTAGTGGAGAAAACTGCGCGTGAAACGGACTTCGTATGTGAAAGTTATTCTAGTAAGAAATTGTACAGTTTTAAAATTAAAAATAAATAAAATAAACACTTAATTTACACGTCACCTCATTGTTAATGCCAAAACCCTAACCACTCAGACAAAACGCGACCCATCCTTCGAACGAGCAGCCGCCACCTTCATTCGATTTCGCCATCGCCTGCGAAGCTTGCCGTGCTGATCGAAGATCGCCACCCCGTCCACCCCTCCGAGCCGAACATCTCCACGTTGGCGCGGTCTCCTCCGACCTCGCGAAACACGCCTCCACCGCCACACAGTCCTAGCCGAATCATGACGATTCCTGACCACGTCGCGACCAACGAAACCATCCACGTGACCTGCATCGCGGCAGCTACACAACGACACTACCCGATCGACAAACGGATGTAGATACGACGTTGGATCGACCAAACTCCAAAATGGATGGTCGGAATTGATTCGGAAATTCAGGACAAATGATAATCCGATTTGAGAAACGAGTTGCAAATCTGGGTTACGCTCATCGAGAGCTTCAGATTAATATATAATTTGATGTTAATTGAGGAGTTTGAATTTTTGAGGTGTAATATTGAATTGAAATTGCAACTAGGGATTTGGGTTTGTTTGCCATTGAGGAAGAAAAGCAACAAAAATTTTGTACGTACAGAAACGAGTAATACAAAGGCTGTCAGGGTTTATAGCCGGTTATATATAGGCAGATCTGAAATTAAAATGGACCAAATTGATTTGGACAGAAAGTTGAACGATAAATAACCCTAAAAGCCTGTTTTATCTTCGGAACGAAATTGTGTCATCCCATATATCAAAATATATGTTTTTAAATATTTTAAATGCAATGGAACAGGTTTCAAGTCCAAATTCTATCGTATGAAGAAGTTATGTTAAAATCAAGTTATTTCAAATTGATTTCAACTGATTTCAATTAAATTGATTTTTAGGCGTTTCGAGTCCGTACGATCAAACGACAAACCCGATTGCTACGAAACTTGAAATCCTATGATAATTCACCGTTCCGGATCCGATGAAACTGGTATCGTCGAAATCCGAGTCTGTGGCAAAAATGGCTATTTTCTAGTTAATTAAATAATTTAATATTAAATTAATTAATCGCTTTCCAATTTAAATTTTAATAATTTAGAACTTCTATCAATTTTGATTTCTTAAAAATTCACAAATAATTTAAACAAATTTAGATGTAGATTTAAAATTGATTAATTCCTCAATTTCAGTGTTTAATTTCGATTTCATTAAATTCAAAAATTTATAAATTTAAATTCTAAAATCCATTTATTGACTTTTAAACCTTGTTATTCAAGTCTTTTATTACAATAAGGATATAATTAACATTGGTTTATAACATGGTACATTAATATTTTCCAATTTCATCTTAATCCCTATTTACATAATAATTAAATATTAATTTTCATTTAATTCCAACTAATCCAATTATTAAATTTAAATTAATAAATCTTGATTTCCATTCCTTTTATTCAATCAATCATTATCTCATTCACTTTATTATCAACTAACAATTATTACAATTAGTTATTTAATATTGAATTTTTCAAATTACAACTTATACGTATTATTTCGTCAATTAATATAATTTTGAATTTTATTTTCCAATTTACTATTTACAATCAATTATGACCTTGCAATTGTTTCAATTAATTGGGTTTGCACTAAATTAGTTTATTAACTTGCATTAACATTATTATCTTTATTTTAGTGATTTATTTATTGAATTACAGATTTTTTATATTGTCTTTTCGAATTAAATTACTAAAACTTATTAAATTAACAAAATTCAATTATCGAAAATTACGGACCGTTACACAAAAAAACAAAAACAAATAAAATAAAATATAAATAATAACTCCGAAGTAAATTTCAAAAAGTGAAGGGTAAAAATTGGAAAACTCCTTTCTCCTTTTAATTCACGTTATCCCCTTATGTTCAGTGTGTTATGCGTCAAAATTACATGGCTTCTCTTCTTCGAAAAACAAATGTATTTCTTTTCCGAAAAAAAAAAATTCAAATTCTCCTTTCCACCGAATTCAAGCTTTGAACAGTGAAGTTCTTCTTCCTTGCTAAATTGAATCCACGCACTTTAGATCTAGAAATTTAAAAAAAAAAACTCCAGATATCTACCATCTTTCTCTTTGAATGAGTTCTCAATTCCAGCTACGATTTCACTAGCTACCTTACAACTAAAATCCCTCTTTTTTTCCGATCTACGTTGATAAATACTGCTTGCGGTCTGGAATTAGTGCAACTTGAGTTGTGGCTGCTTCCGTATGCTGAAGGTTTGGTCGATGGGTGTTATGAGCTGCCTTGATCTGAAAATTGCATGGTTCAATGTTCGGGTCGAGACGCAGTTCAATAGTGGTTGATATGAATGGCATGGCTTGCTTTGATGATTGTGATTGATTGTGTTTATGGTGATGGTTTGTCTTGTTAATAATAACTGTGTTGCGTTTTGATGAATCTTGGACATTGACACCTGTTTTGATTGATCGAATAGTAGGTGCATATGTTGATAAATATTTGACCGTATGGAAGCGATATTGTAATCCAATGAAAATTGTAATTGTAATGTGAGCTTGTATAAGACCCAAGATGAGAAATATTAGGGAGCTTTGAGAAATTCAAAATGTAATTTGAATAATTCTGGCTCTACTGTACCTTCGCTAATATCAATTAGAAATTGATTACAATATTTCCTAATCTTCTCCGTTAATAATAACAAACATATGCCAAAATCCTATAAAGAACCAGAAGGACCAGTAAATCTAGAAGGAAAAAAAATAAAGTATCATGATCTAGATGTGTGAAATACCGCAAAGCAGCTGCCAAAGCATTTTCAAAATTCATGTCATTTAAATCATAAACAGATGATTTTTTACTGAAAATATAAAACAAAAGAACACTTAAAACAGTGAAGGTATCAATGTCTGAAACACACAAACACAAACTGAGCAATCGACCAACATAACACGTTATTTCTTGGCTTTTATTTGCAGAATTCCCGCATGTTTTCTAACTATGGTAATTACTTCTTCGCATATTTAGTAAAGAGCAAACTGAGGAAGAAAAATGGTGCTAAACACCTTCCAATAAACATGGCCATATTTCCTATGGTAACGCTAGAAGAGCTTCTAGCCGAAAAGAAAGCAAAAAGAATGGTAAAAGCTTACTGCATCATTGTAATATTTGTATCATAATTTTCAACACAAAGCGGTCAAAATAAAAGAAATGAACTAAAAAAGAAGTGAATGTATCGGCCTAAACTGTTGGAACAAAACAATACATTAGCTGAACCAACACTGCTGCAGATGGACACATAACCCTTGGTCACGCATTAACGCAATCCATAACCACACAGGTTTGTTTACAATAGTCTCACAGCATGTTCATAAAAGACAACAGTTTCTTAAACCACATTTTATATGATGCAATTGAACATAATGATTTCATTTACTTTTCTTTATGCAGAAAATGATCATTAAGGTTTTTTTTTTCTCTGATAAATATGTAGAATGCAAAGTTTAGATCTGATAGAAAACCACTTAATGTGCCCTGTCTCTAAGGACTTCAATATCAACTTCAGTGGGGTCAGTAGCCTGAATTTCATAATGAACACCATCCAACTCTTGTCTAAATCTTTCTTTGGACGTTGCATACAACATCTTGGCTCGAATGCGGGATACTGATGGAGACCTGCTCGATTTAACAAGGTTATGTATATATATAATATGTTGGCTGCGTTGAATTTCTCAATTCAACATTTCAAAGTTGAACTAATGATATCTAATGGGTAAAAAAATAAAAAAAAAACATTCCTACATATACATATATTTCACTCACTCCCTCTTTAATTCAATGTCAGATTAAAATTATGTCTGCCCCAGGTCTCTCTGGTCAACTTTCAACTAATCATAAGTTCAAAATGCCAACATCTTGGCTCGAATGCGGGATACTGATGGAGACCTGCTCGATTTAACAAGGTTATGTATATATATAATATGTTGGCTGCGTTGAATTTCTCAATTCAACATTTCAAAGTTGAACTAATGATATCTAATGGGTAAAAAAAAAAAGAAAAAACATTCCTACATATACATATATTTCACTCACTCCCTCTTTAATTCAATGTCAGATTAAAATTATGTCTGCCCCAGGTCTCTCTGGTCAACTTTCAACTAATCATAAGTTCAAAATGCCAATTTGAATTGATTATTTGCATAAGCTACATACTTCTATCAAAGAAGTAACTCTCTGTTTGGTACTTGGTTATATGAAATATGCATCGGTAGGCTGGGTGATCCATATATTAAACTAAAAATAAAATAAAAGTATATCTTTTGATGATGCACCAAAGCTTTTCCATGCGATCCTTTTTTACTAGTAATTACAACATTATATCAATTTATTTGTTCATTTATTAGGAACTATACTATATACTGTCAGACATAAACGGCCAAACCTAAAAGGGCCCGTGTTGATACAGGGAGCCAGTAACAGATTCTTAGGGGCTATTCGGTAACAATTACAAGTAGCAAACGTAGCTTACAAACTACTTTTGTGGTTTGAAGTATTGGGCAACAAGTTTTTTTTTTTTTTTAAAACTTAAAAGTATCAAATAAGTTAATAAGTCATAAACAACGCATTCTTCCTTCTGACTTGTTTCAAAAATTTATAGCTAATTTGTATCACATTTTCAACTTATCTATCAATATACTTTTATTTCTTAGCATTCACTCAAAAGTACTTATAAGTTATTACTGTACCGAAAGATTATTTTAAGGAGATTTAAAATAAGTTGTTGCCAAACAGACTTTATTCTTCATTTTTCTTGTCTGCATAAAGCTTTATTTAGATTCATACCATATCTTTGGCATAAGGATGCAGTATACCTTACGCATGCCATTCCTGCCAATTAGATTTATGTGCCAGTTTAATTTTAGAATAAGGATGAGTATACCTTAATCAAATTTACATATGATAAATGTAAATATTGTGGGTGCAATTTGTCTTTCCAGCCATTTTAATATACCGAAAATAGGAATACAAATGTCAGTCCAAAGTTTATCCAACCGACCAAGCTAACACAAATAATCAGTAGAAACATATGTTGACAAAGGGTCCATTCAAGCTCTATTAAGGCCCCGACTAAGCTACGATACTGCGCTCCAACTCAGCACTTACCGCTCCATTTGTAACAGCCCATTAAGTTCCAAAGAAATGATATGAATAAAAATTTATTCGGTAGCAAATATTGGCACTCGTTTACTAGCTCCGGCAACTAATACATAAATTGTAAGAAGGGAAAAAAAAGCAAGAAAATTAAGTTGCAAAAAGTGCGAGTATTAGTTCATAAGTTATGTTTTACCTTTCAAAAGCAAAAGTTAAAAACAATTTGGATAGACAAAAATTAAGACTTTCAATAGTTATTTTTAAATTAATTGGCTTTTTTTTTGGCTTCGATTATAATTTTGACGATGTTAGCTTAATTTTTTAGCATATCATATTTAAAAGCAAAATACTTCAGGAAAAAAAATGCTTTAGACTGCCAATGGGACCCTAAGTCCTAAGGTAAAATAGGATATGCTGCTGCTGCCAGTAAAAAATATTACATGATGGACGAACATTAGAAGGTGACACTAGAGTAGAAAAAGTAAATCCAAAGAAACCCTTTCAGATATTGATACATACCTAATTATGAAAAAATAGAGATAAATGTATAGTTGACAGTTTCATGGATTTATTCAATATGTGTGAATAAATATTATAATCCTAAAACAAGATGATATTCATTCAAATTCAGAACTGATATTCTTACATTCAGAAGAAAATTAGAAGGTCAACAACATTTTTTCTATCAAATTATAAAAGGTACTTCGCAGTGTGGAGATTCACAAGAATATTGTGCAAACTCAAATTAGGGGTTGTAAAATGTAATTATAATTAGGAATATCACTTACTGTTATAAAAACTACCTTCTGGTGTTTCTTTTAAGAACAGAAAAACTCAGTTTTGCATGTAACAATGCTAGAGTGGTCAGCACAAACAAAAAATAACTTGACGTGCTAGCCATAAGTTTTTTCTCGCTCACTCAAAATTTCTTGAAATAAATAGTGAATGGCAACAAATTTGAGAAGCAAAATAGTTTCATCAATGTTTTGCTCCATATCCAATCAAGTTAATATTTAAGATACGAAACCGATATTCGCACATAAGCTGACACAACTTTGCAAGAAACTTTGCCCAAGTGCCTTTAGCACAAACAAAAATGCTAACTAATAAAACTTTAAACTGAAAGTACAGAAGTGATAAATTGTATTGCTTCATGTCATCTCACGCCGATATTTTTTCATGCCAATATTTTCAGATGGGAAATTAATATCCATTTGAACCCACAACACTAATAGAAACGACAGACAAAAGTTCCATTTATTGATTTATTTATTATTATTACTAGCAGCAGCAGAAGCAGTGGTTAATAATAGTAGTAGCGACGGCGGCGGCTGCGGCTGCAGTGGTCAATGGCGGTAGGTAGCGGTGGCTGGCAGCAGCAGCAGTAGCGGTAGGTAGTCATGGTAACGGCAGCAGGCGGCGGCGGCAGATGTGGGGGCGGTATATTATTATGAAAATTTTAAATCGTGAAAGCATACAAGAGGTCTTTTGCTTGCAAGGCGAGCCTCAAAACGTTGTACTTGAAGAGTAAATTACTATTGATTTATTATTATTATTAGTTTTTAATTAATAAATAAAAATAGACAATTAATCAAACAAAATTATAATTAAAAAACAATACAAACAGTTTTAACTTTAATGTGTTTAGTCTTAATCATTCTTTATTATTCATAAAAATATAAACAATTAAAATTGTAAATAAAATTTACGCACTAGATGATATATATATACAAATGATTCAACCCTTATAGCATGTTTGAAGAATTCATATTCAGTTTTCAACTCTGCAATGGTATGTATTTTCTTCTTCCTTCCTCTATTTATCTTCAATTTTTTTTAAAAAGATGTTTGATCGATTCTAGTGGAATCGATCTCTATCTCAAACAGTAGGAAATTATGTCAGATTTTTTTTCCCTTCTACGAATGTAAATCAATTCATAGAATTGATTTAAAGGTTCAATGATGATGATTCAGAATTTATTTTAAATAGAAATTTAGAAAATCCATTACATAGCTCTCGTTCGTTGTTTCAAAAACAATCATACTTAATCATGTTGACATTGAAAAATAAAAAAAATAGACTATATTTCCCCTTTTTCTTTTTTTGTTTGAATTTTGTTCTTTTTATTTTTTGCTTGCTATTAACTGATTGAAGTTTTGTAACTTCGATTAGTGCCAATATTTATTATTGAAAGTAAAAAATTTCTTGCATCTCATACCTTAGAAATTTGACACATGTGAGGCGTACATTTTATATGATTCAAGTATTTTGTACGGTTCAAGTCACTGAGCCATAAGAACAAGCCTTTTTTGAGAAAGCCTCAATGTGTGTGTTGCTGATGCAAACAAAAAAAAAACAAAAAAAACAAAAACAAAAAATTAAAAGCATAGAACTTACCAGGCAATGAAGAAAATTTTGCTTTTCTGACAATTTTCTTCAGTGACGAAGTCAAAATCATATATTGCATATCTGCAGTCATTTTCAGGTAGAGCAGCTAAAAAGTCATCAAAGCTTTCAGCAGCACCTCCAGTTTTCTCTACCACAACTTCCTTTCGCTTCTCATCTATTTTGAAAACAACATATCGATGTGTTTTCTTCCTCTGAAGCTCTAAAAAAGTGTCCCTGCAATCTTCTGCTACTCCCATTCCAGATTGTGCGTTGGACTGAAATAAAATGCCAAGTCACAATCAGTCATTGTTAAAAGTATTTTTGAAGGATGAATGCTTCTCGTGTTAACAATTCTCTTAGATCATGTGTTATAAACTAGTTTCACAGCAACATGTTCACTTTTTGATGGGACGCTTGAGGTTAAGGTTTATATGGAAACTGTGGTTATTTGACAAAAATGATTGTTCTTTTTCCTTTCTACCATCGAGAAAGTAGTGGAATGGTGAACAATCTGTCAAGTGCATTGTCTCCATTTAGCAAAAACCCTGATTCCAAATAGACCTTCATTAAAAAATGGTATCAGAAGGCCTACAACAATAAATTAGAAAGGTTTTACCATCAAGATAGAATTTCGTAGCCTTAATATTGAATCTGCAAATATTGGAGGAATTGCTAAACTCATATTTAATTTTGACAATCGTTATATACATAATCATACGCCTAAGCAGTAAGTATATCATAATAATTTCTTGATTATAACCAAAGAAAACAAAAACTTATCCACTGACTTCAATAACTATAATTGCTGAAAGCTTCCAGGATTCAGACAATAGCTACAAGTAAAATTAATGTATTTTCTACAATCATGGCATGAAGGTGATTTATATTCATCTACACATATGAACTAAAGGATATGATATGTTGCTGTGGTACACAGACGTTACAAAATAAATTCAGCCTTTTAATTTATTAGATAATTCATGCTTTTTTTTCCCCTCAAATGGTTATCTCATATACAGAATTATCACTACCATGAAAGTCAATTTTGACAACTAAAATGACTGGCTAATTAGTAGAACATTGTTCAATTCAATTGAGACAAAAAATTTACAAAAAAAAGTATGGTTGCCAGCAAATCAAATCTTTGGGAATAAGTATTTACAAATAGAGAAACGAAAAACATTACGGCTCCGATTGGGAGTTTTGTGGTACCCGTTACGAGATGTTTCGAGAGTACCGTAATATTCCCTTTCAAAGGAAATTCAGAACTAAAACTTAAAACTTACAGTTAAACGTTTGCGATTCTATCTTACTCATCGTCACAAGTTCACGAGGATTGAATTACGAAGCAATCGAAAATTCTCAAACTCATGTTTAAACACGATCCTACAACAATCGAAGGTAAACTAACTCAAAAACACATGGTCATAAATCAAATTATCTTACAAGCAAACAGTTATAAACGATAATATAAATCAGCGATTTTGGAACAGAAATTAAAAATTGAAATAAAATAAAAAATACACTCACATATGTTCTTTGAAGAGAAGCCATTGCAAACACAAAACAACAATCAACAATCTAGGGTTTGGAAGATGAAAGAAGGTGAATTATATAAGTCGCGCACGGAATGACCTTCCAAACAACAAAGCAGTGGAAAACAAATGGTAGCAGTCCTGTAAAATAGAGAATAAATAGATTCTTTGTAGGAGGGCCGAAATTGTTTGATGTCACTTTCAGTGGATTTACACCCATCCAAATAATTGGCTATATGGGCCCAGCTATTCTATGGGTAATTTCTGGGTGATATAATTTTATTTAATAAAATTTATCTGCCGTTCATGTGTGCTTACAAATTACGCAAATCGTTGGATTAAGTTTTAATTTGTAAGTTAGTGATCATCTCCATCAAAATAAGTGGGCTTTCTTTTAAATAGGTCCATTTATGTTATCAATACTTTGACCCTAAACCCATAAGTTGATGATGAAGGGTCAGAAGAGGCCGGTCGGATACGGATTCAGATAGTGTCACATCCGTATTCGTATCCAAAATCTTTTTCGAATATCGGATATCAGATATCCGTATCAGCGGATGTTGACGGATATCGGATATTTATCGAATATTCTTCGACCACTTTACAACCAATAAATCAAAACAAATACAAAATTTAACTTATTATAAATCTATTTCGGTACTAAAAATATAAAAAATAATAAATACGGTAAGAAAAATAATTTTAAACATAATATATTGATTTTTATATACATATTAAAAAAATTATCTAAATAAAATAATAAAAACAATCATTTTATGTACTAAAATACAAAAAAAAAACTATAATCTTGATAAAAACCGAATAAATAATTATTAGATACGGGTATGGTCATATCTGTATTCGTATCCGTTTTTCTAGGGTTGTCAATGGATACCCGAAAAATCCGAAATCCGTCCGCAACCGTATCCGAAAAGCGGATAATATCCGATATCCGGAAAAACGGATACAGGTGTGGTTACGAAGACATCCGCATCCGAAAAATATCCATCCGGTTTTTGTGAAGATTATAGTATAAATTATGTGTATTTCAGTATAATGAAAGATATTTATTTATTGTTTTATTAAGTTAATAGTTTATATTATATGCACTTAATGCTTATTAACTGGTCAAAACTATTTATTGTCGCCATATTTGTTTATATTAACACTTTTATAATCAATTGGACTGAAAAAAATGTATGTTAAACTTAAAATTTATATTTATATTTCTTAATTTATCAGTCGTTAGCTGATATAATAATTATCTGATATCCGTCCGTACTGCGGATGCGGATATCCGATATCCGAAAATCATTTCGGATGCGGATGCAGATGCAGGTGCAGATATGGCACTATCCGCATCCGAATGTATCCGTTGACTGACTTTCATTTTTCAGATATCTTTGAATTTTCATATTTCAAATACGGATACGGACAGATTTCGGGTACTCATTTGAGAGCCCTAAGAACGAAAATGAAAGAGAGGGAAGAATCAATCCAGAGATATATTATATACATGCATGTTTTATACATTTTGAGTTTTTTATTTTATAATTAACTAGTACAAACCCATACTATGCGCATATGGTTTTCTAAATATGATATAAAATATTGCATACTCAAAAAATTATAGATGTATAGATTGTAAGAATATTATGAAAAGTAGTTATGCCTTAAATGTTGATATCAATTAATGCATTGAATAATACGTTGTACGAGTCTACGGGTTGAGCTTCAAAACAGAAAATTCAAAAATAAAGTTATTATAAGGAAAATTAATTTTAGAAACAGAAAAATCATGGTTATTGTATTATAAATTAAAGTTTAACTATTGAGATGGTGTAAATTAATATATCGTAACAACATAAAAGATGAAACCACATAACGGTCTAAAACAGATCTATTGCATTTTTTTTCTAAAACAAGTTAAATATTTCGACCGTAGATATAAAAGATGGTCCATGGTTTTATGATTACAATAATAGTATAACCAAAAATTTGATAGTTAATATGCAGTATTAAACTATTTTAATTTCATCTTCTTAGGATGCAATAACATAAGTGGATGGAATGAGGGTCAACATTAAAAACATAAGTTGTACTACAGACAACCTTCTATTTAGTGGTATCAATTTTGTCCTCTTCTTCATTTTTTAGACAACGAGTGGGAATATTTGATCTCTTACCTTCTTGATAATAATGTGGATTCCAAAGGGAATGAGTTCCATTAATTGGTTGAAAACACTTTGGTGAAAATAAAAATGTACCTCAAATAACCAAACTTGAAGACTCCCCGCGGTTACTTCCCAATGTTTGCAGAAATAACAATATTTTAGAGGATTAAAAATTTCAACTAACAGCTCAATAGAACAGTTTACAAATTTTATTTTACAAGTACTCCAAATATAAAATCAAATTAAAGGATATTAATTTGCAAATTGACCATTGTGAATTCCTTTACGAAAATTTAAAATTATTTAAAAGATTGTAAAATCAAATTACATATTGTCATTTAGGAAAATAAGTTCGGTAACCTGGTTAATAAAAATTGCTAGCGAAATTATAATTTAGGAAAAGTATTGATAAGAAATAATAATTTCTACAATGCATATAGATGTAAACAAATAGTTGTTTCAAAATTCACATATTTTTACCCTAAGTTTACAACTAGTTGGGAATTAATTGTTAAGTGAAGTTGTTAGGATTATAATCTATTTTGACAAAACAAACTATGTTATTTTCATGTTATGTTCCTAATGATACATATAAGTAATATGGAGTCAAAAAATGGAAGCAATTTTAAAATATATCTTTTATATTGATTTTAGCAAAATATATTTGGTAAAACCTTTTTGTGGAAAAGAAGATGGACGTTTCATGCGTATAAGGCTCAATTTGATATGGTTGAAAAATATTTTTATGACATAATGATAGGATAGGATATAACAAATTAGATTGAAGCCATTAAACAAGTATAAAAGTTGCATGAATTCGTAATTTTCATGTATATTTTTCTCAATTTATGTAGTTAATTTTTTTTTTCGCTGTGTACTAAAGAATATAATGTGTGGTTGTCTAAACAATATTTCTTAATAAAGAACGTAAATGTTGGAGATAAATTTTGAAAAGATTTGCGAATGGATCTTTGAATTGGCAACTTATTCCGATTCAATTTTTATGATTCACTAGAGTGCAAACCATGCATAAAGCGACATCACATATATTAGGGCTCAAGAAAAGCTTCAAAAATACTTATGTTTAGTGTGCTGCTATTCACACCCTAGTTTCCTCTTCTGGCCAACTTTAAAATTTTAATAGATGTGATTATTTTTTACTTACTTCTGGCCACTAGTTCATTTCTTTTCACTCAGTCACACACAGCCGTTCTCATTTCCTTCTCTAACTATGTATTCTCTTAGATATCAAACCCTAAACCCTAAGAAAAAAATATAGTTTTTTTTTTGCTGAATAGAGGATGGAAGACGAAGATAAAAAAGAGGTTAGTTTTCTCTGTTATGCTGTATAATCTATTCTATTGTTGTTTGGAAAATTTTGTTTAGGATTTTCTATTGCTTAGGGTTTTCTATTTATTTTTGTAGGAGATTTCTTCCAATCCCCTGGTTATTTCAAGCTTGGAGGATATTAAATTTGATGACATTGTAATAGAGAATGACAGTGTAAGTTATTGAGTTTTAAGGTTTTTTTAATCGTACAACGTATATGTCATGTTTTACAAAATTTTGCAGTTAGGTTGTATTTTCCGTTTCGTAGATGGAGAATTCGAACGACAACATATTTGAGAGTGCTCTTATTGTTTCAGCTGAGAACTACGTGGATGATAGCAATACGATGCAAGATGATCGATCAAATGACTTAGAAGACATAAAAGTTGATTTGACAAATCAATTTACAACCGATGAAGTATTAAATTAGCACTTAATTTACAATCGCTAATATAGTTATAAAAATGAAGTATGTTAATTTTTTTTGTTAAACTAGGTGACTTAAGGTATTTGATTCACAGAGCATATTGATTCGATGGTGTAAAACAACAGGAAAAAAGTTGAATACCACCATCGTAATTCTAAAGTCGATAAATTAGGGCCGGGAAGAAAACCAAGGTTACAGTTGGGGTGTGACAGGGCTGGAGTTTATTGTAGTCATCAACCAAAGGCAGCAAAAAAGGAAAACACCATGAAACGACCTAGAGCTAGCGCTACTAGGGAATGCAATTGTCCATTTCGATTAAAGGGTGTGTATGTAGATGAAGATAAATGGAAAATATTTGTAATCAATGGAGTGCATAATCATGAACTTTCTCACTCTTTAGAAGGACATCCATACGCGACACAGTTGATGGACATGGAGAAAAAAATCTTAGAAGACATGAGTATTGCAGGCGTTCCTCCAAGAGAGGTATTAGATAACATTAAAAAATTCCTTTCCAGAAAATTCCTCAACTTTGAAGACTATCTATAACGCTAAATATAAAATGCAACTGTCAGCGATGGAGTGTAGATCCGCGATGCAACATTTAATGAAATTGCTTTCAGAGAAGCATTATGTGTATTTTTGACTGGGTTGATGCGAAAACCGATCATTTTATAGATATAATGTGGTCTCATCCGGATCTGTCCGTATTGCATAAGTGTTTTTCATCAATCCTTTTGCTTGATTGTACATATAAAACATACCGGTATAATATGCCTTTGTTGGAAACGGTTGGTATGACTTCTACGAGCCGAACATTTAGTATTGCTTATGCATTTCTAGCACACAAGAGGGAGGACAACTACGAATGAGTGCTAATGAAGTTAAAACATTTTTATTTATCCGATAAAGAACTCAAGGTAATAGTTTCCGATAGTGAATGGGCGTTGACAAATGGAACCAAGAAAATTTTTCCACAGGCAAAGTTGATGATGTGTTTATAGCACATGGAAAATAATGTCATTACGAATTGCAAATCAGAGTTTAAAACAAATGAGGTTTTCGAGATGTTTTTGCAAAGTTGGAAGAAGACGGTTCATGCACCGACTAAAGATGAATTTTGGATATGCTGCAATGATTTTCAAAAAGATAGGGTCGACTATCCTAAAAGCTTGAAGTACATTCATAATCAATGTTTGGAATACAAAGAGTATTATGCTTTTGCATGTGCAAATAAAATTAAACACGCGATAATAGAACAACGACTCGAGCCGAGTCTTTCCATGCTTAATTGAAAAAACATCTCGGTACGTCTAGAGCAACATTTGCCGTATTATGGTCAAAAATGGATAATATGTTGTGTCTACAACATACTAAAATAAAATCCACTTTTGAAAGAAGCTTAGGAGCCGTACAGATTGCATATCAAGTTTCATTGTTTAAACAACTATGAGGTAAGACATCTTTTTTTGCATTGGATTTGATTGTGAAAGAAATGAGAAAAATTAGTTGTGTTGCTTTGGACGCATCAGTTTGCGATAATTTGAATCGACTTGTGTATGGTCTTCCATGTGCACATAAGATATACAAATATCAAATTGATGGCCTTCCAATCCCAATTGAAATCGTTGATGATCATTGGAGACAGTTAAATTATATTCCAGAAGTTGAAGAATCACTAGAGTTTGTCCATACAGCTGAGTTTGAATACATTAAAAAACTATTTGATTCAAGCACTGCTGAGGAGAGGAAAGTTTTGCTACTGAAGCTAAGGGAAATTGCATTACCAGCCCGCCATCTACTTTGGAACCGAAAGTAGAGAAACACAAAGGGAGACCAAGCAAAAGTAAGAACAAATCAATTAGCAAACAAGTCAAACGTCAAAAATCTACAAAACGATATCCCTTTGCTTTTGAGAATGCGAAAACTACTAATGAAATTCTTTCTCAAGCTAGCGCGAACAAGAAACTGCCTCCCAAATGGAAAAACCCCGTTGTGAAGTTTGATAATTGTGATGTAAATACAACAAATTCAGGTTTCAAGTATTTAGCTTACCTATCGACTTTTCTACACTAATATATTGATAATGTTGAAGATGTTATGGGAGATGGAAACTGTGGATTTCATTGCATTGCTGAACAAGTTGACGAATTAAATTTCGATTGGAGAGAAGCAAGGAAGTCGATATTAGCTGAATTGATGAAAAATTAGGATTTATATGTAAGACATTTTGACATAACAAACTGCAAAGAATTAAAATCAGCTACCGATTGCGACACTAGTCCTTGTTTAAAGCTAACTGGATGATAATGCCTAATGTAACGACCCGCCGCTCTGACCGCCTCTAGTCGGTAATTAAACCAACTAGAAACGTTCAAAATGACGAATTGTTAGTCAGTTTATAAAGTTTAAACAGAATCAGCCACAGAATCACAGAATAATCATAATATTATTCATAATTGAATTTTTCTTACATACATATATCAGAGTTTTTACAATGCATAAATTTTTATACAGCGGAATATATCTTTTTAGAGTACAAAGAAAAATTTTACTGAAAACTTTAGTAGAGTGCTTTAATCCCCCTCTCTCTAACTTCGCGGCCTGAAAATCTTCAAGCTGTAAAAATACTCGGTCTGACCCGAGCGTTAATTTCAAAACACAAAAACACTCGAGTCAGGATTAATCTTAACTCAAGTAAATAAATTTGCAATGAACTGAATAAAATGGATCACATGAATCAATTCAAAATCTATTATGGATTTTCATATTAACAACTTTAATTTTTTAAAATCTGTCTATCACGTGTGGCTGCAGTACACACATGTACTTTGCACACATGTGCACTGCCTCGCCGACACGCGTGCGAGCGCAAATCAGACAAATCACTGAAATGAAAATGCTCAAGGCAAAACCAGTGCCAATTTGAACAAAACAGTAAACAAACAACATGCAGCAGCAGCATTAAATGAGACAGTGTCATGGAGCATCAAATATTAGCAGATGGAATGTGCCACTTAAATTCCAAATGAAATCATTGGAGATGAACATATAAAAATTAATATGGCAAGGCAGCAGCGCTCCTGCACTGTTGGTTCTGACTAAAATTGTGTTACATCTTTCAATTATTTGTTAAGTCTATAAAATGAGGCAAAAATGATTTGCCTGTAGAAACATAAAATTACTTCGTGCATGCTAGCACAGACCTTTTGGTTTGGACTTCAAGTTTTGTGTTTTTGCATTTTCAGTATGTATTTTAAAAAGCATGGAAGAGAAACAGAAAATGGAATAAGAACAGGAAAGAAATAATTGTGTCGAAAGCAGGTTCAACAAGTAGGATTGTCTGACAACCATTTATTGTTGATGGCAAATTTTATTGAGAGATCAGAAATTACTCTGCTTACACCAAAAATCTCAACAAATCAAAATTCCCAAAATGAATTTAGGGAAAACCAAATCCAATTGCAACAATGCAACGTAAATCGACAAGAGAAAGACTGCATAAAAACGTAACTGCAGTTACTAACGGATACAAGGGCAGGCTGCAACTAATACTGCAGTCACCACAAGCATCGCACTTGAAAACAACTTAATGCAGCCCCTAACCCAAATGCAACAGGGTTTCAAATGAAGGGCAACAAGTATTGCATCAGTGAACAACTCAACAAATGCATATACAAGAATGCAACAGTGACCAAAGTCAAAACAAAATCAGGTTGAATAGAGGCTACAAGTAGTGAACACTTGAATGCATCAATAAACCAATTGCAAGACCTCAAGTGACATGCAAAAGCATTTTTTCTCGACAGCAAGCAAATGTTCAAACACCTACCAATAATAAACTTGTTTTTATTCCCATTTAAAAATTTAGTTTCTAAAATCAGGGTCAACAAAAAAATGACAACAGCAGAAGTGATCACAGCAAAGCACAAGTGTGCAGCATCAAGTAGGACATACGAGCACACAGCAAAACATGGACAAAGTTCCAAGTAAGAAATTACTAACAAGCATCCTTTTCAATAGTAAAAAAAAACAAATTCAGATAGCATCTGTACTTATCAATTTAATAAAAATTAAATTCAATAGTATTTGTCCTTATTAGTTTTAAAAAAACAAAATTTGGTAGCATCGGTTCTCAACAATTTAAAACGAGAATTCACAAAGCATCTGTTCTTCTCAATTCAGAACAAATTAACAAATATAGCATCTGTTCTTATCAATTTGAAATTAAGGTAGCTTCTGTTCTTATCAATTAAAAAAAAAAAACAAAACCAATTATACAGTGTGTTATCTGTTCCTATCAGTTTAGAATTCAAAGTAGCCGAGCAACTGAAAACCACCAATCATCAAAACACAGCATGCCAATTAACCCAGCAGATGACAACGAACAACCCCCAAATTCATAGTATGAAATCAAGCACGTATCTGTTCTTATCAGTTACAGTTCAAGAAATCGAGCAATTGATAACCAAAAACCCCCCAAAACAGTAGCATGCCACCCAAAATTCAATGCAAACAAATCTAAATACTTGCATTAAGATAATCGTGAGCCAAAAGACTCACCTTTCAAACGAATCGAAATGGAGTAGCTCAATTTAGAACGAGGCCGCGAGCAGATTTGATGCCGAGCGAACCTAATTCCAAAAAGCCCCAAATTTGTGAAGATGAAGAACGATGCCGCTATAAAATTTTGAGAAGCCCCAAATCATAAAGCCCTAATTTGCTGAAGGGAGACGATACGAGACCGCCATTTTTCTTTTTCTTTTTTTTTTCTTTCGTATGAATGAAGTAATGGGGAGAGGGGTCGCGTATAAAATAGAAGAGGATCGTGGTTTTGGGTATGGGTCACGGCATGTTGAAGGTAAGGTAGTGTATACTTCTTTTTATTTTTTTATTTTTTTTTATTTTTTTTTTATTTTCTCTTTTAAATTTAATTAGTTTTTTTTTTTAATTGTTTGCTTTGTTTTTATTTTGTTAAAATTATGTTTTTAAAAATTTTAACTAGTATATTCTTTATTTATTTTATCATATATATATATATATATATTTATTTATTTTCATATTATATTTTCATTCTTATTTCAATTCCAATTATTTTTCTAAATCATTAATTCAAATTTAAAATATAAGTTCAATATTAAATTTCAACTTCAAAGTCAAAAATTCAAATTTCTATTCAACTTTTAAATAGATTAAATTCTAAATTTTAATCACCAATTCATCCTGATAATTTGAAATTTAAGTCAAATTATCATTTAAATATTAAAAATAAATTAAGTATTTACAAATTAAATTGTTCAAAATTTAGGATCGTTACACCTAAAACTGGATACTTGGTTGCAAATGCATTCAATAGAGTTGTGGTTTATATATCCAATCGTCAAAGTTTGACATTTTTTCTTCAAGAAAGAGGGCCAGATCTTGGACACGAGCAACGGTTTATTATTTTTGCAAAATATTCTGGACTACCACTTTATCAAATTAATGCCTAGGGAAAATGCACCCATCCCACCAATCGCTAGCTTTTGGAATAGATATGCAATTAAAGAAGCTAAAGTATAGAGCGAACTACATCTTGATCAGCAAATAGAGTTTGTTAAACTGTTCCCGCCAGATATGGCCACAAAGGACGATCACTAATATAATGAAATGTAAACTTGAAAACTTTGTCATGCGATTCAAGTTGAATGCTAGTTAATTTTGTACTTGGTTTTAACTTATATGCATTGGTGTGGTTGAAATTTTATGCAATGAATGATTCAACTTTATGTAATAAACAAATAAGTTCAAGTAATATGGTTAGTAGCATGTTGATATGCAACTTAGGCATATACTGAAAATACATAAAACTTGATATCCAACTTGTTATGGGTAGTAGCAAGTTTAAGTTTACGTAATATAAATTTATGTGCATAAACAATGAAAGTATATGAACATGTTGATATACAACTTGAAATACATATAAACAAACAAGTTTAAGTAATATGGTTAGTAGGCAAGGAATCAACTTCATATACAAGTTAGTATACATAAACAAGAGGATATACAAGTTAACATACATATTACTATTCAAGTTCACTGCTATTTCAAGGAACAAACACTATAAACGATTGGTAACTGTTAAACCGCTTTTTGGCAAGGCCGTGACACCAAAAACTTGACTAGAAAATAAGGATAGTTGTCCCGGAGATCGTTAATACACAGGTCTGCTATGGATATCGGTAAATTTTGTCCGAGTCCGGATCGAGCTACAATTGATATGACAGGACCAGTAAAGTTTTGAAAGCCAACTTTCCAACTTTCAAGTCAATCAGAGTTCATGTGCTCAAGATATTGATCGATCAAGGTTGAGAAATCCAACTCTATTCGTATCCATCCAATTTCGTATCCATACCCTAAGAGAGATTCAGTTTGTATTCATCATCCACTAACTTCCTTCGTATCCATCAACCAATGTCCATTTCGTATCGGTCTCCCTCCATCCATCCCGTATCGATCTCCCACCATCGATACGAATAGCAACATCCACCGATCGATACGAAGAAGGCAACATGAAGCATCGATACGAAGGCAGCCTCCAACCATCGATACGAACAGAGCAACGCAGGACCGATGCGAAATAGTATGGATATGAAGACGACAATGTCATACAAATTCAAACTTGCATCGATCATAACTCAAGATCTACAAGTCCAAATGCCACCAAATTTTCACATGAGCTTTCCTATAATGTCAAAAATGTACCAGATAAATTTCAGCCAAAAAAGATCAATTCTTGATTGATATGAATTCCATTCGTTTCCCTTCCAGATCGAGTCGAAACCACCTGAACTCGATCCATTGGCCCATCCACGTGAGAGAAGAAGTCCTCCGAGATCTGGATGGGATATTTTCAGCCTACGCCTATAAGTAGCAGGCATATGCATCTAGAAAAGGGACTTTTGGGAAGCTTCTACGCCGTCACTTTGCTAAAACTCCATTGTGACTTGAGTACTAGCTATTATATCATTGTAATTTAGTTGAGAATCATGAATAAACATCAATCTCTTCAAAGTGGATGTAGGCTACGATGCCGAACCACTATAAACGCATGTCTTCTTCTATTTATGCATTCTTTTATTGGTGTGATTGTTAGATTAGCCTTATTTTCCATATAATTTCTGCATTCCAATCTCTTCAATTACATCCGATGAGTGTTGTGCCCAATTTTGGTACAAACACTTTGGTGTTTTTACTGAGAAAAGCCAACTTTTCTCCTGCTCTATGGATCTGCTGCCGTCGTCGGATTGCAAAAATCTAAGGAGAAGATTCAAATCTATCATCCAATGGTTCCTTCTATTCTATTTAGATTGCTCTAGATCTAAGAGGAACTACATTTAGCATGATTTTCGTATCCATATTTTCGTCTCTAGAAAATATGATGATTTTCATATCCATCTTTTTGTATCCAGAAAATATGATAATTTTCATATCCATATTTTTGTATCCAGAAAATATGGAGATTTTCGTACCCATATTTTCGTATCTAGAAAATATGGTGATTTTCGTATCCTTATTTTCTATCTAGAAAATAAGGTGATTTTCGTATCGATCGACTTTCGTATAGATAACTTTTCATATTGATCAGTTTTCATATCGATCACTTTTCGTATCGATTAGTTTTTGTATCGATCAACATTCGTATCGATCGAATTTCGTATCGATCACTTTTCGTATCAATCAGTTTTCGTACCGATCAACATTCATATCGATCGACTTTCGTATCGATCACTTTTCGTATCGATCAGTTTTCATATTGATCAACATTCGTATCGATTGAGTTTTGTATCGATAAATTTTCATATCGGACAGTTTTTATATTGATCAACATTCATATCGATCAACTTTCATATCGATCCAGCTGTGTGCATTTCGTATCGATTCTCAAATACCATCTTGTATCGATGTAGCTGTACGCCTTTTGTATCGATCCAAGTACCCACTTTTCGGATCGTTCAATTTTGTCACATTTGTATCGTTCAAAAGTTACTGAGAACGATACGAATTTTCAAAGAAAAAAATTCGGGTACGATCCAAGTTTTCAAAAAAGAGATAAAAAAAAATCGGGGAGAAAACCCCCCAAACCCTAGCCGCAGCGTAGAGCACCCACATAGTGAATTCAAAACTCAACTTAATTAAGGAACTTCCTGATCATTCCATGACTGGACGGGACTTAGGGGATTACAGCAGCAATTGTTGAATTGCATCCTGGAATGGGTAAAGAAATACTACTCAATCCGTGCTCCCAGAGCCTGGAGTGCTGAGACTTGGTTTCGATTCATGACACGAAGCTATCGCTATAACATACAGATCTGACGACTGTTATGACAAAAAGAGAATATATACTACATGGAGACAAGACATCAAAATCTATGCATCAATGTTTGTTATCATGTTTTGAGTCTTAAGTCAATTTTGTTAAGATCTCTCCTCGTTTAACGTATATATTGCTTATATATAATCTTCCTTTTTTCAAATGATTTATATATATAAGCATATAATATATATATATATTATCAAATTTTTTCCTTAAAATCATATAATATATATATATATATATTATAATATCTAGCCTTTTTTTACGCTTAAGCAGACACGCGTGCCAACTAGAACCATACAGAAGGGTGGATTGTTATTGGGGTAAATAAGAAAAACAGAGAAAGAAAAAAAAACAGAATCTTACAGCAAGAATGACAAAATATAATAATGAAATATAGTTCATGAAGTTGTTTACAAAACATTTGATTATACTAATACACTATCGAATCAGAGTTACACATAGCAGAGAATAATAATTACAATACAGCAGAACAGTATGAATGCAGTGGAATAATATAATAAATAATAGTAATAAAATCTTCGTCTTCGTCCTCTATAAATAAAGTCTTCAATCCTGAAATGCTCATACTGACCTGAGCGAATTGAAAAGACAAAACACTCGAGTCAGAACTAAAAGATCTTATGTGAGTTAAATCAACTGAAAATAAATATGAATGTAAACGGCGTCGGAGATATTTACGGGGTTTAACATCTCCTATCCAGTGTCTAACGTGAGTCAGTAACTTAAGAGATGCTCGGGATTCACATCTCCTAAGGATCCGTTAAACTATTTACTATGTAGTAATATACGCTATTATAATAGTGTCTATAGTAAAATAAACTTACTTTTAAATGGCGTTAAGGCTTTACATTTTCCACCTTAACACGTAATAGTCCCAGTAGTCTATCCAGTATCAGCGTATCCTAAATACTCCACGGGCTACGGGAGAAAACAAAACTCATATAAGGCGCGATAGGGTAGGTGACACGGCACAACTAGGCAATGCCAGGTTAGATATACCAATTACGCTTCTGGACCGGTGGTAACGCGTAGCAGCTACTACCGCCCACCTCGAGCCACACCCCAAAAATCAAAAGGGCCCAAATCAATCACAGAGTAATAGAATGGTATCGAAGGAGTGTGTCCGATAAAAGGTGCTACCTTCTTAGCCTGTCGATCGCTCTTGTTTTAGCCACCTTATGCTAACTCACGAAAGTCAGGTCCACGTATTTACCTCAAAGGAAACGCAGCCGCCATCCTACTTCATTCTGGAATCTCTACCACGTACACAGTTGTTAAACTGGTTTTCAGAGTTGGCAGAGAGTATGCCAACTTCTGATCTCGGTCTCTTTAACAATCAAACGTTATTATAACACCGCGGTCATTTCAAAATAATTTTACTTCAAAACCAGAATATAATATCCATTTCAAAACCATTTAAATACGATATCATTTCCATTTCAAAACCCAAATCATGATATTATTGTTATAAAACCAAAATCAATATAATATCATTTTTATTTCAAATAATATCCCTTTTCCAAAATCATAGCACTTTCAAATTTATACACTTCGAAACCAAACATTTGAAATTATAACACTTTTAAAACATAAAGCTTTGAAATTCATAATTTCGAAACACTTCAATTTCGATAAAACATTTCAATTTCAATGTATTTCAAGGCTTTAAATATTCCAAAATTTCAAAACTAATTTTGATAATTTTGATTCAGTAATTGAATTTTCTATTATTTAGTTTTGAAATATTTTACATAATAAATCCATTATTATTTAAATAAAACTCAAATTACAAATAACTACATATTTCCTTCAATCTATTTACTTGACATATTCATTTAATTCACCTTAAATAAAAACCAAGTTCTAAGAATCATACCTAAAATTTCAAATTTTATGAATTTCACATTAACTTATTTGAGTTTACTTCTTAAATAAATTCAATTTCAAATAAATCTCCAATTTTATCTCCCAACCTTAGTTTATTTAAATCATTATACACTCTATATTAAAATATAATTTAAATACTTACTCCCATTATATTTTAATAAAATCAAACTCTATTATTAACTTAATTTTTATTTAACAAACTTATACATAGCTTAAATTCAAGAATTTAACTATATATAAAAATAATGTTTATATATTATCAAAAATCAATATTTATTAAACCATATATTTCTTTCCAAAACCATAGAAATCATTTGCAAAATATTTATACATAGACCACGGTGTATGTATAAAATTTTCTATCCTATGGTCTAGTGATACGGATATTTATCATTTCAATCCATAATTTAAAATACAATTACGGTTATGTATCATTTCAAACCGCAATCCCGAATGAAATAAAAATCCATAACAACTTGCAGTTTACAACAATATAAAATACAACATCCATTCATCTAATATCAATCATTAACCATTTATCACAATCATCATCCAATTAAATCAATAACATCAATATAAACAGATAATAAACAACAGGTATTCACTGGCAGTTTATATTCAAAAATAAATTAAATAACTATTTGACTGGTAGTTTATATGCAATAATAAATTAAATAAATATTTAACTGGCAGTTTATATGCAACAATAAATTAAATAATAATTTAACTGGCAGTTTATATGTAATAATAAATTAAATAAAAAATTAATTCAATTTAACTGTGATGATGATTAAAAATATGCCAATAGTCATAAATAAATTTCTAATCACACCATAAATCAAGTTAACAAACATAAGAATTTTAGAAGCTGTGAGTGGGTTAAAACACTCACGTTTTGAATTTAAATTGAATTTAAATCGAATTTAAACCCAAAATTTGAATAGTCTCAAAATTCGTCCAAACCCGCGCCAAAATGTCCGGAATTTGAAAACGATCCTAAAAAGAAACTGTGCGTAAAGCGGATATCGTATGTGAAAGTTATTAATATCATAACACTTAAATCAAAATTTAAAGAAAATAAAATAAAAAAAAGAACCCACCCAATCCAAAGCGGCCATGTCGCCCATTTCTTCCTCCTGGAACCCTAACGCACGCGTAACGAATGCGAGCTGCTGTCTCGCATTCTCATGCCGTCGCCGTCCAATGAGGCCACGCCCCACCCAGCTAGCAACGCCGCTGACCCCCTCAGACCCAATGACGCCCCCTTCGAGTCGACCGCCTACCTTCGGTTGCATGCAAAGCATAGCGGCTGCCGCCTACAGTGAAACCCTAGTCGAATTTTTGCCTCCAATCCGACTGTTGAATCGACGAGCTACCTATGCCGATGCACTCCGCTCGAGAATCTCTTCGACCCAGTAACTTTGATTCGTCAACTAGGCAAAATTGATTTCGACGCAATGGATTGCCGAAAGTATATCATCCATTTCTGGGCAAACAGAGCTTCAAATCGAAAAGCGAGTTGCGGATTTGACTTGCGCTCGTCGAGAGCTTCAAATCCATATATAGTTTGATGTGTATTGAGGAGTATGAATTTTGAAGTAGCAATTTTTGATTTGCAATTGACTGTGAAATTTAGAATTTGTCTGCCATTGAGAAAGAGGAGCAATTGGAATTATACGTATAGAAAAATAAACATAAGAAATAGGCTAGGGTTTATAACGAGGTATATATATGCAAATCTAAAATTAGAATGGACCGGATTGATTTGGATCGAAAGTTGAACGATAAATGGCCCAAAAAGCCCATTCTGCCTCCGGAACGAAATTGGTCAACCCATATATCAAAATAGATGTTTTAAAGTATTTTAAACGTAATGAAATAGGTTTCAAGTCCAAATTCCATCGTATGAAGAAGTTATGCTAAAATCAATTTATTTCAAATTGATTTCAATTGATTTCTAGGCGTTTCAAGGCCTTTCGATCAAACGACAAGTCCGATCGTTACGAAACTTGAAATCCTATAATAATTCACCGTTATGGATTCGATGGAACTAGTTTCATCGAAATCCGAGTCAGTGGCCAAAATGGCTATTTTCCAGTTAAAATAAATTAATAATTAATTAATTAAATACTTTTTCAATTTCAATTCCATAATTAACAAATCTTATCATTTTTGATTCCCTAAATAATTACAGTAATTTAAACAAATTTAGATGTCAATTTAAAGTTGATTAATCCATCAATTGTAGTGTTTAATTTCAATTTCATTAAATTCAGAAATTATAAATTAAAATTTCCAAAATCCATTTATTAAAATTTTAAACTTGTTATTCACATCTTTTATTACAATAAGGATATAATTAACATTGGTTCATAACATGGTACATTAATATTTCCCAATTTCATCTTAATCCCTATTTGCATAATATATAAATATTAATTTTCATTTAATTCTAACTAATCCAATTATTAAATTTAAATTAATAAATCTTGATTTCAATTCATTTTTATTCAATCAATCATTATCCCATTCATACTTTATTATCAACAACAAACGTTATAATTACTTATCTAACATTGATTGTATCAATTTTCAATTTATTACATATTACTTCATCAGTTAATATAACTTTGAATTCATTTTCCAATTTATTAATTTCAATCAATTATAACTTTACAATTTGTTTCAAATAATTGGGATTGCAATAAATTAGTTATTTATTAACATGCATTAACATTATTTCCAAATATTACCTTAATTAACATTAACGTAATATTTTATTTAGATCTATTGTAATAGATTTCAGTTCAATTTCTATTTCTTTCAATATTTAATTACTAAAACCCTATTCAGCTAACAAATGTAATTATCAAAATTTACGGGTCGTTACATACATATATATTTAAACCTGAGAAAAACTGTGCAGATTGCACATAAATCACCAGGTCAGTCGACTAACCTGTCAATTTCTGTGCAACATGCACAGGTGTACCAATAAACAAATATATACATTTGAATATCCAGTCGACTGATCTAGAGGTTTAGTTGACTGAATTTCTACAATAGCTATTTTTTGAAAAGTCACGACTATTTGTGAAGAGTTACGAATCTCTACAAAAATATTTGGATGCAACACTTCAACTTTGGAACTCTTCGTCAACAGTCGCTGCTTTCTAACATCTATAAATGCATACTTTAACTTTATTCCAAACTACCAAATTTTCTTGCCTTTCTTATCTAACTCACTTGAATCTACTTGCAACTATACTTTCAAATATTCTGCATTAAAGCAATATTATACCTTTCTATTCTTGATAAACTTCAAATATATTTATACTCGAGGAGAAGATCATAGGAATGGGTACTATAAACAGACTTATCCTTGTTATCAGAACACTAAAAAGTCAAAAAATATTTTGTATTTGTTGAAGTCCTATTCTACTGCTCAGGCGTGTGAAGTCCTATACGGCTGCTGAGGCCAAATCCTGTTCCGCTGCTCAGGTCCTTGTTCGGCTGCTCAAGGGTTGTATAGACCTGTTCCTCCGGGTTAAGTGAGGGCTATTGTTTTAGTGAAATTCTAGAAGGAATATGGGAATGGACGTAGGACGGAGCTCCAAAGCAGTATAAAAATTCTTGGTGTCATTTTACTTTACTGGTTTTATATTCCGCACTATTTACTGTATAGCTATCATCACTACACTTTGTATTTCATATATCCATATTACACGATCTATAACATACTTTCATTCAGTATCAAAGCAAGGTCATCATATAACCGTAATATAGTTATCTAATAGTCTAATAATATGGAAACCAACACAAGCACTAGCACTAACACTAGCTTCATTGAAGGACAATCCATTGCACGTCCACCACTATTTAATGGCATGAATTATAACTATTGGGCCACATGAATGAGAATATATATGCAAGCATATGGTTTTAGTTCATGGAATATAAATCAGACAGAATATATTATTCCTACTGAAGAGTATTCTACTTGGACAAATACATGGAAAGTAAATGCTGCAGCAAATGCAAAAGCCATGAATATGTTGCTTTGTGCCTTAGATAAAAAAGAGTTTAACCATGTTAGCATGTGCAATACTGCATATGAAATATGGCGTACACTCAAAGTTATACATGAAGGAACTAACAAGGTCAAAAAAGCAAAATATACATGATCAAAAGTCAGTTTCAAAACTTTAGGATGAAAGAAAATGAATCTATAAATGATATGTATTCAAGATTTTAGGATATCTACCATTCATTAGTAGGACTAGGAGAAAAATATTCAGATTTTGATATTGTATCCAAAATCCTTAACTCTTTAACGGAAGAATGGGAAAGAAAAGTTCTCGCTATTGAAGAAGCAAACGATATTTCCAAAATAACTTCAAAAAGTTAATAGAAAATTTAATGTCATATGAAGTGAATTTGCAGGCTAAACGAGTTCAAGTTCAAGACAAAAAGGATATAGCATTCCATGCAGAACAAGAAGAATCAGATTCAGACAAAGACGACATAGCCCTTATTGCCAAAAACTTTAAGAAATTCTTGAAGTATAGAAAAGGAAATAGAAATAATGGCAAGAGAAGCTCAAACAGCAATAAACCACGGTCTTCGTCATTTTTGGAGTGTTTTAATTGTCATAAAAAGAAGCATATATAAAGGGACTGTCCAGATCAAAAGAAAGAATATCACAATAAAAGGAAGGACAAATTCAGAAGGAAAGCGTTCTCAGTTACATGGAATGATTCAGACTCTTCCTCTTCTTCTGAAAGTGAGAGTGATAGCGATAATGAACAAGCCAACGTATGCTTTATGGCCAAAGATAATGAGGTTAGTGATTTAACTTTTGATGATATGATAGAAATAAACTCAGAATTGTTAGATACTTTAAAAAGTCTAAAAAGAAAATATAAAGAGGCGGTTGAAAATCAGAACAAGGCAGAATTCGAAAGAGATATGCTTAAAGACGAGAAGAAAATATTGGAAGAAGAACTTGAGAAAACTCAAGAATCGCTTTCAAATGTTAATTCTCAACTAATATTGTTGAGTCAAGAAATTGAGACTCAAAATGAAAAGAATGGTGTTTTTGTTTCTGAAAATCATGATTTAAAAACTAGTATTAAAATGGTAGAACTACAAAATTCAAATCTAAAGACCAAACTAGAAGGAATCGCTAAAAACGTTTCAAATTTTAATAAAAGAAAAGAAAATTTATCTAGAATTATTGAAAATTCACAACCTGTTAACAATAAAAATGGTTTAGCTTATAAGAATAAAGTCAAGATTTCACGTTCTAGTAATTTAAACAATGTTAAGTCTAATAAAACACCCATATCTTCAAAAAGACTAGTTTCTAAAACTATAAATGTAACAACCCATAATTTTGTAAATATTTTTAATTAAGTTTTTATTTGAATACTTTAATTTTTAAATTATTTAAGATTGAATTTCTGGAATTTTCCCAATGTAAGTTTGGAATTTGTTTGTAATTTATTTTCCAAATACAATAAAATAAACATTTCTGAAATTTTTTATATTTTGGTCAACTCTGGTCAAATTTTGAATTTTAGTTTAAATTTTTAAATTTGAATTTTAAATTTTAATCTTTTTCTCTAAAGCAGAATATATTTATGATATCCGTTCCTCTTTTCGTTTCGTTAAATTCTGATTTATACTTTTAAAATTGGATAAAATACATCGTTTTACACGCAATAAATATCTGTATTTTTATATTTTTATATTTTTCCTATCCATCTCTTTGTTTGGTTTCTCTATTTATTTGTCTTGACTTTTATTGTATTTATTGGAATTTATTTGTTTATATCTTTTTATAAATGGTTGGAGAAAATCAAGGGGACACACATTACATTGTTTAAATTCTTACATTTTTATTTCCTAACCTCTTTATTAATTTTCTAGCCGTTTCCTCTTCATTCCTAGCCATGAATTTCTCTACTCATAGCTGTGCATATTCAATTGAAATTCATGTACAAAATTTATTTCCCATCTCTCATTTTCATTTGCATTTAAGAATAAAACATATATACGTTTGTTTCTCCTTAATTTATGCCTTTTCCGTTTCCTAGCATTCATTCCTTAATTTTCCATCCAAACCATCTTTTAGCAGTGTATTTCCTTTTTCCATTCACGCTCAAGAATATTTCATTTTCATCTCAATATCCTCATTTTTCATTTGCATTTGAGAATAAAATATGTACAAGATTTTTTTCCTTTAATACAAAGGGTGACTTTTCCTTTTCTTACCATTCAAGACTCCACTCCTTAGCCGTTACTTCTTTTTCCTTCTATAGCCGTGAATTACTCTTATCAAATCACGTACAAGGTTATTTACCATTCACTCCTTTCTCATTTTATTTCTAGAAAATAATATGCAAGATCCATGGCTTCCTCTTCTTCTTTTTTCTATTTTTTTTCCTTTCTCTTTGTTTTCTTCATGTCTTGCTCGGCCTCTACCATGCCTTAGCCGACCACTGCACCATCTCCACCATCACCAACCTCATCACCTCCACACAGGCATAAGCCGAACCATATGTGCATGTGAACCCTTCCAAAACTTTTGCCTTTTAGCCTTACATTGATTTGTAAACTTCCACCTCTTCATTTCTCAATCCATAGCCGTGCTTCAAGGCTACTTTGCCCGAGCCTACATGCCATGAAAATATCATGGTCGAGCCTATGTTTGGTGTGGCCAAGCCCACTTATGGGTTAGAGCAAAAGTTGTGTCACTTTTATCTCGTATTTTCCATTGTTTTAATTTCTATTCTTTTGTATTGAATTATGTTCTTATATATGTTGTATTTGTTTGCATATGAGATTTGGATCTGGCTCTTCTTTCACTCAAAAATATAGTCGTGCTTTATCGTGCCTTTTCGTGCTTTACGGAGTTTAGATTTGGGTTTGAATTTCAATTCTAGTTTTAAAAAGGTGAGTTTACCACTCTCGATATACGTACTTTTATAATTGTGAAATGATGACAAGTGAATTGTATAAATTAATATGCTATGTTCATACCTGCATGTGATATATTTATATAATGCTAAATGCTGTTTATATGCCTGTTACATCATCTGATATGATATTATATGCTTTACTTTTATTTTATTTCCTGTTTATCACACTGCAAGTTTCCTATCACTATAGGTTGAAATGATACATACCCGAATGGACTTTAGGACAAGAAAAATCACTATAGGCTGAAATGATAGCCTCAAGTGATTTTTATTGATTTTTATTGTATTTATTTTACTTGGGATTGGGAATTTGAAATGATAGAACCCGAATTTTCTTTTTAAATTACGGATTGAAATGATATATATCCGTATCACTTGATCTAGGTTAGAAAATATTATACAGGCCCATGTTTATATTTTTAAATAATATTTTCCCAAAAATTTATTAAGTATTTTTAAATAATATTTTCCTAAAAGATTATTAAGTAATTTTGAGTTTATAAATATGAAAGTTTAACTTAAAATTTGATTTAATGCTTTAAATTATAAAGGTATATTGTAAAGGCCCGCAAATCCATACCCCTTTTGAACTAACAAAATTCCACAACAGTTCAGTCCAAAGTGGCACATAAGTACGAGTCTTCGGGTAAAAGAAGAAAGAGGTAGAAGAAGAAAAAATAAAAACAACATCAGAGTCTCACAATCGGAACGGAACAAAATATAATATATAATAACAGCTTTAAATACAAAGAAATCTGTACTATATACATATATACATACATACCATCATCAGAGTACAACAAACATCCATACAGAGACAACTTAATAATTGTCCATACACAGCGGAAATAATAGTCAAATACGGAAGTACGCTCTGTCATCAGCTCGTCTCCAGAACTCCTTAGCTTTTAACCTGATCCTGTTTAACTCAGTCTGACCTGTGCATCATATAAAACAACACCCGAGTCAGTCTGGAAAACCAGCGTGAGAAATCACACTCAATTGGATTATTATACTTTCAAAAATTCTTTGAAAACAAAAGCATCTCGTAAGACCACGCCACAAATAAACATGTCCGGTTTTTACCTTACGATAGTTAAAACATTTTTATTAAATTCGTCTGATATTATAATAGCGTCTATAGAAAGTAAAATAGAATCTATCTGAAATGCTTGCATCTCACGTTTCAGCAATAGTTGGGCACAATCAAAACCGTATAGGCGCTTATTGGAGATTGGATTCCATATAATGGCAGAGCTACCGGGGTACCGCCCGTCACAGTACCTGGTCTAGATCAGAGTACCGAGGAGCCACCCTAACTCCCCTGCAACACAAGACCGGAACCATCCCTTACTGGACAGTCCCAAGCAAGATCACCCCGTGGTTGGCGCGACCAACCACCCACCAAGCCGAAATAAAAGGGACATCTAGACAGGGGAAACCTTACTCTTCAGTGGGGGCTACCCACGAAGTCTTGCTGCACCTCCCCTGTTTTAGCCATTCCCGGTTGATGAGGCTTGAGGCTAAGCGTTACCTTTTCAAGAACGAGTCCCGCTTAGAATGCTCATCGTCCCCCTGACGATGTTATGAAAGCATTCAATCCATACAAGTTGCCCTGGGTCTGGACAAACCGAATCACCGTCTTCAACTCTTCACGGTCTTCATTCGTAATCGTTCAAACCGGATCGAAGTGGTTTTTGGATAATTAAATCCAATCCCGGACTCTTCGAAACGATCAGCGCATTGTCCAATATTGATAGTCGGTGATTTAACTATTGATTAATCATTCACAAGCAACCATTAAGTAAATTTTCCCAAATTATTTATCTCAAATATCATTCAGATATTATTTCCATTTTAACCCATTTGAAATAAATTTTCAAAGTCCTTTTATTTCCATGAAATCGTTTAACTGATTTCTTATACTCACTCACATTTTGATTTACCCTTTGAAAATATCCTTTATTTTCTCATTCCTTCCTCAAAAATCAATTTCACTCTTCTTATAAATTCTCAAACTCAATTTCTCCATTTTATACGATTTCTCCTAAATCTTATCTCTTTTAAACAAACCTGCTTACCATCACAAGAAGATTTTAATTGGGTTTTTTTTATAAAATTAAAAAACAATTTAAAAACATCTATATTTATAAAATAAGAAGTAGGGTTTTATACAAATTATGGTTCAAAAGTAATATTAAAGTTCATATCCAATTTATGAAAAATTCAAAACTGGTTTTAGAAAATTTAAGTTTATTAAAAAATAATTGCCAAGCCTTCAAAAATAACAAAATTTGACATATACAAAATCTAAATAATAGTTCATAAAAATTTATATAGTATAGCAATTTAAAAATTCCCTTTTTAAAATAAGTTTATAATTTTAGAAAAGTCCAATATTCATCTATAAATGCCTCTTGTCTACATTCACCTTTGGAAATATCTTACTATTTCCGTCTAACAATTTCATATCTCAAAATAAATTTATTTTGACTAATCTCTTTAGATATCTACTGATATCCTCTTGTCTCATTCATAATCCCGTTTTTAGTTTATACAGTTTTCCTGAGTTTCCATTCATTTATACAAACAACTTTTATTTTAAAGTCTTATCTTTAAAATCCATTCTTTAAATAACATTCATATGATTTGTTACCAAAATTCTATTTCATTCTTAATAAAATTTCCTTTATTTCTTAATAAATTTTCCTTTTATTTCTTATTAGTGATTCTCTCTATCCCTAATAGAATCTCATTTTCATTCTTTAACAAAATTTGGTTTACTTCAATTCCATTTAACGGTCACAATTTTTCTTCAAGTTTTAATATATAAATTATATTGCCCAAAACTCATTTTACCCAATTAAAGTATAAATATGCTTTTATCTTCCTTTAAAATTTCAAATAGAATTAAATTCAAACTCTAAATTAAATATTTCTCTTCAAGTTCCATTTAACTTCCTTTAATTAAATTATTTATATAATTTTATTCAAATTTTAACTTCCCATGTAATTTATCAGTTAATAATTCAATTCAGCAACAAATCCCTATCAATCCACCCAACCTGTCATATTTTATATATAATCAATAAATACTTTGAGGAATCCTGTTGGATCCCTCCAACCTGTTTCCCTACATCCACAGATGTTAGCACAACATAAAATACCAATTCCACTATAATGGTGGAATATCGCGGCATACGGGTTTTATAAATTATCATCCGCCATTATGCGGCTTATAGGGTCTATTTAATTTATTCAGTAATTTCAACCATCATTCAAGCAATTCAACCAATAAATTTTAATTCAACAATTTAAATTTAAATTCAACGATTTTAAATTAAAATCAACTGAGTAAGATTAACTCACCTTTGATTTAATTGTTGCAATCCTTCCCAATCCCGACTCGTTTCCATATTTTTGACCCTGAATAACAATTGCATGGATTTTATTAATATTTGAACAGATCAACAATTAATTTCTGTTTAAATAAATTTATTCTTTAACTCTAATAGTTTAATTTGACTTACTATTTATTTCAACAAATAATTAAATTTTAAAATAATTCTCCTTTATAAAAATCTCATAGTGCCTAAAATAATTAAATAAGCTAATTAAACAAATTAATCACCTAAGTAAATTATTTTTAAACGAACTAGCAATATTTAAAATGTAGAGATGTATATTTATTTTTCCTTGAACTACCTATATACTTATAAAAATTCAATATAGATTTCAAAAATCAAATTTTTATATAGACTTCAAATAGTTTAAAATTCATATTTACTCCTAAAAATCTCATATATATATATACATATTTTTTTAAATTAAACTAGAATAAATTTTTAAGATCTAAAACTATTTAACAGCATAAATATTTTTTTCTCTTTTTTTTTCAGAATCAAAACCCTAATTTACTGTAAAAAACTTCTTCCTTAATATCTATCTTGTAAAATTCCTAAAAGAAAATCTGATTTTAAGATTTCTTTCGCTGCATAAACATATAAATATTATTATCATATTTCAAATTGGAACTGAAATAGGTAAATTGTTAATATACCTAACAGCAAGAACAAAGCTTCAAGCGAACCCAAATCCTTGAAACTCTCGAACACATGAATGCACGCCGCTCCACTTCGAACCCCTAGCTCAAGTTGATGTCGCGATGGCCTAGAAGGCTCGCGATAGCAGCCGCATCCACCTACTTCTCCTCACGACGCATGACAGCACCTCACGCACGATACGCCATCGCCACTCACGCACGACAGCACCTCGAGCTCGAGAACCCTCACGTGACTGCCACACTCGCGCGACCTGCTACTGCTCGAACGCGAATCCATTTCGCCCTAATCGATTCGATTTAGGTTTATTTTTTTCATTTTTTTATATAAATGTGCCGATGAATTCGGCTTGAAGAAAAAAGGGGGTATTTTGATTTTAAGCTCGAGACGCATGGAAAGAGGAATGAAGATAGGATAAGTGATTTATTCATCGGCCATTTCTTATTTCTGGCTATCGATATAAGCTTCTAAGGGAAGGCACAGAGTATGATTAAGTTGAGGGAAGTAGGTCGCTTGAGATGAAATAGGTCGGCTATGCGAAAAGATTATGACAGATGAAAAGATGTAGGATATTTAAATTTTAAAACGATTAATTATTTTCGAAGCGTTTTTATTTCGTATGATCACACGATAGTTCCAAACGCTACGAAATTTGAAATCCGGTAGTAATTCAATATTACGGATCCAACAGAACTGGTTTCGTCGAATTCCAAGACCGTGCCTCGGATGGCTATTTTTAAACATCAATTTAAACGATGAAATTTTAAAATCGAACAAACCACTGTTAAATCCAAATTTTAACTCATATATTATTTTCAGTATTATTAATATAAATTCTATAAGCCTTAAAAATATTTTAAACAAGCTCACTACCCCAGATTTAATATTTTACTCGATATTCAATTACTATTTTGATAATTAATTAATTCAACAGGTCGTTATATTTAAATTCTGAATCCTTTCTATCATATAAAGCCAAGTTGTTCATATTAAAATCAAATTAAAGTTCAAATTAAATATTTAAATCTAAATTAAATATTGCAAATTAGCCGTCAAAAATCCGGGTCGTTACATTCCTCCCCCCTTAAAAGAATTTCGTTCCCGAAATTACTAGTTAGGAAGAATGGTCCAATACCCGTTACTATTTCTCCAAAATCAACAATTCAACATCTTTTTAATAAAAGACGCATTACCCTTCTTATTAACTTTCCAAACCTTTCCCTAGTTTCAAACTATACTATTAGTTTAACCATTCAAGTTTCAATTTAAAACCAAATTTTGCATTATCAAAATTTTCTTAAAATTTTTCTAACTTCCTAAATTCCCGAAATTTTTTGCCAGCGTCTCCTTTGCGCGGCTAGCTCGGTACAACTACAATATGGCTCTACGGTCTCCCAAATCCCAAAAGAAAACAAAAAGCAAGTGGCTCAATCAAAATCCCAATCAATTTCATATAGAAATTTAAACACATACCTTTTTGTCGAGCATTTCTAATTTATCTTCTGAAACCAAGATCAATTCTCTTTACCTTTATATTACCTACATATCTTACACAGCAATATGTACCATCACAATATTCATAAACATTTTATCGACTTCCTTATAAATGTCAATATCTATTCATTCAAATATTATTTTAGATTATATTTGAAATATCAATTCCCAATTGAGAATGCATCATTCCTTACTTAAGTTAGTATAAGCATTTTATGTGTTTCTTATATTTATTTCCATCTTACTACTTTAGTTTGTATTTATTCCTATTCAAGTTGATTCTTCCATTTCCATATGAATTCAATTTATCTTTAACTCTGAATATTTAAATTCTATTTTCATTTATAACAAATTCATGTCATTATTTTAAATTAGTTTCCTTCACTAATTTATTTCAATTTCCAATTTGAAAACGTTTGTCGTTAACAAAATTTTCTAAAATTTCAAAAAAAAATTAACTCCCAAAATTTCTGAATTTTTTTGGCAGAGTCCCATTTGTACGAAGGAGCTTTTGCAATTTGACAATAGATATAAATATATATACATCGACCCACTCGGTCGGAAAAACCAAAAACAGTTCATATTTCCTAGTTTGTATTGCGTAGGCGTACCTTATTTAGCATTTTAAGCAAGCGGCGTATTTTGTTTTAGCATTTACGTGCCCAAAATCCCGCTATACAGTCTTCTGGTACCTGTACTTACTCAATTTAAACATATAAGTATCGTATTTATGAAATTTACAACATTTCATTCATTTAAGCAGCTACAACACAATTATAACATAGGTAATGCACCATAAATACTTCCACAAGCAATTTGCGTAGTTTCCAAACTAATTAAATTGGCTTCTTAACCAATTCATATGCCATTTGCATTCAAATTTAAGTGAGTTACGACTCATTTACTTATCTTCAATTCCTCTTCAAGTCTAGACAAACCCATTTTCAGTTTACTTGATTTCAAATCAGTTCTGCTACTTATCAATTCAAAGTCATATTCTATAAACAATGTATACAAGCTGTTTGTATAAACAATTGATAAGGTTCCAATTAAATCCAATTGCTTTTACTCAATTTATAACATCATATCCGATTCAGAATGATTTTCAATATCATTCTTTTTATATTCAATTTATTTTTAATTCAATCTATTTTATATTCATGGCAATTGACGAAAAACAAGTTTATTTACTCCTATCATTCCATAGAACAACAATTATTTCCATGCAAATTCGACAATATCCATTCAAACAACAGTTTCTTTAGTTATATAACTATTTTAAAATTGATTCCCACTCATTTTATATCTAAATCCGTTCCATTCCAATTTCTTTAAAATCTATATATTTGCATTTACTTTATTTTTACATTGAGTTTTATTCAAACCCATTTTATAAAGCTTGACAACTTCCCTGCTTATGATTAATAACCATTTCCCCAAATTTATACAAGTCATGATTCATTCAATTTTATATTTAAGTCAATTCACTTTAAATCATTTAAATTTCATAACTTAAGTTCCTTTCATTTGCCCATAAATTCTTTTTCAATTTAATTTGATTCTATTTAAATCTAATCTCTTTCATTTACTACTTAGCTCAGTTAATTTATTTACTCAATTCATTTAAAAATTTCAATTTCCATGTTCGATTCATTCTCGAACTTATTTAATTAATTTCAAGACCATCTCCACTTTATTTATATCATTTGGATTTTATTCGCACTTCAAGCCAATTCATTTATAATCCAATTTCATTTTACTTGCTAACCAATCCAAGTTGAATTTTATATTTATAACTCAAGGTCTATTCCTCCCATTCACTTTAATTCACAATCCAAATTTATTAATTCTCAATTCAACTTCTATTTGACCAATTCAAACTTCATTTACATATTCAATTTTGGATTTCTTTTACATTTCTAAAGTTCAAAACAATTCTATTTTGGCTTATTTATTTCACTTCAAACTCCAGATCTTACCTGTATTAAGCAAGCATACATTTTATTTCAAGCATTTAAATTCTTTTGATAAGCCATCGGAGTTTATTTATACAAATTAAATTTTTATCCAACTATTTCTATTCGAATAAAGATTTTATTTCATTCAACTTAAATTATTCAAGCTTTTATTAAATAAACTTTCACTTTCCTCGAAGCCACGCTTCTATAAAGTTTAATCTTAAGTTAATTTACTTATTTCAATTTCATGCTTAAATTCATTTCCAATTTATTTGATACTACCTAGATCAAATTCCATTTATTTTGTTAAGATTAAATCCAAGGCCATATTTATTCCATCCATACTTGAATTGGATTTTTTTTTGCAAATTCAAATTATCTCTAAGTTAATTCCATTATTACCTCACAATCCAACTTCTATTTAACCCAATTTAAATCTCATTAACCTATTCAATTAACCAATTTATTCCAAATTAATTCACTTTCACTTCCAATTCTACATTGGATTTTTATCTTCAAAAATCATCTTATTATTTTATATGTGTTCAATTTTATTTTATAATTCAAGTTTGGATTTTTATTTCATTCTCCAAATATAAAATAGTTTTATTTTGGCTTACTATTTTACTTCTTCATACTTTTCTCTTATAAATCACACACATTACTACCCATTTGAAGCTTGAATATATTCATATTTCATTTTAACTCGAGATTGAACACACATTTGCAGCTAAAATATTCTTAATCAATGTGTTTCCAATTTACTTTATAAGCTATTGGAATATATTCATTCCAATTCAATTTCATTTCAATTTACTTTTATTTATTTAAGTAAGAATTTAATTTAGTTAACATCATTTATAACTCAACTGAATTTTATTTCAATTCAATTTATTTAACTTAACTTCCGTTAAATCAAGCATCATACCGTACTCTTTAATCCAAAAATTCACTTGGATTTAATTAAGTAAGAACATAATTTCATTTAATATCATTCATATCTCAATTCATTTCATTTCAATCTTAAATTTAAATCCAATTATTAAGCTTAAGTTAATCTCAACCAAAATTTATTTCTATTAAATTTTCTTAATCTAATTCATCTACATTCTAAATTGATTTGCTTCATCAATTTATTTATATTATCATTATTAATTTTTTCATCATTAGTTAAATTCTAAAAAAAATTAAATTTTCAACTTAATCCAAGTTAAATCCTCATTTTTTTGACTTCATTTTAATTTTAACTCAAAAATTCAATCTCATATTTTCCTTGGTTATATAAACCATTTTAAATCTTTATAATTTTATTTGTCTATAATACTATCATCCAACATTCAAGTTATATAATAATTTCAGAAAATATTTCTTTTTATATCAAAATATATTTTGGATGAAATTGTATAATTCACCTGCCTTTGAAAACAATATTGTGTCAAATTGCTCTATTCAAGTGTTTAGAAACCCCTTCGATCCAGTTGTCCAGACTGTGCCGACGAAGGTTCATATGCCACACAATAAATCAATCAACACAACATAAAACCATTTTATATTCACTAACAAATACGCGCTCATATCTATTAATACGCTCAAAATCATTCTAGAATAATAACGACTCTATCTCTAATGAGTAATCCCCACCAGAGCCAAGGTTCTCGCCTAACCTCGCTCTGATACCAAGTGTAAAGGCCCGCAAATCCATACCCCTTTCGAACTAACAAAATTCCACAATAGTTCAGTCCAAAGTGGCACATAAGTACGAGTCTTCGGGCAAAAGAAGAAAGAGGTAGAAGAAGAAGAAATAAAAACAACATCAGAGTCTCACGATCGCAACGGAACAAAATATAATATATAATAACAACTTTTAAATACAAAGAAATCTGTACTGTATACATATATACATACATACCATCATCAGAGTACAACAAACATCCATACAGAGACAACTTAATAATTGTCCATACACAACGGAAATAATAGTCAAATACGGAAGTACGCTCTGTCATCAGCTCGTCTCCTAAACTCCTTAGCTTTTAACCTGATCCTGTTTAACTCGGTCAGACCCGAGCATCATATAAAACAACACCCGAGTCAGTCTGGAAAACTAGCGTGAGAAATCACACTCAATTGGATTATTATATTTTCAAAAATTCTTTGAAAACAAAAGCATCTCGTAAGACCACGCCACAAATAAACATGTCGGGTTTTTACCTTACGATAGCTAAAACATTTTTATTAAATTCGTCTGATATTATAATAGTGTCTATAGAAAGTAAAATAAAATCTAGCTGAAATACTTGCATCTCACGTTTCAGCAATAGTTGGGCACAATCAAAACCGTACATGCGCTTATTGGAGATTGAATTTCATATAATGGCAGGGCTACCGGGGTACCGCCCGTCATAGTACCTGGTCTAGATCAGAGTACCGAGGAGCCACCCTAACTCCCCTGCAACACAAGACCGGAACCATCCCTTACTGGACAGTCCCAAGCAAGATCACCCCGTGGTTGGCGCGACCAACCGCCCACTAAGCCAAAATAAAAGGGACATCTGGATGGGGGAAACCTTACTCTCCAGTGGGGGCTACCCACGAAGTCTTACTGCACCTCCCCTGTTTTAGCCATTCTCGGTTGATGAGGCTTGAGGCTAAGCGTTACCTTTTCAAGAACGAGTCCCACTTAGAATGCTCATCGTCCCCCTGACGATGTTCTGAAAGCATTCAATCCATACAAGTTGTCCTAGGTCTGGACAAACCGAATCACCGTCTTCAACTCTTCACGGTCTTCATTCGTAATCGTTCAAACCGGATCGAAGTGGTTTTCGGATAATTAAATCCGATCCCAGACTCTTCGAAACGATCAGCGCATTGTCCAATATTGATAGTCGGTGATTTAACTATCAATTAATCATTCACAAGAAACCATTAAGTAAATTTTTCCAAATTATTTATCTCAAATATCATTCAGATATTATTTCCATTTTAACCCATTTGAAATGAATTTTCAAAGTCTTTTATTTCCATGAAATCGTTTAACTGATTTCTTATACTCACTCACATTTTGATTTACCCTTTGAAAATATCCTTTATTTTCTCATTCCTTCCTCAAAAATCAATTTCACTCTTCTTATAAATTCTCAAACTCAATTTCTCCATTTTATACGATTTCTCCTAAATCTTATCTCTTTTAAACAAACCTGCTTACCATCACAAGAAGATTTTAATTGGGTTTTTTTATAAAATAAAAAAACAATTTGAAAACATATATATTTATAAAATAAGAAGTAGGGTTTTATACAAATTATGGTTCGAAAGTAATATTAAAGTTCATATCCAATTTATGAAAAATTCAAAACTGGTTTTAGAAAATTAGAGTTTATTAATACATAATTGCCAAGCCTTCAAAAATAACAAAATTTGAAATATACAAAATCTAAATAATAGTTCATAAAAATTTATATAGTATAGCAATTTAAAAATTCCCTTTTTAAAATAAGTTTATAATTTTAGAAAAACCCAATATTCATCTATAAATGCCTCTTGTCTACTTTCACCTTCGGAAATATCTTACTATTTCCGTCCAACAATTTCATATCTCAAAATAAATTTATTTTGACTAATCTCTTTAGATATCCACTGATATCCTCTTGTCTCATTCATAATCCCGTTTTTAGTTTATACAGTTTTCCTGAGTTTCCATTCATTTATACAAACAACTTTTATTTTAAAATCTTATCTTTAAAATCCATTCTTTAAACAACATTCATATGATTTCTCAACAAAATTATATTTCATTCTTAATAAAATTTCCTTTATTTATTAATAAATTTTCCTTTTATTTCTTATTAGTGATTCTCTCTATCCCTAATAGAATCACATTTTCATTCTTTAACAAAATTCGGTTTACTTTAATTCCATTTAACGATTACAATTTTTCTTCAAGTTTTAATAAATAAATTATATTGCCCAAAGCTCATTTTACCCAATTAAAGTATAAATATGCTTTTATCTTCCTTTAAAATTTCAAATAGAAGTAAATTCAAACTCTAAATTAAATATTTCTCTTCAAGTTCCATTTAACTTCCTTTAATTAAATTATTTACATAATTTTATTCAAATTTTAACTTCCCATGTAATTTAACAGTTAATAATTCAATTTAGCAACAAATCCCTATCGATCCATCCAACCTGTCATATAACAACATATATATAATCAATAAATACTTTGAGGAATCCTGTTGGATCCCTCCAACCTGTTTCCCTGCATCCGCAGATGTTAGCACAACATAAAATACCAATTCCACTATAATGGTGGAATATCGCACGGGTTTTATAAATTATCATCCGCAATTATGCGGCTTATAGGGTCTATTTAATTTATTCACTAATTTCAACCATCATTCAAGCAATTCAACCAATAAATTTTAATTCAACAATTTAAATTTAAATTCAACGATTTTAAATTAAAATCAACTGAGTGAGATTAACTCACCTTTGATTTAATTGTTGCAATCCTTCCCAATCCCGACTCGTTTCCATATTTTTGACCCTGAATAACAATTGCATGGATTTTATTAATATTTGAACAGATCAACAATTAATTTCTGTTTAAATAAATTTATTCTTTAACTCTAATAATTTAATTTGACTCACTATTTATTTCAACAAATAATTAAATTTTAAAATAATTCTCCTTTATAAAAATCTCATAGTGCCTAAAATAATTAGATAAGCTAATTAAACAAATTAATCACCTAAGTAAATTATTTTTAAACGAACTAGCAATATTTAAAATGTAGAGATGTATATTTATTTTTCCTTGAACTACCTATATACTTATAAAAATTCAATATAGATTTCAAAAATCAAATTTTTATATAGACTTCAAATAGTTTAAAATTCATATTTACTCCTAAAAATCTCATATATATATATACATACATATATTTTTAAATTAAACTAGAATAAATTTTTAAGATCTAAAACTATTTAACAGTATAAATATTTTTTTTCTCTTTTTTTTCAGAATCAAAACCCTAATTTACTGTAAAAACTTCTTCCTCAATATCTATCTTGTAAAATTCCTTAAAAAAAAAAAAATCTGATTTTAAAATTTCTTTCGCTGCATAAACACATAAATATTATTATCATATTTCAAATTGGATCTGAAATAGGTAAATTGTAAATATACCTATCAGCAAGAACAAAGCTTCGAACGAACCCAAATCCTTGAAACTCTCGAATGCACGCCGCTCCACTTCGAACCCCTAGCTCAAGTTGATGTCGCGATGGCCTAGAAGGCTCGCGATAGCAGCCGCATCCACCCGCTTCTCCTCACGACGCACGACAGCACCTCACGCACGATACGCCATCGCCACTCACGCACGACAGCACCTCAAGCTCGAGAACCCTCACGTGACTGCCACACTCGCGCGACCTGCTACTGCTCGAAAGCGAATCCATTTCGCCCTAATCGATTCGATTTAGGTTGATTTTTTTTATATAAATGTGCCGATGAATTCGGCTTGAAGAAAAAAGGGGGTATTTTGATTTTAAGCTCGAGACGCATGGAAAGAGGAATGAAGATAGGATAAGTGATTTATTCATCGGCCATTTCTTATTTCTGGCTATCGATATAAGCTTCTAAGGGAAGGCACAGAGTATGATTAAGTCGAGGGAAGTAGGTCGGCTGAGATGAAATAGGTCGGCTATGCGAAAAGATTATGACAGATGAAAAGATGTAGGATATTTAAATTTTAAAACAATTAATTATTTTCGAAGCGTTTTTATTTCGTACGATCACACGATAGCTCCGAACGCTACGAAATTTGAAATCCGGTAATAATTCAATATTACGGATCCAACGGAACTGGTTTCGTCGAATTCCGAGACTGTGCATCAGATGATTATTTTTAAACATCAATTTAAACGATGCAATTTTAAAATCGAACAAACCACTGTTAAATCCAAATTTTTACTCATCTATTATTTTCATTATTATTAATATAAATTCTATAAGCCTTAAAAATATTTTAAACAAGCTCACTACCCAGATTTAATATTTTACCCGATATTCAATTACTATTTTGATAATTAATTAATTCAACAGGTCGCTATATTTAAATTTTGAATCCTTTCTATCATATAAAGCCAAGCTGTTCATATTAAAATCAAATTAAAGTTCAAATCAAATATTTAAATCTAATTTAAATATTGAAAATTAGCCGTCAAAAATCCGGGTCGTTACATATATTGGTTTTTCTGTAAGTTAAAATTTATAAGTTAATAATTGGTTTTAAGTTGAATTAAAGATCTTTATTGATGATAAATTACTTAATAATTGAGTTTGACCTAATATGGAAGTTGTAAGTCTAACCTAGAAATTGTTATGAATTTTACTTTGTGAAATGGACATGTTTTGTATAATAAATAATGTACTTTGAACTGGTAAAATGGAATACAGTTTTAATTAGACAATTTGTAATAAAATTTATTTAACTAGAAAATCATAGTTAATTGATGTCTAAATGAATAAATCTATGAAGAAAATTTGATTGTTATATTAGCCATGATAAAATATTCTTTTGTGAAATGTTATGTTTTGTAAGATAAATAGCTATGACTTTAAAATGGAAAAATGTAAGTTAAAACATACATGTGAGATGTAAGTTTAATTAATATTTTAATTGATTAATATAATAAATGTTATTTAGTGTAATAACAAAAACGATAGAAACATGTAAAGTTTTAATTAATGCAAGAAACATGTAAAGTTTTAATTAATGAAAGAAAAAGGTAAAGTTTTAATTAATGTAATATTGATTAAAATGATAAATGCTCTTTACCGTAATCAAAACGTACATTTGATAATGTAAGTTTTAATTAGTGTAATATTGATGATAAATGCTCTTTATTATAATAAAAATGTAAGTTAAAAACATACATGTGACATGTGAAGTTTTAATTAATTTAATATTGGTTAAAATAATAAATGCTCTTTACTATAATAACAATGTAAATTAAAACGTACATTTGATAATGTAAGTTTTAATTAGTGTAATATTGATAAAATGACAAATGCTCTTTATTGTAATAAATGTAAGTTAAAAAGTACATTTGACATGTAAGTTTTAATTAATGTAATGGTTTATTTTAAATTGATTAAAATGAAAAATGTTCCTTACTATAATAATAAAATGTAAGTTGATAATGTACATTTGATATGTAAGTTTTAATTATTGTAAATGACATGTTTTAAATGATTAAACAGGAAATTTTCCTCAAGGACAGTTTTTAGGGCTTTTTTTGGATGTAGGACAGCCTGCTAATCATTTTCTCTAAAGGACAAAGTATCGTTTTTTCTTTCCAGCCCACTTTCATATGCTTCTTCTTCTTTCTTTCGATCAAAATTTTCAGTCGCGATCAAATATCTCTCTCGTAATAAAAATATCGATCTACTTCGTTCGATTATCTCAATTTCGTCATTCTGAAAATTGTAGTTCATCGATCATTTTTTTCTTATGCGTGTTTTGTTGATCTCGTTCTTTTCATATTTGTACTATGATCTTGTTTTTCTTCAAATTGTACTAATTAGGTATGCTTATATTACTCTATTTTTTGTTGTTTTTCTATTCGAGTTGAAATTTTTTGGCCGTGATTTCTAATTGTGTTCAGTTTTACAAATAATATGCAGTGTTGTTGTTCTCATTGTTTGTTCGTTCATCTATGACAAATTGTGGAAGTAGCAGCAGGTTTTTCTTATTATTCGTTTCTTTATGTAGTGTTGCATTTAATTTACTTTTCATTTAATTTATCTTGCATTTTCTCGCATTAATGTTGAGATGATTGGAAAAGCATTATTGCTTTGGTTGTATATAAAGTTGTGATAAAGTGGAAAAGTATCATATTTTAGGTTCAGTTTTTGGGTATCATTTTTATTTTTTATTAGTATCATTTTTATTATTATTAGTAACTAGGTATCAGTTTTGTATACGGTAGGTATCATTTTTGTGAAATTGAATAATTAATGTTTTAATTGAACATATTTTTACTAATGTTTATTTTTTATTTTTTTTGGCAATGGGGATAACAGTTTTTTTGCCTGTTTGTGTTGAATAATAACACTTTTAGCACTTGATTGTCTATTGATTACTCTTTGTATGATTTGAAGAATGAGATATAAGCTTGTGATGATTGGAAAAGTATCATTGATTCGGTTGTATATAAGCTTGAGATAGAGTGGAAATGTATCATATCTTAGGTTCAGTTTTCTGGTATCATTTTTATTTTTTCTTAGTAACAATTTTTTTGATTATCAGTAACAAGGTATTATTTTTTATACCTTAGGTATCAGTTTTCTAAAATGGAAAAATTAATGTTCTAAATTGAACAGGTTTTTACTAATGGTTTTTTGGCAGTGGTGATAATGTGGCACAGGTTGACTATCAGTTAAGCCTAAAGGAGGATTTTCATATTTTCAGAATAAGCAAAACAGATGTGGCGAGTGCAAAGCAGCTTGGTTATAATAAACGGAATTATCAAGCTTCGAGGATGATATGATTTGATTTTTTATTTTGAATTTGTTCACACTAATAAGTGGATGTGTGACTTGTTTTGATGGTTTATTGTAATTGAACCTTTTGTTATTAATTTATATTCAGTATAGCATATTATCAAATCGATTTTAATTTCAAGTATTTTGTATAAGTGATAGTACCAGTTTTAGTGTCAGTTAAATGTTTTTACATGTGACGACCCTGACTAGGCCTTCGAAAATCGGCACCGAATACGACGCTCGTATTCAAATGCCGCAGGTCCAAACGCCGAATCTGGTTCGCTGGAGCTTATAACACCATTAAGTAAAACAACACAGCAGAAGAAAAAGAATATATCAATATACAACATTTGATACAATATGATACAACAGATGATATAATGAATATACATCAGAGATATGATACAAGATAATAGCAGCGGAAAGAAAAGATAACACTAGCAGCGGAACAAAAACTCCAATATGGTCTTCAAGAAAGAACTCCATCTTCAAAGCACCAATCGAGAAATAACTCGAACTCCCAATAATGATGCACAAAGATAAGCAAGTGCAGTTCAAATCCAAAGACTGAACTAGCTCCAGATAACCTACTAAACCTGACTATCTAAAAAACCCAACTCTAGACTGCCCATGTGGAAAAATAGTGGGCACCCAGAGTTTAGGAAATGAACAATAAACTCCAGGTCAGTCGTGGGACTGGTATGAGCAAACAAAAACATTTGGTCTTTTAAAACAAACAAAAGATTTTAAATTTGAAATCCGCAATGCCTTTTAGAAAATGAAACTACCATAAGGCCTCCCGCCACACACACAATGCAAACGCAGACTTGGAGGAGATTTCTCCTTATGATAGTAAAATATGCTTGATACGAGAAAATTCTCTTTGATACTATTACTATAAGTGCAAAGTGTGGAAAACCATTTCAAAAGTAGAATATCAATCTTAGCCGGCATAGACATTCCGAACTATGCCTACTATAGCTACCATCTAAACAGTGGTGACCACCATAAGTAAATGGTAGGTAATACAACTAAAACCGTACGGGGTTCGTATTGGGAATTGGATTTCCAACAAATGGTCAAGCTAAGGAACTTCCTATTGCCACATGGGAACGCCGTTGGCGGGACGTCTCGAGAACCTAACCGGATCTCTGCCAACACAAGGCCGGGTTACCTCTGTAACTAGGTAACTACTACTCAGCATGCCATCCCACGGTCCTTTGGGACCTTTATCCGAGGCGCCTCAAAACCACAAAGCAATCACAAAGTAATAGATCTACAGTATCCACATGAGTAAGCATCTGGGCTCCATACCACGATACCACCCTTTACCAGAAGGGAATGACACACCCTAAAGGGCGCGACCCTCATAACCTTGCCGCATCTTTCCTGTTTTGACCATTTCCGGGGTGTGAGGTCCTGATGCAGTCTCGTCCACAAAGCTACGCTTTATAAAAAGCCATGCTTTGATCACAAATGATCGACAAATGATCATCAACACACAGCAGCACTTAGCATGCCACACTACCAAATTGGGAATACATCACTGATAAATATCAACTACATAACCTCTGAGCTTGTACGTCTCAAAGAAGGGTGTTAAGCTAAGAGAATAAATTCTCCGCCACTAAGAAGAAATGTATTTGATAGAGATCGGTTTAATATCTCAAAGTGTAATGTCGGACATACAACAATACAAGTCTGTTCCGGGTTCGAACAGAACCGAAGGCACTTCCGAAGAAGCCCTTGCAAATCCGGGTATCCACAATACCGATCGGACTTCATGTCACTAAGGGAGAACTCCATACCGGAGCAACTCAGTGCAGAGTCAATCGACAGGTTATCCTAACGTTCTCGAAGACACCCGGTCTTCAACACCGGTCTTCAAATGCAATCCATAACATCGTATCACTATTCGAAATGGGCTATATGACACAAGGTCCTCTCCCGGCTAAACCGAATAATGAGCGCAATAGTTTAAAACATATGGACATGGGATTTCAGTCAAGTCACAACTTGAAAATCCAAAGTTTTTTTCTTTTAAATGGTTAAACAAATTACCATTTTAAATCTTTAAATAAAAAGATTCATTTCACAAAGTTCACCTAGTTTCACAAAGATCATTCATAGATTTCAAACAATTCCATTTCAATTGGATTAACACATTAAATCTTTAAATTAAAGATTTAATTTGTAGCTTTCAAAACACGTTTCCAAAGATTTATTTGTAACTTGGAAGACCGTCTTTATTTTAGACTTGAAATCCTTCTTACACAAATTAGAAATTCATTTCTCATGTGAAAGCTTCTATTATTTGAAAACGAATAGTTTTCGTTTCAGAAAGATTCAATTATATTTATACAAGTTAAAATCTTTGGGTTTATTTTTTTTAAAGTCCCAAAACATCACTTTTTAAAATGCTTTAAAAACCCATATAAGCCCATTTATAGGTTGAATAACCTTTTTAAACCCTAGTTCCCAAATCATAGAATTCAATTTCAAATATTGAATTCAAATTTAAATCGAATTATTTAAATTTCAAAAACTCAATTAAGTAGTTCAAAATAACTTTTATTTTTGAAATTCATTTTCAAAGTTCTAATTCTAATTCCAAAACTATTTTGGATTAAATCTTTAAAATAATTTCAAAAATCTGTGACTTAACCCATTTCCACGTGCAATCCATATTTGTATGTGTATAGTGTGGTCCAGGGTTCAACACAATAGTGCACAACATCATCATCATAGATTCAATCATATCGATAAGCGGTATATCCCATAACGCTTATCTTTATTCACAGATTCATAGATAAAATGAATTTATCAATCACAAAGATTCACCATTACGATTCGATGTGAGTTTCGGATAACCAACTGGAATCCGACTCCCTGACGCATCGAAATTTCAGATGTCATTCTACGGGTCAAGGGGTTGCATATTCATATATACATCACAGATATAACAGCTTAGCACAAAACATTACATAGCATCACATCACATAACAAATGTATCCATCCATCACATAACATCTAATCACAATCAAACATCTATAAGTAAGATCAGTTAATTGTTTGAGTAATTCAAATCTGTTTTAATTACTTACGAATAATTACTTATCCTAGTTAATTAGTATTGATAAATTACAACCCATTTTGATTAATTATTCTTTAATCATTTATTAATCAAACATTAATAGTAAATTAATTAACCTTTTATTATAATTCATCAACCTTTAATTATTAAATAATTAACCTTTAATTATTTAATTCACCATTTAATTAATCATCTTTAATTAATTAATTAACCCTTAAATGTAATTAATTAAACCTTAATAACTTTTATTAATTAACCTTTAATTAACTACTTTAATTAATAAATCCTTAATTATTAATTATATCTCAGTTATAATTAATTACCTTTAATTGATTATTCTTAATTTAGTTACCCTAACTAATTAACCACATTAATTTATTATGCTTTAAAGTAATTAACCTTTAATATTTGATTAATCAATCTTTAATCTTTAATTATCTACTCTTCGTTACTGTTATACTTAAAAATCTTTGAAAACCCTTCTTAAACATGTTTAATTAAATTGATCAAGTATTTACTTTGGAAACTTGATTTTCATATCTTAAACTTATCCATTGAATAAAATTTGAAAACTTAGTTTTAAACATTTCGTTATAATTACTTTGCAAACTCGTTTAGTAATTTACTATTACCAAATGAATTTAAACATTTTACCTTCTTAAGTAATTACTCGATTACACCATTTAAAATTTAAGTTTAATAAACTAAAAAAATTTAACTTAATTAATTTAAGTTAAATAAATTATGCCACTTTCCTCTAACCAATCCTTTAACATTTATTATATAGAGAAAATAGCTTATAAATTTGATTAAACTTTGTTATGTTTTAACTTTTAACACTATCGTCCAGTTAAACCCTCGCGTGTGACTCGATACAACACTCGAGCTTCATCTTGTTTTTCCCGAGCCAGATTATTATTTACTTCGAGTTCGACTTCAGCTTCATCTCCAACTTCTTCTTCCCAACTCACTGACACACCACGTATGCATATACACGTGCACAGATGATCGGGGCGACTCCGATCATCGCAAAAACCCTCGGCAAGTCACTGATGACCCCCTCGTCAGCATCTACCCACCAAATCCCCCAAACTAGCCGTGGATCGAAATATGAATGAATCGATCGAACTGGAACAAAAGCCTTCAGACGAAAAATCGCCTCGCTCCTCCTTTCCCGACCACCAAAACGTCACCGCCTCCGGCCACGTCTTCGTGGATCTTCCACATAGCCATTCCCCAAACTTCAAGCGACTCGATCCCTCCACGGCAATGAACGAACTCGAGACCCATCACTGACAAAAACGAGCTTTCAAACCCTAAATCCCTCTCGTTTGCTCCCCATGATAAATTTCAAAACAATCGAGCATTTTTCTAACGATCATCGACCTCCAAACATACTTCCCCTTTAAATCCCAAGATTTATAATTACTTTGATTTCTGGAAATTGACAAATAAATGTTTCGCGTTCATCTTATGGTTACTTGCTCATAAACGAATTTAAAATCCGGATCATTCCTTTGAAATTCATGATTTAGGAAGTAGAATATGATTTTGTAATCAAAGTTCATATTTAAATCAACTAAATTTTCTTACAAAATTTCGATTCTACTGTGTTTTCATCCTGTCTAGAAATTCTTTAACTAATTATACTTATAGTTAATTTTAAAATTAGGTTACATTCTTACCATCATCTTTTATTTGAAAATCAAGGCTTATATTTGATGGTATAACAAGAAATCGAATTGAATTTAAGCTATGGTGAAACCTGAAAAACGACAGAGGTTTGTTTTTTTCTTTTTTTTTCCTTTTTGTATACCAGACATATATATATATACACTCTGATACTTTGCATCAACACCAACATGCCATAATGATTCCAATCACAAGCATCAGGAAATTCATCACCCAATCAAGAGATAAACAGAGTTGAAAACAAAAATGGGGTAGTTTGCTCACAGGCATTAACAAGAAAATAGGTTTCAGGAGGGAAAGTTGCTCACAACAACAAGAACAGATTCAAAGTAGAAAGTATGCTCACTTTTTTCTTTCTTTTAGATGATGAACAGAGGACTGGGGTCTGTCTGTACACACAGTACCCCATATATATGCACATAGGTATATTTATACTCATGCAAGCACAATCCACAACCAAACATTCAATGCTAATTACATGCAACATCAAAATAAAAATAAAAATGGGTTTGAGAGTTTGCTCACATTGATCTCGAGAAAAACAGAGACAGTTTTGGTTTCTTCTTTTATTATTTTGATCTGGAATTCTTGCTTGACTTATTCGACCTGCTTGAGCTTGATATTGTTGAGTTTGAGTTGCCCGATCTTGCTGTTTCAGTTGACCCCCTGCTTTGTGTTAATCTAGTTGAAGTTGAAGTTGTTATTTAATCCAGGTTGAAGATTTGTATTGCTATTTTAAATGATTTCCAAATCTGATATGATGAACAGAACAAGGGCTAGAGGTTTACTCACCAGAAAGATTTGAACAGAGGGAAGCAAAGAAGAAGCTTTGAATTTTTTTTTTCTCTTTTGCAAACTGGAATTGCCTATGTTTTTATTACTGATTACTAACATCAAATTCAAATTTAAAAATAAAGATATTTTCTTACCTTTGAATTATCTTAGAAATCACTGCATTGCCAACAACCTGAAACACATAAATCTGATTGCTTAATTTTGAATTGCTTCCAGGTTTGAATGCATTGGTTTTGATTTCAGGTTGCTCTCAGGCTCCATGAAAATCTGGTCATAGTTTCCAATCTGACCTTTTGTTCTTTTTTTCTTTGAAACTTTACTTTGATTACTGTTTGTACCAGAGTTTTGAAATAAACTCAGGCATCATTTTTCTGGGTTTGAGAAATGTAAACATGAGTATAGCCTGGTTTTGAAACTTGTGAAGCCAAATCTTTATGTTTACTGTTTGTTTAGATTTTGCTGAAATGTTATATGATGGCATATGGGAAGATGTAAAGACTTCTTGTAATTTTGAATCTCATTATTTTTTAAAAAATATAATGATGACATTTGTATATGTATACATGTAAGATCTTAAAGTATGTTTGCATTTGTTTGCATATATACATATATACAATAATTTTTGTTTTGTTTTACCCTTTTGTATTATTAATTTGTTAATATGGAAGTAATTTGTATTATTTATATCTTCATATTCCTAACATTTGTAAACATTTTTACATTTTAAATTTTGTGAATATACAACTATATTTATTTTCAAAAGAAGATGTATTTTAAATCCTTTTATCAAAACAAATAAATAAGTATATAATATGTGTATATTGGAATTTAATCCTTTAAATAGCTTTTGTAAATTTTATTTATATCTATTTTGTAATATTACTTTTAAACCAATATCTTTCTAAGCTTAGTTCATTATATTTTTCTTTTGAATTAAAACCATTATATCTTTTAAATAAATAATCATTTATATATATGTATATTATTTTAAACTTTTATTTCTTATTTTTCAATACATTTGTATTTGAAATTCAAAATTCAAATTCCAAATTTATAATATATTTATAAAATATTTACCTTTGAATTCCAAATAGGAATCTTATTAACATCAATTTATTGAATTTCTTAAATCAATTCCTTTATTTACTATCTTTTGATATATATATTTATTCAAATCAAATTCAAATGATCTTATAAAAATCCATTTATATATATAGATAAACATACATCTAATTGAATTTGAAAATTCAAACACAATGCAGATTTTTACTAATAATTTAATTTCAAAAATTAAATTAATTAACAAATTATCTTAACCAAAATTTCAGGGATGTTACAGATTTCCCCCCTTAAATAAATTTCGTCCTCGAAATTTGCAAGGAAGACGAGAAAGAATAGACGATAGAGAAATATCTTTCCAAATCAAACTGGATATCAATTCTGTATTTGGCTTACCAAATCAGAATATCGACAATATGAGAACAAACTCATACAATATTACACAAGATATTTAGGTCCATCGGTCTACGAACATACGCGGGCATTGATCAGTTCAAAGGGATAACTAATCGTTCGTAGAATATATCGGATCCCAGATAATAGATAGATGGATTCAATCTTTTATGATTTCTCAACCGCTAGGTATGGATTCCAAACTCAAGTCGGAACGTCCCAAAATATATATCAATTTGTTCCTCTTTGGACTTTGATATACACAAGAAATTACAATAGAATTTCAAATTTGGTTTTAATCGATATCGTTTTATTAATACAATTCAAATTTAGCTTCATATTCTATTAACCAATTTAACTTAATTTAAAATTTCCAATTTACTTAAAATCTTCAAATTCAAATTCAAATTCAAATTCATTAGAGTTTAGATCGAAAAGCTGACGAGAAATCGATGAAGATACGAAGTAAGGATTTTCTACGACGATTTTCAGGGCTACCATCGCACCTAAACTTTTCTTGTAGCCATCACGAAGCAATGAAAAGAATTTTGGAATCGAATCAAAGGAGATTGAGAAGAAATTTATTTCCACTGTTGCAGGGTATTGACCATTTGTTGTGGTACTTCCCTGTCCCCTATCTCGTCCTCTTCTCGCACTCATACTTACTATCAGTAGATAGTAAGAGAATTTACTGAGGCATTCGAATGGATATCTTAGGGATATACTCATTCTAGGGTATACTTCACCCTATCTCTAATGAGCTACTTAATGTGTTATACTCCTGAGCTAAAGTTTTAACCCTCAACTCTGATACCAAATGTGATGACCCGACTCGGCCTTCGAAAATCGGCACCGAATACGACACTCGTATTCAAATGCCGCAGGTCCAAACGCCGAATCTGGTTCGCCGGAGCTTATAACACCATTAAGTAAAACAACACAACGGAAGAAAAAGAATATATCAATATACAACATTTGATACAATATGATACACCATATGATATAATGAATATACATTAGAGATATGATACAAGATAATAGCAGCGGAAAGAAAAGATAACACTAGCAGCGGAACAAAAACTCCAATATGGTCTTCAAGAAAGAACTCCATCTTCAAAGCACCAATCTAGAAATAACTCGAACTCCCAATAATGATGCACAAAGATAAGCAAGTGCAGTTCAGATCCAAAGACTGAACTAGCTCCAGATAACCTACTAAATCTGACTATCTGAAAAACCCAACTCTAGACTGCCCGTGTGGAAAAATAGTGGGCACCCAGAGTTTAGGAAATGAACAATAAACTCCAGGTCAGTCGTGGGACTGGTATGAGCAAACAAAAACATTTGGCCTTTTAAAACAAACAAAAGAATTTAAATTTGAAATCCGCAATGCTTTTTAGAAAATGAAACTACCATAAGGCCTCCCGCCACACACACAATGCAAACGCAGACTTGGAGGAGATTTCTCCTTATGATAGTCAAATAAGCTTGATATGAGAAAATTCTCTTTGATATTATTACTATAAGTCCAATGTGTGGAAAACCATTTCAAAAGTAGAATATCAATCCTAGCCGGCATATACATTTCGAACTATGCCTACTATAGCTACCATCTAAACAGTGGTGACCACCATAAGTAAATGGCAGGTAATACAACTAAAACCGTACGAGGTTCGTATTGGGAATTGGATTTCCAACAAATGGTCAGGCTAAGGAACTTCCTATTGCCACAAGGGAACGCCTCTGGTGGGACATCCCGAGAACCTAACCGGATCTCTGCCAACACAAGGCCGGGTTACCTCTGTAACTAGGTAACTACTACTCGAGCATGCCATCCCCCGGTCCTTTGGGACCTTTATCCGAGGCGCCTCAAAACCACAAAGCAATCACAAAGTAATAGATCTGCAGTATCCACATGAGTAAGCATCTGGGCTCCATACCATGATACCACCCTTTACCAGAAGGGAATGACACACCCTAAAGGGCGCGACCCTCATAACCTTGCCGCATCTTTCCTGTTTGGACCATTTCCGGGGTGTGAGGTCCTGATGCAGTCTCGTCCACAAAGCTACGCTTTATAAAAAGCCATGCTTTGATCACAAATGATCAACAAATGATCATCAACACACAGCAGCACTTAGCATACCACACTACCAAATTGGGAATATATCACTGATAAATATCAACTACATAACCTCTGAGCTTGTACGTCTCAGAGAAGGGTGTTAAGCTAAGAGAATAAATTCTCTGCCACCAAGCAGAAATGTATTTGATAGAGATCGGTTTAATATCTCAAAGTGTAATGTCGGACATACAACCATACAAGTCCGTTCCGGGTTCGAACAGAACTGAAGGCACTTTCGAAGAAGCCCTTGCAAATCCAGGTATCCACAATACCGATCGGACATCCCGTCACTAAGGGAGAACTCTATGCCGGAGCAACTCAGTGCAGAGTCAATCGACAGGTTATCCTAACGTTCTCGAAGACTCCCGGTCTTTAACACCGGTCTTCAAATGCAATCCATAACGTCGTATCACTATTCGGAATGGGCTATATGACACAAGGTCCTCTCCCGGCAAAACCGAATAATGAGCGCAATAGTTTAAAACATATGGATATGGGATTTCAGTCAAGTCACAACTTGAAAATCCAAAGTTTTTTTCTTTTAAATGGTTAAACAAATTACCATTTTAAATCTTTAAATAAAAAGATTCATTTCACAAAGTTCACTTAGTTTCACAAATATCATTCATAGATTTCAAACAATTCCATTTCAATTGGATTAACACATTAAATCTTTAAATTAAAGATTTAATTTATAGCTTTCAAAACACGTTTCCAAAGATTTATCTGTAACTTGGAAGACTGTCTTTATTTTAGACTTGAAATCCTTCTTACACAAATTAGAAATTCATTTCTTATATGAAAGCTTCTATTATTTGAAAACGAATAGTTTTCGTTTCAGAAAGATTCAATTATATTTATACAAGTTAAAATCTTTGGGTTTAATTTTTTTTAAAGTCCCAAAACATCACTTTTTAAAATGGTTTAAAAAACTCATATAATCCCATTTATAGGTTGAATAACCTTTTTAAGCCCTAGTTCCCAAATCATAGAATTCAATTTCAAATATTGAATTCAAATTTAAATCGAATTATTTAAATTTCAAAACTCAATTAAGTTGTTCAAAATAACTTTTATATTTGAAATTCATTTTCAAAGTTCCAATTCTAATTCCAAAACTATTTTGGATTAAATCTTTAAAACAATTTCAAAAATCTGTGACTTAACCCATTTCCACGTGCAATCCATATTTGTGTGTGTATAGTGTGGTCCAGGGTTCAACACAATAGTGCACAACATCATCATCATAGATTCAATCATATCGATAAGCGGTATATCCCATAACGCTTATCTTCATTCACAGATTCATAAATAAGACGAATTTATCAATCATAAAGATTCACCATTACGATTCGATGTGGGTTTCGATAACCAACTGGAATCCGACTCCCTGTCGCATCGAAATTTCAGATGTCATTCTACGGGTCAAGGGGTTGCATATTCATATATACATCACAGATATAACAGCTTAGCACAAAACATTACATAGCATCACATCACATAACAAATATATCCATCCATCACATAGCATCTAGTCACAATCAAACATCTATAAGTAAGATCAGTTAATTGTTTGAGTAATTCAAATCCGTTTTAATTACTTACGAATAATTACTTATCCTGGTTAATTAGTATTGATAAATTACAACCCATTTTGATTAATTATTCTTTAATCATTTATTAATCAAACATTAATAGTAAATTAATTAACCTTTTATTATAATTCATCAACCTTTGATTATTAAATAATTAACCTTTAATTATTTAATTCACCATTTAATTAATCATCTTTAATTAATTAATTAACCCTTAAATGTAATTAATTAAACCTTAATAACTTTTATTAATTAACCTTTAATTAATTACTTTAATTAATAAATCCTTAATTATTAATTATATCTCAGTAATAATTAATTACCTTTAATTGACTATTCTTAATTTAGTTACCCTAATTAATTAACCACATTAATTTATTATGCTTTAAAGTAATTAACCTTTAATATTTGATTAATCAATCTTTAATCTTTAATTATCTACTCTTCATTACTGTTATACTTAAAAATCTTTGAAAACCTTTCTCAAACATGTTTAATTAAATTGAACAAGTATTTACTTTGGAAACTTGATTTTCATATCTTAAACTTATCCATTGAATAAAATTTGAAAACTTATTTTTATACATTTTGTTATAATTACTTTGCAAACTCGTTTGGTAATTTACTATTACCAAATGAATTTAAACATTTTACCTTCTTAAGTAATTACTCGATTACACCATTTAAAATTTAAGTTTAATAAACTAAAAAAAATTAACTTAATTAATTTAAGTTAAATAAATTATGCCACTTTCCTCTAACCAACCCTTTAACATTTATTATATAGAGAAAATAGCTTATAAATTTGATTAAACTTTGTTATGTTTTAACTTTTAAAACTATCGTCCAGTTAAACCCTCGCGTGTGACTCGATACAACACTCGAGCTTCATCTTGTTTTTCCTGAGCCAGATTATTATTTACCTCGAGTTCGACTTCGGTTTCATCTCCAACTTCTTCTTCCCAACTCACTGACACACCACGTATGCACATATACGTGCACAGATGATCGGGGCCACTCCGATCATCGCAAAAACCCTCGGCAAGTCACTGATGACCACCTCGTCGGCATCGACCCACCAAATCCCCCAAACTAGCCGTGGATCGAAATATGAATGAATCGATCGAACTGGAACAAAAGCCTTCAGGCGAAAAATCGCGTCGCTCCTCCTTTCCCGACCACCAGAACGTCACCGCCTCCGGCCACGTCTTCGTGGATCTTCCACATAGCCATTCCCCAAACTTCAAGCGACTCGATTCCTCCACGGCAACGAACGAACTCGAGACCCATCACTGACAAAAACGAGCTTTCAAACCCTAAATCCCTCTCGTTTGCTCCCCATGATAAATTTCAAAACAATCGAGCATTTTTCTAACGATCATGACCTCCAAACATACTTCCCCTTTAAATCCCAAGATTTATAATTACTTTGATTTCTGGAAATTGACAAATAAATGTTTCACGTTCATCTTATGGTTACTTGCTCATAAACGAATTTAAAATCCGGATCATTCCTTTGAAATTCATGATTTAGGAAGTAGAATATGATTTTGTAATCAAAGTTCATATTTAAATCAACTAAATTTTCTTACAAAATTTCGATTCTACTGTGTTTTCATCCTGTCTAGAAATTCTTTAACTAATTATACTTGTAGTTAATTTTAAAATTAGGTTACATTCTTACCATCATCTTTTATTTGAAAATCAAGGCTTATATTTGATGGTATAACAAGAAATCGAATTGAATTTAAGCTATGGTGAAACCTGAAAAACGACAGAGGTTTGTTTTTTTCTTGTTTTTTTTCCTTTTTGTATACCAGACATATATATATATACACTCTGATACTTTGCATCAACACCAACATGACATAATGATTCCAATCACAAGCATCAGGAAATTCATCACCCAATCAAGAGATAAACAGAGTTGAAAACAGAAATGGGGTAGTTTGCTCACAGGCATTAACAAGAAAATAGGTTTCAGGAGGGAAAGTTGCTCACAACAACAAGAACATATTCAAAGTAGAAGGTTTGCTCACTTTTTTCTTTCTTTTAGATGATGAACAGAGGACTGGGGTCTGTCTGTACACATAATACCCCATATATATGCACATAGGTATATTTATACTCATGCAAGCACAATTCACAACCAAACATTCAATGCTAATTACATGCAACATCAAAATAAAAATAAAAATGGGTTTGAGAGTTTGCTCACATTGATCTCGAGAAAAACAGAGACAGTTTTGGTTTCTTCTTTTATTATTTTGATTTGGAATTCTTGCTTGACTTATTCGACCTGCCTGAGCTTGATATTGTTGAGTTTGAGTTGTCCGATCTTGCTGTTTTAGTTGACCCCCTGCTTTGTTTTAATCTAGTTGAAGTTGAATTTGTTATTTAATCCAGGTTAAAGATTTGTATTGCTATTTGAAATGATTTCCAAATCTGATATGATGAACAGAACAAGGGCTAGAGGTTTACTCACCAGAAAGATTTGAACAGAGGGAAGCAAAGAACAAGCTTTGAATTTTTTTTCTTCTCTTTTGCAAACTGTAATTGCCTTTGTTTTTATTACTGATTACTAACATCAAATTCAAATTTAAAAGTAAAGAAATTTTCTTACCTTTGAATTATCTTAGAAATCACTGCATTGCCAACAACTTGAAACACATAAATCTGATTGCTTAATTTTGAATTGCTTCTTGGTTTGAATGCATTGGTTTTGATTTCAGGTTGCTCTCAGGCTCCATGAAAATCTGGTCATAGTTTCCGAACTGACCTTTTGTTCTTTTTTTCTTTGAAACTTTACTTTGATTGCTGTTTGTACCAGAGTTTTGAAATGAACTCAGGCATCATTTTTCTAGGTTTGAGAAATGTAAACATGAGTATAGCCTGGTTTTGAAACTTGTGAAGCCAAATCTTTATGTTTACTGTTTGTTTAAATTTTTCTAAAATGTTATATGATGGCATATGGGAAGATGTAAAGACTTCTTGTAATTTTGAATCTTATTATTTTAAAAAAAAATATAATGATGACATTTGTATATGTATACATGTAAGATCTTAAAGTATGTTTGCATTTGTTTGTATATATACATATATACAATAATTTTGTTTTTGTTTTACCCTTTTGTATTTTTAATTTGTTAATATGGAAGTAATTTGTATTATTTATATCTTCATATTCCTAACATTTGTAAACATTTTTACATTTTAAAATTTGTGAATATACAACTATATTTATTTTCAAAAGAAGATTTATTTTAAATCTTTTTATCAAAACAAATAAATAAGTATATAATATGTGTATATTGGAATTTAATCCTTTAAATAGCTTTTGTAAATTTTTTTTATATCTATTTTATAATATTACTTTTAAACCAATATCTTTCTAAGCTTAGTTCATTATAATTTTCTTTTGAATTAAAACCATTATATCTTTTAAATAAATAATCATCTATATATATGTATATTATTTTAAACTTTTATTTCTTATTTTTCAATACATTTGTATTTGAAATTCAAAATTCAAAATTCAAATTCCAAATTTATAATATATTTATAAAATATTTACCTTTGAATTCCAAACAGGAATCTTATCAACATCAATGTATTGAATTTCTTAAATCAATTCCTTTATTTACTATCTTTTGATATATATATATATATATTCAAATCAAATTCAAATGATCTTATAAAAATCCATTTATATAAATAGATAAACATACATCTAACTGAATTTGAAAATTCAAACACAATGTTGATTTTTACTAACAATTTAATTTCAAAAATTAAATTAATTAACAAATTATCTTAACCAAAATTTCAGGGATGTTACATTACAGTAACGGTCTGGTGTTTGTTTTTACAAGTAAGAGCTGTTTTGTTTTAAGAACAGAACATCATTACTTCATAAGTATCAAATTGCAACAAAACATCATTACTTTACAAGTATAAATTTCAACAGAATTACTTTACTTTATAAGTATCAAATTTAATTGTGAAACATCAGAATGTGAATTCATTTTTTTCCTTTTGTTTCTTCTTCTAAGCTTGATATGTATTTAGATAGACTCCAGCAATGTTCATCATCTGTCAATATTGCATGTACAATCTTTGCTCTTGTGGATAATATTTCCTTGTTTTCAAGTTTTATTGGTATTCTGTTTTGTTCGGTGAAATGATGAATATCATTACAAATATTCCACAGTCAAGTCGGTCGAAACCAAAATGTAATGTTAGTATCAGTTTGCATAAGTTGTATTATCAGGTTTACAATTAATACAAAACATTGAATTTTAGGGTAATGGTACAAGCACATAGTATGCTTTGAATTAAAATATTTAACAGTTTTACTAGCACACTTAGTATCAATTTGTGTATGAATTTTTGCGTTTGTAGTTATTACTTTAAGGTGTATTTGCCAAATATTTTGTTTTATTTTTTATTACGTAGTTATCTTTTTTGTTTTTGTAGGTGTCAGTTTTATTTCGGTAGGTATCAGTTTCTTTTATGTAGGTATCAGTTTTGTTTCTGTAGGTATCAGTTTCTTTTATGTAGGTATCAATTTTCTTCTTGTAGTAACTGTTTTATTTCTGAATTGAATATTTTTGAAATTGAGAGATATTATTTTTCAATATTTTGTTATGAATCAAATTCAATTAAATATAAAAGGCATACAATGATGTATAGAATTATGTATGAAATGTTACAATGCGAAAAGATAGATAGTTTGAATAATGAGCAACTTTCAATTAATTATGACTAGTAGTTTCAATTGTATTGTTCATTTTATTGTCAGTAGATATCATTTTAACCAAAAAACTTGCGTGTCTTCTGCTTGTTGTGCACACTTTATTTGATGCATATCATCTGGTTTCACCTCCATGTCTGCTATGTTATTGCTTTTCCATATTTCTTTGAGCATTTTTTCTATCTTTTGTCTCCACAAAATGTTAAAAAGTTAGGTCATATTCACCTTTTTTATCTGTAATAAGTAATTTTTTTAAAACAAAAGAGAAATCTCATACCAATTTTATAGCTTCTTTTAAACTAGATGTGAATTAACATCATCATCCTATTATTTCAAAATAAAGACAATAAGTAATTTGTGGAACAAATTATGTTGAAATGTAACAATAGGTTGCGTATTAGCTGCAGTGAAATATTTTCAGTCAAATATGTAACGATTTCAAGTTTGCAGTAACTAGATATCAGTTTGCAATAAATAGGTATCAGTTTATACTACGTAGGTATCATTTTTCTGTATCTGCAGCTTTTTTCCCTTCTTTTTTCTGAGATTTTTCCTGAACTAGAGGTAGGTTTTCCTCTCCTATCATTGCATTTTCTTCTTGAATATCTGTTGTTGGAAGTGATTCGACATTTCGATTTCCACTTTGTTTCTTCACTTCCGACGTAGTTAGGTTTTCATCGACTGTCGATTGTTGTGCTCATTGATCATCGATTGTCAAGGTTCTGTTGGAGATGTATATTTGTTTCTGCTTTGTTGTGCCATTTTTTCTTTCAAGCAAAACTTTCGTCAAATTCTGAGTGAAAGTAAGGAGGAGGAAGACGAACGAAATACTTTGTTTTGTTTGAAATTCTATCTGGGCTTTGGGCTTTGTCCTTCCGGTAAAAATTTTGTGCGCGTGTCCTTGTGACTAATTATTTACTTTAATTTGTCCTTTAAAATTATTTCCCCTTGATTAAAATAATAAAGTTTCTTTATCGTAATAATAAATGTAAGTTAATAATGTACTTTTAACTTAACATAAGAATTTTAGCTTTAAATTGGATATTACAGTAACAAAGTTTATTTAACTATAAGGCTATGATAAAATGATCATGTTAAAATTTGTAAGTATATAAATACTTTGATATATAAAATGTTAAAGTGGAAAGTATTTCATTCCAAAAATGCTATGATTCCTCAAGGTTACATTTCCAAAATGTTATGATTTTCTTAAGTATTACTTTTCCAAAATGCTATGACGTCTTAAGGTTATGTTTTCGAAATGCTATTATTTCTAAAATGTAATGTTTTCGAAATGCTATGCTTATGGAGGTTACATTTTTAAAGTGCTATGGTTCTAAATTATTATGATTTTAATATTTATAATTGAATGTATAAATTTTGGGAGTGCTACAACTTTAAAAATGAATATTACTTTTCTAAAGAATAATGATACTGGGTTTATATGGTTTTGAAATGAATATGTTTGATATGAATACAAACCATTTGAAAATGAAATAACCATGGGTTATAATAATGTTTGGTTGTTAAAGAGACCGGGATTGGAAGTTGTCATACTCTCTGCCAACTTCGAAAACCACTTTAATAACCGCGTATGCGGTGGAGATTCCAAAATGAAGTAGGATGGTGGTGACGTTCTATTGAGGTATATACGTGGACCCAACTCCCATGAGTTGGCATAAGGTGGCTAAAACAGGAGAAATCGACGGGCTAATGAGGTCGCTCCTCTGATCGGACACACTCCTTCGATATTATATTCTGACTTGGAGATTTATTTGGTGGCCATTTTTGAGTTTTTATTTGGGGGTGTGGCTCGAGGTGGGCGGTAGTAGCTGGTACGTGTTACCATCAACCCAGTAGTGTAATTGGTATATCTAACCTGGCATTGCCTAGTTGTGCCATGTCACCTACCCTATCACATCTTGTACGAGTTTGGTTTTCTCCCATAGCTCGTGGAGTATCCTTTGGTGGCTTTCCGATCAGGAGGGACTATGATACTGGATGGACTACTGGGACTATTATGTGTCAAGGGCTATATGTGTAACCCCTTAACATTATTTTAAAGTTTATTTTACTATGGAAATTATTATAATAGTGTAATATTACTACAGAGTAAATAGTTTAACGGATCCTTAGAGGATGGGTGGTCCCAAGCATCCTTTTAGTTACTTGCACCTCTCTATTACAGTTCACTTGAGTTGGTTTACATGTATAAGTACGTATGTCCTAATTCGAGTGCTTTGTGTTTTACTTTACGCTCGAGTTAGACTGAGTGATACAACATTCAAGACCCACCTCTAGAGTTGGAGCTTCACTTGGAGATCCAGCTATCTATTTCACTTTCAGTTATTTAGTAGATTCCTGTTATTTAGTTGGTTCTAGTGGTGTATTCAGCTTTGTACTTCATCATTGTATTGAACTTATGTTGCAGCTTCTTAACTCTGGTGTATATATATAGTAGCTTCATGAACTACTATCTCTTTGCTTCCGCTGCATTTTATTACTCTGTGTCAGTGATCTGTGATTTATTTGTTTGCTGTATGTTCTGAGTTTTGCCAAATTTAAATTACTATCCGGTATTTTGAACAATTCAAGTTCGGCATGTGTGGATGCAAAGGGTTGAAATTATCGGGTCGTTACAATAGATATATGGGTTCCTAAAACTAATAACAAGTTAATAAGGAGTAAGTATATTAAATCATAGAAAACATTCATAATAATAAGAATTATATATATAAAAGGGATACTAAACCCACTTGGGTTTGTTTTCCTAAGATCTAACTATTCGAACCCTATTAAAAGGGTGGGGTACCAACATTATCTTATATTTTTTGCAGGTCCCACTCAAGAAGAGAGGAAAATGGATACTCGACGGTGGTAGCTCAAAACACATGACAGGAGACAAAGATATGCTGTCAAACATTAAATAATCAGACGAAGGTTCTGTTACTTTTGGAGATAATTCCAAGGGCTATATCATCAGCAAATGCGATGTTTGAGCAATTACGATACATCTAATTTGCCTCTTATTACAAATGTTTTATTAGTTAAGAATCTAAAACATAATCTATTAAGTATAAGTCAATTATGCGATAATGGTTTTAAAATATCCTTCTTTGAAAATAAATGTAGTATCTTCGATCAAAATCAGAATCTTATTTTCGAAGGAAATAGACATAAAAACATTTACGTTTTGAATATGAAAGTTAAGCATAACTCATACATGTGTTTAATAGCCAAAGAAAATGATCCCTGGATATGGCACAAACGATTCTGTCATATCAATTTCAAAACTATAAATAAAATTTCTACAAATAATCTCGTAAAAGGATTACCGAAGATGAGTTTTAAAGTTAATAATATATATGACGCATGTAAATTAGTTAAATTAACCAAATCTTCGTTTAAATCTAAGAAATTCATTTCGACATTACAACCACTTGAATTACTTCATATGGATATATTTGGACCTACCCAAGTTCAATCCATAAATCACAATAAATATGTATTTGTAATTGTTAATGATTTTTCTAGATATACGTGGACTATCTTTATGAAAAATAAAAGTGATACTTTTGAAAATTTAAAAACATTTGTTAAACGAATTCAAAATTTAAAAGTTACTAAAATTAAAAATATCAGAATTGATCATGGAGGTTAATTTGAAAATGAACTGTTTGATAACTATTGTAAAAAGAAAGGAGTATTTCATAACTTTTCGTTTCCTAGAACTCCACGGCAAAATGGAGTTGTAGAACGAAAGAATCAGACTCTACAATAATGTTCAAGAGCCTTACTAAACGAAAGCATATTACCAAAACAATTCAGGGCAGAAGCTGTTGCAACTGCCTGTTATGTATTGACTTGTGTTTCTATTAGAACCCCCCACTAAGAATACACCTTACGAACTTTTTAACGGTAGAAGACCAAACATATCTTATTTTAAAATATTTGGATCAAAATGTTTTGTATTAAATACCAATGATCAGCTTGGCAAATTCGATCCAAAATGTGATGAAGGTATAATTCTTGGATATTGGTGAAAGAAATGCGGATTACGGATCTTAAGGATAGGATTAACACAAGAGGCGGGTGAATAGTGTTTATAAAGAATTACTAATCTTTTTGAGTTTATGTTAATTTAGACACAGATGTATGCAATCTACAGATATAGGGATAATCACAGAAACAAACACAGATGTAGAAATAAAATAAAAGCAGTAAAGGAAAGAACACAACGGATTTTATACTGGTTCGGAGTTACCCTACATCCAGTCCCGCAACACAAGTATGGATTTCCTTTCAAAAGCAATTGTACAATTACACCCTCGATTTCAAGGCTATGAGGCACACCCTTCAGAATTTCAATCCTCTGGGTAGAGATACTTGATTTCCAAGCCACAAGTTTACCCAATTGATTTACCAAGGCTACAATCACACCTTTTCTCGCTTGATTGATTTTCAAGGCCACAATCACGCCTTTTCTCACTTAATAGATTACAAAGAAGCTTATAACTCTAAATAGCACTGAGAACCTTGTTGAGATAGTGACAGAGAATCAAACTAGAAGTAATCGAGTATGATTCAATATTGATTTCAGCAGAGTAATGGTAAGAGTATGTATTAAGAAATGTGGAAGAAGAAGACGAGTGAAAAACTAGAAAATCTGATCTAAAATTCGTTGAAACTAACCCCTATTTATAGAAGAACAACAGCCATGTCCATTCATGAAGAGTTATGGCGAATAGACACTTCTTTTGAAATTTAAATTTTGAACTCAACTGACACCATGTTGACATGGTCACCATAGGCATGTCGACATCCCAAAGCAATTTTTGATGATTTGATTTTCTTTGAAAATAACCTTTATCTTATATTAAAACTATTTTAAACTTTTCTAATATACTTGACTATAGTTAAAATTTATAATTAAATATAGAGAATAATATATATAAAATTTAACTATAATTTTATATTTAAATCTTAAGTATAAATATTTAAAAGTTAAATATATTATTTTAAAATATAGTTTAAAATCAGGGGTAATTTTGACTTCGAAATTAAAGATAATTTTGAGGCTAAAATTATTTAAAATCAGGATAGATGTTTTTGATGCTTTTAAAAGGGAGGTTTTGAAAACATTTTGAAAACAGGATATAATTTTGGAAAATCATTTTGAATAAAAAGTTAGCGGATACAAAACAATGTTCCACTAGATTTTTCGTAGGTTCCATCCTACATAGGGTTCCATCCCTTTAACAGGCTCGAAGTGGATTCCATTCCACGAATAAATTGTATTTTAAGATGCCAGTGCTTTTCTATGAGTTTTAACAAAATTTCTAATTAAAAAATAAATTACTTGAATTCTTGATAATCTTGATACTCATGAGTCTTCAATCTTGATATCTTGAATCTCTATACTGTACAGTCTTCATTATTGTTACATGCATGGTTAAATCCTGCATATACATATATATCTAAACTTATGATGTTAGTATTTATATTTTATAATCTATTCTAAGGTTGTTGTCATCAAAACCATCATCTCACGGACTAACAATCTCCCCCTTTTTGATGATGACAATCTTTGTTTATAAAATATTACTTCTATCCTAATAACTCCCCCTAAAACTAAAAACTCCCCCTAAAACTAAAAACTCCCCCTTAATCTATGCTGAATTATCCTATTTTATATTTCTCCCCTTTTTTCTTCAACAAAAACTAACTCTAAACTATATAACTCCTACTTAATCTAATACTATATGACATGTGATTATAATGATAGTGTTATCATGAATAATCAACGCTTAACTCTAAAACTAAAACTTAATCCTAAATTACTAACTATCCTAACTAAGAATTTATGATAATACTCATAATAGTTAGAAATCAAATATAAGAACATAAATTATTTATTAAGTATATTTCAACACACTCATCAAAACCAATCATATCAGATAAGTCAAACAAGTCAATCAAGTCAAACAAGTCAATCAAATCAAACAGGTTAATCAAGTCAAACAAGTTAATCAAGTCAATCAAATCAAACAAGTCAATCAAAACATACCAAACAAATCAAAAACTAATAATCCTATATGATAAGACAATTCTACAAACTCCTCCTAAATAAAATACACTTACGTAATGCAGTATGAAATGTATGATATATGCAATGTAGCATGAGATAATATGCAAAATGAAGTGCAACTTGTGATGTAAATGATTATGATATGCATTGTGATTTATGATGTAATATGCAATGAAATGTGATATGAAATAGGATGCATGATGATATGTAATAAAATGACAATAAAATAATTTGCAGAATGATACGATGATATATATATATTATGGTAAGAGATATTCATACTATAAGATAAACATGAGTGATAAGTAATATCTAATTGGCAAGCATATATACATATACATACATACATACATACATATATATATATATATATATATATATATATATATATATATCTGTGTGTGTGTGTGTGCACGCGTGTCTATATATGTATGTATACATATATCAAATTATTTATTATAAATCACTTCAACCAAACAAAGGTAAAACACACCAATTACTAGACTTAAGTTAAGGAAACTAATGAATGGAACCGAAAGAGTTGTAAAGAAAGAGTTTGAAGATAATAAATGGTACTAAAACTGTAACATAATTGTGAAAGGTAGTAATCAAACTTAATATCAAAATTAAATGCTAAGGAATAAGGTGATTAAATATGGTTTTTATTAATGATTAATAGCCAACTTATTTAATTTATTTAAAATAATTATTTTAATTTAATTACTAGAATCCAAACTTCCATGTTTACAAAATACTGATTAAAACCTTTATATTAAATTATTATTGGTTTAAATATTTTAGAAACATGTTTAAATATCTTTTCAATTTAAAAAATATCATAATGAAATATTAAATAAAACAATAAAGATTGAAAAACTAAAATAAACATGTGTTATATTAAGACCTCTTACTTTTAAAAAATTTAATTAATTAAAAAATTTAAACATGAAATCAATTTTAAAACATTCTAATATAAGTTAGAAATTAACTCTAAAAAGAGTAGAGAAAAATACTTAATTTAAACATTATTTTTACATAATCTAAAGTCTCAACAGAAAAGACAACATTTACAAAATTCTATAAAAAGTTTTTGCAATAAAATATATTCGAAACCTTATAAAACTAAAACTGTAGCTTTTACCAAATGCTGTGTAAAGTTTCTGAAACTCTACAGCGTTTCAAAGCATAGAAATGCTATAAAAACGAAGCTGCAGTACTTACAAAACATTACAGAAGAAAATAAGCATTTTAGAAATGCTATCTAAAATTTCGGTCATGTGATGTGGTGCAATTTTATTAATTGAAGAAATATATAAATAGAACCTTATTCTAACATTCTAAATTCATTCTATTAATTTTTTAAAGATATAAAATTAGTATCTTAAAAGAAATAGAGCATGAGAAGTAAAAATAACATTAGAAAAGTTGAAATCATGAATGAATGTATGCTTTTCTGCTTAGTATAGTTGTAATAAATTAGTTGTAGATTTTGTTTGAAAGAAAACACTTTTTAAAAGACTTTTTTTTTAAAATAATTTAGACTTATACATCGATATTTATACCATGATGTGTCGATATATGGACCAAAATATCAAAACTTATAAAAGAGATAAATTTCTATACCTAACTAAATGCATAAGTATATATTCCTAAATGCAACAATAAAGATGAAATAATAGTAAAGCGTACCAATTTTTGCACTCCATCTTTCGAACTTTGTTGCTCTTCCATTGTCGTGAACCACACATTTATATCTTTCAGAATTTAACGACGAGATCTATTCTATTGCGACCGGCTCGTTTTCCTGATCATCGTATTATATTCATTTGCTGAATTTGAAGACCGTATGAGAAAGATACAGATGATTTAGTAGATCGATTAATTTGGCGCCAAAACATTGAATTCTAATTTTGAATGAATGGACACTTCAACCACTATAAATAGGCCCAACGATCACCACTTTTCATAAAAATTCCTCTTCTTCTTCTTCCCGTTTTTCTATATACTATCAAACTTCTAGAGGGCATATCTCCTTCGTTTCTTAATGGAATTGGATGAAACCAGCGGAAAATCGAAGAGGAAGGCAAGGACTACGATCTAGTAATAGTTTTGTGTCAAATTTGAATGGTATTGTGATGCAACAGGCCGAACAGTAGAAGAAATGTAGAAGATCCTGTACACAGTTTTTCAGTTTTGGATAGCCAACTTCAAACTGTCATATCTCACTCAATTTTGATCGGAATTTGATGATCCACCCATCAAAACGACCGCGAGAACAAGAACTACAATCTTGAAAAGGAGTCGGAACAAAATATTCAAATCTATGGATGAAATTTGAAGAATACCTTTGATAGTTTTGCCTTCGTTTTCTCTTTGTCCACCAAAACTTCATTTGACCATAACTTGGTCATTTCTTGACGGATTCACACGAAACCAGTTGCATTACGAAGCAGATGGAGAGAGGTACAGGATCAATCAAGTTGCAGATGAGAACCAAAAGTTTTGTATTGATCCGGTACCCATTTCTTTGTCGATCTTCATTATATATCCACTTGTTCTTCTTGATCGATAAATGATTATCTGATATCTTTTAACCAACAGTCATTAGACATAATTCTTCTCCTGCAAAACAAAATAACCTTTTAAAGAATCAAGTGACTTTTCAAAATAAATAAATATAGTTTTAAACAAAAATATCATGATGATTCTATGACATATTTATATGAAAATAGTGTTAATAAAATCCCCAAAAATAGCCATTTTAAAAACTTTTTCAAAATTCAGATTATGAAAACTTTGAAAACCTTACTATGATACCAATTGAAAGAAATGTGGATTACAGATGTTAAGGCTAGGATTAACACTAGAGGGGGGTGAATAGTGTTTATAAAGAATTACTAAATCTTTTTGGGTTTATGTTAATTTAGACACAGATGTATGCAATCTACAGATACAGGGATAATCACAGAAACAAACACAGATGCAGAAATAAATAAAAGCAATAAAGAAAAGAACATACCAGATTTTATACTGGTTGGGAGTTACCCTACATCCAGTCCCGCAACACAAGTACGGATTTCCTTTCAAAAGCAATTGTACAATTACACCCTCGATTTCAAGGCTACGAGGTACACCCTCCATAATTTCAAATCTTTGGGTAGTGATACTTGATTTCTGGGCCACAAGTTTACCCAATTGATTTACCAAAGCTACAATCACACCTTCTCTCACTTGATTGATTTTCAAGGCCACAATCACACCTTTTCTCACTTAATAGATTACAGAGAAGCCTATAACTCTGAATAGCACTGAGAATCTTGTTGAGATAGTGATAGAGAATCAAATTAGAAGAAATCGAGTATGATTCAATATTAATTTCGACAGAGTAATGGTAAGAGTATGTATTAAGAAATGTGGAAGAAGAAGAGGAGTGAAAAACCAGAAAATCTGACCTAAAATTCATTGAAACTAACCCCTATTTATAGAAGAACAACGGCCATGTCCATTCATGAAGAGTTATGGCGAATAGACACTTCTTTTGAAATTTAAATTTTGAACTCAACTGACACCATGTCAACATGGTCATCATAGGCATGTCGACAACCCAAAGCAATTTTTGATGATTTGATTTTCTTTGAAAATAACCTTTATCTTATATTAAAACTATTTTAAACTTTTCTAATATACTTGACTATAGTTAAAATTCATGAGTAAATATAGAGAATAATATATATATAATTTGACTATAATTTTATATTTAAATCTTAAGTATAAATATTTAAAAGTTAAATATATTATTTTAAAAGATAGTTTAAAATTAGGGGTAATTTTGACTTTGAAATTAAAGATAATTTTGAGGCTAAAGTTATTTAAAATCAGGATAGAGGTTTTTGATTCTTTTAAAAGGAAGGTTTTAAAAACATTTTGAAAACATGATATAATTTTGAAAAATCATTTTGAATAAAAAGTTAGCGGGTACAAAACAATGTTCTACTAGATTTTTCGTAGGTTCCATCCTACTTAGGGTTCCATCCCTTTAACAGGCTCGAAGTGGATTCCATTCCACGAATAAATTGGATTTTAAGATGCCAGTGCTTTTCTATGAGTTTTAACAAAATTTCTAATTAAAAAATAAATTACTTGAATTCTTGAGCTCTTGATAATCTTGATACTCATGAGTCTTCAATCTTGATATCTTGAATCTCTATACTGTACAGTCTTCATTATTGTTACCTGCATGGTTAAATCCTGCATATACATATATATCTAAACTTATAATGTTAGTATTTATATTTTATAATCTATTCTAAGGTTGTTGTCATCAAAACCATCATCTCACGGACTAACAATTGGAATCGAAGCAAAGCTTATAGGATTTTCAATAAATGAACTAAGACTATTAAAGAGGCACTCCATATATCTTTTGATGAAAACTCTAAACTTATTTCGAAAACAAATAATGATGATGATTTACTTGTTAAAAGCGTGAATATAGAAATAAATAATTTAAGAGAAGATGAAGATATTGTTTGTAATTCTGGAGAAGATGAAAACATTGTTGATAATACAGAAAATAAAAATATTACTAATACAATAAGATCTCCTCGAAGAATCTTACGAAATCATCATATAGAAAATATAATTGTTGTTCGAACTAGAAATCAACTAAATTTAATGGGTCATCTAGCTTTTCTTTCCACTATAGAACCTAAGAATACTAAGGAAGCATCATCCAATGAAAATTGGATTATTGCTATGCAAGAAGAATTAAATCGGTTTGAATGAAATGAAGTTTGGAAACCAGTACCCAGACCGACTGATCAGACTATTATAGGAATTAAATGGGTTATAAAAATAAAGCAGACGAATTAGGAAATATAACTAGAAATAAAGCTAGATTAGTAGCGCAAGGATATAACCAAGAAGAAGGAATAGACTACGAAGAAACGTTTGCTCCAGTCGCTAGAATAGAAGCAATACGAATACTATTGGCTTACGCATGTTTTAATAACTTTAAACTCTATCAAATGGATGTTAAAAGTGCATTTTCAAATGGTTATATTAAAGAAAATGTTTTTTTGAACAACCCCTTTTATTTATCCATGAAAAATATCCAGATCATGTCTATAAACTTAAGGAAGCTTTATATGGATTAAAACAAGCACCACATGCTTGGTATGAACGCTTTAAAAGCTATTTAATTGAATCAGGATTCCAAATAGAAAAAGTAGATCAGACTTTATTTATAAAACATTCTTGTAATGATATTTTAATAGTTCAAATATATATAGACGACATTATATTTGGTTCAACTAATAATAAATTATGTAAAGAATTTTCTTAAATAATGATTAGAGAATTCGAAATGTCCCATATGGGAGAAATTATCGTATTTTCTAGGTTTTTTAATAAAACAAGTTTCAAATAGAACATTTATAAATCAAGAAAAATACTATAATAATCTTATTAAGCGACTTGGAAAGGAAAACACTTCTGCCAAACCAATACCTATGAGCACAATAGCAATCTTGATAAAGACGAAAACGACAAAAGTGTAGACCAGAAACTATATCGAAGTATGATAGGATCTCTACTATACCTAATAGTGAGTCGGCCAGATATAATGATGAGTATATGTCTATGTGCAAGATTTCAATCCGACCCAAAAGAATCAAATTTACAAGCCGTAAAACGAATACTACGTTATCTTAGTAATTCTATAGATTTCGGACTTTTCTATTCAAAAAATTGCTCGTTCGACTTAGTGTCATATAGCAATGCTAATTTCGGAGTATCACAAACGGATAGAAAAAGTACAAGCGGTACATATCACTTCATTGGTAAATCATTAGTATCATGGTTTAGCAAGAAACAAAATTATGTCTCACTATCAACTTGTAAAGCAGAATATATCTCTGCAGCATTAGCTTGCGCACAAGTAATCTATATGCAACAAACACTTAAAGATTTCAAAGTCAATTTATCAAAATCAACAATTTACTGTCATAATTCCAGTGCAATAAATCTATCCAAAAATACAGTAAATCACTCTGGAACTAAATACATAGATACTAGACATCACTTTCTGCGCGACAATATAGAAAAATATGTGATAAATTTAGATTACATTCCATTTGAAAATCAATTAGCTGATATTTTTACTAAACCATTATTAAAGAACTCTTTTATAAAACTATGTCGAGAACTCAGTATAATGTCAATTAAAGATATATAAATGTTAAAATATGAAATTTTGACTAAAAATTCAAACATAAAATTTTTGACAAAAATTCATTTTTCTAACCATGCTGAGACTCGAACCTATGACCTGTTGTGAATAGCCCAGATGTTTTAACCACCTGAGCTATTGATTATTTTCATTATAGTCCAGGTCGGGGATTCTATTATATGGTAACAACTATACACTAAATTATGTATAACACTTACCTTTTAAATATACATTTTTGCATATTACATTTACATAGATAAATCACAATAACGGAAAACCAACGAAATAGCAACTAACGTTCCTATCTAAAAATCCTTTTATAGCTAAATTCAATACAAACCATTCGTTTCATCCTTTTTATTCTCAACTTTAGTCTATAAATAGGTGTAGTTACTCTATTTTATTCATACAAACTAACAGAAATATAAACAAACTTGCATAATGTCAATCTCTTCATAATCATCCGATTCCATTGAAATAATAGCCTCCTTAGAATCACCAAAAACACCCGTCCATCATACTACACCACCTTCTACCTCTCGCGATCACACCTGATACACTCCTAAACAAAAAGAAAGGGAAGAAGATGATGTTTGATGTCCCTCCAAACACTAAAAAAAAATTGATTTACATCACTATCAACAAGAGTCGCTGATGCTTAAGCGTGAAATATATTACGAGCAAAAGATCAACTCGAGACGTCTAGGAATTATAGAACACATTGCTATGAAATTTTGCGGTGCTTCATCCCATTCAATAGACGAACACGCCGTTTTGCCTATTTGACGACCTTGTACTTCATCCCCGCTACGACCACGGTCTCATCAAGCTTATGGGATCGGAATGAAGCATCAAATGTTCGTCGCAAACAACTGCAGGGATACAAAACTCCTAACCCTTCAAAATAAGAGTAGTTGCTATTATTTGTTATTTTTCGAATAATTTGACTAAAGTATGTACAATTTTTTTTGGAATAATTCATTTCTTCTCCTTCATATCATCAATACATATACTAGTTCTAATATTTAAAAAATAAATTTACAAGGTTCATAAGTGTGAAAATATATAAAATATTACTCAAAACAAAGTTGATTGGGAAAAATCACACAGGTCAGTCGATTGAACCAGTGTATCAGTCGACTGACACTGATATAATTTTTTTTAACCAGCCTCAGTCGACTATCACAGTGGATTAGTCGACTGGACCAGAAGACAAAATCTACATAACCAAGATTTAGTCAACTGAATCAGGCATTCAGTTGATTGTACGAGAAGTTCGAAAATTTTGAATTTCAGGTTCAGTCGAGTGAACAACTGATTCAGTTGACTGATTCGTGGATCTGATCAAAATTACTGCTCCTACCCACCCATCTTTCATCTTTTAATCTTCACTTTCCCCTTTATTCTTCACTCTCATTTTAGATTTTCAACTCTTGTAAAACTCTAGATTTTCAAAAACTTAATTTTCACCTCCAAACAATCAAACTAAATGGCACCAAAAAGAAAAGAACAAGCATCTTCGCCCTCTCAACCTCCTTCCAATGAGCAACTCCAAAAATGGCTCTTCAATGATACCGCAGTTAGAAGATGGAGGAGAATGCAAGATTCCTGAATTTTTGAAGGTTCGTTAGTAAAATTTGGTGACTTTTCTCCATAACATATACAAGAATTGGCTCGTAGAAGCAATTTAGAGTCTTTATTCGATACTGATGAAAATAAGCATAAAATAAACCAATTTATGGTCAAGCTCTTCTATGCTAATCAAAATTTAGGTCACTAAAACATTCAAAATCAAGAAGATTGTGTATGGAGTTTAGTTTGTGAAAATCGGTATTTTTCTCATTAGATCGAATGGCTCATATTTTAAGATCTGAAAATGATGCCATTGAATTAAGCAATGTTGATTGTGATATGGTCGTTCGTGACCGTATAAGTCATTTATTTTTGGAAGACGATATGCACCAACTCAAGTCCATGTCCTTAAGGCCAAAAGCTAGAATTATACATCGTGCAATAATGAAAACCGTAACTCCACGAACCGGAAGTTATGAACTTTTTTGTGAACACAACTTCAAAGTATTATATGCCATTTTTGGAAATATCAAAGTTAATTAGCTTCGATTAATTCTTGATGAGTTCTTAAGCTTCAACAATGGTCGAATGAATGTCATCTACTATGATGGGTATATTATGCGCTTGTTAAAAGAATGTGAGATTCCGGAACCCGACTCATCGGTTTCTACCGTCGGGTACTTAAACTCTCGTACTTTAGCATTAATGAAGCTACTGATTGCTCGACCTCCTGCTATCATTACTTTTGAAGAAAGGACTCAACGCCATTTACCTCAAGATCAACCACAACAACAATAAGGTGAAGCATCTCACCATCCAACTCGCCAAAGATCAACTATTCATCAACAAGACGAAATTTTGATTCCTAATCCAGGCCTTCCTCCACATGAGTCTATTTCCATGATATGCCATAGCTAACAAATACTTCAATCCCATATGATTAAAATTGACAAAAAGCTTGATTAAAGGATTTTTCACAAGTTATGACAAGCTATCTCGTGTTCGTCCGGCACTTCCACGGCTACATTAGGTGATTCGGGTAAACAACCCGTCTTCACTCGGTCTTCCTCTTCCAACGATCAAGCAAGTAGTAGCGACAACGGTGGAAATGAAGGCGATAGTGGTGGTTAAAGATCGCATGATGATAGGGGTAAGCATATAATGGAGTAAGTTGTTATTTTTCTTACATTGTAAAAACATTAGTTTTTATTTCATAACATTATGGCTTGTATTAAATAGCCACTCTTTTCGTATTATTTCAAGACTCTTATTTGTGATAATGTAATGTAAGAATGTTCGGTTCCTTCGTAATATCTATCTATACATCATACTTTTATATTTTTTATTCCTTTTTGTCGATGACATAGGGGGAGAAATATTATCACTAACATTAAGAATGCATGATATAGATCGTCAGAGATTCAGGGGGAGTAAGCATTTATATTATATATATAGTCAAAATCTATATTTATTTACAGGTTGTCATCAATCAAAAAGGGGGAGAATGTTGAGACTTGGTTTTGATTCATGACATGAAGCTATCACTACAACATACAGATTTGACGACTGTTACAACAAAAAGAGAATGTATACTACATGGAGACAAGACATCAAAATCGATGCATCAATGTTTATTATCTTGTTTTGAGTCTTAAGTCAATTTTGTTAAGATCTCTCCTTGTTTAAAGTATATATTAGCTTATATGTAATCTTCCTATTTTCAAATGATTTATATATAAATATATATAAGCATAATATATATATATATATATATATTATCAAAAAAATTTCTTAAAATCATATATAATATATATGTATATATTTAAACCTGAGAAAATTATGCAGATTACACAAAAATCACTAGGTCAGTCGACAAACCTATCAATTTCTGTGCAATTTCTGTGCAACATGCACAAGTGCATAAATAAACAAATATATACGTTTGAATATCCAATTGACTGACCTAGAGGTTCAATTGACTGAATTTCTACAACAGCTGTTTTTTGAAAAAACACGATTATTTGCGAAGAGTTACGAATCTCTACAAAAAGATTGGGACGCAACACTTCAACCGGAACTCTTCGTCAACAGTCACCGCTTTCTAACATCTATAAATACATACTCTAACTTGATTCCAAACTACCGAATTTTATTATCTTTCTTATCTAGCTTACTTGAATCTACTTGCAACTATACTTTCAAATATTCTGCACTAAAGCAATATTATACCTTTCTATTCTTCATAAACTTCAAATACATACATACATAGATATATATATTTATAGTCGAGGAGAAGATCATAGAAAGGGTGCACTATAAACAGACTTATCCATGTTATCAGAACACAAAAAAGTCAAACAATGTTTTATATTTGTTGAAGTCATGTTCTGCTGTTCAGGCGTGTGAAGTCCTCTTCGACTGCTGAGGCGAAATCCTGTTCCGCTGCTCAGGTCCTTATTCGGCTGCTCAAGGGTTGTATAGACCTGTTCCTCCGGGTTAAGTGACGATTATTGTTTTAGTGAAACTCCAGAAGAAGGCTGGGATTGGACGTAGGAAAGAAGTCCGAACCAGTATAAAAATTCCTAGTGCCATTTTACTTTACTGCTTTTATATTCCACGCTATTTACTGTATAGTTATCATCATACACTCTGTATTGTCATATATCCATATTACACGATCCATAACATACTTTCATGGAGAACCTAGCTAATACACTAAGAACTACAGTTGATTAATATATCATGCTTCTAAGGTAGACTGCAACTTCTCCCAATCGACCAGCTTTTAAACTCCTGAATTGCCTACTATGGTACGATGGCTAATATGATGACTGCCTTACACTGTGTACTCTGCTAACTCAAAGCATAGCTTGTCACTGCCGAACCATCTTCAAATGCTCGCATCTTAATCATACCATGTCTATTTGACTAAAAGCATGGCATACAATCCTAAGAGGACTTCCTTAATACCATATATAGGTCTTTTATTGGGATGAACGTTTGGGACAATCACCAATCTATCAGCCCATCTCGACTAACTTGCCATCTAATCGGCGTTACCTACACTCAAACGTTGGACAATCATGCATGCATCATTCACTAGTATTACAAGACCTTGTATCCATAAAATGAACCTGATCATAATGATGATTGAAGAATCTTCCCCCGGTCGAGACCTATTCATTGAAACCATCCTACCTGCAGAATTTCCAATGAAAATTCAACATCTTGACCTTGTCAGTATACTATGGAAATACAACCCCGACACTACCTCGTGAAGTGAGAATGGCGCATGGATTCCACCAAGAGTTATGAATGCCATCAAACGCATATGTCTTCCCTCATTCCTCAAAGAAGACCGTCAATCACTGTTAAACATACCAATTATATTTCTCATATCACTAAAGGGAATAACAAACAATACCACCAACGAATTGATCAAAGTCCACAGCCAGTTACTGCCAATACCCATAAATGGATTCATTACAAGAGCTTATTTCCAGACTTTGATAAGATAATTGGTAGATAGCCGCCAACAACTACATCAACATGTCCAAGCCAATACTGAGTTGATGAATCAGATGAAGGTTCAACGTGGCGAGATAAGGAGGGAACCTACTCCATAATCTAGATCGAAAAAAATCCTCTTCTTTACATGGCTATCATGGATGCCAACACCATAAGGCTGCTTCATAAAGGATAGCTCTGACAATATGTTCAAGTCCTATAGAGCGAAGGGCAGGGAACCCCTGGCCCCTATCGATCAAGAATTTTGATCAAACTAAACCACTTGCGTTAGACTTCCTACTAAGAAGGGCTGGACCGAAGTGCAATAGCGAGCATACGACGATGCTTCACTTATCACTGAGATTTGATCTGATCTCTTTTGAATAATTTCTATTTCAATTTCATTTATGTTGTGAAGTATGACCGACTTGAATTAGACTACTTGCAAATGGTGTAGGTAACTGAGCACTCAAGGTTCGGTGCCAAACAACCTCCGTAGACTATGATCAAGTCATTGAGGTATCATTATGAAGAGCATGATTCAACCACTAATCGGCTACTATATGCCCCCGACTTGGGGGTAGGGCATCAAAGCGGAAGAGATTGACAAGGCCAGGACTCCAGTACAAAGTGGATGCAACCGACCATCCACTCATCCACCTATGCAATTTATTAGGAGATCTGAGAAAGACATGGAGTTATATGTCCCAAAAATGAACTCTCCATCTTATACTTGATGCTCGCTAAAATACTTATGCTTCTTCTGATGCCCAGTAAAATCAAAATCCCACCAAGGGTGGATGTGACGTGACCGACCATGCATCTATACCTATATTAGACGCTTAGGGTTATTTGAGAACACATGTTTAAAATGGACATGATTTGACCATTCACTCTCTAATTTGCGTCTATGATTCGGCAAAACAATCATGCCTGAAACCAACTTCATCAGGAGCCAACCCTAAATTTAAAGTCATCAATGACTGACTGCCTATCAGTAACCATCATGAGCCATCATTTCAACTCTCTTCCTTAGCTCGATTGGAAGAACGTAAAGTATAAAGTGGACGTGACCCGACTGTTTGCTCTTCCATTCTTGCACCCGACTTAAGGGAAAATACACAACTCAAAGTGGATGTAGTTCGGCCATCCTCTTCTTTGCTCGAGCTCAAAGCTTGCCAGAACACTAATCATACTCCTTAGGCTTGGCAAAAGCGGAATCCAAATGAACGTGGACGCGATCTAACCGCCCATAAACTAAATCTCATCCTTCATTGTGGGAAGATAAGTGGAAAGTAATCGGGATCCCACCGATTACTCGCTAAGTAAAACCCCAAGCTCAAGGACAAGCCATCACACTACAGCCAAAATGGATTGATACATGACAATCCTCTAACTAACTCCTAGATTGCGAGTTGGAGCATAAACTTACGGACGTGGGCCTGAGGAAGATGGATCCATCCACCTAACGGCTTTGCCCATGTTCAACCTAAGCCTGAGGAGGATGGATCTGTCCATCTAACGACCTCATTTTTCATACTTACAAACGTAGGCTCGAGGAGGGTGGATCCGTTCACCTACCGACTTTGCCCATGTTCAACCTACACTAGAGAAGGATGCATCCGTCCATTTAACAACCTTGCCTTTTATATTCACATGCTCGAGGAGGGTGGATCCGTCCATCTAACGACTTCGCTTACCTACTCAGGGTGGATGTAATACGATCATCCACGTACTTGATCAACTTCTTGTTCCTAGAGTGTGAACGAAATTCTAAAGCCTAAATAGATGTGACTGACCATCTTTCGGCCAACTTTAGATTCCTGAAGTGCGAACTAGAGTATAAACATTAACTGCAATGGGTGTGACTAACTATCCATCAACTAACTCTGGTCCCGAGAGCGCGGACTAGAGTATAAAAACCAAATGGGCATGACAGACCACCCATCAACTAACTCTAGATTCCTAGAGTACAAATTGGAGTATAAACATCAACTAACTCTGATCCCGAGAGCACGGACTGGAGTAGAAACACCAAATGGGTGTGATTGACCACCCATCAACTAACTCCAGATTTCCAGAGTGTGAACTAGAGTATAAACATCAACTAATTCCTGATTCTCAAAGTGCGAATTGGAGTATAAACATCAACTAACTCTAAATCTCCAGAGTGTGGACTGGAGTATAAACACGAACCGGGTGCGAATGACCACCAATCAACTAACTTTGGTCCCGAGAGCACGGACTGGAGTATAAACACCAAATGGCTGTGACTGAAAACCCATCAACCAACTCCAGTCCTCAAAGCATAGTTTGGAATATAAATGCCAGAAGGGATGCGATTCGACTCCCCATCTATCAACTCTGATTCCTCGGCAAGTTCTGTAGTACAAAAACAGATGTGGTTCGACCGTTTGCATTCCAACTCTTCCCCTGACATGGGAACACACTTATCACAAAAAATCGACTGCGATCCGACCATCTAGCACTAAGCGCGAACGACACGACCGTCCATGCATCAACTCTTGTCCCCGACACGAGACCTAAAACATAATTTTATAGGGATGCACTCCAACCCTACAAGATAAAATTTCTTCCTTGATTCGACATGGAGAGGTAGATTTGCAAAATGGACCTAGCTGAACGTGCTATTCTAAAATGGATGTGACTACCCATTCAACCACAGATGAATGTGACACGACTATTCATCCGCTAACTCTCGCCTATGATCCAATGGGTTATGCGTGCAACATGGACAGATGTGACCCAACCATCCACCAATCAATTCCTTCCTACAACTCGATGGGAGAAGCATCAAGTTAAAGTTGTTGTAATGTGACCGATCACACTTTGAATTTTTCCCTTGACTGGGGGCAGTGAAATTGATCGAGGAAAATGCAGTCCGACCATTTTCTATGAAAAAAATCTTTGTCCCCAGAGTGTGGACAAGGGTATAAACATCAAATAGGCATGGCTAATGGCCCTGCAACTGACTCTGATCCCCAGAGTGCGACTACGAGTGTAGACAAATGAACGAATGTGATTCGACAATTCGTTCACCAACTCTGACCTAAAGTCGATGGAAGGAGTATAAACTCACTACAGATGCAATTATACCATCCACAAACTAACTCCAATAACCTAAGATAGGGGCAGAAGAACAAATCACCGAAAGAAGAGAAATGTGACTTGCTACATCGCCAGCTTAGTGTCCTTTACAACTTAAGGCAACGACTATAAGGAGGCTTTAATGCTAACTAATCAAAATGATGCTCGAATTTACGGGAAATCAATTATATCATACCGTCGGATCGATGGGTAATATCGATCTGCGCCTTTCATATTATGCCAATGGATCGATACGCAATGCGGTCCAAGCATTCTACATCGTGTCGCTGAATCGACGGTTAATATTGATCCTCTTCGAATACAAATCGACATGACCTGAGCGTCCATCGAATACCTTCGACCACCGGAGCATGGATAGAACCACGAATGATTATGACTTGACTATTCATCCTCTATCACCTTCCTTCGATCCGTCGGGAAGAGCATGAGAATGGATGAGCATGACTTGACTGCATTTGAGCTGACTTTATCCCTAGATCTGACGAGAGAACATAAATCAAAATGGACATGGTTGATCGCCTAACTCCAAACAAATGCAGCGTGATCCTTCATTCATTGACTCTTACCATGATCCACCTAAAAGTGCAATTCAAAACAAGTGCAACCTAAACGTTCGCACACCAATTCTTTCCATGGATACGATAAGAGAAGCATCAATCCTGCATTGGATCTAACTGGATGATTCACACTTAAGCAGCGAAGTGAATGCCATTGACCATCCATAACTTAGCTCATGTTTGAATGTCGACGAGGCAATGAAGTATTCTGCCTAATGTAAAGAACTATGACACAACATAGGATAAGGCATGACTCAGCCTTCCATCGGTTAACTTGATCCCATGGTTTAACGGGATATAATGCGAAATTGAAGCGGGCATTATCTACCTTACCACTTATCGAGGTATTCCTTAGAATTGGGGGCACACATGGGAAATAAGATGAATGTAATTTGATTGTTCATCAGACAACTCTGGCTCTAACAGCTTGGACTACAATATAAACACAGCAGAAGCTAGGCTCAATCATTCGCACAATACGTCCATCAACCCAGGACTGGGGCACGAGTTTGATCATCCAAGAGGTGGATATGACTACTCAATCCTATAGCTCGTGCCTAGTATTTATAACAATTTGAAATTACGACAGAAAGGATGCTTAGAGATAGAATCATCAGATCCACGCCCGAACTTATGGGCAACTGATCATCATTCCGACCCTTCCGATGAGCAATGGATCGCAAGTACATTGAATGGAAAACGCATTGCTCGGAAACACAAGTAGATTCAAACTCATAGTTGGAGCTAGTAATGCAGTAGCATTCAATACATGGCTAAACTCTACTAAGCCTCTGATTCAACATGTCTATAAGGCTAATCATTATCCATTACAAATAAACACATGAAGTGCCTATAATCCACCATGAGTACTAAAGATCAGATCACAACTCAGTGTAATAATGATAAAAGAGTTAATTGTTTTACTTCAAGTGAATCTTGATGTGTTCGCTTGCACTCAATCTCATACACACACACACACACACACACACACACACTCTCATCAACCATTGAGAACCTTGCATTAAATGCCTTGGTGAATAACAACAAAGTGACGTGGATCTAGAAAGATATGCCGCACTTAAAGAGGATACGAATCTACTCAAAACCAACAGGTTTATCCATGATTTACTCTACCTAAAATGAGTATCCAATCCTTTACTTATAAGAGAAACAAACGGAGAGTGGCGGACGTACGTTGGCTACTCAGATTTGCACGAGGTATGGAAAAGAATAGCTTTCCACTTCCAATGATCAACCAACTAATGGACTCGACCATCAGACGTGAATTACTCTCATCCATGGATGCAAACTCTAGATACAATCAGATACTGAAACATGTCCCAGACAAAGAATACAAATGTTTCATTATTGATCCTGGCCTATAGTGCTATGTTGCATTCCTTGGATTCAAACTTGAGAATGCTTATGCTACTTACCAAAGGATGATTAACGTATCATTCAAAAATCAGATCGGCCGATTGATGAAAGTATATGTGGTTAATATGCTCATGAGATCACGACCATCGAATGACAACATCGATGACTTGGCAAAGATATTTAGTGCTCTCCAAAAACTGCAGAATGAAATTTTATCCTTTAAAATGCTCTTTCAGTGTTGTATAAGAAGAATTCTCATAGGATTGAGGCTAATGTCAGAAAATTCTGAAGACTAGAGTCATCCATTTACCGAGGAGACCAAGCAATACAGAACTTAAGTCAAATGATTACCGTCCTAAGCTGATTCCACTCTAGGACCATCTACAAGTGTATTATCTTCTTCAACCTGACCAAGAGAGGGAAGAGAAATTTTGAATGAACTAACAACTGCATTGATGCAATTCTAGCTCTGATAGATCGCTCAAAGAGACCTCTATTTTACCTAAGTGATTGGATCGCAAAGATCTATAGCTCAATTTGGTCATGTCAACACACGCCATAAGCATCGCAATGCTATGTGAAGAGAAACTAATCCAAAGGCCAGTATATGATGAAAGCTAGTTATTGACAAGCTTACCGTGTTAACGTCTGTATCCACCAACCGTTACAATAGGTCCAACGGCAACCTTAGATGTCTGAAAGGTTACTCAAATGGAATATCGAGCTAAGCCAATTGGATATCACTTATCTCCCTCAGAGAGCTATCCCTGGTCAAACATTAGCATACTTCATATCTGAATTTACTGCATTAGACGATTATCTGAAGAACAGTAGAGAACCATCCAACTGATGGAGAACATACATAGATAGAACTTCCGATAATCGGCTTTCTAACGTCGAAGTTGCATTAATAACTCTTGAGGAATGATTGATCTGCTATGCCCTGAAACTCAACTTCCCTGCAACAAATAACGAAGCTAAGTATGAAGCCATGGTCACCACGCTCAAACTTACAAGAAAACAAGGAGTGGAAACTTTACATATCTTATGTGATTTCTGATTAGTGGTATGCTAAGACAGGGAGGATTATGGGACTAGGGAAAAATGTTTGTGCCTTACCTTAGCTGGATCCAAAAGCTACTAGCCGACTTCGAGAATTAAACAATTACAAACATCCTCAGAGAATAAAATGAAAAAGCCAAGCCACTGACCAAGCTAGTCAGTTCTGAGAATGCATGGCAAAAAGACTCTATCCTAGTTGAAAAACTTATTATTCCAAGTATTTACATATGAAAATCGACTTGATCTTAGAGATTGATCTAGAAAAGGAGTCATGGATGACTCCTATCAAAGATTATCCACAATTGGGGATTCTTCTTGAATAAAGGAATGAGAAATGGCATATCCTCTATGAAGCATCACTACATGGTTATGTCTTAACTCCATCGATACAAAGCATTACTCTTGTGTCCATCAATCCGAGACTCAATATTATGTATCCATCGATACGACGCATACATTCCAACATCTCAAATCAATCTAAGAGAGGATCGATACAAAGTAAGGATTTAAAGAAACCATCGAATATTGTTGCAACTCAAATTTCACATCGCTCCAGGAGAAGATCAATATGAAACTCAATCCAAACAAAAACTAAAGAAATTGATAACGACCCGCAAATGTGCAAACATGAACAGGAGCCAGGTTAACATATATGCATGTATGCCAAATTAACATTCAATTTATGAAGTTAAAAGGAATTGAATGCTTACCTGGTGACGATTAGAACGATGAAAACAAATCACTAGTGCTCAACACTCAGTTACAACAAAACACTACATGATCATTGACAATCAACAGTTTGGCATCTACATCACTGAAGATCAATCAAAGGTTACATCTTTTGACAAAAAGATAGTAATTACTCAGCGAATCAGATAGAACTTTTTTGGAATGAAGGATGTAGCTTTTCAAAGCACGTCATGTTCACACAAGACATACTTTGGAGGGCAAATACAATCTCGCCTTTTGGCAAGGCCGTGACACTAAGAACTTGATTAGAAAATAAGGATAGTTTGTCCTGGAGATCGTTAATACACAAGTCTACTATGGATACTGGTAAATTTTTTCCAGGTCTGAATTGATCTACAATTGATATGATAGGACCAGCAATGCAATGAAAGCCAACATTCCAAATTTCTAGTAAATCGGAGTTCATGTTCTCAAGAAATTGATCGATCAAGGTTGAGAAATCCAACTCTATTCTTATCCATCCAATTTTGTATCCATTTCCCAAAAGAAATTCAATTCGTATCCATCACCGACTAACTTCCTTTGTATCCATCAACCAATGTCCATTTCGTATCGGTCTCTCTCCATCCATCTTGCATCAAACTCCCACCATCGATACAAACAGCAACAACCACCGATCAATACGAAGAAGGCAACATGAAGCATCGATGCGAAGGTGGCCTCCAACCATCGATACGAAGTAGCATGCAAGCATCGATACGAACAGAGCAATGCAGGACCGATGCGAAATAGTATTGATACAAAGATGACTATGTCATACAAATCCAAACTTGCATCGATCATAACTCGAGATCTACACGTCCAAACGGCACCAAATTTTCACAGGAGCTTGCCTACAACGTCAAGAATGTACCAGATAAATTTCAGCCAAAAAGAATCAATTCTTGATTGACATGAATTCCATTCGGATCGCTCCCAGATCGAGTCGAAACCACATGTACTCGATCCCGTGGGCCCACCCATGTGAGAGAAGAAGTCCTCCGAGATGTGGACGAGATATTTTCAGCGCGCCTATAAATAGCAGGCATATGCATCAAGAAAAGGGACTTTTGGGAAGCTTCTACATCGTCACTCTGCTGAAACTCCATTGTAACTTGAGTACTGGCTATTATATCGTTGTAATTCAGTTGAGAATCATGAACAAAAATCAATCTCCTCAAAGTGGATGTAGGCTACAATGCTGAATCACTATAAATGCTTGTCTTATTCTATTTATTGGTGTGATTATTAGATTAGCCTTACTTTCACTATAATTTCTGCATTCTAATCTCTTCAATTACATCCGATGAGTGTTGTACCCAATTTTGGTACAAATAGTAACAACCACCGAGCCATATAATAATTTATAGCAAATCTTGATTGAAAGGCGACCATCACCGACAACTCTATATAAGTGATGTCTACTTATAACCGCACGATGGTGCATGTGAACGAACAAAGAAACCATTTGTTTTACATGTAAAATACAACAGAAGTTCGGCAACTAGTAACCATAGTATTAGGCAAAACAGATGGCACCAACAGACCGCACGGTGATGAAAATAATCGATCAGAGAAACCCTTTTTTCAATTTAAAACAACAACAAAAGGTCGGCAGTTGTAGCCGAAGATTTAGGCAAACAAATGGCAGTTGAAGACCGCATGGTAGTGAGAATAACCGAACAGAGAAACAAGTTTGTTGAATTGAAATCAACAACAGAAAGTCGGTCATCTATAACCGAAGAAATAAAAAACCAAACGGCATGTATGGACCGTACGGTTATGGTTTTCGCTGACCAAAGACACCATTTATTTTATTTGTACAACACGACATAAGGTCGAATAAGTAGCCGAAGATGTAGGAAAACAAATGGCAGTTGAAGACCAAACGGTGATTACAACAATTAAATAGAGAAACTATTTTCTTGAGTTGAAATCAAGAACAGAAGATCGACTAGCTATAACCGAATAAATAAAACAACAAATGACAGGTAAGGGCCGTACGATTATGGTTTCCACCTACCAGAGAAACAAATTTTTTGAGTTGAAAACATCGACAGCTGGTCGGCTACCTTTTACCAAAGAAGCAAGGAAATGAACGGTTGTTGATGGCTGAATAGTAGTACAGATGCACAATGTTTAAGTGGAGCATATCAGTCAATATGAGTTAATCTGCAGGCATTTCATTCAATCCAGTAACAATAGAAGTACAAATGCATTTAACTTGTAGGCATTTCATTAACAAGCAAACAATTCATTCCATTTCATAACAAACGACGCATTTCATTTCATTCAAGCACCAACAGAAATACTAACACAAAACAAGCAAAATTCCAATTTCATTTCATTTAAAGCCAGAGCAACAATTTCATTTCCGTCAACATAACCCACAAATAAGCAAAATTCCCATTTCCATGTCAACATAACCCACAAACAGCATAACCATTGTTTACAACTAACCAAATACATAATATCCATTGTTTATAAACCCATATACAAAACAAAAATTGTTTTCAAATGACCAACATGCAAAATAACCATCTACATTTTAAATCATTCTTTCCTTGTGCATGTTTCTCATGTTTATCTGGTTCAATCAGTGCTTCTTCCAACAAGTCAATTGCTTCATGTTCCATAACAAGACATCGATTAATGGTTCTTGCATGAGTTACTTTGATATTTTCCTTCAGTTTCTCCACATCTTTCCCATTAGCAATTATTTGTGTTAAATTTACAAACAAACATAAAATTCAAGTACACATAAAACAAGTAAAGATCGTACATACTCACCAACTTCTCATTATTGTCAACTTTCCTCGAGCAACTTCTCCTTACGTCCGGGTGTTGAATAGTGGGATTGTCATTTCTCTAAAAGGCAAATGAAAAGAATTTGTCTCAGGATGCCATCTCTCAGTGAAAGCTGAAATTGTCACGTAGTTGATATGCTTGTATGAGAATTGTGCCAAAGTGTACAAACTAGAATTTTTAATTTTTTGATAAATTGAATATAGTAGTAACCAATTAACCTCGTGGTTTTCAAGTAGCAAATGCAATGTGGGACTCGAAAGTTTTTAATAAAGAAGTATTAAGCAAAGAATCAACAGATTTTCTAGAAGAGGGCATGCTCAAGGATGAACAACGATTTGGAACTCTGCTTCTTCGTTACGTGCATCATCATTTGATTTCTCACCCAGACCACTTTCAGATCCTCCTGCCCTAGAACCATCCCTCGATGCACTAGAACTACCTCACGAACCACTAGAACCATCCCTTAACCATGTTCACTAGAGTCGACCCCCAAATCATTATTTTCTCTATTTTCTTCTACATTTCCACCTTCTTCTACATCGGTCATTTTCCTCTTCTTCTCTAGTTTTGCAAGCGGTGCCCGTCTTAACGAAGCAGTCATGGCTTCTCGATCTTTTCCTATAAATAACATAACATATCTTATACATATTCAATAAATTGCAAAGAAGCGTGCAAATATATTTACTTACTATATACAAAATTATAAAAATCAACCAAAATTTATTTAAGCTTAAATGTTCGAAGTGTAAATTAATTGTTTAGTTAAGAATGCCCTAACAATAATTTTAACAATTCAACTTAACATATATTCATTTTAATCAAAGTACGATATTTTTTATGTTAACGCTATCAAACAAACTTGCATGAAAACAAAACTATCAGCAACAACAAAAAGGTAATAATAAGATGCATAAATAGACTAGAAACCAACATTAAAATATATCTTAAAAGGAAAATAAAACCTACAACAATAAGGTATCTATGATAGGAGCTTGGCTATATAGAACCGATCAATTTCAAATAAAGGATGGCAGTTCGTAGTCGTACGGTGGTATAAGCAGCCGAACAGACAATGATTTTCCAATTTCAACTTGTTTTTTCAAACAAACGGTGGACAACCACCGATCACCTAGTGTGTTCTATGGTCAAACATGGCCGTGATGGATAACTGTGTACACATGAATTATTTAAGTCGGTTGTATATAGCCGACCGTTGCTTAGGGCGAACGGTCAATCGTAACCGAATAGACATAAAAATGATCATGATTAGCATTTTGATGCCAGTAACAATTTCTAAACCTATGGCGACCAAACTGATGATTATATCAAATAGAGATGTCAAAAAATAAATGCTACAAACTTGCATTGATTTCTAGAAAAGAATGAAAAAATAGTGTTAGAGACACTTACTCGTTTGTGTTGAGGACGACTTCTGGCTCCCTTTCATGGTCGACTCATCTTCCTTCATGATTGCTTGGTTCGGGAGGATAAGAGCGGAAGAATTCGAATGGCGGTTTAGGTTTGAAAATAAATCAACGAGAAGAAAATTGGGGTACCGGTTTAGGTTTGAAAATAATGGATGGTGTATGGAAGTGGAGAGGGGTAAAAGTTGGGGTAGCCTTTAGCTGAGGTGACCATAAGAGGAAATAGGTGTATGAATAGCAACACATTATGTTTATTAAAATTAGTTATTTGCAAATAATAATTGAAAAGATGCTATAAAGAATGAATATTTCAATTGAATTAAAATAATTAATTTTACTACACAAGAAGAAAATTCTCAACTAATATAAGAAATTTGATTTAATATAAATTTAACTAAAAATACGGTTGAACATAGTGAAAGTTAAATGATCCACTAGCCTTAATTGAATATAACATGCAGCTACTCATAGGATAATTGATAATCCAAGAGGAGAGAAATCAGGGAGAGTGACATACAGTTATCACATACTATTCACATCTTTATGTATGCATAAGTTTTGATTTTGCTTTAAATTTTGTAAGCAAACAAATGTTAAAATTATAGTTATAACTAAATTCTCTTAATTTTTAACAAATATAACTAAGGAGAGAACCAATGTGTAATGGTTTCCATAATTTTATTTCGAGTCAAATTAAAGAGAATTAATTGTAACTAATACTTTACCTACTTAGATTTAAAATTAAATTAGTAAATATCCTTATTTTGGAAATTTTCAATTGAATTAAACTGTCATAATTAGTAATATTTTAAATTCTAAATCCTAATAATTTGTAAAGTTTAAATCATTCTAAATAAGTAAAAGAACAATATATTCAACATCAATTTCAGTAGCTTGATAAACAAACACATATATAACACGATGGGATGCCTTATTCCCCTTATATTGGTTTCATTTCATTTTATTACTACTTTATGCCCAAGAATTTCAAACTATGATAAGAATTTAGTATTCAAACCTTGACAACATAAAACAATAATCTTTTAAGAAGCAACTAAGAGTGATACATCCTATATTCATCGGTTTTAATATTATAGTCACAATCCCTCGAATGTGGGACCATTCAATATATCATTACGTATATATATAGTTCCAAAATAATATGTACATATATAATTTGTTATAAAATTAAGATGCAGTATAAGACCATTTTTGAACGAAAAATTACTTTAGAATTCTCGTATATTTATAAACTAATTATAGTTCGAAGAACAATGAAAATAATGTTTATCAAATAATATATAGAGTTTCTCGATGGATTCTCCATTATTATTCTTTAAGAGAACATAACTACCTAAATTTGAAATAAAAAAATTTAATCACAGAGGTTTAAAAGCATCTCAATGAGCTCTATTATCTAATTCTTAGCAAGATATATTGCAAAATAAAAAATTAATTTTCAACATTATGGCAAAATAACACAAAATGAGAAAGATATAAACAAATGAACACAAATTCGAAAAATCACTTGAAAGTTAATCTTTCAGTGCCAAAACATATCAACTTCTCTAACTAAAATTAAAAAATGCCATAATTTATGTACTAATTGGAAAATTGGTCAACAATGAAAATAATCAACACCTATTAGGTTAAAAATGAGCCAACGAAATTCCTTACTTATTTTTCTAAATCAGAAATTTTAGTCCCGATTGAGAATTAAATAAATGTGTGACACCCCACCTCTATACTCACGCTAGCCAAGGACATTACGGGCTAATGCCGTCGACTAGCACGAAGAATAAGGCTGTTAAGGAGCGACCATCCATGTTATCGCTTCGTGCGAGCACTGATATGTCAGATGGTATGTCACGCATTTCATTTCAAGTGGAAATCTGACATATCAAATGCAAACTCAAAGATACTACACAGTGGCTATGTGGACCTCGGAAACAAATATAGAAATAAGCACAACACAAATCAGTCTCAGATATCCATATCACAAAGGCGGAAACAGATATGAATATGTCACAAAAAAGGGTACATCAAAGTAGTGGTCAGACAAGATCTACTACATCACAAAAGCATAGGTACAAGAGCTAGATAAAAGAATATGTATACATCAAGGAGTCTCTACCTCGAATGTATAATAACAAAAAATACTAAACTAAGTAGTTAGAAAAAAAATCAGATGATGGACCCAGATAAGGAGTCAAGCAGAAGCACCTGTAGCATCTCGGTCTGACTAGAGTATTAATTATTGAGAAAATAATAAATGGATCAGTCTAGCTATAAATATCAGATAAAATGAGCTAGGATAGAGATATAACAAAAACGTATGATAACAATAATGCCATACTATGAAAAGTATACATTTACAACAACCAAAAATCATACAATATCTTAAGAATCTCAAAGATCAAAAAAAGAATGTCATACTCTTTATTTTATTCACCAAACCAGAAATATTGACACATATATCAATGCCAATGGCAACATTGGTGAAACACAAATTCTAGAAATCATTAATTAGAAATCCAGAAATCACAAAGAGGGAAGCCTATCACAAACGGGAGCATGAAAACTCCCCAACACGTGCATCACAAACGGGTCGCTAACCATAGAGCCTGTGCAACGAAGTAGTATAACATCGGTATGCCCGAGGAACCTGAAACTCGAATAATTCGAAACGTCGACGTAGTACAATAATGGTACGTCCGATGAGCCGAACCTCATAAAAGAACATGGGTCACTAGCCCACAAAAATGAGTCAAAACTCCAAAGAACCCATAGGTCGTTAGCATATAAAAGAAATGAATGAGACTCAATAAAACGAGGTACAGTCCCCCATGTGGACAAAGAGACATAGCATATTGCTAGTCTAAATCACAAAATGATCATCATTGATCAATAAAAAGCGTGAATTACACTAAGCTAGTAAATAAATGAGTTTAGCTTCATGTCCCATAACCACTGACTTAACTTAAATATTTACGAATAAATTGTAGATTTCCACTCGAAAATTGTCACAAGATTTTCAATCGAACAAGTCCAAAAATTAACCGACGTAGTAAACGCAAACATTTCATAACACTTGTTTTGCTAAGCCGTTTATATAAATTTTCTCATACGAATGAGGTAAAGGTTTGTATATACTAATAGATTGGAAAAAGGTTTTATAAACAAGCTTTGTATTAAAATAGAGTTGAAATCATCTTTGTGAAAGAGTTTGAATATTTACTACTAGTATAGAAACCTTTGCATTTTAAAGTGACAAACCACAGACACGATCGTAGAAACAATCAATCACCAAAAATTCACATTCAAAGACGTGAATCAAATCCAAAAAAATCGATACCAAATCCATCAAAATGGATATTCCCAAAAATCCCGAAAAAGAAATCATCAAAGTCTATAAATGATAACAACAAACCAGATCATCATGAATCGATTAGAAATCGGAAACCCACATGAAAACTGCCTGAAATAGGCAAAAAGCTCATTTCCCAGGTTGAGTCGACTGAACTGCAGGGTCAATCGACTGATACATGCCTAGAAACTCTCGGTTTCCAGGTTCAGTCGACTGACCCTGTAAATTAGTCGATTGATACAGAGATAGAAAATTTTCTATCCTTAGGTTCATTCCACTGAACTGGCAATAGCAGTATTTTCAGCCTTGGCCCATGAAGGGCTAAAATCCTGTCGGATACGATCGGACGAGCAACGGAGACTAGGGATTTAAGACAAGCGACAACCCAGTCGTATAGGCTCTTCAGTACACCCCCAAAAACACGCTCAGAACATCAAAGATAGGATTTTTATAAAACTAGACAACAAAACCCAAAAATTCAAATATTCACTAAATCCATTCAAATCAAAAGCAAATGAACATAAATAGATGTTAGGAATTCATACCTAACCACAAAGAAAGTTATAGACATATATGTGAGTTCAAAAACTCATCTTTAAACCCAAAAACAACGAAGGAGAAGCTTTTAAAACAAGGCAAGGTCAATTCCTCTTCACCATACCTCTAAAATCTTCAATCTATTAACAAAGATGAAGTTTTTCCTAAGTCAGGTTATAGGAATTTCTGAAAATTGAAGAGGGATTGAGATGGAGAAGATGAGGAGGAAGCTTACCTAAGCTTCTCTTGGATTTCTAGAGCTTGAATTGGAATTTCCTAAGAATATAGGGCTTAGGAATTTTAGTTTCCAATCTTTTCCCCCATTTTTACTAAAGCTTTCGTGCTAGGAAATATTACGAAGGAATAAAGAGGAGTGGAGTGGAGTTGGGTTAATATGTAGGGTTGATGGGCTGAAACCCAAACCCAAAGCCCTAAATGAAAACATCAAAATTCTACTCAACTCCAAACATATCAATTTTTATACTTAGAAAGCTTGTAAACGTCGTTTTGAACTCAATGGAAGTGGTCTCGAGTTCCAATTCGGCTGTTTGTAAAAAGTAGCATTCCGGACTTTAATCCGACCAGTGATGCTGTATTTAAATACGATATTTAAATATACAATCATAAAGTATGCGGGTTGTTACAGACTCCCCTCCTTAAAGAATTTGCGTCCTCGCAATATTTAAGAAGAAAATGACGAATAACAACCATAAAAGCATATCAACACAAAGAAAAATTTGAAATAAGAAGCTCATCTCTAAGGAGCACGCGAGAGTAAGTCCGGATGCATTCGCTCGATGAATTTTATGGATTCCCAAGAGCAATTCTTAGGATTTGAGGACCATTGAACTTTCACGAGTGGAGCATCTTTATTTCAAAGGCGTTTAACCTCCGTAGCAATGATACAAATAGGATGTTGCTCGTAAGTCAAATTAGGCGAAACTTCAATTTCTTTAATAACACTGGCTTAAGAATAGAATCAGAATCCCTAGGGCATTTTCGTAGTTGAGAGACACGGAAAACATCTTGAATAGCAGAAAATTAAGCCGGTAACAAAAGGCAATAAGCCACAGAACCAATATGTTCGGTGATGGGAATTGGGACAATATATCGAGGCACTAGTTTTCCAATCGATTGAAACGCACAACACCCTTCATAGGTAAAACACGAACAAACATAAAAATTCCACAGAAAATTCTAATTTCCTTCTTCGATTATTGGCATAAGATTTTTGTCTATTTTGAGCTTTTTTCATCCTATGACGAATAAGGTCAATCTTTTCTGTGGCATCACGAATAAAATTTCGACCTAAAGCCAGCTTCTCACCAGCCTCAAGCCAACAAGAAGAAGATCGGCATGGCCTTCCATAGAGTGCCTCGAAAAGAGCCGTGCCAATACTTGATTGGAAGCTATTACTGTAGGAACACTCAACAAGAGAAATATGACCTTCCCAACTTCCATCAAAATCAAGAACACATGCACGAAGAAGATCTTCAAGAGTTTGATTCACACGCTCGGTTTGTCCATCGAACTGAGGATGATAAGCAGTGCTTAAATTTAGCTTCATTCCCAAAGCTTTTTGAAGGCTCTTTCAAAATCCACTGGTAAATAATGGATCACGATCGCTAACAATAGAAGAAGGAACTCCTTACAATTTAATAATTTCTCTAACATAGAGTTTGGCCAAAAGAGGTACGGTCCGATTAGACTGAACGGGAATAAAATGGGTGGATTTTGTAAGTCTATTAACAATCACCCATAAACTGTCATGGCCCGAACAAGAATGGGAAAGTCCATCAATAAAGTCCATGGAGACTTAATCCAACCTCCAAATTGGAATGTCTAGTGGTTGCAATAATCCATCAGGCCTTTGATGTTCGGCCCTTATGAGTTGGCAAGTCATGCAACGCTTAATAAAGTTGCAAAATGGGATTTCATTCCATTCCAATAATAGAGTCGTTTCATGTCCACGTACATTTTACTACTACCGGGATGAATGGTACATTTAGAACGATGAGAATCTTCTAAAATATCTTTACGAAGATCACTAATATTTGGCACGGTAAGTCTATCAAATTTTCAAATGCCGCCATGAGCATCGATTTCAAAGTCTTTCAAACCATCACTATTTCTATCCCGACAACTTTGGCTTAGAAGAACCAATTCGGGATCATGCTTTTGAGCTTCAAGAATGCGGTCTACAAGAGAAGGATGAGCCTCAAGGCTACATAAAACAAGAGATGAACATGAATCAGATTCACGATCTCGAATCTCACAAGTGGACATGGTCTCGAGATCATTCCATTTGGATATCATCATAGAAACAACCACTTGTTGCTTTCGCCTAAGGGCATCGGCAATACGATTTCCCTTTCCGGGAGTATAAAGAATACCAAGATCATAAGATACAAGGAACCCGAGCCAACGTTGTTGACGCAAATTAAGTTCCTTTTGAGAAAATAAATACTTCATAGATTTATGATCGGTGTAGAGAACAAATTTCTCTCCCAAAAGATAATGACGCCAAATTCTAATGGCGAAAACAACAACCACGAGCTCTAAATAATGAGTGGTATATCCAGTCTCGGCAGGCTTTAATTGTATAGAAGCATAAGTGATAGCACGTTCCCTTAGCATGAGAACGGAACCCAAACTAACACGACTAGCATTGGTATAAACAATAAAGTCTTAGTTCCCTTCGGGAGCCATAAGAGTAGGAGTATCGAAAAAGAGTTCTTTTAATTGATCCTCTTTCCCTAAAAAGCTAAGACTTTCAAAATTACAATAACTTTTTGTAATAATATTTCTAGAATAATTTACTTATTCCAAGTCAATTTACTGTGTCAAATTGTCTCATCATAACGTTTAGGAGATTCCTATCGATAACGTTGATCAGGCGCATCGACCAAAATTCTTAAAGCACTTAATGGCCAATACAACACAAAATCATCTTCTACATGATAAAAATATCTCTTAAAAACTTTACAGATATTTTTTGCTCATTTTAAGAACAAAATCCGATTATACTTACAAATATCTTATGAAAAAGATGTGCAAATTTTAAATTGTTGTTTTCATCCAAAATAAATGAATACAAGGATGGTCTCATCGAAATATTCGTAGAATACTCGATTCTTAAGATGGATGAAATAAGCTGGACAACTCGAATGACATCAAGAGTCACTCATAAGAATCATAACGAGTGCGGAATGCGGTAAGTGGAACGCTATCCTCCACAACTCATAGCTGACGAAAACCGGTGGCAAAGTCGAGCTGAAAAGACCTTAGCATCTTAGGTGATAATCCTAAGACAAGCTCAAAGGTACTGGAAAATTCATGAACTACTTGAACGAGGAGAATAACATCTTTCTCAACAGGTGAGTCTAAAGAATAAGATGCCACTAAATTGGAATCAAAATCATTTAGAAAAAATAGAAATTTGCTTAACAGATTGAAAATGTCGAAGATGGATAGTCCACTCGGGACACAAGATAAGGGCTTCATAATGATTAAGCCAATCCTTCTCCAAAAATCAATTCCAAAGCCTAAGTAACGTATAACATGCAAATAGGTCCGGAAAGAATAATCACATAAAATAATCTCGACATTTTTACAAGTAAACTGAGCATTGCGGATCCACCAACCGGATTAGAAAATCTCAGTGAAGTCATCAAGCCTAAAATATTTAAGGAAAAAGAATCAACAAGTTCTTTTGATATAAAATAATGAGATGAACCCATATCTAAAGAACTCGAATAGGATAATCACAAAACAAATGTCATCAAGGAGTGAATGAGAAATACCTTGACCAAGAGAAGTGCTACTAGGGGCTTGCATAACATTGAGCTTTTCTTCCTTCGTACTTTGAAGTATGGGACATGTAGATATATAGTGATCCGAATTTTTGCGATAGCGATAATAAAGAAGTTTCAGATACTCCTTTACAGAGTGGTCCATGGAACCACAATTGTAGCATTGTCCATGACTAGAGGTTGGAGTCTTTGCTACCGAAGTTGCCTGTCTCCCTTTCTTGTTGGGATAAGGGCTTTTGAACTTAATATGCCTCTTCTTGTTGTTATTGAGGCTCTTTTTGGAACCTCCAACATCACCATCACTTCCCTTTTAAGACTCTTCAAGTTGAAGAGTGGCATCTACAAACTGATCGAAAGGAACTTCTAGTTTCAGAGGCAAAACCTTTGTGGGGTTCTTACTCAAAGCATAGATAAACCTTTGATTCTTTACAAGATCGAAAAGTTGTTGGGCAGACATGAATACGCCATCCAGAGAAGGACTACTGGATTGACCAGTGCTAGGACTGCCAAATCTAACCATCTCTTCTTCTCAAAGAAAGAAAGAAAGAAGAGGAAAAAGGTTATTCTCAGAATGAATATCAAACAAACTTGATTGATAAAACAAGGCATCATAAAAGAAAATAGTATAAAACGGGTCCAATGACTCGAATTAAATCCTGAGGCACGATTCCTAAGAAGGACTTAAGACAATGATTCTTGCTAGATTATTCTACATTGTTCCGAAGTTTGGCTCTGATACCAAGCTGTGACGCCCCACCTCTATACTCACGCAAGCCAAGGACACTACGAGGTAATGCCGTCAACTAGCATGAAGAATAAGGCTGTTGAGGAGCGACCATCTATGTAATTTCTTTGTTTGAGTACTGATATGTCAGATGGTATGTCACGCATTTCATTTCAAGAGGAAATCCGACATATCAAACACAAACTCAAAGATACTACACAGTAGCTATGTGGACCTCGGAAACAAATATAGAAATAAGCATAACACAAATCAGTCTCAGATATCCATATCAAAAAGGCGGAAACAGATATGAATATATCACAAAAAAGGTACATTAAAGTAGTGGTCAGACAAGATCCACTACATCACAAAAGAATAGGTACAAGAGCTAGACAAAAGAATATGTATACATCAAGGAGTCTCTATCTCGAATGTATAATAACAACAACTACTAAACTAAGTAGTTAGACAAATAATCAGATGATGGTCCCAGATAAGGAGTCAAGCAGAAGCACTTGTAGCACCTCGGTCTGATCCGAGTATTATTTAATAAGAAAATAATAAACGGATCAGTCTAACTATAGATATAAGATAAAATGAGATATGATAGAGATATAACAAAAACGTATGATAACAATATACTATGAAAAATATACATTTACAACAACCAAAAATCATACAATATCTCAAGAATCTCAGAGATAAAAATGAATGTCATATTCTTTATTTTATTCACCAAACCAGAAATATTGACACATATATCAGTGCCAATCGCAAAATTGGTGAAACATAAATTCTAGAAATCATCAATTAGAAATCTAGAAATCACAAAAAGGGAGGCCTATCACAAAGGGAGCATGAAAACTCACCAACTCGTGCATCACTAACGGGTCGCTAACCCATGGTCGCTAACTATAGAGCCGGTGCAACGACGTAGTACAATATCGGTATGCCCGAGGAACCTGAAACTCGAATAATTTGGAATAATGACATAGTACAATAATGGTACGTCCGATGACCCGAACCCTATAAATAACATGGGTCGCTAGCCCACAAAAATGAGTCGAAACTCCAAAGAACCCATAGGTCGTTAGCATATAAAAGAAATGAGACAAGACTCAATAAAACGAGGTACAGTCCCCCACGTGGACAAAGAGACATAGCATATCGCTAGTCTAAATCACAAAATGATCATCATTGATCAATAAAAAGTGTGAATTATACTAAGCTAGTAAATAAATGAGTTTAGCTTCATGTCCCATAACCACTGGCTTAACTTAAATATTTACCAACAAATTACAGATTTCCACTCGAAAATTGTCACAAGAGTTTCAATCGAACAAGTCCAAAAATTAACCGACGAAGTAAATGCAAGCGTTTCATACCACGTGTTTTGCTAAGTCGTTTAATTAGATTTTCTCATACGAAAGAGATAAAGGTTTGTATATACTAATAGATTAGAAAACGGTTTTGTAAACGAGCTTTGTATTAAAATAAAGTTGAAATCATCTTTGTGAAAGAGTATGAATATTTACTACTAGTATAGAAACCTTTGCATTTTAAGGTGACAAACCATAGAAAATGATCGTAGAAACAATCAGTCACCAAAAATTCACATTCGAAGACGTGAATCAAATCTAAAGAAATCGATACCAAATCCATCAAAATGGATATTTCCAAAAATCCCAAAAAGAAGTCATCAAAGTCTATAAATGATAACAACAAATCGGATCAACATGAATCGATTAAAAATTGGAAACCCACACGAAAACTGTCTAAAATAGGCACAAAGCTCATTTCCCAGATTCAGTCGACTGAACTGCAGGGTCAGTCGATTGATACATGCCTGGAAACTCTCGGTTTCCAAGTTCAGTCGACTGACCCTGTAAGTCAGTCGACCGATACAGGGACAGAAAATTTTCTGTCCCCAGGTTCAGTCGACTGACCTTACAGTTAAGTCGACTGAACTGGCAATAGCAATATTTTCAGCCTTTCCCCATGAAGGGCAAAAATCCTACCGGATACGATCAGATGAGCAACAGAGACTAGGGATTTACGCCAAGCGATAACCCAGCCTTATAGGCTCTTCGACACACCCCCAAAAACATACTCAAAACATTAAAGATAGGATTTTTATAAAATTGGACAACAAAACCCAAAAATTTGAAAATTCACCAAATCCATTCAAATCAAAAGCAAATGAACATGAATAGGTGTTAGGAATTCATACCTAACCACAAAGAAAGTTATAAACATAGATGTGAGTTCAAAAAATCACCTTTAAACCCAAAAAAAATGAAGGAGAAGCTTTTAAAACAAGGCAAGATCAATTCCTCTTCACTAACCTCTAAAATCTTCAATCTATTAACAAAGGTGAAGTTTTTATTAAGTTAGATTATAGGAATTTATGAAAATTGAAAAGGGGTTGAGATGGAAAAGAAGAGGAGGATGCTTACCTAAGCTTCTCTTGGATTTCTAGAGCTTGAATTGGAATTTCCTAAGAATCTAGGGCTTAGGAATTTTAGTTTCCAATCTTTTCCCCCATTTTTACTAAAGCTTGAGTGTTGGGAAATATTATGAAGGAATGAAGAGGAGTGGAGTTGGGTTAATATGTTGGGTTGGTGGGCTGAAACCCAAACCCAAAGCCTAAATGAAAACATCAAAATTCTACTCAACTCCAAACATATCAATTTTTATACTTAAAAAGGTCACAAACATCGTTTTAAACTCAATGGAAGTGGTCTCGAGTCCCAATTCGGCTGTTTGCAATAAGTAGCATTTCAGACTTTAATCCGACTAACGATGCTATAATTAAATAAAATATTTAAATATACAATCGTAAAATATGCGGGTTGTTACAAAATGGGAGAAAGTTTGTCATTATGTCGAGTATATATGTGTAAAGCAATGAAAATATCGATTAAACGAGCTTTAAATTCATGAGAAAAGGTGACATGATGAGTTCTTCGACCATATAGATAAAATGCAAAATTATTGTATACAAACAATTTTTTAAGGAAACGGATTAATATGCTAGGGAGAAAAAAGTCACTTAAAAGTAAAATTTCTTAAGACTAAAAGATAGATAAGTTATTACAAATTGGAGAAGTCACCCGAGGATAATATGTCTTAAGACTAAAAATTAGAGATAAGTTAACACAAATTGGAAAATCATCTAAAATGTTCAATGCATTGCATAACGACCCATAGTTTTCGATAATTAAAATATTAAATTAAATAAGATTTTGGAAATTTAATATTGTAAGAAATCAAAATTTATGATTTGTTAATGAGAAAACAATTAGAATGTAATTTGATAATGTTGATTTAATGCAATTGGTAACCATTTTGATGTTATTTAAATCAATCGAAATAATTGTAAAGTTAAATTTGGTTATAATTGTAAATAAGGAATATATTAAATGTTCGAATTAATATTGAAAATATATGTTATAAAGTAGGATAGGTTTATTAAGGAATATGAAATAAATTAATTAGCTTGTTTGTAAATAATAATCATAGAAATGTGTTTGAATTATTAATGTGTAATAATTATTTTAGTTATCATTTCATTATTTAATCCGTTTGAAATTAATTGTAGATCAGTTGAAATTAATATAATTGAAATACTACAGTTCATATGAATTAAGATGATAATTGTAGAATATGAATGTAAATAAAATGTAAACCAATGTTAATTATATCCATAGGGTGATAGTTGACTGAATAATAAGATGTAAATCAAAAGAAACGAATTTATTGGAATTTAAATTATAATTAATGAGTTTATTGCAATTAAAAATTGAACGTTGTAATTAGCGCAATATTTAATATTGAACTTGACATGTGAAATTTGTTTTAAAAGATTATTAACTACTAAGTAATCAAAAATGATAAAATTTGTTCGTTATAAAATTTGAATTTAAAGGTGATATAATCAATTTAATAATAATTTATTTAATTAATTTGTAAAATAGCCATTTTGGCCATTATCTCGGATTTCGATGAAACCACTTTCATCGGACCCGTAACAGTGAATTATTGTAGGATCTCAAGTTTCGTAACGATCGGACTTGTCATTTGATCGTGCGGGCTCGGAACACTTAGAAATCAATTTTATGAATTCAAGTTAAATAAGCTGACCTTAAAAGCTAACTTCTGTATACAATGGAATTAGGAATTGAAACTAGTGCCATTGAGTTTAAAAATATCAAAAACTTCTATTTTAATATATGGAATGACCGACTTTCGTTTCGGAAATGAAACGGAATTTTCTGGTCGTTTCGATTTGAACCTATTCGATATGTGCATTCATTCTTATCGAACTTGTCTGTATAAATAGTTTTTCTAAACCCTAGCAGTTTTTTTTCTATCTATATGTATCTGTCTATTCAATCAACAGCTTCTTCCTTCTTCTGATGGCAGAAACCCAAAAACCCTTAATTCAATTTCAAATCAAAATCAAAAAATAAAATAAAATCAAACTCCACAAAACCATAGAAAATTATATATCGTTGGAAAGCTCTTGATGAGCACAATCTAAATATGCTGTTCATTTTTGCAATTGGCTTTTATTTTGTCTGGAAATGACCAAAACATTCTCGGCCGTTCATTGTGGTGGTTGATCATCGGCGATGGTGCCTTGATTCGAGGGTGCTGCAATGTGGAGATGGACGAGGGGAATGCATCGGAGTGGTTCATTCCTTGAAGCGATGGATGGATCGATGTGAAAATTCAATTAGTGTTGAGTAATGGGTGGCAACGGCTGGACTTGTTGACGTTGGCAGATGTTCGTCGACGGAATTCTATCGGTTTAGAAAACCGTCGAACGAATTTAGAGATAAAAATAACCGCAAGCGCACGGTGTACGAATGTAGCACGTGACGAATACGGGTCGATCCACATGGAATTGATGATTTTAAAATTCTATTCAATCAAATTAACCAAAGTTGAAAGTGTGATTAGCTAAAAATGTAAGAAACTAACAAAAAGAAAAGAAATGCAAATATGAGAGTTAAATGGCAATTTAGAGAATAAATCCACTCTCTAGATGATGTAGTTCAACACATGAAATCATTATCTCTCTTTTATGGTCATTAGTGTTTTAATTGATGTGTTTATCATAAGTATGACATATTTGAGTTATTAATTAGCCAACATAAGTCATCAAACTATAACACACCCCTTAAAACACTTACTAACTTTCATGAAATTTGACAAAGAAAATGAAAATGAAATCTATTTTAAGTATGGCCTATTAACTATTGATTAGAAACATAGACCATCAAATTTTAATTTCAAATCACTTTCTTTTGCCATAATCATATTTTGATGAAGAGGCAATTAGTGTTAGTGATTTTTTAAGCATAGCCTATTTGGTGTCAACAATATAGGCTATCAAACTCAAAAAAAAAACAACAATTAAACCAATTCTATCAATGCCATTAAGCACAAAAAGAGAGCATGAATTAACAAAATGTTGAAGCTACATTAATTAGAGAGCTTCATTACCCCTAAATTGAAGGGGTTTAGCCTCTCATATTTGTCATCATATGAAAATGTAGCAACAACATGAAAGCAAAAAAGAAAGAAAAATAAAAGCAAATGAAAAGAAAACTATTCTAATTGCATAAAAGTAAATCTACACTATTAGCATGAAAGGAAATGAACATGTAAGTAAAAGGAAACACTAATTAACATGCATAAAAAGAAAAGAAAAATACATAAAATAAAAATGGCTAAGTAGCCATGAAAATAGAAAGAGGAGTTTTCATTTTATTTTTGATCTAAACTAAACTAAAGAGGAGGAGGCCTAAGAGAGACTAAGAGAATAGATACATGAAACATAAGGGGTATTTATACAAGTGTTAAAACCCTAATTCATTTTTTGGGGAATGCCCAAAATGCCCCTTAGGAAGTGTGGAGGCCAAGTAATCATTAACATGTCTTAATCCCCCATTAAGTGTACATGAAGCCATTAACTCCAAAAGCATGTGCATTAGCCTTTAATTTGTACATTAAGGTAGGTGGGTAGGTGGGGTCCTCCATGTTCTTCACTTTGAATTATTTCCATCTTCATTCCTTTGTATTAATTTTGTGTATGCATATCTTCATGAAACCACTTCTACTTGAGATCAAATTCCTACAAAAATATATACAAATTTTCAATTAATTTTTCTCAAAGAAATATATGCACACAAATGACCGTTTTGCCCATATATGAAGATGAATATGTGACAATTTGGAATAATTTGAATTTTTGGTTTAAACAAGTTAAAATACCGATGTGATCATTTATTTAATTCAAATAGATTAAATATGGTGGTAAAAATATGCATATTTACGTGCACATCAGCGGAGGTGCTCAGTGGGGTTTCAAAGGTCGAGGAGCATAGGCGAGTGGAGGCGCTTCGTTTGGGCGGGGGTCTGTTTGCCACGGCTGGCCGTAGTGGTCGGCGATCTAAGCTAGGAGATGGCGACTACGTAAGGCTTCGATCATGTATGTTGTAGGGTTCGCGTGGGAGAAGGAGATGAGGTAGCGTGGCATTATCCATTTATATTTATTTTAATTTAAAATTTCAATCGTCGATGTTCTAACGTATATAACTTTTGCATACGAGCTCAGATTCACATTTGGTTTTCTCTGTTGCGATCATATAGAAATTCCAGTTATTATGGAACTGGTTTGGTTGGATTTTGAGACTGTTCATTTAGGCCTTTATTTGGATTTTTAATCTTGGAAAAATCAAAGCTGAGTGCTTTAACCCAATCATAACTACTAAATTATCTTATATTTGTTAAATTAAAAATTGTTATGTGATTAGAAGTTGATTGATTGCTGTTTGGTATATTTAATTTGTCATTCCAGTTAAATTTGAATGTTATTGAATTTAACCACCATTTAATTTAATATTGAATTTTAAATAGTCAATTAAATATCGGTTAATGATAACCAATTAATTGTTGTTATTTATTGGTTTATTTGAATGATAATTGTAATAGATGTTTAATTTTTGATATTTAGATGATTGAATGTATGTTTGTTCATATGTTGTTATCACACATCAAATTCCCTTAGTCTATTGATAGAAAATCATTATGGATTGAAATGATACATACCCGAATGATCTATAGATTAGGCAAAATTGTTATGGGTTGAAATGATAGACTTGAGTGATTTTATGGATTTTTTGAATTTAACTTGGCATTACGGGCTGAAATGATATATACCCGTAAATTTTAAATTATTGCGGGTTGAAACGATATATATCCGTGTCACTTGACCATAGGGTAGAAAATTATATACGGACACCAGATTGGTTAAATTAAATGATTTTAAAACCTTAATTTTTGAATCCAATTTTATGATCTTATGAAATAAAAATTGATTTATATAAACTGAATTATTTTCAGAGTTAAGTTTAAATGTCGAAATTGAAGTTGTTTTAAAATTCAAATTGAAACTTTAAAGTTTAATTTTGAAATATAGATGAAATTTATCGAAACTGAGTTATTGTAAATATTTGAATATTTAAATGTGAACTCTATTGAATTTGATGTAGTTTAAATTTATAGTTCAAACTTGAATTTGAAATCGGTATGGATTTAAATGGTTTTATCAAGAATCTGAATTGAAAGATTTTAAAAATTGAGTTTCGTTGATTTGAAAACTGGATATGGTCCTGATTGATGAAATGGGAGAAATAGATAAATTGATATTAACTTCAAATTAATTATTTTAATATAAACTGTTTAAAGATATATTATTTTAAATTCAGATTTATTTATATTTCCAAACTATTTCTGTATAAACCATTTCCAATAACCATACCATTTTATATTAAACTATTTTAATCTATTTTAAAACTATTTAATCTATTTTAATCTATTTTAAACTATTATAATCTAATGTAAACTATTTTAATCTGTTTTAATTTATTAAACTATTTTAATCTGTTTTAATTTATTAAACTATTTTAATCTATTTTAAACTATTTTAATATTTTTAAACTATTTTAATCCATTTTAAACTATTTTAAACTATTTTAAACTATTTAAACCATTTAAAATATTTTATGGTATTTTAAACTATTTTAAAACTACTTAAACTATTTATGACTATCTAAACTATTTTCAAAAATTCAAACTGTGCAAGGCTGAATTGTTTAGATTTAAATCCTTGATTTGAAAGCGAATATAGTTAATGATGTTATAACCTAAGTTGGGATTTGAAATGATATCTTCTACGGAAATGACATTTGAGTAAACATGATGATTTTGAAATTAGGGTTTAACCTATTTTGTGGAATGATTTCGAAAGTGACATGATTTCGAAAATCATATGATTTCGAAAGTGAATATGATTTCGAAAGCGATATGATTTTTTTGAGAATATGATACTTTGATATCAACTACGAATCGGTTTAGAAATGTAAAAAAACCATTCGGTGTGAAATAAACATTTGGTTATTAAAGAGACTGGGATCAGATATTGTCATTCTCTCTACCAATGCCGAAAACCACTTTAACAACTGTGCATATGGTGGAGATTCTAGCATGAAGTAGGATGGTTTGGCGAATGATTCTATTTGAGGTATTAACGTAGCCTGACTTCCTCGTGCCAGCTTGATGTGACTAAATCAAGAGATATACAGGGCCAAGTGAGGTCGCTCCTCATATCGGACATACTTCTTCGATACCATATTTATTACTTTGTGATTGATTTGGTGGCCACCCCTCAATTTGGTTTTGGGAGTGTGTTTTGAGTTAGGCGGTAGTAGATGCTATGCGTTACCACTAGTTCGAAAGTGCAAACGGTAGAATCATACCCTAGCATTGCCTCGCGTGCCTTGTCACATGCCTTATGATGCCCATTACGAGTTTGGTTTTGTCGTACCTATGGAGTGTTCCTTGATAGCCCACCGATTGATGGTGGAATTTACAGTACTATATAGACTATGACATTTATATAAGATATGTTAAGGGGGGATATTGGTAACGCCTTAAGGCTATTTTAATACTTTACTTTACTCTAGACATATTATAATAGCGTATTGTACTATGTATGTAGATAATTTAACGGATCCTTAGGAGATGGAAATCCCGAACATCTCTTAAGTTATTGTACTCACATCAGACACTGGATATGAGATGTAAAATGCCGTGAACATCTATGAAGCCATTAAACTCATATTTATATACCGTTGATTTAACTTACATAAGATCTTTTAGTTCTGGCTCGAATGTTTTGTCTTTTCATTACGCTCAGGTCAATCTGAGCTTTTCAGTGTATTGAAGACCATTTTTGTTACGATCCGTATTTTTAGCTATTTTAAATTATTAAATTTAACGTACTTATCGAATAAAAAATAGTTAGAAATAAAAATTAAATGATTTTGGATGAAATTTTTGAGATTTGAACTTGAATAAAATTTTGAAATAAACTAATTTCAAAGATTTAAGTAATAACAAATACTGAAAGGAAATGCTATGTATTGAATGTGTTTACAATCAATAGTTGGATTAAATAATAAATGTTGAATTCATTTGGTGTAAATAAAGTAATTGATTGATAACTAAAATTCATTTAAAATCGAATATTGAAATTTGTTGAATATTAAACAATTAAATTGGCTGAATTTAGTATTGAAAATTATTTGAATAACTGAATTTTGAATTTAATATGATTGAAAATGATATTGAAAGTTGATGTAAATTTTATTTAAACAACAATGAAGATTGTTAACATTTAAAATTGAATTTAAATGTGAATAATTAGAAATTGAATATTTTATATTATAATCGAGACGTTGGCACAGTCTCAGATTTCGACAAAACTAGTTCCATTGGATCCGTAATAGTGTATTATTATTAGATTTCAAATTTTGTAACGTTTGGAATTATCGTTTGGTCGTACGGGATATAAATGCGTTGAATTTAATATCGAAAATTCAATAATAATTCGGTCCAAAAAGCTACCCTCTCCATACGATAAAAATAGGACTCGAAACCTTTTATATCGCGTTCGGAATAGGGATATAACGTTATGAACGCCTATCGACGTGCCTCGATAGGGGTTCGAAAATTTGATTTTTTTAAATCGAGATATTTTGAATAATAAATTAATATATATCAAGTCAAACACAACTGTTTTAACATTCCATTGGTCAAAATTCTTTCTTTTCTCAACCACCCTATGTCTATTGTACCTTTCAACTCACGTCCATCCCTCTTCTTTTTAAAACCACGACAGTAAACAACCGAGCAAAGAAAATAAGCAAATGAAATTCAAAAATCATAATCTCATAAAATACTCAATAGAAAATAAGAAATTAGTTTTAAAAATCTTGTTTAACCTCAAACTTCAACTTGGTATGCTGTTGGTAAGGTGCGGTCTTGTTTGGCCTGGTGACACTGCGAGTCAAACGACAGAAAAGAGCTAAGGTTTGGGTTTCGAATCAATTAGGGGTGAATTTATCGATTTAGGCATTGGGAATGGGTCCATGAGGTGGAGTAGAGGCGACTCCCAGGAATGGAAGAGGTCCGATCACCTTTTGGTGACGTGCGTGCAGTGGATGTCGCGATTTCCATAGAGAGTTCGAGCATGACGTTTTTGGTATGGGCGAGACAAGATTGATGAGGGAAGTGTGTTGGCGAAGTCGGAATGTTGATTTGAGGCTCAGATCTTCATATCAGTGAAAATGGTGCATGGCTTGATGGGTTCCTGTTCCTGTACAGGCATCGTTGGGGAAGAACAGCATTTGGGCCTTGTGCTGATTAGTGTGGGTATTGTTTTTTTCAAATGTAATTAGAGTTTAAATTTAATTATAAATCATCAATGAACTTATAAAATGTATAACTCCTACATACGAGGTCGAAATTGGACGAAACATGATGCTTTGGAATTGTTGTGACGAGCATTACATTCTAGAATTGATTTGGATTCGTTTGGATCTAGTTAAAATTTTAGGTTAAATCGAAAGTCGTTCGACTTGATTTAAAATTGAAAACTCAATGTGAGTGTTTTATAACTTTAACACGTACTAAAATATTATTATGCTAGTTAAATTGAATTACGAAGTAATATGAATTGGTTGATTGTTGTTTGAAAATTTTAATTGACATTTAATTTGATATCTAATTTAACTGACAAAAAATTAAATTGCTGGCTAAATGGAATTCGAATTAAATTATTTAGTAAAATTCCCGATTATTGGTAATTAGGTAATTGTTGTGATTTACTGATTGTTTGGATGATTGATTGTGATGGATGCAAATTGATTGATATTTGGATGATTGGATGTTATCACTTGGTAAATTATTTACATTATATAAAACTATAAATTGAATTATTTTAAATGAATTAATAATTAGGCTGAAATGATATATACCTATGACACTGTGATTTGGATTGAAATGATATATATATATATATATGCATGTATGTATGTATGTATGTATATTGTTTGTCGACGGAAATTCTATGGGATTAGAAAACCGTTGAACGAATTTATAAATAAAATTTATACCGCAAGCGCACGGTGTACGAATGTAGCACGCGGCGAATACGGGTCGATCCGCAGGGAATTAATGATTTTAAAATTCTATTCAATCAAATTATACCAAAGTCGAAGAGGATTTGTTAACTAGAAATTATGAGGCTAACACTAGAAAATGTGATTCAAAAATTATTAGACTAAAGAACAATTTAGAGGCAAATCCACTCTCAAATTTTTGCAAATCAACAAACACATAATTTATGATCTCTAACTTTGATATTAAGTGAAATAATCATTGCATTTATCATAAGTATGGTTTGTTTATGTTATTAGTTAACATAACTCAAACCATCAAACTATAATACAACAATTGTACCACTTACAATTCTCATGAAAAAGAAGCCACAGAAAAAACTATTTTAAGTATGATCTATTTACTATTGTAACTAGTAACATAGATCATCAAATTTCATTTTTACTTTCATTTCATAATCAAAAATTAATTAGCAAATGTTGATGTAAATTGTGTTTATGTTGAGTAAGAATAGCTCATTTGCATAAGCAATATAAGCTATCAAACCCACTTGTATAAACTTACATCAAAATTCACATTCATGAAGCATAAACAAAGAGATCATACATCATAAAAATGTTGAAATTACATAAAGTTAGAGAGCTTCATCACCCCTAAATTGAAGGGGTTTAGCTACTCATTTTTGGCATTGAAGCAACATAAACAAATTTCAACATTAAAAAGAAAAGAGAATAGAAAATAAGCAAAGAAAGCAAAAGAGATTAGCTACTTACTACTTGCATAAATGTAAATCTAAGCTATGAACATAAAGGAAAAGAGAGCATAGAAATAAACATTAACAATAAAACAAAGAAAAACATGTAGAAAAGAGAGAAGAAAGAGGCTTGGAAGCCATTTTTATTTCATAGAACATTGAGCTTACACTTTGATTTCTTAATTTCCTAAGTAAAATGAAAGAGTAGATGATGGTTTCATATACATAAGAGGGCTATATATACATGCATAAAACCCTAATTCTATTTTTAGTGGGCTACCTAAAATGCCTTTTAGGAAGTGTGACCAACAAGTAACCATTAACCACTAATTAATCCATCATTTGTTTTGCATGAAGCTTTAACCTCCACTTAGTTGTCCATTAGCTCCAATTTGTACTTTTAGGTAAGTGGGTGGGGTCCTCCATGTTCATGGCTTGAATTATTTCCCTCTTCTTTCCTTTGTATTCATTTGTGCATGCATATATCTTCATATAAGCCTCTTCCATATGCATCCAAATTCCTATAAAAATTGTCAAAAAATGTCAAAGTAAAAATTCTTATATTGACACATGCACAAAATGACCGTTTTTCCCCTGAATGAAGATGAAAATATGATGGTTGGGAATAATTGAATTTTGGTTTTAAACATGTTAAAATGCCCAAATATGATGATTATTTAAATAAAAAGAGATAAAATATGGATGTAAATATATGCACAATTACGTGCATATCAAATACCCCCACACTTATCTTTTTATTCGTCCTCGAATAAAGGAAAACTAAGATAAATCCATTTTCGTAGGGAGAACGATTGCATTGAGCGTATGCAACAAGCCGTTAAACCTCTGGGTGTCCCCAGTAGGACGAGTGTTGTCTCGTGAGGGTTTTCAGCGGATACTACCCACAAAATCCAAATGCAGGATGAAAATATTTACAAAATGCAAGATTTATTTACAAAGAGATGAATGCGAGTTTTTGGAAATATTTACAAATGAAGGATTTATTTTTAAATTGACACGAATAAGTTAAATACAAGTTTTGGTCATTGTCTTGAAAATTTTTACTCGTCAAAATTTCCAATAAAAATCAAGTTGTCATAACAGATAGACCATAGTTTGGCTAGTTGTTTCGGTTGATAACACAATATAATTATGAAATGGATCCTTAGTTGATTATCAAAGTTTATTAAAGTGGTATTTTCATTTCTTTTCAATAACAAGTTAAATCAAACAAGTTAAAATAGTGCTAGGATTTCAATTGCTTGTTCTCTCATTATTTGCAAGAAAAATTACACACCTAGCTCAGGTAAACTGAGGTCAGATATACCACCTATGCACTGCCTTTCGGGCTTATGTGATGGGAGTACAGAGCATGGCGAGTGCACACACTTTCGTGCATACACCTATCGACCATAGGTGGTTTTTATTAAGTCTGTTTTTTTGGTATGTGTTCCATACATGCATAACCGTGAGGACTTTTAAATGAGTATGAAAGCACATAATCAAAGATTTCAAGTAATTCACCCATGCATAACCGTGAGGACTTTTAAATGAGAGTGAATACTTTAGATGTTATTATTTTGTATTTTTTTATGTATTTTTTTAAGAGAGAGAGAGTTTTGCAAAATCATCTTAGCACCATTTAACTTAGAAGACAAAAATATTATATCCTTTACTTTAAATTTACCACTTTTAAACAAAGATTTTCAATTAGAACATACTTCATAATTAACACAGATGAACCTTCCTATATACAAGCCATTCATGTTCACATTGGTCCCCGCTCGCTGAGCTTCATTCACAGCTCTCCAGTATCCAATCCCGGAGGTCTGTGCTCCAGCTTGTCCAACTTATCGAAGTAGATTATGCATTACCTCCTCCTGTCTTTTCAGCAATTCTTTCTGCATAGCTCCCATCATCATCTCTATCTCGTCCCTAGGGATGTAGATAGAGGCTTGATTAGCTCCAGATGATGCCTCCTGACTTCCCTCTTGTCAACTTATTTCCGTCCTCTGTCTCCTGGTTGATTGCTTTACCATAGTCTCCAGAATCCAAGTTCCTAAGTCTTTAGATCCAAACTCCAAGCTTCTGAATCCCTGAGTGCTAGATTTCTCAGTGAAAACACCAAAATGTTAGTGCCAAAATTGGTCACTAACTCCCAAATCAAGTTGAATGCACCAACTAACAATCATAGATCATAGATAGAATGTATGTAGAGAGTAATAATATGAAGAAAAATAAAAATAAAAAAGAACAGTAAAAAGAGAGGATTTATAGTGGTTTGGATGATTCCGGCATACGTCCACTCCAAAAATTTCCTTTTTGTTGATTTCAAAATCAATTGCAGTTACAATTTAGAGTTTTTAGAACAACAATGGAAAAGCAGCCTTAGCATAGAAGATGAAGGGAGACAGAATGGGGATCCCCTTTTCAGAAGCCCTACATGCTGTATTTATAGGAAAAACCTGAGGTACTAGGCTCCCTGAATGGTACAGGCCCATCAAGACCTTTGCCGCCTACACCCTTCATCGCGACCGACCCTAAGTTCTGTACATGCCAACCTGAACCATCTAGGGTATTAGCCCGAAGCAAACCTATCCACAACTTGAAGCAAATGAGCAGCCAACCCAAAGCAGCTATATCATGCTGACCCTGTGATATGCCAACCTTACTTCTTTTACCGACCCGGTCCTCTTTAGCCGAGTCGAAGGAAAATAAGCGTCGAACCGAGGAAATAAGCTTGCCGACCTGGAGTTTGTCCTTAAGTCATGCCGAACCACTTCTTTCCCATGAACCCATTCCTTTTTGCTGGTCCATACCATCCTACCAAACCACCTTTGCCCAACTACCTTGGGCGAACCAGAAAACGACAAACCACCATGGCCGATCCCATCGAGGCCAAACCACCAATGCCGAACCATATCTGGCTGACCCACCTCAACTTTCACATCATGACCGAACATGACCTTCATTCTTTTACCTTACCGAACCTCCTCAACCGACCCACTTTGACCTATCTACTTAGATCGGTCCTACCTGACCGATCCACTACACGACCGATCCACTCGCAATGCCGAACCACCTTGATGCCGATCCACTTTGACGCCGAGCCACTTTAACTCACCGATCCACTTTGATGCCAAACCACTTTAACTCGCTGATCCACTCCAACATGTTGATCCATGCATGACCTCCTCTCCTTGGCCGAACCGCATACGACCGAGCCACCTCCGAGCACCTTGGCCGAATGACCCACACTGAACCATCCATGACCGGCCATCTATCCATCCAACCAGCTCAAACCCATCATATTCCAATCTCGACAAACGAGTAGTTGATTTAGTTAAATTCTCCTGCTCATGGCCTTGCCAAAAGGAGGATTAACATGCCCCATATATAATACACGAAGAAAATGAAAACAAAAAATCAAAATAAATAGCATATTATTCTTACATCTTCAAATAATAATAATTTTATTTTACTTCTATCCAGAAAAAAAGGAAGGCATATCTTACATTTGTAGTGGATTTTATATGGGCTTCAGACTATTCATTGACTTCAACCATATTCTCCATTGTCATAAAACAATGATGCCATCTTTTAAAATGATTGATTCTTTAGTGGGTTTGCTAATAAATAAATGGAGGGTAATATAATTAACCATAATTATAATTGAAGTAAATAAATAAATAACTAAGCCACTCATTCAGCAAATGAGAAGTTTTCCAACAAATTACGTTAGCATGGGGTTCATTAAATAAATTAAGGTAATGGTAAATAAGAATTCAAGTAGGCTATTTGCAAATGAGAAACAATTCACCTATAAATTAAGTTAGCAATAAATGATTGTTAATTCATGAGAAAATTGAGCCCCAATTGATATTATAGAAATTTTTTTTCGAATTGTTCCCTGCTTCGAAATAAGAATATCTAAAATGAAAGTTTATTCATTTTCCAAATTAGCTAATCAAAAATCAAAACTTGAAAATAGGCTTACACATGACAAAATCTGTGTTTGTAGTAGTAGAGGGAAGAATCTCAATTGATCCACCTATAAGATGCAAGTATATTATTGATATTTTTAGCACAAAACTCAAGACTTTTATCTCTAGGACCTTGAACTTGAAGAAACCTACTTCTCATTAAAAACCACTCCATACATCAAACACTCTAGTTTTCCAAATAACAAAAGAAAGGATGGATCAATAATCAAGTATGTCAAATGACCCTATAAAAAAGCAATTCTTTGAATCTGCCCAAAAAAATAAACCATGACATTTCAAAACTGAAGTACATTGCTCTCAAACACCGTCACACAATCCTTTAAATTCATAATTGTAAAAAACAACAATACATTAAAGTTTTCATATACAATATATTGATTGTATTAGTACCTAACTGGACACACCCAAGTGCTAACTACATAACAAATTTTCTTTTTATCAAACCTAGAAGCATCAAGGATGCAGTAACATCAAAATAATGTGTAGCATTCTGATGTAATAGTAATACCCATGCTTTTTGAATATGTTGCTTCGCCTACATTACCTCATTTTCCAAGCAAAAAGAACCAAAACATATGTAAATGAAAATTATGAATATTGTACTTACTTGAAGGCTGCGAATATTCAGTTTCTTTGAGGAAATCCTGAAGTCTTACTTGTGAGGGAGCCTTGTGCACCGGTGTTACAGTTTTTTATACCTAATTTATACAATGTGTACAAGTTATAATACCTAGTTCATGTATTGATGGTTGGAAAGTAGAGATTGCGTTTGACATGGGTGGGTTTTGCAGAACCTGATTAAGCATGTTTGGATTAGATATGCCACCAGCTATACTACCTAACCTTGGAATCCCAAGCACGCTTAACCTAAAAATTCCAAGATCCTCTATTTCTGAATTGGTAGCAGTATATATCTTGTATTGCTTATTGGTGTACCCGCTGCTTGAAAATATAATCATATATATTATAACAAGAATTAAAGGTTCTAGGCATGTGAAATATACTTTTGGTAAACACGTGACAACTTCGTATTTTCTTATACATTATGGTTGATGAGATGTGTATGTGTGTATTTGTGTAGCATATAATACACATACACATATGCATGTGTACACAAACATGTGGATATGTTTACATACACATACAGGCAACAAAATTAACAAGGCAATAGATAAAGACAACACAATAATATAAGTAAAACGAAGAAAAGGCAGATTAATATCTGAAATACTTACTACACTTTACCCATATGGTTACTGGTTCATATACGACTTCCAAAGTGGCACATTGATTCCAAGTACTCAGACAGTAGAATAATATAATAGGGTGTAAAAATGGTGATAAACATTCAGATTATGTGGATACCAAGTCTACAGAAACCAGCCACTGTCTACAGATAGCAAGTTGACTTTGCTAAAAATAATTTTAATGGATAATAAAATATCTTTATTGTAACGACCCACCATTTTAGACGGTTTAAATCAGCAATCAACCACACATGTTAGACTCAAACCATTTAAAATGGAGGATTGTTATGGGGTAAATAAGAAAAAGAAGAGGAAAGAAAGTAAAAAGCAAAACACAGAATCTCACAGCAGAATGACAAAATATAATAATTAAATAAACAGTTCATGAAGTTGTTTTACAAATAGCATTTGATTGCACTTTTACAATACAGATCAGAGTTACATACAACAAAAATAAATAAATAATGCAATGGAACAATATGATGCAGTGGAACATATACGAAATAATATAATATACAAATCTCCATCTCCGTCCTCCAGAAATAAAGTCTTCGATACACTGAAAAGCTCAAGCTGCCCTGAGCATGATAAAAAGACAAAACACTTGAGTCAGATCTAAAAGATCTTATGTAAGTTAAATCAACTATAAATAAATATGAGTGTAATGACTTTAGAGATGTTTATGGGTTTTTCATCTCCTATCCAGTGTCTAACGTGCGTGCAATAACTTAAGAGATGTTCGGGATGACCATCTACTAAGGATCCGTTAAACTATTTACTTATGTAGTAATATTGTGACAATCCATAATTTTTAATAAATAGTTTTAATTCAATATATTTGAAACTTTGGGTTTTAAATCATTTAAAAAATTAGAATTTTGGAATTTTCCCATGTATTTTTGGATTTTGTTTATAATTATTTTTCCAAATACAATAAAATAAAGATTTTATAATTTTTTTTATACTTTGGTCAACTTTGTTCAAACTTTGACTTTCAGTTGAAATTTTTAAATTTGAATTTTAAGTTTCCACTCTTTTTCTTTAAAGCTGAATTTGATTTTGATATTCGTTCTGCTTTTCATTTCATCAAATTCCGTTTCATACTTTTTAAATCTGATAAATTTCAGTGTTTTAGATGCGATTATTTCCAGTATTTTATTGTTTATTTTCTATTCTATATTTTCTATTTCTATTTTGGTTTGGACTCTGATATTTTTCTTGAGTTATTGAGCTTATTTTGATTTGGGCTTGGCTAATGGGCTTAGGAAATTTCAAGAGGCATGAGTTTCTTTTCTTTAAAATGAAGAGGTACCTTTCTATTTGCCTAGCCGTTCAAAACTTTTCCTTGCCTTAGCCGTACGTAACATTTCTCATCTCCATCTCTCTTTCTCATTTTCATTTCCTGAGAAAAGAAAATTTACAGTAAGCTTTTTCTCCTTCTCCTTCTTTCTTTTTCCTTTTCCTTTCTCTTTTATTTCCATGCATAGCGTGACCGCCATGCCTTCCTATAGCTGACCGCACCTTCTCCTCACCACCTCCTATGCTCGGCCTCCACTACCTCATCACCATCCTCACCAAGTGCCGTGACCTCCTTGATTCAAATCACCACCAAAAATACCATGAAAACCCTAGCCGGGCACTACAAAGTCCAATCCCTTTTTCTTGCCTCAGCCACCACTAGTTCCTCCATCCTAATGCCTTGCCGTGACCAAATCTTCCACCTCCAAGCAATGACCAGACCTGACCTGATCCAAGCCAGGCACCCAGGCTGAGCCACTTTAGCATAGGGCCGAACCACTTGACCCACTTGATCTTCCATCTCCTTGCCTCTTTGCCTTCCACATGACTTTTGGCATACCATCACTTCATTCAGCCCATAGCCGTGTATGTTTCTGGTCATGGCCGAGCATATGTGCTCCTAAACCATGATGGCCGGGCCATGGTTATGATGATCTAGTACATTTGTGTAGTGGCTGATCCCATATACATTGGTTAAGCCATTTTACTTCATTTTGATTTATGTTTGTGCATTGTTTTGATTTATAATCTTTAGTATAATATATATGCTTATGTATGTTTGGTATTTGTTGTATACAAGACTTGGATCTTGGCTCTCCATCTACTCGTATAAAGTTCGTGCTTTGTCATGCTTTTCGGAGTTTGGTTGTGTGTCTTGTATTGTCATCTCTAGCTTTAGAAGGTGAGTTATCACTCTCAACATTCGTACTTATATAATTGTGAAACAATGGCTTCTGAATGTGTAGTAGTGATATGTTATGATGATCTAAGTTCATATATGATTATTACATGACATTATATAATGTTATAACCTGATTATATGCATGTTACTTTACCTGATATGATATGCAATGTTATACTGTTATTTTATTTTTTGCTTCTCACACTGCAAGTTCCCTGTTAGTATAGAATCACTATGGATTGAAATGATACATACCTGAACGGACTTTAAAATAGGGAAAAATCGTTATGTGCTGAAACGATGGGCGCAAGCGATTTTTATTTTATTTGACTAGGGATTGCGAGTTTGAAATGATAAAACCCAGGATTTTATATATTTCGGATTGAAACGATATATATTCGTGTCACTTGGCCTAGGTTTGAAAATATTATATAGACCTGTGTTTAATTTTAAATTGTAGTTTTACAAAAATTTATTAAATATTTTGAAAATTTAAGCATAGGGACTTTAAACTTAAATTTTGGAATAAATGAGTTATATATATATTTTTAAATAAGTTAAGATTTTATAAGTAAATAAATGTTGTTTATATAGTATGGCGTCTGCTCCTTCTTCAAGATCTTTCCTTTCTCCAAGATCTCATTTCTTCCCGTCGCTTTCATTACCTTCTCTTATTATCTCTGATGCTACCACTCCTGATTCTCTTCATCGTTGCTCCTATGCTCAAGTGGTCAAAGATCATTTGCTTGGGAATTTTTTGCGAGATGCGAAACCCCAGTTCTCATTCAAGCGATGGATCGATTCCAAAGCAAACAGATCTTTTTGTTATAGATGTGGAGACAGTAAGCATTTTGCATCCCAGTGCCGAGATCCTATTAGGTGTTTCTGCTGTGGCAATTTTGGTCATAAGAGTGATAAGTGTTTGATCCTATCGTCCTCTTCGGTTACGTCTGATTTCTTGGTTGAAAATGGTTTTCAGTTTGTGCTTAAAATCATGCTCCTGAAAAGGTTTATTAACGATCATTTAGGGTAGTTTCGATTTGAAGGTTTTAATCTCCTGGAAGCATTGCTTCTTCATTTTAATGTTGTTAATGCCCCAAACATTGGCAAGGGCTATAAAGCTAAATTTGGAGATCCAGAGATTTATTTTGGTACCACTGATTCCTCATTGAATGCATCCATTCCTTCTGATATTTTGGCAAAGCATGGTTTTCTGTTCATTCTCAATTTCATTAACTGAGAGGAATATTAATCAGTAATCTTGGACACAAGATTTTTGATGGTTTGAAATTACTTGATGATCTTTTATCTCACTTTAACAATATTAATTCCCCAAATACTGATAAGGGGGATCAAGATTATAGTGGAGATACAGAGACGCTTGTTGACATTTTGGACTACTCGGCTTCTTCAGAGTCAGAGCTGGCTACTGTTGCATTTTTTCAAGAATCTGTAAGGTTAGATCCCATTTTATCTGATCCAGATGTCGACCGCTGTATATCATCTTTGGATAATATCTTGTTTAGTGGATTTATTCATCCTAAATCCAAAAAAGGTACTTCTTCTTTTCTGGAACCTTTCAAGATATCCACTAGCAACATATATGCATGTCTTGATCCAGATATTGTCTCTGAATGCTCGGATATATTTGACGTTGATAGTGTTCAATCTAAAGAGTTCTCAGCTCTTTCCTCTGTTGATATTTTGTGTAGCAAGTGTTTGGATTGTGATGGGTCTCCTATTTGTTCTGTTTTCGAATTTCAGTCTCTTGCTCCAGTTAGTGATCATTTCCTCCACAATGATGTCGTGTGTTTTGAAGAGTTGGCAGTGAGGCAGTTAATTGATTTGCCTGTGGTCTCAGTGTCACCGAGTTGTTCTGATTTATCTGATATCAGTAGCTGGGTAGATGTTACTCATTTAGAGGGTGATGATGTATCTTCCACAGTTGATGAGTTTTTGCTGTTGCATCATTCTGAAGTTCCCCTTGCTTGGCTTTTATCAGATGAATCACCTTCAGATGATATGTTGGCTTTGTCTGTTGATGATGTTTCGCACATTGATGAGATTTTGCCTAATAAAGATTCAGTGCATGTTGTGCATGAAGCACATGGTTCTTTGGAACAGGTTGATTGTTTTTCAGAGAATAAATTCCCCTATTTGCCTAGTGAATCTGCTTTGGTTTGTTTCTCTGGTTCAGCTGGGGTCAAAGCACTCCAGTTTCTTCCTGTTGTTAATATTTCTTCATTTGCCTCTCCGAGTTTGACCAATTCTCAAGTGGATTATGTTAGTGCTGTGGCTTGTGTGGATTCTACTGATACTATTGATGGAGGTGAGGGATCAGATGGATTATTATCTGCTATGAATGTTGAGGCTTTTGGTTGTTCAGTGCCTTCTATTGCTACTTCGAAGAGAGGTAGGCGTAGAAAGCATGTTTCTTTGAGTGGTTTGGTTCGTCGCAGTGTCAGGATTAGAGGCAGTCGCTCTCAGTCGATGAGTGAGTTTCCTGGTTCAAGCACTGCGAGCAGTGTTTTGGAACCAGGCACTGGTATGCGTTTTGATTTTGGTAGCTTTTATTCTTCTTATGCTCTTGGTGATTTATCCGCTTCTGAGTTTAGTCAGTTAGCTAGTAGCTCTGCTTTTATTTTTTCTGATATTGAGTTAGATCGTGAGTTTATTAGAGGTAAAGAACTTGATAGGGCTAGATCTATAGGTTTATGAGAGTCATTAGTTGGAACATTAGAGGTCTGAACGACCTCAGTAAATGTGATAAAGTTAGACTTTTTTTTAAAGATTTTTCTATTGACATTCCTCTTCTTCAAGAGACCAAAATAGAATGTCCCGATTCTCGTTTTTTTAGAAGATTGGGTGGTTTTCGTTTTAGAAATTGGGTTTTTCTTCTCTCTATGGGCTCTTCTGGGGGCTTAATGATTGGTTGGAGAGACAATCTCTTCAAACTACTTCAGTGTATTCAGAAGCAGCACTCTTTACACATTATTTTAATTAATCTCTCTGACAATTCTTTTTTAAATATTTCTAATGTTTATGGACCTAACTCTAAAATTGAGAGGCGGATTCTCTGGAATGAATGCCTTGAGTTTAGGTCTTTTGCCCCTGGTCCTTGGATTTTGGGGGGAGATTTTAATGCGACTCGTTTTATTGGGGAGCGCTCTCCTCGGGAAGGCGATTATTTGGCTATGGAGGAATTCGATCAATTTATTCAATGTAATTTGATCGAAATTCCTCTATCCAATAGATCTTTCACTTGGAGCAATAATAGAGAGTCTCCCTCTTTTGCTCTTTTAGATAGATTTTTCGTTTGTGATGATATTGAGGACAAATTTCCTATCTGTAGAGTGTCAGGTTTACCTTTTAACCTTTCTGATCACTGTCCCATTATTCTTACTTGTGATAGTCATAGATTTTTGAATAATGTTTTTAAATTTGAAAAAATGTGGTTTCTAGATTCAGGTTTTTCTAATTTAGTCATCAATAAATGGTCCTCTATGAGTTTTTATAGCCTTAAGTATTGTGGTAATTCTGCCAAAGCTTTTGTGCTCAAACTTAGAAATCTCAGGATTTTTCTTAAAAAATGGAATAAAAATGTTTTTGGTAATATAAAAATTAAAAAGGATAATATTCTTAATGAATTGCTCAAACTTAATAAGATTGAAGAATCTAGACAATCAAATATAGGTGAGAGAAATGTCCTTAATAATTTAAAAGAGGATCTTTATTCTATTCTTGAAAAAGAGGAAGTTATGTGGAAACAGAGATCTAATTGTCACTGGATCAATGAAGGTGACAATAATACAAAATTCTTCCACAGCTTAGCTAATAATAGAAAACGTAGTAATACAATTAATTCCATTTTAGTTAATAATGTGGAATTAGTTGATCAACAGATCTTAACAATGCCTTTACTGATTATTACAAAGATATTTTTGGCACTAAAATTAAACGTAGAGTTATTTCTAGATGGAATGATCTTTACCCATCCACCTCTAACATCAATCTTTCTGATTTAGATGTCCCTTTTTCTGAAGAGGAAATTCGAAAAGCCATCTTTGATTTACCAGGAGACAAATCTCCGGGCCCGGATGGTTTTCCTATTTTCTTTTATCAATCTTTTTGGGAGATCTTAAAACTAGACTTAATTTGTATGTTCAATGAATTTTATAATGGTAATCTCCAATTAGGTCGTTTTAATTTTGCTAATGTTATTTTATTACATAAAAAAGTGGGTGCTAATACTTTAAAAGATTTTAGGCCCATATCTTTGATGAACCGCTCTGTTAAAATTATTTCAAAAGTTTTAGCTAATAGACTTAGTTTAAAAATGAATGACCTCATTGACTGTTCGCAATCAGCTTTCATTAAAGGCAGGAATATTACTGATGGTGTAGCGGTTGTTCAAGAATATATCGATTTTTGTTGTAAGAATAATATAACCTGTGCTATCTTAAAATTAGATTTTGCTAAAGCCTTTGACTCGGTTGATTGGGATTTCCTTATAGAGATTTTCCTTGCCAGAGGCTTTAGTAATAGATGGATTAATTGGATTATTATCTTGCTTAAAATGGGTAATTCTAGTATTATGGTTAATGGTGTCTTAGGTAATAAGATTCAATCTAAAAGAGGATTAAGGCAAGGGGATCCTTTATCGCCCCTTCTATTCAATTTAGCGGCCGATGTCTTTACTAAGATTATTAAAAATGATGTTAGCAATAACCTTTTGGGTGTCTTCGGTAATGATATTTCTAATTTTGGCCTTTCTGTCCTTCAATTTGCTGATGATACTTTGCTTTTTTCCTCTCATCTCCCGAGACACATTATTGCTCTCAAGTTTATTCTTTATAGTTTTGAACTATTATTAGGTTTAAAAATTAACTTTGATAAAAGTTCCGTTTTAATTTTAAATGATTTTGATAATGTAGAAATTTTAGTTGCTAATACTTTAAATTGTAAAACTATGAGTTTTCCTTTCGACTATCTTGGTTTTGTTATTAGACCTTCGAAACTTAAACACGATGATTGGTTAATTATTATTGATAAGATTAAAAATAGGATCACTAATTGGAATGTGAGATTTCTATCTAGAGCTGGTAGACTGATTTTGATTAATTCTGTCTTATCTGCTCTTCCTATCTATTGGATGTCTATGCACCTTTTTCCTGACTGGGTGATAGATAAAATAGATAAAATTAGAAGGGATTTTCTTTGGAATGGTGATAACCCTAATAGTAGTATTAAATGTTTAGTTAATTGGGATACTGTCTGTAAATCTAAAAATGAGGGTGGTTTAGGAGTCATTAATTTACATAATATGAACTTGTCTCTTCTTGGTAAATGGTTATGGAAATTCAGGGATATTAGTGATAATGCCATTTGGAAGGAAATTATATCTAATTTTTATTACAATGGAAGTTATAATCTATATCGTATTAGTTCTTCTAGTTTTAGAAATATATCTTGTTTTTGGAAATCTATATTAAAATGCAGCAATATCTTTAACTTGGGTTTAAATATTATTGTTCATTCTGGTAATAGTACATCTTTTTGGCATGATAGTTGGATTTCCTCTACTCCTCTTAAGAATGAGTTTAAAGATTTATATAATATTTGTAATTTCAAATTTGCGTTAATTTCCGATGTTTTCAACTCTGAAAGTGCTCCTCCTTGGACTTTCAATTTTAATTGTATTTTAGAAGGTCCTACTCTTAGAAATCTTTACTTGCTTTATGCTAAACTTAATCTTTATAACATTGACAATAATAATGACTTTATTAGTTGGGATTGGGACAAGAGTAAGAAATATTCTTCTAATTCCTTTTACAAATTTATGGATTTTTCGGGGGTTTCTGTCAATTGTTTTAAATTTATTTGGAAGTCTAATGCCCCTCCAAAATCAAAGATTCATATGTGGCTCATCATTCATGGTAAGTTAAACACTATTGAATTTTTAAAAAAGAAAAATATTAGTATTGATAATAAATGTCTCTTTTGCAACACAATTTTTGAAGATATTAATCATATTTATTATGATTGCTTGGATACTCATTTTATTCTTATTAAGACCCTTAACATTTTTGAGTTTCATATCAACTCTAGAGTTTCTGATTGTTTATTTTATTGGAACTCTTTTAGATTTAGGTTCAATAAGGATTTTAGATATTTGCTTGATACTTTATTCATTATTTCTTGTTGGTACATTTGGTTTGAAAGAAATCAAATAATTTTTAATAATAAATATCAACATAATAATAAATTGATTATTTTAATCTCAAATTTCTGCTTAAAGTGGATTTCTAATCCTAATTATAAATTAGCCAAAAATAATTGCTTTAAGGATTATCTTAATAAGGTTAGAAATAATACTATCTCATTTAATCTTATCTTCAATCATATTGTTTCTAATAATTCTTTTAATCACTATTCTCTTTCTATTTTAGGCTCCTAAATTGTTTCTTGTTTGTTTTTGTTTTTAGTTTATCCTTGCTTTAGTTCTCTTTTTGGTTTTTATTCTCGCATATATGTATATAAATTTTATTTATATACATATATGTGTTTCATTCTAATTAGTTTTCTAGTTCCGTTCCAGGTTTGATTTAGGTTGGATGCTGGTTTTTCTCTTATCTTGTTTGCTGGATAGCTTTTAGCTTTTTTCAGGTGTTCAGGATAGCTCTTCTCAGGGATTCGGATTGCTCCTGTCTTGTCTCTTCGACTTCTCCTGGTCTTCAGAGTGGTGCTCTTCATTTTGGTTCTATCTTTGGAGTTCTTCTCTTTGGTTTTTTTCTTGAGAGTCTAGTTTTTTTAGATACCTCTAACACTCTAGTATTGGGCGGTGGCTATGCCGGAGCTCGATATTAGGGTGTAATGGGCGGTGGCTTTGCCGGAGCTCATTTGAGAGGTATCTACTTCTTTATTTTTATTTTTTGTTTTTAGTCTAGCTACCTGTCAGGCATGTTGGCAGCTCCATCTTTTTGTTATATATATATAGTATTCCATGTGTGCTCTCCTCTCTTATTAGAGGATCACACATTTCTCTCAAAAAAAAAAGTAAATAAATGTTGTTTAAAAATCAAATTTTAAGATTTATCCATGATATAAATTAACTCAATAATATAATTTAAATTAATTTGGATTTTAAAATTTAACCTAGACATTGTGATATATTTTATTTATGAAAGGATAAGTTTTGTATAAATAGAACTATGATAAAAAATTGAAATAGTATGTTTTAACATGTTACAGTAGTATTTGTAGCATTTTCAAAATGCTATGTTGTTTTATTTATGTTTTAAAATGCTATGTTACTTTTAGGTTATGTTTTGAAAATGCTACTATTTCTAAATTGTTAATGTTTTCCAAAATGCTTATACAGGAATAACATTTTCAAAGTGTTATAGTTTCTAATTTATTACACTTTAAAGTGCTATAATAAGTATATGGTTTTGAAAGTGTTATGATTTCTAAATTATTATATTTTTTAAAGTGCTATAACTAATATATATGGATTTGGAAATATTACCATTTTTGAAATGGATAATATTTTAGAAGAGTAATAGCATTTGGTTTAAAGGGTTTTTGAAATGGGAATGTTTGTTTTGAAATGTAAATCATTTGAAATAAATAACCATGGGTTATAATAACGATTGGTTGTTAAAGAGACCGGGATTGGAAGTTGTCATACTCTCTGCCAACTTCGAAAACCACTTTAACAACTGTGTATGCGACGGAGATTCCAGAATGAAGTAGGATGGATGCGACATTCTATTCAGGTATATACATGGACCCGACTTCCTTGAGTTGGCATAAGGTGGATAAAACATGAGCAATCGATGGGCTAATGAGGTAGCTCCTATGATCGGACACACTCCTTCGTATGCCATTCTATTACTTTGTGATTGATATGGTGCACACCTTTGATTTCTTTTGGGAGTGTGGCTCTTGGTGGGCGGTAGCTGCGGTTATGCGTTACCACCGATCCAGAAGTGTAATTGGTATATCTACCCTGGCATTTCCTAGTTGTGTCGTGTCACCTACCCTAGCATGCTTTACTACGAGTTTGATTTGTGCCGTACCTATGGAGTATCCTCTGGTGGCTTCTCGATCAGGAGGGACTATGATACTGCATAGACTATTGGCACTATAAAATGTGTTAAAAGGATATGGGTAATGCCTTAACGCTATTTTTAAATATATTATACTTTACTTTAGACATTATTATAATAGCGTATATTACTGCATAGTAGATAGTTTAACGGATCCTTAAAGGATGGGCGGTCCCAAGCATCCTTTAAGTTACTTGTGCATTTCTATTACAGTTCACTTGTGTTGGTTTACATTGTATAAGTATGTATGCCCTGACTCGAGTGTTTTGTATTTTTTCTTTACGCTCGGGTCAGCCTGAGTATCAGTATTGGATTTCATCTTCTGGAGCTAGAGAATTTGCTGGAGATTATCTATCTATCTAGTTTTCATCTATTTCTATTCAGCTTATGTATTAGTAGACATATATGTATTGGGACTTCTATTGTATTTACTTTCAGACTCTGGTATTTTGTACTTGTTTTGTGACTCTTTTGTAGTAGCTTCATGAACTACTATGGTTCTTTTTATTTGCGTTGCAACTTATTCTGATTTATTTGTGTTTGTGGTTGGTTTTATTTACTACAAACTATATTGCAATCTACTGTTTTGAATTATTCATGTCCGATATATGTGGTTTTATTGTCAATTTGAATGGTACAAAATAGTGGGTCGTTACATTTGGTATCAGAGCTTTGGTTTCAGGCAAACCTTAGCCTGTGGAGCAAAAAACTCATTAGAGATAGGGTATAAATACCCTAGAATGAGTGAAATCAATCTTAGAATCATATTCTTTGTGAGAGAACGTATTTTAAAGTATAAAATGATTTTCAAATTATTTTTAAAAAGTATTTTTAAAAGAATTTTTTTGATATAAATTTTTCTTGTTTTGAAATCAAATTTTCTTAACTTCTTCTTTTCCTTATCCACCTTGTTAGTAATGTCTTTGTTTAGGATATTCATTCTAGCAGAATCTTATCATATCTAATCTTATCTTTTGTTCTCAATTATCTTTGTCCTAAAATACATTCTTGATTTTTCCAGGATGAATCGAAGGAATGCCAGAGGTAGGGGTCGTGGTGTTGCCCCAATTCCTAAGCCTGTTGCACCCATTAGGTTCGCTACTTTCTGTAAGGAATACACTGATCTTGGTGGTACCAAGTTTACCGGATCAGAGAGCATTATCGAGGCTCAACAGTGGTTGAAGGGATTGGAGAGGATTTTCTCCGGACTTGAGATCACTAATGCTCAGAAGCGTCAGTTGGCGGCTTGGTAGTTGAAGGGAGCAGCCTTGGATTGGTGGGAGTCTGTTACTGCTCACACTATTGAGGCTGGCATTTCTTGGGAGCATTTTAGGTATCATCTTGTGTTTGCTTTGAATTTAGTTCAGTTTCTCTTTTTAAATCTTTCTTATGTTTCGTTATCATGCTTTAAGGATGCTTTTGTTGTGAAGTGGATGCCCAAAGCAGGAAAGTCTCAGCTTTATCAGGAGTTCATGGATCTTAAGCAGGGTGATATGTCATTAGTTGAGTATGAGAGGAAGTTCAATGAACTTTCCAAGTTTGGACCTAATCTGACTGACACTCCTCTCAAGAAGAATGAGAAGTTCATAGCTGGTGCTCGTCCGAAGTATTATGATCATCTCATCTCTCATGTGCATAGCCCTTTCACTGGTCTGATGGATATGGCCATTAGATATGAGAATCCAACTTCTAAGGATCCTTCTGTTGCTTGTACTACTTCATCTTAGCCTTTCTTTGGTAACCCTTAGAAGAGAAAGCCCAACTTCCATCAGTAGAAGAAGAATTTGAACAAGACTCCAGGTTTGGGATCTTCTTCTTCTCAGAGGCAGCCTACAGACCTATCTTCCATTACTTGCTTCAAGTGTGATCAGAATGGACACTATGCCAATAGTTGTCCTACTTTAGTTGGTGCTGCTGTTCCTCCTGCTCAGTTGACTAGGCATGATCTCTACCATATCTGTTTGCAGCCTGGCCATTTCAGGTAGGATTATCCCACTCAGCAGAAGGGCAAGCCCTCTAGTATCTTTGCTGTTACCTCTGGATCTTCACCTGCTCCACTGCACCTGCTCCTGCTACTAGTGATGCCCAATGTACTCTCCAGGGCACTTTTTCTCTATTTAATTTTCCTGTTCATGTTCTATTTGATACTGGAACTTCCCATAGATTTATTTCTATGGATCTTTTTGATAAGTTTGAGCATCTTCTTTCTCCCGAGTTTTCTTCTGAACCTTTGTGTGTTAAAAATCCTCTTGGTAGTCCTACGTACCTTAGTAGGATTTGTAGAAGGGTGAAACTCTTCTATTCTGGTTATCATTTTTCTGGTGATTTCTATGTTCTGGGTTTTGATGCTTTTGATCTATTACTTGAAGGTGATTAGCTAAAGAGGCATGAAGCCGTTATCTCTTGTAAAACCCGAACTGTTTCTCTTGTTGGTGATAAGGGTGATTCTTTGGTGATTCAGTGCCGTTTGCCTCGAGGTTTTGCTGGCAGTTTTACTTACTCTCTTGATTCTTCTCCTGGTGATATTCACTCAATTCCTATGGTCAAACTCTATTCTGATGTATTTGGTGAAGTCACTTCTTTACCCCCTTAGTAGGAAACTGACTTTCACATTGATCTTATTCCTGGAGCTCGACCTGTAGTTCTTCCTCCCAGAAGAATGACACTCCATGAGAAGGTTGAGTTAGGGAAGCAAATTGAGGACTTGTTCTCCAAGGGTCTGATCAGACCTAGCCATTCAGAATGGGGAGCAGTGGTGGTTTTTGTCACTAAGTCCGATGGTTCTTTGAGGATGTGTGTTGATTATACAGAGTTGAACAAACTCACTATGAGAAATAGATATCCTATGCCTCGCATCAATGATATGTTTGATCAGCTCCATGGAGCTACTGTTTTCTCTCAGCTTGATCTTGCCACAGGTTTTCATCAGCTCAGGGTTGCTGAGGAAAGTATTCCCAAGACTGCTTTCCATATTGAGAATGGTTTCTATGAATGGTTAGTTATGCCTTTTGGTTTGACCAATGCCCCAACTTTCTTTGTTGATTTGATGGATCGTGTTTTTTGTGATGTGCTTAACAAGTTTGTTCTAGTCTTTATTGATGATATCCTTATCTTCTCCAAGTCAAGGGATGAGTATGATTCACATTTGGAATTTGTTCCAGAGACTCTTAGAAATCATCAGTTGAAGGCTAAATTCTCTAAATTCCATTTCTGGAAGGATGAAGTCTGATTTCTCGGGCATATTGTTTCAAGTAATAGAGTTTCTATTGATCCAGTTAAGATTGTTGCGATCAATGTAAGTCTTTCTTTCTTTTCTCTCTGTAATTTGATTGTTCTATCTTTTTTGTGGTCCTTATTTCTCCCTATTTTGTTATAGGATTGGGAAATCCTAGGAATCCATCTGACATTCATAGCTTTCTGGGCTTTGCCGGTTATTATTGGAGATTCATTGAGAATTTTTCTTGGATTGCTGCACCTCTCAATGCTTCGACTCCTAATAATGCTAAGTTTATACGGAATGATAAGTGTGAAGTTGCATTCAATGAGTTGAAGAGTAAGCTTACTATCGCACCAATGCTTACCGTTCCAAATGGAAATGAGGGATTAACGGTATACACCGATGCTAGTCATGAGGGTTGGGAAGCTGTTCTGATGCAAGATGGGAAGGTCATTGCTTATGCCAATCGCCAGTTGAATACCTATGAAGCCAATTATGCATCTCATGATTAGGAATTGCTTGCTGTGGTTTTTGCTTTGAAGCTTTGGAGGCATCATGTTTTGGATGCTAAGTTTGAGCTCTTTACTGATTATCAGTCTTTGAGGTATATCTTCACCCAGAAGGATTTGAATCAACGTCAGGTTCGGTGGCTTGAGTTTCTTGCTTCTTATGATCTTGACATTAGCTATACCCCTGGGATAGCTAACGTTGTGGCCGATGCTTTGAGTCAAAAGAAGGCTATGTTGTGTCAGCTTGTTGTTTCTTCTTCTTCTCTGTTGGATCATATCATAGCTAAGTAGGATGAGGATGAGATTCTTAGGCTTATGAAGGAGAGTGTTCGTAGCAGAGTTGGTGGTAGTAGTTCTAATGGCAATGGAGCTCAGATCAATGATAGAGGGAATTTGAGGATTAATAATCAGATTTGTGTCCCGAATGTCGATGGATTGAGGAAAGAGTTTCTTCGGGAAAGACATCAATCCAGACTTTCTATTCATCCAGGTGCGATGAAGATGTATTAGGATATGAAGTAGCTTTATTAGTGGAGAGGTATGAGGCAAGTTATCTCTATCTTTGTTAGTAGGTGTGCGACTTGTCAGCAAGTCAAGGCCAATCATCAAAAGACCCTTGGTTTATTATAGCCCCTTGAGGTTTCCAATTGAAAATGGGAACAGGTTTCAATGCATTTTATTGATGGATTACCAAGAACTAGGAGTGGTAACGAGAGTATTTGGGTTATTGTGGATAGATTGACCAAGTCAGCTCATTTCATTCCGGTCAAGTCTAACCTTCTGCTTCTAGTTTGCCTGAGATCTATATGAGGTAGGTTGTTCGTCTCCATGGTGTTCCTATCAGTATTGTTTGTGATAGAGACCCTATCTTTACCAGTCAATTTTGGAAAGTTTTTCAGGAATCTTTGGGTACTTACCTGAATTTGAGCACTTCTTACCATCCACAGACCGACGGTCAAACGGAAAGAGTGAATCCTATTCTTGAGGATCTTCTTCGTGCTTGTGTTCTGGATTATAGAGGATCTTGGGAAGATCATCTTCATCTTGTTGAACTCACCTATAACAACAATTATCAGGTATATTTCACTCTTCTATTTTAATCTTATCTTAATCTTTTATCTATCTCATTTCGTCTTTGAATTCAGGCTAGTATTGAAATATCTCCGTTTGCTGCTCTTTACGGCGACCTTGCAGATCTCCATCTTGCTGGATGAATCCGGTAATCGTTTGGTTCTTGGTCTTGATATGATTTTGGAGGCTTCTGAGAAGGTTGAGGAGATTAAGAGGAACTTGAGGAGTGCTCAGTATAGGCAGAAGAAATATGCTGATCGGCGTAGGAGGAGTTTAGAGTTTTCTGTTGGTGATCAGGTTTTCCTTAAGGTCTCTTCCTTAAGGATTGTGATCCGGTTTGGTTGGAGAGGGAAGCTTGCTCCTAGGTTTGTTTGTCCTTTCCTTATCTCAAAGAGAATTGGTTCTTTAGCTTATCATCTGATTTGCCTGAGAAGTTTTCTGGAGTGCATAATGTATTCTATGTTTCGCATCTTCATCGACATTTGCATGATCCATCTTTGATTGTCTAGCCTTCTGCTCTCGAGAGTTTGGATATTAAGCCTAATCTCACTGTTGAGAGGAAGTAACTTCGTATTATCGATAGAGGTACGAAGAAACTGAGAAGGAAATCTGTCAACCTGATTAAAGTGCAGTGGAGTACTGATGACCGGGATTGTACCTGGGAGACGGAGGAGAGCATTATGCTTCGAATCCGGAATTGTTTGTTTCAGGTACTATTTGCTTTACGATCTTATCCTTCTTTGTTTTCTTATGTCTCGTTCCTTTTCGAGGACGAAATGTTTTAAGTGGGTAATAAATATTTTTAGTTCAATTTATTTGAAACTTTGGGTTTTAAATCATTTAAAAAAATTAGAATTTTGGAATTTTCCAATGTATTTTTGGATTTTGTTTATAATTATTTTTCCAAATATAATAAAATAAAGATTTTATGAAAATTTTATATTTTGGTCAACTTTGGTCAAACTTTGACTTTCAATTGAAATTTTTAAATTTGAATTTTAAATTTCCACTCTTTTTCTTTGAAGCCGAATTTGATTCTGATATTCGTTCTGCTTTTCGTTTCATCAAATTCTGTTTCATACTTTTTAAATTTGATAAATTTTAGTGTTTTACACGCGATTATTTCCAGTATTTTATTGTTTATTTTCTATTCTATATTTTCTATTTCTATTTTGGTTTGGACTTTGATATTTTTCTGAAGTTGTTGAGCTTACTTCGATTTGGGCTTGGCCAATGGGCATAGAAAATTTCAAGAGGCATGAGTTTCTTCTCTTTAAAATGAAGAGGTGCCTTTCTATTTGCCTAGCAATTCAAAACTTTTCCTTGCCTTAGCTATACATAACATTTCTCATCTCAATCTCTCTTTCTCATTTTCATTTCCTGACAAAAGAAAATTTACAATAAGCTTTTTCACCTTCTCCTTCTTTCTTTTTCGTTTTCCTTTCTCTTTTATTTCCATGCATAGTTCGGCCACCATGCCTTTCTATAGCCGACCACACTTCTCCTCACCACCGCCCATGCTCGACCTCCACCACCTAATCACCGTCCCCACCAAGTGCGGTGACCTTCTTGATCCAAATCACCACAAAAAATGCCATGAAGACCCTAGCCGAGCACCACAAAGTCCAATCCCTTTTTGCTTGCCTCGGCCACCACTAGTTCCTCCATCCTAATTCCTTGCCATGACCAATTCTTCCACCTCCAAGCCGTAACTAGACCTAACCTGATCCAAGTTAAGCACCCAGGCCGAGCCACTTTAGCATAGGGCCGAACACTTGACCCACTTGATCTTCAATCTCCTTGCCTCTTTGCCTTCCACATGACTTTTGGCATACCATCACTTCCTTTCAGCCCATGGTCGTGTTGATGATGATCTAGACCATTTGTGTAGTGACCGAGCCCATATACATTGATTAAGCCATTTTACTTCATTTTGATTTATGTTTGTGCATCGTTTTGATTTATAATCTTTTGTATAATATATGTATGCTTATGTATGTTTGGTATTTGTTGTTTACAAGACTTGGATCTTGGTTCTCCATCTACCGTACCTAGTTCATGCTTTGTCGTGCTTTTCGGAGTTTGATTGGGTGTCTCGTATTGTCATTTCTAGCTTTAGAAGGTGAGTTGTCACTCACGACATTCGTACTTATATAATTGTGAAACAATGGCTTGTGAATGTGTAGTAGTGATATGCTATGATGATCTAAGTTCATATATGATTATTACATGACATTTTATGACGTTATAACCTGATTATATGCCTGTTACATCACCTGATATGAAATGCCATGTTATACTGTTATTTTATTTTCTGCTTCTCACACTACATGCTCCCTGTTAGTATAGAATCACTATGGGTTAAAATGATACATACCCGAATGGACTTTAGAATAGGGAAAAATCGTTATGAGCCGAAATGATAGGCTCAAGCGATTTATATTTTATTTGAATTGGGATTGCGGGTTTGAAATGATAAAACCCGGGATTTTATATATTTCGAATTGAAATGGTACATATCCGTGTCACTTTTCCTAGGTTAGAAAATATTATATAGACCCGTGGTTAATTTTAAATAGTAGTTTTATAAAAATTTATTAAATATTTTGAAAATTTAATCATAGGGAATTAAATTAAAATTTTGGAATAAGTGAGTTAAATATATATATATATATATATATTGATTTTTAAATAAGTTAAGATTTTATAAGTAAATAAATGTTGTTTAAAAATCAAATTTTAAGATTTTTTCATGATATAAATTTAACTCAATAATATAATTTAAAAATTAATTTGGATTTTAAAATTTAACCTAGTCATTGTGATATATTTGATTTATGAAAGGATATATTTTGTACAAATAAAACTATGATAAAAAATTGAAATAGTATGTTTTAAACATGTTATATGTGTATTTATAGCATTTTCAAAATGCTATGTTGTTTTAGTTATGTTTTAAAATGCTATGTTACTTTAATGTTATGTTTTGAAAATGCTTCTATTTCTAAATTGTTAATGTCTTCCAAAATGCTATTATATAGGAATAACATTTTTAAAGTGTTATAGTTTCTAATTTATTACACTTTAAAGTGCTATAATAAGGGTAAGGTTTTGAAAGTGTTATGATTTCTAAATTATTACATTTTTTAAGTGCTATAACTAACATATATTGATTTGGAAATATTACCTTTTTAAAATGGACATTATTTTGGAAGAGTAATAGCATTTGGTTTAAAGGGTTTTTGAAATGGGAATGTTTGTTTGGAAATGTAAACCATTTGAAATAAATAAACATGGGTTATAATAATGATTGGTTATTAAAGAGACCGGGATCGAAAGTTGTCATACTCTCTGTCAACTTTGAAAACCACTTTAACAACTGTGAACGTGGTGGAGATTCAGAATGAAGTAGGATGGTGGCGACGTTCTATTGAGGTGTATATGTGACCCTGACTCCATGAGTTGTCATATGGTAGATAAAAATAGGAGCAATCCATGGGCTAATGAGGTAGCTCCTCTGATCGGACACACTCCTTCGTATGCCATTCTATTACTTCAAGATTGATATGGATCGCCCCTTTGATTTTTTGGGAGTGTGGCTCGAGGTGGGCGATAGCTGCGGTTATGCGTTACCACCGGTCCGGAAGTGTAATTGGTATATCTATCTTCGCATTGCCTAGTTGTGCCGTATCACCTACCCTAGCATGCTTTGCTATGAGTTTGATTTGTGTCGTACCTATGGAGTATCCTCTGGTGGCTTCCCGATCAAGAGAGACTATGATACTATATAGACTATTGGCGCTATAAAATGTGTTAAGGTGGATATGGGTAACGCCTTAAGGCTATTTTTAAATATATTACACTTTACTTTAGACATTATTATAATAGCGTATATTACTACATAGTAGATAGTTTGACGGATCCTTAAAGGATGGACGGTCCCAAGCATCCTTTAAGTTACTTGTGCATTTCTATTATAGTTCACTTGAGTTGGTTTACATTGTATAAGTATGTATGTCCTGACTCAAGTGTTTTGTGTTTTTGCTTTACGCTCGGGTCAGCCTGAGTATTAATTGTCGATTTCATCTTCTGGAGATAGAGGATTTGCTGGAGATTATCTATCTATCTAGTTGTTATCTATTTCTATTCAGTATTCCTATTCAGCTTATGTATTAGTGGACATATATGTATTGGGATTTCTATTGTATTTACTTTCAAACTATGATATTTTGTACTTGTTTTGTGACTGTTTGTAGTATCTTCATGAACTTCTATGGTTATTTTTATTTCCGCTGTGAGTTATTTCGATTTATCAGTGTCTGTGATTCTGTGATTGGTTTTATTTGCTCCAAATTATATTACCATCTACTGTTCTGAATTATTCAAGTCTTACATGTGTGGTTTTATTGTCGATTTGAATGGTACAAAGTAGTGGGTCGTTACAAATATACGCTATTATAATATGTCTATCAGTAAAGTATTAAAATAGCGCTATGGCATTACCTATATTCCCTGTAACACATTTTATATAATGCCCTAGTCTATACAGTACTGTAAACTCCACCAAATCGGTGGGCTATCAGGGAGCACTCCATAGGTACGACACAAACCAAACTCGTAATAGGCACGATAACGCATGTGATAAGGCACGTAAGGCGATGCTAGGGTAGGAATCTATCGTTGTAGGCCTAGGCTGGTGGTAATGCATAACAGCTATTACCACCCACCTCGGAACACACTTCCATAATCAAATCGAGGGGTGGCTACCAAATCAATCATAAAGTAATAGATATGGTATCGAAGAAGCATGTCCGATCGGAGGTGCGACCTCACTTGGCCTAGGTATAGCTCATGTATTAGCACATCAAGCCGACTCGAGCAAGTCAGGGCTATGTTAATACCTCATACAGAATCATTCGCCAAATCATCCTACTTTATTCTAGAATCTCCACCATGTACACGGTTGTTAAAGTGGTTTTCGATATTTGCAGAGAGTATGACAATATCCGATCCGATCTCTTTAACAACCAAATGCTTATTTCACACCAGATGGTTCTTTTACATTTCCAAAACCAATTCATAATTGATATCAAAAGATCATATTCACTTCAAACCATATCACTACGGAAATCATATTCACTTTCGAAATCATATTCCAAAATAAGTTAAATTCTAATTTCAAAATCATCATATTAATCAAATATGTCATTTAACTAGAAAATATAACTTTCAAATTCCAACATACGTTATAACATCATTTAACCATATTTTCCTTTAAATCAGGGATTAAAATGTAAAAAATTCAACCCTGCACCATTTGAATATTTGAAATTAAATTAGATTGTCATAAATAGTGTAAATAGTTTAAACTAGTTTAAAATGGCTAAAATAGTTTAAAATAGATTACAATAGCTTAAATAGTTTAAAATTGATTAAATTAGATTAAAATAGTTTAACATAGATTAAATTGCTTAAAATAGATTAAATTAGTTTAAAATGGTTTAAAATAGATTAAAACAATTTAAAATAGATTAATTTGCTTAAAATATGTTAATTTGCTTAAAATAGATTAAAATAGTTTAAATGGTTTAAAATAGCAAAAATAGATTTAATATAGTTTAAAGTTTAATATAAAATGGTTTGAAAATCTAAATACATCTGAATTTAAAATCATATATTTTTAAACAGTTTATATTAAAATGATTAATTTGAAAATAATACCAAATTAAATTATTTCTTTCATTTGAACAAATCTGGACCATATCCAGCTTTCAAATTAACAACCCAATTTTTATTTTTTAATTCAGATTCTCAATAAAACCATTTAAATCTATGTCGATTTCAAATCCATGTTTGAACTATAAATTTAAACTTCTTCAAATCAAGTATATTTCAAAGTTTAAATATTCAAACAATTTTAATAACTCAATTTCGCTAAATTTCATTTATAGTTCAAAATTCACATTTGACATTTCGATTTAAATTATTTTAAACAATTCATTTGAACCAGTTTCAGTTTCAACATTTAAAGCTTGGATTTTCGAAATTAATTAAGTTTATATAAATCACATTTTATTTCAAAAATGTATTTAACTGGATTCAAAAAATTAGGATTTTAAAAATAATTTAATTTAGCCAATCAGGCCTCTGTATATAATTTTCTGCTCTATGGTCAAGTGATACAGATATATATCATTTCAACCCACAATAATTTTATATTTATGGGTATATATCATTTCAACTCGTAATCCCGAGTTAAAAATTCAAAAATCCATAAAATCACTTGAGTCTATCATTTTACACCATAATGATTTTTCCGTAATCTATAGATCATTCGATATGTATCATTTCAATCCATAGTGATTTTCTTAACAATAACTAAGGGAACTATCGGTGTGATAACAATATATAAAATAAATGTAATATCCAATCATCCAAATATCAACAATTAAACATCCATCACAATCATCATTCAAATCAGCCAATAAATAAAAAAAATTAACAGTTTAGCAATACAGGTATTTAATCGATTAATTAAAATTCAATATTAAATTAAATGCCGATTAAATTCAATAAATGTTAGATTTAAATGGAATGACAATTTAAATATGTCAAAAAGCTACCAATCAATTTCTAATCACATCATAAATTTTATTTAATAAACATAAGGTAGTTTAATATTCGTGAGTGGGTTAAACACTCACCTTTGATTTTAAATAGGTTGAAAATCCAAATAAAGGTCCAAATTTGAGCAGTATCAGAATTCAACTAAACCAGTTCCATGTCGATCGAAATTCTGTTATGATCGCAACAGAGAAAACCGTGCGTGAATCTGAGCCGTATGCAAATTTTTTTGATATTAGAACATTGAACTTTAAATTTTAAAATTAAAATAAATAATTAATAAATTATACCACATCTTCTACATCATCACTGCTCAACGAAACCCTAGCTTGCATAGAACATCACGATCGACTCCTACGTTCAGCCGCCATGCTTTGACTGAAATTCGCCACTACTACGAGGCGCCCAACCACGATCCAACACCTCCACTTAACAGCCCTGGCTGAGCCGCCCCCATCCACCCAGACCTCTCCACTTCCGGCGCTGGATCGACTTACTTGACCTCCTCTACATGCCTATACAACCCGATCGAATCCTCATCGAAGATCCACCGTCCAATCACAAAAACCCAAGAACATCCATGAATGATCGATGATTTCTGTCCAAAAGGTAACCCAAATCAAAAAACGAATTGCTGTAGTGGATAACACTCGTTGAGAGATTTTCGACGATATTAATTTGCTATGATTTGAGGAGTTTGAATTTCTAAAATTGATTTTTAATTTGAAATTAGGGTTTGTAATTGGAATTTGGTATCTGCTATTAGAAGAAAGGAATAGGCAGAATTTTCAGTACATACAGTAATAAGAAATAGAAAGACTGCTAGAGTTAGGAAAATCTATTTATATAGACAAGGCTCGATAAAATGAATGAACGCATCGAATTGGTTCGAAACGACAAAAACGACCTGAAAAGCCCATTCCGTTTTTAAAACGAAAGTTGGTCGTCCCATATATCAAAATGGATATTATTTTTAAACTCAATGGAACAGGTTTCAAATCCAAATTCTATTATATACAGAAGTTAACTTTTAAAGTTAGCTTATTTCAAATTGATTTCATTAAAATGATTTCTACGTGTTTCGAGCCCGCTCGATCAAACGGCAAGTCTGATCGCTACAAAACTTAAAATCTTACAATAATTCACCATTACAGATCCAATGAAACTAGTTTCGTTAAAACCCAAGATAGTGGAAATGGCTAATTTCATGTTAATTAAATAAATTAAATCAATTTTCAAATTTAACTAACAATTTTTTTATCATTTTTGATTACCTAACAATTTATAATCTTTTAAAATAAATTTCCATGTCATAACCAATGTTAAATATTGCACTAATTACAATGTTCAATTCCAATTGAAATAAATTCATTAGTTATAATTTAAATTCAAATATATGCATTTATTTCGATTTACATCTTATTATTCCATCAATCATTACTTTATGGACGTAGTTAACATTGGTTTACCTTTTATTACATCAATATTCTACAGTCATCATTTTAATTCATGTCAACTGCAATATTTAATTAGATTAATTGCAGTTGATTTCTCGTTTAATTTCAATGGATTAAATAGTGAAATGATAATTAAACAATTGTTACAACTTACAATTTCAAACACATTTCAATGTGTATTATTAACCAACAAAACTAATAAATTTATGTACTGATTAATCAATCCATATTAACCAACTTCAATTAATTATGTAAAATTTCACCATTAAATACAACATTTGGTTTATTTCCTTATTTACAAATTATAACCAAATTCAACTTTACAATCATTTCAATTTATTGAAATTACATTAGAATAGTTATCAATTACCTTAAATTGACATTATTAAATTTCATTCTAGTTAGGTTTCTCATTCATAAATCATAAATTTTGATTTCTTCAAATATTAAATCCTAAAATCATATTTAATTTAATATTTCAATTGTCAAAAATTACGGGACATTACACTCTCCCCACTCAAAACTTTTCATCCTCCAAATGAGCAAAGAAGGAATTTAAGTGATTAATATATTTTATTCAAAGTATTCAATTTATAAACAATTAATTTACATAATTAACTATTTAAATAAGATATATCAATTTATGAAAAATTAAATCCTTCATATTCAAGTCAAATAAAAGTTTGAAAATATTTCCACTTTCATTAAAGTTTCTAGGTCTAAAATTCATGAAAAATTTCGGCAGAGTCTCTTTTGCACGGATAGGTCCAGTAACAATAATAATATCAATAATAATAATATATATCTTATCAAAAAAAATCCCAAATCATAAGAAAAACAATACAATATCGCTATAAAAACTGTAATCCAAAAATGTACCTATTTTTGGGCAAACAACACTTTATTTATGAAACCATAAGCAGTAGCTATTGCTTCCATAATCTGTATCACTTATATAATCCAACGAAGTAAATGATTATGTAAAAAAAGAGAAATATTTAAGTTGTTACAATTAATAAAAAAGCAATCAATGCAATATAACAGTAGCCACATGCAAACAAAATGACATCACCATCATATGTAACAAAGGAATCAGCCATACATCCATAACAACCAAACTAATAGGTTTGTTTAGTTCAGAAACCTTTCATTGTACAAGGGCGATAAATAAACTATCAAGTATATCCTACGCTCGACGGTCTTTGGAATTTTTTTAAAAGATTTTCTATACCCCTTAAACAATTCGAAGTATCATTCCTAAATTTCCCATCTGCTAAACAACAATGAAATGTAAACATGATTTAAGTTTATTCTATTGGTTTCATTTTCACATCATTGGCCTTTTATTCATTTTTATTCATTCATACAATATTTATCTTTATAAATTTTCTTCCATTACTTACACAATCTATTTCCCATTCAGTATTTAAGTCATCAATGAATTCATTACTTAAGTATTACATACATTCCACGGTAGTTTATTTAACGTTTATTGTCCATACATCTTGATTTCAATTTAATATTGATATTCATTGAACTTAAGTTTCTTAATTTTTTACCTTAGATTCATCCTTCCTTATATAGTGTAATTGAATATTTAACCTGTTTTCTGAATCATCTCAAAATTTTCGAAGTTATAATTTATTTACTTAATATAGTATTCACTTTTACTACTCATTTTAATTATAAATAACTTCAAACATTAACTTAAGCTTAAAATCATTTACTTACAGTATTCACTTTTCTATTAAATTTCATTAGTAGCATTTCAAATTATTAACTTAAGTTTATAACATTTTTGTAACGCCAGAATTCATTTTATAGAAATAATTCCATTTGAACACTTTCATTAGTTAAGTTTTACTTGTATAATATTCTATTACATATTTGTGATATCCTGGAATTTTGAGAAATTTAAAATGTGATAATCTACTCATTAAATTATTTTAAATGGATAAAATTGTTATTTCCAAATATAAATAACCAAAACAGTTAATAATATGATGTTTTTAAATATAGTTATAAATAGATTTTTCTTAAATAAAGCTATTGTTTTCAAATTTAATCTGTGTTTGTTTAAAATAAATATATATTGGAGTTGATTTTAAATTATAATTTTAAATTGAATTTGAATTTGAATATAGATTTAAATTTGAATTTAATGGATATATATCTTGAACTTATTTTGGATATAAAATATGTGAATAAATTTTTATTTAAATAAGATCTGTTTTCTTTAAAGAATATTATTTATATAAATTTGGAAAGTGTTTATTAAATAGTAAGCAAATACAAAAGCTTTATGTTAACATTTAAAAATGGATTAAATATATTTTATATGATTTTATTTAAAAAATAATTGGTTTCATTTTCTTTTCTTTTAAAAGATTTTATTTTCATATAAATTTAAAAGCATTTATTAATTTACAAATATATTTATTAATTAAGAGAAATTAGTATAAAAGCTTTTAATATCATTTTAAAATAAATAAAAATGAAATAATTACAAGTGTAACTTTTAAAAACCATATTAAATACACATGTAAGATAATTAGCCTTTAATGTGACAAGTGTTAGCACTTGTAAACAAGTGTCAAAATTTATTTTTGTTTTCTTTAATTCTAAAATAAATCCTAAAATACATTATATAAACTATCTTCTTCATCTTCCCATTTCTTTTTATCTTCTCAACTTACAAAAAAAACTCATCCATGTTAAACCATGCTTCCAAAACTAGAAATGATCATAAACCAAAACACTGAAAACACTTACTCAAACAAATTAGTAAATCCTCCTCAAACCAAAATCAAAGGCCAGTAACTCAAGCCTGTAGCAGATTTTCAAAATGCAAAGCCTGAAATCAATCGAATTATTAAGCAAACTCTGTAACCATTTCCCCTCAAGGCTGTAACCCCCTCAATCAAGTCTGTAGCCATTTTTCCTATCTGAGATTTGCAAGCAACCTGAAATCAAAGCAGCAATGCAAAACTTTAGATTTTTCAAATGCAAACCTGAAGTACAATGTCAAGCAACCTTCTCAAGCATCATCAAGTATTTCCAGTGTTTAAATCAAATGTTGTAACCAAAGTCTTTCTGTTTCAAAGTGTTTTCTTCAGCAAAGCAAAATTCCAAGTCTTCCAGTTTGCAAATTCTAGCATTCAAACCTCTGCCTTTTTTTAAAAAAAAAACTGGTGAGCAAACTTTTTAAATTAAAATTTAAGTAAATTTTAGTATGTTGCTTGTGAAAATATCTAAGATAAGTGATGCTTGCATGTGTAATTACAAATGTGAATACTATATGTTTGTTGAGTTGATCTGTGCATGATCTTGTTCTCTGGTTCCAAATTACAGAGCACATTATTCAATCAAAAATTCAATATCTTCTTATCAAACCACTATTTGGACTTAGGATTTAAATAAAATATGTTTGTTTAATCCTAAATTAAAGTTTAAAATTTATTTCAAGTAAAATAAGTTTGAATGTTACTGGAAACAAGATAGAACAGAAGAAAACTTAAATGTGTGATAAAATCAAGTATTATGATCTGATAATCTAATTACATAACTTGAAACATCTTTGAAAAATATGATTTTTAAGGTAGAAATCATAATTTTTATTTTAGGATTTCGTGTGAAATTTAAAGTTGACTGGAATTGGGTTTTGAGGTAATCTCTGGTGATCGACAGTCGCTGGAGGGTCGGGGTTTTGTCTAGAGGAGGAAGGATGTACGGCGAGGCTAGGAAAAGTGGTTGGAGGCAATATAGATCAACGTGGCATCGACGGCGAAGTGATTTAGGTTTCTAAACCTAATTTTGTCAAGCTAGGTTAATGGATCTTTGATTCGTCTCTGGTGGTTCGAGCTTCACCAGACCAAGAGGAATAGCTTTGGGGATGGAAGGAGATTGCGAGGCCAGAATGGTAGTGACTCTGGTGGTCGAAGGAAGGTGTTCGAGGGGAATTCTGGTGATGGTCTGTGTTCCAGTTTCTACTACCTTACTCGATTTTGATTTAAGACTTGTGAATGTTTTTGGATGATCGGGCACTGGTGCAAGGGAGATGGTCGTTGTGGTGGAGGTTACGGCGGTGGTCATCGTCGTCGAAGTTTGCTGTGTAGGTGCACAGGGGAGGATTGATGTCTGATGTTTTGGTGTAGGGTTTTGCTCATAGCATTGCTCGAGTATTTGGGCAGAAGACTCGAGTTTGAACTAGAGTAAAATTTAGGTGTTAAGAGCTTCAGGTTTATAAAACTTAAAATTTAATCTAAGTTTTTAAATGGGTAGAAAAAGTGGTTAACTTGGGGTTAGGCCCGAGCGGCCTTTAGGTAAAACCCGAAGCAACAGTTTTGAACAGTTTTTTTTAAAATGTTTTTTCTTAAACTCATTTGTTTTTGAAATTTAAAATTTAAATCTAGTTTAAAACTTTCTTATTTAAACTTACTCCTTTTGTAATTGTTATCTTTAACTATTGATTAAGAAGTTTGAAATTTTTTTATTTAAATTTTGTAAAATTAAAGTGATTTTAAAACTTGATTTTAAATGAAAGTTTAAGATTTTTTATAAAAGCAAGTTTTAAAATACAAATTGAAGTTAGTTTTTAAAAACTTCTACTTGATAATGTCTTAAGTTATTTTAAGGAAGTTAAGTTTTGTTAACTTTAAAATTTTCAAGTTAAATGGTTATCTTATTTCAAATCTTAATTAAATGGTTTAATTAAGTTTAGTTAATTATAATGTTTTAAAAATGTTAGTGGTAATTGAGGTATTTATAAGATAATGTTTTATCTTAAGATGATTAAGGTTATAATGTCTTGAGATTAATTAGTTTAATAAAGGGAATCAAGTATAATTGATTAATTTGATTAATTAATTATAAAGGTTTAATAGAGGGAATTAAGTATAATTAATTAATTTGACTAATTAATTAAGTGATTAATTAAGAGTAATTAATTGGTTTAATTAATAAATAATTAAGGGTTATAAATTAATTAATTTATGGTTAATTAATTATAAGTAAAGATTATTAATTAAAGATAATTAATTAATGATCATAGGTTAATTAATTGAGTAATTAAGTTGAAATTAAGAATTAATTAATCAAGTAATTAAGATTGATTAATTAGTTATTAGAGAGTTATTAATTAAGTAATTAGAGGTTACTTAATTAATAGTTAAGATGTACTTAATTTGTAATTAAGTTTTATTAATTAATAATTAGGTATTATTAATTAATACTTAAAGGATGATTAAGTTATAATTAAAGATTAATTATTTAATTAACCAAAGGGTAATTAAGAATTAATCAAGGGTAATTAAAAATTAATCAAAAGTAATTAAGGATTGATCAACTGTTTAATTATGGATTAATTAATGTGTAATTAAGGTTGTTAATTAATAATTAAGTTTATTAATTAATAATTAAGAGATAATTAATTAGTTAATTAGTGGTTAACTAATTAATTATAAGAGTAATTATGGATTAATTAATTTGCAATTAAGAGATATTGATTAATAATTAAGGTTATTAATTAATAGTTGATGGATAATTAATCAGTAAATTAAAGGTTAATTAATTGATTATAAGAGTAAATAAGGATTGATTACTTTGTATTGAAGGAGATTAATTAATAATTAAGGTTTATTAATTGATAATTGAAGGATAATTAATCTAAGATTAGAGATTAGTTAATTGATTGATAAGGTGATCAAGGAGTGATTAATTAATTAAATGATTGTAAATAATTAATGATTGATTAAGTAGGATTATGTGATTAATTCTTAAGTAATTAATTTAATTTAAGTTGATTAAATTAATTATAATATGGATTAATAATTCCTGTTTATGGATGATTGTCTGTGTAAAATGTCTAGATTGGATGATATCTATTGGATGATATCTATTGGATTATATCTATTGGATGATATGCTGTGATATACTGTGGTATGATATTAGATATATCAGTGATAAATGTGTGATATTTATCTGTGTTAAATGCTATGTGAATTCAAATATTAAATTGAAATAATTAAATTTTTAATACTCTTTAAACAACTTGGCCTTTAAAATACGTTTGGATTTCGATGAGACAGAGATCAAGTATCAAATTTGATTATCCGAAAACCACATCGATCCAAGTTAAATGTTAGGTCGTGAAGACAAGTGAAGATCAAGTTGAAGACTCAAAGTGTAAGAACTATTTGTCGTTAAAACTCTGAGGGTGATTCCAATACGAGTATAACGAAAATAATGCTTTCAGGTTCGAGATGGAGTTTCAGAGTGCAAGGGTTATTGTCATTAACTCTGAGGGTGATTCCGAAATGAGTGTAACGAGATAATGCCTTCGGTTTTGTTCGAACCCGGAACGAACTTGTATGGATTGAATGCGTTTAGCACATCGTCTGGTGGACGATGAGCATTCTAAGATAGATGTGTTCTATAAAGGTAATCGTAGCCTCGAGCCTCATCAACCGAGAATGGCTAAAACAAGGGAGATGCAACAAGGGTAAGTGAGTCGCACTCAAGTAGGACAAGAGCTTCCCTTGTCTAGATGTCCCTTTAATTTCAGCTGTGTGGGCAGTTGGTTTGCAGCCAACTACGGCGTTGTCTTGTTCGAGACTGCTCAGTAAGGAATGGTTCCGGCATTGTGTTGCAAGGGGTTGAGAGTGATCCTCGGTACGTTGATCTAGGCCACGTACTGTGACGGGCAATACTCTAGTAGCCCTACCATTGTATGGAAATCCAATCTCCAATAAGTGCCCTCGGATTTGATTGTATACCTATGTATGCTAGAATTTAATAAATGTAACAATTTCGGCTATTTTATAGTTTATTTGAAAACCCTAGACCCTATAATAATATCACTGAATTTCCTATCAAATTTTTTGGTCAGCGTAAGGTAAAAACTTACCCATGTTTATGTGTGGGAAGTCTTACGTGATAACTTTGTTTTCAAATGTTTTTAATGTTAAGCAACTTTAAACCGTTTACTCACACCAAACCCATGTCTAACCCGGAGTTTATTTCTGTTTTTCTTAAACTCTTGGGTACTCAAATTTTTATGAGTAGCCAAGTGATCAGGTTTTGGCTTGACGAATATTGGATATCGTGGAGCAAGAGTCCAGACGTAGCTGTATCTATCTGTTTCCGCTGTGTAGAGTCTTTGTCTGTTGTATTTGAAATGTAATGGATTAGACAGATCTTTATAACTGTCTAATATTGAGTGTTGTTGTATCTGTGTAAATCTGATGTAATGACTATGTAATATCTATTTATTATATTATTTTTTGTTCCGTTTCTGCTATGAGATTCTGATATAGTTGAGTTCTTTCTTCTTTCTATTCTATTTCTACCTCTTTCTTTCTTATCGATGATACGTCTTTCTATGGAATGAAGGGTGGGTCGTCACAGTTGGTATCAGAGCATAGGTTGAGATAATACCCAGGCTCTGGAGTAGTGTCCATCTTGAGAGTGCGTATTTGTAATTTTTATATAATTATATATCTATCTAAATTTGTTGGTTATCTGTTCGGGTTTCCAACATGAGTTCTAGAAGAGTTTTATCTTTCTCTTTGTATGGTTGACCATCCTATCCTTGTATCTAATCCTATAAGCGGAGTAACCGAGTTAGATAAGATATGTAGAAAGTTAAGACTTTCTTATCTCCCTATAGTTTTCTTGTGACCCATAGGTATTGGATCTCGAAATGTTTGATCTTATTCTGGATATGGATTGAATGGATAGTATAAAGATGGTTTCTTTGGAGATTGAGTTGGGAGGAATTGCAAAAGTGACTTTTGATGATTTCAGAATTCATTTGAGTATCTGTTGCTTAGAAGTGAGGCATCTCCAGAAAGCGTAGAGTCCATCAAGGTGGTTATAGATTTTCCAGATGTTTTCAAGGAGTAAAGTTTGTCCTCATCGGGAGATAGAGTTTTGGATCATCTTAGTTCCGGGAGCAGTGCCTGTTGTTCAACCAAGAAGAAGGATGGCACCGAAGGAGAAGAGATGAGTTGGTGTAGCAAACCCAAGATTTCTTTGAGGAGGCATTTTGTTTCTAGTGAGGAAATTTCTGTAGATCCAGCCAAGGTAGCTACTATTCAGGAGTGGAAGCAACCGTAGTTTCTTGATTTGGCAGGGTTCTACAGGAAGTTTATCAGGTCTATTTTAAGATTTCTTCACACTCATCTAAGTTGACTCGAGAACGAGCGAAAGTTAAGTGGACCCGAGTGTGAAGAGGCTTTCTTGGATTTGAAGGCAAGGCTGACTAGTGTGCCTGTTCTAGCTACTTCGTATGGCAAGAGTAAGTTGAGGTCTACACGGATGTTTGTGTGTGCCAGAGAAGGATGGATTGAGTCAAGAATCGGAAGTGTTCTAGTTTTGAGGTCGATGGCCAAGGAACATTGAAGGTCATCAGAAGGATTTGTGTTTCGAATATTAGGAATTTGAGGCAAGGAGTTCTGTCAGAGAGTCTTCTGGTGGCCAAGATTGATGAAGGATGTGGCTGCTTTCATCTTTGGATGTGCGATATGTCAGCAGATGAGGGTGATCAACAGAAGACCGCAAGTTTGTTACAGCTTTGGAAGTTCCGAAGTAGAAGTGGGAAGTGATTTCTTAGGATTTCATCGACGATTTTCTAAGTACCAAAGAGGGAAATGAAGGAATATGGGTGATTGTAGACCGGTTAATTAAGAACACCCATTTATTTTCGATCAACATGACCCATAATGTAGCATCTTTGGCTGAGTTTTCTTGAAGGAGTTTGTCCGACTGCTTGATGTTCCAGTCAGCATTGTTAGCGATCATGATCATATCTTCTCCAGCAAGTTTTAAGAAGCTTTGTGATCTTCTTTGGGTTCGAATTTAAGTTTGAGTTCAGCCTATCATTCATAGATTGATGTTCAGACGGAAAGGCTGAATAGAATTTTTGAGGTCGTGCTGAGAGCTTGTGTTTTGGATTTGATGGATTTTGGGGAACCATCTGCATTAAATGGAATTCTCGCACAGTTATCAGGCGAGTATATAAATGGCACCCTATGGAGTTTTGTATGGAAGACCTAGAAGATTCCCATTCTGTTGGGTAGAGTTGAGAGATCGTCTGGTTCTTGGTCCTGTTTTGATCCGTGAGGCATCTGCGAAGGTGGAGTTTATCTAGAGGAGTTTGAGAGCAGCGTAGGATCGTCAGAGAGATTTGTGGACAAGCGACAAAGACAATTGGATTTTTGAGTTCGGAGATTTAGTCTTTGTCGAAGTTTCTCGATTAAAAGGAGTTATCAGATTTGGTAAGACGGGAAAATTTGCACCAAGATGTGTTGGTCTGTTCCGAGTGCTTGAGGAGATTAGTGATTGTGGCCTACGGGATTGAATTGCCAGTCCGGATGGCTGGAATTCACAATATTTTTCTCATACCTGATCTGAGGAAATTTGTGAATGATCCGTCTTAGTTGGGATCTACAGTTTAGAAGGAATCTGGTAGTTAAGCTGGTTTTCTGTATGGTCTGATATTTGGTTCAGATTTTTGGATCGGAGTAAGAGGAAACTCTGGATCATAGTGGTATAGCTAGTCAAGGTTTTGTGGAGCTAGGATTTTAGAGTTTGTCTTGAGAAACTCTGGATAGTTTTAGGAAGGCTTATCCGGATCTGTATCCGGATAGCTAGAGTTATTTGTTCGAATGAATTGTTTGTTTGAATAAATTGGTTGTTTGGATGAAATTATTTGTTTGATTGATAATGTATGTTTGATATAGATGCTCGGACTGTTAAAATAAAATAAATTTTTTTGGATTGTCTTTGTTTTAAATTTCGGAGATGAAATTCTTTTAAGGGGGGAGGAATGTAACATCCCGGAATTTCGAGAAATTAAAAATATGATAATCTGCTTATTAAATTATTTTAAATGGATAAAATTGTTATTTCCAAATATAAATAACCAAAATAATTAATAATATGATGTTTTTTTAAATATAGCTATAAATATTTTTTTTAAACAAAGCTATTATTTTCAAATTTAATTTGTGTTTGTTTAAAATTAATATATATTTGAGTTGATTTTAAATTAGAATTTTAATTTGCATTTGAATTTGAATATAGATTTAAATTTGAATTTAATGGATACATATCTTGAAGTTATTTTGGATATAAAATATATGAATAAATTTTTATTTAAATAAGATTTGTTTTCTTTAAAGAATATTATTTATATAAATTTGGAAAGTGTTTATTAAATTGTAAACAAATACAAAAGCTTTATGTTAACAATTAAAAATGGATTAGATATATTTTATATGATTTTATTTAAAATGTAATTGGTTTTATTTTATTTTCTTTTAAAATATTTTATTTTCATATAAATTTAAAATCATTTATTAATTTACAAATATATTTATTAATTAAGAGAAATTAGTATAAATGCTTTTAATATCATTTTAAAATTAATAAAAATGAAATAATTACAAGTGTAACTTTTAAAAACCATATTAAATACACATGTAAGATAATTAAAATGCAAAACTTCAGATTTTTAAAATGCAAACCTGAAGTACAATGTCAAGCAACCTTCTTAAGCAATATCAACTATTTCCAATGCTTAAATCAAATGCTGTAACCAAAGTCTTTCTGTTTCAAAGTGTTTTCTTCAGCAAAGCATAATTCCAAGTCTTCCAGTTTGCAAATTCTAGCAATCAAGCCTCTGCCTTTTTTTTAAAAAAAAAACTGGTGAGTAAATTTTTTAAATTAAAATTTAAGTAAATTTTAGTATGATGCTTGTGAAAATAGCTAAGATAAGTGATGCTTGCATGTGTAAATACAAATGTGAATACTGTATGTTTGTTGAGTTGATCTGTGCATGATGTTGTTCTCTGGTTCCAGGTTATAGAGCACATTATTCAATCAAAAATTCAATATCTACTTATCAAACCACTGTTTGGACTTAGGATTTAAATAAAATACATTTGTTTAATCCTAAATTAAAGTTTAAAATTTATTTCAAGTAAAATAAGTTTGAATGTTCCTGGAAACAAAATAGAACAGAAGAAAACTTAAACGTATGATAAAATCAAGTATTATGATTTGATAATCTAATTACATAACTTGAAACATCTTTGAAAAATATGATTTTTAAGGTAGAAATCATAATTCTTAGTTTAGGATTTCGTGTAAAATTTTAAAGTTGACTGGAATTCGGTTTTGAGGCAATCTCTGGTGATCGACAGTCGCAGGAAGGTCGGGGTTTCGTCTGGAGGAGGAAGGATGTACAAGGAGGCTAGGAAAATTGGTTGGAGGCAATATAGATCGACGTGGCGTCGACGGCGAAGTGATTTAGGTTTCTAAACCTAATTTGGTCGAGTTGGGTTAATGGATATTTGATTCATCTCTGGCGTTTCGAGCTTCACCATACCAAGAGGAATAGCTTCGGGGATGGATGGAGATTGTGAGGCCAGAATGGCAGTGACTCTGGTGGTCGGAGGAAGGTGTTCGAGGGGAATTCTGGTGATAGTCTGTATTCCAGTTTCTACTACCTTAGTCGATTTTGATTTGATGCTTGTGAACGTGTTTGTAATTTGGATGATCGGGCACTGGTGCAAGGGAGATGGTCGTTGTGTTGGAGGTGACGACGGTGATCATCGTCATCGAATTTTGCTGTGTAGGTGCACGGGGGAGGATTGATGTCTGATGTTTGTAGAGTTTTGCTCGAAGCATTGCTCGAGTATTTGGGCAGAAGACTTGAGTTTGAACACGAGTAAAATTTAGGGGTTAAGAGCTTCAGGTTTATAAAACTTAAAATTTAATCTAAGTTTTTAAAATGGGTAGAAAAAGTGGTTAACTTGGGGATAGGCCCGAGTGGCCCTCAGGTAAAACCCGAAGCAACAGTTTTGAACAGTTTATTTAAAATGTCTTTTTAAAAATCAATTTGTTTTTTAAATTTAAAATTTAAATCTGGTTTAAAACTTTCTTATTTGAACTTACTCTTTTTATAATTTTTTTCTTTAACTATTGATTAAGAAGTTTGAATTTGTTTAATTTAAATTTTGTAAATTTAAAGTGATTTTAAAACTTGATTTTAACTGAAAGTTTAAGATATTTTTATAAAAGCAAGTTTTAAAATACAAATTGAAGTTAGTTTTTAAAAAAATTTACTTGATAATGTCTTAAGTTATTTTAAGGAAGTTAAGTTTCGTTAACTATAAAATTTCAAGTTAAATGGTTATCTTATTTCAAATCTTAATTAAATGGTTTAATTAAGTTTAGTTAATTATAATGTTAAAATGTTTTATAAATGTTAATGGTAATTAAGGTATTTATAAGATAATGTTGTATCTTAAGATGATTATGGTTATAATGTCTTAAGATTAATTTGTTTAATAAAGGGAATTAAGTATAATTAATTAATTTGATTAATTAATTATAAAGGTTTAATAAAGGGAATTAAGTATAGTTAATTAATTTGATTAATTAATTAAGTGATTAATTAAGAGTAATTAATTGGTTTAATTAATAAATAATTAAGGATTATAAATTAATTAATTTAAGGTTAATTAATTGTAATTAAGGATTATTAATTAAAGATAATTAATTAATGATCAAAGGTTAATTAACTGAGTAATCAAGTTGAAATTAAGAATTAATTAATCAATTAATTATGATTGATTAATTTGTAATTAGAGATTTATTAATTAAGTAATTAGAGGTTACTTAATTAAATAATTAAGATGTGCTTAATTTGTGATTAAGTTTTATTAATTAATAATTAGGTTTTATTAATTAATACTTAAAGGATGATTAATTTATAATTAAAGATTAATTATTTAATTAACCAAAGGGTAATTAAGGATTAATCAAGGGTAATTAAAGATTAATAAAGAGTAATTAAGGATTGATGAACTGTTTAATTATGGATTAACTAATGTGTAATTAAGATTGTTAATTAATAATTAAGTTTATTAATTAATAATTAGGAGATAATTAATTAGTTAATTAATGTACCATTAATTAATTATAAGAGTAATTATGGATTAATTAATTGGTAATTAAGAGATATTGATTAATAATTAAGGTTATTAATTAACAGTTAATGGATAATTAATCAGTTAATTAAAGTTAATTAATTGATTATAAGAGTAATTAAGGATTGATTACTTTGTATTGAAGGAGATTAATTAATAATCAAGGTTTATTAATTGATAACTGAAGGATAATTAATCTAAGATTAGAGATTACTTAATTGATTGATATGGTAGTCAAGGAGTGATTAATTAATTAAATAATTATAATTAATTAATGATTGGTTAAGCAGGATTAGGTGATTAATTCTTAAGTAATTAATTTAATTTAAGTTGATTAAATTATATATAACATGGATTAATAATTCCTGTTTATGGATGACTGTTTGTGTAGAATGTCTGGATTGGATAATATCAATTGGATGATATCTATTGGATGATATCTATTGGATTATATCTATTGGATGATATGCTGTGATACACTGTGGTATGATATTAGATATATCAGTGATAAATGAGTGATATTTATCTGTGTTAAATGCTGTGTGAATTCATGCATTGAATTGAATTAAATTGTTTAAACTCTTTAAACAACTTGGCCTTCAAAATATGTTTGGATTTCGATGAGACCGGGATCGGGTATCAAATATGATTATATGAAAACCACATCGATCCAAGTTAAACATTAGGTCGTGATGACAAGTGAAGATAAAGTTGAAAACTCGAAGTGTAAGAACTATTTGTCGTTAAAACTCTGAGGGTGATTCCAATACGAGTATAATGGAAATAGTGCTTTCAGTTTCGAGATGGAGTTTCAGAGTGCAAGGGTTATTGTCGTTAACTCTGAGGGTGATTCCAAAATGAATGTAACGAGATAATGCCTTCGGTTTCGTTCGAACCCGCAACGAACTTGTATGGACTGAATGCTTTCAGCACATCGTCAGGTGGACGATGAGCATTCTAAGATAGATGTGTTCCATAAAGGTAATCGTAGCCTCAAGCCTCATCAATCGAGAATGGTTAAAACAGGGGAGATGTAGCAAGGCTAAGTGAGTCGTGATCAAGTAGGACAAGAGCTTCCCCTGTCTAGATGTCCCTTTTATTTTGGCTATGTGGGCAGTTGGTCTGTAGCCAAATGCAGGGTTGTCTTGTTCGAGACTTTTTAGTAACGAATGGTTCCAGCCTTGTGTTGCCGGGGGTCAGGAGTGATCCTCGGTATGTTGATCTAGGCCACGTACTGTGATGGATGGTACCCCAGTAGCCCTGCCATTGTATGGAAATCCAATCTCCAATAAGTGCCCTCGGATTTGATTGTATACCTATGTATGCTGGAATTTAATAAATGTAACAATTTTAGCTATCTTCTTATTTATTTGAAAACCCTAGACTCTATTATAATATCACTGAATTTCCTATCAAATATTTTGGTTAGCGTAAGGTAAAAACTTACCCATGTTTATGTGTGGGAAGTCTTACGTGATACCTTTGTTTTCAAATGTTTTTAAAGTTAAGCAACTTTAAACCTTTTACTCACACCAGACCCATGTCTGACCCAGAGTTTATTTCTGTTTTTCTTAAACTCTTGGGTACTCAAATTTTTATGAGTAGCCAAGTGATCAGGTTTGGCTTGACGAATATTGGATAGCATGGAGCAGGAGTCCAGACGTAGTTATATCTATCTGTTTCCACCGTGTAGAGTCTTTGTTTGTTGTATTTGAAATGCAATGGATTAGACAGATGTTTATAACCATCTAATGTTGAATGTTGTTGTATATGTGTAACTCTGATGTAATGATTATGTAATATCTATTTGTTATATTATATTTTGTTCCGTTTCTACTATGAGATTCTGATATTGTTGAGTTCTTTCTTCTTTCTATTCTATTTCTACCTCTTTCTTTCCTATCAATGATACGTCTTTCTGTGGAATGAAGGGCGGGTCGTCACAATATTCCTATTTAACATAACAACTTTTAAACATTTTTTGTAAGTTATATATATATATATGTCTTTTAGAATATAATTTAATGTTACACAAGTTTATCTCATTTATTTTAATTAACATAATGTTCAATAATTACGTCTTCTAAATTTTCGTTACTCTTTAATTTATAAGTGACGACCTTCAATTTCTTTACATTTCATTATCACTTAGCTCTTAATTTCTTATTTTTCCTTTTAGAAGTTTCCAATTATTAATATAGTAAGATTTCATTCATTATAATAATTAAAATTTCTAATTACAGAAACTTAAGAACTAAATACCAGGTCCCATTTTCAAATCATTTAAAATGACACACACACGCACACACACTCTCATATCTTCTATATATCTAATCATATTTAGAAATTAAAATTTTAGATTTTTTTTATCAAAACAAATGTGTAGTAAAACTACTACAACAGTCTTTCCACCTTGAAACTAAAAAATGAACGTCGATGATGCTTGCACTCATCAACGAAATTATTTTTCAACGACGGAGAGGGGAGTACAGAACTTATTTCCATTAAAATATCTTTAACACATTTCTTTTAGGTTATTGAAAGTATTTATATCCAAAAATACTTCCAAATAACACTAATATTATATTCCAAAATCCTTTGAAAACAAATTTCAAAACCCCGGAACATTCTCAAATTTGCAATAAAATTCTTTTTAGTTATAAATCATATTTTGCAATCAATATTTATCAAATTTCACTATCTAACAAATAACATATCACATCCGACTATATCATTTATAAAAATATTCTTTATATACAAATTATAATACCAGGTAAAATTATTTCATTTACCTATATTTCAAAAAGAAATTATGTCAGTCTGCCCTATTAAGTGTTTTGAAATCCCTATCGATGCCATAGCGTCCTATGTACCGATCAAAATTTGTAAGTACTAAATAGAACAAATTAACAAAATTTAAAATTTTCTCAACACTAATAAGTACGATCCCTCGTATATGTATACACACACGCAACTCATTCTACGGTATTACTACCCCATCCCTAATGAGTTAGACCCCACAAAGCTAAGGTTATCGCTAAACCAAAGCTCTGATATCAAAAGTAAGACCCACCTTTTTGGACGGTTTAAATCGATGATCAACCATACATGTTAGAGTCAAACCAATCGAAAGGGAAGATCATTATGGGGTATATAAGAAAAAGAAGAGGAAAGAAAGTAAAAAAACAAAACATAGAATCTCACAACAAAATGACAAAATATAATAATCAAATAAATAGTTCATGAAGCTATTTTACAAATAGCTTTGATTACACTCTTACAATACAGATCAGAGTTACATAAAGCAGAAATAAATAAATAATGCAGCGGAACAATATGATGCTGTGGAACATATATGAAAAAATATAGTATACAAATCTCCGTCTTCGTCCTCCAGAAATAAAGTCTACAATACACTAAAAAGCTCAGGCTGACCCAAGCGCAATGAAAAGACAAAACACTTGAATCAGAACTAAAAGATCTTATGTATGTTAAATCGACAATAAATAAATATGAATGCAACGGCTTTAGATATGTTTACGGGGTTTCACATCTCCTAACCAGTGTCTAACCTACATGCAATAACTTAAGATATGTTTAGGATTACTGTGACGCCCCATCTCAATACTCACGCTAGCCAAGGACACTACGGAGTAAAGCCGTCAACTAGCACGAAGAATAAGGCTGTTGAGAAGCGACATGTAATTGCTTTGTGCGAGCACCAATATGTCAGGTGGTGTAACATGCAATTCATTTCTAGAGGAAATCCGACATACCGATACAAACTCAAAACTTCTACGCAGTGGCTATAATATCTTCGGAAACAAATATAGAAAGAAGCATAACACAAATCAGTCACAGAAGTTCATATCTCTAAGGCGGAAAAAGATATGAATATAACACATGAAAGTGTTTACATCAGAGTAGTGGTCAAACAAGAACCAAATAGCACAAAAGAATAGATACAAGTGCCACATAAAAGAATATGTATACATCAAAGAGTCTCTATCTCTAATGTATATCAACAAAAACTACAAATCTAATGTAGTTAGACAATAGTCAGATGATGGCTCCATATAAAGAGTCAAGCAGAAGCACCTGTGACATCTCGGTTGATCCGAGTATTACTTAATAAGAAAATAATAAACGGATCAGTCTAGCTATAAATATCAGATAAAATGATATATGATAAGAGATATGACAAAAGCGTATGATAACCGTAAAGCCATACTTAGATAAGTATGTAATTGAAAATCAACTAGAGGTTAATCAATATCACAAGAATCTTCTCAAAGATCAAAAAGAATATCATACTCTTTATTTTTATTCACCAAGTCACAAATATTGGCAAACATCACAATGCCAATTGTAAAAGTTGTTGAAACACAAATTCACCAATGCACAAATATTGATAGAACCTATCAATGTAATCACAATAATTGGTGAAACAAAAATTCTAGAAGTAATCAATAGAAATACAGAAATCACAAAAAGGGGGGAGGCCTATCACAAAACGGGAGCATGAAAACTCACCAACACGTGTATCACAAAATGGAACGCTATTCCATGGTTGCAACCATTAATTTTTTTGAGCCGAAGCTCCACAAAACGGTCCGAAGACCATGGGTCGCTAACCCACCAATTTTGAGCCGAAGCTCCATAGAAGGGTTTTAGTCTCCCTCGTAGACAAAGAGACATCGCACATTGCTAGTCTAAATCTCAAAATGATCATCATCGATCATCTAGAAGTGTCAATTAGACTAAGCTAATAAATAGATGAGTTTAACTTCATGTCCCATAACCATAGGCTTAACTTAAAATATCTACGAACAAACTATAGATTTCCACTCGAAAATTGTCACAAGAGTGTCAATCGAACAAGTCCAAAAATTAACCGACGAAGTAAACGCATGCGTTTTATACCACTTGTTTTACTAAGCCGTTTAATTAGATTTCTCAAATGAGGTAAAGGTTCGTATATACTAATAGTTTGGAAAACGGTTGAAGAAACAAATTTTGTAATAAAATAGTGTCGAAATCGTTTTGATGAAAGAGTTTTGATATTTACTACTAGTATGGAAACCATTGTATTTTTAAAGTGACAAATCACAGAAATGATTGTAAAAACAATCAATCACCAAAATTCACATTCGAAGCCGTGAATCAAATCCATCAAAATCAATACCGAATCCATCCAAATGGATATTCCCAAAATTTCCAAATAAAGGAAGTCATCAAAGTCGATAGATGATTACAATAAGTCAGATCAACCCGAATCGATTAAAATTGGAAACCCAAACAATTTAGGCAAATTGGGCTGAGATAAGCAGATTCAGACATCTGAAAATAATGATACAGACGTCTGAAGCTGGAAAATAAATGTTTTCCAGAACATTATTCATACGTCTGAGTCATTAAATTTAGACGTCTGAAAATGGCTAATTTTAGCCTATTTGCTCTCGGGTTGATCACGAGCAATCTCAGACGTCTGAAATTTATAATTCAAACGTCTGACCTGGGGAATGAAATTTTGCCCAGAACAGTATTCAGATGTTTGAATCATTTGTTTCAGACGCCTGAAACTGAAGCTTAGGGTATTTTCTCCCCTGTGCCATTGATGGCCAAATTATATCGGCAGCAATCAGATGAGTGACAATTACGAGGGGTTTACGCCAAACGACCACCCAACTTTAAAGACTCACCAATACACTTCGATCAACATGCCCAACATCCATATAAGGTTTTTCATAGATTTTGTTTTCAAAACACCAAAAATTGGAATATTCACCAAATCATTAAAAATCAAAATCAATTGAACACGTAAAGATGTTAGGAATTCATACCTAACAATCAACGATAATTATAGACTTAGACGTGAGATAAAAATCTCACCTTTTTCACAAAAACAAGGATGGAGAAGTTATAGAGCAAGGCAAGAAAAATCACTCTTCAATTCCAACCTAAGAAGCTTGAATCTAGGCTTAAAAGAAAAAACATTTCCTAAGTTAGACTTTAGGGATTTCTAAAATTGAAAGTAGAATGAGTTGGAGAAGAAGAAGAGGATGCTTGCCAATAGCTTCTCTTTGAATTTGGAGTTAGAACTTGGATTTACAATGGAACTAGGGCTTAGGAATTCTAATTATTTTTCTCTTCCCTCATTTTTATGAAAGCTTGAAGTGTTAGGAAATGAAAGTGAATGAAAAGAAATGGGGTTGGAGATAGAGTTAATAGTTTAGGCTAACCCAAACCCAAAGCCAAAGTGCAAAGGTCAAATTTTAACTAGCTCCAAACATATCGAAGTTTATACTCAAAAAGGTCGCAGATAGCATTTTGAACTCAATGGAAGTGGTCCCGAGTCCTAATTCACCGTTTGCAAAAAGTAGCATTTCGGACTATAATCCGACTAACGATGCTATATTTAAATAAAATATTTAAATACACAATCGTAAAATATGCGGGTTGTTACAGACTCCCCTCCTTAAAGAAATTGCGTCCTCGCAATATTTAAGAAGAAAGCAAAAGTAACAACCATAAAAGCGTATCAACACAAAAGAAATTTGAAATAAGAAGTTCACCTTAAAGAGCACGAGAGAGTAAGTCCGGATGTGTTCGCTCGATGAATTCTCTGGATTCCCAAGAACAATCCTTAGGATCTGAAGACCATTGGACTTTCACAAGAGGAACATCTTTATTCCGAAGGCGTTTAACCTCCGAAGCAATGATACGAATAGGATGTTGCTCATAAGTTAAATTAGGCGAAACTTTAATTTCTTCAATAACACCGGGATCAAGAATAAAATCGGAATCTCGAAGGCATTTCCGTAATTGAGAAACGTGAAACACGTCATGAATGGCAGAATAACAAAAGGCGATAAGTCACGGAACCACTACGTTCGGTGAAGGAAAATGGAACAATATATCGAGGTGCTAATTTTCTCGATCGACTGAAACGCACAATACCCTTCATAGGTGAAACACGAATAAACATAAAATCTCCCACAAAAATTCCAATTTCCTTCTTCGATTATCGACATAGGATTTTTGCCTACATTGAGCTTCTTTCATCCTATGGCGGATAAGATCAATCTTTTTTGTAGAATCACAAATAAAGTCTGGACCTAAAACCAGCTTCTCACCGGCCTCAAGCCAACAAGAAGGAGATCGGCATGGCCTTCCATAGAGAGCCTCAAAAGGCTCTATACCAACACCAGATTGGAAGCTATTATTATAGGAAAACTCAAAAAGAGAAATATGATCTTTCCAACTTCCACAAAAATCAAGAACACATGCACGAAGAAGATCTTCAAGAGTTTGATTCACATGCTCGGCTTGTCTATCGGACTGAGGGTGATAAGCGGTGCCAAAATTAAGCTTCTTTCTCAAAGCTTTCTAAAGACTTCCAAAATCCACTAGTAAACAATGGATCACGATCGCTAACAATAGAAGTAGGGACTCCATGCAATTTAACAATTTCTTTAATAAAAAGTTTGGCCAAAAGAGGTACGGTCCGGTTGGACCGAATGGAAATAAAATAGGCGGCTTTAGTAAGTCTATCAACTATCACCCATAGGCTATCATGACCCAAACGAGAACGGGGAAGGCCGTCAATAAAGTCCATGGAAATTTGAACCCACTTCCAAATCGGAATGCCCAAAGGTTTCATTAACCCACCGGGCTTTTGATGCTCGGCCTTAACAAGTTGGCAAGTCATGCAATGCTTAACAAAGTTAGCAATATCAGATTTCATTCCATTCCAATAATAAAGTCGCTTCATATCCGTGCACATTTTTCTACTACCGGGATGAATGGTAAATTTAGAACGATGTGAATCTTCTAAAATATCTTTACGAAGATTATCAATATTTGGCACGATTAGTCTACCAAATTTTCGAATGCCGCCACGAGCATCAATATCAAAGTCTTTCAAACCTTCAATATTAATTTTATCCCTACAACTTTAGCTAAGAAGAGCTAATTCGAGATGTAGCTTTTGAGCTTCAAGAATGCGGTCTAAAAGAGAAGGATGAGCCTCAGGGCAACATAAACAAGAGATGCACATAAATCGGATTCACGATGTCGAATCTCACAAGTGGATAAAGTTTTAAGATCGCACCATTCAGATATCATCATAGAGACAACCGCTTGTTGCTTACGGCTAAGGCATCGGCAACACGATTTCCCTTTCCTGGAGTACAAAGAATATCATGATCATAAGATGCCAGGAATTCGAGCCAATGTTATTGACGCAAATTAAGTTCCTTTTGAGAGAATAAATACTTCAAAGATTCATGATCGGTGTAGAGAACAAAATTTTCTCCCAAAAGATAACGACGCCAAATACGAAGGGCGAAAATAATAGCCTCGAGCTCTAAATCATGAGTGGCGTATGTAGTCTCGGTTGGCTTTAATTGCCTAGAAGCATAAGCAATAACACGATCCCTTTGCATAAGAACGGCTCCCAAACCAACATGACTAGCATCGGTATTGTAGAATCTAGATTAACCCTAGAGGGGGGGGGGTTGAATAGGGTTATAGCAAAATTTCTCGAATTAAACACAAAAACAAACTGCAGAGAAATAGATATGCTGAAAAGCAAATCACACACAAAATTTACCCAGCTTCGGCAACCCCTGCCTACTGCTGCATTCCCAGATTTCTATTAGAATTAAACAGTCTCCCGCTTACAAACACTCTAACAGACTCGCACACCCTGCTACCGCCTATAGAGTTTTGCAAACTCGCACACCCTGCTCACTGAACTAATTCTAACTAGACAATCTGACACTACCAACAACCTAGGTGGTGATTTACCAAGACTTTGACTCGAGAAGAAAAACAGACTTCAAAAATAAAAGCAAGAGCAAAAATTAAAATACAAACTTGAATCCATAATTTTTGCTCAAATAAAAGTAGATTTAAAAATTAAACCCTATCAAAAATAAACCCAAACCCTAATAATAACTAAAACCCTTTTTAATAAAACAAGGCCGGCCCTTTTATATTCATTCACCCGATCCTCTTTTCTCTGGCTTGAAGAAAATGGCAGCCGATCCTCTTTCAGAAATTAGGGCTTCGGCTCTTTATCGAGTTAGTTTCTAATTCAATCAACTTGTTCGTGGCTTCTCTGATGATTGATTCTCTTGTTGCTTTACATGCTCTCGTTCGCAGCTGCTCCTCTGTTGACCGAGTTCGATAAATTGTGGTATGTAATTTTTTTCTTCCGTTGCTGGTTTAATTGCTTGCTTGAACTCGATGCCGATGATGAATTTATCGGGTTGGTATTTATATGAATTCCGAGACACTTGAATTTGTTCGTATTCATTTACACTTTCCTAATTCTCGATTGCCTGATGCGCACGGCTTTGATTATTAAACGTTCGATTTTTCTTGATCGATACGGCAGAAAAACTTTCCTCTTTTGGTTTTTTTTTGACTTTTTCAAAGATACGGACGCATACTTGATTTTTTTATACAGTATTACTTAGTTGGTCTGCATTTTTTCGATTTCGAATTTGTTTCCTTTGTTCATCTCGACTTGTTTGCGTTTGCATTGGATTCGAACTTTACTCCTGATTGACGTTTGTTCTACGACATTGTATTTGTTGTTCATGGCCATTATCACCGCTGACTGCTGACTTCATTTGGTTGTTGCATTCATGAATTTTTTTGACTTGAACTTGTTTATTGCTTTCGACTTCGAGTCTGCACTCATCTTTACCACTGAACTATTTACTGACTTGTAGTGTTCAATTCTTCTGGCTTCACTATGAACTTTGGTTCTGGCCATCTTCGTTTCAGTGCTTCTCGACATTGAATTTGTGATATTTGACTACCACTGGCTTTGACTTGGTTATACTGCTATGTACTTGTCTTCTCTTCACTGTTGATTAGTTGGTCTGATTCATCATGCATTGTTTAACTTGTTGTTGTTGCCAGTTTGCCTTGTATCACATTGTGCATGCATGTTTTCCTATGTTCATGCTTGTGATATTCATGCTGTTTGCTTCATGTAGCTGTTGTTTACTGAGTCTTGATAGCCAAGTTGCACTCATGTCTACTGCATAGTGGTCTTCATTGTTACTGCTTATGTTGGTGGCAATCTTCGAGTCAGTTTGCATCATTACAGTGGTTTCTTGATGGTGCACTGTCACACTGCATTCACATTGTCACTTGTAGTCTGCTAATTTGCTTTGGTGTAAATTCATGATGCTTTGATTTTCATTTGGCTTCACTTGTGTACACTGTTTCATTTGAGTAGCTGGACTTAGTGTTCTGGTGCATTGCCACACTGTACTACTCTGGTCTTGCTTTTGGTCTGCACTTGAACTTGATATTGGTTTGAGCTTTTGTTGTTGCAGTATTCATTTGTGGGGTTGTCTGGACATTTGCCTGAGTCCTGATGTAGCTGGACTTGTTGTTGTATTCATGTACACTACTGTCTTTGGTCATTGATGTTCTTGTTCAAAACTGCTGTTACTTGAAACTGTTTTGTCAATGTCTAGTGTTGTCATATCTTGTTTGGTTCATCTTGATGTTCTGTAGTCATTTATGCATTGATGTTATCCATTGTTGATTTTTGAAATTTCACTTGAGTTGAATCCAGTTTCAAAACTCGGGTTTGACCTTGTGCTCGTGTCGTGATTTTATTTATTTTGCACGTGAGTTGAACCCGGCTTTTCATTTGGGTTTGACCTGTGCTCACCTGTTCCTGTAGCATTATCAAGTGTATATCGATGTGCACGGCCTTGTGGCATGTACAGTGATACACTGTGCATGTCACATTGTTCGTGTATGATGAATTCAAATGTAAATGATGACGAACAACCCAAATAACCGAGGCAAATAATATTTTCAAAAATCCATATTTTATTTTATATTGCAAAAATATTTCTTTTTCAATTTTACTGCGTTAGTGAATATTTTTGCAGATTTCTTAGATGCTAGATTCTAACTGGAATGAAGTCGAAGATAAACTACGAGTGTGAGTGATATGTAGTGAGGAATTTATGTAAACTGAATTGTGATGTAATTAGAATCAAAATTGTATATATATAGTGAGGGCTTGAATGTGTACTATTCAGAATTGTAATAAATATTTGTTTGAATAAAATTTCTGTTTGAATTCAAATTCTGTGTTATTTATTTTATTCAACAAATATTTATTTAATCTATGAAAAATAAAATAGTACATTAACAAATACATTTAAATGAATATATATATATGTGTGTGTGTGTGTGTGTGTGTGTGTGTGTTTATTATCATCAAACAAAAATCATATAAACGCATATTCAACAATCTCCCCCTTTTGATGATAACAAACATATATTTAAGATTTTGACTGTGTTAAATGTATTTGATCAATGATATACTCTAATTGCTCCCCCTATCTAAATGCTTCCTCTCTACACGATGCTCCCCTACATATATGCATACAAATAGAAATATACAATTGAGCCTAGATGCAAATGGAAAATTATTTGACCTTTGCTTGATTTTATTTGACAAAATCTTAACTTTTCTCTCCCCCTTTTGTTATCAGCAAAAGAATAATAGCGTTAGATAAAATAGAGATAAAGTGATCGATATTAATCCAACATTAAACTCAAATTGAATATAAATATTAAACTTCAATAAAAATCAAAAAAAAATCATAACTACCCTTGTTAGGCGCATATTCCACTTTTAGAATGATGGAAATGATGTTCTCATATGAAATCATACAGTTGTATCTACTTGTGGTACATTTATATCAGGAATTTGAATATCTACTAATCATGCATAACCTTTAGGACTTTTAAATGAGATTAGTAGTATTCCAATTTAATTTTAAAAATGAATTCAAGTATCTTCTAACCACGCATAACCGTGAGGACTTTTAAATGGGATTAGAATCAACTTGTGTATTTAATCAATTAATTTTGATATGCGTTCCATACATGCATAACCGTGAGGTCTTTTAAATAAGCATGCAAGCACATAATTAAAAATCCAAGTAATTCACCCATGCATAACCATGATGACTTTTAAATGAGAGTGAATACTTTGGATATTTATTTATTTTTACAAAAAAATGTGAAATGAAAAACAAATGATCCCTGATTATTGTACCACACATCGACAAACTATATTGAACTTTTGAAAAACAATGGTCGATAAAAATATGATAGATATAGAAATGGTCATGGAATCTTTACCCAACAAAAAGTTTTATAACTCTTGTTTGAATTCCTAAAGAAATTTTCCAAATATACTCTCTTGAGTAATGTATGTTTATATCAACACTTATGACCTTTTCAATCACTATTTATCTTTTTGATAATTAGTAGGGAGTTGGATTAGTCAAAATTTGTCATTTAAAATCAAATAAAAATGACTAATCCGAAAATATGGTCAACAATGATTTTCTCGAAGGGGTTATATGAGAAAAAAATTTCTGCTAATTGAAAATTATTTGTAATGAAAAGTATGCAGATATTTTCTTTGAAAAACGATGCAGTTACTAAATGTCTCAACATAAATCACGTTCAACTAGTAAGATTTCTGTCAACTAGATTACCAGTATGATCTGCATCTGAATTTCTCTTTCACTCCAAAATATCACTAACTAAATTTGATAGACCAGACCATGAAGTGTGCATAAAAACTCAGACTCAATTTTTAACAGCATTTTAAATTTGAATTGAAGTCGTGTAAATAATCAGAAACTGCGAATATAGAATTAGCCATATTATAACCCAATGTATCCAACAAAACACTATGTTTTATCCAAAACGTATATGTATGAAGTAATTCAGAGAATAGTGTTTTTGGCATAAATATAATTGGCCAACTATGTTGAACAAATCAGAATAAAAAAATCATCTCTTTACAACATCTCAATATTGGCTGATTTCATTTAGAATACGGTGCAGATTATCACATTTAACATACCTTCACCTGTTTTACCTTTACGATAATTTTTCATGGTTGCCCATTGTGATTCTGTCACCTTTGTACTAGGCTAAGGAACTTTGCTTTGTTGCCCGTTATGCTTCTGGAATAGCCAAAATCCAGCGAACACTGTTGTTGTTCCTTAGCCCGCCACCATACCTACACGATGAAAGATTTTTGTGACCTATTTGTTTTTATAGGTCCAAGATTGTTAGTGGCTGAAGCATTGTGAATAAACAAACCCTTTGGAACCCAAACTTGTTTTGTCATTTCATTCTTGTTCCAGTAGACATGAAATTTGTTTGTAGAATTCTTAGGAACCCAAACTTGTATAAATTTTGTGTTCTTGTTCCTATGACTACAATTTTCAACACGATGTCTAATTATTTCACATCTATCAAAGACACTCTTATCTTTTGCATTATTATCAACTTGTGTTTTCCCAAAGCCTAATCCTTTTCCGTTGTTAGCAAAAATTTGATTTCCCAATAGCATGTTGAATGATTTTTCTCCTCTTGAAAAGTTATTCAGAGATTTCTCAAGATTTTGGACTTTTGCTTTTAGTGTTGTGTTTTCAGTCACAAGTGAGGTGCATCTATTTATAAAATCCTTTTTCCTAGTGTCAATGGTTTCCTTAAGACACAAGTTTTCTTTTTCAAGATTCTCAAAGCTATTCTTAAGTCTTGCTAATTCTGAATCTAAAATTTTACATTTTTTACAGTCTAGGTTTTGAATATTTTCAAGTTCAGTTTCTAACCTAAAATTTTCATGAGCAAGTACTCTCCTATCAGATTTCAGTTTCTCAATTTTAGATTCAAGAGTATCAACTTCTTTAGTAAGATCAAGACACATAAAAACAAGTTCTTTATAAGAATAGTCACCTCCCTCACTAGATTCCTCTGAGCTTGCTTCTGAATTTGATTTTGCCACAAGACACAAGTTAGCCTCCTCTGAGCTATTATTCGAAACTTCCTCTCCTTCTTCATCATCCCAAGTCGCTGCAAATGCCTTCTTCTTCTTTTTCTTTCCTTTGTTGTTTTTGAGAAGTGGGCATTGTTGTTTGAAGTGACCAGGTTTCTTGCAGTTAAAGCTCGTCAGTTCATTATCGGAATTGTCAGAATATTTTGGCCTATTACCACTTGTTTTCTTCCTGCGTGGCCTGAATCTTGACCATTTTCTAAGATTATTGACAACCATTGCAAGCTCTTCAAATGGATCTTTTTCTTCTTCATCGCTCTCTTCTTTGCTCTTTAAGGAAATCGTCTTCTTCTTTGGTTCGGAGTTGTTGCGTTCCTCCTTTACTTTTAGCTCAAGCTCATATGTCATCAAGTTGCCGATCAACTCCTCCATGCTTAGTTTACTCAGATCTTTCGATTCTTGTATGGCCGTGACTTTTGCCTCAAAGTTCATCGGTAAGACTCGTAGTACCTTCCTCACAAGCTCTACCTCAGTGAATACCTTCCCAAGCGCTCTAGCATTGTACACCAAAGTTGAAAAGCGTCCAAACATGTCCTTTATGCTCTCGCCTTTGTCCATCACAAAGTTCTCGTATTCATTGCTGAATAGAGCTAGACGAGATTCCTTGACTTGAGAAGTTCCTTCATGTCTCACCTCCAAGGTATGCCAAATTTCCTGTGCAGTTTTACAATGAGAAATTCTATTAAATTTAGTCTTATCAAGAGCACAGATCAGAGCATTCATGGCTTTAGCATTTGTAGTTTTTAATTTCTTATCGTTAACATCCACCTATCCTTAGGTTTAGGAATCTCAGTATCACCAACAGTTATAGTGGGAGATTTATAGCCAGTTTCAGTAATGTCCCAAACATCATAATCAACAGAACTAAGATAAATACCCATCCTAACTTTCCAATAGGCATAATCATTCCCATTAAACATGGGTGGACTAACAATAGATTGCGCCTCAAAAAAAGCATTATTAGGTGGATTCATAACTCTAGAGTTAAAGAAAAATACCGTGCTCTGATACCACTTGTAGGATCTAGATTAACCCTAGAGGGGGGGGGGGGGGGGTGAATAGGGTTATAGCAAATTTTCTCGAATTAAATACAAAAAAAACTGCAGAGAAATAGATATGCTGAAAAGTAAATCACACACAAAATTTACCCAGCTTCGGCAACCCCTGCCTACTGCTGCATTCCCAGATTCCTATTAGAATTAAATAGTCTCCCGCTTACAAACACTCTAACAGACTCGCACACCCTGCTACCGCCTATAGAGTTTTGCAAACTCGCACACCCTGCTCACTGAACTAATTCTAACTAGACAATCTGACACTACCTACAACATAGGTGGTGATTTACTAAGACTTTGACTCGAAAAGAAAAACAGACTTCAAAAATAAAAGCAAGAGCAAAAATTAAAATACAAACTTGAATCCATAATTTTTGCTCAAATAAAACTAGATTTAAAAATTAAACCCTATCAAAAATAAACCCAAACCCTAATAATAACTAAAACCCTTTTTAATAAAACAAGGCCGACCCTTTTATATTCTACCACCCGATCCTCTTTTCTCTGGCTTGAAGAAAATGGCAGCCGATCCTCTTTCTGAAATTAGGGCTTCGGCTCTTTATCGAGTTAGTTTCTGATTCAATCAACTTGTTCGCGGCTTCTCTGATGATTTATTCTCTTGTTGCTTTACTTGCTCTCGTTCGTAGCTGCTCCTCTATTGACCGAGTTCGATAAATTGTGGTATGTAATTTTTTTTCTTCCGTTGCTGGTTTAATTGCTTGCTTAAACTCGATGCCGATGATGAATTTGTTGGGTTGGTATTTACATGAATTCTGAGACACTTGAATTTGTTCGTATTCATTTACACTTTCCTAATTCTCGATTGCCTGATGCGCACGACTTTGATTATGAAACGTTCGATTTTTCTTGATCGATACGGCAGAAAAACTTTCCTCTTTTGGTTTGTTTTGACTTTTTCAAAGATACGGATGCATACTTGATTTTTTTATACAGTATTACTTAGTTGGTCTGCATTTATTCAATTTCGAATTTGTTTCCTTTGTTCATCTCGACTTGTTTGCGTCTGCATTGGATTCGAACTTTACTCCTGATTGACGTTTATTCTACGACATTGTACTTGCTGTTCATGGCCATTATCACCGCTGACTGCTGACTTCATTTGGTTGTTGCATTCATGAATTTTTTTGACTTGAACTTGTTTATTGCTTTCGACTTCGAGTCTGCACTCATCTTTACCACTGAACTATTTACTGACTTGTAGTGTTCAATTCTTCTGGCTTCACTGTGAACTTTGGTTCTGGCCATCTTTGTTTCAGTGCTTCTCGGCATTGAATTTGTGATATTTGACTACCACTGGCTTTGACTTGGTTATACTGCTATGTACTTGTCATCTCTTCACTGTTGATTAGTTGGTCTGATTCATCATGCATTGTTTAACTTGTTGTTGTTGCCAGTTTGCCTTGTATCACATTGTGCATGCATGTTTTCCTGTGTTCATGCTTGTGATATTCATGCTGTTTGCTTCATGTAGCTGTTGTTTACTGAGTCTTGATAGCCAAGTTGCACTCATGTCTACTGCATAGTGGTCTTCATTGTTACTGCTTATGTTGGTGGCAATCTTCGAGTCAGTTTGCATCATTACAGTGGTTTCTTGATGGTGCACTGTCACACTGCATTCACATTGTCACTTGTAGTCTGCTAATTTGCTTTGGTGTAAATTCATGATGCTTTGATTTTCATTTGGCTTCACTTGTGTACACTGTTTCATTTGAGTAGCTGGACTTAGTGTTCTGGTGCATTGCCACACTGTACTACTCTGGTCTTGCTTTTGGTCTGCACTTGAACTTGATATTGGTTTGAGCTTTTGTTGTTGCAGTATTCATTTGTGGTGTTGTCTGGACATTTGCCTGAGTCTTGATGTAGCTGGACTTGTTGTTTTATTCATGTACACTACTATCTTTGGTCATTGATGTTCTTGTTCAAAACTGCTGTTACTTGAAACTGTTTTGTCAATGTCTATTGTTGTCATATCTTGTCTGGTTCATCTTGATGTTATGTAGTCATTTATGCATTGATGCTATCCATTGTTGATTTTTGAAATTTCACTTGAGTTGAATCCAGTTTCAAAACTTGGGTTTGACCTTGTGCTCGTGTCGTGATTTTATTTATTTTGCACGTGAGTTGAACCCGGCTTTTCATTTGGGTTTGACCTATGCTCACCTGTTCCTGTAGCATTATCAAGTGTATATCGATGTGCACGGCCTTGTGGCATGTACAGTGATACACCGTGCATGTCACATTGTTCATGTATGATGAATTCAAATGTAAATGATGACGAACAACCCAAATAACCGAGGCAAATAATATTTTCAAAAATCCATATTTTATTTTATATTGCAAAAATATTTCTTTCTCAATTTTACCGTGTTAGTGAATATTTTTGCAGATTCCTCAGATGCTAGATTCTAACTGGAATGAAGTCGAAGATAAACTACGAGTGTGAGTGATGTGTAGTGAGGAATTTATGTAAACTGAATTGTGATGTAATTAGAATCAAAATTGTATATGTATAGTGAGAGCTTGAATGTGTACTATTCAAAATTGTAATAAATATTTGTTTGAATAAAATTTTCGTTTGAATTCAAATTCTGTGTTATTTATTTTATTCAACAAATATTTATTTAATCAATGAAAAATAAAATAGTACATTAACAAATACATTTAAATGAATATATATATATGTTTATTATCATCAAACAAAAATCATATAAACGCATATTCAACAGGTATAAACAATAAAATCTTGGTTTCCTTCAGGAATCACAAGAATAGGAGCATCGGAAAGGACTTCTTTTAATTTCTGAAAAGAAGCTTCACATTTGTCCGACCAAATGCATTTAACTCCTTTCTTTGTCAAGCTAGTAAGAGGCACGACAATTTTAGAAAAGTCCGTTATGAACCGACGGTAATAGCCCGCCAATCTAAGAAAGCTATGGATTTCTATAGTACTTTTCGGTCTCTTCCAATTTTGAATCGCTTCAATCTTTGAAGGTTCCACGGAAATTCTGGATTCGTAAATAATATGGCCAAGAAATTTCACATGAGATTGCCAAAAACGGCATTTAGAAATTTTTTCTTTCAATTGATTGCTTCTAAGAGTTTCCAACATAATTTGAAGATGCTTTCATGCCCTTCCTCGGTTTTAGAATACACAAGAATATCATCTATAAAGATGAGAACGAATCGATCGAGGAAATCTTTGAAAACTCAACTCATAAGGTCAACGAAATAAGCCGGAGCATTCGTTAAACCAAATGGCATAACAAGCCATTCATACGATCCATAACGAGTACAGAATGATGTCAAAGGAATGCTATCCTCTACAATATGAAGCTGATGAAAACCGGTTGCTAAGTCTAATTACGAAAAGACTCTAGCACCACTAAGTTTGTTGAATAAATCATCAATCTGAGGTAAAGGATATTTATTCTTGATAGAAGCTTGCGGTAGTCAATGCAAAGCCTATGTACCATCGGATTTCTTCACAAAAATAGTTGAAGCTCCCCAAGAAGAGGAACTAGAACGAATAAGTTGCTTCGTCCCCAATTCGGATAATTGTCTACGCATATCCTCATTTTCTTTATTAGACATACGATAAGGAGGACGAGTGATAGATAGAGCTCCAGGGATTAGATTGATTCTGAACTCAATTGCTCGCTTAAGTGGTAATCCTAGAACGGGCTCTAATATGTCGGAAAATTCACGAACAACGTGAATAAGAGAAATTACATCTTCCTCATCATCATTATCGTCATCACGAGGGTTTAAAGAATATAAAGATGCTACCAAGTTGGAATCCGAATCTTTAACAACAATAGCAATCTTCTTAACAGATTGAGGATGTCAGAGATGAATAGTCCGCTCAGGACATAGGATTTAGGCTTCATAACGGTTAAGCCAATCCATTCCCAAAATCATTCCGAAGCCTAAGTAACGCATGACATGGAAATCGGCTCGGAAAGAAAATTCACACAAAATAATCTCGACATCTCTACAAAGCAAACTGAGTGTTGCGGATCTACCGACCGGATTCACAATTCTCAAAGAAGTCATTAAAGCAACAACACCTAAAGAAAAGGTATCAACAAGTTCTTTTGATATAAAAGAATGGGATGCGCCTGTATAAAAAAGAACTCGAATAGGTTGATCACGAAACATAATAATGCCATCAAGGATAGAATGAGAAATACCTTGACCACGAGAAGTGTTACTAGGAGTTTGCACCACATTTAGATTTCCCTCCTTCTTTCCTTGAATTTTTTAGGACATGCAGATATATAATGACCCGAAGTTTTACAATAGCGACAAGCAGGGGGCTTTGAACATTTATTTGCATAATGGTCCTTAGAACCACAATTGTAGCATTGCCCATCACTAGATGTAGAAGTCTTTGCTACAGGAGTTGCTTGCTTCCCTTTCTTATTGGGATAAGGGCCTTTGAACTTATTAGGCCTTTTCTTGTTGTTATTGAAGTTTGGTTTGGCACCCACAAATTCAACATCACTTTCCTTATCTGCCTCTTTAAGTCGTAGAGAGATATCAATAAGTTGGTCAAAAGAAACTTCCAATTTCAAAAGTAATGGCTTCTTGAGATTTTTATTCAAGCCATAGACAAATTTCTGATTCTTCTTCAATGGGGTATTAATGTACTCAACCTCGTATTTAGAAAGAGATTCGAAAGATATGATATATTTCGTCACAGAAGATTCACCTTAAACAAGGTCAATAAAACGACGGGCCAAAGTCACTTTTTCAGCTTCTGGCACAAACTTTGATTCGAATCTTTTCCAGAATTGCTCCCCAGTAAGATCCGTTTCGACTACTTCAGAAATAAGAAGCTCATACCAATTTAATGCTCTTTCTTGGAGCATGCTAGAAGCCACTTGAACTCGATGAAGATCATTAAGATTCATCCGAGAAAAGATGCGATCGCATGTTCTAAGCCAAGCTTGGACTTCGATAACGCCCTCGGAACCCTTGAACGGCTTTCCATCCAAATTTGTGTAATCACTGCATAGGCGTGCAAATCCGGATTTTGGGTGAGTAGGCTCTAGAATGGGTCCGATAGCTTGCGCGTTCTTTACAAGATCAAGAAGCTGTTGTGCAGACATAAATACTCTATCCTGGGGAGTAGCACTAGATTGACAGGCGCTGGGACGGCCGGGTCTAACCATTTCTCTTCTTTAAGAAACAAAGAAAGAAGAAGACAAAAGGTTATTCACAAAATGAATATCAAACGATAATGATTGATAAAACAAGGCATCACAAAAGAAAATAGGATAAGACGGTACGAAGACTCGAATTAAATCTAAGGCACGACACCTAAGATGGACTTAGGACGATGATCCTTGCTAGAATATTCTACATTGTTTCGAAGTTTAGCTCTGATAACAAGCTGTGACGCCCCACCTCTATACTCACTCTAGCCAAGGACACTACGGAGTAATGCAGTCAACTAGCATGAAGAATAAGGCTTTTGAGGAGCGACCATCCATGTAACTGCTTTGTGCGAGCACCGATATGTCAGGTAGTGTAACATGCATTTTATTTCAAGAGGAAATCTGACATACCGATACAAACTCAAAACTACTACACAGTGGCTATAATATCTTTGGAAACAAATATAGAAAGAAGCATAACACAAATCAGTCACAGAAGTTCATATCTCTAAGGAGGAAACAGATATGAATACAACACATGAAAGTGTGTGCATCAGAGTAGCGGTCAACAAGATCCAAAATAGCATAAAAGAATAGATACAAGTGCTATATAAAAGAATATTTATACATCAAAGAGTCTCTATCTCTAATGTATATCAACAAAAACTACAAATCTAATGTAGTTAGACAAAAGTCAGATGATGGCTCCATATAAAGAGTGAAGCAGAAGCACCTGTAACATCTCGGTATGACCCGAGTATTATTTAATAAGAAAATAGTAAACGGATCAGTCTAGCTATAAATATCAGATAAAATGATATAGGATAAGAGATATGACAAAAGCGTATGATAACCATAAAGCCATATTGTGATAAGTATGTAATTGAAAATCAACCAGAGATTAATCAATATCACAAGAATCTTCTTAAAGATAAAAAACAATGTCATACTCTTTATTTTTATTCACCAAGTCACAAATATTGGCAAACATCACAATGCCAATTGTAAAAGTTGTTGAAACACAAATTCACCAATGCACAAATATTGAAAGAACCTATCAATGTAATAACAAAAATTGGTAAAACACAAATTCTAGAAGTCATCAATAGAAATCCAAAAATCACAAAAAGGGGGGAGGCCTATCACAAAACGGGAGCATGAAAACTCACCAACACGTGTATCACAAAATGAAACGCTACTCCATGGTTGTAAACCATTAATTTTTTTGAGCCGAAGCTCCACAAAACGGTCCGAAGACCATGGGTCGCTACCCCAACAATTTTGAGCCGAAGCTCCGTAGAAACGGGGTTTAGTCTCCTCGCAGACAAAGTGACATCGCACATTGCTAGTCTAAATCACAAAATGATCATCATCGATCATCAAGAAGTGTCAATTACACTAAGTTAGTAAATAGATGAGTTTAGTATCATGTCCCATAACCACTGGCTTAACTTAAATATTTACGAACAAACGGTAGATTTCCACTCAAAAATTATCACAAGAGTTTCAATCGAACAAGTCCAAAAATTAACCGATGAAGTAAACGCATGTGTTTCATACCACTTGTTTTACTAAGTCGTTTAATTAGATTTCTCAGACAAATGAGGTAAAGGTTTGTATATACTAATAGTTTGGAAAATGGTTGAAGAAACAAATTTTGTAATAAAATAGTGTTGAAATCGTTTTGATGAAAGAGTTTTGATATTTACTACTAGTATGGAAACCTTTGTATTTTTAAAGTTACAAATCACAGAAATGATTGTAAAAACAATCAATCACCAAAATTCACATTCGAAGCCGTGAATCAAATCCATAAAAATCAATACTGAATCCATCCAAATGGATATTCGCAAAATTTCCAAATAAAGGAAGTCATCAAAGTCGATAGATAACAATAAGTCGGATCAATCCGAATCGATTAAAATTGGAAACCCAAACAACTTAGGCAAATTGGGCTGAGATAAGCAGATTCAGACGTCTGAAAATAACAATTCAGACGTCTGAAACTGGAAAATAAATGTTTTCTAGAACATTATTCAGACGTCCGAGTCATTAAATTCAGACGTCTGAAAATGGATAATTTTAGCCTATTTGCTCTAGGGTTGATCATGAGCAATCTTAGACGTCTAAAATTTATAATTCAGACGTCTGACATTGGGAATGAATTTTGCCCAGAACAGTATTCAGACGCCTGAATCATATGTTTCAGATGTCTGAAACTGAAGCTTGGGGTATTTTCTCCCCTGTGCCATTGATGGCCAAATTATATCGGTAGCAATCGGATGAGTGACGATTACAAGGGGTTTACGCCAAACGACCACCCAACTTTAAAGACTCATCAATACACTCCGATCAACATGCCCAACATCCATATAAGGTTTTTAATAGATTTTGTTTTCAAAACACCAAAAATTGGAATATTCACTAAATCATTAAAAATCAAAATCAATTGAACACGTAAAGATGTTAGGAATTCATACCTAACAATCAACGATAATTATAGACTTAGATGTGAGATAAAAATCTCACCTTTTTCACAAAAACAAGGATGAAGAAGCTATGAGCAAGGCAAGAACAATCACTCTTCAATTCCAACCTAAGAAGCTTGAATCTAAGCTTAAATGAAAAAGCATTTCCTAAGTTAGACTTTAGGGATTTCTGCAATTGAAGGTAGAATGAGTTGGAGAAGAAGAGGAGGATGCTTACCAATAGCTTCTCTTTGAATTTGGAGTTAGAACTTGCATTTGCAATGGAACTAGGGCTTAGGAATTCTAATTCTTTTTCTCTTCCCCCATTTTTATGAAAGCTTGGAGTGTTAGGAAATGAAAGTGAATGAAGAGAAGTGGGGGTGGAGCTAGAGTTAATAGTTTAGGCTAACCAAAACCCAAATCCCAAAGTGCAAAGGTCAAATTTTAACTAGCTCCAAACATATCGAAGTTCATACTCAAAAAGGTCGCAAACGGCATTTTGAACTCAACAGAAGTGGTGCCGAGTCCTAATTCGACCATTTGCAAAAAGTAGCATTTCGGACTATAATCCGACTAACGATGCTATATTTAAATAAAATATTTAAATACACAATCTTAAAATATGCGGGTTATTACAATTACCATCTCTTAAGGACCCATTAAACTATTTACTTATATAGTAATATACACTATTATAATATGTCTGTTAGTAAAGTAAAGTATTAAAATAGCGTTAAGTCATTACTCATATCCCTCTTAACACATTTTATATAATGCTATATTCTATACAGTACTGTAAATTCCACCAAACTGGTAGGCTATCAGGGAACACTCCATAGGTACGATACAAACCAAACTCGTAACGGGCACGATAAGGCATGTGAGAAGGCATGTGAGATAATGCCAGGGTAGGATTCTGCAGTTTGCAGAATCGGGCTGGTGGTAAAGCATACCAACTACTGCCACCTACCTCGGAACACACTTCCTTAATCAAATCGAGGGGTGGCCACCAAATCAATCACAAAGCAATAGATATGATATCAAAGAAGCATGTCCGATTGGAGGTGCGACCTCACTTGGCCTAGGTATAGTTCCTATTTTAGTCACATCAAGCTGACTCGAGGGAGTCGGGGATGCATCAATACCTCATACAGAATCGTTCGCCAAACTATCCTACTTCATTCTAGAATCTCCATTACGTACACAGTTTTTAAAGTGGTTTTCGGTATTGGAAGAGAGTATGACAATATCCGATCTCGGTCTCTTTAACAACCAAATGCTTATTTCACACCGGATGGTTCTTTTACATTTCCGAAACTAATTCATAATTGATATCAAAATATCATATTCAATTCAAATCATATCACTTTCGAAATCATATTCACTTTCGAAATCATATTCCAAAATAGGTTAAATTCTCATTTTAAAATCACCATATTACTCAAATATGTCATTTCGCTAGAAAATATCACTTTCAAATTGCAACGTACTTATAACATCATTTAACCATATTCGCCTTTAAATCAGGGATTAAAATATAAATAATTCAACCTTGCACCGTTTGAAATTTTAAAATTAATTTAGATAGTCATAATAGTTTGAATAGTTTAAAGTTGTTTAAAATAGTTTAAAATAGTTTAAAGTAGTTTAAAATAGCTAAAATGGTTTAAAATAGATTACAATAGCTTAAAATAGTTTAAATAGCTTAAAATAGATTAACATAGTTTAAAATAGATTAAATAGCTTAAAATAGATTAGATAGCTTAAAATAGGTTAAAGTAGATTAAAATAGTTTAAAATAGATAATTTGCTTAAAATAGATTAAAATAGTTTAAGTGGTTTAAAATAGCAAAAATAGATTTAATATAGTTTAATAATTTAATATAAAATGGTTTAAAATCTAAATACATCTGAATTTCAAATAATATATTTTTAAACAGTTTATATTAAAATAATTAATTTGAAAATAATATCAAATTAAACTATTTCTTCCATTTCAATAAATCTGGACCATATATAGCTTACAAATTAACAACTCAATTTTTATATTTCAATTCAGATTCTCAATAAAACTATTGAAATCTATGTCGATTTCAAATCCATGTTTGAAATATAAATTTAAACTTCTTTAAATTTAGTAGATTTCAAAGTTTAAATATTCAAACAATTTCAATAACTCAATTTCGATAAATTTCATTTATATTTCAAAATTCAACTTTGACATTTTAATTTAAATTCTTTTAAACAATTCATTTGAACCAGTTTCAATTTCAACATTTAAAGCTTGGATTTTCGAAAGTAATTCAGTTTATATAAATCACATTTTAGTTCAACATACCATTTAACTGGATTCAAAAATTTGGATTTTAAAATTCATTTAATTTATCAATCTGGTGTCCGTATATAATTTTCTACCTTATTTCCAAGTGATATGGATATATATATATATATCATTTCAACCCACAATAATTTAAATTCAAGGGTATACATCATTTCAACATTCAATCCTGAGTTGAAAATTCAAAAATCCATAAAATCGCTCAAGTCTATCGTTTCAACCCATAACAATTTTTCCCTAATCTATAGATTGTTCGGATATATATCATTTCAACCCATAGTGATTTTCTTAGCAATAACTAAGGGAACTTTTGTTGTGATGACAATATCTAAAATAAATATAATATCCAATCATCCAAATATCAACAATTAAACATCCATCACAATCATCTTTCAAATCAGCCAATAAATAAAAAAATTTAATAGGTTATCAATACAGGTATATAATTGACTAATTAAAATTCGATTTTAAATTAAATGACGATTAAATTCAATAGAAGTCAAATTTAACCGGAATGACAATTTAAATATGCCAAATAGCTACCAATCAATTTCGAATCACATCATAAATTTAATTTAACAAACATAAGATAGTTTTGTATTCGTGAGTGGGTTAAAACACTCACCTTTGATTTTAAATTGGTTGAAAATCCAAGTAAAGGCCTAAATTTGTACAGTCTCAAAATTCGACCAAACAAATTCCATGTCGTTCGAAATTTCGATACAATCGCAACAGAGAAATCCACGTGTGAATCCGAGATCATATGCAGAAATTATTGACATTAGAACATTCAACTTTAAATTTAAAAATTAAAATAAATAAATAATAAATTATACCACATCCTTCACGTGATCACTGCTCAACAAAACCCTAGCTTGCACGGAACATCGCGATCGACACCTACGTTCAGCTGCCGCACTTTGACTGAAATTCGCTGCTGCTACAGGCGTGCGACTACATTCCAACTCCTCAACTCTACAGCCCTAGCCGAGCCGCCCAATCCACCAAGACCTCGCCACCTCCGGCGCCTCACGGACGCTCCCCGCTATTGCCATTATAGTTTCCATTTCTGGCTATTTGTAATGACCCTAGATTTCAGACCCAATTTAAAATTTTGAAATCCATCGTTTTTAATATAAAATTTTGAAATTTATAAACGATCTCAATTAACGTCCAAACTTTATTTATAAGATGCGTCCAGTTAGATATGAACATAGAAAAAGTTTCGTCGCATAATATTACAGTAAATTTCGTTCGCGTTTTACTGTATATCAGTTCACATAAAGCTGCGTAAAATTTATCTTTCAAATCCAAATATTTTTACACAGTTATGTTGTAAAAATTATTCTGATCGAGATAATGTAATTCGTTTCGTTAGAAGTTGTCATCGCCTGTTCCGTTTAAATTGTTTTGCAAATCGTACAATTTTAGCGGCGTAAATTCGAATTTTTATAAAACCATCGTATCGCAATAATCTGTGTACCGTTGGAAGTGCGTCGTCGCACTGATCAAAACGGTATATTTATTCATGCCAATCGGAGTCCGACGTAAAATCGTCGCGTTAATTAAATCCTTCCAAACGAACCGTTTAAACAAATTTCAGCCCAGGTTTTTCAGCCCGTCTACAAAAGAAAATTTGGAAAATAAAATCTTAGCTGTTAATAAATAGGGTAGTTGGAAGCCAAGGGTTAGCATTGGGAAAGGAAGAGATGTTTCGGGTTACAAAGCATATTTATTTTACTTTAAAGTTTTATAAAGTTATGATGAAGTACTGTTTCATTTCTTGCATTTCAACTCTCCAGGTAACGCACGCCTCCTCCATACTTCTCTTCTTCCTTTCATTTCTTCTTCATATTTTCGTTCCTCGGTAAAAATAAAAATAAACGAAACAGGCATGGCCGAATGCATGCACAGACTTCCCACTCCACCTCACCTTCCTTCCACCGTACGCCGCCCCACTTCCTTCGCTCTTCCTTGCCACCTTCCACCAAAACACGAACCACTCCTTGGCCATGTATTCACCACCTCACACGCCTCCTGAACCCGGTTACACCCAGGCCTGTGCACGTATGAGGTGTACACGAGAGTACACGTGCATGAGCTGCATATAAAAAAAAGAGATGAATTACATGCGGTCTGTATTTCCTGGTAACTTGCTTCTTGCGTGCGCATGAGTTCATGGAATGGGGGTGCGTGAGAAATGGCGTTGGGGTCGGTTTGTAAAAAAAAAAATTTACATGCGTGCGTGAGGAGGGAGGTAGATGGGAACATGTATAAACCTGTACATGCGTGAGTGAAGGGAAGGAGGATGCTGCATTTTTTCTAGTCTCGGCGGAAGGGAAAAAAAACAAAATGAAGCAAGTTACATGATGAAGGGGGGGATGATGTATACATGTTGTTGCTGTGTATGGTGCATGTGTAGTTGAGTGGATTGTTTAGTTGGGTGGAAGGTGCATGTGTATTTCGTGCATACGTGGCTGCTGCATTTGAGTCTCGGCCGTGTTTTCTTAAAAAAAAAAAAGCAAAAAGGATATTTGCAGTCTCGGCCGTGTTTTCTAAAAATTGTAACTCATTTTGCTGTCACATCTGTATATAAGTTAAGTATACAAGTTAAAGTATGTGATAGAGTTGTAACCAATTTCCGTTTCCCTGTTGTTGTTGCAGCAACCGACTAAGTTTCTTTTGCAGCAACATCAATCTCTCAGCCTTCGTTCTTTCCTTCGTTACCGGTAAGCGCAGTTATATAATTTTATAATCATATGTGACGTTCATTGTATTAATATCGTTTTCTTTGTCGATATTACAGTGTTCGTTATTCGTGTTGTACCGACTTCTTTCGTGCTTCTTCTTGCTTTGGGTCGATTTCTTTATCCACGAAAGGTGAATTAATTTTCATGACTATATTCTTATGCAAGTTTGAATTGATGAATGATTGCTATGTGATGTTGAATTAGATGTTAATTGTTATTGCTAAGTGACAAATAATTTGCAAGTTAAATTTGAAATAGGATAGTTAACAAATTAAAATGGATTATATATGTCGAACTTTGATTTGTTAAACTTGACCCCCTTCATATGTTAAATTTGATTAGTTAAACTTGGCACTTTAATTGTTAAGTTAATGGACACGTAGAATTTGGTAAATTACACTTTGAACCATTGAACGTATACCAGATTAATTGTTGTAGTGTAAACTTGAAATTAAATTGAATGACAAGTGAAAAACCGTAATGTAATAATCTTTAATATACATGAAATGATAGTGTAGATTCTAGACATAATTATATTAATTTGCATAAATAACAAATGTAAATTAATACGATTATCTCGGGATTATTTAAATAAACTGTTAAATTGTTAGGTATGGATGCTATTGCTTGTTTATTTACTTTGACACCATACCAGTCATCACACTGCAAGTTCCCTTTGTATGCTTTGATTTTGAAATGAAGTGGAATCGGGTTGAAATGATAGATACCCAAATTACTCTGACTTAGGATAGAAAATTAAATTAAACCGATTAGTCAATGTTTTGATTTAAAATAAAATAAAGTTTATTTGATTAATAACAAGGTTTTAATACAATTGGAATTTAAATTCGAATGAATGTAAATGCGAATATTTAAATTTGAAACAAACATTAACGTCGTAATTGACAAAAGAACATTGTTTAAAATTTAATTATTTAATAATTAAATTTAGAATCATTTAATAATTAAGTTTTAAAATTAGTAATAATTAATTTGGAATTATTATTAATTATTTGAAATTATTAATAATTAAGTTTGAAATTAGTAATAATTAATTTGGAATTATTATTAATTATTTGAAATTATTAATAATTATGTTTTGAAATTAGTAATAATTAATTTGGAATTATTATTAATTATTTGAAATCATTAATACTTAAGTTTGAAATTATTAATAATTAAGTTTTAAAATTATTAATAATTAAGTTTGGAATTAGTGACAATTAAGAATTGAAATTATTTGATAGTAATGAGATTGAATTATTTAAAAATTAAATTGAATTGAATTTTTCTTATTAAGTGAAACTGAATTTTTGAATGAGTGAAACTAAGTTCAAAGGAATTTGTAACTAAGGAAATAAATAAATGAAATGAATTTCTTTAAATAAGAAATAAAATGCATTTATCGAAACAAATGAAAGACTTGTAATTTTAAGAATTGGATTCGACAAATTTAATTTAAAATAAATTAGTAAGCTTTGATAATGGAGTTGAACTTAAGGAAGTAATGTAATGAATTGAAAATTTAATTGAAATTGTTTAATGATAAATTAATTTAATGAATATCGAATGAAATCGATAAATGAGTTTAACTCAATTTGAACGTTAAATTTAGTTAAATAATTATGGAATGAACTTATGTACGGAATTAAATGAATATTTAAATTGTTTTAAATTTGAACTTGAAATTGAATTATAGAAATTTTGAAATGAGATTTGGAAGTTATGAAACGTAAATTTTGGAATTTGATTTAGAAAGACTAACGAAATGTTGAATTACGAATTCTAATTGAAATTGAAATTGAATTGGTTTTGAAATATATTAAACGACCAATCGAAAATTAACTACGAAGGTTATTAAAGGAACCGAAATCGGTTAGGGACATACTCACTGTCTAAACCGAAAACCACTTTAATAACTATATGCGGAGTGTGATCCAGAATGAAGTGGTTGGATTGGCTAACGTTGATGATTGAAGAAAGTGAACGATAATGGATAGCCTTGACACTTGTGTCAAATTGGAAATGACTAAAACAGGAGCCGTGCCGGGCCAAATGAGGTTAGCTACCTCGAGCGAACACACTTCTTCGTAAACTACTCATTTACTTTGTGATAGATTGGTGCGCACCCTTGAATTTGGAGTGTTGTTTCACGGTGTTGCGATCGTTGCGGCGATGCGTTCTCACCAGTCCGGATCAGGCAAACGGTAGTTTCACTACCTTGGGTATTTCCTCATGTGCCTTATCATACTTGTATTCCCATATACGCGACCACTGCGATTTTTTTTGTATTATACCTATGGAGTACTCCCTGATATCCCACTAGTTTACGGTGGAGTTTACAATGCTGTATATTCTATAATGCTATATAAAATGTGTTAAGGGGGACAATGGTAATGCCTTAACACTATTTTGATATTTTACTTTACTGCTAGACATTATCTATGTATCGTACACTACTATGTATAAATAGTTTAACGGATCCTTAAAGTTGTTATTCCATTCATCTTTGAGTTATTGTTATTTGAATTTGAACCATATTATATGTATAAGGATATATGTCCTGATTCGAGTGTTTGTTTGTGCATATGCTCGGATCAGACTGAAGATTGTTGTTGTTGTTCTGCTTGGAGCTGAAGACCGAAGACTATCACTATCATTATCTTATCTTATCAGTATTGCTCTTTCTATTTCGACTATTGGACATCTATGTTGTTCTATTTTATTTTATCTGAGACATTGTTGTATTTATGGGTAGCTTCATGAACTACTCTTATGACTATGTTGTATTTCCGCTGCACTATTCTGTGATGTTATATTTCTGTGATTCTGTGATGATTCTCATTTATACACACACACACACACACACACACACTCCATTAATGATTCGTGTTTTGTATTATTTAAGTTGACATGTATGGAATATCATCAATTTAATGGTACAAATATACGCGTTGTTACACTATTCTATTGAACTTCAACGTGAAGTAAACCCCTGGATCGACTTGCCCCGAACTCCTCTACATGTCCATACAACCCGACCAAACCCTCGTTGAAGATCCGCCGTCCAATCACAAAATCCCAATACGAACGGCCGAAAATGATCGATGATTTCTGGCCAAATGGTGACCCAAATCGAAAAATGAATTATTGTAGTGAATTATGCTCGTCGAGAGCTTTTTGACGATATATAATTTGCTATGATTTGAGGAGTTTGAATTTTTGAAATTTATTTTTAATTTGAAATTAGGGTTTGTAATTGGAATTTGGTTTCTATCATTAGAAGAAAGGAACAGATAGAAATTTTAGTACGTACAGTAATAAGAAATAGAAAGGCTTCTAGGGTTAGGAAAATCTAAAATGGATGAACGTATCGAATTGGTTCGAAACGACAATAACGACCAGAAAAGCCCGTTCCGTTTCCGAAACGAAAGTAGATCATCCCATGTGTCAAAATAGATGTTTTCGAAACTTTTAAACTCAATGGAACATGTTTCAAATCCAAATTCCATGGTATATAGAAGTTAACTTTTAAAATCAGGTTATTTCAAATTGAATTCATTAAATTAATTTCTACGCGCTTCGAGCCCGCACGATCAAACGGCAAGTCCGATCGCTATGAAACTTGAAATCTTACAATAATTCACCGTTACGCATCTGATGAAACTTGTTTCATCAAAATCCAAGACAGTGGCCAAAATGCCGAATTTCACATTTATTAAATAAATTATCATTACATCAATTAAATCACTATTCAAATTCAAATTTAATAACTAACAATTTTTATCATTTTTGATTACCAAGTAATTTATAATCTTTAAAAATAAATTTTCATGTCAAAATCAATGTTAAATATTGCACTAATTACAATGTTCAATTCCAATTGAAATAAATTCATTAATTATAATTTAAATTCAAATACATTCATTTATTTCGATTTACATCTTATTATTCCATAAATTATTACTTTATAGACGTAGTTAACAATGGTTTACCATTTATTACATCAATATTCTATAATTATCATTTTAATTTATGTCAACTGTAATATTTAGATTAATTGCTATTGATTTCCTGTTTAATTTCAACGGATTAAGTAGTGAAGCGATAATTAAACAATTGTTACAACTTACAATTTCAAACACATTTCTATGTGTATTGTTAACAACAAAACTTATAAATTCACGTACTGATTAATCATTCCATATTAGCCAATTTCAATTAATTACGTAAAATTTCACCATTAAATAAAACATTTAGTTTATTTCCTTATTTACAAATTATAACCAAATTTAACTTTACAATCGTTTCAATATTGAAATTACAATAGAATAGTTATCAATTACCTTAAATTAACATTATTATATTTCATTGTGGTTAGTTTTCTCATTCATAAATCATAAATTTTAATTCCTTCAAATATTAAATCACAAAATCTTATTTAATTTAAAATTTCAGTTATCGAAAATTGCGGGTCGTTACAATTATTGAAACATAAAAGTGTTGAAGGATGGGAGATTACATAAAGCTGTAAGCAATAACCCAATTTACCATTTTCAAAGGGTGAAGCAAGTTACCCACATTGGACCCACGGATTAGGTAGTGGATTGGCGTTCGGAACAGAAAAATCATTAGTTGTTTCAGAAGTAAAACGGGTTGAATGGTTTGTAGTTTTTGATGCACCTGGCTTACCCAAAAGAGCTGCAAAAGAATTTGATCCTGCACCACCACTCTCCCTGCCATTGTTGTGGCGTTCAAAAATGGTTCCTAAGCAGTTTTATAAATTCTCCTAAGCATGTCAAAGCATTCTGGAGAAGACTCAATATGTTCATTCCCATGCAGTGTTACGCGTCATCGCTCTCATGATTTCAGGATTCCTTGTAACTTCTAGTGTCTGCCTGAGAGTGCTAGGTTCATTTAACACATGCCCAAGCTCAAGATTCTGATCTATGATTTCTCTCATTTGTGGATTACTTATAATTAAGCTCAGGGTCTCGATTTATGATTTTAAACTATAAATTCAACTAAGCTAAGTATTTCATTTAACCTATTGACTTACAATAACTAATGGGATGAACATCTTTAGGTTGACATGCAAAATTGACAACAAGTTATTAGTCAGAATTCTTCTAGAAGTGGAAAAAAAATTTCATTTAAACTTACAATAGTGGATAAATAATAATGTTGCCAATGTTCTATTTCAACCCGTTGTTTTCTAGCGGAAAACCAGAGTCACAAAGGCGTGATCAACTGGTTGAGAGAGCTTGTAAAATACCAGGAATATTACCACAATAACAGAAAATCATGAGAAAATAGAACAAAATTGTACAACAATGGGAAGATTTGATGAAAAGGAACCTGTTTGTTAAATTAGGAAGAGGGTGGACATCAGAAATCTATCAATCCAATTCACTTCAGATGTCGACACGTTTTTAGTCGTAAATTCATCCAAAAGCAGGGCGAACAAAATCTTAGTTCTAACATCGCCAATACACAACCTCTAGTCATAAACCAGAAATCAGTAACGAGTAGTCATCTCTTACCGACGGTCCATCTCAAGTTCCATACGTAACATTCATCTAAATGCAAACTAATAGTGCATTCACTATTTGAGTAAGCGTCGACATCAGAAATGTCAACAAGCATATGCATTGAAAATCCAAGTGGCATCCTTTCTAAGGCTTGCAAGTACGACACAAGCTTGATCAGCAGATTTTGTGTGTAAGGAGAGGAATAATTTAAGAAAGGGGGAGTAAGAAAAGAGGGAAATAATTTGAGGAAGAGTGAAGAGCAAAATAATTTGAGGGAGAGGCGACTGGGGAAATAACTGGGGTGAAAAGCGTTACATAGCCATAGCTGGATCTAAATAAATCAAATTAGAATAAACAATAACACAATGCAATAGAGCATTATCCATTGGCGTTATAAATAATAATTTTTCTTGTAGTGAGCTGGTTCTTGGTAAGTGTCTTGAAAATGATAAATAATAGGAAAGAAACAAAGACATTGAAATAAATCAAAGAGCCTCCATATACATCAACAATTGATTTTAGTTATTATATTTAAAAAATGATAAAGGTTATGAAAGATTTATAGTACATTGAAAATTCTTAATATACAATAACCATTAATTGTATTTTCTAATCTTTTGAACTAAAAACTTTGAAACTAAAATTATGAAAAGGGGTCAATTGTTAAATATATTCTGTTATATAATAATTTCAATATTTAAGTTTGTTATAATTATAAACTTATAATCATGTATGCACTACTAAATTTTATTTTATTTGAGAAAAAATTGTGATCTTCTATGAATAGAGGAGAGCACACATGTAAATATATATATATATATATATATATATATATATATATATATATATATATATATATCACAGACATAAGACGCTGCCAACATGCCTGGTAGGTAACAAAACTAGATACATATATCAAATCTCAGATACCCCTAAGATGAGTTCTGGCAAGGCCACCACCCATCACACCCCGATATCAAGCTCCCGCATGGCCACCGCCCGATATTAAGGTGTTAGAAGTACCTAAAAAATTAAAGAAAAACAAATAATACTGGATGTCGTCACAAACTGATAAGGAAGATCCATGCATCTGGATCAGAAGCAATGTATAAGCATCTACTCTGAAGTGGATCTGCTAATTAGAAAATCCGCTCCGAAGGCTCTGTACAAAAGGAAGGAGTGCCAAGCAGAAGAATAGATCTCCTGAAAATAGTACGCCACGATGAAGATGAAAGTATCCTATATCTGTGGGGGAACTACTAGTAGTCCTGAGTGGAAAAACTCTGCTCTGATGACCTCTCTACCATTTGATATCCTACAATCTGAAGACATGAGTACCTGCAAAATGAACCTGATATCCTATCGTCCATACCTGTGTCTGAAGGATGACTAAGGAAAAAAGTTAGAATGATACATATATATGTATATTTATATCATATATATATATATATATATGTATTTGTTAGGTAGGAAATAAAAACCTAAATAAGACTATCTGGACAATTACAAAAGAATTAAATTACATGTAAACTAGTACAAACAGTGACTAGTACAATAATTGAATATCTTTAAAAAATTCTTATGAACCATTAATCATAAGTAAGTTACGATTAATAGTGAAATCATCATATAAAATTGAAAAATATTAATAATACTATTATTAATGTTAAATATATTATTGTTGTGCTTAAATAAATTAATATTATGACTAACCTTGTTAAGATACTCTTTGAAAAGGATATTTTAGCTAATTTATATTTGGGGTTAGAAATCAGATTAAAAAAATGAAGAAATTGTAAAAATCAATTAGTTAAAATGACTATTATTATTATTAAAAATTCTTTGATTTCTTTCAAAGACCAACTATAATAATGAATAAAGTGTCTAATAAAAATCTAATATTCTTTTTGAACCTAAATCTAAAATTATTCCAGTAGAAGTCGCAATCCGAAATTTTAGTTATGATATTAAAGTTACAATTTTAAGAATACTATTTAGAATGTAATGAGATCCATGCAATCATAGTATATATGTTTAATATCCTCAAGATGCAAATTACAAAAATAACATTTATTATCATTATGTATGTTTTTCATCTTTAAAAATTCTAATGTATTAAGTTTTCCATGCAGTATTAACCACATGGGGATTTTAGATTTAGGAGGAGCATTAGATTTCCAAATAAATTTAAAAGAGTTGTTAATTGTACCCGAAAAATTAATAAATTTGTAAAAAGAATTAGAAGTATATTTCTTACTCTTATCCCATTCCCAACTAATAATATCGTTATCAATATCAATATTATAAAGATTTAATCTAGCATAAAGCAAAGAAAGTTGCCTAAGGGTTGAACCTACTAAAATTCTACTAAAACTAAAATTGCAAGGAGGATTATTTTTTGAAGAATAAACTTCATTAATTAAAGCAAACTATTAGATGCACATACCTGTGGTTTATGCTAGCACTCCTAAATCAAACAATATTTGAAAACCTTGGTATTCACTCACCGGAATCAATATTTGATGGAAAAAGGAGTCATCAAGTACATTATGAGGATTAGGAGCACAAGCAGAGCATAAGGAGAAACAAAAGTAGGAGTCAAAGATGAAGAATGGAAAGAAAAAGTGGAAGTAGAGTAAAAGAAAAAGGAGGAACACTAGATTAAGCTCGACTAGGACGATGTTGAGATGCATAAGCAAGGCAGTGAACTAGTGTAAGATCTTTGCCTATTGTAATCGTTTATGTACTACTTAGTAAATTGCTTCTTACCATATTACTAAATTTCTAAAAATGGTTGTAAGAACTCTGATACTAAATGAAAGTCTGTTGGTCAAATCGAATCACATGGCTAACTATATTAATTTCCTAAGTTATAAAAGTTAACTAAGCTATGAGTAACTAATCAAGTAGCTAAATACAACCGAGTAGTGAAAAGTAAATAAATAAATAAAAAGATTACACTGATTTTTTTGTGTACCGCTTTAAGCTCTTATCCTACGTCCAGTCCTAGAACTCCTTTATGGTATTTCACTAATATAGTCATCTCTTAGCCTGCAGGAACATGTTTATAATGACTTTACCTACGCTATTGAATAAGACTTCAAGCAGATTGCATAATGACTCCCTAATAGGACTGTGACTTTAATAAAAAAACAGATCCATAGACACTTTGTATCTTTCATATACATATGTCATTTTTAGTACAATTTTCATATAACCCACGCAATATATCTTCAGATGATTGAGCAAGTGATGTGGGAAGTGATTGGGATATTATTGATGTGGAAATGAATGCCTAGTATTTGATTAGTTAAGAGAACGTAAACCAATAGACTAACAGAGAAAATAGATCCAAATTCACAGAATGGAATTTTTCCCTAAGATGGGTTGGGGGCTTTTTTATTTGTTGTAATGATGTGAGTGGAAGTTTACGATTCTTGGAAATATAGAGAAGTGATGTTTGGAGTAAGAGGCGCAATTGAAAGAAGAAGGAGATGCACGGATAAGAAGAAGAACAAAGAAGAACAAAGAAGAATTCAAAAATCACCATCACCCTTTAGCTGTAGGTTGACATGTCATCAACCCAAAGGTTGACAAGTGAGGTTTCATAGAATCCATATGTCGACATGTGGAGTCCCATGGTCTTGGGATGCAGAACCATATTCATTCTTCTTTCTTCCTTCAAATTTGAAACTTTTTTATTTTGATAAATTCTCAAAAGAACTCTGGTATTTATAGAACTTTGTTTCAAAATTTGAAGTGAATTATAGATTGTTGCTCAATTTTCTCATAAGAAAAAGATAAGCTAGCTAGCACATCAAGACTTAGTTCATTCCAGATCAATTCACATAAGACCCAAGCCATTAAAGACAAGCCCTTCTGCAATTTTAAGCCTAGCCCAAATCCATGTTAGTTAGCACTTCTTAAATGGCCCCTCCAGTTCAAACCGCCCTACTCTCAACCTAGGTCCATCGTAGCTAATCCAATAAAAAATCACAGATAGGCTGGCCTAGAACTCTCATCCTAACCAGGCCAGGCACACGATGACAGAATAACTGACTTGTTTGACTTAACCTGGCACAAAAACGACTAGTAATAGCTAGCTCTATCTCAACCCGCCTATGACCATCCACACATAGCCTATCTTATCAGTGGTCGATCGGCTCAGCTCGTCCCCTGTCATTTGCTAGCTTCAGCCTTGCTCTCAACTCTCTTTGGCAATAAGCAACTGACCGTTACTATGTAAGAAGCTTTTATCCAACCTTGCTACCTAGAGATGTGTGCAAGACATCGAAAAGTATGACCTAGCATGACTTAGTACATCTAATACTACAGCCTATCTATCAAAAGCATACCTATTCCTATAACATGCCATCTTTCTCAGCACAAAACACATGCCTATATGGCATCACAACTGGCATGCATATCAGCCACATATTCGAACTACCTTTCCAGCTGTCTTCCACCAATCCAAGCGAACCGATCGACGATTGGGAATGATTCCTATCTATTTGCAACACAATCTTAGTTGTCCACTGGTCTATCACCTGCTATAAATACTCCTTGCCATAGAAAATCAAAGGGGTTGAAAAATGGTTGAGTTATTGTTAATTTTCAATTGAATTTTAGCTAAGCTCTAAGCTTGGAATTCATTTTCCATCAAACAAAACCCTTATAAGCTCTTAATTTAGTAGCATTGTAAGCTTAAGTACTATTTTCGTATTGTTCTCTTATAATTCCTTGTAATTGTAAGAAGAAAATATAGTAAGAGATCTTTACAGTGGACGTGGACATGCTTAGCTGAATCACTCTACATCTTGTGTAATTTGCTAATACAAATGCGTTTGTCTGATTCTATGGTTGCCTAAATTTTTATTCGAAATTTTACACAAGAAGGAGGGCCTTCCCTAAATGCTCTCACATTTCTTCACGTTTTCCTATCTACACACTAACTTCACATTTTTAAAAAAGCCAAATCCTAATGGTAAGAGCGAAGGTATCAACTCTAAAGACCATGAAACTAATGGTTACATTATCATCGACACCGCTAGCCTCATCCCTGGACTCAGCAATGACATGTGGTGAAGTGTGCTTCAAGGCTTAACCGATGTAGGTATTTATCCTATGAGGTGAATGATTCGAGGACAAGGTTGGATGCTTAAACAACTGTGAATTTCTGTCCTTCTGCCCATCTGGTGATCGATCTTACTCCATCTAGTCCGCCCTTCTCGATGCTTACAGTTTTGTTAATATCGCATAGAGATGCTTGAAACCCCGGTCGGGGTTGTGACACCCCGCATCCCTTGACATGCTAAACACCACCATATAAAGAAACACAGATCATTAATTTAAGGAAAAAGTAGTACCATAGAGACTAAGATATCAATGAATAATTAATCTATCTAATCCAAACGTCATCGCAGTGGAAACATAATGTCAGATGTATGGATAATCTTATAATAACAGTAATAAAAATCTCAAAAGCATCAAAATATCCAGGTCTCAAAATATCGTAATATCGTAGTCTCGAAAAACCATCAATACATATCAAATACTAGAGTATCGTAAAAATAATCCCTCATAAGCAAAATACCGAAAGAGCAAATGTACTAATCGAAAATACATGATAAAGAATAAAATAGAACTAGACTCCAAGTACGATAATCCGAATGGTAGCAATGAACCTATCAACGACTACTCTGTCCGCTTGTGGTGGGGGAATATAGAATGAGTCAGACATAAAGTCTGATGAATGAGAGCAGGACTAAATGGAAATTAAATACAACTGACTTCAAGTCCACTCTAGGTGATATAGGGTATGTGTACTGTGTCCGTGCATCCAAGGTCACAAGTCCAAGGTCATCAGCCTAACAGTCATCAGCCTAACATCAGGGGGGACAACAAAAGACTGTATCTCAACGAATGACCATCCAGTTTTGGGAAAACTGCAGTCCACTTTAACTCACACTAAGCCGAAAGAGGAATAATATGCATGTAGACTCATATAATGACTCATCCTATGCACCCATGCTGAACCCCTCAATCCTGTAGCAAAATACCTCTTACACACTTTAAGGAGTTACTACGCTTAATCCGCCTGGTACCGGGCACCATCTAGCTTTTAGCATCTATGCCCATGCCGGCAACGGGAATGTCCATGATCCAGTCTCTGATTCCAACACCTCAACAAAAGACTGGAAATCCTAGCCCAACAAGCTCAACTAACGACCGATAATTCAGTCCCACATTTGTGCGCAACGTTCGCATCATAAGTTGCACGTCTTGAAAACACTCCGCATCCTATTCTACGATACAGAAACATGAACTAAGTCTGCCATCTCGGACGTCTGTGAAAATTCTCCTTTTAGATTAATTTTTATATTTTTATTGTATTTTCATAATTATTTTTGGAAAATCATGAGGTGTTATATTCTCCATCCAAATGGATTTCATCCTCGAAATCTCTAAGGACAGAAGAATGCAAATAACAACTAGCAATTAAAGTCTACGTCCATCTACTCATCTATCATCCATAGCAATCATAGCCTTAATAAATCTACTGCAATTATGTAATTATGCAACCTGGAATGCATATGAACCTGAACTAATGCAAAAGAGCAGTCGGCCTACTAATTTAGTCATCCTCCAGTTTATGAATATATGCACATGCCATGCATCCAAATGTATGCAAGATCCTAAAATAACTGATACTTCTACATATATGCTCAACCATACTTCTGAATGCAACATCCGTAGGAAAAATCATCCATCGATAACAACCAAAATCAACAACCAATATGCATAAGGTATGAATGTGTGTGCCTAAGAGACTCAATATCCTAGTGTATGAAATGTGAACCACTTGCATCCATAAGAATCCAATAGCATCAATCAACCATAACATGTCTCATTTACATGTTTACAAACATACCTATTATCCAAAGTTCTCTACCTAATATAATCCACCCTTCCCCCAAGATTCTGCCAAAGAGTTCTAACTAAAGAATGATCACAATATGGGACGTACCTGAAAAAAGTCGTAGGTGAAAAGCTCGAATCCTCTCATCCGGCTCCAAAGTACTTTCAACTGGGTCATCTCCCTACTGAACCTTAACTAATCTGATCTTCTTAGTGCAAAGCCACTTAATGTCATGCTCTAAAAGCAGGTAGTTACACAACGAACAAGTGACTCATCCTTTACCTCAACCTCCTCTAAACTGCTAGATTCTACTATAACTGGCGAATCATGCAGACACTTTTGCCAATGTGAAACATGGAAAGCATCATGAACTCCAGCCAACTTCTCGAAAAGTCTAACTCTATAAGCCAATCTCTCAATCCTAACCACAATCGAAAAAGGTCCAACAAACCTCGAAGCTAGCTTCCTCGAACTTCCAAATCTCATTACCTATCTAAAGAGTAAGACCTTCACAAATAACATATCCCCAACCGCAAACCCAACTCAGAGCGTCTCCTATCTGCATAAGACTTCTGTCAGTCTTGAGCTATCTTCATCCTCTTCTAAATCAAGTCCACCCTCCCTGAAGTCTCCTTAACCATATTAGGCCCAACGATAATCAGATCTGTAGTGTCCCACCAATATGATGGTGATCTATAAGGTATGCCATATAAACCCTCGAATGGTGCCATCCCTATGCTAGCCTGGTAGTTATTATTATAGGCAAGCTCTACTAGTGGCAAATCATATTCCCAAAAGCCTCCAAAATCTATGATACACATCCTAAGTAAGTCCTCCAAAACTGATTCACTCTCTTGGTCAAACGGTCAGTCTACGGATGGTATCTTGAACTCATGCTCAACTAGTCCCTAAAGCCTCCTGCAAACTCCTTCAAAACTAACTAGTGAAGAGTGGGTCTCTACCAGTAACTATACTGGTAGGTACTTCATGAAGTCCAACCACCTCCCTAACATATAAAGCTTCCAATGAAGCTGCTGTCCTGGTGCTCCTAACAGGTATAAAATGAACGCACTTGGTCAATCTGTCCATGATGAACCAAATGCCCTCATTCTCTCTCCTAGATCTAGGTAATCCATCTATGAAGTCCATATGAATGCTCTCTTACTTCCACTGTAGGTTGTCCAATGGCTGCAACAGTCCTCCAAAGATTCTTCTGCTCCGCCTTCACCCTCTAGCAAGTCATACACTTAGCTACATACTCTTCCACTTGCCACTTCATCCTAGACTAAAAGAAAACTCTTCTCATATCACGGTACATCTTATCTCCATCGGGATGTATGGTCATACTAGAGCGGTGAGACTATAACAATTCTGCATCCACCAAATCCGCATTTCGAAGAACACATAGCCCACCTTCTCTCCTAAACCATTCTCTCGAGCTTGTGGCATAATGTCAAAGATGACTCGATGACTCCTCTCCGTCTAATCTATCCAAAAGGTCTGCCGGCTCACCGTCCTCTCTTATCCTAGCTCCAATCTACTCCATCAAGGTCAACTAAACATCTAGCTGCTAATAATTTGGAGGTAATATCGGACGATGGCCTAAAGTTAAAGGTGGAAATATACTCCAAATGTCTCCACTCTAAAAGTAAATGACTCAATGTAGCTCTCTATCTACTCAACCCGTCGATTGCAGCATTCCCCTTGCTTAGGGTATAAGAAATCTCAAACTCATATGAGGCTAAGAACTCCATCCACCTCTGCTACCTTAAATTCAATTCCTTTTGAGAGAACAAGTACCTCAATGACTTATGGTCTGTGTAAAGCTCAAATCTCTCATCCAGAAGATAGTGTCTCCAAGACTTAAGAGCAAAGAATATAGCTGCCAACTTACGATCATGTGTCGGGTAGTTCCTTTCATAAGTCTTCAACTGCCTACCAACATAGCATACCACTCTACCCTCCTGCATCAAAATTGCTCCTAGTCCCATGCCACAAGCATCGATATAAAACGTAAATGATTTACTCCCATCAGGTAACACTAGTATAGATGCACTGGTCAAAGCCACCTCCAACCTAATGAAAGCATCCCCATACTTAGCATCCCATGCAAAAGCTAGATTCTTCTTGATGAGGTGACTCAATCTGGTTTGTATCCTAGCGAAGTCAATGAACTTCCTATAATAACCTATGAGACCAAGAAAGCTCCTCACTACTTTAGCATTCTTCGGGACATGCCAATCCTGCATTGCCGCCACCTTACTAGGATCTATAGCTAAACCACTCTCTGAAATAATGTACCCCAAAAAGCGACCCTCATCCCTCCAAAAGTGGTACTTAGGTAAACTTAGCTTTAAGCTTATATGCTCAAAGGGCCCTAAGCATCTCCTTCAAATGCAAAGCTTGCTCCTCACTACTCCTCAAGTATACCAAGATATCATCCACAAATACCACTATGAACTTATTCAACAACTCCCTAGACACTTGGATCATTAAATCAACAAAATAACCAGATCCTGTAGTTAGTCCAAAAGGCACGACTAACCACTCATATAACCCATCAGGAGTTGTAAATGCAATCTTATGAATACTATCCTCAGCCACTCTCAATTGATGGAAATTTGTGGCTAAGTCGAGTTGGAAAAATACTCTTGCTCTAACCAACTGATCAAAGAGATCATCTATATAGCGAAAAGGACAGTGATTCTTCTTTGTCAGCTTATTCAGCTCATGATAATCAAAGCGGAGTTTAAGGGAACCATCTACCTTGGTGGAAAAGACAAACGGAGCCCCCACTCAAAAATGCTCCTCTTAATGAAACCGTTCTTCAATAGCTCATTTATTCGCTTACTCAACTCACGTCGTTCCCTTAGAGCCATGTGCCTTAAAGGCAAAGCAACCGGTCGAGCATTCTCTACAAGATAGATCATAAACTTGATCTCTCTGGTATGGGAGACCAGTAAGCTCAGAAAATACATTTAGAAAATCCCTAACTATTGGGATAGAAATAATCTCATCCTGTAGTAGGTTTAAGGAATAAAGATAGCTCAACATAACTGATCCTCTTGGATCACAGATAACCTTTGAGCTATGCCCACTACAAGTGCCCAGTCTAATAGTCTTCCTATCATAGTCCTGTATAGCCCCATATATAGACATCAAATTCATTCCCAGTATCAACCAAAACCCAAAGAACCCCAGCACATAGGTATCACACTCAAACTCAACCCCTAGAATCATCAAACTCAAATCTTGACATGCCATAAACAAATAAGTCGATCTCTCTATGGGATTTGACACAATTATTGGGTTCTTCACAATACTAGGTAAGTGCAAGTCATCAACAAGTCTACTAGAGATAAAAGAATAAGATGCCTCGGTATCAAATAAAGTATGAACGGAAAGACTAAGCAGAGATAACACACCCTTAATTACCACATTCTTCCCCTTATCCAGTGCTGATTGGACATTGGAAGTGGGAACAACCTCTATAGCATATGCTTGGACCACCTGAGTAGAAGCCAAAGAAGCAGCTCTAGGTAGTGCTGGATAATTTCTCTTAATATGCCCACCACAATTGAAGCACTTGGCTTCAGTAGCGAACACTCCTTAACAATATGCCCTATCTTCCCACACCTATGACACTTCAACTCATTCTTTTGAATCTTCCCTTAAGGTGGAGGTCCACCCTTCTTCTTCCCTTTCTAAAAATTCTCATTCTAGCATTTGGAACATCTTCCACCTTCTTAGCAATAGTAGCAAGCAATGCCATCTCAACCAGACCCTTATAGGTAGCTCACGTAGGAATATGAATCACTGCTATGCCCTATAGTGGTCGATTCAAACCCTTAGCACACTTGAGTGCCTTTCTTATGCGGGGTATTAATCAACTCATTCCAAACCTTGCAAGCTCATTAAACTGATTAACATATTCTTTAACTGACAAATCTCCCTGGTTTAGATTCATAAACTTCTCTAACTGTGACGACCCGAATTTTTAGCAATTTAAGTTTGAATAGTTAATTGATTCTTAAAATATTTAAAAGGTTAATTTTAACTTGAATTCCAGAAATCAATATTTACTTGATAATTAAATCATTGAATTATAGTTTAAATATTGAATTTAATAATTGAAAATTGGGTAAATTGTTGAATCAGAAATTTCTAAGCCTGTTTAAGATAATTTGAAGGCTTATAAAATTTATAATGATAATACTGAAGACAATAGAATGGTTGAAATTCAATTTAAAGATAACGTGTTCAATTTTAAAAATATATCATTTAAATTGAATTCAAAAAATAGCCCTCCGAGGCACAGTCTCGGAATTCGACGAAACTAGTTCCATTGGATCCGCAATAGCTAGTTATTATTGGATTTCAGTTTTCGTAGCAATCGGAGTTGTCTTTTGATCCTGGCAGCTCAAAACGCTTAGAGCTATTCTAATCGGTTTAAATTATATCTGATCGTTTTCTTCTGTAACTCGTGCATACGATCGTATTAACCTCCGAAACACGTTCCATTGTGTTCGGGTCGCGGGTAAAACTTTATAAACGCCTATCGGCATGTTTGATTCGGGGCTCGGGATTTCGCGTTATGGAATACTAGATTTTTATATTTAATTATATAATTAATTAAAAAAATATCATTAGTCAGAGATATTTTCTTTCCTACAAGCATAGTTGAGAAGCCATTACCAAGTTATATTACGTCTCCGTCCCCTCTCTAATCTTGAGACAGAAACCGAACTCCAAAAAAAAAAAATGGAACGAGTGAAAAAGAAAAAAAAAGAAAACAATTAAGTGAAATCGAAGAGCAAAAATGGCCACCTCGTCGTCTTAGTCCCATCGCCGACCTTCTCTTCGTCGGTCGCCCTTGTTTTCCTTCGCGAGTCTAGCTGTGGAAGGGTCGTTGTGCGGCATTCGCGTGGATCTAGGGTTGGGGGAAGCGACTGCTTTGGGTTGTTCGACGATCGCGAGGAGGGGAGCTCGTGTGTCTCAGGCTCAAGCTTGAGTTTTGGGGAGATTCGCGAGGCCAGGTCGATACGTAGAGGAGGGGCAGTTGGGGGTGGTCGCGTTTTCACCTAGGTTCAGGAGGCAGTGGAGTGGGTTTCGCCAGTGGTGCTGATGGCGACTGTCTAGACTCGAAATCGAATTTCAGTGAGTAACATTTCATATTTAATAACCTTAAGTAAAAAAAATATTAGTTGCTTGGTTATTTCTGGAGATAGTGTGTCTGCATTTCAAGTTCATTTTTTTTGGTAGACGTATGAATATATGCCTGTTGATTGAAAAATATGATCTTGCCTGTTCTAGAATTCCGATTTTAAATCTTGACCAAATTCATGATCTCTTACTCAAAACTTTGTTATAGTTTAAGATTTAAACAGTATGCATGTAATATAAGTTAAAGTTTTAATTTTATTAAATATGAAAGATAAAATGAAAACTGCTCTGACTTTGGGAAACATAAAACACAATAGAGCAATCTTTTAGGAAGTAAGAATTTAATCATCTAGACTTTTTGATTTAAGATTATCTACAGATTAAATTATCAAAGACTTGAATTTTAAAACCAAAATTAAAATTTATAGTTTGAAGGTTTTACCAAGAATGGAGTTTTATGTGGTTCTGTCAATCTGAGTGATCGGGGTGGCCAGCGTTGTTTTGGTGATGGAATGGTGAGTAATTAAATTGTTTAATATAATTAAATTAAAATTAGGGAGAATTGAAAAGTAAATGGGAAATCATTAATTTATATAATCAATAAAGGAATTAAAGATTGATTAGTTAAGATTAATTTATCAGTACTAATTGATTATGAGAAATTAATTAATATAAGTAATCAAGAATTAATGTAATTAATAGAGTTATTTAATTTATGAAGTAATTAAGATGACTTGTTGACTTTGGTTAAGAATAATTAACATTGTGGAATTAATTGATGATAATTATTTGAAAGTAAATAAAAGATAATTAATCCAGGGTGATTAATTAAGATGAATATGAAGGTTGATTTGTTAATTGACTTGGAATTAATTAATGATAGATGAAGGAATCTAAGAGATTGAGATTAGAAGTTCAATTAGAATCAATTGAAGTAAATCGGAAGTGATCAAGTAGCTTATGGATGAATGAAGGGTATGGGATGTCTTGAATGTGACCCGAAGAAACAAGGGTCGGATATTAGGAAATATCCGAAACCACTTCGAATTTTGTTTATAAATTGATTTGTGGAAATCAATAAGCTGAAATGAAATGATTTAAGTGAATTGGATTATTTATCTAAGTTTGGTACTTAGGAATTGATGTTTGGAATAAATGTTGTCTATAGCAAATTGCGAATTGGTTAAATGGATATAAGTTATCCGGGTTTCTATAAGTTGTTTGCTTTGGTACTTCATGTTAGTTGGGTTTATTCACGCTGGTTTCCAGCCTGACCCGGGTGTTACTTTGGTGTAATGCTCGGGTCAGCCCGAGTATTACAGATTTTCAGATAGGTACGTTCTGGAGCTCAGGAGACGAGATGGATGGCTATAGCATATAGAATACTTCCGCTGTATTATATTGCTCTGTATGTGAGACTTGATGATTGTATATATTCAGTGGCTGTATAAATGTGAAAACTCTGATGTATATTAAATGTAATCGACAGATATAGTATTCTTTTGTAAACTGTTATTATTTATTACTATATTTTATCCGCTGCAAATGTGAGTTGTTGATGTTCTTCTTCTTCTTCTACTTCCTCTTTTATCCCTTTCTTCTTTTCATATTTATCCGGAATTTTCGGGTTCGAAAATTTCGGGTCGTTACATTCGGTATCAGAGCCGAAGGTTAAGCGAGAACCTTGGCTCTGGTGGGGATTACTCATTTAATAGAGTCCGTAGTACTCTACAATGAGTTAAGAATATATATATATATATATATATATATATATATATATATATATATATGAGAGCGTACTTGTTATTTTCTTATATAAAGGTTTTAAATGATTTTATATAAAAGTATATTTTGGTATATAAAGGAATATTTTATTCTAATAAATATTAAGACGATTGGTTGTTAAATTATTGAAATTTAAAATTTAGAAGTAATATAATACAACCAAACTGAAGTCTTGAATTGGAATTAAATTAAGTAGAAATAGAAATACAACTAAATTGATTGAAAATGAAATTCTAAATCTAATCCTAGAATTTGAAATTTTGGTTTCAAAGTAATGAAAATAATAAATAAGTATTATTTGGATAACCGGGATTTGTTGAAACAATGGGTTGTTTGAAATTGATTTGAATTTAAAACCAAAAGGTGGTTTAAAATTTTAAAATATGGCTGGGAGGGCCAAGAAACAATATATATGTATGGGTATATATATGATATCAAAGATAAATTTGAAATAAACTCTAAGAGGTTGAGTTTTGATTTTTCCTGAAGTATGATGTAGAAACCCTGAGCGATATAAGTTGTGAATTTATAAGAGGGAAAGACCTTTAAAGTTTGAAGCGGGAGTTCAAATTGAGTAAGCTTGATTGGATAAAGTAAATGGGAATTTAACTTTGAGAAGTTAAATAAGTGTAGAAAAAAAGCACCCAGAATTGGAAAATTCAAGATGAAATTGAAATTTATTTGGAAAGGTAAATGGTTGATTTGAATTGGAAATTCGTGTGACCTCAAAACGGGTTTGAGATTTAAAAATTTAAATGGATGGACGTTTTAAAATAAATTGGATGATATCATCCTATTGTTGATAAAAATATTTAAATTGAGAATGATATTGTATAAATAAAATAAATTTGGGTAATTGAATTGTAAAATATACTTGTTTAAGAACTGGCTTCAAACTGGAAAATTAAATTTGATAAAATTAAAAATTTTAAATTAAATTTTTATTGAACCTTGAAACACATAAATAAAATAATAAAAAAATTTAAAATGGAATTTTGAGAATTTAACTCAGAAATTGAATTAATTAAAAACTTTTAATAAAGGTTAATTTGGTTTAAATGGTTAAACAAACCTTTGAAAATTTAACTCGAATTTCTATAATTCGAGAGAGTTTAAATTCAAGATTGAATTGAATTAGTTAAAAATTGAATTTGGTTTGAAGTAATTGGATTGGTGATTGAAGATGTATAAGTTTTAAAAAAAATTAAATGGGAAATTGGATTGGATTAAATTGAAGTAATTTGGATTCTGAAATTAAATTGATAATAATTCAAATTGATTGGAATAATATGAAATTATAATTAAAATTGAACAGGATTAAAATCAACTAGAATTTGATTTAAATGGGGGAAGGAATCAAGCTTGATTCAACTTGAATTGGGGATTAATCAAGTCCAATGGAATTTGGAGTTATTTGAATTGGAATTGGGTCAATTTAAATGGAGATTTAAATTGAATTGTTGGGGAAGTGAACAGTTGGCTCTTGACTATTTTCAATATAAATTGATTTGATTTAAACTTATTTTTCTAAGCTATTAAATATATATACAACATTTCTTTCTTACAGCCAAATTACTTTATACTTGGTTTACAATTATTTTTGGAGCTATTTAACCATTTTTCAACGGTTTTCTAAACTAATTACTATTTTTCAACTATTTCACAAACTAGTTTCTATTTTACAACTATTTGGCAATTATTTAAAAATTTCTGAAACTATTTAACTATTTTCAGCTATTCTATAATTGGTTAATTATTTTAAAGCTATTTTGCAAACTATTAATTATTTTTCAACTACTTATCTATTTTTTAGATTTTCAAGCTATTTTCTAAATATAAACTGGACGGAGTTCAAACTGTTATGGATTTAATACCCAACCAAGATAAGAATTGAAGCGATAGTTCAATGGAATTGAGGAATGTGAATGGAAATGAAACTGATATTGGAAAGAGTAATCAAATTGAATATTTGATTTGAATAAACAAATTTATATATCTTTGTTATATAAGAAAAATCTTTCCTTGTTAAATCTATTGCCAGAAGCAATATTTTTGAAAGTGTTTGAAGTATAAAAGGAGTTTTATACAAGTTTGAAAAGATCCCAAGTTTTTAAAATTTTATATATCTGAATATATATATATATAAAGGATCTTATGAGGAATTTGAAAAAAAGGGTTTTGAGAACCTTTGGATTTGGAAAGGCTTTTGATTTTTGGGTAAAATCAATATTGAATTTGGAAAGCCTAGTTTGAGAATTATCGATTTTGGGATAATCGATTTTGTGTAAAGGAGCTTTGTATGATATCATACTAGGTGTATGATTTGAAGATACTATATGTATAGTATAAAATGTTTTGATGATGGCTCTGGAGAAAAGGCGCTCCCTTGAAATGAACTTCTCAGGAGTGCCACAAGGTGGTGCTGCCTTGAACCCCAAAGGGGGGGGGGTTCTAAAGTTGATCCTGTGAGGAGTCCGGACAAAACTAGTTCCTGAGGATTATGGGGGTAGCGTAAGTCGATGGCGCTGATGCCTACAGAGGCATTTAGGTTATACTGTGACGACAGTGTAACTCGATGTCGCTGCGATCTACTGTGGGGACCATATCGAAAATCGTGTGGAGGATGAGTGTCAACAGTCTACACTTGATTTTGCCGGGAAGGCAACACAACATCGGTAGAATGCGATCTATGGTCAAGCGGAGTGGAGAAGTTTCATTTTTGGCAGCGAAATTCGATGGCACTGATGCCTACATTTATATGGGTTTTTGCTGTGATAGCTACGTAACCCCAGTTGTAGCTGCAATCTGTCGTGGGTTCCATGGTGTAATCGTGGGGCGCGGAGGCCTACACTTATCTGTGGATTTTGTCGGGACGGCAACGTAACCATCGGGTTAACTGCGACCATGGATGGTGGTGATGATTTCCAGAGCATCCTCAGCAAAGATATTTCCTCTATTTTCAAAAACTGTTTTCTATATTTCAATAAAATTATTTTCCAAGTATTTTCGCTGGGTGTTGAAGACGAGTTTACCAAGTACTTATAAATTTTCAGTCCTACGCCTGATCAACGTATGACTGAATTTCTGTGAGAACAAGGATGGACTGCTTGAGACATCGAGTTATAAGAAATATTTTTATAAAGAACTATTTTAATAGTATTATGTGGATTTAAAGGCATTTATAAAATTTTAAAATAAAAGTGTTAGAATTTTGAAAAAAATAAAGGAGAACCCAAACCGAAATTATGAAAATTTTTGGCACTCAAGAGACTTTCATAAAGTGATTTTTGTAATAAAAATTGGAAGTAAGCTAATTGGCTAAATAATTGTTTGATTTAGTATGTTAATAAAATTTAACTTGGGTAAATAAATGGATTGTAAGTTAATAATGGAATTTGGAAGTGAATTCGAATTTTTAGTAGAATCCAACTTGGATTTGATAATAAATTAAATAAGAAGAGATGTTGTAAAAAAAAATATATAGAATGGGATCGAAGTAGTGATGGGATGAATTGCAAATAAAATCCAAGTGTGACATGACTAATATTTAATGTAATTTTCAAGTAAATTGGATATAAGAGAAGTGTTGTCATATGAAATGGAAGTGAATAATAATAGAAATGGTTGGGTTGCAAACAAAACCCAGGTAAGGAGAAATAAATTAAGAATGGTTTTGTATAAATAAAATAAATTCGCAAATGAATTAAGAAAGTGAAATATAAAATGAGTTAATGGCATTAAATAAAAAATGAATGAAGTCTTATAGAATAAAAACTAAATCAAAGTTGTGATTGGAATTGGATTGTCAGACTGAACATAAGTTCGGTGGCATAATAATTTGAAGTATAAATGAGTTAAGTATGTGTTGGATATTATTTTGATAAATTGAGAGGGTGAATTAAAATAAAAATAGATGGGCTAACTAAATTAATGGGATTTGATTAAATGAGAATCAAATCGAAGTAAACTTAAGTTTGATGTTGGAATAAATTAAAGTAAATTAACTTAAGCTTAAATTTATGGAAGCTTGGCTTCGAATAAGAATAAAAGCCCATTAAATAAAAGCTTGGATTGAATTAATTTGGGAATGGCTAGTAGTATACAAAAATGGAATATGTCGAGCTAAATAAAATGGTTGTGAATAAATTAAAATGTAATGGAATTAAATAAAATTGAGTCGGGATCAATTTAAATTGGTTATAAAGCTCTGGTAGTTATTTATTCACATGGATATCATTAATTTGCGTAAAATGAGTGTCGTTTGTCGTAAACGAGATTTAATTACATTCTATAAAATAGTGGATGCAAATATAATTGATTTTTGAATCAATTGAAGTGAATATGAGCTTGATTGGATTATAAATAAATTAAATGTAAGCAATTGAGTTGTAAACCAATAAAATTTGAACGAAATGATATATGTTTAATTGATAGAAACAATTGAATTAGTTTTGAAAACATATAAATTGTTTATGGAAGTGTTTGGTGCTTGATGTTTAGTAACGCATGTGTTTAGCTATTAGAAGTGAGTGAAATGCTAATAAATTTTCTATATATGGCACTTACATATTTAAATTGAGTAAGTACAGGTACCTGAAGGCCGTTTGGCTGGTTTGGATTGCGCTAATTGCTAAAATAAATAAGCTGCTTGCTTAAAATGCTAAACAAGGTACGCCTACGCAATAAAATAGGAAATATGAACTTTTTTGCTTTTTGCGACCGTGTAGGTCGATGTATACATATTTATATCTCTTGTCAAATTGCAAAAGCTCCTCCGTACAAACGAGACTCTGCCAAAATTTTGGGAGTTAGAATTTTTTTTTAAAATTCTTGTTAAGCAATTAAACGATTTAAATATGAAACTGAAATAGATTAATAGATGGAACTAATAAGACTCAATTGTAAATGGAAAATAAAATTTTAATATTCAAAATTGAGATAAGTTGAAATCATATTAAAACGGGAAAAACGAATTTGAATAGAAGTAAATATGAAACCTATATAAGAGAATGTATAAAATGAATTGTAAGTTACGATTGAATATTATTGCTAAAAAAGATATGCAGGTACTAAAAAGGGAAAAGAAAGTTAAATTTGATTCCAAAAGATAAATGTGAATTGCCCGACAAAAAGGTATGTATTTTAATTTCTGTGTGAATTGGATTGGGTTTTTGATGTAGCCACTTGGCTTTTGTTTTCTTTGGGAATGCGAGAAGCCCGTAGAGGCCTTTTGTAGTAGTACCGAGCTAGCCGTGCAAAGGAGACGCTTGGCAAAAAATTTCGGGAATTTAGAGAGTTAGAAAAATTTTGAGAAAATTTTGATAATTCAAAATTTGGTTTTTAATTGAAATTTAGACGATTGAGCAAAGGGGTGTTGTTTGAAACTATATAAGGTTTTGGAAGTTGCTTAAGGTAATAGTGGGTCTTTAATAAAGGATAGTTAGTAGGATGTTGAATTGTGAGTTTTGGGAAAGTAAACGGGTATTGGGCCATTCTTCCTAACTAGTAATTTCGGGGACGAAATTCTTTTAAAGGGGGAGGAATGTGACGACCCGGAATTTTTAGCAATTTAAATTTGAATAGTTAATTGATTCTTAAAATATTTAAAAGGTTAATTTTAACTTGAATTCCAGAAATCAATATTTACTTGATAATTAAATCATTGAATTATAGTTTAAATATTGAATTTAATAATTGAAAATTGGGTAAATTGTTGAATCAGAAATTTCTAAGCCTGTTTAAGATAATTTGAAGGCTTATAAAATTTATAATGATAATACTGAAGACAATAGAATGGTTGAAATTCAATTTAAAGATAACGTGTTCAATTTTAAAAATATATCATTTAAATTGAATTCAAAAAATAGCCCTCCGAGGCACAGTCTCGGAATTCGACGAAACCAGTTCCATTGGATCTGCAATATCCAGTTATTATCGGATTTCAGTTTTCGTAACAATCGGAGTTGTCTTTTGATCCTGGCAGCTCAAAACGCTTAGAGCCATTCTAATCGATTTAAATTAAATCTGATCGTTTTCTTCTGTAACTCGTGCATACGATCGTATTAACCTCCGAAACACGTTCCATTGTGTTCGGGTCGCGGGTAAAACTTTATAAACGCCTATCGGCATGTTTGATTCGAGGCTCGGGATTTCGCGTTATGGAATACTAGATTTAATACTAGATTTTTATATTTAATTATATAATTAATTTAAAAAAATCATTAATCAGAGATATTTTCTTTCTTACAAGCGTGTTTGAGAAGCCATTACCAAGTTATATTACGTCTCCGTCCCCTCTCTAATCTTGAGACAGAAACCGAACTCCAAAAAAAAAAAATGAAACAAGTGAAAAAGAAAAAAAAGAAAACAATTAAGTGAAATCGAAGAGCAAAAATGGTCACCTCGTCGTCTTAGTCCCATTGTCGACCAACTCTTCGTCGGTCGCCCTTGTTTTCCTTCGCGAGTCTAGTTGTGGAAGGGTTGTTGTGCAGCGTTCGCGTGGATCTAGGGTTGGGGGTAGCGACTGCTTTGGGTTGTTTGACGATCGCGAGGAGGGGAGCTTGCGTGTCTCAGGCTCAAGCTCGAGTTTTGGGGAGATTCGCGAGGCCAGGTCGATACGTGGAGGAGGGGCAGTTGGGGGCAGTCGCGTTTTCACCTAGGGTCAGGAGGCAGTGGAGTGGGTTTCGCCAGTGGTGCTGATGGCGACTGTCTGGACTCGAAATCGAATTTCAGTGAGTAACATTTCATATTTAATAAGCTAGTAAAAAAAAAATAGTTGCTTGGTTATTTCTGGAGATAGTGTGTTTGCATTTCAAGTTCATTTTTTTTGGTAGACGTATGAATATATGCATGTTGATTGAAAAATATGATCTTGCCTGTTCTAGAATTCCGATTTTAAATCTTGACCAAATTCATGATCTCTTACTCAAAACTTTGTTATAGTTTAAGATTTAAACAGGTATGCATGTAATATAAGTTAAAGTTTTAATTTTATTAAATATGAAAGATAAAATGAAAACTGCTCTGACTCTGGAAAACATAAAATACAATAGAGCAATCTTTTAGGAAGTAAGAATTTAATCATCTAGACTTTTTGATTTAAGATTATCTACAGATTAAATTATCAAAGACTTGAATTTTAAAACCAAAATTAAAATTTATAGTTTGAAGGTTTTACCAAGAATGGAGTTTTGTGTGGTTCTGTCAATCTGAGTGATCGGGTTGGCCAGCGTTGTTTTGGTGATGGAATGGTGAGTAATTAAATTATTTAATGTAATTAAATTAAAATTAGGGAAAATTGAAAAGTAAATGGGAAATCATTAATTTATATAATCAATAACGGAATTAAAGATTGATTAGTTAAGATTAATTTATCAGTACTAATTGATTATGAGAAATTAATTAATATAAGTAATCAAGAATTAATGTAATTAATAGATTTATTTAATTTATGAAGTAATTAAGATGACTTGTTGACTTTGGTTAAGAATAATTAACATTGTGGAATTAATTGATGATAATTATTTGAAAGTAAATAAAAGATAATTAATCCAGGGTGATTAATTAAGATGAATATGAAGGTTGATTTGTTAATTGAATTGGAATTAATTAATGATAGATGAAGGAATCTAAGAGATTGAGATTAGAAGTTCAATTAGAATCAATTGAAGTAAATCGGAAGTGATCAAGTAGCTTATGGGTGAATGAAGGGTATGGGATGTCCTGAATGTGACCCGAAGAAACCAGGGTCGGGTATTAGGAAATACCCGAAAACACTTCGAATTTTGTTTATAAATTGATATGTGGAAATCAATAAGCTGAAATGAAATGATTTAAGTGAATTGGATTATTTATCTAAGTTTGGTACTTAGGAATTGATGTTTGGAATAAATGTTGTCTATGGCAAATTGCAAATTGGTTAAATGGATATAAGTTACCAGGGTTTATATAAGTTGTTTGCTTTGGTACTTCATGTTAGTTGGGTTTACTCACGCTGATTTCCAGCCTGACCCGGGTGTTACTTTGGTGTAATGCTCGGGTCAGCCCGAGTATTACAGATTTTCAGGTAGGTACGTTCTGGAGCTCAGGAGACGAGATGGATGGCTATAGCGTATAGAATACTTCCGATGTATTATATTGCTGTGTATGTGAGACATGATGATTGTATATATTCAGTGACTGCATAAATGTGAAAACTCTGATGTATATTAAATGTAATCGACAGATATAGTATTCTTTTGTAAACTGTTATTATTTATTATTATATTTTATCCGCTGCGAATGTGAGTTGTTGATGTTCTTCTTCTTCTTCTTCTACTTCCTCTTCTATCCCTTTCTTCTTTTCATAACTATCTGGAATTTTCGGGTTCGAAAATTTCGGGTCGTTACACTAACTTAAGTCCCTTCCTAGCCTGTAACCAGAACGTCATCTCAAACCTCCGATTAAACTCTACACAAGTCACAATACAATCACCAGTCTCAGCCTCAACAACCTCCCACAAAGTGAGAACCTCTCCCTGTAGTTGCTAGGTAGCAAGCTTCCTCCTAACCACATATGGTAAACCCAAAAGTCCAAATATTTTCTCACAGTTGCGGATTCAAGCTTTAGCGTCAACAAAAGTCTCAATGATTAAGATTGGTTTGCCTCCCAAGTTGGAAAAGTCATTGCATAGCTTGCCAAAGTCATGAGCAATAGGTTGGTGGACAGGGACCCCATTAGCTACCTCATCCCCAGGCTCTCTAGTTGGATCCCAACCGGTCCCCTAACCTGTAAGTAACAGTGGAACCAAATGGGCGTGTTCACGTTTGGAAGACCAGGGATGTCGGTAGAGCTAGTCCAGCAGAATCAGCCATCTCTATCCGTGAATAGCAAATATTAAATCAGATACTTCCACAGATAGCTCAAACAAGATTTAAGATAAACGATAACACAGGCAGGAATCGAAATAAGCATAGGCATCAATTTAAGGCATTCTTGACAATATTTTCCAAAAAATACTTACATACATATAACTAAACTTTGGAATCCAATTTTGAAAACAATTTCAAAAATCGTTTCTCTTTTTAAAATCTTACACACACATACACACACATATATAGGGGTCAAATACTGCCATATCAAGAAACACGGATCATCGGTTTAAGAAAAAAGAGTTATCATATAGACTAAGATATCAATGAAGAAATAATCTATCTAATCCAGACGTCAACACATCAGAAACATAATATTATATATGTAGATAATCTCATGATAGCAGTAATAAAAATCTCAAATGCACCAAAATATCCAAATCTCAAAATATTATAATATTGTAGTCTCAGAAAACCATCAGTACATATAAAATATCAGAGCATCATAAAAATAATCCCTGATAAGCAAAATAATGAAAAAGAAAATGTAATGATAGGAAATACATGTTAAAGGATAAACTAGAACTAGACTCTAGGTACGATAATTTGAAGGCAGCAATGGACCTATCAACGACTATTTTATCTACCTATGGTTGGGGAAAAATGGAATGGGCCAAACAAAAAGTCTGTTGAATGAGAACAAGACTAATAAGGAAACTAAATACAATTAACTTCAAGTCCACTCTAAGTGATGCATGGTGTGTGTACTGTGTTTGAGCACCTAAGGTCGCAAGCCTAATGTCAACAGCTTAGCAATCATTAGCCAAATAGTCATTAATCTACCATTAGGGGGATATCAACAAACACATCTCATCGAACGACTGTCTAGTTTTTGGAAAAACTACTGCCCCACTTTAACTCACACTAGACCTAAAGAGGAAGGACACGCATGTAAACTCACATAGTGACTCATTGTATGTACCTGTGCCCAACACCTTGATCCAAGCAGAAAAATACCTATTATGCACCCTAAGAATTACTGTGCTTAACTCCGCCTGGTAGTGGGCACCGCCAAGCTTTTAGCTCCTAGCCTATATGTGCCTAAGGGATTGTCCATGATCCAGTCTCCGATCCCAACACCCTGATTAATGACTAGAAATCCAACAACCTTAACTAATGACTGATAATTTGGTCCCAACACTTGTGCGTAACTTTCGCAACATAAGTTGCATGTCTTGATGACACTCAACATCCTACTCTATGATATGGAAACACGAACTATGTCTGCTATCTCAGATAAGAACGCCTAAATGTGTCTATGCTAGTTAAGCAATTGGAAGAGCAACAGGGTTCGTATCCCTATCTGCCCAAGGCCCCAAACAGTCAACTAAGTCTAAAGTGAGTTACGACAAGCGACCTACACTTGTCTTAAGTCGATTTTCTACAATCTAGGCATCTTTTGTTTTACTTATTTTAAATGAGTTAACCATTTTATTTTTAGACTTAATCTAGACATATTTCAATTTACTTGTTTTTAAGTAAAATAATCCATTTCATCCAATTAGCACTAATCATTTCAATTATCAGATGTAATCCATTTACTTTTTATTTCAATTGGGCTAGTCTGTTTGTTCTATTTTTATTATAGTCATTGCAACATTTACATTATTCTAATTAGCAAGTTATATGTGTCAAATCCAATTGTATCATATGATTTATGATTTTATAGCTTACATATGTCAAATGTAATTATATAAAAAGACCCATTATTCTAGATTCTCAATTTAATAAATTAACGGATTAATACGAGAATTAACAGTCAAATAAGCATAGGGTAGTAATTAAAATCAATTTATTTAATTAACTTGTTAAATTTTTGCCCACTGACTTCTTTCTTAACCTTTTAGGTTTGCCTCAAACAACGCAAGTTTTCTCCCCTAAATCCGCTCAGGTCTCTTCTCCAAATTGTTAGATCTTCTTTTTATTTTAATTTAGATTGAGGAATAGAATTGTAATGATCCTATTTATAAATCAAATTTAAATTTAACAATTAGTATAAAAATTTGGAGTTAATTTGAATTAATTTTAAAATTTCAAAACAAATGAATATTATGTTTATTCATTTGTATATATCTATATATATAGAATGGATTGTAATTCAAATTTGAATTTGAATTTAAATTTATACTTGAATTTGAATTTAAATAACTATCTTAAGAAAAATATTTGGATTCAAAATATTAATATATGTATATGATTTTATTTATGTATAAATTAGTATTAAAATATTCTCTTTTAAAACTTGTATAAATATAATAAGAAATGTAATTATACAAATAAGAAAAAGTAATACAATTTTTTTAACATGTGATTATGTAAAAATTACAAGTGTTAAGTAATAAGATACCTAATTTAACAAGTGTTTAACATTTAGTAAATGAATTAACAAGTGTAATTCATGAAGGGAGAAAATTAACAAGTGTCGTAGTTAGTTTTTATTTTCCTAATTTTAGATAAATCCTAATTTACATTATATAAACCTACATCTTCTTTTTCCCATCTCTTTTCTTATCTACTATTTTCTAAAATCAACCTGTTAAATTATTTTCAAAACAAAAAAAATCCAAGAACTTAAACCTGAAAACATTCTCAAACTAAAAATCAGAACAACTCAAGTTCTTACTCAAAAACCCTGCTTACATATTCAAATAAATCAAAGCCTGTAACCTTCTCAAACAAGCAAGTAAACCTGAAAACAAAATAATAATCAAAGTTCAAGCAAGTTAATCAAGCAACTTCAGTTAAGTTTTAAATCATCTCAGCAATTCAAGGTTTTTAGAAAACATGCTTTCAAAGCAATTCAAAGTTCCAGTTTTAAAGGCTTCAGTTTTCAAATCCATGTTTTTCAAGTCTCTGCCTTTTCAACTGTGAGTAAACACCATTTTAAAAGCTTGAATCTGGGTTGAACAGTTGATGCATGTGCTAAATTATGAATATATGGCTTTAGGAAAGGCTTGCATGTATATTGTGTATGGATATTTATCTGTGCATGTCAGCTATAGGCAGTAATCTTGTTCCAGGTTTACGGAGTAAACCTATTTCTAAAATCAAAAGCTCTCTCTTTATTGTTCTTTAAGGATTTGAATCTAAACAAAACTTGTATGTTAAATCAAGATTTAGATCATAAAAATAAATTTTTGTAAAATTGATTCAAGTTATTCTCTGGAAAGTAGCAAGTACATGAAACCCCAATATTTATGTAAAATTCAAACATCATGAATTCTAGTTTCAAATATATTATCTGAATTGCTTTCGGAAACAAAGATTTTTAAAGGTGAAACCATATTTTTTTAAGCATGAATTCACTGATAAATTCGAGAATGATTGAAATTGGGGTTATTGTCAAACTCTAGCGATCGGCGACATTATTGTCCTCATGATTGAAGTTGAAGCTTCCCGGTAGGTCGGAGGCTTTGGGAAAAATGCTCGGAATAATTTATAACCAACGTGGATGTTGATCTATATTGATTTAGGGTTTAGGACTTAAAATGGGTTGAGGTCGGAAACATGGTCACTGCGTCGTCTTTGGCCATCGGAGTTCATCGGACTTGGGCCATTGGAAGCATGGGAGGCTGGCGGAGCTTAGGATGGAGTTTTGCAATCTCTGATGATCAGAGGTGGAAAAACGAGGCGATTTATTGTAGCTCAGTTCTTTTCCAAATTTGGGTCTAATGGCTCGATTTCAAAATCACTATCGTTTCGAAATATTGGGTGTTCGTGTGGTTCGTGAATGTCATCGTGGACTCGCCGATGGCCAGAGCATCAACTTGAGGCGGCCTGATTGATTATGCATGTGCACATGGCTTGGGTTGTGTCAAGAAGCAGTAGATTGGGAAGAGAAGTGATACTCGAAGTATCCTTCAAGAAATAAGGGTACAGGCTCGGGTACAAGATCGAAGCAATTTTCGAGTTGCATGGTTTAAATACTTAAAGAAATTAAGGTTTAAAAATTTAGGAATATAGGTTGTTTTTTGGGAAAACTCGAAGCACTCAGACGTTTTAATCGGGTAAGACACGAAGTAGGCCTCGGGTCTGATGTATGTAACAGTTTATACTTCAAAATAAAATTTAACTTTTAAACATTTTTAACCCATGTTTTCAAATGATTATTTTGATTAAAGTTTTGAATTAATTAAGGATTTAAGTAAGATATTTTTAAAGTAATTGAATTCAATTTATTTAATTTTGTTACATTATTTTATAACGATAATTTATATTAAATAAATAAAGTAATTGAAAAGGATAATTAAGATAAATTGTTATTAAAACTAATCTTAACCTTTTAAAGTGACTAATGTGATAAGGATGATTATTAAACAAGGTTTATAAGATAATCTAAGTAATTAACAAAGACAAAAAGATTTATCTTTTAATTTATTAAGTAATTAATGATTTGTTAATATAATTACTTAAAGAATAACTATTTGATTAATTATTTAGTAATAATATTGATTAATTAATAATTAAGGATAATTAATGAAAGTAATTAAGATTAGTTAATAAATAATTAAGGATAATTATTGAAAGTAATTAAGATTGATTAATTAAAAATTAAGGATAATTAATGAAAGTAATTAAGATTAATTAATTAATAATTAAGGATAATTAATGAATGTAATTAAGATTAATTAATTAATAATTAAGGATAATTAATGAAAGTAATTAAGGTTAATTAATTAATAATTAAGGATAATTAATGAAAGTAATTAAGATTAATTAATTAAAATTAAGGATAATTAATCATAAATTAAGGATAATTAACCATAAATTAAGGATAATTAATAAAGATAATTATGTGATTAATTAATTATAATTACACAATTAATTATTCTTGTTTATAGATGGCTAATTTGTATTAACGTTGTGTATTGGATTGATATCTCTGCTATGTGATTGTGATGCTATGTGATATGAATTGCTTTGTGCTAATATGTGATATCTGTGATTTGTTCTATGTGAATGTGAAAACCCATTGGCCTATAAAACGACAATTGAATTTCGATGTGACAGGGAGTCGAATTTCAGCTGGTTATCTGAAACCCACATCGAACCTTAATAATGAATCTTTTTGATTGACATATCCACGGGGTTCAAAATTAAGCACACATTATTCGGTTTAGCTGGGAGAGGACTTTATGTCATATAACCCATTCCGAATAGTGACATGACGAAATGTATAGCATTGAAGATGGTGGTGAAGACAGGGTGTCTTCGAGAACCATAGGATAACATGTCGAATGACTCTGCGCCGAGTTGCTCCGGTATAGAGATCTCCATATGTGATGGGGAGTTCAGTCAGGATTGTGGATGCCCGGATTGCAAGGGCTTCTTCCAAAGTGCCTTCAGTTCTATTCGAACCCAGAACAGACTTGTATGGTTATATGTCTGACATTACAATTTGAGATATAAAGCAAATTTCTTTCAAATACATTTCTGTTGGTGGCGGAGAATTTATTCTCTTAGTTTAACACCCTTCTCTGAGATGTACAAGCTCATAGGTTATGTAGTTGAAGGTTATCAGTGACGTATTCCCAATTTGGTAGTGTGGCATGCTGAGTGCTGTTGATCACTTGTTGATCAAAGCATGGCTTTTGTGAAAAGCGTAGCTTTGTGGACGAGACTTCGTCGAACCTCAAACCCGGTAATGGTCGAAACAGGAAGGATGCAGCAAGGTTATTTGGGGTAGCGCCCCTTAGGGTATGTGCATTTCCTTCTAGATAGAAGTGGTATCATGGTATGGAGTCCAGATACTTAACTTATGTTGATATTGCAATTATGTTGCTTTGTGGTTGTTGTTGGGCCCCCGGATAAAGGTCAGTTACGACCAGGGGATGGTATACTCGTGTAATAGTTACCTAGTTTTATAGGTAACCCAGCCTTGTGTTGGCAGAGATCCGGTTAGGTTCTTGGGGCATCCCTCCAGAGGCATACCCACGTGGCCCAGGAAGTTCCTTAGCTTGACCATTGTTGGAAATCCAATCACCCATACATGCCCAGTATGGTTTTAGTTGTAGAACCTGCCATTTAACATGGTAGCTATAGTAGGCATACTATAATGGTATGTATGCTGGCTAAGATTAATATTATACTTTCAAAAATGTTTTCTACACTATGCACTAATAATAATATCGAAGAGTTTTCTCGTATAAAGCATATTTAACTATCATAAGCAGAAATCTCCCTCAAGTGTGTGATTGCATTGTGTGTGTGCTGGAAGGCCTTATGGTAGTTTGATTTTCGAATAGCATGAACGATTTCCTTTTGTATTGTTTTTGTTCCAACAACTTTTTTTGTTTACTCATATCAGTCCCATGACTGACCCGGAGTTTATTATTCTCCTTCCTAAACTCCAGGTGCCCATAATTTCCATATGGGCAGCCTAGAAGCAGGTTATCCATTTTTTGAAGCTGACTTGGAATCTTTTGAAGTCTTTTGGTTTTGAAGCTATCGGGTTTGGAAGTTTTTGGCTTTGGTAACCTTTGAAGTGTTGGAATTTTTGAAGACCTTGTCGGAGTTGAAGTATGTTGGAACCTTTTGAAGATGTTGTTGTCGTTCCGTTGTGAAGTTGTTATTATTTTTTTGTTATATCAAGTGTAGCCCTCTGATGATGGTGGTAATTTGTTGTAATCAAACATTGTGTTGATGTTGTATATGTGTTATGATTAATGATAATCATCTTTTGTTCCGCTGTTTATTTTCATCTAATGTCGTTATAAGCTCCATCCGAACTGGAGTTCAACGTTTGAATCTCCGACAGTCAAATACAAGTGAGGTATTTGATGTCGATTTTTGAACGCTGTATTTCAGGTCGTGACAAGTGGTATCAGAGATAAAGGTTGAGTAAGAACTTTAGCTACGGAGTATAACACATTAGGTGGTTCATTAGAGATAGGGTGAAGTATATCCTAGAATGAGTATAAACCGAGAGATCGAAACCCTAAAATTTTCTTGGTCTATTTCTTTTAATTGCTGATATTTCCTAAGATATTTCGTCCGTATACCAAAATCAAGTTTTCTTACTATTTATACATAGTAAGAATGACTGGGCGAAGAGGAGGAGCTAGGGGTCAGGGAAATACCACAACAACTGATCAAGTCTCCACAACAACAGAAGCAGCTATGCCTACTCAACATCAGCCGAATCTGGCTGATCTATATAAAAGCTTCTTAAGACTTGGTGGTAAGCCATTCACCGGCAAGGAGTCCATCGTTGAAGCCCAAGCCTGGATCAGATCATGTGAAAGAATTTTTAAAGGGCAAAAGTTGGAAAATGATCAAATGCGACTAATAACTTCTTGGCAACTCTAAGAAGAAGCTTTAGCCTGGTAGGAGACAGTTACTATTGATGAACTAGAAGAAGAGTTTACCTAGGGACAATTTAAAGAAGTGTTTGAGAAACGCTATATGCCATCTGCTGGCATCTCCCGAATGTACCAGGAATTTATGTACTTGAAGCAGGGGAGTTTATCATTTGAGGAGTACTTAAACAAATTTAACGAATTATCTCGTTTCGGTCCGGAATTGGTAAACACACCTCTAAAGAAAAATGAAAGATTCATTCGTGGAATGAATAAGAAATTTCACGAAAGAATGACTGCCCACGTTAAAGTATCTTTTTATGATCTTATCGATATGGGGTATAGGTATGCTACCCTGGATATGCAAGAAGTCTCGGAGGAAAAAAGAAATACGAACAATCAAAATTGGAAAAAAAGAAAGTTCGGAGGCAAGAAACCATATCAAGGCAAGGAGAAGAAGAAAAATCAGGGAAACCCGGCTATAGATAAAACTTGTTATAATTGCCAAGAAAAAGGAAATTATTCAAACAGCTGCAAGAATCCAACGAAACAAGTTAAGAAAGAACAACTCGTGAAGACTAGTCAGGGAGTTAGAGAATGTTATTACTGTTACAAGCCTAGACACGTAGTTATGAACTGCCCGGCGATGAAGCAAGCACAAGTGGAGAATGTCTATGCGATAAAGGATGACCCTTCAACTTCAACGGATAATAAAGGAAAAGGTGTTTTAGAAGGTAACCTTACTATTTATGATAAATTATTAGAGTTTTGTTTGACACAAGTGCTACACATAGCTTTATCTCCCAACAAACCGTAGACGAATTGAAACTTAAACCTGATTTTGTCAACGAGCCCGTTAGTGTGAAAAATCCGGTTGGTGGCCCTAGAAACCTTTGTCTACGATGTAGGGATTTTCTATCTCGTATTCTGGTCATAAATTTCCTATCAGTCCCTTTGTCCTCGATTTTAATGAATTTGAAATCTTACTCGGAATGGATTGACTAACAAAATACGAAGCCAAATTAGATTGTAATAATTGAACGATCTCAATCAAAACAAAACTTGGAAATTTTATTGAAATCTCTTGTGAGGATCCGAGTCCTAAGAGGGATAAGTTGGTGTATACTTTGGGATATCCCAAACCTAGTCTGGGGTCCGTACTTATAGTCTGGGAATTTCCAAATGTGTTCGAAGATGTCAAATCTTTACCCCTACATAGAGAAATTGAATTCAGAATTGACCTAGTACCCAATGCTCGTCCTGTTGTTCACGTAAGCCGCAGGATGGCACCCAGGGAAAGGATTGAACTAGTCAATCAAACTTGAGACTTGTTAGAGAAAGGGTTGATACGTCCTAATGTTTCTGATTGGGGTTCAGCTGTGGTCTTCGTAGCCAAATATGACGGATTTTTGAGATTGTGCATGGACTACCGCAATCTTACCAAATTAACTCTCAAAAACAAATTTCCTTTACCCAGGATCGACGACTTGTTCGATCAACTTCACGGCGCCCGATTCTTTTCAAAGATGGATCTAGCTCAAGGATTCCATCACTTACGAACTGCCGAAGACCGTATTCACTTGACCGCTTTTAGGGGTCCAGACGTATTCTATGGATGGTTAGTCATGCCTTTCGGACTAATCAATGCTCCCACACATATCATAGACATAATGACTTGTGTGTTCTGAGATGTGTTGTACAAATTCGTTCTTCTGTTTATTGACGATATTCTGGCCTATTCCAAAACCAAAGAGGAGCACGCTGAGCATTTGAGAATTGTTTTGGAGATATTGAGGAAGAACATTTTGTTCGCCAAATTTTCCAAGTGTTATTTTTGGGTTAAGGAAGTCAGATTTGTCGGGCGCAGTGTTAATGAAGAAGGAATCTCTGTTGACCCAGGAAAGGTTTCTGCTATTTTGGACTGGCGGAAACCAACTAATCTAAAGGAAGTAAGAAGTTTTCTGGGTTTAGCGGGTTATTACCAGAAGTTTGTATAGGATTTTTCTAAGATAGCTAGTCCACCGACTAAGTTAACAGTGAAGAATGCCAAATTTAATTGGACTCCGAAATGTGATGAGGCTTTCCAGGAGTTAAATAGGAGATTGACTACTGCTCCTATTCTCGCTATTATCAACGAGAACCAAGGTTTATCTGTCTATACTGACGCTTGTGGCGATGGTTTGGGTGTGGTGCTAATGCAGAACCAGAAAGTAATTGCTTATGCGAGTAGACAATTACGTCTGCATGAGAAAAATTACCCAACCCACGATCTCGAGCTTCTAACTGTTTTTTTTTCGCTTTGAAAATCTGGCAACACTATCTTCTGGGTAAAAATCTCTTTCAGCTTTACTAAAATTTAAAAGTTTAATTTAACTTGAGGCATATACTTAATAAATCCTTCTTGTTCTAGGTGAAAATTTTGAATTATTCACCGACCACAAACTCTGAAATATCTCTTCACCCAGAAAGATTTAAATCTGACGCAACAACGCTGGTTGGAATTTCTAGCATCATATGATCTAGATATTCTATATACCCTTGGAAAAGCCAATGTAGTTGCCGATGCTTTAAGCAGGAGACGTGCTGTTCTTGCATATCCTGTTGTCACTCCTACCGTCCTTGAGAAAATCGCCAGCAAGTAGAAAGAAGATAAATTTCTTCAGGAAATTTATGGAAGGATTCGTCAGGGTGAAGATTCCAGTTTTGGAATCGGTGATTGTGGAGTTATAAGATTGAAAGGCAGAATGTGTGTTCCCGATATCCCGGATCTAAAGCGTGAAGTTTTGGACGAATGTCACAAGTCTAAACTCAGTATCCATCCAAGAGTTAATAAGATGTATAGAAATATCAAATAAACCTTCTGGTGGAAGACAATGAAGAGGGATATATCTATATATGTGAGTCGTTGTGCTACCTGTCAACAAACCAAAGTGATCAGAAGAAAATGGCGGGTTTACTCCAACCATTGGAGGTACCTAAGTGGAAATGGGATCAAGTATCGATGGATTTCATAGATAGGTTGCCACACACTCGAAAAGGGAATGAAACAACTTGGGTTATAGTGGATCGTCTAACTAAAACCACCCACTTCATCGCAGTGAAATCCAACCGAAGAGCAGCAAGTCTGGTAGAGCTGTATATAAAAAAGATTGTTCGTTTCCACGGTATACCCACTAGTATAGTGAGTGATCGTGTTCCGATCTTCACTAGTAGATTTTGGGGGCATTTCAAGCCGCATTGGGAACCAAATTGAATTTCAGCACTGCTTATCACCCGCAGTCTGATGGGTAGACTAAAAGGATAAACAGAATCTTCGAAGACCTGCTGCATGCTTGTATTCTCGACTTTGGTGGTTATTGGGAGGACCATTTGCATCTGGTCGATTTCTCTTATAACAATAGCTATCAAGCCAGTATTGAAATATCTCCTTTCGAAGCTCTATATGGTTGTCCATGTCGATCACCGGCATGTTGGATTGAGTCTAGTGATAGACTCGTTCTTGAACCAGATATGATTAAAGAAGCTACGGAGAAAGTGAATTTTATTCGAAAGAAGTTGATAACTTCACAAAGTCGTCAGACAAGTTATTACGTACGTAGGAGAAGAGTTCTAGAATTCCAGGTTGGAGATTCTATATTCCTAAAGGTGTCTCCAATGCATGGTGTGTTGAGATTTGGGAAAACTGGTAAACTGGCACAACGATACATTGGTCCTTTTCCTATTCTGGAGAGGATCGGTCCTCTGGCATATCAAGTGCAGTTGCCCAACTGGTTATCTGGCGTACACGATGTGTTTCACGTTTCACATCCTCGAAAATATATGCACGATCCAGATAGTATCATTGAAGAAGCTGCTCAGAAGGATATGAAGATCATACCAAATCTAACAGTTAAAAGAGAACCGATAAAGATCATCGATCGTGATGGAAAGCAGTTGAGGAGTAAAGTTGTGAAATTGGTCAAAGTGCAACGGAGCGGTGATCCAAATGACTGTACTTGGGAAATAGAGGATAGTATGCAGAAGTCCTATCCCAATTGCAGAGTGGATATTCCGGCTTAATATGGTAAGCCATTTCTCTATCTTTCTCTGAATTCGTATATTCTTTGTTGTTTTCTCTCTCTTTCAAATTTCAAGGACGAAATTTTCTTAAGGGGGGAGTCTGTAATGATCCTATTTTTAATCAGATTTAAATTTAACAATTAATATAAAATTTTGGAGTTAATTTGAATTAATTTTAAAATTTCAAAATAAATGAATACTGTGTTTATTTATTTATTTATATATATCTATATATATAGAATGGATTGTAATTCAAATTTGATTTGAATTTATATTTGAATTTGAATTTAAATAACTATCGTAAGAAAAATATTTGGATTCAAAACATTAACATATGTATATGATTTTATTTATGTATAAAATAGTATTAAAATATTCTCTTTTAGAAGTTGTATGAACATAATAAGAAATGTAATTATATAAATAAGAAAAAGTAATACGAATTTTTTTAACATGTAATTATGTAAAAATTACAAGTGTTAAGTAATAAGATACCCAATTTAACAAGTGTTTAACATTTAGTAAATAAATTAACAAGTGTAATTCATGAAGAGAGAAAATTAACAAGTGTCATAGTTAGTCTTTAATTTCCTTAATTTCAAATAAGTCCTAATTACATTATATAAACCTACATCTTCCTTTTCCCATCTCTTTTCTTATCTCCTCTTTTCTAAAATCAACCTGTTATACTATTTTCGAAAGCAGAAAATTCAAGAACTTAAACCTGAAAACATTCTTAAACTAAAAATCAGAACAACTCAAGTTCTAACTCAAAAACCCTGTATACATATTCAAATAAATCAAAGCCTGTAACCTTCTCAAACGAGCAAGCAAACCTGAAAACAAACTAATAATCAAAGTTCAAGCAAGTTAATCAAGCAACTTCAGTTCAGTTTGAATCATCTCAACAATTCAACGTTTTCAGAAAACAAGCTTTCAAAGCAATTCAAAGTTTCGGTTTTAAAGGCTTCAGTTTTCAAATCCCTGCTTTTCAAGTCTCTGCCTTTTCAACTGTGAGTAAACACCATTTTAAAAGCTTGAATCTGGGTTGATCTGTTGATGCATGTGCTAAATTATGAATATATGGCTTTAGAAAAAGCTTGCATATATATTATATATGGATATTTGTCTGTGCATGTCAGTTACAGGCAATAATGCTTGTTCCAGGTTTACAGAGTAAACCTATTTCTAAAACCAAAAGCTCTTTCTCTATTCTTCCTTAACGATTTGAATCTAAACAAAATTTGTTTGTCGAATCAAGATTTAGATCATAAAAATAAATTTTTGTAAAATTGATTCAAGTTATTCTCTAGAAAGTAGCAAGTACATGAAACCCCAATATTTGTGTAAATTTCAAACATCATGAATTCTAGTTTCAAATATATTATCTGAATTGCTTTCGAAAACAAAGATTTTTAAAGGTGAAACAATATTTTTTAAGCATGAATTCACTGATAAATTAGAGAATGATTGAAACTGGGGTTATTGTCAAACTCTGGCGATCAAAGACATCGTTGTCCTCGTGATCGAAGTTGAAGCTTCCTGGTAGGTCGGAGGGTTTAGGAAAAATGCTCGGAATAATTTATAATTAACATGGATGATGATCTAGATTGATTTTGGGTTTAGTACTTAAAATGGGTTGAGGTCGGAAACATGGTCACTGCTTCATCTTTAGGCCATCGAGGTTCATCGGACTTGGGCTATCGAAAGCGTGGGAGGCTGGCCGAGCTTAGAATGGAGTTTTGCGATCTCTGATGATCAGAGGTGGAAGAATGAGGCGATTTATTGTAGCTCGGTTCTATTCCAGATTTGGGTCTAATGGCTTGATTTCAAAATCACCATAATTTTGAAATACTGGGTGTTCGTGTGGTTCGGGAACGTCATCGTGGACTCGTCGATGGCCAGAGCTTCAATCTAAGGCGGTCGAATTATTGTGCTTACGCACATGGCTTGGGTTGTGTCAGGAAGTAGTAGATTGGGAAGAGAAGGGATATTTGAAGTAGCCTTCGGGAAATAAGGGTACAGGCTCGGGTACAGGATCAAAGCAATTTTCGGGTTACACGGGTTAAATACTTAAACAAAAAATTAAGTTTTGAAAATTTAGGAAAACGGTTTGTTTTCTGGAAAACTCCAAGCACTTAGACATTTTGATCGGGTAAGACTTGAAGTGGGGCTCGGATCTGATGTATATAACAGTTTTTACTTCAAAATATAATTTAACTTTTAAACATTTCTAACCCATGTTTTCAAATGATGATTTTGATTAAAGTTTTGAATTAATTAAGTATTTAAGTAAGATATTTTTAAAGTAATTGAATTCAATTTATTTAATTTTGTTACATTATTTTATCAAGATATTTATATTAAATAAATAAAGTAATTAAAAAGGATAATTAAGATAAAATGTTATTTAAAACAAATCTGAACCTTTTAAAGCAACGAATGTGATAAGGATGACTATTAAACATGGTTTATAAGATAATCTAAGCAATTAACAAAGACAAAAAGATTTATCTTTTAATTTATTAAGTAATTAATGATTTGTTAATATAGTTACTTAAAGAACAACTATTTGATTAATTACTTAGTAATTAAGATCAATTAATTAATAATTAATGAAAGTAATTAAGATTAATTAATTAATAATTAAGGATAATTAATGAAAGTAATTAAGATTAATTAATTAATAATTAAGGATAATTAATGAAAGTAATTGAGATTAATTAATTAATAATTATGGATAATTAATGAAAGTAACTAAGATTAATTAATTAATTAATAATTAAGGATAATTAATGAAAGAACTAAGATTAACTAATTACTAATTAAGGATAATTAATGAAAGCAACTAAGATAAACTAATTAATAATTAAGGATAATTAATGAAAGCAATTAAGATTAATTAATTAATAATTAAGGATAATTAATGAAAGTAATTAAGATTAATTAATTAATAATTAAGGATAATTAATCATAAATTAAGGATAATTAATAAAGATAATTATGTGATTAATCGATTATAATTACACAATTAACTAATCTTGTTTAAAGATGACTAATTTGTACTGAATGTTGTGTATTGGATTGATATCTCTAATATGTGATTGTGATGCTATGTGATATGAATTGCTTTGTGATAAGCTATGATATCTGTGATTTGTTCCGTGTGAATGTGAAAACCCATTGGCTTGTAAAACAGCAACTGAATTTCCATGCGACAGGGAGTCAGATTTCAACTGATTATCCAAAACCCACATTAAACCTTAACAATGAATCTTTGTGATCGACATATCCACGTGTTTTAAAATTTAGTGCTCACTATTCGGTTTAGCCGGGAGAGAACTTTATGTCATATAACCCATTCCGAATAGTGATATGAAAAAATGGATAGCATTTGAAGATGGTGGTGAAGACCGGGTGTTTTCGAGAATGATAGGATAACCTGTCAAATGACTCTGCACTGAGTTTCTCCGTTACAGAGATCTCCATATGTGATGGGGAGTCCAATCGGGATTGTGGATGCCCAGATTACAAGGGCTTCTTCGGAAGTGCCTTCGATTCTGTTCGAACCCCAAACAAACTTGTATGGTTGTATGTCTGACATTACACTTTGAAATATAAAGCAGATTTCCTTCAAATACATTTATGTTGGTGGCGGAGAATTTATTCTCTTAGCTTAACACCCTTCTCTGAGACGTACGAGCTCAGAGGTTATGTAGTTGAAAGTTATCAGTCATATACTCCTAATTTGGTAATGTGGCATGCTAAGTGCTGCTGATCATTTGTCAATCGAAGCATGGCTTTGGTGAAAAGCGTAGCGTTGTGGACGAGACTTCATCGAACCTCACAACCCGGTAATGGTCGAAACAGAAAGGATGCAGCAAGGTTATTGGGGATAGCACCCCTTAGGGTATGTGCATTTACTTCTGAAGAGAAGTTGTATCATGGTATGAAGCCCAGATACTTAACTTATGTTGATACTGCAAATATGCTGCTTTGTGGTTGTTGTTGTTGGGTCCCCGGATAAAGGTCGGTTACGACCGGGGATGGCATACTCGTGTAGTAGTTACCTAGTTACAGAGGTAACCCTGCCTTGTGTTGGAAGAGATCCGGTTAGGTTCTCAGGGCATCCCTCCAGAGACGTACCTACGTGGCCCAGGAAGTTCCTTAGCCCGACCATTGTTGGAAATCCAATCACCAATACGCACCCAGTACGATTTTAGTTGTAGAACCTGCCATTTAATATGGTAGCTATAGTAGGCATACTATAATGGTACATATGCTGGCTAAGATTAATATTATACTTTCGAAAATGTTTTCTACACTATGACTAATAATAATGTCAAAGAGTTTTCTTGTATAAAGCATATTTGACTACCATAAAGAGAAATCTCCCCCAAGTGTGCGATTGCATTGTGTGTGTGTGCCGGAAGGCCTTATGGTAGTTTCATTTTCCCAAAGCATGAACGATTTTCTTTTATATTGTTTTCGTTTCAAAATACTGTTTTTGGTTACTCATGCCAGTCCCATGACTGACCCGGAGTTTATTGTTCTCCTTTCTAAACTCTGGGTGCCCATGATTTCCACACGGGCAGCCTAGAAGCAGGTTATCTGTGCTTTGGAGCTGGCTTGGAATCTTTTGAAATCTTTTGGTTTGGAAGCTATCGGATTTTGGAAGTTTTTGGCTTCGGTAACCTTTTGAAGTGTTGGAATTTTTGAATACCTTATCGGAGTTGAAGTATGTTGGAACCTTTTGAAGACGCTGTTGTCATTCTGTTGTGAAGTTGTTATTATTCTATTGTTATATCAAGTGTAGCACTCTGATGATGGTGGTGATTTGTTGTAATCAAACATTGTGTTGGTGTTGTATTTGTGTTATGATTAATGATAATCGTCTTTTTTTCCGCTGTTTATTTTCATCTAATGTTGTTATAAGCTCCATCCGAACTGCAATTCAACGTTTGAATCTCCAACAGTCGAATAGAAGTTAGGTATTTGATGTCGATTTTCGAACGCTGGATTTCAGGTCGTGACAAGAATTGGGATTTAGAAATTGATTTGTAAAATAAGGGTTTAGGGTTTTATTTTGATAGAGCTTCGCTGTAATGGAGAGAATTAGGTTTTAGGTAAACCCTAACCGTCTAGGTCCAATCCAAAATCAACTCGTTTGTCCTTGAAATGATAGCCGACGTGCAATGATCTCGCACAACAAACTAATCGTCTCTAGGTCACCGCGATCCTATGATTGACCATGGGTCGGGTCGACCACCTTTGGGCTAGGTCGACCGCCCATGGTCGACTTGGCCCTAGTTGATTTCTTTTTTCTATTTTCTGTTTTTTTTCAATTTCTTATTTATTCAATCCTTTATAACTTTTTCGTTTTAGCTCGGATTTCAATAAGTTATATGTGAAAGTTGTCCAAAAAATTACTCCGGACATAATGGTGCAAGTCCCATAGTCAAATTCGGGCGTTTGTGAAAATTATCCTTTTAGGTTAATTCTTATCTTTTGATTATTATTTCTTATATATTTTCGAATCCCGGGTGTTTCAAGGTAGCTTCTATTCATATAAGAGAAAGCAAGTTGCGCATGGGCATAGTCTTATTATAGAGACTGACCCAAAATTGATTGTGCATAGAAACCAAGACATCATCATTCTCCTTTAATAGGAAGACAGTCTGCTTTTGAATGCCTTTGGGGGATAAATGGAGCTTAAGATTGGAGATTCGAGCATATTATCATGTATAGAGAATAAAGGACCCTCTTGGTACACTCCTGATCTTCTAGGGGCATGGCCAATCCTAGGTCAATAATGGAGCAAGTCAAGCATTCGTGGTCGCTCTTTGTGTATAGGGAGAGGTCCCCAACTCTAGGTCGTCATCATTATCGTCACTCTCCAGTGTATCATCTCCACTGGTCTCCCACTCCATAAAGATGCCGACTAAGCCCAATGCTGGTTGTAGGCCAAACACACCCACAACATGCATATGCTGGCCTTCGGGAGGAAATAAATCTGCTTCACTAGTAACTCGACATAATGCAACCCTGGAATGCTGGGGTTGAAGCTCTATATGATGTTGAGAACGAGGAGTCATTTTCTATGGAAACCTTGAATATATATACATCCACTAACATATGTCTTACTGCCTATTGGAAAATATAATGGGAATGTTGATCCAGCAGATCACATCACCGCCTTTAACTCCATTACCTAGGCCATGTAGCGTGTCGGCCTTGCAAAGTGTCTGCCTTCCCATCCATACTTACTGGATCGACCTCCAACTATTTCTTACATCTACAACCAGGAATCATTCATTCATAGGTCCATCTTTTCATAAATTTCAAGGTTAGGTTCTTTGCTTTTAAGACCCATGTCATGGCTTGTGAGATTGGTAACATTTGGTATAGGCTGATCAAGGTTAATTTTCAATTGTATGTGGATCACTTCACCAAAGAGTCCACCTAGGCTAGGGTGTCAATAAGAACAGCCTGGTTGTGGCTCTTTGTTAGGCGGTCAAATATAAGTCCTAAATGTGGAAGGAATTACAAAAGAAACCGACCATATCCCTAATTGATTTCTATCTATAGGCGAACAATAACAAGTGGATAGGGGATGATGATTTTTCAAACAGAATAGATGAAGTTCGACATTTAAACAAAGCTGGACCTAGTGAGGCAACTGAGCGTCAAAGTTACTATTGGCAAAACAACAACAAGAAGCATGCAAAAGATTGCACCTGGTACGAGTCTAGGTATGCTCACTATGCCACCTTGAGTAAAGATATGAAATCCATATATCTTACAACCTGAGATCATGTACCATTCCAAAGACCACCTACCAATAAAGCTGTGAGAAGAAGGAACCTCGTGGCAATGATAAATACTGCAAGTTCCATCAAAGAAATGGCCACTCCACTAATAAGTACCATATACTAAAGAATGAGAAAGAAAGATTGATTTGAGAAGGAGTGCCCATTGAGTACATTTTGTAGCATGTCGATCAAAGGACGACTTGCAACAACCAACTGTCTCAACCCCAACAACCCAACAATAGTGTCGTGGCCATAACTGAGATTTTGACTATCTACGGAGGCCCATATATGGCCGAAAGCAGTCGGGGAGCATTGTCTTGATACTAGAGATAAGTGGGTTCGGCCATCTAAGTTATTCGTTAGAGCATCGAGCATCTAAGCATCCAGATTAGTAGCAGATCAGCCCATCACCTTCAATGCCGAAGATAGAGAAGCTGTCCCTACCTCCATTATGACCCTATGATCATCACCTTTGTAATGGCCAAAGCAAATGTACATTGAGCCTTTATTGCTGGGGTAGGTCAGTCAACATCATGTTTAAGCATGTTTTTGAGGCATTCAAGCTTCCTTCCTCCAGCTTCACTCCGCGCCTTGCCCATCTACAACTTTGGTGTCGTTGGCATTGTTCCATTAGGGATGACCACTCTTATGACCACATTTGGCAAAGAGCCCCTTGCTGCATAGATATAGATAAACTTTATAACTATTGATTTCCCATCTTCTTATAACCTCTTGATAGGAAGACAAGACCTTATGGAGCTTGATGTAATAGTCTTTAATAACCAGCTCATCATGAAATTCTCTATCCAAGGTAGGGTCGAAAAAATCCAAGCAATCAGCAATAAGCGAAGGAGAATATACAAATCCTGGTCGAGACTTTCGACATCCTACGTTAATATAATATGAAGCTGAATCCAAAGAAGTGCTCATTTTTGATTTAGTTAGGAAAGTTCGTTCCCTTTGTTGTGCGCCAAGGGAATTGAAGCCAACCCCGTTAAAATCCATGCCATCCAAAACATGCAGATCTTATGAAATGCAAATCGAGTACAAAGCCTAAATGGAATGGTAGTTTCTCTGAGTTGGTTTATGTCCAAGGAAACCGACTTATGTCTCCTCTTTTTGGACCTCATGAAGAAGTGGAAGTCATTTTCATAGAATGATGAATGCACTAAGGCATTTGAATAGTTGAATTAGCCCTTAACTACACTGCTAGTACTATTTAAGCTTGTTGACAGGGAGGATCTGTACCTTTACCTTATACTGTCCAACTATGCGATCAACGCCACATTAATTTTAGAAGACTTGAAGGTTCAACAACCGATCTAGTATGAGAATGAAAGGTTATAAAGCCCCAAGACAAGAAACACATGGTTAGAAAAGATAGCTTTTTGCCTACTTACGGTATCCCGAAAACTCCGCTCATATTTCCAAGCTCATCCCGTTAAAGTTCTTACTAACCAACTGTTGAAGCAAATCCTTAGTCCACCCGATATAGTGGGTCAGCTACTCAAATGGTCCGTCAAGCTTTGGTTAACACCGCATCTCTTTCCAACCTCTCACTTCTATCAAGGGATAAGCCATTGTAGATTTCATTGCTGAGTGCTCAATCTTGGACAACGACAAAGAAGATACCATCACAAGTCAACAAGCTTGGCGCCTTTATGTAGGTGATCTTACGAATAAGAAGGGACAATGGCCGGCATGGTCCTTGTCACCCCAGAAGGGAGAGAATTTAGTTTTACCGTCAGCCTCACTTTCAAGACGACCAATAAGAATGTAACATCTCCTATCTAGAGGCCCAAAACTAAGTGCTACAGATGCTACAGTCATCTATAGTATTAGCTTCCGGGGACTAAATACGACTATGTTAATGATACCTATAATATCATAAGCACTTGAATATGGAACAATTCACTGATTTCAAAACAACTTTTACTTCATTACATTTAAAACTGATGTTCCATATTCAACTTACATAATCCCAATATTTTCCCAAGCATAGATAAAATATACTTATTACAAAATATGCCAAGAGAGGTGTATGAAGATGCACCCTTGGATGATCAGAGTCATATATTCATAATAAACTTAATACAAACACATCGGAAATACATCAAAACATAAAACAAGAACTGCAACTCCTAAATATCTATCCTTTTGCCTCCTACAAGCCTTCGGTAACCTTATTCATCATCCTACTAAAACCTGAAAAGACCTTTACCCCTCAGCGTACTCAAATTAATTTTGAGCACCCGACAGTTTAAGGGGGAAACATAAACTTCGAGTCAGACATAAAGCCTGGTATGAATAATACTATACATTCAGAATTATATATGCTAAATGAGACTAAGCCACTTAGCGGAACATGTTTCCCCTCACTAACATCCTTTTAAAACATATGTTTGTAAAATCTTTCCTTGCAATGAAAACTGATTAAACACTGTAAAGCATCATTATATAAACACACATAAACATCAGGTAATAATGAACTATCTGTTCAAACACATAAGTTTTGTTTAGATAACTTTTAATCTTTGGCTGACTCAAGCCTACCAAACAATATATTCAAAATTAATCTAATACATGTTAGCTATTCTTCTTTTGGTTTATCTATCCTTAACTATCTGTTAAATACTTCTCTTCTGGACGGTCTGTCCTTAACTATATGTTAAATAATCCTCTTCTAGATGGTCTGTCCCTAACTTAATCAACTCCTAGGTCTCCCTGATCCTATCAGTTTTTCGGGCTCACCAATAACCTATATGTATACAAACATATATTTCTTTTAGTGTGTAGTCATAATTTTAGTCTACCTGTGACAAAGCCCTACACACTGGAATTTTAGACAACAATTAGCTGGGGCTAATAGCTAATGTGTAGGGCACGACCCCATACTAGTCCCGTCTAGTATTCTAATAGCTAAGTCATTTTCACTTAAGGATCCCCTTCCATAATTTTCCTTGAAAACAATTTCAAAATGATTTAAAACCTTTAAATCAAACTTAAAAAAGGAAAAGTGTATAATCTATATGCTTTACTCAAAATCATATCACCATGCTATATATATCTTCTTTACTCAAATCTTAGCTGACGGAAACATTTGGACACTTGAAAGAACCTTTTTCTAAATGTTTGAAAGTACCTCTTTCCAAAATCAAGTGAAAACCTTTTAATCACTTAGGCCAGTATGCCCAAACCTTACCTTCGAAACCACTCGTCAAACCTTTCGAAACCTTTTAAAAGCAATGAAACTTTAGAAATTCTTTCTTAAAAATCTCTTTAAAACATTGCCTTAGAAAAACCTTGGAAAACCTTCCATCTCAACCTTTCGAAACCATTGAATTAAAATTTCGAAATAATTCATCAAACCTTTCAAAATCATTTAACTAAAACCTTTCAAATCATTGAACTTAAACCTTTCAAAATCATTCAAAGCAAACCTTTCGAAATCATTCAAAGCAAACCTTTCCAAATCATTGATATTAAACTTTTCGAAATCACTCAAAACAAATATTTCGAAGACTTACTGGGTTCAACTTAAAACAAGTGAAAACCTTCTTTTAAAACCTTTCGACTTCATTCGAAGCATCCTTTCGACTTTGTCGGAAGGTCTGCTTTGAAAGCTTTAAAACATTTTATTTAAAACGACAGACCACTGCCTTTAAAACGAATCCTTCAAAAGATTGGGTTATTCTTCAGTTTATAAAACATGGGTAAATCACCTAAGTCGAAAGCTCTCTTTCGAAAGCATGGAGAAGAGGCAGGTTTTTTAAATAAGTAAACCTTTTGTCTTTATCGAAAGGTTCAAAACAAAACTTTTATAAAGCGGCAATAACCCTTCGACTGTGTCGGAAGGTTCCAAAACAAGTTATTGATAAAACAGCAGTAAGGTTTAAAACCTTTATTTTAAGCATTTTACCTAGTCGAAAGTAACCAAGTCAAAAGCTCTTATTTGAAAGCAAAGCAGGCTATCTTTGGTTTATAAAATAAACACATTTTAACCTCTTTGGCAACCAACCTTTCAATTTTGAATCCTTCGACCTTGTCCAATTCATTACGTACCAAGTAACTTGATACCATATGCATTGGTTTGATCTTAACGTAAGCAATAATCCTCTTGACCTTGTTGAAAGGTCTGGGTCGGAAGGTTTAATGCCAGAATTGGCTGAAACATGCCAAAAGTAAGATTTCTTTGTCTAACTTAAAAAGGATAATTTTCAACTAACCTGCCTTTATTTGTCAAATTCTCATTAGTTAACAATTAATTTCTAGAAAAGTTTTGCCACCATTTTTCAAAATTAAATAATCATTCTATTTTATAAGATGCCCCTTCTCCTTAATTAAATATATAAAACATTTAAGTCCCATACCTTAAATAATTTTATATATTCATCAATAACTTAGTAAAATCTGAAAAAATTCCAGAAAATCTATTTCAATATGTTTTGCAACATATTAAAATTTCAAATCCAAATGATTATTATTTTAGTTATAAATAATTTATAACCCAACAAATTATTTTCTTCACTAGAAAATTTATATAAAATCCACATTAATTCAAAAAATTATGAAAATTGAAAGTAATCTCTAAAATATAATTTCTAACCTATATTTAAATTTTCAAGGCATTTGGATATCATTTAATAGGGTTTTCATGTCAAGTATATCATAAAACCTAACACGAACATATATAATTGTTCAACAAGCATATATATAACTTTAATCAATAAAACATGGCATATACTTGCACAAACATTTTGGATCCAATGAAAAACCGAAAACCATATGAAAGTGGGACGTAGTAATTATTTACCTTAGCTTTGAGGTTATAAGATGTGAGATTTGATGTTGATTATGTTGATAGTCTTACTTTACTTGAATCCTAGGTTTAATCTTCTCTTAAGAACAATAATGGTGGCCAACCTTAGATGTCTTAGTTTGCTAAAATGAAAATGAACACGAGTTTCATTTATAAGGGTTTAGGATATAAACCCTTCTCCTATTTCCAATATTGCCCTTCTCATATCCTAACACATTAGCTTATGTTATTTCATTTTAGTTTATACACTAACGTGGCACGACTACCCTTAGCTAATCAATTCTCAACTTATTATTCTCTACATTATTTTATTTAATGTTATTAATTAAACATTCTAAATAATGTTATAAAATATGGGGTGTTGTAAAGAAAGCTAAGTACAAGGCTATCCTACCCGATCCTTGGATAGCAAAGGAGATATATGTGGCTTGCATCCATGTGTTCAACGACTCATATCTAGTCGTCAATCAAATTGGCTGTCATTTCCAAGTCAAAGGAAAAAAACTTTCCTTGTATATACCACAATCAAAGAAGATAATCAGCACCTTCATCGATTTCAAGCTAGAGAAGGTACCTAGGGAGCAAAATGTCAAGGCCGATCAACTGGGCAAGATAGCAAGCAATTTATAAAAAGCTTCTCCTTGGGTTCCATTGGAAATTAGATGCCTATAGGGTAACAACAATAGAGATTGATATGCCATCCACGGACAACTAGATGGCTCCCCTAATCAAGTACTTAGTAAATAAAAAGCTTCTAACTGACCATAAAGAAGCCTGAAAAGACCTCTACCAACCTCCATGATACACAACCATGGTTGGAAAGCTCTATAAGTGAGGGTACTCAAGACCTCTTCAATTCTGCACGTCTAAAGACAAAGTCAGCCAGATAGCGGAAGAGTTGCACGAAGGATTTTGTAGGGATCATGCTGGGGCAAAGCTTAGCAAAGAATGCCACCTAACAAGGGTATTTGTAGCCCACCATTATAGACAAGTGCGATCAGTGTCAGCAGTCTGCGAAGTCACCCAGAGCATCTCCTACCCTTATTACCTCCAACGACTTCCCCTTGGCCATTCGACACTTAGTGAATTAACTTGATATGAAACCTATCAAATTCCAAGGGTAGGTACAACCATACCATAGCTACTATCTAATGATTTACCAAGTGGTTTGAAGTAAAGCCATTCATGGGAGTCACCACCGCTAAGTACTGAGCTTTGTCATCAAAAACATCATCTGTCAGTTCGGCCTGTGAAAGAAGATCATCACCAACAATGACACTTAGTTCGAGAGCATCCACTTTCAGTATTTATGAGCAAGAAATGAGATCGAGAAATGCTTCTCTTCCATTGGTCACCCTTAGTCTAATAGGAAAATAGAGGCCATTAAAAAAATCATCAAAGCAACACTCAAGAAGTACCTCTATAAGCCAAGGGAAACTTGGCCGAGGAATTGCAACTCATCCTTTCATCCTATCACAATTCTAGTCACACTTCAACCTATCATACTACCTTGTCACTTTATTATGGGTACAAAGCCATGTTGCCCATCGAAGTAGATGCCCCCTTACCTTGGCATCTCACATACGAGCCTAAACAAAACAATAAGAGTTACTCAAGCATGGGCTAATCACCATTGAAGAAAGAAGAGATGACGTTGAACTGTGCAACGAAGCCTACAAAAGGAGGATAATCAAGCACTACAACTCTGGAATGCTGCTCTGAAAATTCATTATCAGTTATCTAGTACTATGCCAGGAGTTCACAAATACCAAGAACCTAGCTAAAGGAGTGCTCGCACCAAATTGGGAGGGCTCATATGTCCTCAATGCTATCTTGTCAAATGATGCTTACTGCCTTTTCCGCCCGGATGGAACGCACAAATCCTGCACTTGGAACATAAAGCACCTCCGGGCCTATGAGCCACAATTATAAGGTGGTTGTAGAAACCTTTTGTGAAGAATATAACAAAGACTTTAGAGCCTACACTGTCATGTACAACTAAGGTTATTCAACAAGGATTAGCTACATCACTCTTTCATGCCAGGGAGTGCCATTACTAAAGATTATCTAATGAGGGTGAGTTATTATATGCCCGCTTCCTTTCTTAGAGACCGCCAACCTCTGCCACCTAGGACCGCACGAGCCATTTAATGCTTCCCTCTTTGTTGGTTGGTAATCCAGCGAGGGTGAATTATCATGCATTCACCTCCTTATTTGGGGACTGACATCACTGAAGGCAATCTAATGAGGATGAGCTATTATATTCTCACATATAACTTGGGAAGTTCAAACTTCTGCCACCCAGATTGCACGAGCCATGCTCCCCTCCTTGCTAGCTCTCTATCTAACGAGGTTGAATTACCATGCATTCACTTCTTTGTTTGGGGACTACCAAACTACCATGTTAAGTTTGGGTGAGATGTCTCTCCCTTTCGTGTTAGAGTGCATCGACGATCGAAAGCTCGATCGTAACACTCCGATTTGCTCGACCATGATGCCTCTCGTCCCACCTACGAGGCATAGCATTATTGAAAGACTGGTGCTGTTACCCTGAGTGATATCAAGGTCCATCATCTGTAGTAGGCCCGCATAAAAATAAGCTAGCCCCATATCAACTAGCCATGTGTCACCCATGGGAACCCTCGAGCCACTCAATGCTTTAGTTGATCCTAAACCGCTTACTACTAAGTCTTGTCGCTTGTTATCCAGGAGAACCCTTAAGCCACTCAATGTTCCAATTCATGCCCTGGTTTACCCGCCACTTAGTCTTGTCATGTGTCATCCAGGAGAACCCTCGATCCCCTCAACACTCTGGCTCGTGGTGGAACCGCCCAATATCATCAACACCGATAGGTTTGACACCTTATGCCAACCTCCATATGCACCTACAATGAGGCTTCACAACCAATGCTTGAATAGGGCTCATATGTCAGCCTGGCCTATCATTAAGATAAGTTAATCATACAATTAGTTTACATCAACATACCACAATCACTGCCCATCTCTTTACCATACACGACTATTTATCTATCTTGTGAAAACATTTAAGTGTAGATAATGTGGGGACTATGCTAACTACTTAAATTACATTACCCTATTGATTACGCATAGACGAGTAAGGAAAGATAAGCAATCAAGTACTTAGACTAATTTCACAAGACAAAGTGGTTCTTTTCATTCCTACAAAAAAGGCCCCTATCATTGAACAAGCCATTACCAAGTCCACTGGGGAAGTTGCAATCAAAATTTCCAGTTGAGAAAAGATTTTTTGAACATTTGCTGACAGTTTTATCTTCCCTCTAAATCTTAAAAATTGTCTGAAGGCCAGCTACGGGTTCGTCATCATTTGGCGTATCCCCTTTATCGCCTTCCTCAAATATTACAATCTCGAGCGCCTGCGCTTGGCCAGTTTTTTCGGAACTGCCCTGATCGATCCTTCGAGTCTAATGCTCTGATTTTGTTAAGCCCAACAACCCTAAGTTTTCATCTATGAGCACCGAATCGATTTCTCTCATCTCACATGGCACTTCCTGAAGAATTCTTATTATGTCTTTATAATGAGGGCCTTTAGGTCGTGGAATTGTGGTTGTAAAGGAAAGAAAACATTAGACTCAGCACCGTTGCAACAAACTTGTAAACTACTGGAGGAATGATGTCACTTACGTCTAACTAACCACCAGCTGGAAAACCTTGGAGGGCATCGGGCATAGAACCACTCCATCTTGAAATAGCTAAGGTAGTCCAAGACCCCGTCACCACCTGACAGTTCCCAACTGCTTCCAGGAATGTAAATGAAGGATTTTCCCCCGACTCTTGACATTAAATAAATATATGACTTCTTTAGGGGTTGGGAGTCGAAAGAGATGTTCCATGAACAAACTATTCAGTAGTGCATATCCATTTGGATGTAGTTGTGATGGGGCGATTCCAAAGAAAGCTTGCACCTCTCGAATGTATTGATTGAATGGAGGAAGAGTCCCCGCTATGCACGAATGTCTATTAAAGGTAGTAAACCCTTTCGGGGGAGCATATAGTCTATCATTCGAACCCGATAATAAGATGTCGCCCAATGGTAAACCGTGTCTTAGGCATATCCGCCCCCAACATGTCTTCGGAGACGTTGGACGGCACAGAATCTTGCGGATTCCCGATAAATCCGGCTCCTGGCAGCTCATCCAGAGATGGATCTATAACTTCGACCACGATGACAGGTATCTCTATTACTAAGGGAGGTAAACTTTGAAGCTCCTGATGCTGTGAACTTGTAGATTCCATAACTAATCATCTTTATTAAAAACTATCATTGGACGATAATAAGCATGTGTGTTCCCCAGTGTGAAGTGCGTGAATGTATTGTGCAGTGTTACATGATACTTAAGAAATTCTACAAAATTTAAGGAATTTTCAAATGAAAAGACTTCGAAATTCAACTGGAGTGACCGTCATCGCTGACCGTCACAACCATGCCATCTAAATTTAAGAGACTGATCTGAGTTAATGTTTGTTAAATTCTTGTCAAGTTATAGTCCCATCAAAGAGCTTTGAAGGGCAGTCGAATATGCAGTTTAACAGTCAAGTCCAGATATGCATGGTAGAAGCTTGTCGAAGTCAAGTGTTAGAACATTACAATCATTTTATATCCATCAAAGTCAAAACCTAGATCATTCATAGAAAAAACAAATTGATTTTGTATCGATCATTACAATCATTTCATATCCATCAAGGTTAATCACTTCGTATCGGTCAAGGTATTTAATTCGTATCGATCGAGGCAAATCACTTTGTATCGACCCAAGCCAGTCATTTCGTATCGATCGAGAAGTATTAATTTCATACCCATTTAACAACTTAGTTTCGTATCGATCAGGAAGACACCAGTTTGTTTTAATTCAAAGTGACCGTTACAAATTTGAGGACCCTCTATTAATACGAAATCAGGAGATGGAGATCGATACGAAACTTTGCATTATAACCGATATGAAATTAAACATCTTCTTCTCTAATCCGTCGATACGAAATGAAGGCCAAACCATCTTCTACTAAATCTTTCTTATCCCTCCTTACTCTTTCCTTCTACTATCGATGTGAGGTGAAAGAGAAGTTCTTTCACATCACTCCAAACACCTTCTTCCCTAATCAAACACGAAAAAGTCCCAGATCTTCCTCAACCTCGCATCCAACCATCTCCTCTACACAACTTTTGACCATGAATTCGAATGGGGTGACACGAGAATTCAAGTCTCAACATGCTAAGATTGAGTTTATTCGATTATTTACCTAATTTCAACAATTTTTTCAAAGGGATTGGTGTTTGATTCGATTAGAAAGTGAGGTTCTATTTTTGAGTTTCTCGATTGATGCAAAAAACTATAGGAAAAATAAGCAAGTGAGAAAAATGGCAAGTACGAAAAGCATTTATATGGACACGAGAGATGAAGGGAAATGATTCACCTCACAGTCGTTTTGACTGGTTAAAGAAAGTTTCTCCTCCAGTCGATACGAAGAGAGCTGTTCATATCCATGTACCTTCTATCTGAGGCAACACTCATTCGTGACCATCAAACTATCGGTATGAAGCACAAACAATCTAAAGATCAATTGAACTATTCGTACCCATCATAGGTCCATCGATATGAAATTCTTTGAATAACCAACTAATTCATATCGTTCGCCATAATATGATGACAATCTTTCAACTTTTCACATCAATCTAGGATAGGATCGATACGAGGAGATACACTAAAACAACCATCAACCGTTGTTATAACTCAAATTTCACACCTATTCAGAAGAGGATCGATACAAAATTCGATGCAAGAAATCTGACAATGACTCGCCAACGTGCGAACGTTAGCGAGAGTTAGACTAACATACATGCATAAATGATGGACTAACATTCAACTTTTAAAATTCACAGGAAGTGAATGGTCACTTGAATGACAGTTACAACAATGAAAATCAGTTGCTATCGTTCAGCACTCAGTTACAACAGTGCACAATACATCAATTGGCAGTCGACAATTCATATTACCGAAGATCGGTCAAAGTTTATATCTTTCGACGAAAAGACAACAACCATTCAACAACCTAGATAAAACTGTTTAGAATAAAGATTGCAGTTTTTCAAAGAATGTCATGTCCTCACAAGACGCACTTTAGGGGGAAAATGTTATCCCGCCTTTTGGCAAGGCCGTGATACCAAGAAATTGACTGAGAACCAAAGACAGTTTATCTTGAAAAATAGTATACACAGGTTCGCTGTGGATACTGGTAAATTTTGCCCGAGTCCGGATCGAGCTACAATTAGTGTGACATGACAAGCAAGTCTATGGAAGCCAACATTCTAGGTTTTAAGTCAATCTAAGTTCATATGCTCAAGATATGATCAGTGCAAGCTAATAAAATAAACTCGTTCATATCCGTCGGTCAATCCATTTCGCATCAGTTTCGTTCGAATCTATCAAATGACGGCTTCCTTCACATCCATCAGTGTCGACCCACTTCATATCCATAGTCTTGGAAACATCCTATTCGTATCCATCATGTAAGTGTTGGTTCGTATCCATCATGATCACTACACTTCGTATCCATCAATAGGCAACGTTTCACATTGACATCGTCTATATGTACTTCGTATCGGTTTACTCATCAACTCAATTCGTATCGATCAGCCAACGAGCAATACGAATCACCACTAAAGTCATCGATGCGAAGAATGTGTAGAATGATCGATAGGAAACGACGTCCTGGTCATCGATACGAAATGCCTTGGCTCGTATCGTTACGAATCGGTTACAAAGCAACGATACAAAGTGGAATGCAATAAACCAATATGAAGTGGAATAAACAAATTTGATACATAGTAAGATACAGTCGAGCGATGTGAACAAAGCTCAACTGGATCAATGTGAACAAGATCCACCCCAATGAAAGGCTCAACCACTCGACATGAAAAATGGATCGATCTAAGAAGTTAGCGCTATGTTAACTTGCAAGCATGTGCCCAAAAGCGATACGAACAGATCGATTTGAAGCGATGCGAGTTCAGCACCCTTCAATAAATCCAAACTTGCATCGATCATAGCTCAAAATATACACGTCAAAATGCTACCAAATTTTAAGAGGGGCCTACGTACATCCTCAAGAACATTCGTTATCGATCTCGACTCGATTGAGCGAAGTGTTGATCGATATGAAGTTCGTTCGTATCGATCACGGATCGAATGCAAACGGCATGGGATCGATTGTGTGGGCCCCTCCACATGAGAGAAGAGGTCTTTTGAGATCTGAGCGAGATATTTGCAGCCTATGCCTATAAATAGCACTCCAGGACCTGCAGAAAAGGGACTTTTGGCTCTTCTATGCCCAGACTCTACTGAAAATACTATTGTACTCGAGCTTTACTGTTGTAATTCATTGTAACCAGCAAGCAAAAGTTAATAAAAAGTCAATCACTCCATAGTGGACGTAGGCCATACGCCAGACCACTCTAAATCTATGCATTTCTCTATTGTTTTTTCTGATTATTATTTGAAGTGTTTGTTAGATAATCCTTTTTTTCCATTTATTTTCTTCATTTCATCTCTTCAAACTCTCTCAAAGAGTGTTGTGTCCAATTTTGGTACAAAAACTTTTATGGCACAAAGCCCGCCCAACTAGTCTTACAAATAGATTGAAGAAAAATATTTAGAAAGTCGGTCCACTAGCCAACCGAGTAATGGAGTCAATCGACTCCTATGCCAAAATGGTTAGCATGGTCTTCCCGACTGCCTTCATTTTAGCAGTTTTAACACCCCTAATTTTATTGACATTATTCAGGAGATTTAATTAGAATAAATGAAATAGAATAATGTAGATAAGGAGATTGAGGTTGATTAATAAATTAGCTGGCCATGCTTACTTAATATCTAATGAATTTGTATAAATGGTTAGGAAAGGAAACATAAGGGCAATGGGGTAGTAACCATACTTCCCACCATTATACTATTCCCATTAGATCATACACATTCATTTCACCAAAACAAAAAAATTATAACCGTAAGAAGTGAAAGCAAGGCCAGCCATTAGGAAGTGGAGAAGATAAAATCAACTAAAAGCTAGGATTCAAGTTAGAAGGAACCAATCTCAATCATACTTCAATTTCCTTATCCAATCTAAGATGAAAAATAATTTCTACATCTCTATTTTGATTTTTACATCATACGGTTTTGGATTTAAGGATAAATTTATTTTATGATATATTGAATGATGATATGCTTGTTTATGATTTACAAGTGTGTAAACAAGGCTGTTTAATAAGGGATATACACGATATTAGGGCAAAACCAAGATGAAATGATTTTTAAATGCCATGGAAAAAAATTGTTATAGAAAACACGATTCTAGAGATGGGTTTCAATTTTCATAATTTTTTGAGTTTATATGGATTTTATATAAATTTTCTAGCGAAGAAAATAATTTATTGGGTTACAAATTATTTACGGCTAAAATAATGATTGTTTGGATATGAATTTTTTTATACGTTGGAAAACATATTAAAATAGATTTTCTGAAATTTTTCTTGATTTTTCCTAAGTATTTTGATGAATATATAAAATTATTTAAGGTATGAGACTTAAATGTTTTATATATTTAATTAAGAAGAAGGGGCATTTTATAAAATTATATTATTATTTAAATTCTGAAATTAGTGGCAGTCCTTTTTGGGAACGAGATAGTGCCTTCGGTCTCGTCCTACTTAGGTGCTACCCACTTAACCTTGCTGCCCCTCCCCTATTTTAGCCATTCCCGAATGATGAGGCTTGAGGCTACGATTACCTTTATAGAACACATCTATCTTAGAATGCTCATCGTCCACCTGACGATGGTCTGAAAGCATTCAATCCATACAAGTTCGTTACGGGTTCGAACGAAACCGAAGGCACTATCTCATTACACTCATTTTGGAATCACCCTCAGATTTAACGACCATAGCCCTTGCACTCTGAATCACCATCTCGAACCTGAAAGTACTATGCTCGTTAACTCTTCTTGGAACCACCCTCAGAGTTTTTAACGATGAATAGTTCTTACACCTTGAGTCTTCACTTTGATCTTCACTTGGATTCACGACCTAACGTTCAATTTGGATCGATGTGATTTTCAGATATCAATATTTGGAAACCCGATCCCGGTCTCACGAAAATCCAAACGGCATTTTAATGTCCAAGTTGTTTAAGGGTTTGAACTTATATTCAGAATAGCAAAACATATAGATGATTCATAATATCACATAAGATAATTCATATCAATCAATCATCTCACAAAGCAGCACCTCACATATCACAAATATCACATCCAAATCATCAAATATCAATTAATCACCCCATCCATCAATCATCTAATATCATTCAATCATCCATAAGCAAGTTTGATTAACTCTTAATCAATTTAATTAACCTTTAATTAAATTAATTACTAATCTTTAATCACCTGGATTGCCTTATTCCTGCTTATTAACATTAATTAATCACAAATTAATTAATTAATCATCTCTTAATGATCTTCCCTAAATAATCTTCCTTGATTAATTATCTCTTAATTACATTAAGTAATTATCCCTCTAATTAATTACACAAATTAATTATCCTTAACAATTACAGTAATTTACCTTTAATTACTATCATTAAGTACATTAATTAATGATCCTCCATTTACTTCCATTAATTAATTAACTATAATTAATTACACTGATCCTTAATTAATTACAATTAATTAATCATACTTTAATTAATCACTTTCATTAATCAACCTTGATTAATTTCATTAATTATATTAATTAATGATCCTCACTAATTAATTAATCCTCTAATTAATTAAATAATTAATCTTTAATTAACTACCTCATTAATTAGCCTTAATTAATCATAAACATCAATTAATCATCTTAATTAATTAACTCCTTAATTAATTATATTAATCCTTTGATTAATTATACTAATTAATTAATCCTTAATTACTTCATTAAGTAATTATTAATTAATTAATAATCCTTGGTTAATTACTTCATTAGTTAATTACCTTTCATTAGTTAATTACCTTTTTAATTAATTACATTTAGTAATTAATCTTAAATTAATCACCTTAATTAATTAATTACATTAATTAATTAATTACATTAATTAATTAATTACATTAATTATGTAGTGACCCGACTTTCTATCACCAGAAAGACGCTTAACTAATTATGCAAGAAAGAGATAGAAGAAGAAAAGAAAGAGAAGAAAGAACAAAACCACATCAAAATCTCACAGCGGAACGAATGAAATATAATATATAACATATATATAGTATCATATACATCAGAGTACACAACTATACATCTCAATTTAGATAGCTATAACATTTCTGTGTAATATACAATACAATAACAACTATACAGAATAACACATGGCGGAAACTCTATCTATATATCTACACGCTGAAGACTCCTGCTCTAAAGCTCCTCCAGAATTCGTCAAGGATAACCTGAATCACTCGACTACTCATACATAATATGAGTAACCGAGAGTTTAATAAAACATAAAATAAACACTCGGGTCAGACAGGGGTCTGGTGTGAGTAAACGGTTTAAAGTTGCTTAACTCTAGAAAATCCTTTGAAAAGAAAAGGTATCACGTAAGACTTCCCACACATAAACATGGAAAAGTTTTTACCTTACGCTAACCAAAACATTTGATAGGAAATCCAGTGATATTATAATAGTGTCTAGGGTTTTCAAGTAAATAAGAAATAGCCTAAATTGTTACATGATTAAATTCCAGCTACTAGCCACAAAAGTGGGTAATATAAACAAAACCGTAGGGTCTCGTAGGAAGAATGGGTTTCCAACAATGGCAGGGCTACTGGGGTACCGCCCGTCACAGTACGTAGCCTAGATCACCATACCGAGGACCACTCCCAATCCTCTGCAACACAAGGCCGAAACCATTCCTTACTGAACAGTTCTGAACAAGACAACCCCACAGTTGGCTGCAGATCCAACCGCCCACACGGCCGAATAAAAAGAGACACCTAGACAGGGGTAAATCTCGTCCTACTTGGGCATGACCCACTTAACCTTGCTGCACCTCCCCTGTTTTAGCCATTCCCGGTTGATGAGGCTTGAGGCTGCGGTTACCTTTATAGGACACATTTATCTTAGAATGCTCATCGTCCACCTGACGATGTTCTGAAAGCATTCAATCCATACAATTCCGTTCCGGGTTCGAACGGAACCGAAGGCACTATCTCGTTGCACTCATTTTGGAATAACCCTCAGAGTCAACGACCATAGCCCTTGCACTCTGAACCACCATCTCGAACCTGTAAGTACTATTTCTGTCAAACTCATCTCGGAATCACCCCTAGAGTTATACCGACGAATAGTTCCTACACTTCGAGTCTTCACTAAGCTCCACTTAGATTTACGACCTAACGTTTAATTTGGATCGATGTGGTTTTCGGATATAAAATCCGATCCCGATCTCATCGAATCCAAAACGCCATTTTAATGTCCAAGTTGTACTTAAGGGTTTTAAACAGTAGATATTCAGAATATCACTTAACATAAATGGATGATTCATAACACATAGATAGATAATTCACTATTTTCAAATTCATCCACACATATCACAAAGCAGCATATATATCACATCTCAGATATATCACATTCAAATCACAATATATCAACCAATGACATTTAATATCATCCAATATCATTAACTCATCCAATGAAATTTATCATCCAATCATTAATCATCCATAACAAGGTTTGATCCAAACTTAATTAATTTAATTAATCCTTAATTTAATTAATTCCTTACTTAATCATTTGGATTATCATCAATCCATCTTACTTATTCATTAATTAATTACAAATTAATTAATTAATTAAACATCACTTAATTATCCACTTTAATCAATCTCCCTTGATTAATTATCTCTTAATTACTTTAAGTAATTATTCCTTAATTACAATTTAATTAATCATCTTGATTAATTACTTCTCAATTATACCAAGTAATTATCTCTTAATTACCCTTTAAATTAAGCACACCTGATTTGTTATTATTTAATTAATCACACTTGATTAATTACTTTTAATTAAACACTCTTGATTAATTACTTTTTTTTAATTAACCACATTTGGTTAATTACTTTTTATTTACATCTAGTAATCAAAACTTAATTATAGATCAATTACCTTTTAATTATTAATTAAAAATTAATTATTTATTTCCATTAATTAATGATTACTTCATTAATAAAATTCCATTTTAACTAATTGCTATATCAAGTAATTAATCACTTAATTAATTACTCTTAATTCTTTCATTAATTAATTAGTCTTTAATTAATAAATAAATTTAAACCTTTAATTAATTATATTATTTAATTCTTTAATTAATAACACAAGTGATTAACCCTTAATCACTTCCACTTAATTACTTTCATAAAGTAATTAACCTTTAATTACTTTGTTCAATAATTTCCTTTTACTTAATTAACACCAGTAATTGATTACTTAATTACTTCACCAAGTATTGTACTTAATTAACTCCAAAGTGATTATCTTTAATTAATCACTAATTAATTACTTAATTAATTATTTAACTAATCATTTAAATTAATTAAATGATTTTTTTTAACTTCTTATATTATAAAGATTCTTAATTAAGAAAACCATTATCTTAATTAAATCATTTATATTAACCAATAACACTTTAATTATTCATAAAAATTGAATTATCTTAATTATTTTCACAAATTTATTTATCCTTAATTAAATCAAAATTCTAAATTACTTAAGATAATCTTTATTATAATTGATCTCTAAATCTTTATTATTTAACTTATTTAAAATAAAACACTTTAGAAATCAACTTTTAATTTTAAACAATTTAAACATTCAAAATAAATTTTTAAATCTTTAAAACTTTCCAAAGTTATTTAATAAAATTTAATACAAACCTTATATTTTGAAATCTACTTATTTATTTTAAAACTTTTTATTTAATATATACATATAAAACTTATTTAAAACTTAATCTTGAAACAAATTATTTTTATAAGTAAATTCTTGTTAAACTTTGTTTTAAACTTGAATCATTTGCAAAAACCAAAATTTCTTTGTTTTCAAAACCTTTAAAACATTACTATTAAATTTTAAAACTTCCTGAACAAACCAAAACCTGCTCAACAAAAACTCGAGCAACCCGTTGCAAAATCCCAGGTCTACCCCGAGTTACCCCACCCTTTACCTTGCTTCGAGAAAACACAACAGATACCCGAAGTGAACTTCGAGCTCCAACCTCCTCTTCCCAAAACCCGAACCTGATGCACGAAAATCGTGCATATCAACATGCACCACCACGCCGGCCCACGTTGAATCAAGCACTGGCCTCCGATAAGTCGCACTCGACCATGGCAACACTTCGCGAAACCCAGTAGCCATGTTTCAATCGAAATTCAAAAATTCGACCTCAAACCTAAATTTGCCTGAAGCACACTTCAACGAAATACGACCGCCACCGACGATCCTTGACACAAGACGCCAAGCCCTCCTCCCCGAAGCCACGTCGCGACCTCCAGCACCTCCAGAACCCCTCGCGCTCGACTCCGGTAGCTTCTCGTCATCGCGAAAACAAGATGAACCACGACGACAATCTCGGGGTATAAAACCCTACTACATCGAATTCCGGTCAACAAGATCCACTAAAAATTACCAAAGCAATTTTCCCATGATCCTTGTCCTCTCCTTGACCTCCATGCTCAACCTCGCCGCTCAGCTCGCCGTCGTTCGCCGTGAATTGGCCATTATTCCCAAAGCAGAAAATCCAAGAATTCACACTAATTACTAAACTAAAAATCATGATACAACCCTTAAAATTCATGGTTTAGCATCATGAATTCAATTAGGTAATCAAAACTTAAAATTGATTTGTTTAAATTTTGACCCAAATTTATTTTTTTACGGTAAATTCAAAATTTGAGCTAATCATTCAATTTAAAAACCTATAACTATTTTTAGATGGAAGGTTACATGATTTCAAACAACTTTTGTTTACAAATCATGAGTAAATTCAAATTCAACATTGTGTTATTGAATTTATCATGAAATTTGAAACTGTTTATAAGCACACAGAGCATATACTTTAACCACACAGGCATTCAAATGAAGAAGATAAACATGCATCAAATTTTAATTCAAGTATTCAAATAAAATCAAGATTTTCATCCACAAGAATATGATAACATTCAAGTTTTAAAACTGTTTTTAAAATTCATTTACTCACATTATATGCAGAGAACAGAAACTGTATTGTTTCCAGGCTTTGAAGTTTCATACTGCATGTTGAATAAAATTCTACTCTGACGATTTCTAGTTTTGCATGTTGAAATAAAACTTCCTACAGTTGATTACTGAATTGCTTGATTGCATTTGAAGATCTTCCATTGATTTTGAATATCCAGCATATTTGAAGATTTGAATTTTCCAGATCATCTTTTTATTGTTTTCATATTTTACTGTTTTTACTCTTTCTTTTTATCTTCTTTTAATCTTTTGTTTTGTATTATTTTGGTTGAAAATGAAGAAAAGATTTTTAGCTGAAAATAAGACTCTTCTCCTTATCATTATTTTTAATTTTATATTAAGTAAAGAGGATTGACACTTGTCTACTATAATGCTCTAATTATCTTACACAAATGCACAAAAGTTTACAAATGTCTTTAACACATATTAAAAAGTTTACAAGTATTTAATGTTTGATTAATGTTTTACAAGTTTTTTAATGTTTAATTAATGTTTTACAAGTGTTACTTTCTTATTTTATAATTTATTTAAGTTATATATAAGTAATTATGTAATATTCATATTACTATAAAATGTTTTTATCTTATATAAAGATGCTTTAGATTTTAACAAATATACAAAAGTGAATTCATGCTAACAATTATAAATTATTTATGCTTTTGATTTAATTTATATAACATATGCTTATATGCTTGAGAGTTTTAATTTAACTCTTTATATAAAAATTTTAAAACAAATTTATCTTATGTTAAAATTTAAAAATGAAAGAATATTAAAAACAAAAGAACTTTTAATTTAAATCTTATTTAAAACTCAAGTCCAAAATATATATATCTATATTAAATAATAAATTAACTTTGTTACTAAAATTTAAATCTAAAATATCATTTTCAAAAGTATTAAGTCAAACTAAAATTTCCAAATTACAAATTATATATATTAAAGTTTGAAAACACTTTATTAAATTCAAAACAATAATTTTTCCCATTTCTAATGTATACAAATATATATATATATATATATATATATATATATATATATATATATATATATACACACATTTCAAATGGAAAATATTTTAATCATTAGTTTTGATAATTACTATACAAATTTTAAAAAACAAATCCAAACCATAATATATATATGTTCATATATATTACAATTTGAATAAATAGCTTTTATTACATTAAAGACTTCCTATATATATACATTATAAATAGAAAACATTTTGATTAGCTTTTGATAAATAAATCTTACCAATTTTAAATTGCTAGAATAAATATTTCCAAATTAAAATATTATTAATTGCCAAAAGAATTCAATTAGCAAATTTTATATTGTTAGGAAAAATATTAATAGATATTATCAAATTATTATTATTAGCCTTTAAAAGAATTTTAACTTGTCAATTTATAATGTAAAATGATCAAATTAATTTAATTGTTATCAAAGATTATTAAATTGATATTGCTCAAAATTTCAGGTCATCACAAGTTAGTTAACTAAATTAATTACACTAAGTAATTAACTATTAATTACTTCCATTAAGTAATTATCCTCTAATTACTTCATTAAGTAATCTCTCTTTAACTAATTACATTTAGTAATTATACATTAATTACTTCACTAAGTAATTACTAAATTAATTAATAAGTGATTATCTTTAATTAATTAGACTAATTAATTAACCTAAAATTAATTACATTAATTAATTGGTAACCAATTAATTAGTCATCACTTAATCTTTAATTAATTCATTTCTTAATTACATTCACTAATTACTTCATCAAGTAATTATTTTTAACTACAAATATGTAATTAACCTTTAATTTATTTTATTAATTTATTATTCTTAATTAATCTCAACCTAACTAATTAAGAATAAACTTTGCATTTATATTAAATACGTACTTCAATCATTTACTTCATTTAAAACTAATTTAGAAATCAATTATATATTTGAAAATATAAAATTTTACTTTAAAACAAAATAATTTAAACCCTTTTTTTGTTATACTTTAAAAACTTTGAAACCCTTTTTAAACATGTTTAATTTAAATTAGACAAATATTTATCTTTAGAAACCTGATTATCTCATCTTAAAAACTTATCCATTTAAATATAATTTGAAAACTTAGTTTTTTAAACATTACTTTAAAAACTTTGATCTAATATTTTAAATTGAAAACACCTTTTGAATTAAAATTCAAAATTTAATTTAGTTAATTACCTTCAAAAACAATTATATTAAACATATTAAATTTGAAAATATATTCAATTAATCCTCTTGAAAGTTTGATTAACATTTATTTCAAGATAACTAGTTTTTAAATTTACAAAGTTATTTCCTTTTACAAAACTTAGCTTTGGGTTGAAACAGAAGTTCATCTTGGGCCAAACCTGAGCAAATTCACAAAAAACTCGAGTCACACTCGAGAACACACAAGCCAACCACCTACTTCGTGACGTATCTCAGAACGCACAAGCCCTACACCGAGAAAGCACTGTCTTCCTAAACTTCCTCTCTTACCTGATACATCGTACATGCGTGCACGATGCACGGCGAACCATGCGACGCCGACCCTTCCTCCGGCCTTCACCAAACCACCGACGACCACGACGAACCACGTGATCATCCATATCCATATAGACATCACCTATTTGAAATCGAGCAACAAAGCCAAAAACTGGAACCATAACTTCTAACAAAAAACCACCCAACGCCGACGAACCCATCACCGTTAGACCCCGCCGACCTCACCATCGAATCGCCTCGACCCCGAGCATCCATTCACGCTAATGCGATCGTTCCCGATGATCCAATGATGATGCAACAGTTATACAAACAAAGGCCTCCAAAATTAACGTCGAAATCCTACTCCATCAAAATCCAATCACCTCGGCCAATAAGAAAATCCACCAGCATTTTTCCTGTATTCTCCATCACTCAGACCACCTTCAGCCTAAATATCAAGCACCCCGACCTGCCATTCATCGGCAATCACCCAAAACACCAAATTCGAACATCACGAGAATTCTCATGAACTAAAAATCTAAAAATTATGAAATGAATATCAAAATTCGTGATTTTCAATCAGAAATTCATTCCTATAATTCAAATTTGAAATTAAGAAAGTTGATTTTTACATAAAATTTGGCTTTCACTGTTATTTATAAAATTTTGAAACAAATATTTATTATAAATACCTAGAATGAATTTTAGTAGTGATGTTTCACGATTTCAATCACTTTTCATTTGCAAATCAAAAGCTAATAGTGATTAAAGAATGAGATATTAAATTTAGGGAGAAAACCAAAGTCTGCTAAAACAATAGAGCCTATATTTGCATTTACACAGGCATTCAATACTTATTACATACATGCATTCATTTAGTCCAATCATTTCAGGCAAACATCTTGATTTTCATACATCAATCAAAGTGAAATCAAGATTTAAAACGGTTTTTAAAAAACTATGTTTACTCACCTTTTTATAAGCAGAGAACAGAGAGCATGTTCCAGGTTTATTGATTTGAACTTCTTCTGTTAAAGTTGAATTTGCTTTGATCTTCAGATTGAGGCTTGAGATCTGAAGTGTTATTGAGTTGAACTTGGTGTTGAATTGAAAATTATCTTGAATGCTTGCTGTTAAACTCCATCTTGGTTTGAAATATCTCAGGTTGAAGAAAGTGTTACAGATTTTAAATGAAAAATGTTTTACTGGTTTGGTTTCAGATTTGAAATATGTTTACAGTGTACTGATTTTGGTTTGAGGAATTTTCAGGCTTGGAATTATCTTTGTTTTCGGCTGAAAATAGGAAAAGAAGATTGAAGAGATGAAAAGTTTATTTTTATGAATTAAATTATGGTTTATTAAAAATTAATGAAAATAAAATTTAAAAGATGACACTTGTTTTATAAACATACATGTGTCCTTTATATTACTTAATTACCTTACACATGTTACTAACATGTGTTAATGTAATTACACTCGTCATTAGGTATTTTAAATAAAATTTTAAAATAGTTTAAAAAATATTAAATTAAATTTAATAATTAATAAACACTTATCTAAATATCTGTGTATATATAAAAATTACTTTTAAAGAAAATATTATAAAACAAACTATATACAAAAAAAATCATATACATATATTTTTGAATTCAAAATAATTATGTTGATTGTTTAAGAAATATAAATTAAAATTCCAAATACCCTTTGAAAAAGTATTATATTAAATTATACTTTCCAAATTTCAAAGTTATATATATATTAAAATTGAAAATACTTTTATTAAATTCAAACCAAAAGCTCAATATATACAAATATATATATTTTAAACAGAAAATATTTTTAACATTGATTTTGAGAATAATAATATTAAATTTTAAAACAGACTTCAAATCATAATATATATATATATATATTACAATTTGAAAACACATCTTTTATTTAACACAAAAGATTTCCTATACATAATATATACATTATAATATAGAATATATTTTTATTAGTTTTAAAAGATAAATCTTACGAATTTTAAATTGTTAGAAAAGACATAAATAAATATTGCCAGATTAAATATCCATTACCCTTTTAAAGATTAAATTTACCAATTTAAATTAAAATTATAAAGGAAAATTACCAATCCAATTAAATTATTAATGAAGATTACTAAATTGATATTGCCTAAAATTCCGAATCGTCACATTCCTCTCCCCTTAAATGAATTTCATACCTGAAATTTAAAAGAAAAGATAATTTAATAATCCAACAAAGATTTCAATCTCAAACAGCAAAGCAAATCTATCATCCAGTTACTAACAACCAAAGCAACCCATCAAACAATCAAACCTAACTAACTATCCTTATACAAATTAGGATAGATCTTTCTAATACTATCTAGAGTTTTCCAGGTGTAAACCACCGGGATACTCACTCTACAGAATCTAAACTAACAATAAAACTAAAGATTGCCACGGCCGACAAAAAATTCCTCCAGCATTGGACCAGACACGTACTACCTCAGAGCTACGTGAAATTCGTTGAATCCCAGTCATCCAAACTGGCAATTCAGTCATATAAACAAAAAAATTATCCTATCAAGAACACAGATAAGAAATCCCAAATACCTTAGAGCTAGCCTTCCAATTTTATCAAATTATTGTTCTCTCTTAACCAGAGAAACCTTAACAACAACGAAATCTCCAAGCTCGAATTCCAAATTCATCCATCTTATCCACAAAACCCAACAGACAACTCTGGGCTGCCTCATCCTTTCCTGACTAGCTTAAACTTTGTTGATGCTTCCTTAAACAAACTGGACCAAGAACAAACCAATTCCTGGATCCTATTCAACAAAATGGTTTCCAAGATCTGCCGAAATTCAGAACACAAGCTCTACTTCCCAAGCAATAGCAAACTGAACTTACTTCTCCAATCTGGAACAGCCAAAACAGGTGTACCTGCCAATCTGACCTTTAGATCCCAAAAACTTCCTATAGAAATCCTCTAAGCCAAAACATTGGGATTTTCGGTTGCTTCCACTCTACAACAACTGCTGTCTTACTTCCGCTGCACAACTCTGATTCTAAAGTAAATAAGAATGCTGTTGAGGAACACGAGCACAAACTTATCCAATATATCCTAGAGACATGATTCATCAGATCCATAAAATCTTAGTGACCCATCTAACTCGGTCACACAACGTTACAGCAGAATCCAAACTTGAAAACTAAATCTAACCAACCTATTTCCAAAAATTCCTGAGCTGCTACACCAACTCTTCTTTCTCTAAGAGACATCATACTACCAGGCTAACCAATGGTATCGCTTCTAGAACCAAGTCGATATGGAACTCAAACTCCTCATGAAGACGAACTTCTGACTACTTCAATAGCTCCTACTTCCTCATGAGAAGCCTCAATCTCAAACAAAAGATTATCCAAAATGAGCTCCCAAACTAATCGCAAAGTCACTTTTGCGATCCTACCTAATTCGGATTCCAAAGAAATTGTTCTCTCTTTACCAATTATAACAGGTTTAAGCTTTTCCAGACAAGGTTAACTCTTCAAGAAAGCCTTCACCATTTGCTTGGACTGCTGAAAGAAGAACCACAAAGATTTCCGAACCATCGGAGAAATGGGTCCACACTGCTGCTTCCAAGCTCCACCTCTAGGACACTGCTAAGCTAAGAGACCTTCTTGTTGGCACACAAACACCTCCAAGCTGAAACTGCTACCACATCTAACCAAAGACTTCTTCATCCAAAGGCTCCTCAAACCCCAAAAGCCATCAATTAACTTCACAAAAGATCCTTCGAGATAGGCAGGCATCCCCAAAAGAAACTCAGGTTCCAAACCAAGCATCAACATCTTACTCTTCTTAAGGGTAAACAATGAGACCATGCCGTAGCGAAGCAACTTATAGACCTTAGTCTCATATTCCAAAATAGACAAACTCCTTCCTACGGTTGCCAAGATACCATCACTTGCTTCTGCACATCCGATAGATCCAAAATCCTGAAAATCTGCTCACCCGAGTGTAACCAAACTTACACTTCAAAGATGGACTCCGAATCTTTAAAAAGATTTCCTTCGGAGATCAGAGAAATCCTTACTCTAAGCTGGAAAGCTTATTCGAGACGATATTGGGTCTATAGTCTCGACAGATATACCTCCAACCTCAACATATGGATCTCTTCCATTAGTGGTAGTCGTGTTACACACCACTACTGCACCATCTACCTCTAAAATTTAAGTTGGAAAACACGGACAGGTAATCCCAACAAATCAGGTATATATATATATACACACACACACACACACACAAGTACGCTCTCTCAAAAAAGAAAGAAATCACTCCAGAGCCTAGGTATTCACTCAACCAAGCACTCTGATACCAACTGTCACGACCCCTCTTTCATCTCCCAGAAGACGCATCATGAATTAAGAAAGAAAGGGATAGAAGAAGAAAAGATAGAAAAGAAGAAAACTCAACAACAATAGAGTCTCACAGCGGAACGAATGAAATATAATATATCACATAAAATATTACATAGTATCACAAACATCAGAGTACACAACTTATACAATTCATATTAGACAGTTATAAACATCTGTCTAACTATACAACTCAAGATATCACAGAGATACAAACACAATCACTAGCACAGCGGAACCACAATAATATCTATGCGCTGAAGCCTCCTGCTCCAAATCTCCTCCAGAATTCGTCAAAGCTAACATGAATCCCTCGACTACTCATACATAATATGATTACCCAAGAGTTTAATAAAACAGAAAATAAACACTTGGGTCAGACATGGGTCTGGTGTGAGTTAACGGTTTAAAATTGTTTAACTTTGAAAACCTTTGAAAAGAAAGGTATCACGTAAGACTTCCCACACATAAACATGGAAAAGTTTTACCTTACGCTAACCAAACATTTGATAGGAAATCCAGTGATATTATAATAGTATCTAGGGTTTTCAAGTAAATAGAAAATAGCCGAAATTGTTACATTCATTAAATTCCAACTACTAGCCACAAAAGTGGGTAATACAATCAAAACCGTAAGGGCACGTAGGAAGAATGCGTTTCCATCAATGGCATGGCTATTGGGGTACCGTCCGTCACAGTACGGGGCCTAGATCACCGTACCAAGAATTACTCCCAATCCCTTGCAATACAAGGCCAGAACCATCCCTTACTGGATAATCTCGAACAAGACCACCCCATGGTTGGCGTGATGAACCACACACTAAGTCAAAATAAAAGGGCCCTCTAGACAGGGGTAAATCTCGTTCTACTTGGGTGCTACCCACTTAACCTTGCCGCACCTCCCCTGTTTTAGCCATTTCCGGTGGATGAGGCTTGAGGCTATGATTACCTTTATAGAACACATCTATCTTAGAATGCTCATCGTCCACCTGACGATGTTCTCAAAGCATTCGATCCATACAAGTTCATTCCAGGTTCGAACGAAACCGAAGGCACTATCTCGTTACACTCATTTTGGAATCACCCTCAGAGTTAACGACCATAGCACTTACACTCTGAATCACCATCTCGAACCTGAAAGTACTATCCTCGTTAACCCATCTTGGAATCACCCTAGAGTTTTTAACCATGAATAGTTCTTATACCTCGAATCTTCACTTTGATATTCACTTGGATTCACGACCTAACGTTTAATTTGGATCGATGTGGTTTTCGGATATCCATATTTGGAAACCCGGTCCTGGTCTCACCGAAATCCAAACACCATTTTAGTGTCCAAGTTATTTAAGGGTTTAAACTTATATTCAGAATAACAAAACAGATAGATGATTCACAATATCACATAAGATAACCCATATCAATCAATCATCTCACAAAGCAGCACCTCACATATCAGAGATATTACATCCAAATCATCAAATATCAATTAATCACCCCATCAATCAATCATCCAATATCGTTCAATCATCCATAAGCAGGTTTTATTAACTGTTAATTAATTTAATTAACCTTTAATTAAATTAATTACTAATCTTTAATCACTTGGATTACCTTAATCCAGCTTATTAACATTAATTACTCACAAATTAATTAATTAATCATCTCTTAATGATCTACCCTAACTAATCTTCCTTTGTTAATTATCTCTCAATTACATTAAGTAATTATCCCTATTATTAATTACACAAATTAATTATCCTTAACCAATTACAGTAATTAACCTTTAATTACTATCATTAATTACATTAATCAATGATCCTCCATTTACTTCCATTAATTAATTAACTATAATTAATTACATTGATCCTTAATTAATTACAATTAATTAATCATACTTTAATTAATCACTTTCATTAATCAACCTTGATTAATTTCATTAATTATATTCATTAATGATCCTCATTAATTAATTAATCCTTTAATTAATTAAATAATTAATCTTTAATTAACCACCTCATTAATTAGTCTTAATTAGTCATAAACAGTAATTAATCATCTTAATTAATTATATTAATCCTTTGATTAATTATACTAATTAATTAATCCTTAATAACTTCATTACGTAATTATTAATTAATTAATAATCCTTGGTTAATTACTTCATTAGTTATTACCTTTCATTAGTTAATTACCTTTTTAATTAATTACATTTAGTAATTAATATTAAATTAATCACATTAATTAATTAATTATATTAATTAATTAATTAACGAAATTAATTACACTAAGTAATTAACTCTTAATTACTTCCATTAAATTATCATCCTCTAATTACTTCATTAAGTAATCTCTCTTTAACTAATTACATTTAGTAATTATACATTAATTACTTCACTAAGTAATTACTCAATTAATTAATAAGTGATTATCGTTAATTAATTAGACTAATTAATTAACCTAAAATTAATTTCATTAATTAATTGGTAACCAATTAATTAGTCATCACTTAATCTTTAATTAATTCATTTCTTAATTACATTCACTAATAACTTCATCAAGCAATTATTCTTAATTGCAAATAAGTAATTAACCTTTAATTTATTATTCTTAATTAATCTCTAATTAAGAATAAACTTTGCATTTATATTAAATACTTACTTCAATCATTTACTTCATTTAAAACTAATTTAGAAATCAATTATGTATTTGAAAATATAAAATTTTACTTTAAAAAAAAATTTAAACCCTTAATTTTTATTATATTTTAAAAAAATTTAAAACCCTTTTTAAACATGTTTAATTTAAATCAAACAAATATTTATCTTTAGAAACCAGATTATCTCATCTCTAAAACTTATCTACTTAAATATAATTTGAAAACTTAGTTTTTTAAACATTACTTTAAAAACTTTGATCTAATATTTTAAATTGAAAACACCTTTTGATTTAAAATTCAAAATTTAATTTAGTTAATTAACTTCAAAAGCAATTATATTAAACATTTTAAGCTTGAAAATACGTAACGACCTGATATTTTCAACCATTCGCATCCAAAAACGCTAGAATTGAATTACTCAAAATACCAGATTATAAGTTTATATTTGGCAAAACTCAGCATATACAATAAATAGATAATCACAGAATCACAGAGTAATATAACAATATGCAGCGGAAACAAATGAATAGTAGTTCATGAAGCTACTATATATATCAGAGTTAAATAAGATACAATACAAGTCTCGAATACAATAGTCAATCGCTAACCCAAAAAGCAGTTTTAGCCACCCGTCCATCCGCCTTCTTAGATACGGCTTAAAGCCGTATCAAATATGATACAGCTCCAAACCTTACCTAATTGTTTGGACAAGGCTAATAGCCGTATTTAAAGTGATAAGGCTTGCAGCCATATCCAATTTCGTGCCTACTATTGGTAGAAACTTTTACACCCAAAACACATGGTTCCCTCCAAGTTAATTTGCTTTCCCTCTTGTCTAGGTATGGGTCTTAGCTGTATCATATCTAATACGATCTTTAGCCGTATCACTTGTTGTGCCTATTTTTGGTGCAAAACTTTTATAAGCAAAACACGCCCCATACTTATCATTTTCCCCAAATTCCGTTTCTTCTACAATAGGGTTGCTGGCTCCCCAATTCATATCAATCTCTTCGTTTTCCCAATTCATACCAATCTCGTGCTCTCCCATCCCATCGCAAATCGTTGCTGGCTCCCCTCAATCCACCTGCTGATAGCTTCATCTGCAGGTAAATATTTTCTTTTGAAATCTAAATATATGTTTTTATTAATATATGCTTAGATTATCCTAAATATTAAAATGAGCAATAACCTTTACAGTTTTCTTTAACTTTTGTAATTTGTTATTTTTCATAGCTAGATGTAACTGCTATAGATTTACTACATTGGTGACTTCAATATTTATTATTTTATATAGTTTGATATGTTTGATATTGCTTATAGCAATTTTAAAGCAGCTATATTTATCTAAATTATAGATTATTTATGCTTGTCAAGGAAGCAGCCAATTTGTATATTATTTATTGCTATAACATGAGTTGATAAATATGGTCCTATAATCCTTTATACAAGTAGACTATTTACAGACTTGTATACAAGGTTTATATTTAAGTTATTAGTTATTTCTTGAATGCTATATACGTACATGTGATGAATATTTTATGTTATCCAAATGAATTTATTCACATTCATCATATGATGGCGCTAAATAACTGTTAACTGAAGTTCACATTGTTCTATAGGATAAGGCACAAAGTATTAGATTCACTTGATAAATATAATTAGGCAAATGAATAACTAATAATCATGAAAGGGAATCTGTAATAACATAAGAAATGCAAAAGGTCATTATTTTTCTTCCTTCAGGAGGTATTTGTGCTGTTATTAATCAGTAGTCCAGCTCTGGTCTATCATATCTTTCACTTTTCGATTGTATTTACGCTTGCTTAAGTATGTTGCTTATTGTATTAGAACCTTCAGAAGTTTAAACTTATATCAATTTACTTGCCAATGTTGTTTGTTGAGAATGAATGTTAGGAAAAATCAAGCATTTGGACTTATGGCTTATTTAAATCATAGTACTATAGTAGTACAGTCCATAGCTCTATTTGTTGAATTTTGATCTATTGTTTGTTGATTTTCACCCACTTCAAGATTAATAGTTGATTACTAGTTCAATTGCGATAACTTTAATGCAAGCCTCAAGTGCCAGTACATAGCATCAACAAGTGAACACATATAATCATATAAAAGTGATATTGCCTTGCATTTATTAGTAACAAGCTATTGATATCACTTCACTATTCAAATAGAATTATGTATGACAATTTGAGTAGTTTAGTTATGTCAGCTTAATTTTAGACCATATTCCTTTAAATTTTCCATTTTGGGAGAAAATACATATAACCATGACTAACATTGGGCCTGTGTTATCCCCATCCTGTCTTTACTTTTTGATTGAAAATTATGAAGGTAAACTTGGAATTTTTGCAGTCTTCAAAAATTAATGCTTATTATAAAATAATCAATTCTTTGGGAATGTAATCTGTTATTTAAATACTAGAACTATGTAAGCATAGATTCTTCAGTGTAAGAGAGACTATTTTAGCAAAAAATCATTAAAGATAAAGAGGTCTTCTTCGGACAATGAAATGGTTATTTGTATTCAGATTATCTTATTCTTATACAATATATATTACTTGTTTTAAAAGATTTCTTTGTTATTATATTAAGACAATTTTCGCTCACAAGAACCTTTGAAAGACTAGTTCCATCTATTATAAACTAAGGAATATTTAAAATCGTAGAGCCCTTGTTGAAAAGGAAGAAGTAGTGACGATCAAAGTAAATCTTTGATGGAAAAAAGGAACAAAAGTCACATTTGAAGGATTAGGAGATAAGCGACCATGCTGCCTACCTGCAGACTCATCTTCATTATTGTTGAAAAGGAGAATCCATTATTCAAAAGAGTTGGCCATGAATTAATACTCGAAATGAAAGTAGGATTCAAAACTCATTTATTATGTCGATATGTATGATGTTATTAGAATGATATTTATAAAACTAGATGCAATTGAATGCATTTACCATGATCCCGTTATGAATATTAGGAATGAAGATTTCTTGTTCATGTGTTGTAGATGGTCAGCATGTTAATATTAGGAATAAAATTGTTGTTAATGGTGCAAGCCAAGTCAGGAGAGGGGTAATCCATAGACATTACTCCGGTGCTACAAAATAGCGCCGTTGCAATGGTAAAATTTTTGGAAACAGTTTGGTGCTAATGTTAACTTTTACAGAAATGCTATTTTGACGATGAATGCTTAGTTAGACATAATCTGACATGTTATGAAATGAGGGAAGCCTATTTAGAATCTCATTAAGTATGTTCATGGTAATTACCTTTATTTGACATTATGTGAAGGTCAGGCAGTTTGAGTCTTTGTATGGACATGAAAATAATATGTATGTAATTTTGGTATTCACGAAATGTTCCAATGAAACCCAACTGTATGTGTACAATTTTACAAATTCATTTTCACTTTTCTTTCTGTATGAATTGAAGTATCTAAACTTTCAGTGAACAAGCTGAGTTATTTTTGCAGAAAATTTATGAGCTCGATCCGCTTTCAAAGGAAATGTTTTTAAAGAGAATGGCCGAGGCTTTTAGGAGATACAAGAAAAACCTGAGAGTAGTTTATTATGACACTTTCAAAAATGACGAAGAATGGTTGAAAAATTGTCCACCTACAGTTGCTCAAGAAGATTGGGAACAGTTCATAAAAAATGAAGCAACGTCTGAAGCGAGCGGAAGGAGGGAGACAGGCAAAAAGAACAGAGCATTTCTTAGTTATGGTCACCAAGCAGGACGTAAAAGTCACGCTAAAATAGAACAAGAAATGGTAATTTATATCCATTTTCATTCATATGCTTTAGTATTCCCTGTATCTACATTCTACATACATACATCTACATGTGTACAAACATCAACTATTTCAATCAAATTTGTACTTGTATTGCAGATCGCTGCTAATCCATCAACAAATATCAGTCGTCGCCAAGTATGGGAGAAGACACATAGGAAAAAAGATGGTAGCATTTCAGATGCCACTTCTTCATACTTTGTAAGTTAAACAAATACTAATCAGATGCTAAAATATGCGTATGCCACTTCTTCATACTTATAACAAATACTAACTTGCATATTCTTTAAAATTCCTTATTCATATAAGTGTTATCATATTTCAGGATCAAATTGCGAAAGCGAAGGAAGAGATCACTGATAGTGATGAAGAAAAATTGACAGTGGATGAAGACATCTTATCACAAGTGCTTGGTAAGAATGCAAGGGGTAGGAGCCGCGGTGTTGGGACCGTTATAAGGCTTGTGCCACTGCACAGAAATGACTCAGACATGTTCATGGAGACCATGATGAGTTGAAAATGAGGGTGGGAAGTTTGGAGGGTACAGTGGGAAATTTGTCTGGGCAAATGGAGGTTCTGATCAACATGGCGGGAAACATCGAACAGGGAATTTGCGCACTGGTCAATTCTTCTGATGGATGACGCGCCACACAATTCAGTGCTCCTGAATTCGTTGCTTCGCAGTTCCAGAATACAACCGATGTAGCAAACAATCAAAGATGTGAAATCCTTAACTCTGATTTAGACATGATAGCAAAAGGTATTTATTACAAGATTTCTATTTTTAGTTGCTTTCAAGCAGATATTTTGTTGGATAGATCTAAACATATTTATTCCAACAGGTACTGTATGCCGAAATTCTACATCGTCCAAAATCCATGGGAAATCTGTACCACCCACACATGAAAACTGGTGTTGGACAACATACTGCTACTAGATGAGAGAACCAGCAAAATAAATCATCAATTTGCAGAGACCTTTGCTGAAGTTGGAGTGGGTGGGTATGTGTGCCATCCGAGGGGTCTTATTCAATTTCTTTAGACGTTGGAGCAGGTATATTTTATGTTTATGTTAATATTTTACTATGTATCGTTTTTTGAAACCTCATGAAATTTTAAGCATTAACATTTAGAGCCATGAAATTTTTGGTTATATAAACAATCAAACCTTTACAAATTTGAGCACCGAAAAATTTAGACCGTTAACCCATTTGGTTTTTAAGCATTTTGAATGCCATAAATTTTGAACTTTAAATTTAAAATTTGATGTTTCAAATTGTAGAATTATTATGTTTAATATTATTGAGTTTTGAAACTTTGATTTTTATTTTTGAAACTTAAACTTTAAAATTCAGTATTTCAAAATGTATAATTATTGGCTTTACTATTGTCAAAATTAAAATTAAAAGCTATGAAATTTAAAATCGTATTAGAATAGCATCAAAATTGGGTTGTTATACTAAAATCTTTGGCATCAACTTTAGAAACTTAAACATGGTTCTCTATAATTTTTAATCCTTGCCTCGGTACTATTTGTATTTTCTTTAATGTATGTTAAACATGTTTTTGATCAGTCATTAGATTTGAAATTAATCTATTCCATTTTAGTTATTGTTCACTTAAGATTCTGCATTTTACGAATAATGAGGTTAATTATGCTCCTTCTCGAAGTATCATTAACTCTAAATAAAAGCTTGGTTTAAATTTAAATTTCTATGTTGTTTTTATTATTTTGTATTTCATGCTAACCTAAGATAGAAATGTGAAGAAATAGTTTTCATTTTATCTTGGAGTTCTTCCCTTCGTCATGGCATCAAAAACATTTTGTCTTTCATGCCAACCTAAGCTGCAAATGTGAAGAAATAGTTTACATTTTGTTTTAGAGGTCTTCCCTCCATTGTTCATGACAAAAAATAGCATCTTCGTGCAAGGTATTTGATATTTTTAATTTTTTGTCATCCGTATTGGAAAATATTTCATTACACGGTTCACATGATACATCAACATTTGACTTATAGGCATCCTTAAATTTAGGGTATACGACCATTTTGAATAAATGCAAGATGAAACAATTTACAGTAACCACAACAGTATTGCTTTACTTCTTTTCAAATGTTGATGAATTATCTAGAATTATAGCATATATGCATTCAATGTTATAGTATCATTAGAAAGTGTGAACAAAATTGTCAAACCAGCAGTCCCTTATAAACCAGAAAATATGCCAGCTTTATTCATCTTTGATCTGTACGAAAAATGTAACAAAGGGTATATGCAAAAAGTTTACTCTCATATAATCTTTTTAGTTATTGTCGAATATCTTGGGAGTCCTATCTGCAACAAGTTTACAGTAATATACGCTTCATCTTTTAATAGATAAGGGTTACCCTCATATGTGATCGACATTTTGATCATTCATCTTATATATTATAGAACTTTATATCCACTGACTATGTTTAATCATTTGATCATCCATTGCTATATGATTTCAGTTCATAAATTGTTTCGCTGTTTATAAACATAATGATCAATAAAATAAACACTGATGCAGTTTTTCAAATTTTGTGGATAAGATTGGTTTATTGAATTTTTAAGTAAGAATTATCTTACTACGTGTGCATTTACTAATTTAGTTGTTGCCTCATTTGTTTTATGTAAGTTGCTGTAACACATTTTACATGGATTTCTATAGTCACATTACTTTAGTTTTCATCTGCAACATGTCTCAATTCTGAATACCTTAATGTGCACATTCTGAATACCTTGCTTTTCTTTAGTGAAAGTTTTCGCTTCTAGGTCATTATTGTATAATAATTTGAATTTGAATTTAATTAGTTTTCTTATAATGATAATCATTCTGTTTGTTATCATTTCCACATAGGATGTATTAATGCTAAATGACTCTTGAAGTTGTAGGATATGTGGTATCTCATTTTTGTTATTGCATGTAACGACATGGTTTATAGTTATGCCTAACATAGTTTATAGTTATGCTTATATTTTGCAGTGAAAAAGGGATGGACTTTGTCACTTGAAGCTCAGGCTCAGCTACGGAAACTATTTGTATTAAGTTATTAATGTGTTATTAAACTATGAATGTAATTAAATGATTTAAGGGACTATCTAAAATCTAGAATTGTAAAATGTATGTATTAAGCTATTTGTATTAAGCTCAAGCTCAGATCGTATGCTGAAATATGGTAGAATTGTAAACTATCTAAACTATGCACTGTTGGATTAATGTTGCTAGAATTGTAAACTATCAAAACTATGCGTGAGATCTTTGTTGTGCTTAATGTGCCTATATGTGTTGAATATACGGTTAATCCCAAATCTAGAATTAGTATCAAATTAAACAGGTACGTAGGAGTAGGTCATTAGGTATGGCTTAAAAGCTGTATCTAACTAACAAGTTAGACACGACCATCAGCAGTATCTAAATGACCTACAAGGCGCGGTTCTAGGTTCACCTAGGTACGGCCTTAGGCCGTATCTAATTGTTCTATTAGTTACGGCTATAAGCCATGTCTAATTCGACTATTAGATACGGTTTTTAGCCGTACCTAAATGGAAAATTAGATACGGCTTTGAGCCGTATCTAATTCGACTATTAGATATGGCTTTTAGCCGTACGTAAATGGACAATTAGATACGGCTTTGAGCCGTATCAAAACTATAAGCTCGCTAAATTTTGATACGACTATAAGTCGTATCTAATCTTATTAGGTACGGCTAAAAGCCGTATCAAATTGTCATTTATGGTGTAGTGAATATACAATATCAGAATACATCACTGGAATCAACTAAATATGTGAAAGATGGATAGATAGCTGGATCTCCAAGCGAAGCTCCAACTCCAAAGGTGAGTCTCGAATACTGGTACACTCAGTCTGACCCTAGCGTAAAGCAAAACACAAAACACTCGAGTCAGGATTAACATTCTTATATCAATAAATCCAACTCAAGTGAAATAACATCTGAAAATATAAGTAACTCAAAAGATGTTTGGATAACCATCCTCTAAGGATCTGTTAATTATTTATATGTACGCTATGTTGATAATGCCTATCAGTAATATAAAGTATCAAATAGCGTTAAGGCGTTACCATTATCCCCCTTAACACATTTTATATAAGCGTCATAGTCTATACAGCACTGTAAACTCCACCATAAACTAGTGGGATATCAGGGAGTACTCTATAGGTATAACACAAAAAAAATCATGGTGGTCGCCCATAGGGATACAAGTATGACAAGGCATATGAGGCAATACCCAAGGTAGTGAAAATACCGTTTGCCTGATCCGGACTGGTGAGAACGCATCGCCGCAACGATCGTAACACTGCGAGACAACACTCCCAATTCAAGGGTGCGCACCAATCAAAAACAAGTAATGAGTAGTTTACGAAGAAGTGTGTCTACTAGAGGTGGCTAACCTCAGTGGCCTGGCACTACTCCTGTTTTAGTCATTTCAAATTTGACACAAGTGTCATGGCTATCCATTATCGTTCTCTTTCTTCAAATCCAGCAATGTCGTCATTCCATCCACTTCATTCTGGATCACACTCCGCGTATAATAGTTATTAAAGTGGTTTTCGGTTTAGACAGAGAGTATATCCCTAACCGATCCCGGACTCTTTAATAACTATGTAATTATTACACCGATTGGTCATTTAATGAACTTTCAAAATAGTTTATATTTCAAAACGAAATATCATTTCCATTTCAAAATCATATCAATGCGATATCACTTACATTTCAAAACCAAATATGATATCATTTCCATTTTAAAAATATCCATCTCAAATATATCCATTTACGAAATCTTAGTATTTCAAAGTTATAACACTTTCTAAATCAAACACTTTGAAAATTATAATACTTTGGAAATCAAAATTTTGAAATCATAATTCTTTGGAATCATAACACTTCTTACTTAACTATTTTAAATATAAATAATAGTATATATAATAAAATAGTTTATAATTTAAAATAGTTTATATAAAGTAGTTATAATTTAAAATAGTTTATATAAAGTAGTTATAATTTAAAATAGTTTATATTAAAAATAATTTATATTAAAATAGTTTGTATGAAATAAATTTATAAAGCAACATATATAAATAGTAAAATTTAAAATACTATGTATAATAAAATAGCTTCCACAAATTTCACAAATCAATTCCAAATCAACACCAATCCCAAAATTTCAAACTTAGTTAAATCTCAAATCTTCAATTTTAATTCGATTTAGTTCTCAATAAACCATTATATCGATTTCAAATATAGATTTTTGAACCATGAATAAACCATTTAAATTTCGGTATATTCCAAAGTTTTAAATATTTCACAATCTCAAAACAAAATTTGATAATTTCACATATATCTTGATTTAACTTTATCATTATTTAGTTTTGAAATATTCACTTAATACATCCAATGTTTATTTAAATAAAACCACAAATTACAAATAACTGAAAATTTCCTTCAACTTATTTAAACTTGAAATATTCATTTAAATCACCTTAACCAAAATCAAGTTATAAAATTTTATCCTTTAAAAATCTCAAATTCAATAAGTTCCAAATCGATTTCTAATTAAATATATTTCTTAATTAAATACAATTTCCAATCAATTTCAAATTTATCTTCTCAACCTTAATTTATTAAATCATTATAAACTCTATATTAAAATATAATTTAAAGAAGTACTTAACCATGTAATGTTTTAATAAAATCAAACTTTATTATTAAGCTTATTTTATATTAAAACAAATTTATGCATAGCTTAAAATCAAGAATTTAATTATATATAAAATAACATTTACATAATATCTAAAATTAATATTTACATAAACCATATATTTCTTTCCAAACCATAGTAATCATTTCAAATTATTTATATATAGACCAATTGTGTCTGTATATAATTTTCTATCCTATAATCAAGTGGTACGAATATTTAGCATTTCAGTCCGCAATTAAAATATGTACGGGTATATATATCATTTCAACCCGTAATCCCAAATTCAATTCAAATAAAAATCGCTTGGGTTAATCATTTCAATCCATAGTGATTCTATACTAACCGAAAATTTGCAGAGTGATAACAGATATCATAATAATATATCATGCATATATCATCAATATAAATAACAGTTAATGGTGTCAGTTGTCACAGGTGTACTGATATAGGTCATAGCATATATAACAGTGTAAATAACTAACAACAGCAAATTTCGATTGTAGTTTCAATTGAAATCAAATTTAATAAATAAAAGAACATTAATCGTGAGTGTTTCTCACCTTCCGAGGCTAAAGATGAATGAGAATACAATGAGTTACGAATTCCAAAGCAAAGCAAGATGGCATGAATTCGACGAACAGAGCTGATAACAGAAATGGATAAAAGGAATCAGAACCATCCAGATATAACTGAAACAATTTTATAACCGTTATAAATTTTCCCTTAAAACCTAATTTTTAAAAAACAAATTTAAAAATAAGATATATATATATATGTATATGTATATGTATAAAATTTCAAATCAATATTTTTAACTCAACCCCAAATTCATTTAAAAATTGTGTAAATATAGCATTTACAAACAATACATATGAATGCAAAATATATAGTCAAATAAATGTAGACCCATAATATTTTAAACGACTTATATAACTTATACATATATATATATATATATATATATATATATATATATATATATATATATATATTAAACAACTTATTTTTATACGAAACAAATAACTTATACATACTCATGTAAATCTAACAGTAAAACCAACATAACTTTTATGACTTTACACATCAAAACTCAATAGACAAAATTTATATAGGTTATATCTTAATATAATAAAGTGTAATACAAAACATATAAAACATTCATAGAAACAAAAATTTATTTTATCCATATAAATTTATATCAACTCCTATATGATGTAACTAAGTTTTATACAATACACACACACACACACACACACACACACACACATATATATAATATGGCTAAATCCAAACGTATCACAGCTCTAACACATATAGACATACATTATAATATAAATCATAGATTTGACATAAAAATTTACTTAACATATATATACAGACTTACTAAAATCAAATAAATACACACACACACACACACACACACACACACACACACAAAACGCAGACTACAAAATCTTATGCAAACTTTGATATTCACAAAAATACAGCTATATATGTAAACAACCTTTAACTATAGCTATATACTATATTATAAAAAAAATATGAAAGTTGCAAACACTATATACCCAAACAGTATTACCTTATATGACATGAGTATATCTTTATGTATTATATATATTATAACCAGCTCACCTACTGCAACAGTAAATATATATGAAAGCATCAAATTGTATAAACACGGATCTTCAAAACCAAGCTCTATCAATGTATATAGCCTATAAGTAACAACTTATATGAAATTATATGTACTTCAAAAAAAGAACAGTTTTTATTACCCATATATACACACACACTACATACCTGTCACTATAAAAGTTGTAATAATATATGCTTAAATAGTTATAAACTTCATCATAAACTTCGATTATAAACTAATACACATTTTTTTTACTAATACAGAGTAAGCATTGCACATAAAAAGAAATATAACCTTCTGTATAACATACTTTATAGAATATATTTACTTAACAGATCATTGCATACTAACATTTATTTAAAATAAGTATATACACATTATATATAAACATTTATATAAAATGATACATAAATTATATATAAGTTGTCGAAGAAACCGTGCTATACATATAACTACCCACTGTAACCAAAAGTGAATTGTACTAAGCTATTCAACATAGGCATGATGACTTACCATACAGAAACTAGTTTATAAAATACTTGTATATTTATTATAACCAAATATACAATAATATATATGAAGTGCTATATATACTTATCCATGGAAGAGATCTATAAACAAAAAATATATATAAACTTTATACTCACTGACCTCAAGCTAGAGGAGTTGCAAAGTAAGTGGTCAGAAAAGAGGCTTTGCGTGTTTGCTTGATTGGTGAGGATGCACGAGAGGGAAGAGGGGAAAGGTCAGAGGTTTTTGGGAAACGGTGGTGTAATAGTTTTTGGTGGCGGCAACTACAGCTGGAGGAGTTTCGGCAACAGGGGTGAGGGGTTCCGCTGGGCTTGCATGGAGCTGCTGCTCGTGCTCAGGCCAGGGAGGGTTTGGGCGAAGGATTTGAGGTTGAAGGAGGAGAGGCTGTGCAAACAAAAACGAAGGAGGGGAAGTCACGAGAAAAAGAAAAATGAAAAGCGAAGGGGAGAGGAATAGTATACATATTTTCTTTTCAAGGTAGAGAACAAAAGAAGTGAAGTATACGGGAAGAGTTAGCGAATGAAAATGGATGGCCGACCGGAGTTCAAAATGAAACATTCGAATAGCATAAGCCAGTGGTTGAATTCTGTGTATTATCAATTGTTTGTTGCTGACAGCTTTATCTCTAAGAACAACGAAGGGACGTAGGAAAACAAAAGGGTTTAAAACGAGTACTGACACGACTAACCGTCACGCAGGCTTCACCGCATACCGAACATCGGATCACAGAAATGAATATACTACAGCGGTTAGCACGAAGAGACAATCAAAACGGTATACAAATATCAGTGATACGATTATCCGATCAAAAACCGATATCGGCATGAAAATGCTGCTATTTCACCGAAAATAAGATCGACGGAGAAATAACAGTCAAAATTTGAAGAAACGAACTATGACGTCTTGCTCGGAAGATGATTTAAAAATTTTCTATAGAAAAATATTCAGGTTTGAAAAATATTTTATTATCATCAAATATTAACTGATATAAATTGAAATAGAATTACTTAATAAAATAAACTTTCATATTTTCAGATGAAAATTTACAGTTTGCTATGTTCAATTAGACGCATTCCAAATATACAATTTATATTTCAAAATTTTATTATTTGAAGTTTCACAAAATTTCAGTTAATAATGTTATTAAAACCAATTAAATTTACAGGTCGTTACAAAATATATTAAATTAATAATCTTTAAAGTTTGATTAACATTTATTTCAAAAGAACTAGTTTTTAAATTTGTAAGCTTATTTCCTTTTACAAAACTTAGCTTCAGGTTGAAACAGAAGTTCATCTCGGGCCAGACCCAAGTAAATTCACAAAAAATCGAGTCACGCTCGAGAACACACAAGCCAACCACCTACTTTGTGACGTATCTCAAAACGCACGAGCCCTACACCGAGTAAGCACCTTCTTCCCAAACTTCCTTTCTTACCTGATACATCGTACACGCGTGCACGATGCATGGCGAACCATGCGACGCCAACCCTTCTTCCGGCCTTCACCAAACCGCCGACGACCCCGATGAACCACACGATCATCTAGATCCATGAAAATGTCACCTATTCGAAATCGAGCACTAAAGCCAGAAACTGGAACCATAACTTCGAACGAAAATCCTCCCAACGCCAACGAACCCGTCACCATTAGACCCTGCCGACCTCACCATCGAATCGCCTCGACCTCGAGCATCCATTCACCCTAAGGCGATCGTCCCCGATAATCCAATGATGGTGCAACAGTCACACAAACAAAGGCCTCCAAAATTAACGTCGAAACCCTACTCCATCAAAATCCAATCACCTCGCCCAGTAAGAAAATCCACCAACATTTTTCCTGTACTCTCCATCACTCAGACCACCTTCAGCCCAAATATCAACCACTCCGACGCCACCGCTCATCGGCAATCACCCAAAACACCAAATTCGAATACCACAAGAATTCTCATGAACTAAAAATATAAAAATTATGAAATGCATATCAAAATTCATGATTTTCAATCATGAATTCATTCTTATAATTCAAATTTGAAATCAGTAAAGTAGATTTTTACATAAAATTTGGGTTTCACTATCATTTATAAAATTTCGAAACAAATATTTATTATAAATACCTGGAATGATTTTTAGTAGTGATGTTCCATGATTTCAATCACTTTTCATTTGCAAATCATAAGCTAACAATGATTAAAGAATGAGATATTAAATTTAGAGAGAAAACCAAAATTTGTTAAAACAACAGAGCCTATATTTGCATTTACACAGGCATTCAGTACTTATTAAATACGTGCATTCATTTAATCCAATCATTGCAGGCAATCATCTTGATTTTCAAACATCAATCAAAGTGAAATCAAGATTTAAAACTGTTTTTAAAAAACTATGTTTACTTGCCTTTTTATAAGTAGAGAACAGAGACCATGTTCCAGGTTTATTGATTTAAACTTCTTCTGTTAAAGTTGAATTTGCTTTGATCTTCAAATTGAGGCTTGAGATCTGAAGTTGTTATTGAGTTGAACTTGCTGTTGAATTGAAAATTATCTTAAATGCTTGCTATTAAACTCCATCTTATTTTGAAATCTCTCAGGTTGAAGAAAGTGTTACAGATTTTAATGAAAAATGGTTTACTGGTTTGGTTTCAGATTTGAAATATGTTTACAGTGTATTGATTTTGGTTTGAGGAATTTTCAGGCTAGGAGTTATCTTTGTTTTCAGTTGAGAATAGGAAAAGAAGATTGAAGAGACGAAAAGTATGTTTTCATAAATTAAGTTATGGTTTATTAAAAATTAAAGAAAATAAAATTTAAAAGATGACACTTTTTTTAAAAACTTACATACATCCTTTATATTACTTAATTACCTTACACATGTTACTAACATGTGTTAATGTATTTACACTTGTCATTAGGTATTTTAAATAAATTTTAAAATAGTTTAAAAGATTTTTAAATTAAATTTACTAATTAATAAACACTTATATAAATATATGTATATATATAAAATTACTTTTAATGAAAATATTATAAAACAAACTATATACAAATAAAATCTTATACATATATTTTTGAATTCAAAATAATTATCTTGATTGTTTAAGAAATATAAATTAAAATTCCATATACCCTTTGAAAAAGTATTATATTAAATTATACTTTCCAAATTATAATTTATGTATATATTAAAATTGAAAATACTTTTATTAAATTCAAACCAAAATCTCAATATATACAAATATATATATATATATATATATATATATTAAATAGAAAATATTTTTAACATTAATTTTGAGATTAATTATATTAAATTTTAAAATAGCCTTCAAATCATAATACATACATACATACATATATATATACACTACGATTTGAAAACACATCTTTTATTTAACACAAAAGATTTCCTATACACAATATATACATTATAATATAGAATATATTTTTATTAGTTTTAAAAGATAAATCTTACCAATTTTAAATTATTGGAAAAGACATAAATAAATATTGCCAGATTAAATATCTATTACCCTTTTAAAGATTACATTTACCAATTTAAATTAAAATTATAAAGGAAAATTATCAATCCAATTTAACTATTAATAAAGATTATTAAATTGATATTACCCAAAATTCGGGTCGTCATAGGCAGGGCCTAATTGGTTTATAGTGAACCCATGAAAACTATATCTGGATTAAGAGTTGACATCAGTCGATAGATTCCTAGTAAACCCATGAAAATTAGGATAAAAATGTGGTTAACGGAAGTATCAGTTGGTTACTAGTCAACCCTTGAAAGTTAGGATGTGCAATGAGTTACTGGATAAGTCCATAGGTTCCTAGTCAAACCATGAAAAATAGGATAAGGTGATTAGCAATTGGAATGACTAATAGGTTCAGGAGGACCCATGAATTAATTAAGTTAACTGGCAGGAGCCTATAGGTTCTTAGTAATCCCATGAAAACTATGAATATGATAGGTTGTCTATTGGTTATAACACAGTTATTAGTAAACCAATGAAAATTAAAAAGGTTAATAGTGACAATTGAAACGATAATAATGATAGGGTGTCAGATTAAACTTGGAATGAGAAAATCTTACTTATTTTCAAGTATGCATATCATCATAATGTTTTGAAATGTATGTTTTAACCATTGTGGATGCAAAAGCATAGAATTTGGTTTTACAAAGGTTTTAGGACACTAGTGAGTATGAAACCCATTCGATTAAGCGGCACGGTCTCACTAGATATGTAAAAGGATTAAGATGTTGGATTATTATTCATACCAGGCTCTATGTTTGACTCAAATTTTTTGTTTTCCCTTAAACTATCGAGTACTCAATTGATTTTGAGTAGTTTGAGATATAAGGTTCTTTGGTTTTTTTCTCTGACGAATAAACCTTCCAGAGGCACGCATGAGGTAGATAGTTATTTTGAGTTTTTTTTTCGCCGTGTGTTTTGTTTGTAAAGGAAGATTATTTAGCCTTACCATATTGTCTGATCAACCAAGGGGCATTTTATTATGTCGCTCTTGGCGTATTTGTAATAATTATATTTTGCTGAACGTGGTTAACGTAATTTTGGGATTATGTAATGAACAACAAATGTTTGATTTGAAATATGGAAATTTGTTTTTGAATCATTAAATTTTTTCCATATTTCTGTGATGTATGTATCAGTGTATCTAGCACCACTGTATTTGGTCGTCGAAGATTAATAACTATGGATGACTGCAGCATCCATAGCCGTTAGTTTTGGATCTCCAAGTAGGGGAAGTTACAAGTTGGTATCAGAGCATTTGTTTACGAAACATTAATAGAAAAGTTAAAACTAAAAGCTTTTTCAAACATAATCCAATGAATTTAAAAATAAGATCGGGGTTTGCATTAACGATATAGTAAGCTACTTGTATTTGATATATAGGTATATATCTAAGTACGTATTCCCCTCTCTCTCACACCGTTCTTCTGTATCTTACTAAGGATCGTATGCAGATATATGAGAAAGAGGAAATGGAGGTAGGATACATAGAGCAAGTCTAGGTAGGGAAAGTGCCATAACCAATGGAAATGCTTGACCTAATACCCGAAGGAACCAAGGTTGATAGGCTAATGATAACCATAATGTTGAGTCTAATGTAGGTGTTGGAAATCCACCAGTAGGTGCGGGGATGGTGTATCAGTTGTTTGCTAATCTTTTACAAGCGGGAGCTGCTGGGAATATTAGTGGAGCTAATCCTATACTTTTAGTTAGTTATAATTATGCCAAGCTAAGTAGAGACTATATTAGTTTGGGAGGAAAGCCGCTTGCTAGATCGGAAGATGCTGTTGAAGTTGAGAATTGGTTGTTGAACTGTGAAAGGATCTATACAGACTTAGGCTTAAATGATGGAGAGAAGCAAAGGCTAGAATCTAGACAGTTGCAAGGGTTAGCGCTTCATTGGTGGAATAGTGTGATGGCTGGAGTGCTGGAAGAAGAGTTGACATGGGCTGACTTCATAAGAAGGTTTGAGCAGAGGTTCTTGTTTGAGGTTTCCAAGTCGGTACTAATGAGGAAGTTCATGGATATTGCCCAAGGATAGATGTCTGTGATTGAGTATGCTGCTAAGTTTGATGAGCTATCTCGATATGTTTATGTTTTAATTGACACGGATGTCAGGAGAAATGAGAGATTCATTAGAGGTGTGAGGCCAGAGCTAGGTAGGATGGCTTTGACTCAAATTTGTAATGACCCAGAATTTTAGTCATTTGAAATTCGTTTAGTTAATTGATTTTAAATATTCACAAGTTAATTTTATAAGTTGAATGACTTATATTTCGAACATAATGATTTAATTGGATTATCAAATTATTAATTTAATATTTGAAATTGCTGAATAATTGAGATTTGAATTTAATGTGAATAAAAATGATTTATAAAGTTGAATTAAATTCTATTTGAATTAAAATGATGTTAGAGAACTTTAAAAGTTTAATTTAAAGTTAATTTGTAGAAATTGAATATTTTAATATTTAATTAAAGTGGAAAAATAGTCATTTTTCACACAGTCTCGGATTGTGGCGAAACTATTTTCATTGGATCCATAATGTTATGTTATTGCTAGATTTCAAATTTCATGTCAATCAAATTTGCGGTTTTTCCGGGGAAGCTAAAACGCATAGAAATTTGTTTAAGTGAATTTTAATTTAATATAAGTTTATTCGAAAACCTATCTTCCAGATACGATCGAATTGGCTTCCGATATATATTCCATTGTATTCGGAATAGGGGTAAAACATTATAAACGCAAGGCGGCACGCTTTGTTTGGAGTTCGGAAAATTTTCGGATGAATAGTGTCGTCAAATTTTCTATAAATAGCCACCAATTTTTCTATTTTGCAAACCCTAATCGAAATGAAACCCTAGCCACCGGGTTTGATTCAATGGCTGATATTTTCGATTCTTTTTCCCTTAATCTCTCTCAATCCACTCACCTTCATCAAATACTTTCAACTATAAAGTTGAAGAGCTAGACGAGATCTTCATATCTATATGGTCGACATTGGATTTCAAGCCATGAATCGATGACGATTTGTGTTTGAACACGCCGTGTTCATACCTGTTTATCGAGGAAAATAAGTAGCCGAGCTCCAAGCGGTTCTAGGCGAAGGTGATGCTCGCAAAGGGCTTTCAAGCTATGGTCCCCGAACGTCTTCAAACATTGAGAATATGGCGTGATAATTCGTTTAAATAACGGTGGCTATGGGTTTATTTATACATGAAGCCTTCGAACCTGGGGAAGTAAAAACAGTGGCCGTGATCTCATCAAGCAAGATGCATGGTCCAGGATTGATTTAGGTTTTAAAATAAAAAGTGTAAATTTATATATATTTAATTCGTACAAACTTTAAAGTTGCATAACTTCTTCATACGAGTCCCATTTTTGACGAAACAAGTTGCGTTGGGTTCGTAGTGACATGTGAAAGGTAATCGTTATATCAGACCTCATCAACCGAAAATGACCAAAATAATGTTAGATGTGGCAATGCTAAGCGAGTCGCTCCCAAGTAAGGTATGATCATCCTCTTCTATATATATCTTTACACGCTATGACGTCGTATATCTAATTATTCTGGTTTGTATTCTGTGAGGGCCCTCGGTAAAGGTCGGTAGTGATCGAAGGATGACATATTCGATACCATCTAGTTATAGAGGTGGGTCGGTCTTGTGTTGGTAGATGGAAGATGTTCTGTGCCTTGGGACATCCATCTAGAGGTGTACCCATCGGAAGGTAGTCCCATCACCTTGTCATTTGTATGGAAATCCAAACTCCAAAATGTACCTACCATTTTATTTGTAGAGCCTAGTATGTTGGAATTTAATAATGGTAACAATTTTGGCTATTTTTTAATATTATTTGTATACTAGACTGTAACGTCCCTGAAATTCAGACCCATTTTAAAATTTTAAAATCGCTTATTTAGTGTAGAAGTTTGAATCTTCACAAACAACTTTCGTTGCTATCGAAACTTCACATTTGGAATGCGTCTAGATAGACATAGGCGTACGTCAAATTTCATTGAAAAATATTGAAGTTAATTTCGTTCGTCGCATTTACATATTAGTTTGAATTATATGTGTAAATTTTCTATTGCCCGAATCCAAATATTTTTCACAATGTTGCATAAGAAAAATATTCTGATCATGACGGCGCATTTTGTTTCATCAAATTTCGCTTTTAATTGATAGTTAAATTGTTCGCACAAGCAAACAGCTAAATTAGTAATTAACAAATTCACAAACAGTGTCAAATCGTCAAAGTCTTCATACCGTTGCGTTCGCCTCGTCGCGCTGATCAAAACGGTATATTTATTTACGTCAATCGGAGTTCGGCTTTGATAACTGTTTAACAGATTATAAACCGGTCCGTTACGCAGCCCGAACCGGTACCCAACTGTCTCCCGCTCAGAATTCTAAGGGCTTTGACCATTCAGCTTCTAGGAAACCCAATAGCCATCAAGTTTACCGAGGACATAATTGCTGTGACCTTGGGACTCTAAACATCTCTGTATATATCAACTACCCTCTGCATTAATTGATTTGCTCACTTCACACTCAAACTCTCTGGTACGTGCTCCTTTATTCCTCCTCTGCATGATTTCCTTTATATACTTTTTTTTTGTTTTTCTCCTCTCCAGATAAATGAAACTCACGAAACCCACCCATGTCCACCCTCTCTGCCTCGTCCGCCTCACCCATCGCCGACCCCACTGCCATCCGCTCCACCCTCTTCGCCTAGCCCCACTACCCACGTCCGCCCTCCACCGCACCGCCAGCGACCAGACCCCAGCTCGCCTTACCCTCGACTACCTCGACTCGCCACGTCGAGCCCGCCCTGCTCCCCAAAGCCAAGAACCCGACCGAAACCATTGCACTCAGCAAACCCAGGCCATCTCTTCTATTTCCGTTCCAATCCGCCCAGCCTCCGCGTCCCACTGCCACCATCCGCCCAGCCTCCGCCCACTGGCCACGTCCGCCTCCAACCCAGACCCTAATCCGCCTACGACCAGCGCCAGCCGAACCCCCGACCGCTCCGCCTCGACACAGCCCTCCTCAACCATTGAAACCCGAACCCCTACTCAACCAACGAACCATCGTCCCACGTCCATCTCCCTTTGCCACTGCCTGACCATGGCCGAAGCCTCCTTCGTACCAGATCCAGAACCCTGAAGTTTCTGTTGTGTAGTTCACGCAGAGAAACTTTATTAAAACTATTGCTTGATTTTATATATATTAATATGAATGTGTAATCTGTTATGTTTATAACAGTATATAATTTTGAAATTTCCAGATTCTCACATACAGTCTGTTGCTATGTGTTTTATTCCAGCTCCTGCTATTGATCCGGAAGCATAAGCTATTTCCATCCCGCTTGTCGAATCTATCTTACTTCGTTGTTTGGTATGGTTTATATATATATTCAATCGTTATATATTGGAATAAACAAATTATTGATTAATTATTTGTTTGATTGCAGTTTGTGTTCGTTTTGCATCGTGCTTGTTTGGTCTATCTTATCTATCCATCTTCGTGCTTCGTCGTCCAATCTCTAACCACGCAAGGTGAATATTTCATTCACGACTCAAATATATAAATTTGATAATCAAGTGATACATGTTGTTAATATTAATTTGAATGTTAAAATGGTTGATGTTAAAATTGTTCACATAAACTGTAAATTTCTATACAAGTTAAAAAAAATTGAATATTGTTAATATTTAAATTTCTAAATTGACGCCATGTACTGTTTAATTTGATTTAACGTGTTAAATTGTGATATGATGTTGGCTTATGGTAAATAGTTGTGACACTAAATTTGTTATGTGATGTTGAATTTGGTTGTTAATATAAGTGAAATTTAATATGAAATTGAATATGATATAGGATAGTTAACAATTTAAAATGGATCATATATGTTGAACTTGACCCCTTTAAATGTTAAATAAATCGACGCGTAGAAATAGGGTTAACTACACTTTGAACCATTGAATGTATGATTGATGTAGTAATTTGATAATAGACACCAAGTGAAAAACCATAATGTAATGATCTTTAATCTGCATGAAATGATAGTGTGGATTCTAGGAATAATTATATTAATTTGCATAAATAACAAATGTAAATTAATACGATTATTTCGGGATTATTTAAACAAATTGTTGAATTGTTATGTATGGTTGTTATTGCTTGTTTATTTACTTTGACACCATCCCAGTTATCACACTGCAAGTTTCCTTTGCTATGCTTTGATTTTTCTTTTTTATTATTGAATGATATTGGGTTGAAATGATAAATACCCAATTAAATAACTTGGCCTAGGATAGCTAATTAAAATAAGAAACCCGACTGGTCAACAAGATCATTTTGAAATTGAAATCTATTTGAAATTAAGGAATGAACTTAACAATTTGTTTGAAATTAAGTAACAAACTTAATGGATTAATTGAAGTAAATTAATGGATTTAATTGAAACGAATTTAATAAATCTATTTAATTGATTAAAATGAATTGACAAATTTAAAATTGAGAAAATTGTAATTTGATTTAGGAAAAATTAAAGTTAAGTAAGTTGAATATTTGAAATGAAAATTTGAAACAAGTAAAGATTTAGAATTTAATAATTTAAAAATTTGTTAGATTTATTAGATTAAGATTTAAACTCGGTTTTAATTAAGTAGATTTGAAACTTGTTATAAATTAAATTGGAGACTAAGTGAAATTTGACTTAAGAGGAATATAAACTAACTAAAGTTTTATGGATTTAATTTAGTGATAATTTAAATTAAAATGATTTTAAATTTAATGAATTAATTAAATTAGGGCATTGTAATTGAATATGAATTGAGATGATTTGTAACTCATAAATAACGAATTCGTGTTGTGTAAATCATGGAACCAAATAAATGAAATTGGGTTTCTTTAAATAGAAATTTAATTGAATCTGGTGAATAAATCAAATGAAGCTATTTTGATGAAAGGAATTTAGTTAATGAAATTGATTTAATCGAATTTGTGATAACAGTGAATGTAAATATGAATTGCAATTAATAGAATTTGATTTAATGATTCGAACTAAATTGACCATTAAATTGAGTTCATTGATTATGAACTAAATTTAATAAGTGAAATTTAGATCTTATTAAATTGAACTTTAATGTTTAATTATATTGTTAACTCAAATGTTTGAACTAAATATGCATTTGGAAATATGTTTTAAATATCTGAAATAAATTGAATCGTGAAATGTCAAAAGTTTGGAAGTCAAAATTTGCAGCTTGACTTTTGGACTTTGATTTGTTTAAACTTTAATTTAACCGACCGTAGGGTAATAAATACATAGACATTAAAGAGACCAGGATCGGATATGGACATACTCTTTGTCAATACCGAAAACCACTTTAATAACTATTATACGCGGAGTGTTGATCCAGAATAAAATGGATGGTTTGGTGAACGCGTTGACTGAAGGAAGAGAACGATATTGGATGACCCCTGACATGACTAAAACAGGAGCCGCTCCGGGCCATTGAGGTTCACCACCTCTAGCGGACACACTTCTTCGATACCATATCTATTACTTTTGTGATTCAATTTAGCTGCACCCCTTGATTTGGGAGTGTTGTTTCGCGGTGTTGACATAGCTGCTGGCTATGCTCAACATCAGTCCGGATCATGCAACTAGTAGTATCCTACTTGGTATCGCCTCATGTACCTTGTCATACTGATTATCCTCTATGTGACCACTACGATTTGTTTTGTGTTATACCTATGGGGTACCCTCTGATAACCAGTAGTTTACGGTGGGGTTTACGGTGCTGTATGGACTATGACATTATAAAATGTGTTAAGGGGAATTATGGTAACGCCTTAAAGCTATTTTAATATCGTACTTTACTGATTAGACATTATCTACATATCGTATTCTATTATATATATAGATAGTTTATCGGACCCTTAGAGATGTTATTTTATTCATCTTTGAGTTATGGAATTTATTCCCTGCACTTGATAATCTTGTATAAGATTTTGAGTCCTGACTCGAGTGTTTCTTTTTGTATATGCTAGGGTCAGTTTGAAGCTATCCGGTTGCTGATCAAGGTTGGTTGAAGATGCTGAAGACTTAACATTTATCTTTATCAGTCTATTTCTATTCCAGCATTGATGCACTAGTCTGTTGGGCATTTATGTATTTCCTTTCAGTCACCTTATGTTGAGACATTGTTGTACTTCATGTAGTAGCTTCATGAACTGCTATTATGACGATGTATTTTCCGCTGCATTATTCTGTGACTGTTCTGTGTCTGTGATGTTGTATTGATTCTCATTTACATTTATGTATTTATAATCCCATAATGATTCGTGTTTTGTATTATTTAAGTTGACATGTGTGGATTATTGTCAATTTTAATGGTCCAAATATACGGGTTGTTACAGTTGGTATCAGAGCTTTGGTTTCCCTAAAAGCCTTAGTTTGGGGTTATATAAACTCATTAGAGATAAGGTAGCAATAACCTAGAATGAGGAGAATCGATTCAATATCCAGATCTTTTTAATTCAACTTCTTTTGATTCGTTAATTGGATTTTTCTTAAAGCTCTATGATTTTTCTATCCTTGATTCTAAATCTCTTTCGATATTTCAGGATGAGTACCGAAAGAAACAATAGGGGAGGAAGAGGCAATGGTCCTGCCCGGGCAGCACCTGCTGCCCCAGCCCCAGTCAAATTCACCACTCTTAGTAAGGAGTATGCACTGCTTGGAGGTATTAAGTTTTCTGGATCGGAGAGCATTATCGAGACTCAGCAATGGCTTAAAGGCTTAGAGAAGATATTTTCTGGTCTGGAGATCACTGATGCTCAGAAGCGTCAGCTTGCTGCTTGGCAACTTCAGGATGCCGCACAAGATTGGTGGGAATCTGCTACTTCGCGTATCGAGGAGAACACCATCACTTGGGCCCAGTTTTGGTATAAATTGTTTGGATTTCGTAGTCTAATTTTTTCTTTCAATCTTTGGAATGTTATTCATCTAGTCTATCTTTTGATTAGGGATACTTTCTCGGCACAATGGATGCCATCTGTTGGGAGAACCCAACTTTATAGAGCTTTTATGGATCTTAAGCAAGGCAGTATGACTTTTTCTGAGTATGAGAGGAAATTCAACGAACTCTCCAAGTTCGGACCGGGCTTGATTGATACACCACTTCTAAAGAACGAGAAGTTCATTTTGGGAGCTAGACCAGAGTATTATGACTTTCTTACTGGCCACACCCACTGCACCTTCACAGAGCTTGTTGACTATGCTCTTAGATATGGGCAAAGCCTAAGGGACCCACTGCCAAGGCCACTCCTACTCAGTCCTCTTCTAGCCAGCTCGGAAAGAGGAAGATGAACTTTAATCAACAAAAGAAAGTTTGGCAAAAGACTACAGGATTAGGATATTCCCAGAAAAGCCTAATCGACCTTGCTAATATCACTTGCTTCAAATGCGATAAGAAGGGTCATTATGCTAATAGCTGTCCATCTACCGGAGCTGCATTCCACCACCTTCTCAGATGAGGAGTGATTTATGCCTGCCTGCCTCCAGCCTAGTCACTTCAAGAAAGACCGCCCATTGCGGAAGAGAGGCACACCATCTGGAGTATTTGCTATCACCACTCCCGCACCACTTCCACCACCTGCTCAGGATGACCAAGGTACCTTATGAAGTACTTTTTCATTACATGATTTACCTGTTAGGGTATTATTCGATACTGGTGCTTCTCATAGCTTCATATCTATTGATCTTTGTAATAAGCTAAAATTAGAACCTACTCTTGCTGCTACTTCCTTATGTGTCTCCAACCCTATTGGAGGACTTGCCAACCTCAGTAGAATTTGTAAAAAGGTTGTGCTTTTGTATGGAAGATATCGATTCACTTGGGATTTTTATGTGCTTGGCTTCGTAGCATTTGACATCTTATTTGGTGCTGATTGGTTAAGAATGCTGTTATTTCTTGCAAAGCTCGTTCTGTTTCTCTAGTCAATGACAAGGGTCTACCGCTTGTTATTGAATGCAAATCACCTCAGAAATATGTCGGAAGCTTCATATTCTCTCTTGATGCTCACCCGGATGATCTTAGTACCATTCCTATTGTTCAAAAGTTTTCCGATGTATTTGGAGAGGTCAACTCTCTATCGCCTAAATGGGAGATCGATTTCTGCATTGACCTTATTCCTGGAGCTACTCCCGTAGTTCTCCCTCACAGAAGGATGGCTCTTAAGAAAAAGTTGAAGTAAAAACTCAAATTGATGATCTGCTTGCTAAGGGTTTGATTAGGAGAAGTTGTTCTGAATGGGGCGCCGCAGTTGTATTTGTCACCAAATCAGATGGATCTCTTCGCATGTGTGTTGATTTCAGAGAACTAAACAAACGCACTTTCAAAAATCGCCATCCGATGCCTCGCATAAATGATTTATTCGATCAGCTCCATGGAGCTAAAGTCTTCCCACAACTTGATCTAGCCACTGGGTTCCACCAACTGAGAGTAGCAGAAGATAGTATTCATAAGACAGCTTTTCATACCGAGAGCGGGTTCTATGAATGGCTGGTTATGCTGTTCGGGTTGACCAACGCCCCTGCTTATTTTGTCGACTTGATGAATCGAGTCTTCCGTGATGTCCTTAACAAGTTTGTTCTTGTCTTCATTGATGATATTCTCGTCTTCTCCAAAGATGAGAAAAAGCATGAGACACATCTTGCTTATTTTCTGGAAACTCTTCGAAATCATCAGCTTAATGCCAAGTTCTCGAAATGCCATTTCTGGCGAGACGAAGTACGATTCCTTGGCCATATTGTTTCTGAAAATGGGATTTCAGTCGATCCAGCTAAGATCACCGTAATCAATGTAAGTTCTATCCTATTCATTATTTCTATTCGATCCATCTTATTCCCTTCTAATTTGAAATTTTATCTACAAGATTGGGAGACTCCCAAAACTCCTATAGAGATTCGTAGCTTCTTGGGCTTGGCCGGTTATTATCGCAGATTTATTGAGCACTTTGCCTGGATTTCTGCCCCACTTACTGCTTTAACTCGAAAGGATGTCAAGTTTATTTGGAGTGAGAAGTGCGAATCAGCTTTTAATGAGTTGAAACGTAAGTTAACTTCAGCCCCAGTTCTTGCGGTAAATGACGGGAGTGAAGGATTAACTGTCTATACCGATGCTTGTCGAGAAGGTTTAGGCGCTGTCTTGACGCAAAACGGTAAGGTTGTTGCTTATGCTGGTCGTCAGTTGAAGACCCATGAAGTAAACTATGCAATTCATGATTTAAAGCTTCTTGCAGTTGTATTTTCTTTGAAACTATGGAGGCATCATCTTTTGGGAACAAAATTTGAATTATTCACTAATCATAAGTCCTTGAGGTATATTTTTTCTCAAAAGGATTTGAACCAGAGACAAGTCCGATGGCTCGAATTCTTGGCTGCATATGATCTCGACATCAATTATATTCCTAGGAAAACAAATGTTGTAGCTGATGCTTTGAGCCGTAGCAAAGCATTATCATGTTGTAATCTTGTAGAAGCATGCTATTTCAGCTTGTTATCTCCCCATCTCTTATGGATCACATCAAAGCTAAGCAATATGAGGACACCTTGCTCTATCGCGTGAAGGAGTTAGTTCTTGGTAGAGTTGGAAATGCTGACAGTAAAATGGGAGCACAGATAGATAGTAACGGAGTTCTGAGGATTGACAATCGTATTTGTGTTCATAATGTTGATGGATTGAGACAAGAAGTGCTTAGAGAGAACCATCAGTCATCACTTTCATTTCATCCTGGTGTCACCAAGATGTATCGAAATATGAAGCGTTTATATTGGTGGAGTGGGATGAAGAGAGATATTTCTGTATATGTCAGTAGATGCACCACTTGCCAGCAAGTCAAGGCCGATCACTGGAAGACGGCAGGATTACTTCAACCCCTAGAGATTCCGTGTTGGAAATGGGATCGGATTTCTGTGGACTTCATTGATGGATTACCGAGGACCAGAAGAGGTAACGAGAGAATATGGGTGATTGTTGATAGGTTGACCAAATCTGCTCACTTTATTCCTATTAAGACCACTCATACTGCTTCGAGTTTGGCTGAGATTTATATGAGAGAGAATGTTAGACTTCATGGAGTTCCATCTAGTATTGTATGCGATAGAGACCCTTTATTCACTAGTAAATTCTGGAAGGCATTTCAGGACGTCTTGGGCACTAAACTGAATCTGAGTAAAGCTTATCATCCTCAGACAGATGGCCAAACTGAGAGGGTAAATCAGATTTTGGAAGATCTTCTCCGAGCTTGCATTATTGATTTCGGTGGATCTAGGGAAGACTATCTCCATTTGGTTGAATTCAATTATAATAACAGTTATCAGGTAATCAAAATTTTTTAATTTGAATAAGTAAAATTGAATTGAAATTTAACTATCTTTATAATCAGGCAAGTATCGATATGGCACCGTTCAAAGCTTTACAGGACGGCCATGCAAATTGCTAGCGTGTTGGATTGAGCCTGGTGATCGATTAGTTCTTGGCCCGGATATGATTATGGAGGCATCCGAGAAGGTTAATGAGATCAGAAGGAAGATGAAGACCGCACAGGATAGGCAGAAGAACTATGTAGATAGGCGTAGAAGAGATTTGGAATTCCAGGTTGGGGATAAGGTATTTCTGAAGGTATCACCTTTGAAGAATGTTATTCGATTTGGTCGAAGAGGGAAGCTTGCTCTTAGATTTATTGGACCATTCACTATCATCGAAAGAATTGGTACGCTAGCTTACAGAGTTACACTGCCGGAGAAGTTTGAGGGCGCGCACAACATATTCCATGTTTCACATCTTGGAAAGGTTGTGCATGATCCATCCATGACCATTCCTATTGCTCAGTTAGATGAGGTTGACATTGAGCCGGATTTGACTATAGAGAGGAGACCACTTCGTATTTTTGATAGGGATACGAATCATCTTAGAAGGAAATCTGTTAGCCTAGTCAAAGTCCAATGGAGTCCCGATGATCGTGATTGTACTTGGGAAACCGAGGAGAGTATTCGGGATTCTAATCCAGAATTGTTTGTTAAAGGTAAATTCCATTCTATATTCTATACTTTATTCTATAATCTATTCTAAATCCATCGTATCTCTTTTATCTGCTTCCACTCTTTACCTTGTTCCTTTTCGAGGACGAAAAGTTTTGAGTGGGGGAGAATGTAACGATCTTGAAATTCAGACCCAGTTTAAAATTTTAAAATCGCTTATTTAGTGTAGAAGTTCGAATCTTCACAAACAACTTCCGTTGCTATCCAAACTTCACATTTGGAATGCGTCTAGATAGACATAGGCGTACGTCAAATTTCATTGAAAAATGTTGAAGTTAATTTCGTTCGTCACATTTACATATTAGTTTGAATTCTATGTGTAAATTTTCTATTGCCCGAATCCAAATATTTTTCACAATGTTGCATAAGAAAAATATTCTGATCATGACGGCGCATTTCGTTTCATCAAATTTCGCTTTTAATTGATAGTTAAATTGTTCGCGCAAGCAAACAGCTAAATTAGTAATTAACAAATTCAAAAACAGTGTCAAATCGTCAAAGTCTTCATACCGTTGCGTTCGCCTCGTCGCGCTGATTAAAACGGTATATTTATTTGTGTCAATCGGAGTTTGGTATTGAAATTGATAATTGTTTAACGGATTATAAACCGGTCCGTTACGCAGCCCGAACCGGTACCCAACTGTCTCCCGCTCAGAATTCTAAGGGACTTTGACCATTCAGCTTCTAGGAAACCTAATAGCCGTCACGTTTACCGAGGACATCATTGCTGTGACCTTAGGACTCTAAACATCTCTGTATATATCAGGTACCCTCTGCATTAATTGATTTTCTCACTTCACACTCAAACTCTCTGGTACGTGCTCCTTTCTTCCTCCTCTGCATGATTTCCTTTATATTTTTTTGGTCTCCCCTCCAGATAAATAAAAATCGCGAAAACCACCCACGTCCACCCTCTCCGCCTCGTCCGCCTCGCCCATTGCCGACCCCACTTCCATCTGCTCCACCCTCTTCGCTTACCCCACTACCACGTCCACCCTCCACCGCACCGCCAGCGACCAGACCTCATCCCGCCTTACCCTCGACCACCCCGACTCGCCACGTCTTGCCCGCCCTGCTCCCCACAGCCAAGAACCCGACCGAAACCTTTGCACTCAGCAAACCCAGGCCATCTCTCCTATTTCCATGCCAATCCGCCCAGCCTCCGCGTCCCACTGCCACCATCCGCCCAGCCTCCGCCCACTGGCCACGTCCGCCTCCAACCCAGACCCCAACCCGCCTACGACCAGCGCCAACCGAACCCCCAACCGCTCCGCCTCGACACAGCCCTCCTCAAACATTGAAACCCGAACCCCTACTCAACCAACGAACCATCGTCCCACGTCCATCTCCCCTTGCCACTGCCTGACCATGGCTGAAGCCTCCTTCGTACCAGATCCGAAACCCTGAAGTTTCTGTTGTGTAGTTCACACAGAGAAACTTTATTAAAACTATTGCTTGATTTTATATATATTAATATGAATGTGTAATCTGTTATGTTTATAATAGTATATAGTTTTGAAATTTGCAGTTGCTCACATATAGTCAGTTGCTATGTGTTTTATTCCAGCTCCTGCTATTGATCCGGAAGCATAAGCTATTTCCAACCCGCTTGTCGAATCTATCTTGCTTCGTTGTTTGGTATGGTTTATATATATATTCAATCATTATATATTGCAATAAACAAATTATTGATTAATTATTTGTTTGATTGCAGTTTGTGTTCGTTTTGCGTCGTGCTTGTTAGGGTCTATCTTATCTATCCATCTTCGTGCTTCGTCGTCCAATCTCTAACCACGCAAGGTGAATATTTCATTCATGACTCAATTATATAAATTTGATAATCAAGTGATAGATGTTGTTAATATTAATTTGAATGTTAAAATGGTTGATGTTAAAATTGTTCGCATAAACTGTAAATTTCTATACAAGTTAAATTTTTTTGAATATTGTTAATATTTAAATTTCTAAATTGACGCCATGTATTGTTTAATTTGATTTAACGTGTTAAATTGTGATCTGATGTTGGTTTATGGTAAATAGTTGTAACACTAAATTTGTTATGTGATGTTGAATTTGGTTGTTAATATAAGTGAAATTTAATATGAAATTGAATTTGATATAGGATAGTTAACAATTTAAAGTGGATCATATATGTTGAACTTGAACCCTTTAAATGTTAAATAAATCGACGCGTAGAAATAGGGTTAACTACACTTTGAACCATTGAATGTATGATTGATGTAGTAATTTGATAATAGACACCAAGTGAAAAACCATAATGTAATAATCTTTAATCTGCATGAAATGATAGTGTGGATTGAAACGACCCGCCTTCCATTCCACAGAAAGACGCATCATTCTTAAGAAAGAAAGAGGTAGAAGTAGAATAGATAGAAGAAAAGAATTCAACAAAATCAGAATCTCACAGCGGAACGAAACAAAATATAATATATAACATAACTATTACATAGTCTATTACATATCAGAGTTACTCAGATACAACAACACAGAATAGACAGTTATACAAGTCTGTCTATTATACAACTCAAATACTACACATAAATCACAGAGATACAACACTACGAAAAAACATCATATAACTATAAGCGCTGAAGCCTCCTGCTCCATAACTCCTCCAGTATTCATCAAAGCTAACCTGAATCCCTTGGCTACACGTAAAAATTTGAGTACCCATGAGTTTAAGAAAAATAGAATAAACTCCGGGTCAGACATGAGTCTGGTGTGAGTAAACGGGTTAAAGTTGCTTAACTTTTAAACCTTTTGAAAAGAAAGGTATCACGTAAGACTTCCCACACATAAGCATGGAAAAGTTTTTACCTTACGCTAACCAAAACATTTGATAAGAAATCCGATGATATTATATTAGTGTCTAGGGTTTTCAAGTAAATATGAAATAGCCGAAATTGTTACATCTATTAAATTCCAGCTACTAGCCACAAAAGTGGGTAATACAAACAAAACCGTAGGGTCTCGTAGGGAAAATGGGTTTCCATCAATGGCAGGGCTACTGGGGTACCGCCCGTCACAGTACGTGGCCTAGATCACCGTACCGAGGAGTACTCCCACTCCCCTGCAACACAAGGCCGGGACCACTCCTTACTGAACAGTCCCAAACAAGACCACCCCGGCGATTCTAGCTAGCAATCGCCCCACACAGCCGAAATAAAAAGTGACATCTAGATAGGGATGTATCTCGCTCTCCAGTAGGAGCTACCCACGAAGCCTTGCTGCACCTCCCCTGTTTTAGCCATTCCCGGTTGATGAGGTTTGAGGCTGCGATTACCTTTATAGAACACATCTCTTAGAATGCTCATCGTCCACCTGACGATGTTCTGAAAGCATTCAATCCATACAAGTTCGTTCCGGGTTCGAACGAAACCGAAGGCATTATCTCGTTACACTCATTTTGGAATAACCCTCAGAGTTAACGACAATAACCCTTGCACTCTAAATCACCATCTCGAACCTATAAGAACTAGTTCCGTCAAACTCATTGCGGAATCACCCATAGAGTTATACTGACGTATAGCTCTTATACCTCGAGTCTCCACTTGCTCCACTTGGATTCACGACCTAACGTTAATTTGGATCGATGTGGTTTTTGGATATCCAAATATGGAAACCCGATCCCGGTCTCATCGAAATCCAAATGCGTGTCTTTTAAGGTCAAGTTGTTTAAAGGTTTAAACAATTCAATTCAATACAATTCAATGCTTTGAAATCACACATCAATAACATAGATAAATATCATTGATATAACCTATATCATCTCACAGAATGTCACAACACATATCATCAACAAATATCAATCCAATAGATATCATCAAATTCAACAACCAATCATCCATAAGCAAGCATTATCAATTCATATCATAATTAATTTAATTTCTTAAATTAATCCCTTAAGGATCAACTCCTTAATCTTGCTTATACAATCATTCATTAATAACTAACCTTTATTAATAAATCACTCCTTGATTATCTTCCTTAATCACTTAATCAATCCTCAATCCCAGATTAATTATCCTTTAATCATCAATTAATAAAGCCTAATTATTAATTAATTTCCTTTAATACAAAGTAATTAATCCTTAATTACTTTCATAATTAATAAATTAACTGATTAATTATCCATCAACTATCGATTAATAACCTTAATTATTAATCAATATCTCTTAATACAATTTAATTAATCCATAATTACTTTTATAATTAATTAATTAATTATTAATTAACTAATTAATTATCTCTTAATTATTAATTAATAAATCTAATTATCAATTATTAATTAAGAACATAATTACAGATTACTTACTCCTTAAACACTAGTTAATTGATTATTTAATTAACCCTTAATCAACTGTTAACCCATCATTAATTAACAGATAATCAATCCTTAATTATCATTTGGTTAATCCTTAATCACAATTGATTAATCAATTAATTACAAGTTAACAGCTTCTTAATTATTCCTTAAATACGGATTAATTATTCTCTAATTATTTAATTAATAAAATTTAATTACAAGTTAAACATTTCTTAAATACTAATTAAGTAACCCTTATTACTTAATTAACAACTTATTAATTACTTAGTTAATAAATCTTAACCACTTAATTAATTAAGTTTAATTTCCCTTAATTACTTGATTAATGAATCCCTAATCATTAATTAAAAATCTAGTTAATGATTTTTAAATAATCATTTAATTAATCTTAAATTAATTAATCTTTAATTCTTATCCATTTATTAACCAAGTAAATCATTTTCCCTCAATTAGTTTCCTAATTAATACTTTTTTCTTAACTAATCAATTAAACTTACTTCTTCAAATTAACTCCATCAAAATTAAGATATTTAAAACCATAATTAAGATAAACATTTACCTTATAAAATGCTTTAATTGATTTAACACATTAACAATCTTTATTACAGATCTATTCCTACTTAATTAAATTTTAAACAAAGTTTAAACTAAAACAATCTTTTAGCTTGATAAATTAAAATTATCAAACACAATTTTAAATAACCTAAATATTTATCAATTTATAGTTTTAAACTAATTCCAACTTGTATTTAAAACTTGTCTTTATATAAACCATTAAAATTAACTTTCAAATCTTGTTTTCAAAATCATTCAAAATTTTCCTAAAAATGATTAAATTCAACAAAACTTCAAAACATTTTAAAATATGTTAATAAACATTTGTTAAATACATCAAGCAATTTATATAAAGTTTAAAATTTCTAAATTTTAAAAGCTAGTTTTTAAACCTTTTTAAAATCTTTTAAAAACTGTTTTATGTCCAGCTTCGGGTCAAACCCGTTACCTACTCGGTCAAAACCCGAGTTTCTTCTTCCATTTCTTTTTTTTTACCATTGATTAGTTACAGTTTGCAAAGACACATATTTCCCACTAAACATACCCGAAAAACACTTCGAGTCTTTCCCACCCAAACTCGAATGCCACTTCGAGAATTCCTAATGCCAAACAAACAGACACCCAACCACCGCCTCGTGCACATGCACGCCACCGTGGGTCACCACCGTCCAACACCTCCGCCTCCAGCAACTTCCTCGTCACCTACGCAACCACAAACGATCACAAAAACACACAAACTCTTCATGAATCAAATTTTGGGTAAACTGCAGAACCCAAACCCAAAACAACCCTACACAAACTCCCTCCGACGCCGAACTCTGTTCACCATAAAATTCACGACGCCGAACATCTCTTACCAAGCCCAAAAGCTACCTCCAGCCAAAGATTTAGAGCACTCGATCAATGGTGCTTACGGTGAGAAATCAAAATCCAACCCAGTAAAAATCTAGGGCTTAAACCCAATTCCGGTCACCACCGTCGCCACCGCCCCTTACAACCTCGACCACTATTTTTCCCCAAAACTCCATAACGACCTCCATTTACAGTAACAACCCCGATCCACCTAATTGCTTCATCATCCAGAAATCACTCAAATACATATTCCCAGTAAAACCCAAATTCCTAACTCAATATTATTTTTAAAATCTGGATTTTTATGTTAAAAATCATAATCTTGATTGTTGATTCAATTTATATACATGAATTAATAAAATTCAAAATTATATTTGTTTCATGCTATAAGTTTCCACTGCAAACTTAAGCCTACAGGTAGATTTTTAAAACTTAACTTGTTTAAACATAATTCCCTAAGCTAGATGAATTTACACTTAACTAAGTTGCTTTAAATCCAAAGTTTCAAAGTTTTATATATATAAAACTTGAATTTATTTATTTATAAAAATTTCTATAAACATGAATGTACAGAGGCAAATCCATTTACTGGCCTGCAGAAACATTAATACTTTCATGATTACAGAATTCAAACTATTATCCCAAACATGCAAGAATCAATATTACTTAAGTAACAAATTATATCCTACTTAAGATTTAGATTTATTTGTTTTAAACCCAAAGTTTTCAAAGTTTTATATATATAAAAACTTGAATTTGTTTATCTAAAGAACTCTGTAAACATGAACAGAGAGCTTAAAAAAATAATGCAGATCCTATTGCATTCTTATTCCAGATGCAGGCATCATCAACAAGCAACTTCCTTTTAATTTTTTTTTAAGTTTTGATTTTTCTTTGCAATCAGGTAAGATCAGAGAAGCTCATATTTCTTGGCATGCAGATTCAAATATATCTATACCTACAAATCTATATACAAATATCTACATATGCAGGAATCATTTTCAATTCTTGCATTTCATATTTATTTACAATTTTAAATTTTGTTGTTTAAACAAAATTTGGTTAAACATCTCAACATACAACTTGCCAGAGCCACCCTGTAGTTCAAAAAAAAAAACAGGAAGAAACAGACATGCACACACATTAACTCATTCATATATGTATATGCAGTAATACCACAAAAACATCATTTACACAACATTACTTAAGCAACCATATTAACCTACTTAAGATAAAAATTTGATGTTTACTCACCTCTAGAATTTGCAGAGAGTTTTTAGAAACTGTAATTGAAAATTGATGCCCCCATTTTGAAAATTTGAAAATTGTTGTTGCAATTTCCAGAAACCATGGTTATGCTCAAAGCCTTTGAAAATGAGTTGCTTTTCGGATTACATTGAAGCTTTAAAATTGGTTAGCAGGTTTCAATTTTGAATTTTGATCCTAGGCATGCAATGAAAGCTTACTACATGCATGATAGAATACTACAGATCTTTGAGGATGATCTTGAAGATTTGGGTGAAGTTTGCTACAGGTTTGATAATTTTTGGTTTCAGGGTTTTTTCTTGAACATGAAGATTTGAATAGGTTTCAGTTTTAATAAGAACAACATGCAGTGTTTTGGAAATGAAGGGTTTGAGGAAATATGCATTTCTCTTTCAGGCTTAGGGAAGAATTTTCAGGTTTCATATTGAATTTTTATGGCCATGGATATTTGTTTGAATTCAAAGAAATGAAAGAAAGAAGATAATAGGATTTTATAAAATGAATCTTAAGGTTAAATGAAATTTGAAGAAAATTAAAAAAAAGAAAACACTTGTTATCTTGATTACATTTGTCATGACCCAAGCTTAATCTCTTAACACATGTATGCTATGATGTTTTAACATTGAACACATGTCACTCATATACTTAAATGATTTTTAAATGATTTTTAAAACCCTTTATTATCAATTTTCTTTAATATGTAAATATTTTACTAATTTATGAATTCTTTTATAAATTTATAAATCCATTTTTTTTCTTATAAAAATCAAACTTCCATAAGAAAAATAAGATATAAACAAATTAGATTCCAAATAAAATAATATAAAATTATTAAATCCATTCTTACAAGTTAATTTAAATGCTTCTCATTTATCTACTATTAAACAAACATTTTCCAAATATAGATAAATAAAAATTCTTTTGCTTCAAATTAATACAAAAACAAAAATTATTTTTTTAAAATAAAACTTTATTCATAAATCTTTTATATTCAAATGTATATTTCAAGATATAAATTCTTTTTAAATTTCAAATCCCAATTCAAATTCAAATTTTAAATTCAAATTCAATTTAAACTTAAATTAAAAAAAATCAAATCAAATATATCCATATTAAATTAAACAAACACATTATTAAATTTAGAAATATTAAATTCTAATTTTAAAGTCTATTTTTAAATAAATAAATATTTAAGCAGCACTCATAAAATTGAAATGTTAATTCTATCAAATTTATAAAATAACACAAATTAAATAATTATCCCATTAAAAATCAATTTATTCTAAATTTAAAAACATCACATAAATTTTATTTTGATTATTTATATTTGAAGATACAGTTTTATCAATTTTAAATGATTTATTTAAGAGATTATCACATTTTAAATTCCTCGAAATTCCGGGATATTACATGGATTCTAGAGATAATTATATTAATTTGCATAAATAACAAATGTAAATTAATACGATTATTTCGGGATTATTTAAACAAATTGTTGAATTGTTATATATGGTTGCTATTGCTTGTTTATTTACTTTGACACCATCCCAGTTATCACACTGCAAGTTTCCTTTGCTATGCTTTGATTTTTTTTATTGAATGATATTGGGTTGAAATGATAAATACCCAACTCAATAACTTGGCCTAGGACAGCTAATTAAAATAAGAAACCCGACTGGTCAACAAGATCATTTTGAAATTGAAATCTATTTGAAATTAGGGAATGAACTTAACAATTTGTTTGAAATTAAGTGACGAACTTAATGGATTAATTGAAGTAAATTAACGGATTTAATTGAAACAGATTAATAAATCAATTTAATTGATTAAAATGAATTGACAAATTTAAAATTTAGAAAATTGTAATTTGATTTTGGAAAACTTAAAGTTAAGTAAGTTGAATATTTGAATTGAAAATTTGAAACAACTAAAGTTTTAGAATTTAATAATTTAAAAATTTGTTAGATTTATTAGATTAAGATTTAAACTCGATTTTAATTAAATAGATTTGAAACTTGTTATGAATTAAATTGGAGACTAAGTGAAATTTGACTTAAGAGGAATATGAACTAACTAAAGTTTTATGGATTTAATTTAGTGATAATTTAAATTAAAATGATTTTAATTTTAATGAATTAATTAAATTGGGACATTGTAACTGAATATGAATTGAGATGATTTGTAACTCAAAAATAACGAATTCGTGCTGTGTAAATCATGGAACCAAATAAATGAAATTGGGTTTCTTTAAATAGAAATTCAATTGAATTTGCTGAATAAATCAAATGAAGCTATTTTGATGAAAGGAATTTAATTAATGAAATTGATTTAATCGAATTTATGATAACAGTGAATGTAAATTTGAATTGAAATGAATAGAATTTGATTTAATGATTCGAACTAAATTGACCATTAAATTGAATTCATTGATTATGAACTAAATTTAATAAGCGAAATTTAGATCTTATTAAATTGAACTTTAATGTTTAATTATATTGTTAACTCAAATGTTTGAACTAAAAATTGCATTTGGAAATATGTTTTAAATATCTGAAATAAACTGAATCGTGAAATGTCAAAATTATGGAAGTCAAAATTTGCAGCTTAACTTTTGGACTTTGATTTGTTTAAACTTTAATTTAACCGACCATCGGGTAATAAATACGTAGTTATTAAAGTGACCGGGATCGGATATGGACATACTCTCTGTCGATACCGAAAACCACTTTAATAACTATTATACGCGGAGCGTTGATCCAGAATGAAGTGGATGGTTTGGTGAACGTGTTGACTGAAGGAAGAGAACGATATTGGATGACCCCTGACATGACTAAAACAGGAGCCGCGCCGGGCCATTGAGGTTCGCCACCTCTAGCGAACACACTTCTTCGATACCATATCTATTAATTTTGTGATTCGATTTGGGTGCACCCCTGATTTGGGAGTGTTGTTTCGCGGTGTTGAGGTAGCTGCTGGCTATGCTCAACATCAGTCCGGATCACGCAACTAGTAGTATCCTACTTGGTATCGCCTCATGTACCTTGTCATACTGATTATCCTCTCCGTGACCACTATGATTTGTTTTGTGTTATACCTATGGGGCACCCTCTGATAACCACTAGTTTACGGTGGGGTTTACAGTGCTGTATAGACTATGGCATTATAAAATTTGTTAAGGGGAATTATGGTAACGCCTTAACGCTATTTTAATATCATACTTTACTGATTAGACATTATCTACATATCGTATTCTATTGTATATATAAATAGTTTATCGGACCCTTAGAGATGTTATTTTATTCATCTTTGAGTTATGGACTTTATTCCCTGCACTTGATAATCTTGTATAAGATTTTGAGTCCTGACTCGAGTGTTTCTTTTTGTATATGCTCGGGTCAGTTTGAAGCTATCCAGTTGCTGATCAAGGTTGGTTGAAGATGCTGAAGACTTAGCATTTATCTTTATCAGTCTATTTCTATTCCAGTATTGATGTACTATTCTGTTGGGCATTTATGTATTTCCTTTCGGTCACCTTATGTTGAGACATTGTTGTACTTCACGTAGTAGCTTCATGAACTGCTATTATGACAATGTATTTTCCGCTGCATTATTCTGTGACTTTTATGTGTCTGTGATGTTGTATTGATTCTCATTTACATTTATGTATTTATAATCCCATAATGATTCGTGTTTTGTATTATTTAATTTGACAAGTGTGGATTATTGTCAATTTGAATGGTCCGAATATACGAGTTGTTACATAAACACTAGTATAATATAAGAGGATTGGATATGAAATGATTTAGTTGTCGTAAGGTAAAAACATATCCGTATTTATGTGTGGGTGTGTCTTATGAGATACTTTGTTTTTAAAAGGAAAAGTTTGGTAATTTAATAAATTCAGTTGAGTGTGTTTTTCACGTTGGTTTATCAGACTGATTCGGGCGTTCTTCTCTTTCAATGCTTGGGTCAGACCGAGTATATTTACAAGTTCAGATTGGTGCTATTGATGCTTCAGCAGGATAGCTAGAGATTTTCATTTTCATATACACATATCTGTTTTGATTTTTGATTATCCACTGCTTAGTTGTTGTTTATTATCGGCAATTATGAGGACATGTTATTATAACTCTTCACGCTGATAACTATTAATTGATTGTTCAACTCTGATTGATTTACGTATATATACAGTTTCCGTTTTGTAATGATCATTGATATGATATTGTATGTTTTCCGCTACGATGTGGGATTCTGTATTGTTCTGTTTAGTTCTATCTTCTCTATTTCTTCTCTTCTCTTCTTCTCTCTTCTTTTCTTTCTCTTGACTTTCCATCAATCAGTGCTTTTTTGGGCGAAAATCTATGGATTGTCGATTCAAAGGGTACGGATTTGCAGATCGTCACATTTGGTATCAGAGCTCAGATTTTCTATATTCCTAAGCCTTGATGTATACTCAATATAGATAGGGACAGTAGCACCCTAGAATAAGTCTGATTGTATTATATATATGAGCACGTATTTGTTAGTGATTATAAAATGATTTAGATTGTGTTTGCTTATCCATTGAGCTGTTTGTGAATTCTAGTTGGTATGTGGGACGCCATGTTATCGATAAGGATGTCTAAACACTTAAACGAGGGAAGTCGACATAGTATCAATTTAAATTAGGTAAATAAAATAATTTTACCTCAATTATATTTTATATATAGAGAAAATAATTTTTTAGAATTATTAAAGTGTTTATAAACTGATTGTTTGGTTGTTTGAAAATGTAAGTATATATAAGTTAATAAAAGTTGTTTTGAATAATCTAAATGAAAAAAATAGTTGTAAAAAAAGAATAAATTACATAAGCTAATGAATTATATAGTATGGAATTATAATTCATATGATATATAATTGTGAAATAATCTTATATATAAGAAATGAAACAACCTGAGTATATTTATAAATATAAGTTGTAAAGAAAAATGAATTTAAACCAATTATTTGTAAATTTTGAATCTTGTTTATTTTGGAAGTTGTTTTCTAAAGTTAAAGAGATTATATTATTATAAATCTAAGCAACATAAATGAATTTGGAATGATCTTATATAAGTAAAGTAAAATAGTGACATCGCATAAGTGAGGTTTATAAATGTGATTTATAAATAATAAAAAGGATTTTTAAAAGAATATAAAGCACTGAATTCACTATCTTTACTGAAAAATAATAAGGCTGGTGACTGCAGTATCATCAGTATCATTTTCGAGTTTCTATGTGATGGATTTGCTACCAATAGTAAATTAAAATCGAAGTTTTGTTTTGATAAACTAAATTTGAATTTAAAATCTAAGTTGAAATTGATAAATATAAGTTTAAATGAGTGTATAACTTATTAAATGAGAAAATATAAGTAAAATCGATTGTTAAAATGGTTAAACAATTTTGCTAAGCAACACAAAATCTGTATTCGAATAGTGATATGAATTTGACTTAATAAAAGTTAAATAAGATAGAATTTCAATTAAAGTTAGTAGTGAACTTAAGTTGTGTAGTGGAAGTAAATATAAGTGAAGATCAAATGAAACATAACTTAAGTAACGTTGAATGAAGTTGATTTTGATATAAAATGAATTAATAAAGTGAAGTGATGAATATGAATTTGAGTTATATAATGAAATTCGACTTTAATTGTAGAATGAATGAGCAATTGGAATAATGAAATATGAATTGAATATTAATCATTGAATGTAAATGAATTGATAAGGAATAATGAATATAAGTGTTAATTCATTAAAAGCCAATGAAATTAGAAATTGAATAGTTAATGAAAGTCAATTGAATGTTAACCAATTGAAATTAAACGTGTTAAACCAAATTGAATGTAAAGTAAAGTAAATAAATTTGGTTATGTTGGATATGCATTGGTTGTTAGATGGTTGTTAGTTGATTGTATAGAAATTCATATGAAAATGAAAGCTAAATAATTGAATCCAAATTGGAAGTAAGTGAATCTAAATAGAATGGAATTTAATTTGATTTGAATTGGAAGTGAAAAAACTTGAATGTAAATTAGTGAATGTAAAATAATTAAATTTTAATAAATGTATGTTAGAAAAATCCGTTGTTAATGAGTCAAATGTGATTCAATTGAAAATTAATTCAATGAATATTAATGAGAAATGAATGTATATTGGTTTGGTTGTGGATTTACTGGATAGGTGCTGACTTGTTGGATGTTTGTTGGACGATAGTTGTATGATGGTTGGATTTGTTGCTTTTGATTGCATTTGCTATATTGGTATATAGAGTTGTTGCATTGATATATGTTGTATATTGATATTACTTTCTACATACATGTTTCTCAATTGTTTGTTGAGTGTTTAGTAGGTGCAGATGGTGCTTGCTTCGCATTTGGAGCTCGCTTTTGCGCTAGATTAGCCGTATATGCTCGCTAATTATATATAAGGTACATATCTCGGATTACATATCGTACTTTTATATTATTTTCCCGACAGGATGCCTCATCCTCGAAGATGAGATGTATTTTTGTGATATATATATATATATATATGTTGTGATCCTACTATGATCGAACCGCGTAAAGGAGACGCTAGCGATTTTTTTTGAAAATTTAAAGCGTTAGAAAATTTTGAGAAATTTTGGAAAAAAAATTTGATAACTAAAATTTTGATATTGAGTTAGAGTTGAATGGTATAGTTGGTTTCGAAAAGATAATAATGATATGGATTTGAAAAATTTTAAAAAAAATTGTAAGAAGTTTAACTAAATGATTTTGGATAAGTTAAAATGTTTAAATGAATTTGATATCTAATTTGAACGAATTGTTTTTGAAAGTTAATGAATTTTGAGACTTTATCTTACATAGTAATTTCGAGGACGAAATTCTTTTAAGTAGGGGAGAATGTAACGATCCAGAATTTCAGTCATTTGAAATTCGTATATTTAATTGTTTTTAAATATTCACAAGTTAATTTCATAAGTTGAATAACTTATATTTCGAATATAGTGATTTAATTGGATAATCAAATTATTAATTTAATATTTGAAATTGCTGAAATAATTGAATTTTGAATTTAGTGTGAATAAAAATGATTTATAAAGTTGAATCAAATTTTATTTGAATTAGAATGATGTTAGAGAACTTTTAAAATTGAATTTAAAGTTAATTTATAGAAATTTAATATTTTAATATTTAATTAACATGTAAAAATAGTCTTTTTTCACACAATCTCGGATTTCGTCGTAACTAGTTTCATTGGATCCGCAATTTTATATTATTGCTGGGTTTCAAATTTCGTGTCAATCGGATTTACAGTTTGTTTGGGGAAGCTGAAACGCGTAGAAATCTATTTAAATAAATTTTAATTTAAAATAAGTCGATTCGAAAACCTATCTTCCAAATACGATCGAATTGGCTCCCGATATACATTCTATTGCGTTCGGAATAGGGGTAAAACATTATAAACACCAGGCGGCACACTTCATTTGGAGTTCGAAATTTTTTCTAATGAATAGTGTTGTCAAATTTTCTATAAAATGCCACCTATTTTTCTATTGTGCAAACCCTAATCGAAATAAACCCTATCCGCTAGCTTTAATTCAATGGCCAATATTTTCGATTCTTCTTCCCTTAATCTCTCTCAAACCACTCACTTTCATCAAATACTTTCAACGACAAAGTTGAAGAGCTAGACGAGATCTTCAAATCCATATGGTCGAGATTGGATTTCAAGCTACGGATCGACAACGATTTGTGTTTGAACACACTGTGTTCATTCATATTTATCGAGAAAAATAAGCAGCCGAGCTCCAAGCGGTTCTAGGCGAAGGTGATGCTCGTGAAGGGCTCTCAAAATATGGTCCCCGATCGTCTTCAAACATTGAGAATAGGGCATGATAATTCATTGAAATAACGGCGACCATGGGTTTGTTTATACATGAAGTCTTCGAACCTGGGGAAGAAAAGAACAATGGCCATGATCTCATCAAGCAAAACGCACGGTCCAGGATTGATTTAAGTTTTAAAATAAAAATAAAAAGTGTAAATTTATATATATTTAATTCGTACAAACTTTAAAATTGCATAACTTCTTCATACGAGGTCCGTTTTTGACAAAACAAGTTGCATTGGGTTCATATTGACGAGCACTACATTATAGAGGTGGTTTAGAGTTCATTGGAACTAGTGTAAATTTTGGATAAAATTAAATGGCTGTTTAATTTTATTCAGAATAAAACACTACAACTGCTATTGGAACCAAACTGAGTATAACTCACTCTTTCTGATTAAGTGATATTTTTATATAAGTGAAAATAAATTTATTTACGATGATTGATGATTATTTGGATAATATATGATATATTGTATATATATTGATTGGTATTTGGATATATTCTTCCCTATTGGAGTAGATGAGAACCATTATGTTCTTGTGTATGAGCGGATGACCCTTTGTACATGCGTTTGCCTCGAAGCGGACATTGTACACGTATTCTAATAGTATATTTCTTGCAGGTGACATGTTGGAGGGATCCAACTGGTTTCCTCACCGGTATTAATTATTTACAGATATTGTGATATATGCTGTTATCATGTGATATATGATGATTTGGATGCCATTATTGATATATTTGGTGCTGTTGCAGCATTGGGCCTATTTTTGGTAATTTAAGAATGTTTAATTGGTGATTTCAAATTTAAAAAGGATTTTCAAGTAATTTTGAAAATAGATGTTTTATTAAATTTTAAATAGTTATAAAGAAATGGATTTATTTGTAATAAATAAAAGTTATAATTTTTTTATGTTATAAAAATTATGATTTTTGTGAAATATAGTCAAAATGTGAATTTTGGAATATGGAGTTAACTATTTTGTAAAAAAGTACAAATTGAGATTTTTGAATTACTATAAATGGTTTTATATATAATATTTATAAAATTGATATATTTATAAAATTGATATATTTATAAATCAAAGGGATGAAATTGTAAAAGAGTTTTATAAGTGTTAAAATGAAGTTATAAATGGATTTTATGGCTAAATAAGATTTATAGATTTAAAGAATAGGTGAAGTTATAAAATGTACAAATTTTGTAAATAAGAGAATTATAACTAATTAAGTTATAATTGGATTTTGGCATATAAATGAGATAAATAGAATTAGTTGATAAAGGGATTTTATGAGTTGAAGTTTTTATAAAATATAAATTGAATTTATAAACATTGTTATATAAATCCGAAATCAACTGAAATTGATAGGTAAATAAGGAAGTTTATTAAAGGAATTTTATTCACGATTTTGGACAGTAGATAATCCTTTAGTTTAATATGCAATAGTAATGAATTTGGTAAAGGAGATGTATTCACGATTTTGGATAGTGAATTATCCTTTAAGTTAAATGGACAATAGTTTTGATTTGGTAAGAGAATTATATTCATGATTTTGGACAGTGGATAATCCTTTGAAAGTGTAGAAAGAACAAATTTGGTTAGAGAATTATATTCACGATTTTGGACGGTGAACAATATATTAAATGAAATGGATATGTTTTGGAAAGTGATCTTTTAATTTAAATAAATGTTTTGGAAAGTGACATTATTGAATGGAGTTAAATGACTTGAAGATGTTTTAAAATGTGTTAAATATCGAAACCGTAGATTTCAACATTCATTGTGTAAATAGACGTTTTCGAGAACAAGGAAATAATGGACTATAACACTATAGTTAGAGTATATTATTTTCGAACGAAGATGTTTTGCATAGTACATAGGATTTATATATCTATCTAATTATCGAACCCCTATACTAGTGATTTTGGGTTGTCATAACAATGTTTTACGCAACATTCATTTTAACCCAAATAAATATGTTTAAAAGAATGTTTCCCTTAAAGAACAAAATATATACCTAATCGTGATTTAAATATCTGTAGTATTTTCTAAATGTTGAGAATAAATTGATTTGTAAATTACTTATTATTAAATAAGTATATAGATATGTTTTCCAACATAGAAATTAAAATGGCTTTGAGAACATATCTTTTTAAATGATAATTTGAAGTGAATATTTGGCAAGTGATTTAATTAATATAAGTTAATTAAAAGGGCCTAGTGATTGCATATCGTGCTAAATATTTGTTTGTTTGCTTTGATAGTTAAATAACCGACTACCAAATTTGGCCATTTTAGTTCCTCGACTTGATGTGGGAACTATTTTATCGTACACTTAGTACGTAGCCTTCTGTGTAGGTTTGATTATCGTTTGTGTTGAGGATATTGATTCGTATAGTGTGGAGTATTACTCCAATCTATCGATGTTCCAACTTGGCTTGATGGATAGCAATTTGAAAGTTGGAGACGTGATAAGTCTAGGAGACTTAGTTTCTGTGTGAGGTTGAGAAATGCTTTTGCATTGTAGGCGCGATGAGACTGTGATCAAATTTATCCGTAAACCACTTTGGACCGACGTATAAGCGTTCGATTTGTGCAGGTTGTGATGATATTGATATTCACGATTTGCATCATGGAGGGCTGCTTGTTGGTCTTTGGGGTTAAAATCCCATTATACATATAGTAGAAGTGGTATCTTCATTATGAAATATCCAATGCAAGGAATATTTCCTACCGATCCTTGAGATTTTCTGACAGGATGTGGTAGGAAAGTATCTTCTGTTTGTCCTATTCATGGACAACTTGTATGAATGTTTTTCGGACATTGCATTTCTAAGATTACGTACATTGGTATTTGCAAACGTACATCAGTGGTGGTGGGGAAGGCAACTTCTCTTAGCTTAACACCTTCCTTGAGACGTATGAGCTTAAGGTTGTATTTTTGTGGAAGGCAATTAGTAGTCAAAGGAAATGGCCGTATGGCACTCAAAGTGACATGATTTGCGATATGTGAAAGGTAATCGTTACCTCAGGCCTCATCAACCGAAAATGACCAAAAAAGGGTTAGATGCGGTAAGGCTAAGTGAGTCGCTTCCAAGTAGGGTATGATCATCCTCTTCTAGATATATCTTTACACGCTACGACGTCATGTATTTGATTATTTTGGTTTGTTTTCTATGAGGGCCCTCGGTAAAGGTCGGTAACGACCTAAGGATGACATATTCGGTACCATCTAGTTATAGAGGAGGGTCGGTCTTGTGTTGGTAGATTGCAGATGTTCTATGCCTTGGGACATCCATCTAGAGGTTTACCCATTGAAAGGTATCCCCTTCTCCTGGTCATTTGTATGGAAATCCAAAATCTACTATGTACCTACAATTTTATTTGTAGAGCCTGGTATGTTGGAATTTAATAATGTTAACAATTTCGGTTATTTAGAACATTATTTGTATACTAGATACTAGTATAATATAAAAGGATTGGATATGAAATGATTTAGTTATCATAAGGTAAAAACATGTCCGTGTTTATGCATGGGTGTATCTAATGAGATACTTTGTTTTTAAAAGGAAAAGTTTGGTAATTTAATAAATTCAGTTAAGTGTGTTTTTCACGCTGTTTAGCAAACTGATCCGGATGTTTTTCCCTTTCAATGCTTGGGTCAGACTGAGTATATTCATAGATTCAGATTGGTGCTATTGATGCTTTGGCATGAGAGCTGGAGATCTTCATTTTTGTTACACGTATCTATTTTGATTATTGAATATCCACTGCTTAGTTGTTGTTTATTATCGACAATTATGAAGACGGGTTATTATAACTATTCAGGCTGATAAATATTGATTGATTGTTGAGCTCTGATTGATGCGTGTATATATACAGTTTTTGTTTTGTACAGATCATAGATATGATAATATATGTTTTCTGCTGCGATGTGAGATTCTGTATGTTCAATTTAGTCCTATCTTCTCTCTTTCTTCTCTTCTCTTTCTTCTCTCTTCTTTTCTTTCTCTTGACTTTTCGTCAGCCGGTGCTTTTTGGGTCAGACTTGTGTGGATTATTGTCGATTCAAAAGGTACGGATTTGTGGGTCATCATAATATTAGAGAGCCCTATCATGTGATGGTGGAGATAAATGTTCGCCATGAGGAGAATCTTGTTGTCTTAGCTAGGGAGAGGCCAGTTGAGTCCTAGGGTTTTTAGAGAAGAAAAAAGAAATTCTTTAAGAAGAAAGGAGCCCGGAAAGGGGATGCCACTAAGAAGGAGAAGGTTGATTTGGTGTGTTATAAATGTGATAAGAAGGGCCAATATGCCCACTAGTGCAGAATTGGTAAAGGAAAGATGCCTGTGGAGAAGATGAATGGGAAATGCTTTAACTCTGACCAAGTTGGGCATTATAAGAACCAGTGTCCAGAGCCAGTTAGGGCGGACAAAGGGAAGGTATTTTTTATTAGACCATGGACTTCTTCTAAACTCATTGCAGTAGAGAAAGGGAAAACTGTGATGGGTGGTATGCTTTTGATACAGAGTATACTAGTTAGGGTAATTTTTGATATCAATGCATCACATTTATTTATATCTCTGTATTTGGTTAATAGGTTAGATATAGAACCCATATACCTTGTTACTTCCTAAACAGTTGCTAATCCAATAGGTAGGTATGCAACTCTTGGGATGAGATGTGACTGATTAGAGCTTGATTTGTTAGGACATAAGTTTGATGCAGTTTCTATGTTTTTGATTTCGTCGATTTTAGGATCATCTTAGGTACGGATTGGTTGAGTAAGTATGTGGCTAGGATATTTTTCTAAGATCAGGAAATATCATCAAGGCAACTAGATAGTCATAACTGAATCATTTTCTCGATGGAGAATTCCAGTAAGAGTGTTTGTACTTTATGGAGTGCCATGGAGGTGAGAAAGGAGCTTTGTCAGGTTCGTGTGGCCAAAAAGTTTGCAGATGTATTTGAGCCGGTCACTGGACTACCCTCGAAACGAGCAGTTGAGTTTCAGATAGACCTTATACCGGGAGCTGAACCGATCAATAGACCACCTAGCAGGATGACAGCAACGAAGATAAAGGAATTGAAAGTATAGCTAGTGGATCTCGAGGGAAGGAGACCAAGTAGTTCGCCTTGGGTGGCAGTTGCAGTGTTTACGAAGAAACTAAGTCGCTAAGGATGTGTAAGTTAGACGATCAGACAATCAAGAATAAGTATCCTTTACCGAGAATCGATGGCTTATTTGTTCAGTTGAGTAGAGCCAGAATGTTTTCCTAATTGGACTTGGCGACAGGGTTCCATTAGTTGAGAGTGGTGGAGGATAACATTCCTTTGATGACATTTCAGACTCGGTATGGTTCATATGAGTGGTTAGTAATGCCATTCGGATTGACGAATGCACCTGCTTTCTTCGTTGATTTAATGAACGTGGTTTCAGAGAGCACTCGGATAGGTTTGTGTTGGTGTTTATATATGACATTTTGGTGTACTCTAAAGATGAAAGGGAGCATGAGATTCATTTTGGAGTGGTGTTGGAGACGCTGAGGTAGAATCAACTAAAGGTAAAGTTTTCCAATTGTCATTTTTGGAAGAGAGAAGGAAAGTTTCTTGGTTATGTGGTTTCAGAGGAAGGATTATCAGTTGATCCAGTTAAGGTCAAGGTGGTCAATAATTGGAAGAGACCAGAGACAGTAACCGAGAACAGGAGTTTTCTTGGACTTGCTGGCTATTTCTTACGGATAGTAGTGCCTTTGACTAAGTTGACCAGGAAGGACGTGAGATTTGTTTGATCCTAAAATTGCAAGGAAGCATTTCTTAAGTTAAAACATTTATTAACCAATGCGCTAGTGTTAGTAGTTTTGGATGGTAACCAAGGGTTGATAGTATACACTGATGCATGTGGGACTGGATTGGGAGTAGTATTGATGCGGAAGGGAAAAGTTATCACTTATGCATCTAGGCAGCTTAGACCGCACGAGTTAAGGTATCATACTCACGACTTGGAGTTAGCTAGGTGATTTTTTCTTTGAAGATTTGAAGGCATTATCTTTTGGGGAAGAGATTTGGGTTTTATACCGATCATAAGTCCATAAAGTATTTATTCTCTTAGAAGGAGTTGAATATGAGAAAACAGAGGTGGCTGGAGTTTTTGGTTGCTTATGATTTTGGTATAGAGTATACTCCAGGAAATGGAAACAAGGTAGCAGATGCTCTCAGTAGAAAACATCATAATGTGGTGTTAGCAATGCTGATAGAATGGAAGGATCTCAAACTTTAGCCAGTTGCGGGTGCAGTTGAGATCTACTACTAGTTCTAGTCAGTGTACTGCCATGTTGTCTTGTTTAGAAGTGCGACCAGTGCTGATTGAGAAGATAGCCTCTAAGCAAAGAGAAGATCTAATTTTAGCCGGGGGGATTAGAAGGCTTGATTAAGGATCAGAGGTTGATGACCTAAAAGATTTTAATCTTGACCAAAGAGGATGTTTGAGAAAGAAGGGACCGTTAGGTTTCCAGGTGTAGAGAACTTAAGGAGAGAAGTTATAGAATAGTGGCATTGATCAAAGTTTACGTTTCATCCTGGAGGAACCAAGATGTATCAAGACATGAAGAGGAGCTTTTATTGTGAAGAGATGAAGAGGGATGTTGGCTTGTGGGTTAGGGAGTAATTAACTGTCAACAAGTGAAAGCCGAACATTAAAAGCTAACTGGGTTACTTTAGCCTGTAAATATTCCAGTTTGGAAGTGGGATTCGATATCGATAGATTTTATAGACGGGTTGCCAAGGACAAATAGAGGAAATGGAAGCATATGGGTTATACTGGACAAGTTGACCAAGAGTCCCAGTAAAGTCAACCAGGATGGCAACTGTTTTAGCAAAGTTGTTCATGAAGAACATGGTTAGACTTTATGGGATTCCTTGTAGCATAGTCAGCGACAGAGATTCATTGTTCACTAGCGAATTTTAGGGGAATCTGCAAGAGGTATTAGGTACCAAGATCAAGATGAGTACAGCTTATCATCCACAAACAAATGGCCAGACAGAGAGGGTCAATAAGGTACTCGAAGATTTGTTGAGAGCTTGTGTATTGGATTTTGGTGGATCTTGGGAAAAGTACCTACATCTGATTGAGTTTTCCTATAATAATAGTTATCATATTTGTTTAGCAATGGCGCCTTTTGAAGCTTTATATGGAAGACCAAGAAGATCGCCAGCATATTGGTTAGAAACTGGAGATAGATTGGTCTTAGGTCCAGATTTGGTTAGAGAGTCATCGGAAAAGATTGGGTTAATCTGAGGACGAATAAAGGAAGCCCAATTCAGGTAGAAGAGTTACGCAGATAAAAGATATAAGGACTCAGAGTTCTCAGTAGGAGACAAGGTTTTCATTAAAGTATCACCAATGAAGGTTGTGGTACGGTTTGGAAAGTTGAGAAAGTTGGCTGTGACGACCAGGAATTTTTTAGCATTTAAAATCGGAATATTTAATTGATTTTAAATATTTAAAAGTTAATTTGTAACTTAATTTCAAATATCACCATTATTTGGAAATTTAATTATTGAATTTAATTATTGGAAATTGGGTAAGATGTTGAATCTAGAATTTCAAGCCTGTACAAATATAATTTAAAGATCTGTAAAATTTATATTGATAGTACTGAGGATAATAGAAGTTGTAAAATTGAATTTAACACTGATTTGTTCAGTTTTGAAATTTCATCGTTTAAATTGAATTTAAAAATAGCCTTTCGAGGAACAGTCTTGGAATTCGAAGAAACCAGTTCCATTGGATTCGTAATATTGTATTGTTATCGGATTTCAATTTTCGAAGCGTTTGGAGTTGTCGTGTGAGCGTAAGATATATAAACACGCTGGAATTTATATCGAAAATTCAATGTTCAGTGCTTCAAAAAGCTATCTTCTGCATACGATCGAGGTTTCGAATTGCGTAATTGTGATAATTTCAAATTTAAATTTGAACTTAAAAAGATATGTAGACGTATTTAATATAATACTATTGTCAAAAGATAAATTACATATTTTATTGGTTTCAACACTAGGCAGAGACTTGTACTCGTGTTCTTCCTTCTTCTAGAAGCCAAGCCAAGCCTTCTAATTAAAGCCTCGCACTTTTTTCTTCTCTTCAATTCGAGCGAATAACAGACAAAAATAATAATAAAAAAATAAAAAAATAAAAGAAAATTAATGGTCACCCCATTTCAGATCGATTTTTCCCTTCCATCCTTTCAATTCGCGAACTATTTAAAATCGCGACTCCACCCTCTTCCGTATCGATCGACCCCAAATCGCGAAGTCAAGCCGCATGTTAGGGTTTGTTTTCAAGGCAGTTGCATACGCGAACACGAGGATGTTCTGGTCACGATGTTTTCGAGATGCTATTGGAGTCGCGTTCGCGTGCGAGGAGGAGATAGGGATTCGCGAAGGTTGGGGGATTCGACGTCTCAGGCAAGCACGGCGACGAGTTTAGGGAGGAAACTTGTGATGAAATCACGAGCGCTTCTGGAGCTCGCGTGCGATGCCAAGTTGTTCGGCTTCGTTGGGAATTTGTGGAGGCCGAGCTCGGTGATGTCCGATGTTTGGGATCGAACTTGGGTTGTGGCCAGTAAAGTTTGGCGAACGACGCGATTTTTGGGATAGGGCGACTCCATTGTCAAGGGAAGATTGGGTTTGATGTAATCTTGGCGCTGTTCATTTTTTTAGGATAATTAATACTGCTAAATTCTAATTAGTTTAAACTGAAAAAAAGAAGAAATTGACAGCAAGGTTGAAATAGTTTTTATTTTATTTTATCAGCTATATACGTAGATATAACAACAAGGTATATAAATTCACTAACTTGGTACTAACTGGTTTGATATATATATATGTAGGTTAAAGAGAAAAGTAATAATAATATATATATTAAGGTGACTGTAAATTGTAAAACTACTGGTTAAATAATATATTATGGTGATTAACGTGTTCAATTAACTCATTTGATTATTTCAGCTACCAAGAAAATTATTTATGATAGGAAAATTAGTTTAAAATTAAATTATTAGTTTCAATCAAATAAACTAATGGTAATTTAGTTTTCGTTTAGTTAAAATATTAATAAACCATATAACTGTTTATACAAGGTCTGAAAATCCTGAAATCAAATCGAGAATGAAGTGGACGTGCAAATTTAAGAGGCAAAGGTGAGTTAATCTCACTCAACTTAATTTAAATTTAAATTTAAATAGTCGAATTTAAACAATTGATTGATTGATTTGATTTGGTGTGCTATATATAGTAGTATATAGTATATCTTGGAATGTTTGATTTCCCGCATTAAATAGCGGATGATTTTATATTTAAAACCATATACCGTGATATTCCACCTCAAAGTGGAATTGGTTTTATGTTGTGCTAACGTCTGTGGATGCAGGGAAAACAGGTTGGAGGGATCCAACTGGATCCCTCAACATTTATTTAAATTATTTAATATCCTCTGTTGTGATTATTTGATATTCTATGATGAATTATATTGGAATATTAAATGCTATGGTTTGATTGGATATGATTGGTTATAATGAATTACCAAAATATATATATATTGGATTTTGGAAAGAAAATAAAAGAAGTGAATTTGTAAGTAAAATAATTATAGAAAATTTGAATAAATTTAAGAATGAATTGGAAAAGAAATAAAGTGACTTAAATTTGGATAAATAAATCTTGAGTATGGAAAGGAAATTTTGAATAAACATAAAGTTAATGAATTTGAAACTTCAATGTTATTGTTTAAAAGAAAAAAGCATTTATTTTTAAATTTAAGATTTAAATTTTGAAAAGAATAAAAAAGAAATTGGGGAGAATCTGAAATTTGTATATTTCAGTTAAAAGATTCAAAATCAAACAGAAAATAATAATAATAAAATCCATAATTAATGAATTTGAAATGGATTGAGTAAGTAAAGAAATTTATTTCAAATGGAATAAATTAGAAATCAATTTGGAAAATTTATTTAAGTAATTGAGATTGGAAATTCTCCTGGATAACCAAGTACGTTTTTAAAGTAAATTTTTAAATATAAGTTAATAGTTTTAAAGTTGTTTTAAAAAGCAAGTTTTGGAAAACTTATCATTTCTAAATATTTAAATTCTAAAAGTAAGTATTTTCTTTTAATCTATTATGGTAGTAATTATTTAAAAAGTGACTTAGTATTTTGTTTTTAAAAGTGAAAATCTAGTTTTATATTTTATTAAGTAACCTTATTTTCAAATATTCATATAGTATGTATGTTTAACAAATTCTTGAAGTAGTTTTAACTTAAATGTTTTAAAGTATATTTCAAAGTAAAGTGTTTTAAATTATATTAAAATCTAGTTTTGTGCTTGGTGATTTCAGTGGAGATAGAAAATATTTGGGAAAGTCTATTTTGAAAAAAAAAAGATGGTTTGAAACTGCTTTCAAAGGGTTGAAAATAGATATATATCTTGTGAAGATATCTTGAGATTAATAAATAATTTGGGAAATTATTTATTGTTGGATGGATGTTTGTGAATGCTTGTTGATAGTTAAATAACCGACTATCAGTATTGGACAAATGCTTTGATCGTTTCGAAGAGACCAGGATCGGGATTTATTTCTCGAAAACCACTTCGATCCGGTTTGTATGTTTTCATGGAAAAATGAGTTTGGATTCGAAGATGGAGCAGTGAAGTGTAAGGGCTAATCGCTACTAATCTTGAGGATATTTCCAAAATGGATGTAGTAGGAATTGTGTCTTCCGTTCCGTTCGAACCCGGACGGACTTGTATGGATGAATGCTTTTGGAACATCGTCAGGTGGACGACGAGCATTCTAAGGGATATGTTCTAAAAGGTAACGCTTAACCTCAAGCCTCATCAACTGGGAATGACTAAAAATAAGGGGTTATGTAGCAAGGCTAGGTGGGTAGCACCCATTTCAGGTTGAGGTCATCCCTTTCTAGATGTCCCTTTTTATTTCGGCTTAGTGGGCGGTTGCGATCCCAACCGCGGGGCGATCTCTCTCGGGATTATCCAGTAAGGGGTAGTCCCGGTCTTGTGTTGCAGGGGACATAGGGTGGGTCCTCGGTACGCTGATCTTGACCAGGTACTGTGACAGGTGGTACCCCGGTGCCTAGTCATTAGTTGGAAATCCATTTTCCCTACGCGCCCGTACGGTTTTGATTGTGCCCAACTATTGCCGAAACGTGAGATGCAAGCATTTCAGCTAGATTCTATTTTACTTTCTATAGACACTATTATAATATCAGAGGATTTTAATAAAGAATGTTTTAGCTATCGTAAGGTAAAAACCCGACATGTTTATTTGTGGCACGGTCTTACGAGATGTTTTGTTTTCAAAAGGATTTTTAAAACTTTAATAATCAATTGAAAGTGGTTTTCTCACGCTGGTATTCCAGGCTGACTCGGGTGTTATTTAACTATAATGCTCGGGTTAGACCGAGTATTATAGGATACAGGATATGATGCTATGGAGCTCAGGAGACGAGCAGGATGACGATACGTACTTTCGTACTTGTTTATATATATTCCACCGTGTTGATTAATTGTATATCCAGTTGTATGTTATTGATGTTGAATTGAGATTGATGTACTCTGATGATGTAATATGTAAACAGGTATATTTTCTTTTTGAGTAAGGATTATTTATTATCTATTATATTTTATTCCGTTGCGATGATTAGATTCTGTTGTTGTTTTCTATGTTCTTCTTCTACCTCTTCTTATTTAACCAAAATGGTTCATATTTCTATACAACTTGAGTTGATTTATGTAGAATAGTGTTGACTCAAGTGGTGCGGATTTGCGGGTCGTTACACTTGGTATCATAGCTTAGGTTGGTGATAACCTTGGCTCTGGTGGGAATTACTCATTTAAATTAGAGTCCATAGTACTCTAGAATGAGTTTGAGCGTATAAATATATATGAGCGCATGTTTGTTAGTGAATATAAATTGTTTTAATATTGTGTTGATTGGTTTATTGAGTGGCATATGAACCTTCGTCGACACAGTCTGGACAACTGTATCGAAGGGGTTTCTGAACACTTGAATAGAACAGTTTGACATGGTATTGTTTTAAATGTAGGTGAATGAAATAATTTTACCCAAAAATATATTTTTGATATAAAGAAATTTTTTTGTAAACTATTTTAGATAATATATGGTTGCTTGGATGTTAGGAATGATGATATTCAAATTATTATCAATATTGTGTGGAAATTTAACTAGAATTGAAATAATAACCAAAGATTAAGGAATAAACCAATAAAATAAATGGGATTTGTAAATGTAAACCATAAATATGAATATAGTGTGATTAATAACTAAAAAAAATTAAATAAATAAGATAAAATTTTAGAATAATATTTGAATATAGATTAAAGGGATTTGAAAATCTAAAAATTAAATTCCTTTGGGTTTGAAAAGGGTTTTCAATATTTTGGGAAGGAATACAGCATTGAACTCACTTCAGTCGTTGGAAAATAACTTCGGTGATGACTGCAGCATCATCGATGTTCATTTTCGAGTTTCTAAGTGATGGATCACTACAAGAAAAGTGTATTTTTATAACGCCAAAAGATAACGCTTTATTCTATGGTGTTATTATTAGCTTTAATATGTTTTATTTGTACAAGTGATTGGTTAGGTAACGCCCAGCTCCCCAGTTTTTTCCATTCCCGCATTCCCAATAATTGATTCCTTCCCCAAAACCTAATCTAATCCAAGCTTTCCCCAAAATTAAGTCGCTTTCCCCTCCTTACCCTCGCCATCTTCATCAAATTCTCCTGTAACCCATCCGTCCCTACCTTCATCACCACCTCCTCCTACTTCCCTTCCTTCCACATCGTGGAATCCAAGGTCTCCTCCATCGCGCAACTTCATTGTCGCTTGAATCACATTGCTGCAGGTATGTCATTGGTTCGATTTTTATTTCATCTTCGTTGAGTTGGTTTGGATATATGGATGACTTTTTTTAGGATCTTAATAGTAGTTGAATTCTAAAAGGTTAAATTATGGATGACTGTATTTTTAATTTTCATGTTCACGACTTGTAATGGGTTCGAATCATTTATTTTTTGCCTCCTAATTTGGGGATTTGTATTTTGAATTCAATTCAATATTTAGTTTGAATTTATATAATTGAAATCTAGGTTTTCTAATTCAATTCTATGATAATCAAATTTCTGTAACTATTTAAAATTCTTTTGAAAAATTCATTTTCAATACTGCAAAAATAAAATTCATTTCTATAACCACTTGTCAGGATGATTTTTGCGTTGTGATTATTTATATAGTAATGACTATTACCTAGTGGCACACAACGTACTATAAAATTAAAATCAGTAAATGTCATTTTGGTTAGAGAAGTAGCAGGTGATACTTTGATAAACAACGATAGCAAGTTGGTAGGTTCTTAACGAGAGGGTATAGCTTTTTGTGTGTGAAATTATCGAGAGAGAGGACAAAAAAATGTTATTTGGCCTTTTTAATGGACTACATTTATCATCACTTGAACCTAATATTTGTTTCAAGATGTTCACAGTTTTTATATGTAACTTAGTATGTCTTGTTTAAATTAAGTGCAATGGTTTCTCCTTTAGCTAAAAATGGATTTAATATTATGGTGAAAATTATGTTCCTCTTCTACCTTACTGTTAGAAACTGTAAGAATAAGTGGATAATAAATCAAGTTTGGTTTGTGATAGTGATCAACTCTAAACTTGAATAATGCCAAGTGATGGAGTGATGGTGATCGAAATTTGAAGCATAATCAAGTGTATGTTGTTGTTGTAGAGCGGAGGTAAGCATATATTTTCTTAATTGTATATAAACTTTATTTGTACTTTTGACCTTAGTATTCCTTGTGTATTACAATTGCATGACATTATTGCCATAATTTATATGGTTGAGTGATTAATATAAGCTTTAAACATATCTTCCTTGATATATCTTTATTTAAATGATTTTTTTGGTTGCTCTAGGACTAATTTTTAATAATATTTACTTATATGTGTGTTGTTCCATAAGCTAGCATGGTGCTGTAGAAGACCGTAACTTCCAGTGCCAAAGCTAATCAGATTTTGTTAATCTTTCCTGGTAATTTCAAAATCTTATAAGCATGTAATTTAATTTGTCATAGAATATAATTTCCTGTTTATCGAGAAATTCACGAACCTTGAAGTTTCCAAAATTCATATTGCTAGATTTAACCAAACTATTAATTAGTCTAAATATGCAATGATTAAGTGCAATGGTACAATAATGAGATATATTAATAACTGATGTAATGAAGCATCAAATATAATCACTTTTATGTTTCATTGAATCATTGTTTCCATTTTCAATTTTAAAATGCATGAAACAATTGTTTTTTCTTATCATAATAAAACCTATGTTGTTGTAGAATTTATTGTTATGCAGAATTTGCTAGACATTAGTACTATGGATAGTACACCACTTATTACCATACATTGGTATATGTATTATTTAGCAAAACTTCATCGCTCTATAAAGTTACATGAACTTCACTTTTTGACTAGTTTAAAGTCCTATTTGTTGTATAATCTGACGATCGTCATGGATTTAGAGGGTTCGATGGTAGATAAAGAGGAGAGGTGCATGACAATTCCAATTTCTCCACGCTACCTATCTGCTATAATCTTATTTTTTTTCTTTTCAAAACCTTACCTATTTAAAATCATCGAACCATAATTCATCCCCTATGTACTTGGAGCACTTTCCTCTTCTTTTGCTAAATCAAAACAGCTTTCAGTTGCATTGATATACCATTCGCAACAGGCTTGTCGCTCTTCTCATATGCCATGTTGCCGCTGCCACCATGCCTCGTTTTACCAGAACCACTCACCATTTGCCCTTATTATTCTGTCACTACCACAATTGCAGCCTTAACTACAACAGGTCATTATAGTTTATGTCAAATAGTTTTTGGTTAGCATGTGTTTTAACTTAGCCTACTTCAGTTTTTCAGCTCGTCTGCTTCAGATCAGTTCTTCCTATTACTCTCAATGCTTCAGTGCAGTAAGCGTTTCAAGTAAGTGCATTTTAAATTAAACTCTTTTCTGGCTAGCAGGCGTATCAGCTTAGCCTCCTTCAGCTTATTCAGATTGGAGACTTCAGATCAGTTCGTCCTATTACTTTATACGTCCTAGTTATATACTTTAGTGCAGCAGGTGTTTTAGGACATAATTTAGTCTACTCTGATCGTATTTCCTATCTGCCTAGTACATTACTCTAGCTAGTACATTAGTTCACTTCATCATATTGCTAGGTTTTCTATGGTTTGAACTTTCCCAATTCAAAGCTTGGTAACTCAGATTGGGAACATCATTATAACCACATTTTTTATACAGGCATAAACTCATCTACCACTGAGTTTGTATCATTGTCTGGAGCTCACTGTGTTAGTCATTTGATTCGCTTCACAATGCCAAGTTTATCACTTTGTTAACAACAGCAGATTCGCTTCCATTTGTCTCATACGTTTGCTTCAGTTCTGCCCCTGATTTCTGCCCTTCGGAACATAATATATTGGCCCAATTTGTTGCTTCATCTGATTCAGTACCTTCTAATTTATCAATAAAGGAAGGTATAAAAAGTTATTAATTCTATTTAAAAAGAGGGTAACTTTGTACATGCACCTAACTATGATACCAGATACTTTGATTTATTTATCCCTATAAAAAGAGGGTAACTTTGTACATGCACCTAACTATGATACCAGATACTTTGATTTATTTATCCCCATAAAAATAGGGAAATTTGGAATTTTTGTCAAAGTAGCTTCATTTAGGTATTTCAAGATCGATAAGGTTGCTAAGATAATTTGAGAATCAAAGGAGCTGGCAAACAAAGCGACACTCTTGTTATTTTTATGCATGAAAGCATTTACTAAATGCTATTTAAAGTCCTAATTGTTGTAGTGGATGGTATATAGCTTATTAATATTTTTGTACACTGCCAAAAAGTGTACAAAATTATACTTGTTGATTTCATTATAAGTATTTTGGTTTTTATACCTCGTAGGTTTATAATACTCTAATGAAATATTAATTTTTGCAGCCATATGTAGACTTTGGACTAAAACTATTAGGTGCAGATCTGATGTCTATACCAGGCCTATACAAATTTGTTCAGGTATTGCTACAGAATTTTCCTGTACTACTTCTATGAAGGTCAGGATTGGGATGTTGGTTTAACTGCAAATTTCAGAGAGAATGGAAGAGATGCTAGAGGGGTTGCAGGAGTCAGATGGCAGGCAGTTGCGGCAGTTATAAACGGTTTTGCAATATCCGGTTTGTTCTTTTTGTTAGGCATATAATATATGGTGCAATCTTAGCAATAAATGCTTGTTTTCTGTTGCTGGATTTAAAATCTTTCAAAATTTGTGCCATTTCTCACAATTTTTTGTCTGAAAATTCTATGGATATCATTTTTTCTATAGTATGGGAGAAGTTGCATGATGGATGATCGTTAATTGAAAGAGGCTATACGGTAGGATCGTGTAATATGGAATAGCTATATGGTTAATGTATATATGGAAAGTAAAAAACGCACCAAGATTTTATACTGGTTCGGACCACTTGTCCTACGTCCAGTCCCTAAGCTTCACTTAGGTATTTCACTAACTACAAAACCCTCTCTTAACCCGGAGGAATAGGTTCACAACTTACCCGAACAACCGAACGGGATTTCTTTGCCTCAAACTACCTAAGAGGACTTCAAACCTTAATGCTAAACAAGTTTTGACTAGTTGTGTTCTTTATAACACGAATGAGTCTATTGTAGTACAATGTTCCTATAATCTTATCCTCAAGAATATGAAATATGTTTGTGAAGATTAAGGAATTATGAATTTTCTATGAATCAAATATATTAAATATAAATAGTGATTCAAGCAAAGAGAGTAGTGATTGCTTTGATAATGTTTAGAAAATATGATCAAGAAATAGATAGATTAGAGCAAGAGAATTCGATGATTTGAATGATGTTTGAATCATATATTTATAGTTGTAAAAAGGATGCATGTATTGCCAATGGTTGTAGATAAGAGAAGCTTCCATTTCTATCGAGGAATGGTCGCAACTCTTGAGAAGAAGAAGGTGTCCTTTCATGCAAAATTCGCAGGTTCAAATTCAGTCGACTGTACAGGAATTTTAGTCGACTGAAATTATAGTAAGAATCTTTCTGGAAAATTTTCAGTCGACTGTGCAGAAAATTTAGTCGACTGAAACTGTGCATATTTGTACATGTTTGCCAGTTCAGTCGACTGGTAAATTCAGTTCAGTCGACTGACATATGAATTTATGCATTATGAAGAATTGAAGTATGCTCAGTGAAAAATTGAAGTATAATGAATGTATTCTTGTGTTTGTGCAACTCTTAAGGATAGATTTTATCAAATAAACCTATATATATATAAATCATACTCAAGTTTATATTTCATTGATCTTCCTCTATCTTGCATATATCTCTTCCTTTATACATTGTCATTGATCAAAAATCTTCGTGTATCAACATTCTCCCCCTTTTAGATTGATGACAATACTTGATTTTCTAAAGATATTTAAACTTTCTCCCCCTGAATGTGTACACCTATCTTTCCTACAAAAACAAAGTTAGTACCATAGATTTTCTCCCCCTTTGTCATCGACAAAAAGGAAGTAATAACCGTAGTTGCATGGAATTAAAACAATCACTTTAAACCAAAAAGAATGAATCTTAGAATTGCATAAAAAATGCATAAAATATAATAGTTCAAATGTCATAGTTGCAAGAAACATAATAGAACAATAACTCAAATAAATTACTGATCCCTATCCCAATCGTAAGAACCTTCTCTGTCTCCTGGTTCTCTAATGACTGGTCCTCCTGTTGATGGTCGATAAGGTCTTCCTCCTTGTCCACCACTAGCTCCGCTTGTGCTGCTACTGGTATGCTCCTCGGATGACGTCCATGTAAATGTTGGTGCAGGACGCTTGCCACGAGATGTTGAAGCGGTAGTAGTGCTTGAGCACGAGATAGCGTCCCAAAGCTTATTAAAAAATTCTTTGATTTTGTCAAGCTTATTATCCACCTTTTTAAGATGATTATCAAGAATTTGTTGATTTCTTGATAATATTCCTAAGGATTGGTTGGTAGAGTAGGTCGGGTCAACAAGACGAATTTCATCTTCTTGTTTGAAATGTTCTTCGTGTTGAGGTGGCGGAGGTTGTTGTTGTTGCTCTTGACGCCTAGCTTCCCATTCGGCAAGTGATATAAATCGAGGAGGTCGAGTAGGGAGTTGCATAAGGCTTATGGTCCGATGGTTTATTTGATGGACCATTGTGTTTTCTGAATCCGGTAATGGTGTATCAACATTGAGGAGAAGTCGCATGATATATTCTCCAAAGTAAATTGTGCGCATTTTACCATTATGAAACGAGAGAAACTCATCAAGGATTAGTTGTACCCAATTGACTTTAATATTGCCAAAGATGGCATATAAAGCTCGATAGTTAATTGGGTAAACGATTTCATATGAGCCCGTGCGAGGAGTGATCGTTCCCATTAGAGTTTTATGTAGAATTCTTGCTCGAGGACGAAGAGAAGTAGATTTGAAATCTCGGAAATTTATATTATCATCCATAAATTGGTGATTTATGTTATCACGAATTTGTGGATTGAACTCTATTTCTTCTAGTTTCCTTCCGATATTAGTTGACCCTAAAATGTGAGCTATTCGATCCAAAGAAAACCAAACCTTCTTTCCGCAGACCATGCTCCAAACACTGTCGTTTGGATTCCTTGGAGTTTGGTGTCCAAGATTGAGATTTGCGTAGAACAATTTGACCATAATATGATTTATGGCAATGTCATTCCGTTTCAAATCAAGAAGAGGAGTTAAGCCTGCTCGATCAGTGAGCTCTTGGAAATTGTAGGTGTGAAGACTTTGGAAATCTACAAAGGAATGCTCGAATATTCTTGAGTTCTTCATCTTGTTCCATCGGGTTATCGCGACTTCATCATATAGCCATTGAGCAATTTGAGCATCAATGGGCTCGGAGGATGAAGAGGATGAAGCTCTAGATCGTTTTGGTGCCATTTGCTTTTGATTTGAGGGAGATTGGAAGTATTTGAGATCTAGGGTTTTGGGGAAATTTGGGGAAGAAGATGTAAAAAGTGATTTTGGAAGTGAAAAACTGATGTAAATAAAGGGAATTTTACCTGGAAAAGGCCGTTCAGTCGACTGAAAATGTCTGTTCAGTCGACTGAATTGTAGACCGAAACTTTGTAGGTTTGAATTCAGTCGACTGAACAGAGATTTTAGTCGACTGAATATTTTCCCGAGAGTTTCTGTTAAGTTTCAGTCGACTGTGCAGAAATATTTAGTCGACTGAAAATATGAAAAAAATGTTTTCTGTTTACATTCAGTCGACTGGGCTTATAAGTTCAGTCGACTGAATCATGTACTTTTGTTGTTTCAGGTTCTTTTTGAATTTAAACAAATTATTCTAAGAAAAATAGTTACAAATAATATATTTCAAAATTGAATTATTTCTTTTGAGAAGGATTTGGATTCTTCTTTCCTTCATTCTTCATGTAATTTCTATCCCATGAATTTGGACTATATTGTGGTGTCTTAGGAGACATCCATGGATTGACGGGATCGTTTGGTGTACGATAAGATGAAGATGGATCAAATGAACTGACGGGTCGAGGTAGGGGCTCAGCCACTTCGTTCTTCTTTGATCCACAGAAACGTAAGCCAATTTTCTCTAGGAAGTTCAAACGTCTAGCTGTAATCTTTTGCTCGAAGTATAGTTCTTGTTGAAGGTCAATCTGTTGTTGTTGAAAGTGATGAATCTCATCAATCTTTCTTTTCGTGTCCGGAGAAATAAAAAGTCCGCGCTTAGCCTTCTTGGTTTCTGGAGTGTAACCAGTACGATAATTTTTCCAATTATACATCGGCTCATGTGGTGGTGTTGGTGTGGGATGTTTTGGTGATGTTGGAGAGTTTTTGCTTGACGATGTGATGTTGATTGGAGAGTAGGAGTTGTTAGACGACATTTTGAGTTTGTTAAGCTTTTAATTGTAAAATTTAGATGTTTTAAAAACTAATTTTTTTTAAGAATTTATAATAGAATTTGACTAAACAATTAATGGTTATTGTTTAGCTAAGATTTGTAACCACATAAATATTCAATGATTAAGGAAAAATTTGTTAAAATTGTAAGGATGTTATTAATAAATCGGTTAAAAAAAATGTGAGGTTTATAATATAGCTGAGAATAACTCTTGATTTGTATTCAGTCGACTGAAAAAAAAATTTAGTCGACTGAAATATGTATATATCTACTGTAAATTTAATTGATATCTTTAAAGGATATTATCCCTAATTCTCGTCGAAGTTTTATGAAGGAATTTTGTAATAAGGGTTTAGTAAATATATCGGCAATTTGATTTTCGGTAGAAATATGTTCTAGATTAATTATACCTTTTTCGATATTGTCACGTAAAAAATGGTGACGAATATCTATATGTTTTGTACGAGAGTGATTAACTGGATTTTTAGATAAGTTTATTGTACTAGTGTTATCACAATATATTGTAGAATTTGTTAAATTTATATTAAAATCTTTGAGTGTTTGTTGCATGTATATAACTTGAGTACAAGCTAATGCGACTGATATATATTCTGCTTCGCAGGAGGAAAGTGAGAGGCAATTTTGTTTCTTACTAAACCATGATACGAGTGATTTTCCAATAAAATGACATGTACCACTTGTACTTTTTCTATCTGTTCGAGATCCACCAAAATCAGCATCACTGAATGATACTAATTCAAATGTACACTCTTTTGGATAAAAAAGTCCAAAGTCTTTAGTGTAGTTAAGATATCGTATAATTCGTTTAACTGCTCTTAAATGTGATTCTTTAGGATTAGATTGAAAACGTGCATATAAGCATACACTCATCATTATGTCTGGTCTACTTGCGGTTAAGTAAAGTAAGGAGCCTATCATACTTCTATATAATTTTTGATCTACACTTTTGCCATTGTCATCTCGATTGAGATGAGTAGTAGTACTCATAGGAGTAGGTTTAGCTGAAGTGTTTTCCATTCCGAAACGTTTAATTAAGTTTGTACAATATTTCTCTTGGTTTATAAAAATTCCATTTGATAATTGTTTTATTTGAAGTCCAAGAAAGTATGATAATTCTCCCATATGAGACATCTCAAACTCTTTAGTCATTATATTTGAAAATTCTTTGCATAAATTTTCATTTGTTGATCCAAATATAATATCATCTACATATATTTGAATTATGAAAATGTCTTTTGAAGTATCTTTAATAAAGAGTGTTTGATCGACTTTTCCAATTTTAAATCCCGAAATTAATAAATAACTTTTAAGTTTTTCATACCAAGCACGAGGTGCTTGTTTAAGACCATATAGTGCTTTCTTTAATTTATAGACATGATCTGGATATTTTTCGTGTATAAATAAAGGAGGTTGTTCTACATATACATTTTCTTTAATAAAACCATTTAAAAATGCACTTTTCACATCCATCTGATAGAGTTTGAAATTGTGAAAACATGTAAAAGCTAAAAGTATACGAATTGCTTCAAGTCTAGCGACGGGAGCAAATGTTTCTTCAAATCAATACCTTCTTCTTGATTATATCCTTGTGCTACTAGTCTAGCTTTATTTCTTGTTATATTACCTAATTCATCTACTTTATTTTTGTAAATCCATTTTGTTCCTATTACTGATTGATTATTAGGACGGGGAACTAATTTCCAAACGTCGTTACGTTCAAATTGATTTAATTCTTTTTGCATAGCAATAATCCAATAATCATCTGTTGATGCTTCTTTAGGATTTTTAGGTTCTGTTGATGAAATGAAAGCTACATGACCCATTTCATTTAGTTGATTTCTTGTTCTAACTTGAGAATTTATTTCTCCTATAATATTTTGAGTTAGATGATCTCGTAATATTCTAGGAGGGGATCTTAAATTATTATTTTCAAGATTTGTTTCTTCTATATTTATTAATTCTTCATCATCTTTTATACTTAAATTTCTATTAAAATTTTCATCAAAAGATATATGTAAAGTTTCTTCAATTATGTTTGTATGTTTATTAAATACTCGATATGCTTTACTTCGTTCTGAGTATCCTACGAAAACTCCTTCGTTAGCTTTTGGATCGAATTTTCCTAATTGATCTTTTGTATTTACAATGAAACATTTTGATCCAAATACTTTAAAATACGATATATTTGGCTTTTTGTTATTAAATAGTTCATAAGAAGTATTTTTAGTTAGTGGTCTAATTGATATTCTATTTAATACGTAACATGCAGTAGCAACGGCTTCTGCCCAAAAATGTTTTGGTAAGGAACATCCATTTAATAATGTCCTTGCGCATTCTTGTAATGTTCTATTCTTTCTTTCTACAACTCCATTTTGTTGAGGAGTTCTACGAAATGAAAAATTATGATTTATTCCTTTCTTTTTACAAAAAGTTTCAAAATCCTCGTTTTCGAATTCTCCTCCATGATCGCTTCGAATATTTTTAATTTTTAAGTCTTTAGCATTTTGAATTCTTTTGACAAATTTTTAAAATTTTCAAAAGTATCACTTTTATTTTTCATAAAAATAGTCCATGTATATCTTGAGAAATCATCAACTATTACAAATACGTATCGATTATGATTAATGGATTGAACTTGTGTTGGTCCAAATAAATCCATATGTAGTAATTCTAATGGTTGTTAAGTCGAAATAGTTTTCTTAGATTTGAAAGATGATTTTGTTAATTTACCTTTTTGGCAATCATCACAAAGATTATTTATTTTAAAGTTTATCTTGGGTAGACCTCTTACTAAATCATTTTTAGAAAGTTTTCTAATAGTTTTAAAATTTATATGACAAAATCTTTTGTGCCATAACCAAGGATCATTGTCTTTGGCAAGTAGACACATACTTGTATTATGATTAATATTCATATTTAAAACGTAAATATTTCTATCTCTATTTCCTTCAAAAACAAGATTTTGGTTTTGATCAAAAATACTACATTTATTATCCGAAAAAATTATTTTAAAGCCTTTGTCACATAGTTGACTTATGCTAAGTAGATTATGTTTTAAATTTTTAACTAATGAAACATTTGTTATAAAAGGTAATTTTGATGTACCGTAATTGTTCACATCTCCTTTGCCAATGATATAGCCTTTTGAATTGTCTCTGAAGGTAACCGAGCCACCATCAAAGTATGTTATGTTTGTAAGCATATCTTTGTCTCCGGTCATGTGTTTTGAACAACCACTATCTAATATCCATTTTTTCTTTTTGAGTGGGACCTGAAAATAGATATGAAATTATTGGTACCCACCTTTTAATAGGGTCCTAAAGAAAAATTAGAGTTTAGGAAACCAAACCCAAATTGGTTTAGTATCCTTTTTATAAATATAGTTTTTATTATGGTGAACATTATCTATAAATGTTTTAATATATTTATTCCTAATTAAAATATTGTTAGTCTTTGGAATCCAAATTTTGACTATCTTGGTTTCTACTTTTGTTTGAATAGGTTCTTGAAGTAATATTTGTTGTTTTGAATTTTTAAAATTTTTATTTTTAGAAATTTTTACTTCCTTTTTATATCCTAATCCATGTTTGTTTGAAGAGGATTGAGAATTTTCTAAAATTTTAGATAAATTTTCTCTTCCTTTATTAAAGTTAGAAACATTTTTAGTAATGTTATCTAATCTAGCTTGAAGACCATTGTTTTCTAACTCAACTTGTCTAATTTTTGTTTTTAACTCATGATTTTCAGAAGCAATTATATCATTCTTAGTCTTTTGAGTTTCAATTTCTTGACTTAAAAGTGATAATTGAGTTTCTGAGTTTGAATAAGATTCTTGAACTTTTTCAAGTTCTCCTTCAAGAATTTTCTTTTCATCATGTAACATATCTCTTTCAAACTCAGCTTTGTTTTGATTTTCACGAATTTCCTTAATTTTCTTTTTAAGACTTTTTATTGTGCTTAAAAGTTCAGTGTTTACTTCAATTAAATCATCGAAAGTTAAATTGCTTACCTCAGACTCTTGAGCCATGAAGCATGCATTTGCTTGTTCATTGTCGCTATCACTATCACTTTCAGATGAAGATGAATCTGAATCGTCCCATGTTACAGAGAATGCCTTCTTTTTGAATTTATCCTTTTTGTTTTTGTTGTTGAAACTTTTCTAATTTTCCTTCTTTTGTTCTTGGCAATCCTTTTGCATGTGTCCTTTCTTGTGACAATTAAAGCATTCTATATTTGAGGAAGGAGGTTTACTCATGAAATTCTTTTTGAATCCGTTTTTGTTCCCTTTTCTAAATTTTAAGAATTTTTTGAAATTCTTGGCAATGAATGCTAAATCCTCATCTTCCGATTCTGAATCTTCTTTTTCCGCGTGAAAAGCAACATTCTTTCTTTCTTGAGCTTGATCTTTCTTAGCTTGCATATTAACTTCATATGACATGAGATTTCCAATTAATTCTTCTGGTTTCATTGAAGATAGATCGTTTGCTTCCTCGATTGCTAGCACCTTTCTTTCCCATTCATTAGTGAGTGAATTTAGAACCTTAGATACAATATCGAAATCCGTAAACTTTTCTCCCAATCCGATTAAGGCATGATGAATGTCTTGAAATCTTGAACACATGTCATTGATAGATTCATTTTGTCGCATTCTAAAGTTTTGGAATTGATTCTTTAGCATGGAGATCTTTGTTTGTTTGACCTTGTTAGTGCCTTCGTGTATGGTTCTAAGTGTATCCCATATCTGATGTGCAGTAGTACATATGCTAACTCGGTTGAATTCATTTCTATCCAAGGCGCAAAATAGCATATTCATTGCTTTGGCATTTGCACTAGCTTCATTCTTCTGAGTTTGTGTCCATATAGGATAGTCGGTTGTGGGTACAACGAACTCTACTTGAGTGGCGTTCCATGCTTCGAAGCTAGTTGCTTGCATATAAATCCTCATCCTTGTAGCCCAATAGTTATAGTTAAGTCCATTGAAAAGAGGGGGTCTTTGAGTAGATTGTCCTTCGACAAATGTAGAGTTATAGGCAGAAGTTGTACTTGTACTTGCGTTATTTTCCATATTATCAATATGTCTAATAACGGTGTTATTGTTATAGGACGGCCAGGCTCTGGTACCAATTGAAAGAGGCTATACGGTAGGATCGTGTAATATGGAATAGCTATATGGTTAATGTATATATGGAAAGTAAAAAACGCACCAAGATTTTATACTGGTTCTGACCACTTGTCCTACGTCCAGTCCCTAAGCTTCACTTAGGTATTTCACTAACTACAAAACCCTCTCTTAACCCGGAGGAATAGGTTCACAACTTACCCGAACAACCGAACGGGATTTCTTTGCCTCAAACTACCTAAGAGGACTTCAAACCTTAATGCTAAACAAGTTTTGACTAGTTGTGTTCTTTATAACATGAATGAGTCTATTGTAGTACAATGTTCCTATAATCTTATCCTCAAGAATATGAAATATGTTTGTGAAGATTAAGGAATTATGAATTTGCTATGAATCAAATATATTAAATATAAATAGTGATTCAAGCAAAGAGAGTAGTGATTGCTTTGATAATGTTTAGAAAATATGATCAAGAAATAGATAGATTAGAGTAAGAGAATTCGATGATTTGAATGATGTTTGAATCATATATTTATAGTTGTAAAAAGGATGCATGTATTGCCAATGGTTGTAGATAAGAGAAGCTTCCATTTCTATTGAGGAATGGTCGCAACTCTTGGGAAGAAGAAGGTGTCCTTTCATGCAAAATTCGCAGGTTCAAATTCAGTCGACTGTACAGGAATTTTAGTCGACTGAAATTATAGTAAGAATCTTTTTGGAAAATTTTCAGTCGACTGTGCAGATGGAAAATTTTCGATCCGGTTTGTACGTTTTCGTGGAAAAACGAGTTTGGATTCGAAGATGGAGCAGTGAAGTGCAAGGGCTAATCGCTACTAATCCTGAGGATATTTCCAAAATGGATGTAGTAGGAATAGTGCCTTCGGTTCCGTTCGAACCCGGGACGGACTTGTATGGATGACTGCTTTTGGAACATCGCCATGTGGACGACGGACATTCTACGGGATATGTTCTAAAAGGTATGCTTAGCCTCAAGCCTCAAGCCTCATCAACCGGGAATGACTGAAAATCAGGGGTTATGCAGCAAGGCTAGGTGGGTGGCATCCATTTCTTGGTGAGGTCATCCCTGTCTAGATGTCCTGTTTTATTTCGGCTTAGTGGGCGGTTGTTGATCCCAACCGTGGGGTGATCTCACTCGGGATTATCCAGTAAGGGGTAGTCCCGATCTTGTGTTGCAGAGGACTTAGGGTGGGTCCTCGGTATGCTGATCTAGACTAGGTACTGTGACAGGTGGTACCCCAGTGCCTAGTCATTAGTTGGAAATCCGTTTTCCCTACGCGTCCGTACGATTTTGATTGTGTCCAACTATTGCCGAAACGTGAGATGCAAGCATTTCAGCTAGATTCTATTTTACTTTCTATAGACACTATTATAATATCAGAGGATTTTAATAAAGAATGTTTTAGCTATCGTAAGGTAAAAACCCGACATGTTTATTTATGGCGCGGTCTTACGAGATGCTTTTGTTTTCAAAAGGATTTTTAAAACTTTAATAATCAATTGAAAGTGGTTTTCTCACGCTGGTATTCCAGACTGACTCGGGTGTTATTTAACTATAATGCTCGGGTCAGACCGAGTGTTATAGGTACATGATATGATGCTGTGGAGCTCAGGAGACAAGCAGGACGACGATACGTACTTTCGTACTTGTTTATATATATTCCGCTGTGTTGATTAACTGTATATCCAATTGTATGTTATTGATGTTGAACTGAGATTGATGTACTCTGATGATGTAATATGTAAACAGATATATTTTCTTTTTGAGTAAAGATTATTTATTATCTATTATATTTTATTCCGCTGCGATGATTAGATTCTGTTGTTGTTTTCTATGTTCTTCTTCTACCTCTTCTTCTTTAACCCAAATGGTTCATATTTCTGTACAACTTGAGTTGATTTAGGTAGAATAGTGTTGACTCAAGGGGTGCGGATTTGCGGGTAGTTACACTGGCCCCGAGGTAAGTTGGTCCATTTCAGATTATAGAAAGGATTAGAAAGCTCGCTTATAGCGTAGAGTTGCCGAGCACTTTGGCAGATGTCCATAATGTATTCCATATGTCTCATCTTCGTAGGTATGTGTACGACTCAGAGGCTACTATTCCCCATACAAAGTTGGAGGACATGGTTTTAGAGCCTGATTTGACTTTTGTTAAACTCGGATTCTAGCGAGAGATGAGAAGAAATTGAGGATCAAGTGTAATGACCTGTATTTTTGGCTATTTTAAATTATTACATTTAATGTAATTATTGAATAAAAATATTTGAAAAAATCAATGAATTATTAGTGTAGTTATTGAACATGAACTTGGATATAAATTTGAAATAAACAATTTCGAAGATTTAGGCAATAATAGATATTGAAATGAAATTATATGTATTTAATGTGTTGTAATCAATAACTTGAATTGAATAACAATGTTGAATTACTTTAAAATGGAAATAGTTTTTTTATTATTGAGATTTGTTTAAAAGTAAATTTTATAAGTCAAATGACTTATATATAAATTATAATGATTTATTGGATAATTAAATTGTTTAAATTTAATATTGAAAATTATTTAAATAATTGAAACTCAATCAATGCGAATGAAAATGATATCAGAAATTGATTTAAATTTTATTTAAACAACAAAGAAGATTATTAGCATTTAAAATTGGAATTAAAAGTGAATAATCAGAAATTGGATATTTTATATTATAATTAACGAGCAAAGATAGCCATTTTGGCCACTGCCTTGAATTTCGACGAAACCAGTTCTGTCGGATCCGTGATAGTGAATCATTGTATGATTTCAAGTTTCGTAGCGATCGGACTTGTCAGTTGTCATGCGAGCTTGAAATACGTAGAAATCAATTTAACAAATTTGATTAAAATTAATCGATTTTGAAAAGCTATCTTCAGCATACGATCGAATTAGGCTTCAAGGCTTATTCTATTGCATTCGGAATAGGGATATAACATTACGAATACCAGGCGGCATGCGTCTGTAGGAATTCGAGATTCCCCTGTATATCGTGTGAGATATTTTTTTAATATAAAATATAAATGTTAAATCATAGCCACCCTAGCCTGTACTCGAGCCACCCTATCCCTGAAAACATGCCACCCTACTCCTGTCCTTTATTCTCATTTAAAAGTCATGACCTTCGCTTTCAAAATTCTCAGAACGAAATCACAGAATAAAAAAGAAAAGTAATATTGTGAACCAGCTCACGACCTGGGGTTGCAATTAGAGCTTGGCAACGTTGACGCTCTAGTTGAAGAAGATCGGAGGCATGGAGATGAGGCAGCGCTAGGGCAAGCAAGGTCGCATAAGCGCGAGCACATGGTCGCGCGTGCAAGCACTCGCGTGGTTCGCGCCAACGATGGAAGGAAGTTTAGATGTAGGGTTCGGCAAAGACACAAGAGACTAGGTCATGATTAGGGTCATGATAGAGGATGATGGCCGAAGTCAAATGCCTGGGGTAGAGCGAGCGGTGGCATAAGGCAGTCGCGTGGTGGTTCTCAATCGCGTGCAATGCTTGGAAGCTTGGTCGATTGAGGAAGGAAGTTCCATCAAGTTATCATTGCCTGGGAAGAAAGTTAGCGTGATTTTTTAGGGTAATTAATCTATTACAGTAATTAGGAGAATAATAATTATTATTCTTATTATTTTGAATGTTTAAAATTATATAACTTTTTCATACGAGGTTCAATCGAAACGAAACAAATTGCATTGGAATCGTATCGACATCGTCTACAGTGTGGAGTGGATCTGGAATTTATTTGAAGCTGAAATATTTTCAGTTTCAAATAAAAGGTGAGTGTTTTATGCAATCACGTTTAACTAAAATATTTTTATGATTAGTTAAATTGGAATTTCGAAGTGAATTAAATTATCAATTGTTATTTGGTGGATTTAACTGACATAGAAATCGATATAGAAATTTATATGTTAGAAATTTTGAATTAACAATTAAATTCAAATTAGGATTAAACTGTTAGTAAAATCCACGATTATTGATAATTGGTTAATTTTTGTGAATTATTGATTGTTTGGATGATTGATTGTGATGGATGAAAATTGGTTGATATTTTGGATGATTTTGATGTTTATTTGTTTTAATATATCATGTTATCATCCTGTGTATTATTTATAGTGTATAAAACTGTAAAGTGAATTACTTCGAATAAATTAAGAATTAAGTTAAATGAGACATACCTACGACACTGTGATTTGGATTGAAATGATATATATCCATCCCTGAAATCAAATTGAAATAACTGATCACTTCGCCATAGAATAGAAAATTAAATATGGATACCAGATTGGTTAAATTAAACGATTTGAAATTTTTTGATTTGAAATTTATTTAAATGATTTTGATTTAGAGAAACAAAAATAAAATTTATAGAAATCAAATTATTTGCGAACTTAAGCTCAGAATGTTGAAATTTAAATTTGGTAATGGAAATTGTTTAAATAATAGAACATGAGATTCGGAAGTTATAATAAAAATATAATTTGAATTTCAAAAATTGAATTGTTTTTAAGAAAATTGAAATTTCATTGAACTTTGAATATTGCTAAGTAAAAGTAATATAATTGGATATATAGATTTGGACCCAAGAATGTAATTCATTTTAAATTTTGAACCTAAATTCGAAGATTGAATTTTAATTGAATTCAGTGATTTAAATTGGTATTTCGAAATCGAACTCGAATTTATATAAATCGAAACGGTTGGAATTGAGAATTGAATTGAAATTAATTCAAATTGGAATAGAATTGGAATTGAAATAGAAATTAAATTAATTTGGAATCGGAATTCAAATTGATTTGGATATAAATTGAAATCGAAGTTAATCGAATTGAAATCGGGATTGAAACAGTTTAAATGGAAATGAAAATTAAATTGATTGAATTGAGAAGATTTGAAATTTAATCAGTTTAACTTTGAAACTATTTGCAAATAAATTATTTTAATGTAAACCATTTAAGACCTATCTTTTAAATATCCAAATTATTTCGATCTCCAAGCTATTTTATTTTATAAACCATTTTAATACTCAAACTACCTTATATCAACAATTTTGACTACTTAAACCATTTTAAAACTATTCAAACTATTTTTAAAAAATTCAAACTGGTCAAAGAGTGGAATTTTTACATTTAAATCATGGATTTAAATATGAATTGGGTTAAGTTGAAGTTATAACCCAGACAGAAATTCAAAGCAATTTTGAATTGTAACTGAAATTGAGATATTTAGACGAAATGATTTTGAAGTGAAATAGTATATTTTAAGTGAATATGATGATTTCGAAATGAATTTTATTGTTAGGTGAATATGATATTTTGATATCGAGTGGTAAATGTTTTTTGAAATATAAAAGTACCAACCAGTGTGTAAAACGATGTTTGGTTGTCAAAAAGACATGGGCCTCTTATTAGCATACTCTCTGTCAATATTGGAACCACTTTAACAACTATGTACGCAGAGGAGACTCCAGAATAAAGGGGTTGGATTTGGTGTCGTTTGCTGGATTTAAAGGAAGAAAACGATGATGGATAGATCCCGGTGCTTATGCCAATTTGAAATGACTAAAACATGACAACTAGACAGGGCCAAGAGGGCTAATTACCCCTAGCGGACATCCGTTCTACGATTTTCTTGAACTCGGTCCATATTATTACTTCTGTTGTTGGTTTCAATTGGTTCGCCTTGATTTTAGATAGCCTCCTTTTGACTTGATATGGGTGGATGGACGCGATGGGCGGTTATGGCTATCATGCGTTATCACCAGCCCTACGACCTGAACGGGAGTATCCTACCTACGTTGCCTCACATGTCTTATCATACTTTTATCCTTATAGGAGACCCCTAAGATTTTGGTTTAGTGTTGTCATATCACAGCACAACATTGACTACCGATGTGCTACTGGTTGTGTCAAATGCAATCTGTATGCCAATGCTTAAAAACGCGTTAGTGGGGATCAAGTAAAGGCTTATCGCTAGAAAAATACTTATTTTACTGACTAGACATTATATATGTAGCATATTCTACTACATATTAGTATTTTTCTAGACCCTTAAGAGATGAAAAATCTCGTAACATCTCTTGAGTTATTGCACGCACGTTATACACTGGATAGGACATGTGTGGATTATTACCGATTTAAACCTTCTGGACTGTGGGTCGTCACACCAAGACAGTCAAGTTGAAGAAGGTTCAGTGGAAGGACAACTAGAAAGACTGTACTTAGGAGACGGAGGACAGGATTCGAGAGGCTTATCTTGATCTACTTTGACGGTATGTCTATAGTAAATTTACATAACTTGATTGCTAGGAGATGTTATAGATGATTGCTACGTTTGCTAGTTAGTCCTTACTGAATTTCGAGGATGGAATTTTTTAAGGAGGAGAGCCTGTAACGCCCCTAATTTTATTGACACTATTTAGGAGATTTAATTAGAATAAATTAAATAGAATAATGTAGATAAGGAGATTGAGGTTGATTAATAAATTAGATGGCCATGATTATTTAATATCTAATAAACTTGTATAAATGGTTAGGAAATGAAACATAAGAGCACTGGGGTAAATAACCATACTTCCCACCCTTATACTATTCCTATTAGGTCATGCATGTTCATTTCACCAAAACAAAAAAGTTATAATCGTAAGAAGTGAAAGCAAGTTCGGCCATTAGAAAGAGGAGAAGAGAAAATCAACTAAAAGCTAGGACTCAAGTTAGAAGGAACCAGTGTTAATCATACTTTAATTTCCTTATCCAATCCAAGGTGAATAATAATTTCTATATCTCTATTTGATTTTTACATCATATGTCTTCGGATTTAAGGATAAATCTGTTTTATAATATATTGAGTGATGATATGCTTATTTATGATTTATATGTTTTTAAACAAGGCTGTTTAATAAGGGATATATATGGTTTTAGGGAAAAACCAAGATGAAATGATATTAAATTCCATTGAATAATTTTCTGTTATGGAAAACACGATATTGGAGATGGGTTTCAATTTTCACAATTTCCGAGTTTATATGGAATTTATCTAAATTTTCTAGTGAAGCAAATGATTTATTGGGTTATAAATTATTTACGGCTAAAATAATGATTATTTGGGTCTGAAATTTCTATATGTTGGAAAACATATTATAGTAGATTTGGAATTTTCCAGATTTTTCCTAAGTGTTTTAATGAATATAAAAAATTATTTAAGATATGGGGCTTAAATGTTTTATATATTTAATTAAGGAGAATGGGCATTTTATAAAATTAAATTATTATTTAAATTCTAAAATTAGTGGCAATCCTTTTGGAAAAGTATTTGTTAACCAATAGGAATTTGACAAATAAAGGCATATTAGTTGAAAAGTTATCTTCTTAAGTTAAAACAAAGAAATCATACATTTAGCATGTTTCGGCCTTTTACGGTAGTAAACCTTTCGACCTAGACCTTTTGACTAAGTCAAAGGGTTATAGCTTTCGACAAGGTCAAACCAACGCATATGGTATCGAGTATCTTAGTATGTAATGAAGTAGACAAGGTCGAAGGGTTCTTAGTTGAAAGGTTGATGGCCAAAGAGGTTGGGGTATGTTTGTTTTATAAACCAAAAGCTTTCACCTGCTTTGCTTTCAAATTAGAGCTTTCGACTCAATTGCTTTCAACCATGTCAAATGTTTAAAAAGAAAGGTTTAAACATTTCAACAAATTTGAAAGTTTACTGCCACTAATCATTATTTTGTTTTGAACCTTCTGACACAGTTGAAAGTTATAGCCACTTTTTCCAACCTTTCGAAGTCGTTGGTTTCAACAAAGACGAAAGGTTTACTTATTTTAACAACCAGCTGCTTCTCCCATTGCTTTCGAAATGTATCAAAGCCTTAAACTTAGATGATTCTCCTTTGTCTGATAATTGAAATGTAACACAAGCTTTCGAAGGAGTTGCTTTAAAAAGGCGGAAGTCTATTGTTTTGAATGAAATATTTTAAAGCTTTCGAAGAAGACTTTCCGACTAAGTCGAAAGGTTGCTTCCACTGTAGTCAAAGGGTTTTAAAAGAGGACCTTCCATATATTTTATCCTAAACCTAGTAAGTCTTCGAAAGGTACATATTTTAAGAGTTGAATGCTTTGGAAAGGTTTGAATTGCTGAACGATTTCAATGGTTTCGAGAGCTTTAGATTCTTAAGGTTGTTTTGAAGACCTTTTGATAAGATCGAAAGGTTTGGTTTTAAAATATTTGAAAACCCTTACTCTAATTTTTAAAGGAAAATCCATGACTTATATAAAGGATTTTGTAAGGGTTTTAAGTATGTAATTTTAAAGAAGTATTGCCATGATAAATATACTAGTTAAAGGTGTTAACAATGTTTTATGACATGTATTTCAAGCACCATAAACCCACAGGAGTTGTATTGTTAATTAATGTTTTACTTCTTCAAATATGAGTATATTAACATGATAACCCATAACCGTATTTTAGGGAAAAAGGGGTAGAAGAACCAGTAGGTTAACTCAAATAGTGAATATAAATTACTTAAACTCCTAAATGAGTAGAATTTCATCCACGGAGTCAGGGTGAACAAAAATATAGGATGTCTAAACTTTGTAGTTATTGGAGGTAAACCAAACGATTCATAGTAAACATATGAAAACTACGATAGGATAATTATTTGTGCATAACAAGAGGTTCATAGTGAACCCATGAAAACTAAGATAAGGTAGTTATTTTTGCATACCAAAAGGTTCATAGTTAACCTATGAAAACTATGCATAAGGACAGTTGGCAGGGGCTAATTGTTTTGTAGTGAACCCATGAAAACTATATCCGAATTAAGAGTTGACATCAGTCAATAGGTTCCTATTAAACCCATGAAGACTAGGATAAGAATGTGGTTAATGGAAGTATCATTAGGTTTCTAGTCAACCCATGAAAAGCAGGATATTTAGCGAGTTACTGGATTAGTCCAAAGGTTCCTAGTCAACCCATGAAAACTAGGATAAGGTGATTAGCAATTGGAATGACAAATAGGTTTAGGAGGACCATGAATTAATTAAGTTAACTGGCAGGAGCCTATAGGTTCTTAGTGATCCTATGAAAAATATAAATAAGACAAGTTTTCTATTAGTTATGACAAGGTTATTAGTAAACCCATTAAAAATAATAAGGTTAATAATGACCCTAAAAATGATAATAATGATAGCGTGTTAGATTAAACTGGGAATGGGAAAATCTTATTTATTTTCAGGTATGCATATCATCATAATGTTTTAAATGTTTGTTTTAACCATTGTGGATGCAAGAGCACAGAATTTGATTTTATAAAGTTTTAGGACACTAGTGAGGGGAAAACCAGTTCTTCTAAGCGGCGTATCTCATTGGATATCTAAAAGGATTGAGATGTTAGGTTATTATTAGTACCAGGCTTTATGTCTAACTCAAAGTTTTTGTTTTCCCCTTAAACTCTCGGGCACTCAATTGATTTTGAGTAGTTTGAGATTTAAGCTTCTCAGGTTTTCTTCACAGACGAATAAAGCTTCCGGAGGCGTGCAGGAGGCAGATAGTTATTTTGAGTTTTTCTTTTATCTGTGTGTTTTTCTGTAAAGGCAAATTTCTTGGCCATCCTATATACTCTTATCAACCAAGACAGCGTCTTCATATGTCGCTCTTGGCGTATTTGAAATAATTATATTTTGCTGAATGTGATTAACGTAACTTAGGGATTATGTAATGAACAAGAAATGTTTTGATTTAAAATATAGAAATGTGTTTTTATTTCTATGATCTGTGCATCAACGTATCTAGCACCATCGTATTAGGTAGCCAAAGATTAATAACTATGGATGAATACATCATCTGTAGTCGTTAGTTTTGGGCCTCTAAGTAGGGGATGTTATAACAGCCACCTCTCCCCAGGTCTCAGCGAGGGCCTCAGCGTTGAAGTTGCTTATGGAAATCGACGGATGGTAATTTTCCCTAAATATGGCCTTCACATTATTCGTCGTCCTATTTTACCGTTTATCTTCCTCTGCCACCCTAGTGACCTCCACATCCATCAATGACTGGCAGTTAGTTAGATGATAGTTCAGTACATTCTGTAATGGTTTAACCTCCGTCTCAATCTTCTCTAAATTCTCCTTGAGATCTTCAATCTCCTTCTTCACCCTTACCTCGGTCGTTTTCTCGGTCGCTGTTATAGCCTCCTTGGTCATCACCAAGGCCTCCTTGACCACCTTCCAAGCCTGCTCCTTTTTCCAATCTCTTCTTCAAAATTTATGAAGTCACCCCAGATGTGGATGGAGAGGTAAGAAACTTAAAAAACTAGCGTTAGTTAAAATTTTCGTGAACCAAAGAAAATTCAAGTTTGGAAGATTATGAGAAGGTGACCAATGTGTATGCATTCAACATGGACTCACTAAAGTTTCAGTCCCAGCCTGATCTGGGGGATGGGTAGATGACAGAATCTCTGTAGATATAAGCTAAAATGACCATAGTAGATGATCCAGGTCTTCATGATCCAAAGCCCAATGAATCTCCAAAGACAATTGCCTAAATAGGAATGCCTCTTCCCTTTGGGCTTCTCCGCATCATAGATCGATGCCTACTTAGGAAAAGGAGTGTAGGCCTCAAAGTACGACTCCCTCTATGTCCTCTTTTTTCCTCCTGTCAAGGAGCATTGTGTCTTCTTCTTAGAGCAGAGAGGCAGCTCACTGATCTTTGGGTTTTTCATGAGTGCTTTGGGCACATGAGCTATAACAGCCTTGGCAGTGGAGTGATGGGTGTTGAAGGCATCAAAGTAGAGCTTGTCGGCTATTGAAACAACAAAAAGCCATGATTAGTTCAAGTATAAGAAAAAAGAGGCAAGTGCAAGTAATTAACTTCCATTTGGACCTACCTGGCCTTGCCTTATGGTAAGGGGCTGGCATGTTAAAAATAAGCTACCTACACTAGATTGATTAGTCCCGACGTAGGGCCTGCTTGGTGGCACAACATCGTATTTGGGATAAATGGATCATAAGCGGGAAGTTACTCTAAGGAGTGACTTGTGTCCCTACCAATGCCAAATTCCTGTAACCTTCCCCTTATATTAACTTTTTCATAACTCTCCTCAGCATACCATAAGACGACTGGCGTTTCATGCCACAAAACTTAGACGTCAACCAAGTTTTGTAGGTCAAATATTTCCCACTGAGGCATCGACACCACATCAGTCAACTTGTCATAATGAACTTGTTGCCACTCTCCAGGCTCCTCACCCTTGATGATAACATCATTGTATCCCTGATTCTCATCGGTGATAGGCCCGACATTAGGGTCTAAGAATGTGGTCTTGGGGTACTCACATTTCACCTTAGCTGGTTTTTTTGATGGGGGCCCGCTCTTCAACTACGGTTTGATTCCCCTTAATAGCCCGACCCAATGGAGGTTCTTATGATCACTAAGACCTTTAATTTTTGAACATTATCGACGACCGTGTTCAACCACTTGATGTATTCACTAAGCATCTTGAAGTTGATGCCAGTAGAATCAATAGAATCCTTTATCAAAGGACAAGTTAAGCATAGGTTGAACATAGGCAGAAAAGAACAATAAAGAGAACTTATCAGGGGTTTGGAACTCGGTACATCAAGGTTGACCTCATAAGGGACGAATAAATACTTCCCTATCCAGTTGGGGAAGCTTTGCTAAGAATGCCCACGAAAACAATGGGCTTGGTGTTTATTTAAAAAATGGAAATATGTGCCTTTTTAATTTTCGGCTTTCTTCTACAGCCGGAAGAGCATGTTGGCCAAGTGAGTGGTTGGCTTCTGAAGGTTAAGACCCATACAAGCGAGTAGGCTCACATTGGAACAAATGGCTATTAGGAGAAAAATGACTAGGGTAAGACCCAACTTTGGAGTAGCCCAAAGAACAAGAAAAGTAGCCTAGGGGAGGGTGGCCTGGCCGATCGACAGTCTTGTTGTATCTCACCATCTTGATATTGTATCCATTCTTGACCAGGCTCTCAAACCAAGTCTACCACCACCTCTATAATCTCAAATGCTTCAGGACTGGAAGCACTGGCCATTGTAGACCTAAAGGTTTCCATTTGAAACATAACTAGCTTAAGTTAAATAAGTCCTTTGCATCTAAGCCTAATAGGATCGGGGTAGGGAGAGAACACTAGGACTAAATGTGAACAATCATCGCCATAGTATGCCCGGGATGGGCATCCCATGAAGCTAACTAGAAATTAAAAAGAAACTCTCCTAAGCCAAGTTGCAGGCCTCATGGCTCATACATACTCTTTTTAAATTAATGCCTAAGGAAATCTATTTGGGCCTAAAACCAAGACCCACAATATTAATATAGTTTTTTACATTATTAGACCATTGGGAATTTCACCAATGATGATCGGCCGCCATGACAATGGTAATAATGGTCGATTGACATTCAAAAGATAACAAGAAAACATGGATTTCAGATATGCAATGACATACAATCAAATTCAAAATCAAAATGCTTCTAACAATAAAACAATATAGCAAAGAAAAATATTTTTTGGCAAAATCTCAACGTTCATCTAAAAAACATGAAGAGGAACCCAAGAGGAGGAAGCTTGTTATTTTTAGAGGAAGATGAAAGCTTTAAAAGTCAAGATTTTTTAAAGTTTTATGGATGGTTGAAATGTTCCTTAGCTTCGGTTAAGAGTGTAGGAGAAGAAGATGAGAGGTATTTATATATCTATCAACTCGATTATGACCATTGGATTCAAACTACAAGAAGACCTCAACTGTTTAGGTATAATTGTTGACGTTATCACATCAATGGTCCCCGCAACTGAGTGGGCACTTTTTTGCTTTGAAAAAGGAATTGTCTCCAACAATCAAGTATTGACATGTGGTGCACATGTAGAGCAGGAAACCCGAGCGGTAGGATCTTTATGATTTAACAAGCCTACCCTTGCTCACAATGATGGGATAGCGGGTAAAATGTTGCTCAATTTTCTCGCAAGTAAAATATTAACCAATCGATACATCAAGGCCCGACTCGCTGTAGACCAATTAAATAAGATGCAAACCGTCAAAAACAAGCCAGCCTGCATTTCTAAGCCTAGCCCAAATCCATGTCATATAGCACTTGTTAGCAAGCTCCTCCAGTATAAGTCGGCCTACTTTCAACCTGGCTCTATCACAGCCAATCCAACATGTGTAACACCCCGTAAAATTTAATAAGAAATTTAATAATTAAAATAAGGTTAAAAATAGGAAATTCTCAAATTTTGGAATTTGGTCATGGAAGTTGGACCATTCCATTTATGGTGATTTTATAATCAATTTCTATATGTAATATGTTGAAATCGGTGTTCAAATAGAAAAGTTATGGATGTTTGAAGTTTTCGAACTAAAAATTTAAATATTTGAGTTTGAATTTAAAAGTTTGAATTTTAAATTGTAAAAGTTTGCTGGAGATTAATGTTAAAAATAACGTTTTTATTAATACAAGTTAATTGAGTAATGAAATATAATTAATTAAAATTGAAATAGAAAGTAATAATATAAGGTTCAAAATTGAAAACAGGTCGACAGTCTATGTGCAAGACGTCGACCGCATATGCGCAAGTGGTTGACCGCTAGCCTTCGATCGCTTTTGGTCAGCAGTCGATCAATTATAAAGATGATGGCTAGGTTTTTAGAGGCTATGGATTGCCTGGATTTTATTATTTAAATCTAACTATTCTAGTTCCTTCTCACCTCTATAAATAGACCCCTAGACCTCGACTTTTTCTTCATAATTTTTTTGTACCGTCAGCGAAGCTCTGTCAAAATCTTTTCCCTTAGGTTTTAGAAACAGTAAGATTTCAGGTTAGGAATTTTAGTCTCTAATTTAATTAAAATTCCAACCCTTCTCCTCTCTAGTTCTGATTTTAAATCTAATCTGTATATGATCCATTTGTTGTATATTCAAAAAGGAGAAGATCTAGCATAGAATTGGAAGTGGTATAACTAAGACCCTTTTTTTTCTTTAGATTCCAGAATCAGTTAGTATTTTTTAGTAAGAGGTCCACATGTTTAATTCTTTTGATTTCTAATTCTATTCTTCTCTAGAATCTTTGATTCTAAATCTAATTTCTATACATAATTCACTTAGTTTTACATTCCAAAAAGGGATATTCGAAAAGGAATTAGGCATGAAATGGAATCAAATCTAATTAGGAAGCTAGCAATTCTTTATGAGCAGAAATATCAAGTTTTTCACATTTTTGTAGTCGAGAAATATTTATTTAAGCCTGATGTATGCCTTAGGAAATTTTAGTAACAAAAATATAGCATCTAGAACCTCCAAATTTTCCCTAAATAAATATCAATAATTGAATATATTGGAATTTCAATTATTTTGTTAACATGGTAGGATCCGATATATTTGGATAATTAATAATCTATTCCACTTTATTTATTTTGATTCACTTGTAGTAATAAAAAGGTTCTAAAAGCAAATAAAGTTAGAAATGATGTGCAAAATATGAATTTTATTACATTGTAGTTTGCACTGCCTATTTTTTTAAATTAAACATGTATAGACCCTTTTTCTTTACAAGGTGCTTTGTGTAAAAGTTGAATAGATTCGAAGAATCTAAATCATAAAACTTGTTTTCCTTGAAATAGAAGAGACAAATTCTATTATGTTAATATGAATTGAGTTCGGTATTATTCCTGTTTGTATACAAGCCAGTTATTGCCTAAGGATATTAGCTATAATTTTGTTTGGTGTTTGAAATTTGTATGGGTTTGACATTTAAATTAATTAGCATTTTCTTTATGTGCGATTAGAGATATTTTATTCAAATCCAGTGCATATATATACAATATTAACGTATTGATTATTAAAGTTTATAACATGATGATTATAGCGTATTAAACATATTGATTAGAATTAATACATAGCAAATATCATAATTTCTTAGGAAGGTATTTAATGGTAATTGTGGAATTTCATTTATAATTAAAGCCATAATAAGGGGTTACCTTATATAGCCTTAATTATTAATTATGCATGATAGTGTATACATACAATTGGTATATATATGAAGTATGACTAAGTTATAGGGATGCAAAGACAGCCTAAAGTTAAATTGAAGCCTACCTAGTTAAATCTAGCTACCAATAGTGTAACTATAGGGGTTGATGTGGGACATCGGTTATAATAAACAATCTAAATGGACGTGTGTTTAGTCCTAATTCTATAAGGTAAGACTGCCCAATCAATATGGTTACCACCACTTGCGAAAAGTCGGACTAATGTGAGACATCACGATTTGTGTTATAGGTCATCATCACGTTATTGGTGTGGTAGAAAGAATCTTTAGAGGGGTCCACTTCGGGTTTATAGGGATCAAATGGCTATTGTAGGGTCCGCTCTTTCCTTAGAAAGATGTATTAAACGAGTTGATGGGATTTCTTACGATGTCAGTTAGTGAGAACATGTAGGGACCCACCTTGGGTTAGGCATTAAGTAATGGGGACCTGCTTATTCTATAGGTATTAAGTGGTTAGATTCCGCCTAATTTCAGTAAAAAGGTATTAAGTGGTTCATGCACTTTCTCTTACATCGTAAACGATAGTTACATTAGAACTTGGAAGTGGAAATAGGTTAGTTATTAAATGACGGGGACCTGCCTATTTTATAGGCATCAAATAGTTAGAGTCTGCCTAATCCTCAATAAAAGGTATTAAATAATTTGGATGCTTTCTCTTGCATCGTAAATGTTAGTTGCGGTAATTTTGAAATCGGATTGGAATGGCTTTTGGGCATACAGTTAAAGTTATTAGTATGGTATAGTTTTAAATATATAAGACGTATCTCTTATCTAAATAATACTGCCCGAGTAAAATTATGATAAAGCTTAAGATATTCATTCACCGGACATTTGTTGTTCTACCCACTCCTTGTTACAACACACATGTCAAAGGAGACAGTTTTGATTTTAGGGAAGAAGGTGGAGATGAAGACTTATGGCAGTTATCTATGTATTTATGCCTTCAATTTTTTTAATATACCCAATTCATACAATTTTTTTTGAAATATTGTACCATGAAGGTTTTATGTAGACAAGTTATGAGATTTGGTGATAACATGTATTGTTTCTTTAATGCTTTTCTTTTATGAAATGGGTACTTGTTTTTGATATTATATTTTGTTCATTCCACTATAAGATTCTGAATTTATAGATAGATAGCTCTGCGTATTGTGTATTGTTTCAATTTTATCAACCTAATAGCTCGCTTTGAGATGAGCCTAAGGTTCAATGGGATTTCATTGAGTCGAAATTAGATTTGTTTCAAGGCGGGTTTTTATACTTGGTATTAGAGCTGGTTGAAGCATGATAGGGGGTTCTCGCATTGTGAATTATGGCAAAGCTTTATCTTTTACTCTACATGTCCCAAGATGAGTTGATTGGGAAGTAAGAGGACATGCCTAGGAATCGAGAGGCCGATTATAAAACAATTTATCGAGGTTACCATTTGTAGCCACCACCATTTAGGGTGACTGTTACACTTGGTATCAAAGCATAGATTACTTAATCAAAGGGAAATAAGTATACGTATGAGTAGCATACCTATTATATTTGAAATTATTTTAAAAAAATCTAATATATATAGATATACATATACTTAGTTTGAATTTACTCTATAAATTCTGACTATAGAAGTACTCGCGACCATATTCCAAATGGATGAGCAAGGCGACTATGAGTTGGAAAAATAAATAGTATGGAATGTACGATAGAGGTCATAACGTAAGAAATGTAAATGGAAAAGATTGTAACTATAAAATTAATAGGGAAATAAGTATGTAGTAAATAAGGAGTTACCACAATTTAATAAGGATATAAATGGACTAATTAAAGAGATTATTACGGTAATTTTGGATAGGTAAAGTAGTTTTAATAGGAAAAGTTGGATGAATAAATAAATGTCTTTAGAAATTATTTGGTTAGAATAATAATCATTTATCACGGACAATCGACATTTATAGAAATAGCAAATATATATGTTAGGTAGTAATTAAATACTAAAAGGTAGTATAATCGTAAACATTAGAAACTAAGGGATGATAGAAGAAGAAATTCAATAGAGAGGACAATTAAGGTCAATTTCTAAAATCCAACCCAATGTGAAAGAATTTGATAAAAAGATTTTCTATGGAAACTTCCTTGAAATGTTTTAAATGGATTTTTCCAAATTTTTATTAAGAAGTTGTTTCTTTAAAAAAGTGAGGGAATTTGGAAAATCATAACTTAAAAAGAAGTTGTGTAGTCAAAAGTTCCGATTAAGAGGTTTTTTGGTAAAAAGGGTTTTTCATCTTCGAAACTCTCAGACCAAAAAAAAAATTATTAGGTCAGGATTTTCGATAAAGGGATTTTTCTTTTTTAAATAAATGTAAAATGGAGTGTATATTGGAATTGATGATTTTTCCTATTTCATATTTGAAGTTCTTTAAAAATTCTTCTTTTTAAAACAGAAATGAAACTTAACTAATGTGATATAGAAGCCATTTAAGTAGGAGTAATACAAACCGATGCAATATTAGGAGATCTGGATAGGAATTGCATTAGGAACTTATAAAATAGGATTAATGATCCAGTTAGAGATAGTGTAGGTGAGACGTTTTAAGAATGGGATAGGAAAATGATGGTATAAGAGTCTAATTTGTCTACTGCACTTCACATTACTTTAAGTTATGGAAGATGTTTTTGAATGTTTTGAACTAAAAGACTAACTTTTAAAGGAATAAATCTTTGATATAGAAAGTTTTCGAAAGAGAGAAATTAGTTTGCTCCTTTTTGGGAAGTAAGCAATCCTCTTTGAATTTGTTATTTTTTGGTTCAACGATTTAGTTTTCGAATGTTTAGGGTTAAAGACCCTACTTTTAATGAAGTAATCTTTAAGATAAAAGTATTTGAGAAGGGAAATCATTTACTAAATAATTTTTGAATTTGAGGTTAAGAATAAAGCAGTAAATGTTTTAAAATTGTGAAAAATTTGGTCCAATAATTTTTGGAAAGTTTTGTCCAAATGTTTAATAAAAATGGAATACATGTATAGAGTAAAATAAAATATGTTGTTTAGATAATTTTAAGAATTCGATTCCCCAAACTGTTTGCAAGTTGGAAATTCTTTTGAAAACATTCTTAAAGGTTTTCTTTTGCGATGTGGAAATTCTTTTGCAAGTTGAATTTCATAATGTTGCATTTGATGCGGGTTTCTAAATAGAGTAGATATGGATCACTATCTTGGTAAGAAAGATTAAAGGTTTTATGATATAAATAAAATAAGAATGGTATGTATAGCCTAATATGGAAATTTGAAATTAGTCCCAAGCATTTATTTGTAGAATGTTGGTAAAGTGTATAGATATTCCAGATCTATAATTAAGTTGTAAATAAGGTTGCCCAAGTTGAATTGGATTGTGAATCTCTATGTTTTAATCTATTTGGAGCATATTCTTTGTAATTTCCATAAATTATCCAATCCCATATATGTATAAAAATGTGTCATTTGCATTGATAAGGGATATACCAAAAATGGAAAGAGATGTGTAAGATGTGGATATTCTTTTCCATAATTTACACTCTATTTCAATAAAAGAAAGAGAAATAATTCCTCGTAATTCCAAACAAAAAAAATATTACTTGTGGTTAATTTATGAAAAACTATAACAGTAATCCTATTTGGAAGGATGGCCCTAATAAAATAAAATATGGAAACGAATGTTCAAGTTTAGAAATTAATAATTAGAAATAATAAATATAATTTTACTATTATCATTATTGTCGAAGATATTCAAGGAAATAGTCTCAATGAATAGAGACGTCATATAAAGTTCATTAGCCTCGATAAAACCCAAAACTTTGAAGTGTGAACGTCGTTTTCCATGAATCATGACAAGCCGAATAGTATTACGATTGACGTCCAAGCGATGCTGAAAGAAGTCATATGTTGAGGCTCATGATTTTCAAAGCAATGCTGAATGAAGTCATATCCTATCAATATCGACGTTGCCAAAGTCAGCCATCCTTAATGCTTCTTTTAATTAGAGTTTTTAAGTACTGATATCGTTCTCCATCCTAACGCCACTGCTTAGCGAAGCTGCCTTCTAAAGGGAAACACAAGTTATAAATGTCGCCGAGGTTCAATACTGTTACAACCTCGACTCTCAAGAATATGATTGGGAGACACCATACGCCAATATATGCGATGTTGATGATTGTCATCATCAATATCTACAATTGCAGTTAATGCCGCGTTTAGTAAACTACTAGCTATCAACATCGAAGGTCATCAATGTTGTTGCTATTCAATGCTGCCAACCATCAATCGAAGAAGGCCTCAAGATAAGGAGTCATCGTCATCAATATTCATGCTGAGAACATCAATGCATCTAAAATAGATGTCAAGATGTCTCTACTAATGCCACCTTTCATCAATATTCATATGTGGTGGTACTAGAAGTTGATAAACGAAGAAGGAACTATCAACGTCGAGAGTTGACCCTATTTCATCGATATCGAAGTTTAGCTATGTGAATATAAGAGTGCTAGCTTTGATGTTCGATGATGCTATTAATGTCATGGCCGATAGAATATCAACCTTGATGATTGACGATGCTGCCAATGTCGAAGCCATTGAACACCAAAGCCTGCTACTTTCCGAACCCTATAAATATGGACCTAGGGGCATCATGGAATGGGATAGTTTCTCTCTTCTCATTTCTTACCTTTTAAACTTTGTAAAATGTAACGTCCCGCCTTTTCGCACGTTTTAAACAGACACACATGCCGATTCAATCCATACGGAAGGGCGGATTGTTATGGGGTAAATAAGAAAAAAAAGAAAGAAATAAAAGAAAACAGAATCTCGCAGCGGAAGGATAAAATATAATAATAAAATATATAGTTTATAAATCTGTTTACAAAACATTTATATAATACATATCAGAGTTACACATAACAATAACAATGCAGCGCAACATTGTGTAGTGTACTAGTATAAATAATAATAATATACATCTTCGTCTTCGTCCTCTAGAGCTAAATCTTCAAATCCTGAAACGCTCGGACTGACCCGAGCGAATTGAAAAGACAAAACACTCGAGTCAGAACTAAAAGATCTTATGTAAGTTAAATTAACAGAAATAAATATGAGTGCAGTAACTCAAGAGATGCTCGGGATTTACATCTCCTAAGGATCCGTTAAACTATTTACTATATAGTATATTGCGCTATTATAATAGTGTCTATTTGTAAAATAAACTTACTTTTAAATAGCGTTAAGGCTTTACATTTTCCACCTTAACACAGTTATATATTCCCATAGTCTATACAGTACCGTAATCTCCCCCGTACTGGGTGTCGTCAGAGGGCACTCCATAGGTATGGTACAAAACCAAAATCGTATAAGGCGCGCTAGTGTAGGTGACATGGCACAACTAGACAATGCCAGGGTAGATATACCAATTACGCTTCCGGGCCGATGGAAACGCGCAGCGCGCAGCCGCCGCCCACCTCGAACAAACTCCCCACATCAAAGAAATCAAAAGTGAAGGTGGCCACTGAAAAATCCAAAGTCAGAGTATAGTATCGAAGGGAAGTGTCCGATCAGAGGTGCTACCTCATTAACCGTCAATCGCTCCTGTTTTAGCCACCTTATGCCAACTCACAGGAGTTGGGTCCACGTATTTACCTTACAGGAAACCCCGCCACCAACCTACTTCATTCTGGAATCTCCACAGCGTACACGGTTAGTCAAAGTGGTTTTCAGTATCGACGGAGAGTATGTCCATATCCGATCCCGGTCTCTTTGCCAACCAATCGTTATTATAACACAGCGGTCATTTAAAATAATTATACTTTAAAACCAGAATAAAATATCCATTTCAAAACCATATAAATATGATATCATTTCCTTTTAAAACCCGAATTAATACGATATCATTTTATTCCAATATATATTCTTTTCAAAACCATAGGGTTTTCCAAAATAAAATATTTAGAAATCAAAACACTTGAATATAATATTTCCAAATTATACTACCTTGACAATCATAACTTTGAAACAAGTTTCCATCTCTTAACTGGTTAAATATCAAACTACTTTTATAAAACAAAATAGCTTCTTTAGATTTCACAAATCAAATTCAAATATCAATTTAAACTTCCAAATACCGTTTCAATTCTTATGTTCCAAAGCTTTAATTATTTCACCATTTCAAAAAACAAACTCATTTAAAAATCCCATATATATTAAATTCAATTACTTATTATTTAGACTTGAAATCATTACTTAATGAATTCGATATAATTTAAGAAAACCTTTAACTTCACATAACTGGAAAAAATCTTTCAATTTATTTTATATTCATTTAAATAAACCTGATATTCATTCATTTAAATCATTCTACACAAAAATCAAGTTATAAAATCATATCCTTTAAAAATTCTAACTTTTTATTAAATTTCCAATTTAACTTAATATTCATCTTCAAATCTTATTCTCTTTTAAGTCGTTTAAAACTCCAAAAATTTAATTTTAAATAAATTCTTAATCATATTGATCTCGAAAATCAACTAAATTTTATACTTCAAATCAAATTCATACAAAGCTTAAAAAAAAACCGAAAATTACTATATATATATATATAAATAACCAAATCAATATCCCATAAACCATATATATAGCTTTACAACACCATGAAAATCATTTCAAAAATAATTATATATATATATATACCACGGTGCCTGTATAAAATTTTCTACCCTATGGTCAAGTGATACGGATGTTCATCATTTCAATCCGCAATTTAAAAATAAAAATGCGGTTGTATATCATTTCAAACCGCAATCCCGAATGAATGAAATGCATAGCAACTTGCAATTAATGAAATTAATCATCCATTCATCCATCAAATCATACATCCATTTATCACAGTCATCATCTAATTTCAAACAATCATCAATACATAACAGGTGATAAATAATGGTATCAATTATCAGTTTATACTCAAAATAAATTTAATAACTATTAATTGGCAGTTTATATGCAAAAATAAACGTAAATTTAACTGGCAGTTAATGTGAAATAAAATTTTTAACATAACTATGACTGGCAGTTAATATGCAATTAAATAAATTCTAACTGTCAAATTTATGCAATAAATAAAATTAATTAACAGTTATATTAAATGAATGCGATTTATCAGAGATAATGAATAAAACATGCCAAACAGTCATAAATAAATTTCTACTCATATCTAAAATTAATTTAACAAACACAAGAAATTTTAGAAATTATGAGTGGGTTAAAACACTCACCTTTTGAATTTAAATTACCCTAAATTAAATTAGGGATTTTTCCTATTATAGCACTTGAACAATTATACACATAAGGATTTAGGAAATTGAATAAGGATACAACCTTTTTGACTTAATTTGGACGGTGACTTGCATATCCGTATGACACTGTACATCGATTGACCTGGACAAGTGTTTTGCATTGCATATTGAATTTCTTTGAACCAGTGACTTGACTTTTTAACATGATATTGACTCAAACGTCGATCTTTATACTACCTCGAGATCCTGATTGTTTGTACCAAAATAGGCATAACACTCTTCAGATGTGTTTGAAGAGATAAAATGAATAAATTAAATGTAAAAAGAGGTTGATCTAACAAACACACCAATCGACAGATAAGAAAATGTGCAGAAACACATGAATTTAGAGTGGTTCGGCGTATGGCCTACGTCCACTATGAAATGGCCGACTTTTATTGATTTCTACTTGCTGGTTACAATGAGTTACAACAGTATAATCCAAGTTAATTTCAGCAGAGTCTGGATGTAGAAGAGCCAAAAGTCCCTTTTCTGAAGGCATTGGGCTGTTATTTATAGGCATATGCTGGAAAAATATGACTTAGATCTCGATAGATTTCTTCTCTCACATAGGTGGGCCCATGAGAGTGAGTTTAGTTGATTTCGGCTCGATCTGGGAGCGATACGAATTGAGTTCGTATCGATCTAAAAATAGTCCTTTGAGGTTGAAATTTGTCAGGTACATTCTTAGGGTTGTGTGAAAGCTCCTATGAAAATTTGGTGGCATTTGGACTTGTAGATTTTGAGTTACGATCGATGCAATTTGAGTTTGTTGAAGGATGTCGAGTTCGCATCGCTTCTGTTTGCATCGCTTCCAGGCACATGCTAACCAATGACATGGCGCAATCTTTTAGGATCAATCCACTTTTCATGCCGGGTGACCGAGTCTTTTTTATGAACGTACCTCGTTCATATCGACCTAGCTTAGCCACGTTCGTATTATTCTTTGCCGTTCTTCTCATATCGATGCTTGGGGCTCTACATTGTATCGTTGATCTGTTGCCATTTCGTATTGATGGCTTTTACTTCAATCTGTATCGACACGTACTCATTCCTTTTGTATCGAAATTTGCTTATATGTTTTGTATCAATCGCCGACCGATCGATATGAACTGTCCGGACGAGATGATCGATACTAATAGCTTTAAAGCTAGAATTATGGAAGTCTGATCGATGTGGGCTACTGATGGATACGAAAAGATGTGGCGGCTGATGGATATGAACCAATGCTTGTGGACCAATGGATAAGAAGAGGATTGACTTCGATGGATACAAATCTGGATGCATATGAAATGAGGTCCGAAGGTTGATAGATACGAACAGGATTATTGCAAGGTGATGGATACGAATATGAGGGGTGTGAATTAAGCATGTCTCATCTGTAACTTGATCGGTCTATAACTTGAGCATACGAACTCCGATTGACCAAAATTTGGAATGGTGGCTTTCATAGCTTTGCTTGTCGTGTCATGTCAATTGTAGCTCGATCGGACTTGGGCAAAATTTACCACTATCCATAGTGAACCTATGCATGACCGATCCCTAGGATGAACTATTCTCGGTTTCCAGTCGATTCTTTGGTGTCACGGCCTTACCAAAAGGCGGGATAACACTTATGACGATGATGACTAAACTTAAAGCCAACATGGATGTATACTTTGACTCAGTGATTTTGATTAGCCTCAACAAGGCCTCACATTGAAGTTGTCCTATTCTTTACATACTTTTGAGGTTAGCAAATTTATTTGTTAACATTTTTGGTGCTAGAAGGAGGGCTCGAACCTCCGACTCGTTAAAATCCAAAGTGGAACTACCCTACCATCCATATTTATGGTTTAGAGAACTTGACCTACCAGGCATGTCCCATTCAAAGCCAACATACCCTTGATTCCTAACAGCAGTTCATTGCATAAATTGAGTTTTGCTTAGCCATATTAGCTAATCGTGCTAAGTTCTTCGAAGAAGGATCTTCCAAGCCTCAAATGACTAGGCCAATCTATCAGCCATTTGTGATCTTCAGCTTCATGAAGATCAAGTGTTAAGATTTGTAGCTATGAGTTATGGAAGAAAAGAAAAGGAAAATAGCTCCTTATAATCTTGAAAAATGGAATCTGAATCCATGTCATGTAGGACAGAATGTTTTTCCTAAATGGACAATGTAAAAAGGATGGAACCTTCTTGAAACTAAGAAAGGAAATCCAGGTTAAAGCTCAAGGAACTATCTTCGAAAATGAGATAAGAAGGGACTTTTATCATTTAACTAAAGAATAGAAAACTGTGCTATATCAATCTTACAAGAAAAATGAAGTACTAATCCCTCTAAAAAGGAAGTTCACCCCTTATGAGGAACCTAAAGTGAGCAATAAAAAAGCTAAGCATCAACAAAAGTGCTAATCCCTAAGTCACGACTTTTAAAAGATCGCATTCTCATCACCTTTCTTGAGAATATCTATTTCCTGGCTAAGAATGAGCTTGACTATTGGCCTGGGCAAAAAAGGATACCCAGATTCGAAAGGAATCATGGAAAGTCATATTGTCACTATCATCTTGCAAATGGACATGATACCAATCAATGCTGGAGCTTGGAAGGAATCATCATCAATTTTCTAGGGCAAGGAAAACCCAATCGATTTGTAAAAAGATGTTGATCCAATCATCAATAAAGGTTTTCTAAATAAAATAAGTGTATCTATATAGCCGTCAAAGACTTGATCGTAAGAGGTCCCGTAAATCAATGTCCTCGTCCATCAAAGCATCATGACCGCAAGAGGTCCCAGCCATCAAAGGCCTGACCGGAAGAGGTCTCAGACACCAAAGGGCCCAACTATCAAAGGTTTAACCGAAAGAGGTTGCAACCATCAAAGGCCTTAAGCCTTCAGTGCCTGCCATAAAAGGCCTCACTGAAGCACCTCCTAGAGGGAAGTCGGGTCAGCCTTCAGTGTCCACCATCATATGGCCTCACTAAAGCACTAGAATATCCTTCAGTGCCATCATCAAAGGCCTCGCTAATGCATTTCATAGAGGCAGTTCAGATAAGCCTTTAGTGCCGTCATCAAATGCCTCATTAAAGCACCGGAAAAGCTTCAACACCAGCCTACATGGCCTGGTTAAAGCGCCTCCTAGAGGGAGGACAGAGTAAGCTTTTAATGCTTTCCATCAAAGGCTTCATTAAAGCACCAAAATCTTTGGAAGGAAGATCAATCAAAATCAAGGGACTAGTAGTTCTCCCAAGTCAATCAAAATCAGATTACAGCCAAGTGGTGCTCCCAAGACGATCAAAATCCGAGCCAAGTTGTGCTTCAAATCAAATTAAGTTTTTTAACTGGAAGGTCCATCAAATATGGGTTATTTATCTCCCAATAAACGCAACTCTTAACCACCAGACAAGAGATTTTGGCCTTCTTCTACAATTTCTAAGTATGAATTTCTGGTCCTTGATTATTATTTCTAAATATAGATTTACGTTCTTTGCCAGATATTGATTTCTAGTATTCTTTCGAATATGATTTTTGGTTTACTATTATCAACATTAACTTTAGGATTCTGATCCTTTTCAAATTCCAGATTAAGTTTTAAGGCTTCTTTAAGTTGGTTTTCTGCTTAAAAGTTAACGAAAATCTTCATTACTAAAGCAGACCACCGGATGTTTAAATCAAGCTCATTCATCAAAGTTCTTGATTTTCAAAGCTAGCAGAAAGTTAATCTACACATTGGAAAGATCAAATACGGAAAAGTGAAATCGATTTTAGTCCAAAATTGAAATTCAATTTATGAATATATATACTCTGTATTTGAGGTAACCTTCATTCGATTATAAATTTATTTATAATCTAATATTATATACAAAGTGGTACGCGCAAAAGTCCAATGGAAAAATAAGCTGGCAGATTATCACTAAAGCTCAAAATTTTGTGTGGTCTCCTGTATGTCGTGAGAAATTATGGGGTCAACAACATAGAAAATATCGACATCTGAGAGTTCTTTGAATTTCTTTTCTTTCTTCCTAACTATATCTACATCATCAATATAAGTAATCTGGACATTCAGAGCATACTAGAGAGTATTATTGGCTCCTCGTAATGTTTTGAATGTTTTATTCAACTCTTTGATCTTTTATTCGATAGCATATCTCTTACGCTCAAGCTTTTGAAATTCGCTCGCGTATTCGCTTATACATTGAGAAAATTTTCTATGCCATTTCTTAGCAAAGTGTTATATGACCTTGAATTTGAATTTTCTGCTCCATAACGAGATTGTTTCATTGCTTTAACTGGGAGATTGGTTTAGCAAAGTAGGGAATTCTTAGCTCATTGAAGAACAAGATCTAGAAATTCCTCCGGGAGTAGGGATAGGGAGAGCGGCTTCACCCTCACTCACAATAAGCTCCAGTGATTAACAGTGAGCTTGACTCTTTATTAGGTCTACTCCAAGATCATTTATTCTCTAATATAATTTGGCTATCACCGTGTCAGCTTTGAATGAAGGATCGGGCTTGCAGATTGAGTTATTTCTCTCTTTTAACGCTCGAATCACTTTCTCCCTTTTTTAAGTCACTCCTTAATATGAGTAGTCATTTCTATATAAGTCATAGACTTCAATTTCAATATAAGGTAATTCCTATGCCTTGTGCTATAGGATTATCAAGGATCTTAAAGTTGAATCATCTCGAGATGATCTTTTTTCTCTGCATAAGCAAGAAAGCTATCCTTAATTTCAATAATTCGCTAAGCATCCAAAGAAGCAGATGTACACACTAATTAAGTTTCCTCCTAAGAAGAAAGGAGACGAGATATAATGTATGAGAAACAAAATTTTCTATTAATAATAAGTAGAGTTCACGAATAATACAAAAATTAAGGATACGTCATATTTGTATTTCAAAACCATTTAATCAACTTTTAAAGTCTCGGGACGACGGTTTTAGCTTTTTCAAATGACTTAGTGAACAATATAAGTTTAGAATCAAAGGAGGTCTTAATTCCTTCTAGAATATAAATAGGAAGCAACTGACAATAATCCCACTCCCCAATTGAGGTATTATCATGACCACATATCATTTTGGGATGGTAAGATCGGATTTCACTTAGCAACTTATCCTTTTTGTCACCTAGAAAGTGAAAGAAAAAATAAGGTTCTTGTAAATCTCTAAGGAAGCAATATCTTGCCAATTGCGATGTTTTGAGAATCGTGATTTTTTGGTAAAATCTCTCTTTAACTTGACAAATTTACTCAAGAGATCCTTACGAACCAGACTGCATGAGAGGTTTTTATTTTGTAACTACATGTTGAAGTGAAATTAAACTAACTATAAGAAACTAAAATGATAAAATTTGTAAATGAACCAAGTTGAGTATTGCAAACATTCGAGTTCATACAAAATCGATTTCTCATACATTTCAGAAATGAATCTTTTCTTATTAAACTTGAGTTTTTCATGAGGAAGAGAGTGAGAATATGGTAGGATAGATGCCGCTCTAAGAAGATTCCAACATATCCTAGGATGGGAATTGGACACTTACTCATCCAAATATTTGCAATGAAAGCGTCAAAGAAAACCTTCACTATTATCGCCTAAGTATGAGAAATTGATAAATTTACCCGTACAATAAGTTTTGTATAGAAACTCCACCAGGGCATTTCTATCATCAGTTAGCATATAGGAGACAGTCATCAGTTTGGCATTCTCCGTTATAAGTATTTCCAGTAATGAAGGGCTTTCTTTATCCAGGGAGCAATTTCTCCTTCCTTGAAGCATCTTAACTTCGATGCACTTTCAGCAAGTTTCTTATATTTTTTAGACAGCTCATTATAATCATTGATTTGCTTGTCAAATTCTCTATTTAATCTATCAATTTTTGTTTGTTTCATTTAAAATATAGTTTTAATGTAGAATTTCAATATACTTTTTAACTAAAATAATTGATGTGCTAACTAAAAATTATTTCATAACTTAACACATTTGAATAGAGTGGCATATACCTGAGAAAGAGGAACCGATGGCGATGAGATTTCCCCTTTGTTCTTGGGTCCTTGGTCCAAAGAAGCATTGCCCGGTCTTAAGAGAATCATTTTTTGGAAGTTCTAGTAAGTCGGAAGCTTCAGCATCCTCGGCAGTTGCACCAGATCAGCTTCACCAGGTCCATCCTTATCACCTGGCCCTAGGAAAATCCCACTCCATCACCATTCTCAGCATCATGATCATCTCCATCATCACAATCGTCGTATCATCATTATCTTTTTCTTCATCAAATTTCGACTCTTCATCAATGGGGCATCATCAAATGATAGCCACTTTTCAACATCAGTTTCTTCCTCGGTAGGGAGTTCCGCATCTAGAGCCTTCTTATCCTTGTTTATTCTAAGGCTAAATTTCCGCTTACATTTTTCATTCAAGTCAGGAAGAGATGGAAAATTAAGATTCGAGCATTTCTTTATGTTATTTGCATCTGCCACATATGGAGCGTCTTCATAACTTCTTTTAGTTATCTTAGAAAGTGCGACATTGGGAAAGGAAGTGATCTTTTTTTAACATCGCTAATAATGTGATTTGAATAATATAAAAGATTAGATTTTCTTTGAAGTTGATCTTCTAATGATTTATTCTTCTTGGAAAGTTCCAAATTTTCTTTGGCAAGCTGGGAGTTTTCTTCAGTCATCTTCTTCAGATCCGCGTTGGGTCTATTGAATGACTCAAGATTAGATTCCATGTTTTTTCCTCTCTCTTCTACTAGAGGTCTGGCTTTCCTTTCTTCTTCAAGAGAAGAAGCAGGCTTGCCTTTTTCTACGACCACCTCATCTCTTGCCATAGCAATGTCGATCATATCATTTTGGAGCAAACTAACTTTCCCTTTAAGCTCATATACTTCATTTGAAGGTCCCTGAGGGAACCTTATAAGAGGAACATATACTTTCGTACCTAAAATATGTAATTCATATAAGTTAAAACAGAATCTATAAAATTAAAGCTAACTGAGTTAGTAGGAAACGTACCGATATGAGTTGTTTGAGAATAAGAAAAGGATGGCAATCAAACTAAATCAGGGGTTTTGATGACCCGAGATAAGAAAGGGAAGGAGATTGAATAGCCAATTGTGCAAGATCTTCACAATTCATTAACAATGTTCGAGTTTGAGTCCTCAAAGGAGGAGGATTATCTGGAGAGAGAATTCAGCCGAGTTCAGCGCATATGCGACCGATAGACATTGGAGAAGTATGGAATGCAATATTAAGAAGGGGCTAGAGGTTGGAGCGTCCTTGGATATCTCGATTTGAACCTCTGTAGGCTTTTCCAAAGATTTGCCCAAAAAGGTGTTTCAGGAATTGGATCAGTGTTTACGTGGTCCATCTCATCTATGATAATGAGAGTGAAGTAACTTGCAAATTTGGACTTCTTATCTCGAGGAGAGAAAGATGCATCAATAGAAACATCATCGCCTGTTTCATCTTCCTCTAATTCTTCGATGGCTTGAGCAATAAAATCTTTAAATAGACAGTCTTAGTTGGTCGAGATGAAGGCAGAACTACATCTTTACTTTTTTATTTTTTGAAACTTTTTCTTTGAATTTTATTTTTTTGAAGAGATAACAAGAGCAGATGAACTTGAACCTAAAACAAAATTGTGGCTTCTAAGCTGGTAACATTAGAAATTCACTTTTTAGTTGTATTAAAACTCACTAATAACACGGGGTTGAACTGGAGAATTAGAGGTGAAGGATTCTGATTTTCCCAACACCAACGAGCTTTCCCCTCTTGCGTTGCGTCTGACTTTCAAGGGCTCTCCCAAAACCTTATGACAGTCCAAAATGATGGAATACTTAAGGAGGTTGTCTGGATTCAATAACGTGAGCTTGTTCCTCATACTCTCTGCTTCTTTTATTAAGGATAGCACAATCTCTTGATTATCAGATTTTAGCTGTTTAGGAGCAGAAACTAAAAAGAAGCATCCATTAGGAAAAGATAAGGAATCAGCATGATGTGAAAAAAATAGCAATAGTAACAACTTCTAGGACTAGAAAATGCCCCGCAAATGTAAGAAAACACTTGAATAAAAAAGATTGAGTCTCACGTTCCCTCGCCTTGTTAACACCTTCGTAGATCATGCTCTTTGGGCAAGAACGAATATGGCATAGTTGACGATCCAGTTGATCACCAACTTTAGAAGGAATTGCTATTGAATGGAGGATTTCGGTGTTGAGGGAAGGAAGCCCTGCTTCTTGAGCTAGAACTTCTAAGCAGGCCAAATATGTGAATGAATTAGGCAATAATTGGATGGGAGCAATGCCTAAGTGCTCCAAATATATTTGAAGGAAGCTTGTAAATGGAAGATATCCAGTATGCCAAATATGTACCGTGATAAAGGCAAAATATCCCTTAGGTAGGTTGGTAATACTATATGAAGGACCTGTAGGAATGACTTCTATTCCAGTAATGCCAAACTGAACAAGAATAGAATCCACTTCTTCTTGGGTCATTATATACGATGGATTCAAAATCTTGTCTTCTTTCTTACCAACTAAGGGAGAAGATTTGGACCTCTTGCTAGATTTCTTAGTGAGCTTCATGCTGACTTGTTAACCTTCCGTTAACCTGTTTGGTAATATTATTCTTAACTTGAGGAATAATCACGTTTATGCTATTTGAAAATTTATTATGTTGTGTCTAAGTAATTTATCATTATCTAAACGAAAAAATTTGAAATAGCTAATAAAGGAACAATCTTCTGATAACATATAGTGAATTTGTTATCAAATATAAGTTTTAATCTTAATAATAAAAACCTATGAGAGAACATTACAAAAGTTGGGTAAGAATAAGCATGTAATGCACTTAGAATTCAAAATGATAATAAGCTTCACAACTATAATTAATGAAAAAGTAATAAATGTCGTCTACATCAATGAGTAATGGCATTGTAGTTTTTTATCGAGTTAATCAGTTAAATTGCTCATAATGTTTCAAACAAGATAGCCCATAGATGATGGTGTTGAATGAAGGTTAATTTATGACATGAAAAGTACTCGAAAAACAATATAGACAAAAATTAAGGCCTTGCGAATCAGTATCAAGAGCAAGCGACGATGACTACGATTGAATGTGTCACCTTTAACTAGTATATGTTTTCTCTTAACATGGGAGTTTATTCATATTTTGCCTTAATCACTAACAATAAAATATGGTAATATATCAAAGTGATGGGTTAATGAAGGGTATTGTTGGTGTAGTGGGACATGCTAGTGTCAGAGCGTCAATTTTAGTTAATATAAAGATGACTAATGTGACAACCCGCAATTTTTAAGCAATTTGAATCGGAATATTTAATCGATTTTAAATATTCAATAGAGTAATTTTAACTTGAATTTATGTATCACTTTTTATCTGATAATTTAGAATTAAATAATTTGAAATTGAGCTAAATGTTGAATCTGGAGTTTAAGCCGGATAAAATAATTTGAAGGCTTGTAAAATTCCTATTAATAATACTGAAGGTGATAAAACTTTTAAAATTGAATTTGAAAGCGTTTTGTTAAGTGTTCAAATTTTATATCGTTTAAATTGAATTTAAAAATAGCTTTCCGAGGCATAGTCTCGGAATTCGACGAAACCAGTTCAATTGGATCTGTAATATTGCATTATTATCGGATTTCAATTTTCGTAGTGAATGGAGTCGTTGGGCGAGCGTAAGATACACAAACGCGCTGAAATTCTATCGAAAATTCAATTTAAATAATTTATATAAATAAGTTGACCGGTCAATTAACCTTTACATCAAAACTTTTTCGTGCCGCTGTAGCATGCGGGTGAAACACGCAACCGTCTTCTCGTGTTTCCCTTTTTCTTGACATAGTACAGGTAGACCATTTCAAACGAAACCAAATCATTCGAAATGGCAGAACGAAAATTCATGTGTTCCAGAAAATAAATTAAAAACCAAAATCAAAGCCGATCAAGTTATTCAGTTAAAACCCAGGCTCCCCATGCTTTTTTTTACTCCTCAATCAAAATCGAAACCAGAGATGGACGAACTCGTCGTTTCGAAGAGAAGAGGGGTGGAACACGAATTCGAATCGAATTCAATTCTCAGCGCGAGGGTTTGCGATTCAGGCGAGACCGTGAGTGGTCGCGAAGTTTTGCGATGGCGTGGAGCTCGAGATTAAGGGCAGAGGTATAGGGATTCGCGCGTGCGGCCAATTGCAAGGCCATGGAGAGAAGGCAACTAGTAGATCGTGTGCGTGAAGCTCGCGAAATCTGGGTGGAGTGCGTTCGCGAGATAAGGTTTCGATGGTGGCTCGGTGGCGTCTCAAAGTTGGGGTTGCGCGAATTCAAGGAGGTGGCGGCAGCTACAAGCGGCGGCAACGCGACTTCGGTTAGGGTTTGGTCGTGATGTTGGGTACGGCAAGGCAGCGAGTGCTCTGGTGAGGGTTTTGGCAGTTATTGTTTTATTTATTTATTTTACATTCGTAAGTTAGAGCGAAACAGTTGTTTTAATGATATGAATTTAGGGAAAAGAAAAGAAAATATAGGAATTTAGAAATGAATTAAAGGCATATATAAAATTTGATTATTTTTATAAATATGTATGTAGTTTCAAAATAAAAAGAAGTAGACATACTCACATTTTAAATTATTGGTCTGTTTTAAAAAATAAATTATTAAAGTGATCAATCTGTTCTAGAGCATATTTAACTTATTTTAGTTTTAAAACTAATTTATTAAACGAAAATTCGTTTAAATAAAATTATGTTTTAATTAAATTAAATTTAGCTAATGGAAATTATTGGTTCGACTTATTCGAATATTAACAAAATGAATCCAATGTTTATTCAAGGTCAAAAAAGGGGGAAACCAAGACAATAATGATGCGGATTGCAAATAAAATCAAAGGTGAGTTAATCTCACTCAGTGAATTTAAATTTTTAATGATTAAATTTAAATAAATTGTTGGATGGTTGAATTGATTGATGTGATATAGTATGATATTTTGGAATTGTATATTATGTTGTGCTAACATCTGTGGATGCAGGGAAAAAAAGGCTGGAGGGATCCAACTGGACCCCTCAACATTTATTTAAAATTATTTAATACCCTCTGTTGTGATTATTTGATATTCTATGATGAACTTTATTGAAACATTGAATGCTATGGTTTGATTGGATATAATTGGATATGATGAATTACCAAAAATATATAAATTGGATTTGGAAAGATAATAAAAGAAGTGAATTCGTAAGTAAAATAATTATAGAAAATTGAATAAATTTAAGAATGAATTGGAAAAGAAATAAAGTGCCCTTTAAAATTCTAATAACTAAATCTTAAGTTTAGTAAGGGAAATTTGAATAATCAGAAGATTAATGAATTTTATATTATAAAAGAATAAAACATCTATTTAAAATTTAAGATTCAATTTATTGAAAAGAATAAGGAAGGAATTTGGAAGAAGCTGAAATCGGTATATTTCAGTTAAATGGTATAAAATCAAATGTAAAATAATAATAATAAATATAAAGTCCACAATTAATGAATTTTGAGATTAACTGATAAGAAGAGAAGTTTATTTCAAATGGAATAAATTGGGAATCAATTTGGAAAATTGATTTAAGTGGTTGAAGTTGGAATTCTCCCTGGATAACTAAGTACATTTTTAAGTAAATTTTTAAATACAAGTTAATAGTTTTAAAATTGTTTTAAAATGTATGTTTTGAAAATTTATTATTTCTAATATTTAAATTCTAAAGTAAGTATTTTCTCAAATCATAGCAGTAATTATTTAAAAAAAAAGTGACTTGGTATTTTGTTTCAAAAGTGGAAATGTAGTTTTATATTTTATTAAGTAACTTTATTCTCAAATATTCATATAAGATGTATTTTTAACAAATTATTAAAGTAGTTTTAATTTAAAAGTTTTTAAAGTATATATTTCAAAGTAAAGTGTTTTAAATTATTTTAAAATTTAGTTTTGTGCTTGGTAATTTCAGAGGAGATAGAAAAATATTTGGGAAGTTTATTCTGAAATGAAAGGTGGTCTTGAAACTGTTTTCAAAGGATTGAAAATAGAAATATATCTTGTGAAGATATCTTTGAGATAAATAAATAATTTGGGAAATTATTTATTGTTTGATGGTTGTTTGTGAATGTTAATTGATAGTTAAACCACCGACTATCAATATTGGACAAATGCGTTGATCGTTTCGAAGAGACCGGGATCAAGATTTATTTCTCGAAAACCACTTCGATCCGGTTTGTACGTTTCCGTGAAAACGATTGTGGATTCGAAGATGGAGCAGTGAAGTGCAAGGGCAAGTTGCTACTAATCCTGAGGATTTTACCAAACCGGATGTAGTAGGAATAGTACCTTCGGTTCCGTTCGAACCCGGGACGGACTTGTATGGATGAATGCTTGCGAAACATCGTCAGAGGGGGACGATGGGCATTCCAAGGTATATGTTCTATAAGGTAACGCTTAGCCTCAAGCCTCATCAAATGGGAATGACTGAAAATCAGGGGTTATACAGCAAGGCTAGGTGGTTAGCACCCAAGCAGGGTGAGGTCATTCCAGTCTAGATGTCCCTTTTTATTTCGGCTTAGTGGGCGGTTGCTGATCCTAACCGCGGGGTGATCTCACTTGGGACTGTCCAGTAAGGGATGGTTCCGGCCTTGTGTTGCAGGGAAGCGGACGTACTCTTCGGTACGGTGATCTAGGCCCCGTACTATGACAGGTGGTACCCCAGTGCCTAGTCATTGGTTGGAAATCCATTCTCCCTACGAGCCTTGTACGAGTTTTGTTTGTATTACGCACTCTGTGGCTAGTAGCTGGAATTTAATCATGTAACAATTTTGGCTATTTTATAAGTATTTGTATATAGACCCTATTATAATATCAGAGGATTTCTATAAAAAATGTTTTAGCTATCGTAAGGTAAAAACCCGACAGGTTTATTTGTGGCGTGGTCTTACGAGATGCTTTTGTTTTCAAGGATTTTTGAAACTTAAATAATCAATTGGGTGTGATTTTCTCACGCTGGTAATCCAGACTGACTCGGGTGTTATTTAACTGTAATGCTCGGGTCAGACCGAGTATTATAGGATACAGGAAATGCTGTGGAGCTAAGGAGACGAGCTGGGTGACGACACGTACTCTCGTACTTGTTTATATATATTCCGCTATATTGAGTTGCTGTGTATCCATTTGTATGATATTGATGTTGTGCTGTGATTGATGTACTCTGACGATGTAATATATAAACAGATATATTTGATTTTGAGTAAAGATCATTTATTATCTATTATATTTTATTCCGCTGCGATGGTTAGATTCTGATGTTGATTTTGTTTTCTCTTCTTCTACCTCTTCTTCTTAAACCCAAATGGTTCGTCTTTCTGTGCAACTTTAGTTGATTGTTGTAGAATAGTGTTGACTCAAGGGGTACAGATTTGCGGGCTGTTACAGTTGGTATCAGAGCTTAGGTTGGTGATAACCTTGGCTCTGGTGGGAATTACTCATTTAAATAGAGTATGTAGTACTCTATAATGAGTTTGAGCGTATTAATAAATATGAGTGCGTATTTGTTAGTGAATATAAATTGTTTTAATATTGTGTTGATTGATTTATTGAGTGGCATATGAACCTTCGTCGACATAGTCTGCGCAACTGTATCGAAGGGGTTTCTAAACACTTGAATAGAAAAATCGACACGGTATTGTTTTAAATATGGGTAAATGAAATAATTTTACCCAAAAATATATTTTCGATATAAAGAAAAGTTCTTGAAAACTATTTAGCTAATATATGGTTGCTTGGATGTTAGAAATGATAATATTAAAGTATTATCATTGTTAAGTGAAAATTTAACTAGAAATTGAAATATAACTAAAATTTAAGGGAATAAATTCATTATAAAATGGAATTTATAAATATGACTTAAAAATGTAGATTATAAATTGAAATATAATTAATTGGGAATTTGTATAAGCATAAACTATGCAAATGTATTTTAGTTAAAATTTGAATTAAAATAGAATTTGAAAACTTTAAAACCCCGGAGATTTTGGATGTATTTTGGAGGTAAATAGTATTATTGTTGTTTTTGGGTCATTTCTGAAAGGAAATTTGTTTAAAAATGGATTTTGAATGGGAGATAGCATTGAATTTACTTCAGTCACTGGAAAATAACTTCGGTGATGACTGCAGCATCATCGATGTTCATTTTCGAGTTTCTAAGTGACAGATTGCTGCCAAATGAATTTGTTCAGAAAACCTGTTTGTTTTGAAATTTTAAAGGAAATTTGTTGGGAATAAAACCAGGATTGGTCTAACTTTTGAGAACTGTGATTTGAGAAGTTGGAGATTTCAAAATAATTTGAAACCAAAGCCGGGTGTTTAAAAATTCTGATGAGATAAGTTGTAAGCTTATAAATTGAGATGATTTTTAAATCAGGAAGGAAATATAAGCTTTGAATGTTGGAAATTTAAATTTAAGGTGAAAGGTTAAAAATGAAATTTCCCAGAATTGGAAGATAAAATTTAACTGGATTGAAATAAATCGAATAAGCTGAAAAAATATCCAGATGTATTCGAATTAAGTTGAAGTCGAATTGAGTTAAATAAATCTGAGTTAAATAAAAGTGAATTGGAATAAAATTCAATTGAATTAATGAATAGAATTATATTCCTAGCTGAAAAAATGGAAAATAAATTGGATAAGGATTGGAATTGAAATAAAAAAATAAGAATAATGAGTAAGAGAATTAAAAATCCACAGCAATAAAATATGCTTGGGCTATAAATAAATAGAAGGCTTGAGTTAAAAATAAAAGGTGAACATTTTTAAGCCTAAAATGAATGGAAATGTGTGAAAATAATAAGTTGTGACTTATAAAATTTAAAATGGAATACAAAGCCCAAATTTAATATTTTGATGAATTGGAAAATGAAAAGAAAATCCAAACTTGAATTATAAAGTATATTGAACTTAAGGAAATAAAATGAAGTGATATAAATTCAAGTGTTAGATTATAAATAAGGGAAGAACAAATTAGATAATAAATAAGTCGATGAAATTGAATTGTGAGTTTATGATGTAGTTTGGAATTAAAACTCAAGTTATAAATTAAATTCGACTTAAATTGTGGATGAAGTGAAAGTGATCGAGGATGAAGTTGAATTGTGAGTTAATTAGATTGGATGGTAAATGGATAGTGGATTTAGAACTTGAGTTATTAATTTAAATTTAACTTGCAGTGGTAATAAATTAAATATAATTGGAAATGTATAGAATAAAAATGAGAGTGGATTAAAATAGTTATGGTATGAATGTGCAAGTAAAATACAAATAAGAAAAAAATAAATTGGAAATGGCCTTGTAATAAATTGAATGAGTTGAATCTAAAAGTTAAAATGTATAGTAACCAATCAAATGAGATTGCAGAATTGAAATGAGATTTAAATGGGAGAGAATTAAGTTAAATTAAAAAAAAGGAGAGAAGGGATTTACTTGAAAATAAAATGAGCTTAAGTATAAAATTGGAGTGAATAAACTTAAGCTAAAGGATGGAAGGAGTTAGATTGAATTCAACTTAAAATCTAGATTAATAATAGTGAATTGAATTTAAATCAAGTAAAACTAAATTTTAATTGAAATAAAATTCGGTGAGTTGCCGATAATATTTAATGGAGTGAAAATGCTTAAATAAATAATTGCAAACCATTTAAATTATTAAGGGATTGAAATAACTGGAGATAATAAGGAAAATAGAATGTTTCGAGTTTATTGGAATGGTTTAAGTGAATGTGGATAAACTAATTATATTGAATAAATAAATGATGGAATAAATAAGTATCAAATGAAATGTGGTTTAAATAAGTTAAGAAATGGTTATTGAATGAAACAGCTTGGATTGTCTTTGAGCTAAATAAAATAGTTTGGAATAAACAAATATGGAATGAAATACAAATAAATAAATTGTAAATGAAATTTAAATGGAATGTGACGAGCTAAATAAATGATTGTGAATGGATTAAAATAAAAAAGAAATTTAATTGGTAATGGAAATAGAACCTAAGTTGTTAGTGGTTTTGAATGGATTGGTTTGGTTAATAAAATTGAAATGCAATGAAACTGAGAATATATGGATTGTGAATAAATCCGAAATGGAATAGAATTAAGTGTAAGTTGAGTCGGAGTCAATTTAAATTGATTTTAAAACTCAAGTGCTTATTCATTCACATAAATCTCGTCAAATTGCTAAGAATAAATTGTTATTGAATGTAAATAGAAGTTATTAAAATGCCTTGGATGGATAGTAGTAAAATAATTTGATTTTGAAAGCAATTGAATTAAATATGAGCTCAGTTTGCTTAAGAATAAATTAAATGTAAGCAATTGAGTTTTAAACCATTCGAATTGGTGAAGTTGTGTACGAATGGGTTGAAAACCATTCAAATTGCATAAAAATGGTTTATAAATTAAGTGAAACAGTTGAATTAACATGGAAATTGTATAAGTTGCTTATGGAAAAATGTTTCGTGTGAATTTCTTTTAGAATTCATATGTTTTAACTATTGCAAGTAAGTGAAATGTGTTAAACTTCTTATATTTGGCACTTACAAGTTTAAACTGAGCAAGTATAGGTACCTGGAAGCCGTATGGCTGGATTTGGGTTGCATTAACTGCTAAAAATAATAAGCCGCTTGCTTAAAATGCTAAATAAGGTACGCCTACACAATTAAAATAGGAAATATGAACTGTTTTTGATTTTTCCGACCGTGTGGGTCGATGTATATATATTTATATCTCTAGTAAAATTGCAAAAGCTCCTCCGTACAAAGGAGACTCTGCAAAAAAATTTCAGAAATTTTGGAGTTAGAATTTTTTTTGGAAATGTTGTAAAATTTTGTTAACGACAAAACCATTTCAAACTAGGAATTGAAATAAGTTAGTGAATGAAACTAATTAAAATAATGACATGAATTAGTTATAAATGAAAAATAAAATTTAATATTTGAAATTAAAAATAAATTGAATTCGTATGAAAATGAAAGAATCAAGTTGAATAGAAATAGATATAAACTAAAGTGGAAGATGAAAATAAATATAAGGAGCATATAAAATGCTTGAACTAAACTTAAGAGGGAATGGTGAAGTCTTAAATGGAAATTGATACTACCAATGTAATTTAAGTCAATATTGGAATGAATAGATATTGGCATTTGTGAGAAAGTGGATAAAATGTTTTGGAATGTTGTGAATGGATATTAGTGCTAAGCAGGTATGCAGGTATTAGAAGGGAAAAAGAAATTGGTTTTTGATTTCAAGAAGATAAATTTGAAATGCTTGACAAAAAGGTATGTATTTAAATTTGGTATGAAATTTGATTGGGATTTGGATTGAGCCACTTGGCCTTTTGTTTTCTTTTTGGATTTGGGAGGCCATAGAGCCATTTTGTAGTTGTACCGAGCTAGCCGCGCAAAGGAGACGCTAGCGAAATTTTTCGGGAATTTAGGGAGTTAGAAAAATTTTGAGAAATTTTTGATAACTCAAAATTTGGTTTTAAATTGAACTTGAGTGGTTAAACAAATAGTATAGTTTGAAACTATGGGAGAGTTGAGAAGTTAATAAGAAAGATAATGGATCTTTTATAAGAGATAGTTGGTAAGTTGTTGAGTTGTTAGAAACTGTTTGGTTTTGGAAAAGTAACGGGTTTTGAGCCATTCTTCCTAGTTAGTAATTTCAGGGACGAAATTCTTTTAAGGGGGGAGGAATGTGACGACCCGAAATTTTTAAGCAATTTGAATCGGAATATTTAATCGATTTTAAATGTTCAATAGAGTAATTTTAACTTGAATTTAAGTATCACTATTTATCTGATAATTTAATTATTGAATTAAATAATTTGAAATTGAGCTAAATGTTGAATCTGGAGTTTAAGCCGGATAAAATAATTTGAAGGCTTGTAAAATTCATATTAATAATACTGAAGGTGATAAAACTTTTAAAATTGAATTTGAAAGCGTTTTGTTAAGTTTTCAAATTTTATATCGTTTAAATTGAATTTAAAAATAGCTTTCCGAGGCATAGTCTCGGAATTCGACAAAACCAGTTCCATTGGATCCGTAATATTGCATTATTATCGGATTTCAATTTTCGTAGTGAATGGAGTGGTTGGGTGAGCGTACGATACACAAACGCGCTGAAATTCTATCGAAAATTCAATTTAAATAATTTATATAAATAAGTTGACCGGTCAATTAACCTTTACATCAAAACTTTTTCGTGCCACTGTAGCATGTGGGTGAAACACGCAACCGTCTTCTCGTGTTTCCCTTTTTCTTGACATAGTACAGGCAGACCATTTCAAACGAAACCAAATCATTCGAAATGGCAGAACGAAAATTCATGTGTTCCAGAAAATAAATTAAAAACCAAAATCAAAGCCGATCAAGTTATTCAGTTAAAACCCAGGCTCCCCATGCTTTTTTTACTCCTCAATCAAAATCGAAACCAGAGATGTCTGAACTCGTCGTTTCGAAGAGAAGAGGGGTGGAACACGAATTCGAATCGAATTCGATTCTCAGCGCGAGTGTTTGCGATTCAGGCGAGACCGTGAGTGGAGTCGCGAAGTTTTGCGATGGCGTGGAGCTCGAGATTAAGGGCAGAGGTATGGGGATTCGTGTGTGCGGCCGATTGCAAGGCCATGGAGAGAAGGCGACTAGTAGATCGTGTGCGTGAAGCTCGCGAAATCTGGGTGGAGTGTGTTCACGCGATAAGGTTTCGATGGTGGCTCGGTGGCGTCTGAAAGTTGGGGTTGCGCGAATTCAAGGAGGTGGCGACGGCAACGCGACTTCGGTTAGGGTTTGGTCGCGATGTTGGGTACGGCAAGGCAGCGAGTGCTCTGGTGAGGGTTTTGGCAGTTATTGTTTTATTTATTTATTTTACATTCGTAAGTTAGAGTGAAACAGTTGTTTTAATGATATGAATTTAGGGAAAAGAAAAGAAAATATAGGAATTTTGAAATGAATTAAAGGCATATATAAAATTTGATTATTTTTATAAATATGTATGTAGTTTAAAAATAAAAAGAAGTAGACATACTCACATTTTAAATTACTGGTCTGTTTTAAAAAATAAATTATTAAAGTGATCAATCTATTCTATGAGCATATTTAACTTATTTTAGTTTTAAAACTAATTTATTAAACGAAAATTCGTTTAAATAAAATTATGTTTTAATTAAATTAAATTTAGCTAATGGAAATTATTGGTTCGATTTATTCGAATATTAACAAAATGAATCCAATGTTTATTCAAGGTCAAAAAGGGGAAAACCAAGACAATAATGATGTGGATTGCAAATAAAATCGAAGGTGAGTTAATCTCACTCAGTGAATTTAAATTTAAATTTTAAATGATTAAATTTAAATAAATTGTTGGATGGTTGAATTGATTGATGTGATATAGTATGATATTTTGGAATTGGTATATTATGTTGTGCTAACATCTGTGGATGCAGGGAAAAACAGGCTGGAGGGATCCAACTGGACCCCTCAACATTTATTTAAAATTATTTGTTACCCTCTGCTGTGATTATTTGATATTCTATGATGAACTTTATTGAAACATTGAATGTTATGGTTCGATTGGATATAATTAGATATGATGAATTACCAAAAATATATAAATTGGATTTGGAAAGATAATAAAAGAAGTGAATTTGTAAGTAAAATAATTATAGAAAATTGAATAAATTTAAGAATGAATTGGAAAAGAAATAAAGTGCCCTTTAAAATTCTAATAACTAAATCTTAAGTTTAGTAAGGGAAATTTGAATAATCAGAAGATTAATGAATTTTATATTATAAAAGAATAAAACATCTATTTAAAATTTAAGATTTAATTTATTGAAAAGAATAAGGAAGAAATTTGGAAGAAGCTGAAATCGGTATATTTCAGTTAAATGGTATAAAATCAAATGGAAAATAATAATAATAAATATAAAGTCTACAATTAATGAATTTTGAGATTAGCTGATAAGAAGAGAAGTTTATTTCAAATGGAATAAATTGAGATTCAATTTGGAAAATTGATTTAAGTGGTTGAAGTTGGAATTCTCCTTGGATAACTAAGTACATTTTCAAGTAAATTTTTAAATACAAGTTAATAGTTTTAAAATTGTTTTAAAATGTATGTTTTGAAAATTTATTATTTCTAATATTTAAATTCTAAAGTAAGTATTTTCTCAAATCATAGCAGTAATTATTTAAAAAAAAGTGACTTGGTATTTTGTTTCAAAAGTGGAAATGTAGTTTTATATTTTATTAAGTAACTTTATTCTCAAATATTCATATAAGATGTATTTTTAACAAATTATTAAAGTAGTTTTAATTTAAAAGTTTTTAAAGTATATATTTCAAAGTAAAGTGTTTTAAATTATTTTAAAATTTAGTTTTGTGCTTGGTAATTTCAGAGGAGATAGAAAAATATTTGGGAAGTTTATTCTGAAATGAAAGGTGGTCTTGAAACTGTTTTCAAAGGATTGAAAATAGAAAAATATCTTGTGAAGATATCTTTGAGATAAATAAATAATTTAGGAAATTATTTATTGTTTGATGGTTGTTTGTGAATGTTAATTGATAGTTAAACCACCGACTATCAATATTGGATAAATGCGTTGATCGTTTCGAAGAGACCGGGATCAAGATTTATTTCTCGAAAACCACTTTGATTCGGTTTGTACGTTTCTGTGAAAACGATAGTGGATTCGAAGATGGAGCAGTGAAGTGCAAGGGCTAGTCGCTACTAATCCTTAGGATATTTCCAAACCGGATGTAGTAGGAATAGTACCTTCGGTTCCATTCGAACCCGGGACGGACTTGTATGGATGAATGCTTGCGAAACATCGTCAGGGGGACGATGGGCATTCGAAGGTATATGTTCTATAAGGTAAAGCTTAGCCTCAAGCCTCATCAAATGGGAATGACTGAAAATCAGGGGTTATGCACCAAGGCTAGGTGGGTAGCACCCAAGCAGGGTGAGGTCATTCCAGTCTAGATGTCCCTTTTTATTTCGGCTTAGTGGGCGGTTGCTGATCCCAACCGCGGGGTGATCTCACTCGGGACTGTCCAGTAGGGGATGGTTCCGGCCTTGTGTTGTAGGGGAGCGGGCGTACTCCTCGGTACAGTGATCTAGGCCCCGTACTGTGACAGGTGGTACCCCAGTGCCTAGTCATTGGTTGGAAATCCATTCTCCCTACGATCCTTGTACGAGTTTTGTTTGTATTACCCACTCTGTGGCTAGTAGCTGGAATTTAATCATGTAACAATTTCGGCTATTTTATAAGTATTTGTATATAGACCCTATTATAATATCAGAGGATTTCTATAAAAAATGTTTTAGCTATCGTAAGGTAAAAACCCGACATGTTTATTTATGGCGTGGTCTTACGAGATGCTTTTGTTTTCAAGGATTTTTGAAACTTAAATAATCAATTTGGTGTGATTTTCTCACGCTGGTAATCCAGACTGACTCGGGTGTTATTTAACTATAATGCTCGGGCCAGACCGAGTATTATAGGATGCAGGAAATGCTGTGGAGCTCAGGAGACGAGCTGGGTGACGACATGTACTCTCATACTTGTTTATATATATTCCGCTGTATTGAGTTGCTGTGTATCCATTTGTATGATATTGATGTTGTGCTGTGATTGATGTACTCTGATGATGTAATATATAAACTGATATATTTGATTTTGAGTAAATATCATTTATTATCTATTATATTTTATTCCGCTGCGATGGTTAGATTCTGATGTTGATTTTGTTTTCTCTTCTTCTACCTCTTCTTCTTAAACCCAAATGGTTCGTATTTCTTTGCAACTTGAGTTAATTGTTGTAGAATAGTGTTGACTCAAGGGGTACAGATTTGCGGGCTATTACAATTAATATCTTATTATGATAACGATGACGTTTATAATTCTGTATGGATTACCAGTGTAAAACGTAAAAAAATAAGAGTTAGTACAGGTTAGACAACATTAATAAACCTAAGTCAAGGGTTATAACGACAACGAGTATCACAAAGTATTACTGAACATCGCTGCTATAAAAAAAGTTGAAGTAATAAAAATTGCTAAGATCAATGAATGACGACAACAAGAGGTAACGCCTAATGATGAATGGCGAAGACATGGGTTAATACATAGTAATAAGTGACGACATCAATTATGATTAAATAACTCTAAAATTAATTGGAATGCACTACCTTTGGGCAATAAGAAGTTATCGCATCACATCTTGATCAACAAAAGGTTAATAAAGAGTCTTAGAGATGTTGGGATTCATGTTGGTATTATATCGTCGACGTTAACTAAGACCAAAATGATAGATGTCTTCTAGATTACTCATAATATAAGAGTTTGAATCAAAAACATCAGTTGATAAAATAACAAGGAAATATAACACTTTGTTGGTTTAAGGTGTAATAATAACATCAAAGAACATTGCATTGACATTATTAACGATGTCATGAAAGAAGATAGTAAAAATTGATCCTGAGTTTTAGGTTTAGTACTACGCATTCACTAATGAATAAACTTAAAGCATATCGATTTTCATACCAGCGTCGACTAAGTACTAAGGCTTATTTATGCGGCACAGAAATATTGCGTCAATTGATTAAAAACTAGGCAAACCTACCAACTTCAGTTTATGACACCGTAAACGATGACATCAACACAAGTCTAAATAGTTGTGGGACTGGGTTTGTTATGCAACCTGTTTCGTCGTAAAAAAGAAAATGCCCGGATCCCCAATTCAACACCACTAAGCAACTAATCCAATATTATGGAAAGCGAATAACAACAAATCACAACAAGATTTAGGTTATAAGGAACAGATATTCGAATTCGATCAATGATTACAAAAGTGACAGAATTTGAGAGAAATCCTAGTTACGATTACACATTAAATTAATGAAAAACTAATTTATAGGTTAATTAAGATAGGAGCCGTACCTGAGTATAGAAAATAACTATCAAAGAGCTTGGGTTTGCAGCTAATTTTGAGAAATTTAATTGTTTGTTCAATTTTTTGAAATTACTTGAATGGAGAAAGAAAAGAGAAGCTTACGTATTTATAAGGAGAAGTAAGCAAATGGGTACCATTGGATTTGATTCAAATGAATGGATAGATTAGCAAAAAAAGACCAAAAGGCGGGAAAAAGAATGATGTCGATAAAATTGACTTGAAAAGTCAATGGTCTCATTATATTAGTGGGGACAAATGTGACGACTATCATCATCATTGAATGCATTCAAGGAAATATTCTTGAAGAATAATGAAATCACATAAAGTTAATTAGCCTCAATTAAACCTAGAACTATAAAGTGTGAACGTCGTCTTCCATGTGTCACGTCAACTGTCGAATAGTATATGATTAACGTTAAGGCACATGATTTCCGAAGCGATGCTGAATGAAATTATATCCAACCAATGTCGACATTGACAAAGTCAACCATCCTTAATGCTATTTGTAATTAGAGTTATTAAGTACCGATAGCGTTCTCCATCCCTATGTCGCTGCTCATCGAAACTACCTTATAAAGGGAAACACCAATAATAAATGTCACCGAGGTTCGATACTACTACAATATCGACTCTCATGAACATGCTTGGGAGACACCATACATCTACGTATGCGATGTTGATGACTGTCATTGTCGATATCCACAAGTGCAATCAATGCTGCATTTAGTAAAATACTAACTGTCAACGTCAAAGGTCATCAATGTAACCATTGTTCAATGCTGTCGACCATAAATCGAAGGAGTCTCTAGATAAGAAGTCATCGTGTCGTTATTCATTTTAAGAACCATCAATGCACCTAAAATGGACATCTGCCATCTTTCATCAATGTTAACATGTGGTGGTACTAGAAGATGTTCAATGAAGAAGGAACTATCAATGCTGAATTTAGAGATGTCGAGAGTTCGCCCTCTTGCATCGATGTCGAAGTTTAGCTATGTGTATACTGGAGTGCCAACTTTGATGTCTGATGACGTTGTTAATATCGAGGCCGATAGAATATCAACCTTGATGATTGATGACACCACTAATACCGAAGCTAGTGAACGCCAAAGCTTGTCACTTATCGAATCCTATAAATATGGACCTAGGGGCTTCGTGGAAGGGGCCGATTTCTCTCTTCTCATTTCTTACCTTTTAAACTTTGTAAACCCTAAATTGAATTGGGGATTTTTCCTATTGTAGCACTTGAATAATTACACACATAAGGATTTGGGAAATTAAACAAGGACATAAAAATTTTGACTTGATTTGGACCATGACTTGCATATTCGTGTAACATTGTACATTGATTGACTTGGATTAGTGTCTTGCATAGCATATTGAATTTTTTTTGAATTAGTGACTTGACTTTTTGACGTGAATATTGACTTGAACATCGACCTTCATACTGGTTCGAGATCCTTATGATGGTGATGACTAAACTTAAAGCGAACATAGATGTATACTTTGAATCAATGATTTTGGTTAGCCTCGACAAGGCCTCACTTTGAAGTTGTCCTATTCTTTACATACTTTTGAGGTTTGCAAATTTATTTGTTAACATATATAAATAGTGTAATTTACAATGGTACTCATATTAATAACAAATAGCGTAGTAAATATAGGACTAGGATTTATGAACATTAATTACAGATTTAATGGGCAATAAAATTATAATTAGTAGAGAATAAAAAGGAATTAAATAGAGGACTGACTAAGGAATTTAATACAGTAATTATGAAGGAAGTGAATACTCATAACAAGTGAATTTTGAAACTGATAGTATATTGAAAGAGATTGAATAAGGATTGATTAGAAATGGTTAATTTTGACGTTACTGACAAGTTATTAGGGATAATGGATATTTATTAGAACTAAGAAGGATATTCAGACTACTGCGATCACACAACATATGGTTAATTTTCTGTTATTCTATTATTTCACACAACATATGAAAAATCATATGTTGTGTGACACAACTGTGATAGGCAACATTTTTTTTAGATAATATTTATCCGTTGTTTGATTGAAGTTGGCAAAAAATTTAGTTTTGGCTCCATGTCAATATTTTGGTTTCCCTCTCAATATTCCCATAGCTGTATGTTCCTTAATTATTTCCCTCTTCTCTTTCTTCCCATTATGTCTTCTCAAAATTTATTTCTCTCTTCTCAAAATTTGTTTTCCTCTTCTCAAAGTTTAATCAACAGAAACCTAAATCAGCTTCTTTTGTCTTCGAACCGTCTACTGGAATTAGGGTTTCCTAATCGACGCGTCGATTGAAAATGAAATCGCCTACATACCTTTATCGATTTTGATGGTAATCGAAGCAATGAAACCCTATCTGACTTGTTCATTGCCGATTCTTCAAGCTGTCTTCCATTGTAGAGAGATTTTTATGGTAATTGATTGGTATGATTTCTACCCATCTCGATTTTGTATCATTCTTGACTGGTTTCAATGTCGACGATGAAATGGGTTTTTATATGGATTAAATCCCTATATTTCGAACGAATGATTATCTAAAACATGCATGACTTTTTCATTGTTTGAATATATTGCGTTCTCCATCCTTTGATATATATTTGAATATCTTTTAAATGAATCTTGACATTGGTTGAATCCCTTTGATTTCAAACTTGACTTTTAATTTTTGATTGATGGATCTAATACTATTCTAACTTGTTCAGCTTTGTTTATGTTTTCTGATTGGTTTTTCTGACACTGTTACTTTAGTGATTTATTCACTTTATTGTTTTTCTAGTTTGATTATCTTCATGCTTGGTTGATAACTGCAAATCCTTTGCTTGTACATAACTGCACCTTAGTTGATGTTGATTTGTTGGCTACTGATTTATCTTGCTTGTACCTTAGTGTACATGATTGCTGCACAAGCCAGTGTTGAGTGGTTGGCTACTGATTTATCAACTTATTGTTGGCTATTGATTTATCTACTTATCGTTTGTAATCGCACTTGTCCCTGCCTTGTTTAAGGTAGTGCGACTGGCACCGCATTGTTCAAGGCAGTGCACTGGCTCCTGTTGCTACTAATTTGCTTTTGATTTTGATTCTCCTTGGTTTCCTGAGTGTGTGTTACACTTATTTTGTGTTTCTGGTGGTTGATGCCATACATATTTTGCTTTAGTTTGATTCATATACTTACTGTCCTATGAGAATTATGGCTTTTTACCCATGTACTTATTTATACTTGCACATTTTTTAGTGCATATACTATTATACTTGCACCCGTTTTCATCTTACTGATGGTGCTCGTCTTGTACTATATTCGTATATGGTTGTATGTTCATATGTACACTTGAGTTGCCTTGAGCTGCTCCTTTGCACACTATGTACTCTTGAGCTGTAGTCTTAACTTATACTTGTTTTACTGCCATTTATGCTCGGTGGTTTGGTTCCTTCCCTTGTTGTCTATATGCGTGCACTAATTTTCTAGTGCATTTGAGTTTGTTATGGTTATGTGCATGTTTGGTTTGGTGTACCTAATTTTAGGCTTTTCGCTTGTTGATCCGGGTGTGCTATTAACCGCCCTTGTTGAATTACCAAAACTTATTTTATGATATGTGCACCTGAGTTGAGCACAAGGAGGCTTGGGCTTGACCTTGTGCACATTTGCATTGTGTTGAACCTTTGACCTTTACAATGGTCCATGAGATTTAGTCGTTGGCCTAACCTTGTGATATTCATAGTGATACACCGTGCATATCATAAGTTTTCCATGCACATGTATATCTGTCGCTATCTAAGACATGAAGATAAAACAAAACCATAAACTGAGGAAATATTAATATTCAAATTCAATCTTATTTTTGGAATTTAGTTTTGTTCCTTTTCCATTTTACCTACTGTTTATTTGACAGGTATGGGAGATGGCTGGACACAAGCTGGAGCAAGCAATTCAAGATCATCATCAAAACCAAACTCGAGTGAGTGTGAGTAAAAAAAAGTTTATATAAAAGTGTATAGTGATAGTGAAAGTTGTATTACATTTGAAAATGTAAGTTAGTGGAAACCAAATGTGTACTATTTGAATTTGATTTGAATAAAATATTTGCTTAAATAAAATTACGATTCATTTATTTAATTCTGCAAATATTTATTTCATTTTGTGAACAACATATAAGTGTAATTGTTATTCATATTAATCAATATTATATGTTGTCTAATAAGAAATTCTAGAAATTGTACTACAATATTAGACAACATATGATTTTTTTGTTGTGCTAGTGCATATCAGATGAGTGGGCATATCTGTGGCTTGATGTACAATGAGATGGTAGTGGATTTAACAAAAGATAAATATGCTTTCAGACAACGGATCATATCTATCGTCTAATGTATTTTTTGGCAGTGTAAGCAAGGTGGCTAATGGTGGAATGACATTCTAGGAATGTACACCTTAAATTGGCAAGATGCATTAGAACCCAAACTTCATTAATACCAGTTGATGATTATGGGTAGCTTCCAGCAAAAATTTCTTCTAGTGTTTTGGGTTGTAACTGCTAGTTGTCTCCTTTAGGAAAAATGTTTGATATGGTACAAGACTTGTTTTTGGTTTATCACCGTGTTGATTTTATGGATGAGATTAGATCATTAAATAAATATACATATTGAGAAACATCGTAAATAAGGAAGTTTCATATGGAAACTTAACTATCGATAAGCCAAAGGTAAGACTGAGTTTAGTGAGGAAACTATGTTTGAATGCTTCAAATCTTAAGCTTGCAGAGCGTCACCATTCAACCCGAATGAGTTAAGATGTATAGAGTTATGACGAGAATTTTCCTAAGTGGTCATGATGAAGAGAGAACCCTTGGATTGGTTTCCTGATGTTTGACATAGCAAAGGATTAAGATTATGCAAGGGAAAACTTGAAGGGTTGTTATTACCATTGGAGGTTCCGACTAAAAAATAGGAGCATATATCGATGGACTTTGTGGATGGGTTGCTTGTAAGCCAAAAAAGGCAGTGATGCTATTTAAGTTATAGTTGATTGACTCATTTTATCCCCGTCAGAGGTAATGAAACTGCAGGATTTCTAACACAGATGGATATCAAGGAAGTGGTGCAATTACATTGAGTTCCATCAAGCATTGTCAGTGATGGAAACCCTTTGTTCACTAGATAATTTTGGAGGAGTTTGCAATCTTCTTCGAAAACAACTTTGGATCATAGTCACCACTTAGCACCCACAGACCGATGGTTAGACGAAAAGGGTGAACAAGAATTTTAGAATATATGTTGAGAGCTTGCATAATGGATTTTAGAGGACCTTAGAGAAGGTAGAAGTGTTAGGTAGAAAATAAAGGCTACATTGGACTATCAGGAGTCCTAAGCTGATAGGTGAAGAAAAGAATTGGAGTTTCAGTTGGGGACGTGGTATTTGTCAAGGTTTCCCATCTTAGACAAGTTATGAGGTTTGGTACCTTTGGGAATTTGGTGCCAAGGTTCGTTGGGCCTTTTCCCAATTTTAGAGACTGTGGCAAACTTGCTTAAAGGTGGAGCTTCTGGACTAGTTAGCGGAAGTTCATGATGTCTTCATGTTCCATACTTGAGGGAATGTGTGCATGACTTTGCCAATGTAGTAGAGCCTGTAAGTTAATTGATGTTGAAACATAGCCCATTGCCTCCTCGTGCTTCCTTCCACATAGTGGAGCATGATATTAAGTGGCTTCATAATAAAGGTATTAGATTGGTTCAAGTACAACCGGGAGATAACTCAGCGAAAAGAGCATGGGATACTAAAGAAAAGACGAAGGTTTCTAATCCTGAGCTTTTCTCTGATAAATTTTCCCTTCTGAATATATGTATTTAGTTGCGTCATGGTTGCTAGATTAGATGATAGAAGATGGATTCCTCACTTTTTACTATTATTTTTGCACTTATATAGAAATTTATGTATGTTTTGGATGTTTGCATACAAGCCTATATGTCATGATCTTGCATTCATGCTAGGATTGAGCTCACTTATAGTATGTTCTATACATAATCACATTGCATTTTTGGTTGAGTGGATGTTGTATCGATCATTATAAATAACTTGGTTGTATAATATGGTTATTGAGTACGCGTTACACTATTTGCCTTTGATGATTTTAGGGACAAAATCCTTTTTAGGGGGGAGAATGTAATAACCCCGTAAAATTTAATAAGAAATTAAAAAATGAAAACAATTTAAAAATGAAAATTTTGTGAATGTCAAATTTGGTCACGGAAGTTACATCATTGCATCTATGGCGATTTTCTGATCAATTTCCATGTATAATATGTTGAAACTGAGTTCAAACTTAGAAGTTATGGACGTTTAAAGTTTCTGAATTAAAATTTTAAATATTTAAATTTGAATTTAAAGGTTTGAACTTTAGATTTTAAAAGTTGGCAGCATATTGACATTTAAAGAAATGTTTGGATTAACATGAGTTAATTGAGTCATTAAATATAATTAGTTAAAATTAAATGGATAGTAATAATATACGGTCTAAAGGTGAAGATCGATCGTCCGCCTACGTGCAAGCAGTCGATCGCTTATGGTCAGTGATTGATCAGTTCTTAAGATAGCGACTAGGTTTTTGGGGGCCATGGACGACTTGAATTTTATTATATAAATCCGAAGGTTCTGGTTCCTTCTTACCTCTATAAATACACCCTCAGACCTTCACTTTTCTTTATAAAATTTTGGTATCGTCGACAAAGCTCTGCCAAAATATTTCCCCTTAGGTTTTTAAAAACAGTAAGATTTTAGGTAAGGAATTCTAAACTAATTAAATTCCCAATCCTTTTCCTCTCCAGTTCTGATTTTAAATCTAATATGTATCCATTTGTTGTATATTCAAATGGATCGAAAAGAATTGGAAGCGGCGTAAATCAAATCTCATCATCATCATCTTCTTCTTCTTCTTTGGATTCCAAAACCAGTTAGGATTTTCAGGTAAGAGGTCTAGATGTTTAATTCTTTAATTTCTATCTCTATTCCTCTCTATTCTCTGATTCTAGATCTAATACCTATACACGGTTCACTTTGTTGTATATTTCAAAAGATGGAGATCTGAAAGGGAATTAGGTGTGGTGAATCAAATCCAGTTAGGAAGCAAACAATTCTTTGTGAGTGGAAATATCAAGTTTTTTCTTATTTTTGTAATTGAGTGGTATTTATTTGGATTTGACGTATGCCTTGGGAAGTTTTGGTAACAAAAACATAATATCTTGAACCCTTAAAATTTCCCCAAAATAAATACCAATTATTGATTTTGTTGGAATTTCAATTGTTTGTATTAACATAGTAGGATCAGATCTATAATTGACATTTCGATAATTTTTTATCTGTTCCACATTATTTCTTTTGATTTCAATTGAGTAAAAGCAAATAAAGTTGAAAATGGAGTAGAAAGTATGAATTTTACTATATTATAGTTTATGCTGCCTATTTTTGTCAATTAAACATGTATGGACCGTTTTTCTCTTTAAAGTGCTTGGCGTAAAATTGAATAAAATATGAAAGATCTAAGTTATAAAACTTGTTTTCCTTGAAATAGAAGAGATAAACTCTATTATGTTAATACGAGATGAGTTTGGTTTATTCCTTTTTGTATACAAGTCAGTTGTTGACTAAGGACATCAGCTATATTTTTGTTTAGAGTCTGGGATTTGTATGAGTTTGACATTTAAATTAATTAGGTTTTCTTTGTGTGTAATTATAGATACTTTATTTGAGTCCCGTGTGTGTATATAATCTTACATATCGATTATTAAAGTCAATAACGTAATGATTATTCCATATTGAATGTATTGATTAGAATTAATAGTGTATTAAGTAGCATTAATTTCTTAGGAAGGTAGTTAATGGTAATTGTGGAATTTAATCCATAATTATAGGCATAATCAGGGGTAACCTTATATGGCCTTAATTATTAATTGCGTAGGATAGTGTGTATATACAATTGGTGTATATATATGAAGTATGCTATGATACAGGGATGCGAGGTCAGTCTAAAGTTACATAGAAACCTACCAAGTTAAATCTGGCTATTGGTGGTGTAAATTTGAGAACTGATGTGGGGCATCACCTGTAATAAATAACCTCAATGGACTCGAGGTCAATCCCAATTCTGTAGGGTAAATCCACCCAGTCAATCTAGCTACCAGTACCTACGAATTGTCGGACTAATGTGAGACATCATAGTTTGAGTTAGGGGTCATATTCACATTATTGATGCGGTATGAGGAATCTTTAAAGGGTCCGTTTTGGGTTTAGAGGTATTAAGTGGCTATTACAAGGTTCGCCTCTTTCCTTAGGAAGAAGTATTAAGTGACCTGATGGGATTTCTTGCGATGTTAGATAGTGAGAATAATGATCTACCTTGGGTTATGTATTAAATGATGAGGAACTACATATTCTATAGGTATTAAATGGTCAGAGTCTGCCTAATTCCAATTAAAAGATATTAAGTATTTTAGGTGTTTTCTCTTACATCGTAAATGGTAGTTGCGTTAGAATTTGCAAATGGACTAGAAATAGGTTAGATATTAAATAACGGGGACCTGCCTAGTTTATAGGTGTTAAATGGTTAGAAACTGCTTAATCCTTAATAAAAGGTATTAAATGATTTGGATGCTTTCTCTTGCACCATAGATGGTAGTTGTGTTAATTTTGGAATTGGGCTGGAAAGGCCTTTGGTTTGGAAAGGCCTTTGGGCTTACAGTTAAAGTTACTAGTATGGTATAATATTCAACATAAGACATATCTCTTCTCTAAATAATACTGCCATAGTATAATTATGGTAAAGCTTGATATTTTCATTTACCAGGTATTTGTTGTTTTGACCCACTCCTTTTTATAACATAGAGGTTAGAGGAGGTAATGTTGATTTTGGACGAAAGTCGAGATGAAGACTTGTGGCAATTATCTATCTATTTATGCTTTTAAACATTTTTAATATACTTTGTTCAGACAACTATGTTATTTTGAAACATTATATGGTGAAGGTTTTATATAGACATATTGAGATATTTGGTGATAAATGTATTGTTTCTGAAATGGTTTTCTTTTATGAAATGGATAGTTGTTTCTGATATTATATTTTACCTATGCCGTTATGACATTATGAAAGTATAGATAGATAGCTCCGTGTACTGTGTATTATTTCAATTTTATCCGCCAGCCAACTCGCTTTGAGACGGGCCTAAGATTCAATGGGCTTTTATTTGGTCGAAGTTAGGTTTGTTTTGGGGCGGCTTGTTACAACAGGCAAATAATAGATTAGCCAACCTAGACTCCTAAAACTGGCCTGGCCTGGCTCAAGATGACAATGCAACCAACTTGTTTGGCTTAACCCAGCAAGTAAGGCTAACCTTTGTTTTACCTGAAAATGTGCCTTACATCATCGCACGACTTCCGAATACCACAACGGACAATTTGTTAGGGGCAGAAATAGAACTAAATAATAAACTAAGACATCGATAAGATCTCACAATGGAATGACAACATATAATATACTAAATATACATGAAAAAAATAGAACAATAATATATATAAGAGAACACACTAGAGGAGGCAACTGACAGATAAATATTAAGTACAGAATAGTCAGAATACATTAACTCCAAAAGCATAGAGTTCTAAATAAACATCTTGTACAACAATTTCATATACAAATAACATGCCTATCATGTACATTATGAAATAACAAGTGTATATATGTCAAACGATCATTGCAACGTCTCAACAATACTCCAGTTCACACTCTGATAGCACATCCCTAAAATCACCAACTCCCTAACTACTCAACCAAATACCCGGGAGTTGTCATGACATAAATATACAAAGACAAAAACTCGGGTCAGACATAAAGTTTAGTGCGAGGGGAACTATCAAAAATACTATATATTAAAACAATATAAAAATAAATAGGGACTACTAAATCACAACCGGCTCTCTCCACAAACATGGTTCAGGGGAAATCCAGACTACCTAAAACAACTATAGTAAATCCATCTCTAAAGTAAGGGATCATACCGTAACGTGCTCTTCTCCTGTAAGAACAAGTTAGCACAATATCTCATTACACTATACTAGCCTAAAAATACTAACAATATAGTAGGAATATATGATGATCAAACATGATCCCAAAAGAAAGATTGCTACTGCTAAGATCGATAAGATACTACCCAATGTGCATAGTTCCTACAATGCGTATGGCCACTACTATAAGACAAAATCGTAGATGGTTGGCTACTAGGGAACTCAATGTCCCAACCTTCTATCATCAAAATCATAGATGACTTGCTACAGAGGAATTGGATGTCTCAGCTCGCTATCATCAAAAATTGTACATGACTCGTTGTTGAGGAACTCTAAGTCTCAGCACATTATCTTATAAAACCAAGATGACTCGCTACTGGGAGACTTCATGCCCTAGCTCGCTATCATTGAAAATGTATACGACTCACAACAGAGGAACTTTAAGTTTGAGTCAACTATCATATAAAAACCTAGATGACTCACTACTGGGAGACACTATGCCCCATCCCACTATCATCTGAATCGTATAGGATACCAGGCATGGCTCCAGTCGCCATGGCCTAGAACCCACCGGACAACTCTAACAAAACCAAATACTAACCCAAACCGCATTCCAAATTGAACGCAATTTCCAATGTCATAATACTCTCCTAGTCTACATAAAAATAACGGTTTTAAAATACATGACATGGCGGGTCCCACGTGAGCCCCAAAATCAAATTACTCCTAAACTTTCCGAACTTTCTCAAATGCAAGCCCTTGGAAAATGATGAACAATGGTCCAAACAGCGCCTCAATCCGAGTCTGTATGAGAAAGTTATCGCATTTTGAAATTTCGACCGAAATAATCAAACAGCGGACCTCAGCTTAGACGTCTGAAAGATGTTGCTGTTTGTTTCCACGTTCATCTCAGACATTTGAGAAGTGTTATAGAAGTATGAGAAATGCTGCTATTTGCAAAATCAACATTTAGATGGCTATAACTTTTGATCCATAGCTCCAAATGACTCGCTGTTTCTTCCATTGTGACCGTGGCGAGATTCTCTTCAATCTAGAGACATCAAATCATGAATTTTAAAAACTTTTGAAATCTGTTTCCCTTAAATGCCATCGATATATTGCTCCGTGTAATTGAGGTACGCTGCTCGAATATCGTTTATTATTTTAAAACAATGGTATTAGCATTAATCTTAACACAAGAAACCAAAACAGGCAATTTAACTATCATCCAAAGAAAACAAGCAACCAATCATTCATCAAGCAATTTATATAACTACAAAACCATTTATATTTTAAATCTAAAGTTCATATAGTCAAATATCCCTCTAAGTGAACTCCATTAATATCTTTGAACATTCACGACTATTTTAATTCAATTTGTGTTCCTTACGTCCATTTCAAAATTAGCAACTTTGAAATCCATTTAAGTACATTATCTCTTTTTAGAAAATCTGACTATCTTGCTACGAAACATCTTCTTTCTTATAACATATCCCGAGGTATTTTCTAAACATCTATAATGTTAAATACGCCTTTATTTATCTTTATTGGCTTGTATCACCATTTGCACTATAAGTATGCTAACGGGCGTTAACTATTATATACAAATGTTGCATATAAATTTCATATAAACCACTTTTAGTAAAAACCATTTCCTTTATTTCAGAGCATCTCTTTCAAAAACCATGGTCTTATTTACATATCTTTAAACCATACCTGTGGCACAAATCATGTTTAAACATTTAATAGCTTTTCACTTTCTATTATTACCTATAATATACCATTGTTTCATGTAATTTAAACTGAGCTCTTTTCCTTAATTCCACATATGAAGTTATTAATCTTATTTCATTATAATGCCATTTTCTCTTTTCTTATGCGAGCCCATAAATGTTCCTTATATCATTTCATAACTCTAAGAAAATATAAATGAGATTACTAACATTCTAGCTTCAAACAAACTAACGTACACATAGATATATCAATAATTATATGTCATAGTATGTAAAAGTAAGTTCCTACTCACCTAAACAAGATAATGCAACCAATTCCAATGGAAATCCCTAGCCCTCTTGAATTTAGGGGTTTCCATAATTCATTTTTGTTGGTTTCCAAACTCTCGGTGAAGGTGCTCCTTTGCCTAACTAGAATTTAGGTGGTTTTTCCCAGATTTATAGAAATTTATTTAAGGCCAAAGATAGAACTTTAATTGTTTAGGGCTATGGAGGAGTGGGTGTTCAGAAGAGGAGCGAAAATGAATGTGAATGGGAAATGAGAGGAAATGAGTTAGCATGCCTAAAGTAGGATAAGTATTTAACCATGTTTCATTTAACACCAAATCCCACTTTTACCACCAAATGACCACTTTGCTCCTAAATAATTTTTTCAAAACTTATTGGTGCCTTTATCAAAATGTATGTTTAGATGTCCTCCACACGCAATGGAATATGTGTTAGAGTCTAGTTCAATTGTCTATAAAATGTGCATTTTGAAATTGACATTTAAATATTTAAATTACCCTTTAAGTATTTTCATTAAAAAAAGGGGGTGTTATATTCTCTCGCCCTTAAAAAGATTTTGCCCTCAAAATCTCCGAGAGTGATATAACCCTCCCATCCTCAAAACATCCATAGTCCTACCAAGCAACCATGGCAACCAAAATCACAAATAGGAATCGTTAGTGCACGCATCCATAACAACATGTATACTAATAAAATAAAGCAATCGGTTATGCAATTCAGACATATCCTTAACTTCCAATTCTATTCTAAATATAATTTGCAATTCCAAAATGAATGGAAACATTAGCAACTCTAACATAAATGCAAATGATAACACAATATCAATCTATGTGCAAATTCTAGTGTGAACATGGATGCATGCACTAGATGTGCATACCTCTGTGAGATCTCCACACTAGTAAACTTTCTAAATCGCATGAGATTTCAAATTTTCATGCAACTTTAGACATATGACAACTTCTTATGCTTTCACGAAATCAACAATAAAAATAGTAATAGCAAATCAATGAATCCAAACAATAATAACAACGCATTGTAGAAATAAACCACCAATTGTCATGGAAACAATTTTAATGCAACAAGCAATTAAAATTAATATTCATGGCCTAATTGGGTTCAAACTCCCCTCAATCAAAAATTAATAGTAACAAGAGTAATTTAATTAGTGCAACTCAGTACCCATCGGCTTTGGTTATCACCTAGATAATTATTCAAGTCATTATAAATAATCGAGTAGCGTCTTTCCCCTAAACAACCCTAAGCCAAAAAGCTTATATGATTTTCAAGCTTTATCTTTTACATAGTATCGATTTTGCTCACTCTTTGGCCCTACAAATTTATTTTCCAAGCTTGGGTCAACCACGGACTTCTCTAGTGCGGGCTTCGATTCAGTTTCTTGATTAGATTACTCTGTCTCCCTTGCATGGCTATAGCCCATGCATGGAAAACCCTAGGGACCATCTAAAGAATCCATCTCAAACACTTATCGTCGAGTATTAAGTGCTAAACCCTAAGTCAGATCAGTGTAAATTACTTGGAAATTCTGTGTCCAAAAAAATCTAGACTCAAAACTATTAATGGTGAATTTGTAATACACACACGTACTGCTATTTGGGTTTTATCCCAAATTTCTATGATTCGGTAATTTAATACCAAACTTATATAAACACAAGTGACTCCATTCGAATTTACGTGCTCATGCATCAAGCTCGAACTGTAGCGGTTCTCTTTATATGAAAGTCCATATGTTACCGTCATCATAATTTTAAAATCCATAAATAGATTTTCATACCTTTTTTAGTCATACAATATACCAAGCATGAATCTTCATATTTTAAATCAAAATAAGCTAGTTTCTTTATACTATTTTTATAAAATCTCAACCCATTTTATAAAAATGCAATTCTAGCTTATAAATCGATTCAACTCTTAAATATACTTCCTTTGCTTCTTTCAAATCAAGTATTCACCCATTTACTATTTTATGAAATCCCACCATTATTTTATAAAATCTCATATATATTCAATAAAATATATTCTTCTTTAAAATCTTTAGACTGTTTTAAAAACACTAATTAAGGTTCATTAGACCTCTAACTACATCAATAAGGAGTATAGAACTCCCAAAACCCTTAATTAATTTATTATTCTTTTTGCAAATCAACTCAAATGGATTAGTTGATATTTTCTAATGGAATGTACATCATTACACGACATCGTTAATCCTAAATCAAACCATTGCATTACAATGATTGCCCAATTAGCCTAAATAAACTGTAGGGCTTCTAACTATTTTCAAAACATTGTTATTAGGGTCTTAAATAAAAAGTGGGTTAATGTTAATTGTCTTTGCAACATAAACACAAGCCCAACTAACCCAAAACCTTAAATTCGATATATATAAATTTTGATCAAACATATGTATATGTATATGTGTGTGTGTGTATATATATATATAAATGCATATATCACGAAGTAATAGTGAGTCCAACTCACCCAGAACCAATTTGAACTCAAAATGAAATTCATAAGTGTGATTGTTTGTTGAGTAGCCTAAACGGCCTATTCCACTCATATAGAACTCAACAAGAGTTATAGTTGTAAAATTCAACAATCTATTATTAGAAATGAATCAACAAGATCCAAAATAATCAATACGATCAACCAATCAACAACTTGTATGGTCACTAATATAAGATCGGTATTCTTCATCAAACCATACCTGCCCATGGCCTAAGCCAAAGGATGAGGATCTCTCCATTCAATCGTACATGCTTGTCGGATATGATCGATTGATCGATAACCATACTGACTCCATGTCCAATAGTAATCAATAACAAACAACAAGCATACAAAACAATGAAACTATTAATTTTCATTCAAGGCAAGTAACAACAAAAAACAAGCAATGATCAACCGATAGAAAACCATAGTTATTACACAAACTATCAAACATGCAAAGTAAGGAACAAAGTCAACAACGATCAAGATCAACCAATAAACCTTAATAAGCAGACAAGACCAATTGCAAACCATACCAAGCAATAACAGTAGCCAACAATCAATAAAAAATCTTTTTATTATACAGAAGGAGTCTATACCGACACACATAGTTGCCAACAATGGTTGAAGCATGGATGTCAAACTATAAACTCCCTTAAGCCTATTCGACTTCCAAAATGCACAAAAAGGCTTAAGCTGTGTAACTTCTTCCGTGAATTCAATACATGAGAGACTACTACACCCTAGCTATGAAAAGGAAAAACTTCTTCAATATGCTAGATTATCGAGTCTGAAAACCCCAGAACAAATCCAACAAACTAAGTCTCTATTTTCCTTCCCTTTCAAACAGAACTCTTTTTCCTTGAGGAGAAAGTTTTGCTATTTAAATTATTATCAAACAACAAATTATCTTGCTTAGGCTCGCTTAGTTCTAGACTTGCCTCAACCACACAATGTTAACATGGATAATGTGCTAGGCTTACTTTGACAATCATCTAGGAAAGTATCTTATCAACACTTAGAAAATTATTCAAATCTCTGCAAAACTAGTTGAGAGTTCTGACCTAAACTATCCTAAGCCGTCCTAAATGATTATACTATAATTAAATTCTGCAATGGCTAAGGACCACTTCCAAAATGACATGGCGTTATTTCCAACCATTTGTTTGCTCGCAAGATTCCTTTGTTAAACTAGGGTCGATCACCTGACTCTTCTCATGCAAACTTTGATTCGGTTCCTTGGTTCGACCGATGAAATATCCTTCTAGGACTAGAGTCACGCTTCGAAAACCTCCCAATCATTTCAAGAATCCAACTCGAGTGCTCGCCTTCAAGAATCAAGTGAGAAACCTACACCCAAGTAATGGAAATAACCTTGAAACCTTACGTGTGAAATGGGGATTCAAAACTGATATGTGAATGGAATGATTCTTAGAAAATAACCTTTTATAACTTAGGATTACTCTCCTCGCCTAAGATTTATGAACATGAGGACCAATTCAAATACGAAAGACTTCACACAAAGTGTTAATTAGTCACCTGCTTGGCCTTTTCTCATTATCGGGAAACTATCGAACCCTACTTGGATATAAATCTAAGTAACACTATGATGCTCGACTCCACTCACTCGAAAGCTCATGCGTCGAGTTATAGTGACAATATCCTTGGTCGCTACACTACCCTCAACTCCTTCAGCTACTGCATGTGTATCCCATTCGCTCATTCCAACAACTAAAATGGAGATACCTTACGTAACGACCCACCTTTCCGTATAGTTTAAGTGGACAATCAACTACACATGATCCACCCAGTATGAATGGAAAGACGAATAGTTAGGGGAAAGAAAGAAGAAAGAAGAAAGAAGAGAAGAAGAGAAGGAAAATAAAACTAATAACACAGAATACCACACCACAATGAATAATATATATAATATGAATAAATCTTTACAAAGAAACAAAACTGTAATATAAATAAACAGATATCAATTAGAGCATGCTAACCTGTTTCCGCCCAGACAATTATAACAACTTGTCCTCACAATTGTTGATAAATACAACAATGAATGCAGTGGAAAATAAGCATGTACGTGAATACATCTCTGGGCCTCCAGCTCATCTCCCGAAGCTCCGAAACATCCAAATTGAATCGGTAATATGCTTGGTTTGACCCAAGCATTAAAATAAAATAACACCTGAGTCAGTTTGGAAAATAAACTTTAGAAAAACACACCCAACTGGGTTTAAAAGTTATATAAAATACTTTGAAATTAAAAGTATCTCGTAAGACCATGTCGCACATAAACATGGAAGGGTTTTTACTTTACGATAACCAAAATATTTTCTATAGAAAATCCATTGATATTATAATGATGTCTAAAGTACAATACATATTAATAATAGCCGAAATTATTACATTATTAAGTTCCAAAATAGTAGGTATATAACTAAACTGTAAAGGCTCATACCGGAGAATGGATTCCATACTATGTTAAGGTAAGGAACTACCTTCCGATGGTATATCTCTAGATAAAATGCACCGGGTCTGACAAGAACATCTTATACCCCTGCCACATAGGACTGGCGTACCACTTGACTAGTAGTACCAAATAGGATCACCTCTTTTGTTAATGGGCTCCTGAAGTAGACATAAGTAGATAGTAATTGATCTAGATTTGGGATGACCACACCCTGATAGAAGCGACCCACATGGACCAACTGCATGCCTAATTTTTTTCATTTCTCAGTTGACGAGGCTTGAGGATACATTTTACCTTTATATAGCACTTCCCACTTGGAATGCTCACAATGCCCTCCAGGTAACAGTGCGATGCCAATATTCATCCATATAAGTTGTCAAGGACATGAACAAACTGAAGGCACTACTTCTACTACGTCCATTTTGGAGTCACCCTTAGGATTAGTAGCTAGTAGCCTTTGCACTTCAAATAGCATCATCTTTAATTCCACCATCTTCGAGAAGTCTTCACTTCCAAACACTAGAGTTCGATCGAAGTGGTTTTTGGATAACATATCTGATCCTGGTATCTTTGAAACAACATCTAATAGTTTCAGATAAACTCAACTTTGGTTCTTTAGGAAAATATAGTCAAAGATAAGAGCAGAGATCACCTCCTAACCAGCAGTGGATGGATTTACTTATCATTTGTCCTAGGAGAACAAGACGAGATTTATACGTACAGTACAACATCATTGAAGATGACTGTGCCATATAGCTCACATGTTTCTCCTGGATATTTCCAAAACTACGTTTTTGGTCCAAATTTTATAGCCAATTATTTAACTATCAAATAAACAATTAATTCAACCATAGATTTGATTCCCTAAGGTAAAAAACATTGGTTAACCACAAACAATCGCTGGCCTCTTTAATTAATCCATTTCATTAATTAAAACCACTTTGCCAAATCCTTGTATCAAAATACTTTTACAAAGATACATTTCCAAATCCCTTATACTCTTTCAAAATTTTAAGGTATCAATATACTTACCTCAATTATATAAGTATACTCACAAAAGCATTTCACTTTCACTTAGAAAACATTTTTGTATGCTTTTATTAGAAATATAAGTATATTTACAAAACGCTACCTTTCAATACTTGGAAAAATGTACTCATATATTTATCTCATCGTTATAAGTATATTTTACCAATCAAAGAAAAGATTCCATTTTCAACATCACACTTAATTGGTTTTAAAAACATCTATTAATTTAAACATTCATACTAGTAAACCCAATCATTTTCTTTTTATAAAACTCTTCCCTGTTTACAACGCCATTTGTAACTTCTTTTACACAACTTAATTTATAAATCTCTTTTACAAATATCATTTATAAGTACTGCTATACAACAACATTTATAAACCTCCTTTATAAATCTTAAAGTATAATTATAAAACTCCTAATTCATTTATAAAAACTTTTTGACAAAGACATATCCATTTAGAACTCTTTTACAAATCTCCTTTTATAATTATAAGGGAATATCCTTTTTAACATTTGTTCTATATTTATAATTTCCTTGTATAAATTCATTTCTATTTATATAACATCGTTTAAGAATCTCTGAATTAATCATACCCTTCCATTTCCAAAGTAGAATGAACTATTTCCTCCAAAATGACATTTCTACAATTTTCTATGAATCCAAATTTTGTTTTATTTCTCAAATTTAATAAATGGTAATAATTTCCCACTTATAAAAGGGGGAATTAATTTAAAGGACAAAGATTTGCATATTTTTGGTCTCAAGGACACGACCTCGATATTTTTACCACAAGGACAAACATTCTTCTAAAAATTATTCATAAGGACAAACTTTTTTCAAAATTATTCATAAGGACAACAAAACTGCTACCGGGCTAAAAACTGATACCTAAAAACTGCTACCGATAACTACAAACTGATACGTAAAAAATGCTATCAATAACTAAAAACCGATACCTACAGAAAGTTGTACTTCAGGATAAAATATTGAAGGTCTGTCCTTGAGGCTAAAAAGCTGTGAAATTTTGTCCTTGGCAATAATTTCCTGCTTATAAAATATCATTTATAAATTTTTTTATTGCACTATTTTTAAAAAATGATTCACAAATATTTATTTCTAAAATATTTCTATTCCCTTTATCCCAATCTCCTTTTAAATAAAAGATATTTATTTACTTTTGAAAACAAACATTTATTACTAGAATAATTTCTATGAATACTAGTTTCCCAAAATAATTATAAAACATTTACTTCTATACATATTAGAAATAATAATTAAAGAATTTTGAAATAAAATATAAAAGTGTAAAGAGACTCGTTTAAATTAAATATAATAGAAATTTAAACGGTCAGATTAAAAATCGATTCCCAAATCAAAAAATTTCCAAACCAAATGAATAATTCTTAATATTTCAAATACTATATCGAGGCCAATAGTTACAACATAAGTTAACAAGTACAATCTTATCACTACCCATTTCATTAAAAGATTTAACTTTTCACACATGTCAGTGTAACATGCAATATGGCCAAATTATAAAGTATTTAACAATCTATGTAGCAGATATATAACTTAAATAAAAAAATAGTAATATAATTGGAAATTTAAATTAACAATATCGAGAAATCCGAATTTCTCTACTAAACCCACTGTATTTTCAATGTAAATGTCAATCGTTTTTCAGAAGCGAATAATTTTACCAATCAGCCAATAATTTCAACCAAAAACAATCAATAAATTTTATCAACTATATAACATGTTGATTAACCAAAATTGTGAGTTTAACTCACCGGAGTTTTTGTTGTTGCCAAGCGTTCTGGTTCCGTTAGCGATAAATTCCCTTTAATCAAACTCCTACCAAACCGATTCCAAAGCGTAGATAACGTCGATACGAACCTAGCGCGATTGACCACGTTCGATTTGGAAGTTATAATTTTTTTAAGTTTTAAATTTAAAATAATATAATTATTAGATTTAACAACTTAACTACCAAATTAATTACCATAGTTAAACTAATCCTTCCCACTAACACTTCTACCTCAAAAACACTTTCAGGCTTTAGAGCTGCCACTTTCCTTCGTCGTGCCGATCAATTCCATTCTCTCTAGTACCTCCATTACTTGACAAACTTGCCTATGGACTTCGCCAATGAATCCCCCATTTCAACTCCACCTCAGCGCCAAAACTCAACACCTCGTTTTTGACTTGCACATCTCCACACTACCTTACATGGATTCACTAACATAAAGCATCGCTCTGCCTTACGACGAACTGACAACGCCGACATTTTCCTCATCACACGAGAACTTGATCACTCATCTGCACCTTGCCTATAACATCCCTATTTAAAATCTGACCCAAGATCTGCTGCTCCTTCCCCTAAACTATTGCACCCCCTTAACCTTAACCGCAACACCTCAAAGGTCATCAATCGAAGCTACCACCTCCGACTAACCTAAAACCAAACTTCAAATTGCCTAACTCCTCTCCCATCGATCAAAAAACCAAGCCCTAGATTACTACTCAAATTCGATCACCAGAAATGACGCCGGCCCCTAAAACAAGCATAGCAACATGAAGATCCTATCACCACAAACCCAAAGATCAAAGCTTTCCTATTTTTATATTTTATTTAAATTGATTACAAATTTTTCTTTCTTTTTTTGTTCTTTTCTAGTTTTCAAATGCAAAGAAAAGAGGAGAGTACGGTACAATTTGAGGAAAAGCAAAAAGTTATCAAAGAAAAATATTGGAGATGTTTGTGTTGACTTGGACTTGTTTAGATTTTTTGACCTGAATCGACAAAAAAAAATATGATCTCACTAAGAGCAATGACTCGATCTCAAAATAATAATAATATACACTGGTTATTAGATTCTGAAAAATCACAAAAACACTATTGTTTGCCGATAAATCATCAAACAATAATTCCAATATTTTTTAAATTTAAAATTGTTGAAAAATCAAATGAATTAAATTTAAAATACATCGATAAAAGTCAAGTCGCTATAATAAAAATAATTTTTTTTGCTCATTTAAACCATTTATTACTGCAAATAAATTTGCAACTGAATTCACAGTTATTATCTATCAATTTTAAAGGGAGTTAAACAAGTCCATTTAATCCATAGAATTAATATTCAATTTAAAATCCAAATATTTTAAGTCTCTATTCGATTATTAATTGTTTTAAGCCATCACTATTTTTAAATTCAAGTTTAGTACCTTAAAAACCAATACTTATATTTAAAATGAATTAAATATTTCAAGATCCTACGGTCAAATTTCTAGGTTGTTACACCTTAGCATTGCGATAGAAATAAATCGAAGTCTGAAGGAAACGTGGTGTCAACTAGACGATATAGTAGGAAAACACAAGTATGCTCTTTTAACATATCTCCTTTTATCATTATGTTTTACGCAAACTGGTCCACTTGGTCCCGAGCGTTGAACCTAGGCTTTGATACCAAATGTAAATGTCCCATCCTTCGTAATACCCAAAAATATGCGCCTTACATCCTCGTGTGAATTTCGAATAACACAAAGGGAAAATTGTTGGGGGTAGAATTAGAAATAAATAATAAACTAAGACATCGATAAGATCTCACAATGGAATGATCACATATAATGTAACGACCCGTAATTTTTCGTAATTAAAAATAGTTAATTTAATAAGAATTTATGATTTGTTAATGTGATAAAATTGAAAATTTAAGATTTAATACTAAGAAAACAACTAAAATAAAATGGAAAAGTATTAATTCAAGTTAATTGATAACAACTTTGTATGTAATTCCAGTTAATTGTAATAATTGATAGTTATAATTGGTTATACATTGTAAATGAGGAGTATTAATTTATGAAATAATATGTAGTAAATTGTAATTAGATAAAATTAGTGTTATGTAAGTATTTATAACATTTGTTGAAGATAACAAACTTATTATTGTGACTAAATTAAAAACGGTAACGATTGTCATTTGTTACCAATTTACTTAATTTGTTGAATTAAATTTGAAATCAACTGAAATTGAATGTAATTAATTGTTATAATATTATGAGTTAAGACAATAATTGTAAATGCGAATGTAATAAAATGTATAGAAATGATAATTACAATCATAAGGCAATAATTCATTTAATGAAAAGAATGAAACCAAGATAAATTAATTATCGAGACTTTAATTATAAATTATGTGGAAATTTACAAAAATTCGATATAATTGAAATATCACAACTAATATTGTAAAAGATAAAATTTGAGAATATTAATGTAATAAAGTATAAACCAAGGTTAAATATACATAGGGTAATGATTGATTGAATAAAAAGATTGAAACCAAATTAAATCAATTTATTAGAATTAAATTATATTAATTGGATTTAATTACGGTTGAAATTGAACACTGTAATTAGTATAATATTTAACACTGAATTGACATGTAAATTTGTTCTAAATCATTGTAAATGTCCTAGTAATTAAAAATGATAAAAATTATTGGTTATTAAATATGAGATTTAAAAGGTTATTTAATCAATTTAATAATAATTTAGTTAATTAATGTGAAAACAGCCATTTTGGCCACTGTCTCGGATTTCGATGAAACAAGTTTCATCAGATCCGTAACGGTGAATTATTGTAGGATTTCAAGGTTTGTAGCAATCAGACTTGTCATTTGATCGTACGGACTCGAAAACGCGTAAAAATCAATTTAATTAAATTTAATTGAAATCAATTTGAAATAAACTGATTTTAAAGATAACTTCTTCATACGATGAAATTAGTACTTGAAATCTGTTCCATTGAGTTTTAAAATATCGAAAACATCTATTTTGATATATGGGATGACCTATTTTCGTTCCGAAGGCAGAACGGGTTTTTGGGTTGCAATTGTCATTCTTACCAATACAGTTGTGTTTATTTTCTTATCGGGACTTGTTCATATAAATTGTTTTGTTCTAACCCTAACAGTCTTTTTATTTTTTATTCCTATATGTACATCAACTTTTGTCTGCTTCTTTCTTCAATGGTAGAAACAAATCCCAATTCCAAACGCTACAATTCAATCTCCAAACAAATTCCAAAATTAAACTCCTCCAAATCATATCAAATTATAAATAAATTCAAAGCTCCCGATGAGCGCAAGCTAGATCTGCAGTTTGTTTCAATTTGGGTCTCTGTGTGTTCAAAATTTGAGGGATTATCTCGGCCGTTCAATTGGAGGATGATCAACGATGATGGATCGTAGAACAGAGGGTATGGCGTTATGGACGTAGAATCGATTTCACCCTAGAGGGGGGTGAGTAGGGTGATTATAAAAATTATTGTGGAAGCTTATAAAATTATTTCAACACAGATATATCAAAATAATAGCAGCACAGATAATAGCAGAATAATAAATGCAGAAATAGAACGACACAGAATTTACCCAGTTTCGGCAAAACCCTGCCTACGTGCTGCCCCCAAGGTTTCTACTAGAAATTAAGTAGTCAGACGCTTACACACATAAACTCGCGACACCACTATCGACTAGCCTTAACTTACGCTCAAAAGCCTGCCACAACTCAGCCACTGAGTTGCGAATTCTTAAACTATGCCACGTAGTTTGTCCCCTAGTCACATGACTAGAAAATACAACGTTTAAATGAAGAATTTAAATTTGAAACAAATTTAAACAATCAAGACCCTAATTGAATAGATTAAGCCCAAATATAATTGTAAAACAATAAAGGCCGACCCCTTTTCATTTATCTCTAATCGGCCTGTCCTTATTTGGTGAAAATGGCGGCTCTTGTTTCATTCATTCATTCGTACCTCAATCTGTAATTAGGGCTTGTGAAATTTTGTGAAGCCGCTGACTTTGTTGATCGATTAAGTGGATATTCGCGTGTAGCTTTGATCGATCGTTTCCTCGTTGCTCAGTTCGGCTACTTCGACGAGTTCAATTCGTAAATCTGGTATGTCATCTTTGCTTTTGCTTCTTCTAATTTGCTTGCTTGAACTCGATGACTTTTTGCCGATGATGTTGATTGCTTATATATGGTTCGAATCCATATTTTCTCGTTCATATATATTTGTTTGAATTTGTCAATTTAACTTGCTCGGCCGGTCGATGTTGCTTGGATGCTTGAGATTGATTCTGACTTTATCAATTTTGTATATTTATGATTTCTTGATTGACATGGTGTCGGTTTCGATTTCTTGGTCATCATGGTTTTGATTTTGCTGGTTCGACTTTGGCACTGACTTGTTCAATATCGGCTTTCACACTTCTTCTACTTCCGTTTTGGCATCACTGAACTTCGGCATTAACTTGTTCAACTTGAAACTATTTTGATTTCTGGCACTTTGTTCATTTTCGGCTTCATAATTTTTTTTGGCATGTCTGCATATATGCATTCATCCTTTCCACTATGTATTTGCATGCTTGCCACTGATCATATGTTGAAGTATTTGACGATGATGTTGATGTCGTTTATGTGCTTGACTTTGGCCATTATCTATTTACTGCCTCTGGTCATTTGCATCCTGTAACTTGTTTCATTGACGATGCTATGTGCTTGTTGTACTGTGTAGATACATGTGTGGTCATACATAAATATATGTATCTTGTTGCACCATTGTTGTTTCACTGTTTCACTCGAGTCTGTGCATTTATATCCATTCGTGTGTGTGTTCGTATATAAATGTACGTGTATTTGAGCTTTGTCTCTATTCGCTTGATGTCTACATGCTATCTGGTTAGCTTGTCTTTGGTCGAGACTGTGTTCGTCCCTGTAGCATACTCACTGATTTATCCTGATGCATTGATTTGAAACTGCTGCATGACTTCGTTGTTCAATTTTAGCCTTGAACACTTTGGCTCTGACTTGATGCTAAACTTTGGCATGATTGTTCTGTAGCATACTCAACTTTGGCATTGCTTTGCTTTGTTCGAACATGTGTACGGCTACTTTCATTTGTATGTGTGTATTGTTGAATTTTCACTGTATTGTCATTGCATACTCTGTTCTTGTTCACTTGATGGTTGCTGTGCACTGGGTAGATGTTGTGCTCGTTGTAACTGTACATATAGATGTTGTTGAGCCACCGAGTCAGTTTGCATTTGTGGCTGCACTTCAGTTGCTTGTATATGTGTATACAAGTGTGATGGTCTCCGGTAGGTTTTCATAGTGTAGCCTGGTTTGGTGGTGATCCAGCTTTGCCTAAATTGTGCTTTTGTGTCATAGTTTGTATTCTCTGGTTTGATGAAGTTTCATGTTGCCACCTCTAGTTTACCTTGAACTTCAACTGTGCTCGAGTCTGGTTCATGTTGTATTGTGTTCACCTGATTACTGAACTGCCTTTGTATTGCTTCATACCTCTGGGTTGTGTGTTCATGCAGTTGAACTAATCTGGTTTCATGAAATCTGGTTGTAATTGAGTTTGAGCCATTTGTTTCAGCTACCATGTGTATACATACATCTATGCATGTATATATGTGTTGCATTTCCTTGTAATCTTCATTGCACTGTGATTCCGCTAGCCTGTTTTCATTTTCCCTGTACTCTGGCCTTCTTCTATTGCAAATGTTCATATACATTTGTTTTGATCATTTTATTGTACTTATATTTTTGGACTGCACCTGGGTTGAATCCAGCTTTGGGTTTGATCTTGTGCTCGTGTCGTGACATTATTTTTATTGCACTTGAGTTGAACCCGGCTTTTGATTTGGGTTTGAACTGTGCTCACATGTCCCTGTAATTTTATCAAGTGTGTATATCGGTATGCATGGCCTCGTGGCATGTACAATGATACACTGTGCATGTCACAAGCTGTTCGTGTATGATGAATTCAAAATTAAATGATGACGAACAACCCAAATAACTGAGGCAAATATTGTTTTCAAAATTCACATTATATTATATACTACAAAAAGATTTTATTTTCAATTTTACCGCGTCAATGTATATTTTTGCAGATTGCTCAGATACTGGATTCACATTGGAATGAAGTTGAAGATAAATACGAGTGTGAGTTATATATAGTGAGGTGCAAATGTAAATGTGAATTGTGATGTAATCAAATTTGTACTATAATTGAAATTATACATATATAGTGAGAGCTTGAAATTTGTACTATTCAAAAATTGTAATAAATATTTGTTTGAATAAAATATCCGTATGAATTCAAATTTTGTGTTATTTATTTTATTCATCAAATATTTTATTTAATCCATGAAAATAAAATAGTATATTAACAAATACATTTAAAATGAATATATATATATATATATGTTTATTATCATCAAACAAAAATCATATAATCACATATTCAACAATCTCTCCCTTTTGATGATAACAAACATATATTTAAGATTTTGAATATATTAAATGTATTTGATTATTGAATTTGCTCCCCATGTTTGAATGCTTCCTCTCTACACAAAGCTCCCCCTTCATATATGCGTGTAAACAAAAATATGCAAATAAGCCTAGATGCAAATAGAAAATATTGGACCTTTATTTGATTTTATTTGACAAAATATTAACTTTTCTCTCCCCCTTTTGTTATCAACAAAAGAGTAATAGTGTTAGAAAAATTGAGATGAAGTGATAGATATTAATAAAACATCAAAACTCAATCGAATATAAATACTAAATTTCAATAAAAAATCATAAATACTTTGTTAGGCGCATATTCCACTTTTAGAATGATGTGAATGATGTCATCATATAAAACCATACAGTTTTGTCTATTTGTGGTATATTTATATCAGGAATTTGAATATCTACCAACCATGCATAACCGTTAGGACTTTTAAATGAGATTAGTAGTATTCCAATTTTATTTTTTTAAAATGAATTCAAGTATCTTCTGACCACGCATAACCGTGAGGACTTTTAAATGGGATTAGAATCAACTTTTTATTCAATAAATCAATTTTGATATGCATTCCATACATGCATAACCGTGAGGACTTTTAAATGAGCATGGAAGCACATAATCAAAAATTCCAAGTAATTCACCCATGCATAACTGTGAGGACTTTTAAATGAGAGTGAATACTTTGGATTTTATTTTATTATTAAAAATATAAAATGAAAAAACGAATGATTCCTGTTTAAAGTACCACATATCGACAAACTATATAGAATTTTGATGAGTGATGGTCGTTAGAAATATGATGGAAATAGAGATGGTCATGGAATTTTTACCAACAAAAAGTTTTTATAATTCTTGTTCAAATTTCTAAAGAAATTTACTAAATATACCATCTCAAGTTATAATATATGATTAATATTAACACTCATCACTTTTTCAATCACTATTTATCTTTTCGATATTTAGTAGGCAGTCAGATTAGTCAATGTAATAATTTAAAATCAAATTCGAAAATAATTATAAAACTAAATTTTCCAAAAATGACTAATCTGAAACAAGGTCAAAAATGATTTTCTAGAAGGGGTTTTATAAAAAAAAGTTTGCAATTTGAAAATTATTTGAAGTGAAAAATATGCCGATATTTTCTTTGAATAATCATGCAGTTACTAAATGTCTCATCACAAATCACGTTCCACTAGTAATTTTTCTATCAACTAGATCACCAGTGTAATCTGCATCTGAATTTCTTTTCACTCAAACTTATTATTAGTTGAATGTTTCAAACCAGATCATGAGTTGTGCAACAAAATATCTCAAATTCATTTTTAACAACTTTTTAAATGAAATTCTCTTGAATTTGAATTGAAGCCGTGTAAATAATCAAAAACCGTGAATATAGAGTCAGACGTAAAATAACCAAATGTATTATCATCCAATAAAACACTACTATTAATCCAAAGTAATATATATGAAGTAATTCAAAGACTCTAGAGATTTTTATAGCGTTCTTGGCATAAGAATATAATTGGCCAACATCTTTGAATAAGTCAGAATCAAAATCATCATTTATTTCATCATCACATTATTGGCTGATGGCTGATTTAATTCTGATTACGGTGCACATTATCACAAATAAATATACCATTACACGTTTTACCTTTACGATATTTTCCGTTGTTGTCCATTGTGATTCTGTCACCTTTGTATTAGGCTAAGGAACTTTGCTTGATTGCCCGTTGTGTTTCTGGAACAGCCAGAATCCAGATAACACTGTTGTTGTTCCTTAGCCTGCCACCACTCCTACACGATAAAACATTTTTGTGACCTATTTGTTTTTATAGGTCGATGATTGTTAGTGGCAGAATATTTTGAAAAATAATTTTGTGGAGACCCAAAATTATTTACATATGTTCCTTTTGGCACCCAGATTTGTTTAACTTTGAGAGATTTTATATTTGTGCCTTTTGGAACCCAAATTGGTACAGATTTTACGTGTTTGGGTCTATACCAGCAATTATTTTGATTGTGTCCAAATTTTCTACAAAGTGTGCACATTGAATTGACTTGATTAATTTCATTTCTAACATTTTCAGATTGATTATATCCAAGTCTTTGTCTAATTGTATTAACAGTTTGTTTTCCTAATAGCATATTCAATGATTTTTCACTTTTTGAAAATTTATCTAAAATCGTTGACAATTGTTGGACTTGTGTTTTGAGAGGTTCATTTTCGTTTAATAATTATATGCACTTTTTAATAGAATTTTCTCTTCTTGTATTTTCACTCTCTTTCAAAATCAGAATTTCATTTTCAAGCGATTTAATTTTGATTTCTAATTTTTAGTTCTCTACTTCGAATGTTGGACACTTATCACACTTAGGGCACTTATTTTGATAGTTTTTAACTAATTGTTCAAGATGTTCATTTAAATCTATCAAACTATCTCTTTGTGATTCAATTTTAGCTTATTTCTCCCTAAGTCGTTCAAAACAGCCATTTACTTCGTCGAAATATATAAGTAGTTGTGAGTGAGTGAGTTTTGATACCTCGCTTGGCTCGTCATCGTCACTATCAGTTATATTACCTCAAAGGCCCATATTTGCTTTCTCACTCTCACTGCTAGTACTTTGATTATCTTCATCACTTGTATTCCACGTGGCTGCAGAATTTCTCCTTTTTGATTTCTTTTCAAAGTCATGTCGGTTTTGAGGACAATTGGGCTTGATGTGTCCGGGTTGGTTGCACTTATGAAAGATGATTTTTTGTTGTTTTGTGTTATCTAAAACTTTGATTATTCTACTTTTTAATTTTTGATTTAGAGCTGGATTTCCGTGTTTGAGATTCCACTTTTTTAATCTCTTTATTACCATTTCCAACTCTGCTGCTCCATCGTCGTCGTCGTCGTCATCACTTTCAGTTGTTCCTTTGAGAGCTATTGATTTCTTTCGAGTATCTCCTCCTTCACGCTCTTCCTTGAATTTTATTTCTAGTTCATAAGTGGTGAGATTTCCGATGAGTTCTTCAACTTTGATTTTTTTAAATCTTTTGATTCTTGAATGGCAGTCACTTTTGCTTCAAAACTTAATGGAAGGACTCTAAGGATTTTTCGGACTATTTCCAATTCTGTGTATGCTTTTTCAAGAGCTTTTGATTTGTATACGATGTTGGAAAGACGTCCATACCTCTCTTTAACATTTTCTTCCTTGGCCATTTTAAAATTCTCGTATTCGCTACTCAGCATGGCAAGGCGAGATTCCTTGACTTGAGATGTTCCTTCGTGAGTTACTTCTAGTGTGTGCCATATTTCACGCGCAGTCAGACAATATGAGACACGGTTAAATTCGAACTGATCTAATGAAAAAATAATCGAATTCATAGCTTTGGCATTAGTATTCTGTAACTTATTTTCTAGATCTGTCCATTGATCCTTCGGTTTATTTATTTCCTGATTATTTACAATTATAGTTGGTGCTCTATACCCTGTCTCAAGAATATCCCAAGCGTTAATGGTTCAGAAAAATTTCCATCCTATTTTTCTAGTAGGCATATTCACCATTGAACGTTGGTGGTCTAACTATGGATTGACCCTCGACGAAAGCAGTATTAAAAGAAGCCATTTTAAAAGTTCAAATTTTTAAAACAAAAATTCGTTTTCGAAAAATCAATTTTTTTAAAAAAAAATGGCTTTTGTACCTTGCTCTGATACCACTTGTAGGATCGATTTCACCCTAGAGGGGGTTGAATAGGGTGATTATAAAAATTATTGCGGAAGCTTATAAAATTATTTCAACGTAGATACATCAAAATAATAGCAGCTCAGATAATAGCAGAATAATAAATGAAGAAATAGAACGACACAAATTTTACCCAGCTTCGGCAAAACCCTGCATACGTGATGCCCCAAGGTTTCTACTAGAAATTAAGCAGTCGGACGCTTATACACATAAACTCGCGACACACGCTATCGACTAGCCTTAACTCTACGCTCAAAACCCTGCCACAACTCAAGTCACTGAGTTGCAAATTCTCAAACTATGTCACGTAGTTTGTCTCCTAGTCACACGACTAGAAATTACAACATTTAAAAGTATAATTTAAATTTAAAAACAAATTTAAGCAATCAAGTCCCTAATTGAAAAGATTAAGCCCAAATATAATTGAAAAACAATAAAGGCCGGCCCTTTTTCTTTTATCTCTAGTCGGCTCGTCCTTATTTGGTGAAAATGGCGGCTCTTGTTTCGTTTGTTCGTTCGTTCCTCAATCTGGAATCAGGGCTTGTGAAATTTTGTGAAGCCGTCGACTTTGTTAATCTATTAAGTGGCTATTCGCATGTAGCTTTGATTGGTCGTTTCCTCGTTGCTCACTTCGGCTGCTTCGACGAGTTCAATTTTTAAATCTGGTATGTGATCTTTGCTTTTTCTTCTTCTGATTTGCTTGCTTGAACTCGATGACTTTTTGCCAATGATGTTGATTGCTTATATAGGGTTCGAATCCCTATTTTCTCGTTCGTATACATTTGTTTGAATTAGTCAATTTATCTTGCTCGGCCAGTCGATGTTGCTTGGATGCTTGAGATTGATTCTGACTTTATCAATTTCGTATATTTATGATTTCTTGATTGATACGGTGTTGATCTCGATTTCTTGGTCATCACAGTTTCGATTTTGCTGGTTCGACTTTGGCACTGACTTGTTCAATATCGGCTTTGACACTTCTTCTACTTCGGTTTTGACATCACTGAACTTCGGCATTAACTTGTTAGACTTGAAACTGTTTTGGTTTCTGGCACTTTGTTCATTTTCGGCTTCATAAATTTTTTTGGCATGTGTGCATATATGCATTCATCTTTTCTACTGTGTATTTGAATGCTTGCCACTGATCATATGTTGAAGTCTTTGACGATGATGTTGATTTCATTTATGTGCTTGACTTTGGCCATTATCTATTTACTACCTCTGGTCATTTGCGTCCTGTAACTTGTTTAATTGTCGATGCTATGTGCTTGTTATACTGTGTAGATACATGTGTGATCATACATAAATATATGTATGTTGTTGCACCATTGTTGTTTCACTGTTTCATTCGAGTCTGTGCATTTATATCCATTCGTGTGTGTGTTCGTATATAAATGTACGTGTGTTTGAGCTTTGTCTCTATTCGCTTGATGTATACATGCTGCCTGGTTAGCTTGTCTTTGGTCGAGACTGTGCTCATCCCTGTAGCATACTCACTGATTTATCCTGATGCATTGATTTGAAACTGCTTCATGACTTCGTTGTTCAATTTTAGCCTTGACCACTTTGGCTCTGACTTGATGCTAAACTTTGGCATGATTGTTATGTAGCATACTCAACTTTGGCATTTCTTTGCTTTGTTCGAACATGTATATGGCTGCTTTCATTTGTATGTGTGTATTGTTGAATTTTCACTGTATTGTCACTGCGTACTCTGTTCTTGTTCACTTGATGGTTGTTGTGCACTGGGTTGATGTTGTGCTCATTGTAACTGTACATATAGATGTTGTTGAGCCACCGTGTCAGCTTGCATTTTTTGATGCTCTTCAGTTGCTTGTATATGTGTATATAAGTGTGGTGGTCTCTGGTAGTTATTTATTGTGTAGCCTGGTTTGGTGGTGATCCAGCTTTGCCTAGGTTGTGCTTTTGTGTCATAGTTTGTATTCTCTGGTTTGATGAAGTTTCATGTTGCCACCTCTAGTTTACCTTGAACTTCAACTGTGCTCGAGTTTGGTTCATGTTGTATTATGTTTACTTGATTACTAAACTGCCTTTGTATTGTTTCATGCCTCTGAGTTGTGTGTTCATGCAGTTGAACTACTCTGGTTTCACGAAATCTGGTTGTAGTTGAGTTTGAGCCATTTGTTTCAGCTACCAGGTGTATACATACATCTATGTATGTATATATGTGTTGTATTTCCTTGTAATCTTCATTGCATTGTGATTCCTCTAGCTTGTTTTCATTTTGCCTGTACTCTGGCCTTCTTCTGTTGCAAGTGTTGATGTATAGTTGTTTTTATCATTTTATTGTACTTATATTTTTGGACTGCACCTGTGTTGAATCCAGCTTCGGGTTTGACCCTGTGCTCGTGTCGTGACATTATTTTTATTACACTTGAGTTGAACCTGGCTTTTGATATGGGTTTGACATGTGCTCACCTGTCCCTGTAATTTTATCAAATGTATATATCGGTGTGCACGGCCTTCTGGCATGTACAGCGATACAATGTGCATGTCACAAGCTGTTCATGTAGGATGAATTCAAAATTAAATGATGACGAACAACCCAAATAACCGAGGCAAATATTATTTTCAAAATTCACATTTTATTTTATACTGCAAAAATATTTTATTTTCAGTTTTACTGCGTCAATGTATAATTTTGCAGATTGCTCATATGCTGGATTCACATTGGAATGAAGTTGAAGATAAATACGAGTGTGAATGATATGTAGTGAGGTGCAAATGTAAATGTGAATTGTGATGCAATCAAATTTGTATTGTAATTGAAATTTTATATATATAGTGGGAGCTTGAAATTTGTACTATTCAAAAATTGTAATAAATATTTGTTTGAATAAAATATCCGTTTGAATTCAAATTCTGTGTTATTTATTTTATTCATCAAATATTTATTTAATCTATAAAAATAAAATAGTATATTAACAAATACATTTAAGTGAATATATATGTGTTTATTATCATCAAAAAAAAATCATATAATCGCATATTCAACAATGGAGATTATCGCACGTTGTTCATAGGTGTCGCTCGCTCATCGAAATGATGGCCAGATCGTCATGAAAATTCGATTAGGTCAAGAGTAAGCGACGACAGCCTGTGCTTCTCTTCGCGTTTTGGGGTTTTCCGTGGGTCATGTGGGGATTTGGCCATGTGGAGGAGGCCTCTGCGTCGTGGGGGAGTGGCCACGATGGCCTAGCCTAGGCAACGCGTTCGTGCATCTGAGGATGGCGGTAGGGTTAGGCTAGGGTTTGCGTGCACCTGTGTGTGATAAGGATGTAGCCGACTTGGCTTGGGTGAGATGTTTGTGTCTTATTTTTTGATTTATTCTAATTTAAATTTAAATTTAAAGTCGTTCTAACTTACATAACTTTCCCAAGCGAGCTCGGATTCACGCGCGGTTTGTTCTGCTGGGATCATATCGAAGTTTCAGATATTTTGATGCTGATTTGGACAAATTATGAGATTGTTCAAATTTGGGCCTTAATTTGGATTTCAAATCGATTTGAAACTAAAGGTGGGTGTTTTAACCTACTTGCAACTACCAAACTATCTTATGTTAGTTAAATTAAATTTATGACGCAATTAGAAATCGATTGATTGATGTTTGGTATGTTTAAATTTCATTCCAGTTAAATATGGCTTTTATTGCATTTAATTGTTATTCAATTTAATAGTAAATTTTTATTAATCAGTTTATACTTGTTAATGAAAATCAGTTATCTTTTGATGTTTATTGATTGATTTGGAAGATGATTTTGATGGATGTTTAATTATTGATATTGGATAACTGGGTATTATATCTCTACATCGTTATAACACTGAAAGTTCCCTATGGGTTGAAATGATACATACCCGAATGATCTGGTAGATTAGGTAGGAATCATTATGGGTTGAAATGATAGACTCAAGCGATTTCATGGATTTGTAATTAATTTCGGATTACGGGTTGAAATAATATATATCCGTAAATAAAAATAACTGTAGATTGAAATGATAAATATCTGTATCACTTGACCATATGGTAGAAAATTATATACAAACAACAGATTGGTTAAATTAAATGATTTTAAATCTTTAAACTTTGAATGTAGTTAAAGGATATTTTGAAATAGAATTTGATTGATATAAATTCAATTGTTTTAAGTGAACTACTTAAAGGTTTTGGATTGAAATTTTAAAGTTGAATTTTGAAGTATAAACGAAATTTAATGAAATTGAGTTTTTGAGAAGTTTGAAATTGTAACTTTGAAATCTACTGGAATTTGAATAGTGTAAAATTGATATTTTGAGATTTGATATTGGATTTTGATTTGAAATCGAGATAAGATCCAAATTTGTTGAAATGTACGAAATGGTTTAATTTCGATATTAATTCTAAATAAATTATTTTAATATAAACGAATTAAGAAATTATTATTTCAAAATCCTGATTTTTAGGTTTTCAAACTACTAAACTAATTTAAATCTAATTTCAACTATTTTAAAATATTTCAACTAATTTAAACTATTTAATTAATTTTAATCTATTTAACCTAATTCAACTTATTTTAACTATTTGCGCCAAAATTGGTCACAAACACCGAATTGTTGAAGAATGCACCAAATCATAGTCACAAAATATATATAGAATGTATGTAGGGAGTAAAATATGAAGAAATCTCAAAATTAAAAAGAAAAGCGGTAGAAACACAAAATTTATAGTGGTTCGGCGTTGTAGCCTACATCCACTTTGAAGAGTTGCTGTTTTATTGATTATCATTCGTTGGTTACAATATTATAGATGGTAGTAATCGAGTTACAATAGAGTTATGTAGAGTAACGGCATAAACGAACCAAAAAGATCCCTTTTCTAAAGATCTTGGGCTGCTATTTTTAGGGGCGGATTGGAAATATCTATCTCAGATCTTGGTAGACTCCTTCTCTCACGTGGGTGGACCTACGTGATCGATTCCTGGTGGTTTTGACTCGATCCATGATCGAAATGAATGAGATTTATCCGAACCTTGCCTAATCGAACCGAGATCATTCATGAACATTCCCGAGGTTGTACGCAAGCTCCTGTGAAAATTTGGTGGCATTTGGACTTGTAGATTTTGAGTTATGATCGATGCAAGTTTGGGTTTGTGAAGCACTATTGCCTTCATATCGATACTATTCGTATCGATTGCCTCGTATCGATAGTTTTGCATGTGTTGATCAGATGACGTGGTGCTACATCCTAGGATCGGTCCACCTTTCTTGCCGCATGACCATTTCCTCTGGTTGATGATGTTTTTCTTCATATCGATCTTGTACCCTTCCCTTCGCATCGATCCTGACTCCATTCATCGATCGTTGACTGCCAGCTGCATTCCTTCGTATCCATCCCCTGGTCTCCTCATCGTATCGATGCTGAAACCCCTTCTTTGTATCGATCGTTTGGTGTTGGCTTTGTATCCATGCTTAGAGGATGTCTTCGTATCGATCATGTGCTCTTGCTTTCGTATTGATGAGCTGCCAAGCCTTTCGTATTGATCAGCTGCAAAGCCTTTCATATCGATCTACATCTCGTTCCTTCGTATCGATGTTTCTTTCTCGGTTATGTAATGATGCTAAAAACCTTCCCCTCGTATCGATGACGTGTTGTGCTCTTCGTATCGACCAAGTGAATGATCGATATAAAGTGTGCCGCGGTTGCATGGATACGAAATGGGAGGTTTGGGTGGACAGATACGGACGAGTTGATGATCGATATGAAGCAGTAGGCGATGTTTGATGGATACAAATTGATGTGAATCCCTGGTCGTTGATCGATTCATGGCTATGATTCGAATTAGCCACCACCTTAACCCGACATAACCTTTCCACTGACTCGGAGCGAACATGTTGCCAACCTAAAGTAGGTGGTTTGATGGCTCAAAGTAACTTGTTTCTCAAAGACCCAAGTGAACACTCCTTTAACCCGAAGTAAGCCATCTGGAAACCCGAAGCAAACCCAAGGATGACTCGAAGCAAACTTCAAGCAACTTGAAGCGACTCAATCTTTATTGAAACCATATTTTAAACATCTTGTGCTGCTTGTTCATCGACTATGCTACAATTTTGGCTTCGTGATCATGTTTATTATCTGTGAAAATCTAGTTTTGATCATTGTGGCATCGATTGGGTTAAACCACCTGTATGTTGTCTTGCCTAAAGGCGGGTTAACACTTTGCCCTCCCAAAACATGCCTTCCTATAGGAGGGTGTGTTTTGTAGTGCCATAAGCTGGATGTTCATATCCTTTTAATGACTTGTAAAGAGATTGATAATCTTACCTAACTTATAATAGTGATCGTTCGCAATCGTATGCCATTCGGGGCAGTATGTGACCATTTGAGGTCTGGTGCCGTTCACGGCGAATTGTGACCGTTCGAGGTCGAAGGTCGTTCGTGGTGAATTATAAACGTTCGTGGTCGGGTTACGTTCGAGGAAAGTTTTGTGTGCCGGTGGAGGAGGGGGACTTAGTATCATTAATGTCAGATTTTGCGTTCAAGTGAGTTTTGAATTGTTTGTTATGGCGGTTTTTTGCCATCTCAGAGCGTGGCTGAGGACCAATCGCGATCCCATGCATGTGTAAGTGACTTAGCTGCTATGGAATTGAAAATATCATATTTACATTCAAAATGAGTCTTACAACCAAAAGGTCCAACCAAATCAAGTCCAGATGCAAAAATTAGAAAACCAAAGCAAAAGAGAGACATCAAAGTGCAAACGCCTACACTGATACGGTTGATAGTTGTTTCAGAGCATGCTTGTGGACCATTCGTGATCCTAAACATGTGTAAGTGACTTAACCGCATTAATGTGGAGAATACGACTTATCCATCATTATTTCAATAAGTTGATGACCAATAAATGCCTCGATCCTGAGCCGTTCCCAATTGATGCAGACGGTGGTCTTTCATGCTCCACCGTTGCTATTCGCTTTCACACATACTGTAACAACATGTCGTTTTGGATATGCCCCTCTATCTCATTCCTCTAGTGTCTGCAGTCATTGGTACTATGGTTGCTTAGCTCATGGAATAAACATCACTTATCCGATTTCCTCTCATTGTTGGTCGGATCCCTCCTCATTGGCCTCCGGTAAGGAACATGCCCCCTAATGTCTTGGTAGATTTGTTCCAAAGTTTCATTCATCTCTGAATAAGAGGTGAATCTTGGCTGCTTTCATGGCTGCTTTGACTCATTACCAATATCCTCTGCTTTTTGTTTCCCTTTATCCTTGCCTGAATCTTTTCTGGGCAGATCTTCATTTTTGACTACATAAACTTCAACTCCTTATCCTTCCTCTCTTTCAGTGTTTGCATCCTCTTGTCGCGGAAACCTTTCTGCCTCATGGTAAAAATCTCCTAGATCCATGGGTGGATCCCTTGTCAATAAGTTCTTGAATTCTGTGCCATTAGCTACGTCAGATACAACTGCCATCAAAACCATAGATGGATCTGGTCGATCCACCGATGCTGCCGCAGCATTGAATCTTGTCAGAAAACTCCTCAAAGGCCGGTTCTTTTCCTCAATGTTGTCAAACTCATCACATTCTTGGGCCTCGAAATGTGAACTCTAAATAGCCTCATAAACTTCTCAGTCAATTTGAACCATGTTCTAACGGAGCTGCTCTCTAATTTCCTGAACAATAGTGCTGCTATGTCTGTCAAATACAATGGGAAACACTGGGCTATGACCTCCTTCGATGCCCTAGTACATCCATTTGTCTCATATACCTCGTCAAATGAACAACAGGATCGGTCCTCCTATCGCATATCTCTAGTGTTGGCAGCTTGATTTCTGGTGGATACCTAGCTTGCCTGATCATTGGAGCAAAGGGACTCCTACTTACATCCTCCATGTCCCTATTCACCAATCCACCTCTCATACCTTTCCTAACCATCTCTGCCAATTTATCGCTATCGCCAAGCTGTAGTCCTTGTCCGTTACCTCCGATCTGCCTCCCAAGTTCATGAGGGATTCCTAGAATCTTCTCTCCTGGACAAGCATCCATTCCTCTATCAAAGCCGCGTTAGACAGTTGTGCCTGGTATCCTGCCTGGGATTGGATCAGAACGCTCCAGGGGAGTGTCCCCCAGCCCAGAGGCTTCTCCTAACAATCCTGTTCTATTCTGAATCCTGGTTGTTCCACGCTCCTGATCCCTATCTCCAGCACCCCTTGTAGTGGCATCATCTTGATTCTACACTCTAGCTTGTCCAATTTGCTAGAGTAGGTTCTACATTATCTCTTCTTGCCTTTTCAGCATTCCCTCTTGCATAGCTTCCATCATCATCACCATCTCATCTCGGGTGATGAAGGCTGAGGCCTGATTCACTTCTAAGGAAGCCTCCTGACTTCCTTCACACTGGCTCCTTTTTGCTCTTTGTCTCGTTGTTGATTGATACGTCATTGCTTTCCAGATCCGGGTCTTTAAGCCTTCAGATCCAAAGTCCAAGTTGTAGAATCCTTGAATGCTAGCCTTCTCAATGAAAGCACCAAAATGTTTGTGCCAAAATTGTTCACAAACACCCAATTGTAGAAGAAAGCACCAAAACACAGTCAAGAAATACATATAGTATGTATGTAGAGAGTAAAACATGAAGAATACTCAAAATTAAAAAGAAAAGCAGTAGAAATACACGATTTATAGTGGTTCGGCGTTGTAGCCTACGTCCTCTTTGAAGAGTTGTTGTTTTATTGATTATCACTCACTGGTTACAAGAGTATAAAGGTAGTAATCGAATTAAAATAGAGTTCTGTAGAGTAACGACATAGAAGAACCAAAAAGATCCATTTTCAAAAGACCTTGGGCTGCTATTTATAGGTGCGGACCGGAAATATGTGTCTCAGATCTCGGTAGACTCCCTCTCTCACATTGGTGGACCCACATGATCGATCCCTGGCAGTTTCGACTCAATCCATGATCGATACGAATGAGACTTTTATTGATGCAAAAACCTTACCTAATCGAGCCGAGATCAATCGTGAACATTCCTGAGGTTGTATGCAAGCTCCTGTAAAAATTTAGTAGCATTTGGACTTGTGGATTTTGACTTATGATTGATGCAAGTTTGGGTTTGCAAAGCACTATTAAATTCGTATCGATACTGCTCGTATCATTGGCTCATATCGATAGTTCTGCACATGTCGATCAGATGACATGGCGCTACATCCTAGGATTTATCCACCTTTCATGTTGCATGACCATTTTCTCCGGTTGACCATGTTTTTCTTTGTATTGATATTGTACCTTGGCCTTCGCATCGATCTTGACTCCATTCTTCATGTCGGTCGCTGAATGTAAGTTGCATTCCTTCATATCCATCCCCTTCTCTCCTCTTCATATCGATATTGAAAACCCTCTTCGTATCGATCATTTGGTGTTGGCTTCGTATCCATGCTTAGAAGACGTCTTCGTATCGATCGTGTGCACTTTTTCTCCTACCAATCAGTTGCTAAGCCTTTTATATCGATCAACTGCCAAGCCTTTTGTAGTGATCTACATCTCGTTCATTCGTATCGATGTTTCTTGCTTGGTTTCGTAACGATGCTAAAAACCTTCCCCCCATATCGTTGACATGATGTGCTCTTCATATCGACCAAGTGAATGATCGATACGAAGTGTTCCGTGGTTGCATGGTTATGAATTAGGAGGTTTGGGCAACTTGTTCCTCAAAGACACGAAGTGAACACTCCTTTGACCCGAAGTAAGCCAACTAAAATCCCGAAGCAAACCCAGGGACGACTCGAAGCAAACTCCAAGCAACTTGAAGTGACTCAATCTTTGTTGAAACCATACTTTAAACATCTTGTGCTTCTTGTTCATCGACTATGCTACATTTTGGCTTCGTGATCATATTTATTATCTACGAAAATCCAGTGTTGATCATTGTGCAGTCGATTGGGTTAAATCCGCCTGTATGTTCCCTTGCCTAAAGGCGGGTTAACACTAACCTAATTTAACTTATTTGGACTTATTCTAATCTAGTTTAACTTATGTAATCTATTTTAAATCTATTTAGTCTATTTTAAAACTACTTAATCTGTTTTAAATCTACTTAACCTATTTCATTTATTTTAATAAAATTTAAACTATCTTGACGCTACTTAAACTATTTTAATCTATTTTAAACTATTAAAAACCATTTAAAATATATAAAATATTTCAACCATTTAAAAGCTATTTTAAACCATTTAAACTACTTTAAAACTATTTTAAACTATCTAAACTATTTTCAAAAAATTCAGGTTTTGTAAAGTGGAAGTTTTATATTTAGATCCTCGATTTTAGGGAGAATACGATTAAAAGATGTTATAACATAAGTTGGGATATAAATGATAAAATTGAGGAATATAATGATTTTAAATGAGGATTTAATCTATTTTGGAAATATGAATTCGAAAGTGATATGATTTCAAATGTGATATATTTTTGAAGGTAAATATGAGCTCGAAAATGATATGGTTTTGAGAATATGATAATTTGATACCAATTGTGAATTGATTTTGAAATGTAAAAGAACCATCCGGTGTGAAATAAGCGTTTAGTTGTTAAAGAGACGGGATCAAATATTGTCATACTCTCTGCCAATACCGAGAACCACTTTAACAACTGTGTACGTGGTGGAGATCCGAAAAGTAAAGTAGGATGGTTTGGCGAATGATTTTGTATAAGGTATTTACGTGACCCTGACTCCTATGAGTCAGCTTAGATGTGACTAAAACAGGAGCTATACTGGGCCAAGTGAGGTCATTCCTCCTATCAAGCATATTTCTTTATTACTATATTTTGACTTTATGATTAATTTGGGCCACCCCTTGATTTTGATTATGTGAGTGTATCTAAGGTAGGCGGTACTAGCTGCTATGCATTACCACCAGTCCGGGAGTCAAATGGTATATATACCTTGGCATTGCCTCGAGTGCCATGTTCATATACCATGTCGTGCTTTCAACGAGTTTGTTTTGTACCATACTTATGAAGTGCCCTTTGGGTAAACCTCACGAAGGAGCATACATTACTGTATAGACTATGCGAATATGTAAAATGTGTTAAAGGGGATATGGGTGATGCCTTAACGCTATTTTAGTACTTTACTTTACTGTAGACACTGTTATAATGGAGTATTATACTACATGGTAGATAGTTTAACAGATCCTTAGGAGACGGAGATCCCGAACATCTCTTAAGTTATTGCACTTACGCTAGACACTGGATAGGAGATGTCAAACCCCGTAAACGTCTCTGACGCTGTTACACTCATATTTATTTACTGTTGATCAAATTTACATAAAATCTTTTAGTTCTGACTTGAATGTTTTGTCTTTTCATTATGCTTGGCTCAATCTGAGCTTTTCAGTTTATCGAAGACTGCTTTCTTGAGGATGAAGATGAAGATTTTGTAATATTATTATATATTTTATTTATTCCACCACATCATGTTGTTCCGCTGCATTTATTTATTAATCATTCTTGTTGTATGAACTCTAATCTGTATTATAAAATCATAATCGATGTTATTTGTAAACAGCTTCATGAATTGTTTTTTTGATTATTATATTTTGTCATTCCACTGCGAGACTCTGTATCCATTCTCTTTCTTTCTCAATCTTTGAATTGAATAAAGTAAGAGCGGGGCTCCTCCTACGACCCAATAGTTTAGCCTGTTCCTGGTTGAAAATCAACTGATGACTCAATATTAGTGTTAAGCATAAGGTATTCCATAATCAATATCAGGGTTTCACTTCTCATTCGGAATCTGGTTCCACTCCAATGCGAAGAAGAACTAGCAAGCTTCGGTCTGTAGACCAAAGTAGGCAAGCACCTTAAGTCTTACGACCAGTTCATAGAGGCTTTCTCACTGGTTATTACACTTTGACCAATAGGATACGTCTACCGGGAAGAACTATAATCATTCCTTTTCCAGTTGTTTGGTAGTCCAATGGCACAAAAGCTCACTGCGTTCTCTTGCTCTGCTCGTGGCACTCCTTGCTCGTGGAGCGGCATACCGAAAAATAAGTGTGCTATAGGGACAGGATTTGAACCCATGACCTCAAAGTTATGAGCCTTGCGAGCTACCAAACCGCTCTACCCGGCAACCTGAATAAGACGTTTTTCTCTTCCCGTCCCACCCAATTAATATACTAGGCCCCAATAATAGTGATAGTAAGTCATTCTCATTCATCGTCATCACTTCTTATTTATTCATTCTCCGTTTGATCCAACCATTCATTCTGATCTTTCTTCTGTTAGGTTCTTAGTAGCGTGTCCTTTTCCGACTCCAACGAGAGCTTAGCAGATTCACAGTAATCAACTTCTATAGAATCTCGTGAAGGAAGACCTTTTTCGGGGTTGGGTAAGTCTACAAAATGCCAGTACCAGGCAGCTGCTTCAAAGCCAACGTGATGCTCCTTGGTCAGATGACCAAGATATTGGCGAATACCCAGCGGCCAACTCAAGGAAAGCGAAAGCTCATTTAAAATGAAGAAAGCGTTTGGTCAGCTTCAAGCTAGCCAGATCCGTGAAAGATAAGGTGTTACATTGGAGCCAGGTAGGCACCTGTCCATGAGATTCTTCTAGTCTAGTAGCCTAGCGGACAATAAAGGAATGATTCAGCATGTTCAGCCCTTGTCCGATTCTAATTCAATAATCATGGGTCAGGTTTTCTTCGAAGAAAACACTCCCATCCCGCCATTGCATTCCGAAAACCGGGTCGAACTTCTAAAAAGCTGCCTGGCCATTTCATGCCCGGACTCCCATGAGGACAGCAGTGGGGAATCTTGGACAATGGGCGAAAGCCCGATCCAACAATATCGCATGAGTGAAGAAGGGAAATGCCGCTTCTAAAGCTCTTTCGTAGGGTGCACGATCATATCCGAACGCTGCAGTTGCTCCGCGGTGATACAGACTTGACTCGCTCCTACCCACCCCCGGGGTATCATAGCATGTCGGGAATCGAGGGGGCAGCCACACAAGTTTTCGATATTCCTTTTTATTTCTCACCAAACGAATGGCATCTTCTTTTGGAAATCCTGATCAAAAAAAAATTCCTTTTCCTTTGGACAAGAAAAAGTGTTAGCTCAGTCATAACTTAGAACTCAAATCTTCCAATTCAGAAAGAATCTATTCGCCCAGTATAAACATTCTCTCCCACTTTGTCACAAGACATGCGAGAAATGATAGTAAATCTCGTCGTGGGTGACGAAAGTCACTTAGCTTCTTTAGTATGGCTTGCACCCAATATATTAATTGGGGCTTGCCCCAGTATATTAATTGCGGCCTCCCCGGGATTTCAAAGAAGAAGATAGAGCAAAGGCCTCCTCTTTCTGTCTGCTCTGGAATTTCATGTACCCTGCAATCAATTGTTAGAATCAACATGTGTTCAAATCGTCCATTTGAAAAGACACACCGGAACAACTTTTCTCCTACGGGATCACTACCTTCTTTGCAGAGAGGTTATAGTACCAAAGGTGCGTAGCGCTCTTTCCTGTTTGTTACACCACCGGACAATTCTTTAATACTTTCAATATATTGGACCCATGAACGATCCTGATTCATCAATGCCAATAATTTAGTACCCTTTTTGGGGAACATTAATAAATTCCAAAATCCATTTCGTCAAAAAATCTCGAGCGGGTTGGAGTTCCTCACCCAAGCTATTGCGTGTGAGCATTCAGCTTCCTCTAGCATATAACACTGAAAAACCACTAACCAAAACAGATGAATTACTTGCTATCGTAATGAAGACTATGCGCATCTTTTTCATAAAAAAGACTTCATTGGTATTACCCAATTAATCCGGGAGGGAGGAAGGCCGCTAAGCCAATAAGGTAGGTGGACTTTCGCATCATTGATTCGACTCCATCTCCACCAGCTAGCATTCGAAATCACAAGAATAGCGAACTAGAGCGAGCCGATATAATAGAATGTAATAATGAAAATTGAAAAACACCCAACATCGATTAATTTTTTTTACTTTACTAGATCGAAAATTTTTTATGTTCAAAACTGGAATTTATTGACCCAATGTCACGATCCGATTGCATTCGATTGGAATTCAGAAAAAAAATTGACTTTTCTTGATGCCAAAGTAACTTTCATCAAATAAAACTAGTAATTTAAGAAACTGCGTATATCCGCCCTCTTCAAATATTATTCTTTCCATACCACTTATTTATTTTATGTCTTGTTGTCGAAACATAATTCTCGTTTTAAAGACATAGTCAATAGGTCGAATTCGAAATTATTTAGCAAGATAAGACCTAATAAGAGAAATGAGCTTAGCACAACACGATATGGGATAGAACCTAATCCTAAAAGGAGGAAACCCATCACTGAACTTTTGATCCCAGCTGACGAATAGGATTTATTCATCAATAAGACCCGAGCACATGCCTTTGACGCAGCCTGACGTCGAATAACCAATTGGCAAGCTTCATCCTGGTCATGGATAGATCACCCAGGTTTAGGTCCACTTCCTGCAAATATTAGCATTGGCTGGCTAAACCGTGAAAACTGCCGGTTCTTCAACTGCCACTGCGTGCACTTTTGCTTCATCCAACTTCAGCGTTGAATGCAAAATAGAGCAGGTCAATCACTGACTGATTCAATGATAGTGAGTACCTATAGCCTTGGTGGATTCGTTCTCGACTGCCCTTTGTTTTTGCTTTTTGGCGTCTCGGTTTTACGTTACACTCTCAAAATCTGGATTTTATTGCATTTCGGGCCCTTAAAGAGTCTTCCTTTAGAAAGACCCGAACGAGTTTGTGCTCGTGAAGACGTCAAGGAGACTTAGCCCGAAGGAAGGAGCGAGCGATTCAGTATATTAATGCAGACTGCAAGCTTTTATTGCTACGCAACAATAGAGCAGGGGCACCGCCCACAAAATGTTTGAATGATCGGGTCATGTCCTACCGAGATAGAATTTGTAACTTGCTGCCCTCTTGCCGTCTGCCAATTCTTTTTGGAGCATGAAATTCTATGCCAGCGATGATAGATGGATTTAGTAATTGGTTGTTTCCGATTCGATACTGGGGTGCGTAGCGATAACCTTAGCTTTGTGGGATCTGAATCATTAGAAATAGTGTAGCAATAACCTAGAATGAGTCGTTGAGTGTATATATATGGGAGAGCGTACTTATTAGTGTTACAAAAGGTTTTATATTGCATTAATTTGTTCTGTTTATTATTTATAAGTTGTGGCTGGTACAAGGGACGCTATGGCACTGATAGGGATTTCTAAACACTATATAGAGCAGATCGACATAATATTGCTTTGAAATATAGGTAAATGAAGTAATTTTACCTAGTATTATATTTTGTATATAAAAGAATAATAATTATAAACGAATATATTTGTATGCGACATGTATGTTAGTTAGTAAGTGAAATTTTATAAGTATTGGTTGTAAAATAAAATTTACAAATGAAGTAAATATAAATTGAAATTTGAGGACTTAAGTTCTCGGATCTTTGAAATTTGTATTTAAGGATTTTGGAACATAATATTTGTATTATTTGTATGTATCTTCAAATATAAATATTTTCAATTGTGATTTGAAAGAAATGTTTTAATGATTTTTTTTTAAAGGAAATAAATGTTATACTCCCATCTCTATCGCTAGAAAATAATTTCGGTAATGAGTGCATGCATCATCGACATTCATTTTCAAGTTTCAAAGTGGGAAGGCTGTTGTAATAGTTTTACAACACATTTATTTTGATAATGAATGTTAATTTTCCAAATATAATTGGATGTGTATAAGTTATGAGTATATACATATATTATTTTAAAATGGTTTGAAATTGGAACCCGGTATTTAATTCTTAAGTTTCTATAATTTAGTAGTTTCAATTATTGTAATGAATGAAATCTTAACTATTTAATAATTGGAAACATCTAAGATGTGTAATTAGAAACTCGATGCTAAACGATTGATGAAAATATAAGAAATTGGAAATTTGTAAACTGTAAATTAAAAGGAAACGAAAAGTAAGAAATAGTAATTATTGAACATTTTATTAACTAAATAAATAAGACAAACTTATATCCTATTCAATTGCATTCTAAAAGATGTTTATATATATAAATTACCAAAATATCATAAGTTGAAATGCCAAATAGGATATGTAATAAAATATTATACAAGTAAACTTAAGTAAATGAAAGTGTTTAATAGAATTACTTTTATAAATAAAAATTCTGATATTATAAATTGTTATAAACTTAGGTTAATAGTTTGAAATATTACTAATCAAATGTAATAGAAAAGAAAATAATGTAAGAAAAATGGTCATAAACTTAAGTTAACATTTTAAGCTGTTTATGGTCAGATTTAATAGTAAAAGGTGAATATTGTAATTAAATAATTATGACTTAAATTAAAGTTGAAGCCATTTATAATTAAAATGAGTACTATATTAATTGAATGGTTATAACTTTAGAAACATTGAGATGATTTAGAAATGGATTTGATATTCAACAATATTATATATGGAAGAAATAAATGTGAAAAAATCTATTAGTGATGAATTTAATTGTAAAGAGGCTTACATAATAATGGTAATGGAAATAACTTATATAAGCAATGAACGTAAAGTAATGAAAAGAAATTGGCATTGTATGAATAAATGGATAGTGAATTTTTGTAAGTAATGAATGTAAATTAATATAATTGTATAAATGAATAAACAATAAATAATGTGAAAGAAGAGCAATAAGAATAAACGTAAACAACTGTGGAAGTTGTTGTTTGTCTTGGCTTATGGATGTTTAGGAAGTGATACTTTAAATTGTTTAGGATGTATAAATAATCAATAAATTTTATCTAAGACTGTTGGGCATATGCTATACTAGTGTTTTATTTCTCACTATACGACTAAAGGTTTTTGAACCCGAAGAAACCGTTTATTTTGGTTGCTATGGATGAATAATTGTTTTCTTTGTTGAAAATGATGTTTGCACTATTTGTTGTGAATGATTATTGTTATGTTGTGATTGTTTTGTTGTTATTAGTTGAAACAACATAATATTTCTCTTTTATATAATAATTAACCTTCTTTGGATTATATAAATGAAATATAGGTTTATAGAAATAATAGCTGCTGCTTTTGGTTTCATAAATAAGCGTTGTTTGCCCGACAAATAGGTACGTTCTTGGATTTTGGATTTATGCGATATTATATTATTTTCCCATTGTTTGGGGTATATTATTTTGGAAAATATGATAAATATTGTTATTATTGATACTATTATTTCTCCCAGACCTCTCAGTAGAAAGGAGACTTTTTCGTAATTTTTCGTGCATTTTGGACTTAGAAAATTTTGTGAAATGTTTTCAAACTTTTATTAACTTAAATATAAAAGGATTTAATTGTTATAAATTGATATATTTTATTTATAATTATTTAATTATGTAAGTTTATTATTTGAAAATCTAATATTTTGAATAGAATATCCTTATCCTTTCTTTTCCCTTTTTGAGGACGAAAAGTTTTTAGTGGGGGAGAGTGTAACGAGCCTAATTTTCGATAATTAAAAATAGTTAATATAAAATGATTTTGTGATTTAATATTGAAAAAATTATAATTTGTGATTTTTTAATGTGAGAAAATGGAAATTTAAGATTTAATAATAAGAAAAAAAAACTAAATAAAATGGAATAGTATTAATTCAAGTTAATTGATAACTACTTTATATGTAATTCCAATCAATAGCAATAATCGAGAGTTATAATTGGTTATACATTATAAATGATAAAATAAATTTAATGTTGTGTTAATTTTTGGAATAATATGTAACAAATTGTAATTAGATAAATTCAGTGTTATGTAAGTAGTTATAACTTTGTTGAAGATAACAAACTTATAATTTTGATTAAATTAAGAAATGGAAATGATTGTCATTTCTTACCAATTTACTTAATCTGTTGAATTAAATTTGAAATCAATTGAAATTGAATGAAATTAATTATTACGTTATTATGAGTCAAGACGATAACTGTAAATGCGAATGAAATAAAATGTATAGAAATGTTAATTACATTCATAGGGCAATAATTCATTTAATGAAAAGAACGAAACCGGGATAAATTAATTATTAAGACTTTAATTATAAACTTTGTAGAAATTTACGAAAATTCGATAAAATTGAAATAACACAACTAACATGGTAAAAGATGGAATTTGAGAATACTAATGTAATAAGTATAAGCAAGGTTAAATATATACATAGGGTAATGATTGATTGAATAAAAAGATTGAAACCAAATTAAATTAATTTATTAGAATTAAATTGTATTAATTGGATTTAATTATAGTTGAAATTGAATATTGTAATTAGTGTAATATTAGCACTGAATTAATATGTAATTTTTTTTAATCATTGTAAATATCCAAGTAATCAAAAATGATAAAAAATATTAGTTGTTAAAATTGAAATTTAAAAGGCAATTTAATCAATTAAATAATACTTTATTTGATTAACGTGAAAATACTATTTTGACTATCTCGGATTTTGACGAAACTAGTTTCATCGGATCTGTAACGGTGAATTATTATAGGATTTAAAGTTTTGTAGCGATCAGACTTGTCGTTTGATCGTATGGACTCGAAACGTGCAAAAATCAAATTAACTAAATTTAATTGAAATCAATTTGAAATAAGCTGATTTTAAAAATAACTTCTTCAAACGATGGAATTAGGACTTGAAACCTATTCCATTGAGTTTAAAATTATTGAAAACATTTGTTTTGATATATGGGATGACCTATTTTCATTTTGAAGGCAGAACGAGCTTTTTGGGTCGCAATTGTCATTCGTACCAATTTGATTATGTTTATTTTCTTATTGGTCCTTGTTCATATAAATCGTTTTGTTCTAATCCTAGCAGTCTTTCTAATTCTTATTCCTATATGTACATCAACTTCTGTCTGCTCTTTTCTTTAATGGTAGAAACAAATTCCAATTCCAAATGCTACAATTCAATCTCCAAACCAATTTCAAAATTAAACTCCTCCAAACCATATCAAATTATATATCGACTCGAAGCTCTTGACAAGTGCAAGCTGGATTTGTAGTTTATTTTTTGATTTGGGTCTTTGTGTGTCTAGAATTTGAGGGATTAATCTCGACCATGCAATTGGAGGACGATCAACAGGATGGATCATCGAATAGAGGGTATGGTGTTGTGGAGATTGTTGCGCGTTGTTCACCGGTGTGGCTCGCTCGACGAAATGATGGCCAGATCGTCATGAAAATTCGATTAGGTCAAGAGTAAGAAGCGGTAGCATGTTCTTCTCTTCGCGTTTTGGGGTTTACCCTGGGTCGCATGGGGGCGGCAACGTGGAGGAGGCCTAGGCGACGCAGGGGAGTGGCCGCGATGGCCTGGCCTAGGCGAGGCATTCGTGCATCTGACGGCAATGGTAGGGTTAGGCTACAGTTTGCGTGCATCTATGCGTGATGTGGATGTGGTTAACGTGGCCTAGGTGTGATGTTTGTATTTTGTTTTATTTATTTATTCTAATTCAAATTTAATTTTGGAATCGCCCTATATTTCCTATACGAGCTCGGATTCACGCGCGGTTTGTTTCACTGGGATCGTATCAAAATTTTGGATATTTTGACCCTGGTTTGGGAAAATTCTAAGATTGTTCAAATTTGGACCTTTATTTGGATTTCAAATCGATTTGAAATCAAAGGTGAGTGTTTTAACCCATTCACAACTACTAATCTATCTTATGTTAGTTAATTTAAATTTATGATGTCATTAGAAATTGATTGATGATGTTTGATATGTTTAAATTGTCATTCTAGTTAAATATTGCTTTTATTGCATTTAATCGTTATTTAATTTATATTCAATTTTTATTCTTCAGTTTATACTTATTAATGAAAATCATTTATCTATTGATGTTTATTGATTGATTTGGATGATGATTGTGATGGATGTTTGATTGTTGATATTGAATGTCCGCATGTTATATCTCCATATCCTTACAACACTGAAAGTTTCCTATAGGTTGAAATGATACATGCCAGAACCATCTGGTAGATTAGGGAGGAATCGTTATGGTTTGAAATGATAGACTCAAGCGATTTCATGGATTTGTAATTAATTCGAGATTGCGGGTTGAAATGATATATCCATCAATATAAATAATTGCAGATTGAAATGATAAATAACCGTGTCACATGACCATAGGGTAGAAAATTATATGCAGACACCAGATTGGTTAAATTAAATGATTTTGAATCTTTAAACTTTGAATCCAGTTAAGCGATATTTTGAAATTTAATTTGATTGATATAAATTGAATTGTTTTAAGCGAATTACTTAAAGGATTTATATTCAAATTTTAAATTTGAATTTTGAAGTATAAACGAAATTTATCGAAATTGAGTTATTGAGAGGTTTGAAATTGTATCCCTAAAATCTACTAGAATTTGAATAGCATAAAATTGATATTTTAAGATTTGAAATTGGGTTTTGATTTGAAATCGGGATAAGGTCCAGATTTATTGAAATGGAAGAATGGTTTACTTTTGATATTAATTCCAAATTAATTATTTTAGCATAAACGAATTAATGATTTATTATTCTAAAATTCTGATTTTAGGTTTTCAAAATATTAAACTAATTTAAATCTAATTTCAACTGTTTTAAATCAATTTAAACTATTTTAATTAATTTTAATCTATTTAACCTAATTTAACTTGTTTTAACCTAATTTAACTTATTTTAACCTAAATTAACCTATGTAATCTATTTAATCTATTTAAAAATACTTAATCTATTTTAAATCCATTTAACCTATTTAATTTATTTTAAATAAAATTTAAACTATCTTAAACCCACATAAACTCTTTTAACCTATCTTAAACTATTAAAAACCATTTAAACTATATATAAAATATTTTAAACATTTAAAAGCTATTTTAAACCATTTAAACTATTTGAAAACTATTTTCAAAAATTTCAGATTTTCTAAAGTGAAAGTTTTATATTAAAATCGTCGATTTTAAGGAGAATACGATTAAAGGATGTTATAGCATAAGTTGGGATGTAAATGGCATATTTGAGGAATATGATGATTTTAAATGAGGACTTAGTCTATTTTGGAAATATGAATTAGAAGGTGATACGATTTCCAATATGATATAATTTCGAAGGTAAAATGAGTTCGGAAATGATATGGTTTGGAGAATATGATATTTTGATGTCAATTGTGAATTGACTTTGAAATATAAAAGAACCATCTGGTGTGAAATATGCTTGATTGTTGAAGAGACCGGGATTGGATGTTGTCATACTCTCGGCCAATACCGAAAACCACATTAACAAGGTGTACATGGTGGAGATACAAAAAACGAAGTGGGATGGTTTGGCGAACGATTCTGTATGATGTATTTACATGACACTGACTCCCGTGAGTCAGCTTAGATATGACTAAAACATGAGCTATACCGGGCCAAGTGAGGTCATTCCTCTTATCGGACACATTTCTTCGATACTATATTTTGATTTTATGATGGCCACCCCTCGATTTTGATTATGGGAATGTGTCCGAGGTGGGAGGTAGAAGCTGCTATGTGTTACCACCAGTCTAGAGTGCAATTGGTATATCTACCATAGCATTGCCTCGAGTTCCATGTTGACATGCCCTATTGCGCCTTCTACGAGTTTTTTTTGTTCCATACCTATGGACTTCCCTCTAGGTAAGCCTCACGGAGGAGCGTACGGTACTGTATAGACTATGCGAAGGTATAAAATGTGTTACGAGGGTAATGGGTAACTCCTTAACGCTATTTTAATATTTTACTTCACTGTAGACACTATTATAATAGCGTTTTGTACTACATAGTAGATAGTTTAACGGATCCTTAGGAGATGGAGATCCTGAACATCTCTTAAGTTATTGCACTCACATTATATACTAGATAGGAGATGTCAAACCCCGTAAACATCTCTGACGCTGTTATGATCATATTTATTTACTATTGATCCAACTTACATAAGATATTTTATTTCCGACTCCAGTGTTTTGTCTTTTCATTACGCTTGGGTCAGTCTGAGCTTTTCATCTTATTGAAGACTACTTTCTAGAGGATGCAGACAAAGATTTTGTACTATTATTATATATTTTATTTATTCCACTGTTGTTCATCTGCATTTATTTATTATTTGTTCTTGTTGTATGGACTCTGTTTTGTATTATAAAAGTATAATCAATGTTATGTGTAAACATCTTTTCGAGCTGTTTATTTGATTATTATATTTTGTCATCCCTCTGCGAGATTTTGTATCTGTTTTCTTTCTTTCTCTATATTTTTCTTATGTACCCCATAATAATCTGCCCTTTGAATGGTTTGAGTCTGATGTGTGTGATTTATCGTCAATTTAAGCCGTCCAAAAAGGCAGCTGTTACATGTAATATACTGAATATACATGAATAGATACAGAATAACATATATATATAAGGGACTGCACTAGTAGAAGCAAATGACAAATAAATATCACTACCGAATAGTCAGAATACGTCATCCCCAAAAGCATATAGTTTTGAAAAAATATTTCATACAACTATCTCATACTAATAATCGGTCTATAGTGTGCAATATGAAATAAAAAGTATGTATATCTCAAAAGATTGATGACATGCCTCTACAATGCTCCAACTGCGCACTCTGATTGCGTATCCTTAAAATCACCAGACTGCCGAACTACATAATCGAGTATGTTGTCATGACATAAACAGACAAAGATAAAATCCCAGGTCAGACATGAAGTTTGGTGTGAGGGGAACTTTCTCAAGATGTTGTATATTAAAATAATATACAAATAAATAGGAACTGCTAAATCACAGCCGACCCTTTCAGCAAACGTAGCTCAGGGGAAATCTAGACTACCTAAAACAAGTAAAGTTAATCCATCTCAAAAGTAAAGGATCATACCGTTACCTGCTCTTTTCCTATAACAACAAGTTAGCACAATATCTCATTGCACTATACTAGCCCAAAACTACTAACAATATAGTAGAGATATACCATGATCGAACCATGATCTTACAACAACGATCACTACTGCTATGATCGATAAGATATGCCCCCAACGCATACTTTCCTATAGGCTAAAACCAAATAGGTAAGCCACAATGCTTATGGTCACTACTATAAGACGAAATCGTAGATGACTCGCTACTAGGGAACTCAATGTCCTAACCCGCTATCATTGAAATCGTATATGACTTGCTACTGAGGAACTCGATGTCTCCCACGTTATTATCACAAATCATATATGACTCGCTACCGAGGTACTCTAAGTCTTAGACCACTATCATATAAAAACATAAATGACTTGCTAGTGGGAGATTCTGTGCCCCAACCCACTATCACTGGAAATGTATATGAATCGCTACTAAGGAACTATAATTCTCATCCCCCTATCATATAAAAAACTAGATGGATTGCTACCGGGAGACACTATGCCCCAGCCCGCTATCATCGGAACCGTAAGGATCACCAAGCACGGCTCCAGTCGCAAAGGCCTAAAACCCACCAGATAACTCTATCAAAACCCTATATTAAACCAAATCGCATTCCAAATTGAACACATGACTCCTGTGTCATAATACTCTCTCAGTCTACCCAAAAATCAAAGATTTTAAAATACTTATCAGGAGTTCTACGTGGGCCCTAAAATCAAAGTACTTCAAAACCTACAAAACTTACCTAGATGGTAGCACACAAAAAATGATAAACACCGGTCTAAATTGTGCCACAATTCGAGTTCGTATGAGAAAGTTATCGCATTTTGAAATTTGGACTGAAAAACTTAAACAACAGGCCTCAGATGTTTGCAACATTGGCTCAGACATCTGACAGATGTTGCTTTTTGGTTCCAGGTTCATCTCAGATGTCTGAGAAATGCTACTATTTGCATAATCAACTTTTAAATGGCCATAAATTTTGATCTGTAGCTCCAGACGACTCACTATTTCTACCATTGCTACCGTGGCAAAATTCTCTTCAATCTAGAGATCTCGAATCATGAATTTTACCAACTTTTGAAATATGTGCTTCCCTTAAATGCCTTTGATATATGGCTCCATGTAATCTAGATACATTGCCCGAATATCGTTTTTTATTTTAAAACAATGGTATTAAATCTATATTGACAACCAATTTATTAATACAGGCAACCAAAAAGAAAAATTTAACTATCATCTAAAGAAAACAAGCAATCAATTATTCATCAAGCAATTTATATAACCACAAAACTATTCTTATTTTAAATCTAAAGTCTACATGTCACGTATCCCTTTAAGTTAAGTCCGTTAACATCTTTGAACGTTCACGGCTACTTTAAACCCAATTTGAGTTCCTTACTTAAATTTCAAAGTTATTAACTTTGAAATCCATTTAATTCATTATCTCTTTTTAGAAAATATGACTATATTTCTTGGAACCATATTCTTTCTGATGACATTGCCCAAGGTATTTTCTAAACCTCTATAATGTCAAATACACCTTTATTCTTCATTATTGGCATGTATCACCATTTGCACTATAAGTACGTTAACGGGCATTAACTATTATATACAAATATTGCATATAAACCACTTTTAGTCAAAACCATTTCCTTTATTTTAAAACATCTCTTTCAAAAATCACGACCTCATTTACTTATCGTTAAACCATACTTGGTCACAAATCATGTTTAAACCATTTAGTAGCCTTCCACTTTCTATTATTACCTACAACATACCATTGTTTCATATAATTTAAAGTGATTTCTTTTACTCAATTCCACAAATGAAGTTATCAATCTTATTTCATCACAATGTCATGTTCTATTTTCTTATGCAATCCCATAAATGTTCCATATACCATTTCATAACTCTAACAAGCTATAAATGAGATTACTAACATTCTAGCTTAACATAAACAAACTGACACATAGATAAATCTACAATTATATGTCGTGATATATAAAGTAAGTTCCTAATCACCTAAGTAAGCAAATGCAACCAATTCAATTGAAATCCAAATGCCAAGCTCTCTTGAATTTAGATGTTTCCACAATTCATTGTTATTGGCCTCCAAACTCTCGGTAAAGGTGCTCCTTTTCCAAATTGGAATTTAAGTTATTTTTCCCGGATTTATAGAAATTTATTTAAGGCCAAAGATGGGGATTTTATTATTTAGGACTATGGAGTAGTGGGGTTTGAGAAGAGGAGTGGAAATGAACGTGAAAGGAAAAGATTAAACGTGCCCAAAGTAGCCTAAGTATTTAAGCATATTTCATTTAGCACTAAATCTCACTTTTACCCCAAATGAGCACTTTGCCACTAATTTTTTTTTTGAAACATATCGGTGCCTTATATCAAAATATATGTTTAGACGTACTCCGAACACAATGGAATATGTCTCGGGGTCTAGTTCAATTGCCTATAAAATCTTTATCTTAAAATCAATGTTTTAAATATTTAAATTTGTTTGCACCAAAATTGGTCACAACACTCTTCGGGAGTTGTTGAAGAGATAATAATGAAGAATGTAAATTCAAAACGAATATTATCTAACAAAATCTCCAATCAACAGTACAGTAAATACGTAGACAAGCGATTTATAGTGGTTCGGCGTGTTGCCTACGTCCACTGTGAAGTTTTTTGCAGTTTTATTGATTCTCTTTCAGTGATTACAAGTTGTTACAGCGAGCAACAGCGAATTACAAATAGAAATTCAAAATCAATAGCAAGAATATGATGTAGGATGATGGAGATCTCGATCCGGCAGAGTCTGGGCGTTTGAGAATCTAAAGATCCCTTTTCTGTTGGCCCTGGGGCTCTATTTATAGGCGTAGGATGCTGATATTTCGGGAGACCACTTCTGGCATGTGAGGGGGGCCACGCGCCCGGCCTCATGAAAATTGGGCCCACTTTGGCATCGATTCGAACTCCATTCGAATCAATCAGAAAATCATCCAATCAAGGTGAAATTTGGTGTGGACATTCTTCAACACGTACGCAAGCTTCTGTGAAAATTTCATGGCATTTGGATCAGTAGATCTCGAGTTATCGTGGATACGAGATGATGTTCTTCGTGCGGCTGTTTGGTTCGAAACCATCCCTTCGAACCGATGGTTTTGAATCGATGGTGGCACGCGCCTTTGCGGTGACGTGGAGCTCAAACCTCGAATCGATCCGATCTTCACTTCGAGTTGACTGCGTCGACTCCATATATCTCGGCGCGTTCGTATCGATGGATGACACGTCACCTTGGTATGCTGGCTTGATGGATTCGAATGAAGCTTCACCGATGGGTTCGAACAGTAGTTACTGATGGAGTCGAACAACTGATTGTTGATGGATACGAACAAGCCTTTCTTTGATGGATACGAGCCCTATAGCTTCTCCATGGAACGAAGTCAATCGATGCGAACTTGCACCCTTCGATGGATTCGAAGGACGATGATCTGATGGATACGAAGCAGACACTGGCTGATGGGTACGAGGTGCATCGATACGAACTCGATGGATTCGAAGTTGATGGAGTCGAATCCGAGACACTTCGATGGATTCGAAGTTGATCGATACGAAGGTGATCGGTTCGAACTAGTGTTCGGTGATGGATACGAAAACACCCATCGTGATGGATACGAAATCTGGGCTTTTCCCTTCAAATTGAATTGATCATAACTCGAGCGTATGAACTCGGATTGACTTGAAATTTGAGATGCTGACTTCTATGATCTTTCTTGTCATGTCCTATCAATTGTAGCTCAATCTGGACTCGGACGAAATTCAGCGATATCCATGGTGAAACGAAGTATGACCAATCTCTGAGACGAATTGTCCTTTGTTTTCGATCGACCTTTTGGGATCACGGCTTTTCCAAAAAGCGGGATAACATTTTCCCCCCAAAGTACGTCTTGTGGACACATGACGTGCTTTTAGGAGCTGCAATTTCTCTCTGAACAATCATTTCTCTCTTTTGTTGAGATTCGTACTCTGTATTGCTGTAACCTTGCGTTGATATGATTGATTGTTGTATAATAGTGCTTAGCTGTTGGTTGTTGTATTCGTAACAAGATGAGTATTCGATCCCTGTAAATGTTCAAAAACGAATATTAGTCCGACATATATGCATATATGTTAGTTCGACCCTCGTTAACGTCGTGCGTCCATGAGTCGTTGTCATTTTTATTTGCTATTGAATTTCGTATCGATTTTCTCCTGAACCGATTTGGAAATTTGATTTGAGACAACGCTTGATGGTTGTTTTGAAAAGTCCCTTCGTATCGATCCTCTCTTGAACCGATATAGAAGGTTGAAGGAATCGACTTTGTGTTGCGCGAATGTAATATTTCGAATCGATGGGTATGAGCATCAATGGATACGAGATCAACATTCGTATTGATGAAGTATGCTTATACTATGATGGGTACGAAATCGAAATTCGTATCGATGGCTTGGATGAGTACGAATCACCCATTCGTACCGATGAGAAAGGATGGATACGAAATTGATGTTCGTATCGATCGATTTTGATGGATACGAAATTGCGGTTCGTATTGATGAGAAATGATGGGTACGAAATTTCTGTTCGCATCGGTAGGTTGTGGATGGAGTGGTGAATTTGTTGATGTGAACAGGGGCTTCGAATCGATGCGTGCACTGTTTGTTTTGCATCGATGCGACTCAATGCTCTTCATCACAGCCTTAGTTGTGTGTTTCATATCGATGAAGCTTCAAGCGTATGGACTCGAATTGTGCTTTCGAACCGATCTGTGGTTTGACTTGTTACGACCGGTCGAGTTGACTGGGATGCGAAACGACCCAGTCACTTTCTAGGTTCCATATAAATAGCAGGGGCTTTGCCCTTTTTCACTTTTTCACTTTTCACTGTTGCCTTGTGTTTACTGTGTTTTTGCATCGACTCGAAGATTCAGAGAGAAAAGCATTGTGTCACGTCTTCGAATCGATCAAGATCCAAATCTTTAATTCCTCGAATTCCACACTCAAATTAGGTAACTAACCACGAATCCAAGCGGCAAAGCTATTTCAGATCTACCTCTTCTTCATCGATTAACCACTCTGGTGATTGGTAAAGCCGGATCTGGTTTGGAGAAGAATTGAATCGATCTGGGGACTCGTGTTCGAATCGATGAGGACGACATCATTTTTCTTTGGATTTCGCATCGATCCCTGGGATGCCCTCATGGAGGTGACGTAGTTCGCACCGATTGACTATCATGATGGGTCGCATCGATACGAAATGATCGAAACGAGAAATAGCTAATGGTCGATTCGAAGTCCTTACTTTACATCGATACGAATTACACCTTAATGACCGATACCGAAGGTATCGATTCGAACGTGATCGATGTTAAGTTAAGGTTTTCCTGATCAGTATGAACCAGTTAACCAAGGATCGATTCGAAGTCATCCTACAATGATCGATACGAACTCGGCCCTTGATCATCGATTCGAAGCGCGCCCCTCTGTATCGATTCGAAGTGGTATCATGATGAATTCGAACGAGCTTCCTGCGATCGATTCGAAACCCTCCATGATAGATAAGAAAGTTTGACATTTTCTTAGCATAATTCTTACGAGCTTCATTCCTGCATATTTGGACTTGATAATTAAACTGCATACTCGACCACCTTTCAAAGCTCTTCGATGGAACCGTAACAACTTCTATCTGAATCAATTTCCATCATATAAATAGTTTAGTGATGACGGTCAGCGATGACCGTCATTATAACAGGACTCCGTAGCTTCGTCGTTTGCATATTTCCTTTAACTCTGCGACATTTATTCAAGTAATGCACAGCACTGCACAACACACATTCATACACTTTACATTGGGGAATGCACGGGTCCTTTGTCGTCTAACAATGGTTTCTCATGAGTTAGCTAGTCATGGAACCTTAAAGTTCGCAGTAGCAGGAGATTCAAAGTACAGTTACTTCGAGACTAGAGGTTCCGGATATTGAACCTGAGATCATCGGTCCAGCCCCAGACGAATTTCCCAATGCGTCTTTTATTGCCAATCCATCGGACTCCGTTCGATCCAATATTTATGAAGATATGTTGGGGAGGATATGCTTAAGGCATGGCCTGTCAATGGATGACATGTTATTACCGGGACTGAATGACAGACCACACAATCCGCCGGAGGGATACACCGCATTCAATCACCACGCGTGCGCAGTCGGGACGCTTCCTCCGTTCAATGAGTACATAAGAGAAGTACTGTCTTTTTTGGGGATCGCCCCATCTCAACTACATCCGAACGAATATGCTTCCGTGAATAGCCTGTTCATTGTCTTCATGGAGTACCTTCATCGACCACTGATCCCGACTGAGATCAGATATCTGTTCAATTTCAAAACCCAAAGTGATTACCCCTCCTTCACATTTTTGAAAGCGGTGAGGAATTTTCAAGTGGTCACCGGGTCCTGGACCAGGCTAAGCTATTACAGGACGGAATGGTTTTACGTCAGATGTACGCCAGGGTTTGCCCGGCGATGGTTATTCAGACGTGAGTAGAGCTGAGTTCTCAAATAATTACTAAGGCAATTGCAGTCGAAGTGAAACTTGTATCTTTTCCTTTTTACCGCAACGATTCAGCGACCCGAAGGTGAACACTTTAAGGAGATAGTACGAACTCCGAGAAGTCCCGATCGAAGATAGGGATATCGAATTGCTTTTGACGGATAGGAATCTCAGGACTTTTGGGTTGATCAAACGGGGGCAGAGTATAATGTTTGATAGGGCACTAAGGGTCGTCTTGAAAAGACGAGTCAAGCACAAGAAGCCCAAAGTTATTATAGCCGAGGAAGCTGATTCTGATAGAACCCATACTGATGATGAGCCGTTGGTCGGGCCTACAGATGTAGTTCAGGATGTCGCAGAGCGGAGAAAAGGCAAGGCGGCCATTTTTAAGTCGTCTGAAAAGGGAAGGCGGAAGTCGGTCATCGTGTCCCGGCTCACCCCCGGAATTAGAATTTCATAGAGGTCTCTTCCAAGAACAGAAAGTCTCTTTGAAGGGCTTGTCGATCTTCCAATCCTGGATGATGTGTCTTTTCAACATGATGCCGGGTTGGAGGAATTCCATCGCACTCTAGAATTGAGCGAGCCTTTTATTACTAGCGTGGTCGACACTTCTGGTTGGTCAGGGGAATGCATATTCATACACATTTCACGACACTACACAACCCTTAGACGTAGATCATCGGTTTCGAAAAACCACTAACTTTTTTCTCATTTCGCTTTGTAGATATTATGACTGGACGCGGTTCGATGTTAGGAAGTCTGCGACATGCTCGTAAATCTTCCTCATATTATGAGTCACAACGAAGAGAAGGAGATAGGGATTACAATCGTAGGTACTCCGGGTATTCTAGCCAAGAACGGTATGATAGAGATAGGGACCACAGATGTCGGTCTCGATTTCGCACTCCTCCTCCCAGAGCTCCTATACAACCTCCTGCCTATGTTTCTCGTCCTTCCGAATCTTCTCGATATATGTCAGCTTCTCAATCTTTTAGATCCGAGCCCCACCATCCCAGATCTGAGGCAATGTCCCCAATGGTTGCGGAACAGCCTCCTACTGAAATTTCGGGGGAAGTAGCAATCAGGCTCGCGCAATTAAAGAAGGACTTCCCGAATATTTGCTTTGATAACTACATTTTTCCTCTTCACCTTAAAAGAATCCCGCCGGAGGCCGAGCAGGTGGCGCACGATTATGTGCACGACTTTTACGCCCAATACAAGGCGTGCTATAAGGTGGCCGAGAAAGCGTCGTCATTAGCCATCGAACGAGCGGCTATCATTGAAAAGCTACAAGCCGAGCTGGCTCAAAAAGATCGCATCATACAAGTGCTGAACACAGAAGCTGAATCATCTCGAAAATCAGAGATGGAGGCTCTTACGAAGGCCGATGAAGCTCAAGCGGCTATGGATAGGATGAAAAAAGAGCACTATGTCACGGTGGAAGACATGGGCCACCGGAACACCATCGTCACCGCCGAACGAGATGCGGCTTAGAAAGAGCTTAATGAGCTTAAGGCTAAAGTTTCTGAAATTATGAAGGAAAGGGATACCGCCAATATTTCTGCACAGGAGGCATGTGATCAGGCGGTAGAATTCCGGACCGAGCGTGATGCTGCGATGGCTAAAGTAATGGAGATCGAAGCCGATGTTGATAGAAAAATTGAAATCGCCGAGTCCAAGCTGGAGGCCGACATTGAAGACCTCCTCATCACTTATAATGCCAACGTGTTAAGGCATAGAAATTTGGCTTGGCTCGAGAATTATCCGGTACATCTTCACAGCGCCTGGAGTCGGTTGATTGAGGAGGAGAAAGCGGCACATCCGGATGAACCAATTGACCAGTTTGAGCTTGAAAACCGGTTGCTTACCGAAGACGAAAAGAAAATCTTTCATGACGCCATAATTTCTCATGAGAGGGAGACGGTCGGCGCCCGTCATTTGGAAGTCGGGGAAGGTTCTGGTGTTGAGCATCGGGATTCAGTTCTTGAGATCACCGCTCCACTCTCGTCAGAGCCCACATCTGCGGTCGATTCATAGTCAGGCCCTGCCTATAATCCAGAGCAACCGCAGTTATCTCCCATCCGGGAGCACGTTTCTAAAGCTGCTCGGTCGTCAGCAAGCCACTTGAGGAACGTATTCCGAACTTATCTCAAGTGTATTCAAAATAGGGAGTTTGTTTTTGAAGCAGTTACTAATAACTTCTTATCTTTGCTCTGTGACTGGAGTTGCGCCGATTGCCGCGACTCAAGAATCAAGTAAAGGGGAGACGACCATCACCACTGAGACGACCGTCGTGACGCAGTGTCAACCGAGGTGATGCAGGAGAGCGCACTATCTCTTGATGAGCAAATGGTGAGTGAGCTGCTCGGCCAGCAAGGTGGCTTCTCCACAGACTTGCCGTTCATCGTTAGTGACCTCCCGCCAACCTCTAGCTCTTTAATGCAGACTGCAGATGCCCCCAGCCAGGCCCAAGCGATTCGTGATGAAGAAATTCTGGCTGAGATTAATGCAGAATTAGAGGCTGCGGGGCAAGGTGGCAGCGCTGGAACTAGGACTACGATGCACAGTCCAGCACCTCTAGATGTAATATTGCCGAGTGGCACTGTGGTCGATACTCGGGCGTACGCCCAGTCTTTTGTCGCAGATCCAGTCCCTCCTACTCCTCCGGTGGGAAGCCTTCATGTAGATTCAAGCTCTGAGGAGGACGTTGACATTATGCCCCCAGCCGAAGAGCAGCCACCGAAGAGGGAGCACTCCAAACAAAGGATCTCTGTTTCTAGCGAGTCCGAGGACGAACCGCTGATAAGGAGACTGAAAAAGAAGAAATAGATGGGCCATTTAAGCAGATTTTTTGATAGATAGGAACTTGTGTTTGTTTTCCGCTAGTAGGCCGTGTATAGACGCAGGTTCGGCCCCTGCTAGTAGGAATTCTTTTTTGGAAGAACTTATTTGCATGTAAGTGCTTGTCTCTAGTTAGTTGAAATAAAATTCAATTTCTTTGTTTCAATTCTCATTTCTTTTGTGCTTAAGTGTTTGTAGCGTTTGGTTTTCAGTCTGGTGTACTTATGGTGTTTTTACCGTCAAGTAGAGTTTGTTTTATTTGCCAAGTCTGAAAATCTTGTTCGCAAGTCGTGATCGATGAATGAGTTAAACTTCGAACATTGTATCACTTTGGTTAGTGATTAACACTTAGCTATTTCTTGCCTCCCAGTTTCGGGGAACAACATTTGTATTTTGGTGGTTGGTCGCATTTATTGCAAATCTTAAGCACATGTCCACATTCTGGGGACTTAGGGTAATTTGAGATCGATAATCTGGTTCGCACTCCAGGAATTTGAGAGTTATCGATGTTTGTAACACGGTTCGCGCTCCCGGAACCTGGGATTGATGTTTATACTCCACTTCACGCTTTGGGAACTTGGAATTAGTATTGATATTTCGGTTTGCACTCCAGGAACTTTGAATTGGTATTTGTGCTCCAATTCACACTCTGGGAACTTGGAGACAACATGTATGTTTGGGTTCGTGCCCCGGGAACCTGTAATTTATGTTTATACTCCATTTGCGCTCTGAGAAGTTGGATTTGGCACGGATGCTTCGGTTCGCGCTCCGGGAACCTGTAATTTATATTTATACTCCAGTTCACGCTCTGGGAAGTTAGAGTTAGCACGGATGCTTCGGTTCGCGCTCCGGGAACATGTAATCCATATTTATACTCCAATTCACGCTCTGGGAAATTGGAGTTTGCCGATAGATGGTCAGTCACACCTGTTTGGACTTTTTAGGAATTCGTTCACACTCTGGGAACGATGGATTTGATGTTTATACTCCAATTCACACTTTGGGAATTTGGAGTCCGTTCACACTCTGGGAACGATTTATTGGATGTTTATACTCCAATTCACACCCTGGGAAGTTGGAGTCCGTTCGCACTCTGGGAACGAGTTATTTGATGTTTATACTCCAATTCGCACTTTGGGAATTTGGAGTCTGTTTGCACTCTGGGAACGAGTTATTTGATGTTTATACTCCAATTCGCACTCTGGGAATTTGGAGTCCGTTCGCACTCTGGGAACAAGTCATTTGATGTTTATACTCCAATTCGCACTCTGGGAACTTGGAGTTCGTTCGCACTCTGGGAACGAGTAATTTGATGTTTATACTCCAATTCGCACTCTGGGAATTTGGAGTCCGTTCGCACTCTGGGAACGATTTATTTGATTTTTATACTCCAATTCGCACTCTGGGAATTTGGAGTCCGTTCGCACTCTGGGAACGAGTTATTTGATGTTTATACTCCAATTCGTACTCTGGGAATTTGGAGTCCGTTTGCACTTTGGGAACGAGTTATTTGATGTTTATACTCCAATTTGCACTCTGAGAACTTGGAGTCCGTTCGCACTTGGGAACGAGTTATTTGATGTTTATACTCCAATTCGCACTCTGGGAATTTGGAGTCTGTTCGCACTCTGGGAACGAGTTATTTGATGTTTATACTCCAATTCGCACTCTGGGAATTTGGAGTTAGTTGCAGGATTATCGTGTGTTGGTCCAGTTCAGCCTTTGATGTGATGGCTTGCCCCCGAGATGGAGTTTCACTTAATGAGTGGTCGGTCGTATCACAGTCACTCGCTATTTGAATAAATTACATTGTTTGATGGAACTTAGCTCTTCATGTGTCGTGGTTGTTGAATGTTGCATTCGGTGAATCACAGCTCTAGCTTGAAGAGATAGTATTTTATTGCTGAAATAAGAAAATATGGCAAAGTCAGTGCCTTGTTACAAATTCAAATTTCAGAATGTAAAGGAAATTGCAAAGTGTTCATAGATTGAACGAGCCTGTCATGTTAACAGTGACGAAGATCTTCGTCGTTCCAGGCTCCTGAGAAAGTTGGTCCGCCATTGATGGCATTTATCACCAATCTTCCACGGGGACAAGTGGAGTCCTCCTGTCTCGGTCGATCGGGGTTGTTGTTTCGATTTGATGGGCCCGCTTCTCTAGGCTATGGTGCCCGCACAAACTGTTCTAGCTTCCTTTCTCTGATCAGTTTTTCAACGAGATCTTGTAAGTGACGACACTCGTTCGTATTGTGCCCGTGGCTTTCATGGAACCTGCAAAATTTTCCCGTCTGGATTTGCCTCTCTGACGATGGTTTTGATGCGGGTTTTTGGTACTGAATTGTATTACAGGTTTGCAAGTACAAGTCCTCTAGTGATGTATTCAGAGGAGAGTAACTGTCAAACATTGGATTCTTGCGCTGCGGGCCACGATTTTGATCTCATTTTCTAGTTTGATTAACGCTCTCTCTTCGCCGAGCTTGTTTGTTTTTAACGTTCAACTGAAATTTTCCGGAGCTCTCATCGGACTGTTTGATTGCAACATTGCTTTGGATCCCTTCCGTACTTGGTCCTACATCAGTTTACTTCCTAGACTGTTTCGCGTCTTCTCTTCTCAGGAATTGAGCCGCCTTGGCGTGGAAACGGTCCAATGATGCTGGTGGTTTTCCACTAACCAGTTGCCAAACTCAAAATCGGGGTCGATCCCCTTAGTCAACTACATAAGGATGAAGTTATCGTTCGGGTTGCTGATCTCCCCACACGCAGTATGGAATCTCTCTATGTAGTGTCTGAGTGTCTCTTCAGGAGCTTGGGTGATGTTGGACAGAGTGTTGACATCTTTTGGCCTTGCGACGTGCATGCGGAATTGTTCAACAAATTTTGTGGCCAACTGGTCGAACGAAGAGATGGATCGAGGTGGCAGTCGAGTGAACCACATGGTAGCGATGCCGCCCAAGGATATGGGGAAACTACGACACTTCACTGCATCGTCGGCTCTGGCAGCGGTCATCGACCATTCATATTTTAGAATATGTTGGTTGGGGTCGGAGTTTCCCTCGTACATGGGTAGAGTTGGCAACTTAAATCGCCGTGGGGGTTCAGCAGTAAGAATATCGTCCGTAAAAGGAGTGTGGCTTCGGGAAATTCCCTAATTATCATTCGTGAGTCCCTGGCTCTCACGGATCATCTGACGTATCATAGTTGAAAGATCCGACATTTGCGCGTTTTGTGCAGCTTGCGCCGGAGTATGATCACGTTCCATACTTTGGGTTTGGACCGGATGTTGTCGACGGTCCAAGCCTTGCCTGCTTGGTTCATAGTCCTCTGGGACGTATGGTTCAGGAGTACGTCCGCTATGACGATGGTCCAGGTTCGACTGATCTTGGGCGTCGACCCCTGGTTCAACTGCAACGTTAGTGGTGCGGTATTCTACGGTGTGGTGAGGGACGGCACCTCCTCGGGAGGAGGGTCTGGTTTGGAAACTGGCTGATGGACCAACTCTCAGTTGTCCAACGGTCAGTGTTGGTTGATCTCCAGCGGCTGGCATGTGACTCCCATCTAGCCGGGGTCGTGGAGATCGATTATGATAATCAGAAGATGAAGAACTTTCGCTGGAGGAGCGAGAAGCATGGTCTCTCTTGGATCTCTTTCGCTTCTGGCGATCCAACTTGTTGATCATCTCGGCGTTAGCACGTAGCTGTTCTGCTAGTTGTTGCCGACTCTGGGTCAGCTCTTGGAGTAGCAACTGTAACTCTTGTCGGGTAACCGGACCAGACGGTTCCGAGTGTCCGATAGCATCTTAATTAGATGAAGGTAGTGGAGCAGGATTCTATCTATCATGTTCTTCTTGATTGACAGCGTTTGAGGTGGTTCTTGTGCTAACCATCTTGAAAGTTGAATTCCCTTCCTAGACTTTGTGCAAATCTGAATAGAAGGGAAGGAAGTCGGACTTGATGATCTGGATCTCTCTCTTAGATTTATTCAATCCGGTATCGATGACAGATCCAAAGAGCAGGAGAAAATCTGGGTTTTCTCAGTGAAAACACCAAAGTGTTTGCACCAAAATTGGTCATAACACTCTTCGGGAGTCGTTGAAGAGATAATAATGAAGAATGTAAATTCAAAACGAATATTATCTAACAAAAACTCCAATCAACAGTAAAGTAAATATGTAGACAAGTAATTTATAGTGGTTCGGCGTGTTGCCTACGTCCACTGTGAAGTTTTTTGCATTTTTATTGATTCTCTTTCAATGATTACAAGTTATTACAGCGAGCAACAGCGAATTACAAATAGAAATTCGAAATCAACAGCAAGAATATGATGTAGGATGATGAAGATCTCGATCTGGCAGAGTCTAGGCATTTGAGAATCTAAAGATCACTTTTCTGTTGGCCCTGGGGCTCTATTTATAGGCGTAGGATGCTGATATTTCGGGAGACCACTTCTGGCACGTGAGGGGGCCACGCGCCCGGCCTCATGAAAATTGGGCCCACTTTGGCATCGATTCGAACTTCATTCGAATCGATCAGAAAATCATCCAATCGAGGTGAAATTTGGTGCGGACATTCTTCAACATGTATGCAAGCTTCTGTGAAAATTTCGTGGCATTTGGATCAGTAGAACTCGAGTATCGTGGATACGAGATGATGTTCTTCGTGCGGCTGTTTGGTTCGAAACCATCCCTTCGAACCAATGGTTTCGAATCGATGGTGGAACGCGCCTTTGCGATGACGTGGAGCGCAAACCTCGAATCAATCCGGTCTTCACTCCGAGTTGACTGCGTCGACTCCATATATCTTGTCGCGTTCGTATCGATGGATGACACGTCACCTTGGCATGCTGGCTTGATGGATTCGAATGAAGCTTCACCGATGGGTTCGAACAGTAGTTACTGATGGAGTCGAACAACTGATTGCTGATGGATACGAACAAGCCTTTCTTTGATGGATACGAGCCCTATAGCTTCTCCATGGATACAAAGTCAATCGATGCAAACTTGCACCCTTCGATGGATTCGAAGGACGATGATCTGATGGATACGAAGCAGACACCGGCTGATGGGTACGAGGTCCATCGATACGAACTCGATGGATTCGAAGTTGATGGAGTCGAATCCGAGACACTTCGATGGATTCGAAGTCGATCGATACGAAGGTGATCGGTTCGAACCAGTGTTCGGTGAAGGATACGAAAACACCCATCGTGATGGATACGAAATCTGGGCTTTTCCCTTCAAATTGAATCGATCATAACTCGAGCGTGACTTGAAATTTGAGACTCTGACTTCTATGTTCTATCTTGTTATGTCCTATCAATTGTAGCTCAATCGGGTCTCGGACGAAATTCAGCGATATCCATGGTGAAACGAAGTATGACCAATCTTTGAGACGAATTGTCCTTTGTTTTCGATCGACCTTTTGGTATCACGGCTTTGCCAAAAGGCGGTATAACAAAATTATCCTTTGAATATTTTCATTGAAACTCAGGGTGTTACATAACACAAAAACGATCGGTTTATGGCCTAGCTCTGTCTCGACCTACCTAAAACCGGCAACATTTAGCCCTTCTCGTCACTACTCGGTTGGCTTGACTCATTCCCTTTAGTTCCGTCCTTAGCCATATTCAACCTTACTCTCAGCAATCTTCGTCGACAGGCAACCGACTGTCACTATGTAAGAAGCTTCTCACCTGCCTTGCTACCTAGAAAAGTGTGCTAGACATCAAAAAGTACAACCTAGTTCGACTTGGTACATCTACTATTGTAGCCTATCTTCAAAAGCATACCTACTGGTATAGAATGCTACCTTTCTCAACATAAAACACACGGCTTATACAACATTACAGCTTGCAAGCATGTCAGCCATGTATTCCAACTACCTTTCTAGTTGTCTTCCACCAACCAAGCTACTAGATCTTTGGTTAGGAATGATTTCCACTTATTTGCAACATAATCTCAACCATTCATTTATCTATATTAGTTACTATAAGTACTCCTTGCAATACAACATCAATTAGGTTAAATAATTAAGTTCTAAGTGAATTATGGTTGAATTTAAGCTATGCCCTAAGCCTATAATTTATTTTCTTGTAAATAAAACCCTCATAATATAACATCCTATATTTAGGAGGATCCATAATATAGGAAAATAAATTAGATTAATATTAAGATATTGTTGAAAGAAGGATAAAATAGTTAATTGCAAGAATTTCCTAAGGGAGATTTAGTTAAGTAAGCGTGGGACACTTTAAAAGGTTAATTAAATGTATCAACGGTAATTAAGGTAATTATAACGACCTGCCATTTTGCACCGTTCAAATCGACAATAATCCACAAATATCAGACTTGAATTGCTCAAAAAAACATAGTTAATTTATATTGGACAAAACTTAGCATATAAAGTAAATAAATCAATCATAGAATCACTGACACAAAATTATCAACAATATGCAGCGAAATAGATAAATAGTAGTTCATGAAGCTACTACAGAAACATCAGAGTCTAAAGCAAATAAAACCGAAATCCGAAGTACACAGAAGTCTCTGATACATAAGCAAATAACAAGTCTGGACATAAAACTGGTAATAATATAAAAGCTAAACAGATAAAGAAAGAAATATAAGTAAAGCTCCAAAGGTGAGTCTCAAATGCTGTGACACTCTGGCTGACCCAAGCATAATGAAAAACACAAACACTCGAGTCAATATTAACATTCTTATGCAAGTAAATCAACTCAAGTGAAATGCAATATAACTTAAAGGATGTTTGTGATTTCATCTTTTAAGGATCCATGGAACTATCTACATACATAGTACAATACGCTACATAAAAAATGTCTATAGTAAAATAAAATATTAAAATAGTGTTAAGGCATTACCCATATCCCCCTTAACACATTTTATATAAATGCCCTAGTCTATAAAATATCGTAATTTCTTTGTAAACTGGAGGGCTATTAGAGGGCACTTCATAGTGTATGACCAAAACCAACTTGTAGTGGGCGCGATAAGGCATATGACAAGGCACGCGAGGCAATGCCTAGGGTAGGATACTACCGTTTTATAGATTCTGACAAGTGGTAACACATAACAGCTACTACCACCCACCTCGAGACACACTCCCATAATCAAAGGTGCACACCAAATCAAATCACCAAGTAATAGATATTGTTTGGAAGAAGCATGCTCGATCGGAGGAGCGACCTCACTTGTCCTAGCATGGCTCCTATTTTAGTCATATCAAGCTGACCCGAGGGAGTTAGGGATGTGTTGATACCTCATACAGAATCATTCTCCAAACCATCCTACTTTGTTCTAGATTTTCCACCAGTACATAGTTGTTAAAGTAGTTTTTGGCATTGGCAGAGAGTATGACAACATCCGATCCCGGTCTCTTTAACAACCAAACGCTTATTTCACATCGGTTGGTTCATTTACATTTTCAAAACCGATTCATAATTGATATCAAAATATCATATTAATTTCATAATCATATCATTTTCGAAACCATTATTTACTTCCAAATCATATTCAATTCCAAATCACAATCATTTCAAAATCATATTCACATTCATAATCATTATTCATCTTAAATCGTATTCGTTTCAAAATTATAACCATAAAATAGGTTAAACCATCATATCAAAAAAATCATATATAAATCAATTAAATATAAATCATAACAGTTTCAACTTAAACAGTTTGAATATTTAAAGTCGTATATATACATTGGAATAGTTATATATATAAAATAGTTTATACTTAAAAATAGGTTATAGATTAAAATAGTGTGCATATTAGAAATAATTTATTTATGAAAAGACTTTATATTGAAAATAGTTTCAAATTAGAATTGTTTCTTCCAGTTTCACAAGTCAATTCAAATCAACTTTAGTTCCAAAATTCAATTTAAATCAATCTCAGTTCAACGATTTCAATTAAAAAGGTTAAAGGTTCAATTCAAATTCTCATTAAAACCATTTCAACATACATTGAATTCAAATCCAGGTTTGAACTACAAATTTAAACTACTTTAAATTCAATAGGTTTCAAAGTTTAAATATTCAAGCATTTACAATAACTCAATTGATAAATTTCATTTATCTCAAAATTCAACTTTAATTTTACTTAAATTTGAAAATATTCACTTAATCGTTATTCATAGCATTTAAATATAATCTCGAATTGCGAATTTAAATCAATATTAAATATTCAATTTTAATTTTATTTAAATTTGTAAATATTCATTTAATCACCTTTAATCAAAATCATGTTATCAAGTTATAATCATATCTTAAAAATCTCAAAATTAATAATTTCAAATCAATTCCCATTTAAATACAATTCTTAAACAGATTAAATTAAAGATGAATTTTAATTTATCTTTCCAACCTTAAGTTATTAAAGTTATTGCGAAATCTATATCAAAATGTTAATATAAATTTTAAATAAATATTTGAACACACTTTATATATATATTAGTTAAATTAAATTTTTATTAAATTTTATTACATTAAATTTTTATTAAATTTTATTAAATTAAATTTTATTAAACCAAATCTATCTTATTTTATATTAAATCTTATTTTTATACACCTAAAATAATAAAATTATAAGTACAATCTTAAAATTTGTATTTTCCAAAACTTAACTTATAAATTTAAAATTTCCAAACATATAATTTAAAATCTAAATTTTTACATACATATCAAAATAATCTTTACATTATATTTGAAAATCAATATTTACTCAAGCCATATGTTTTAAAAAAAATTGAAAACCGTTTAAAATTTGACAAACAGTGTCCGTACATAATTTTCTACCTTATGGTCAAGTGATACGGATATTTATCATTTTAATCCACAATAATTTAATATTTATGGGTACATATCATTTCAACCCATAATCCTAAAATTTCAAAATCAATATAATAGCTTGGGTTCATCATTTTAGCCCATAACAATTTTTCCTAATCTAGAAGGTCATTCTAGTATGTATCATTTTAACCCATTGTGATTTCCTAACTAATAAGAAACTTATAGTGTGAGAAAAGTAAAATAATAATATAAAACATTACATATCAATTACAAGCATGGATCATAACTAATAATTTTAAAATATAATACATATACAACATGGTATGGTGCATATGTCAATTAACATAGGTAAATAATTTTAAATATTAACATATCATATTCAATAATTTAAATCACTAATCAATTCAGATTTAAAACATATTTCAAATGTAATTTCATGCGAAATAAATTTACTAAACAAAAGAATGTTAATCGTGAGTGATCATTCACCTTTCAAGGCTAGAGAAATTAGACACACAACAAGCTACGAATCCAAGCATAAATTCCAAAGCACAGCATGATGAACTTGAATTCGAGAATATATATATATATGTATGTATAGTGTGTATATATATATATATATATATATAACAGATCTCTCTCCTATTTTTTATATAAATAAAGTGGAAGAGAAGGTTGTTAGTTGTTCGGCTAGGGGCTAGTGTGGAAATGGGGGAGGTGCAGACGTAGTTGCGTGCTATGGTGGAGCCAGGTGTTGCGATGCTTCGACTGTAGGGGTTGGTGGTGGCTGCCTAGGAGGAAAAGATAGTCGGTAGTGGGAGTTGTGGAGAGGCAGTGGCCAGAGCAGGGTTTGGGTCGCGATAAGGAGAAGCCTGGTCGGGATTTGGGCAGTGGGTGAGTTCGAAAGGGTACGCTCCGAGGGATGGTTCGGCTGCTAGGTGGAGGGAGCGTCAAGGAAATGCTGCGTAGTGGTGTGCGACGACGAAGCAGGCTGGGATGGTGTTGAGTTGGGTGGCGGGAAAAGAAGGAAGGTAGAGAGTTTTGGCTGGGAAAGAGAGAGGAAGGTTAGCGACAGTTGAAAGTGGGTCAGAGCGGACTAAAGGTGGAGGGAAGGCAGTAGGGTTAGATGGTTTGGCAGGTAGTTGCGATGGAGGGGAAAGGCAGTACGCTAAGGGATAAGGTAGAGATAGGTCGGGGTTTACGGCGTTCGACATTAGGAGACTATGGAGTGAGTTCGGCCAGGGGCAAGCTGTTGTGTGTGACTATTGGTGGAGGGATATGGAAGAGGTCGGATTTGGCAAGGGAAAGGAAGATGAGCACAAGAAGGTGACTAGGCTGTAGCATTTTTCTTTGGGAAAAAAATAAGATGAGCGGGTAGGTTCTCAAGAAAAGGAAGAAGAACGAGGAGGATTCACAAATATAAACTTTGCTTTATTTATTTTTTGAAAAGCATGAACGGATAACAAACGAAGAGAAAGATGCAGAGAAAACGAACTAGAATATATTGAAACCATAGGGAATAGTGACAATCAAATATTTAATTCTAAAAATATTAAAAGAAAATGGCAATATATTTTCAACCAGAGGATAACCAAATGGACACAGGGAAACCCAAAAGGTTGAAAAACGGGCCTCGATACGGCTAACCGTTTCGCAGATTTCGTCGTGTACCGGACACCGAAATTCACAAATGAATATACTGTAGAGATCAGCACAATGAGATGAATAAAATGGTACATAGATATGAGTAACACTACCCACCTAGCAGAACTCCATATTCGCCGTCAAGATGCTGTTAAACCGTCGAAAACAATTTAAACGGGGCTAGCGAAATCCCAATTTGGTGAAACAAAATATGATTTCTCACTCGGAAAATGTTTTGCATTTTTATTATATGAAAATATTTAGATTGAAAATATTTTATTTCCATCAAATTTTTAACTGATTTAAATTTTATGTTGAAATTTCACAACCAAACAAACTTTTATATTTTCCAATGAAAATCTACTACTTGCTATGTTAAAATAGACGTATTCCAAATATCAAATTTTCTTTTCAAAATTTTTATTGTTTATTTTCATGAAAAAATTAGTTAATAATGTTATTTAAATCGTTAAAATTTTCGGGTCGTTATAGTAATTAAGGTTGGATTTGTTAGGGAAAATAAACAAATCAAATTTTAGAATGGAAAGGATTTGTTTTAAGGGGGTGAATTAGTGAGACTAGGCCACATAGGCTGCTAAGCCAAGCAAAAATCACCAGTCTATTTTTCTTTACCACATTTTCCCTTCACACCTTCACTTCATTTTCATTTTACAAAACAAGATTCTTGAAAGCTCTAGTCAAGGTCGACCACTTGCTAAGTGAAGGAGGAAATTTAAGCTAGAAGATTCAAGCTATTAACTTTAAAGAAGAAAGAAGATTAAACAAGATTTTTCTTAAACAAAGACGAGTGAAAACTTTCCCGAAAACCCATCTTTACCTATTTGGGTGCAGAATTGAGTTTGTATGAATGTTTCGATGATGGTAAACATGTCTAAATGATTAAAACATTACTAGGTAATGTTTGGAAATTCCAATAAAGTGAATTTGTTCATGATGTTGGGTAAAGCATGAATTAATCTATGTTGAACGATCCAAATTGAAATATGATGTTTATAATTGTGAAATAAGGATTTGTTTTTAATTTGATAATTTTTGGAATCAATCGGGAATTATTATGAATTTTCTATGTTGAAGAAAGGATTAATTTCAGGAATTAAATATTAAAAGTAATAAAATTATTGTTTTGACTTGAAATTTATATAAGAGGTAAAATATGACAAACTTGATTTTTGGGAAATTTTTGGAATTTTTCTCATTAATTTTTTATTTCATATGAATTAGTTGGCTAGGAAAAAAGTGTAATTAATTAAGTATAATTAATTAGCAAAATAAAGGTCTTTAGTTCATTTTTGAAAAGTAAACTATATAGAAAAGAATTTTCAAGTAAGAATTCACCACTAAATGAGATTTGGTGTAAAGTAACTATGTAATAAGGCAAAACATCAATTTACAACTTAATTATGTAAATGCCATTTTCAACTTGCAATGACCTATAAAGAACTAACATGCGATGGCTTGGGAAGACACCAGCCTAAGATAGCTCATAAGAGCTGTTATCCTTTTCGAATATCAAGTGTGCTTGAGAAGTCATCAAGAGAAAAAAAAGCAACTAAGTCCATGGGAAGATATGGAAACATTCCAAAAAGCAAGTATCCAACCCATAAGTGCATGGTGATGTGATGAACTAATAAATCTATGATGTTATATTGGGTTTTGAGTCAATAATGTAGCTAGACACCATCAATAACGAGGTATCAAGCATCAAATATAAAGGCGGTTTTCGAACTCCTATGAAATAGTTAAGTAAATTAAAGAAATCAATAAATAATTGGAGATATCGAATTACGAGGGATGTCGAACTTGAACACGGTAAGGTTGTTAAGCCTGTAACTATAAAAAGCGGTGTCTAACTTTTACAACAATAGGGACATCAAGCATCTATAAACATCAAATGATATAGAGCTTCAAGTAGATAACAAGCGGTGAAGAGGTGCCGAAACTCTAAGGGACAAGGAGCCTCTACAACATGAATAGCTGTCGAGTATTTAACAAAGTAAGGATGCCACACCACTAGCAGACGTCGAGCATCTAATCACAAAATGAGGATATCGACTTTCTATGGAAAATACGCGTTCGACACAATAACTGTTATCAAGCCTTTACAATAGTAACTATTGTAGAGCATTTACAAACAACTAACGGTATAGAGTTTCTATAAGAAGTATTACTAAGTTTTACACGAGAATGATGAGATTTAACACTAGCAAAGGGTTTTGAGTTTTACAAAAAGTGAGGGATGCCAAACCTCAGAAGATGTGAAGGTTATCGAGTATTTATCATCATGAAGGCTTTCGAATAACTACTTTGATGCAAGGGGTCGAGTATCAAGGGTTATGAAGGATGTTTAATATCTACTATGTAAAGAGATAGCGAGTACTTAGCTGGATGGACATATGTCGACCATCCTGCCTACTGCTTCCTCTATAAATAGACCTCCTTCACGACTTACAAAGTGATCATGTTTTTCTTTCCAATTTCTTAATTTAAAGTTGAAAACCCTAAATTAATTTGGGGACTTTTAGAGCCGATTGTAGCCTTTGTAACTTTTTTGCTTATAAGGACTTAGAAAATAAAATTTGTGTAGAATAATTCCCTCGAATGTGTATCGTTGACTTTTATTGAATGTGGACATGAATATGACTTTATCTTTGGACTTGGACTTGAACTCGAACTCGGATTTGCATATTATTTATTTACACAAGGCCATTTACACCCTTGTATAAATTGAAGCTTATCTTACATATCGCCTGTTATGCCTACTGGCATATGGACAAGGGACTATAACATATGTGAATTGCCCATTTTGCCTATTGACACATGAATGAAGAACTATTGGATATTTATGCAATTCACATCTTTTACCCTTGAACATGTGACTTGAATTTCCAAACAAAACCAAAGGGTATAATTGGACTTTTTTGAATAATACCACTTTATACGACATCTTAGGTTTTGAGCCAATTTTTGGTTTGATATTTTGGCGCAAGAAGGAGTGCTCGAACCTCTGTTTTGCCTTTTCTTTGACTTAACACTAATTAAGTAAAACTGCTATTTTAGGAAATTGGTGAGGACTAAGAAAGTAAATGTTCGAAATAAAGAAGTTGTACAATAGACAACCTTGGAGGATAATGTCACTCCAAACTTTAGTTTGGGGAATACAGAGGTTGGAGAACCTTCTATCCAAACAAAGCCCATAGTTAGTGAAGCTAAAATTAAAGATTTAATACATCGACTTACAGTTATGCAAGAGTTTCTTGAGAATGTTCTCTCTTAAAAATCTTCCATGACAAGGTGTACCAAAGGGAGAGAAGAAGCCAAGGAGGAACCTAGACACCTTAATACTCAAAAGCAAAGATTAGGGAAAAAGTATCATAGGCCCATAAAGAAAGAAAGGAACCTAAGATGAAGGATCGTCAATGTATTCTCTAAAATCACAAGAGAAAAATGATAATAAAGCTAAGATAAATCATTAAAAGGAAAACCAAGAAAGGCTAGGAAGAAGGTCTCCCAAGCAATCAAGTAGCTCAATCTCAAACAAAGAATATAAGCCTTATAGAGGGACTATTATGATGACTAAGCCTAACAAGATAGTGAAAGACATGCTTGACCTTACGGGGAAGAGCACCATGACCCAAAAGGGTTAATAATAATTTTTGGGAAGCTCCTTTTACGGAGAAGATAATGTCCATCAGAATCCCGTCCTACATTAAATCCCTTCACCAAAGTATAATGGAACCATGAATCCTAATGACTATCTGCTGGCTTTCTAAAGGAAAATGGATTTTCATAATACCTCTGGGGAATTTTGTTGCCGGCTTTTCCCTACAACTTTTCATGGAGCAGTTGCTGAATGATATAGGCACTTTTGAGAAAAGGCCATCTATTCTTGGGAGTAGTTTTCTTATGTATTCTCGGCATAGCTTTACATAGACAAAACTCCTACCATAGATTCAAATATCATAGCCCATTTCAAAAAAAAGACTAGGGGAATTACTTGGCGAATATCTAAGGAGAATCAGTATGAAAGCCTGAAAAGTAGAAAATATGATCGAAAAGGAAAAGCTGATGGCAGTATGCTCAAGGTAACTTGAGCAGACTCTTATTTAGAAAGAGCTCTATGTTTATGAGTCTCGAAATATGCAAGACTTCCATTTCCAAGCTAATAAATTCTTCCACATGGACGAAATGTAAAATGTTGAAAAGAAGTCTCAACCAAAGAAAGAGGGAGGAAAGTTGAATTTTGATCGCCCCAACAAAAAGCCAAAATGGGATGAAAGTGGAAGAGGAAGGTAGAAGGAGATTCCCAAATCCAATTATGTAGACTTGAAAAAACCCATCTCCTACATTTTTGCTATGACCAAAGATAGTGGGAATTTATCCATTTTTTGTAAAGCATGGAACAATCCTAAGCTCAAGAGAGGGGGAGCTTATTATGCATGTCACAAAGCAAATGGGCATAAGGCTAATGAATGTCGTGTCCTAGTGCGTATAATTAAGAATATGATTAGATCAGGTTCACTTAAGGAGTTCGTTAGGGAAAATCAAAAGTCCTTCCATCCAAAGAGAATAATCAAAGGCCTTTAAACAACTAATTTTGTAGAAAATGATTCCCAACAAGACTTCATTTCGCCAATTAATCGCATAGATGTCATTCATTTAGGCCCCCGTATTACCAGGAGTAGCAAAGTGATAATAGCTGATATGTAAGGGAAGCAAAGGACGGAATCTTCTCCATTCAGAAGGAACCACCATTTAAGAATTTCAAATTCCAAATTCAAATGCCTAACTTGAAAATAACCCAACAAGAATTAAGGGGAGTCTATCATCCATGTAACGATCTGCTAATGAGAACTGCTCAAATTGGACTTGCTTTGGTGTTAAAGATTTTGGTAGTTGCTAGAAGTGTTTTAAATGTCATTTTCAAACATGCATTTGACCAGATGAATATTCCGAAAGGAAAATTGGAACAAAGCCTCAAGCCTAACTTTGGGTTCAACAATACAGGATTAACTCCATTGGGGTAGATAAAGTTCTTTGTACAAGTGGAAATTCTGCCATACTCCATAACCTTTGAAACTCTTTTCGTAATTATAGACCAACCCTCCTATTATAAAGCTAACTTTGGCAGGCCTATTCTAGATGAAGTGGCTATGATTGTCTCGCCCAAACATCTAATGGTGAAATTCCTAACTAAAAATGGCATAGGAACCATAAGTGAGGAGTAATTTAGCTATCGAGAACTATGTTATGCCACTCTTGAACTATTTATTAAAGTTGGATTTCTTGCTATGACTCAGAAAAAAGGTAAATTGAACCAAACAAAAACTAAAAAGCCATTAAATGGTGGCTTTTGGAGCCAACTATCCATGGTAAATAAACAGGCAATTTAGGTAAAAAGCCTGTGAATGTGCTAAAATGATTCAACTTATCTGGGAGAAAAAGAAAGTGAAAAGAAGTAAACCAAATGATTATTGAAGTAGAGGGCGAAGAAATTTTACTGAATTAGATTACATAAGTGAGAAATAGAGAATGAAATTTGCCGAAGAACTAGAAGAGGTAAGTCAAGGTTTGCTTAACCGGACAAAAATAGTAAAAGTTGGAAAAGTGCTAGGAAACAATCTCAAAAGAGAACTAATCTGCTTCCTTCGATCAAGTAAAGATGTGTTTACTTGAACTCACTTGGACATGTTTGGGATAGTTCCAGCAATTACGAGCCACGCTCTAAACATAGATTCAAAAACCATTCCCGTTCGACAAAAAAAGGCAGTTTGATAAAATTCGAGCTCATGCATTAAAGGAAGAAGTTAAAGGATTACTTGAAAATTGGTTCATTAGAGAAGTGCTCTCCCTTAAACGGTTGGCTAATCCTGTGCTAGTTAAAAAGTCCAATGGAAAATGTAGAACGTGCATCAATTATACTGATTTTTAATAAGGCATGCCCCAAAGATTGCTATCCTTTGCATAGAATATATCAATTATTCGATGCCATAAGCAAAAATAAGCTTTTTTTATGGATGCATACTTAGGATATAATCGAATCCTCATGTTCAAACTAGATGAAAATACACAAGTTTTATAATAGATTGGGGATCTTATTGCTACAAAGTTATGCCTTTTGGGCTGAAGAATGCAGGGGCTACGTATCAAAGGTTAATAAATAGAATGTTTAAGGAACAAATCGAATGAAACATGGAAGTGGATGTGGATGGTATGCTATTTATGTCCCAAAAGGATACTAACCACTTGAAGGATCTTAAAGAAGTGTTTGGAGTACTAAGAAAGTACAAGATGAAGTTGAATCCAAAAAAAAATGCTCTTTGAGACTACAGTTTGGAAATTTCTTATGATATATACACAGTGCTCGAGGAATGATGCCAATCCCGACCTAATCAAAGTGATTAAGGACATGATAAAGCCAAAAAAGTAAAGATGTAATGAATTTAAATGGAAGGGTGGTGTCTTTAAATAGATTTTTCTCTAAAGCCACCAATAAGTGCATCCCTTTTGTGATGTGATTAAGAAAAGGAAGAACTTTGTGTGGAGGGAAGATTGCCAAAAAGCGTTTGAGGAATTAAAAGACCATCTTGAACGACCTCTGATCTTATCTAGTCCCGTAAAATGAGAAAATCTATGCCTTTACATGGCAGTCTCCAAGCATGCGATAAGTTCGATTCTAGTAAGAGAAGAAAAAAGGCGTAACTTTCAGTGTACTATACTGCTATAAGTCTTAAAGAGGCATAAACTAGATATTCAGTTATAGAGAACTTGGAATACTGTCTAGTTCTTACAACTTGGAAATGAAGAGCCTACTTTCAAGCGCACCCAATTAAGGCCTTAACTAATTTTCCACTCAAGTAAATTTTCGGTAAGCCCGAAACGTCAAGAAGGCTAGTAAAATGAGGAATAAAGCCGAGTCAGTATGAGATTGAGTTCAAACCCAAGTTGCAATCAATGGACAAGCTCTAGCTAATTTCATTAGTGAATATACATGATTTATTGAAGCATAATCAAGAAAGGAGAAAGATCTGAAACCTAAATGTTAACTATTCGTTGAAAGAGCCTCGAACGAGCAAGTGGTTGGCGCGGGATATATGAACATTGCCCCTGATGGACACCGATTACATCATGCAATGATGTTAGGTTTTTCCCCTACCAATAAGTGGTTGAATATGAATCAATGATAGACTAACCTTAGCTACTCAATTAAAAATCCCAAAGATTGAAATTTAAGTGATTACTAATTGATGGTTAATCAGTTCAATAAAACTTATATAATAAAGGATGCAAGACTGATGCTTTATTCCAGAAAATATTGAAAATGAGCCTAATTTGAGGATTTTTCGATACAGCAATTAACCAGAGTAAGGAATTCTCAAACCAATTCTTTAGCTAAATTAGCTAGCATGCAAGGAGCCCCAGAAACTCGAATTGTGGCAGTAGGCTTCCAACAAAATCCCAATGTTGAGGAAGACTCCTATGAACTAAAAAATGAGACCATTGTATTGATTGGACCCCAAGCTCTTATACACAAGGTGAAAGAAGATAAACCAGGAAGTAATAACGATGAAAACCCGAAAGGAACCGTTGATGGAAAAATAAATGATCAATATAAGAACAGTTGGATGACACCCATTGTTGAGTACATGATAGAAGGGAAACTACCAAGAGAAAAAAGAGAAGCTAGAACGATAAGGCACCAAGCTCCAACTTTTACTATAATGGATGGAACACTTCATAAAAGAGGATATTCACTCCCTTACTTAAGGTGTGTTAGTCCAGAAAATAGCTCAAAGTTATTAAGAGAATCCCATGAAGGGCTCTGTGGGATCATTCTAATGGCAAGAAGTTGGCCAAAAAGATCATAAGACAAGGATTTTATTGGTCCAATATAAATAATAACATTGTGAATTATGTAAAGAGATGCAAAAAATGTCAAAAATTTCAACAATCCCACATATGCTGCCAAATGAGTTAACACTGATCTTAAGTCCATGGCCCTTTGATGCATGGGGAATTGACTTAATTGGACCACTACTTATATCAAAAGGAGGAGCCAAGTTTGCAGTAGTAGGCATCAATTACTTTACCAAATGGGTGGAGGTAGAACTATTTCAAAATATAACTTATGGAAAAGCGCTAAAGTTTGTGATTATGAACATAGTTATCCTGCTTGGAATACAAAACAAGATAATCTTCGACAATTGGACCCTATTTAAAAGTGAAGAATTCACAAGATTCTACGATAAGAATGAGATAATCAAAAGTTTTCATTAGTAGCTCATCCCAAGGCTAATGGAGCCATTAAAGCTGCCAGCAAAACCATTAAGACTATCTTTAAGAAACGGCTAGACAAAGAAAAAGGAAATTGGAGAGAAAAACTACCACTATGCTTTAGGCATATCAAACTTCTACCAAGATTACAACAGGACATACTTCATTTTCTTTTACATATGGATGTGAAACAATGCTTCGATTCGAAGTTGAGATACCATCCCATCAAAGGATTGCATATGCCTTTGACCCCAATCAAGAGCTAATAAAAGAATCCCTAGATTTGATCAATAAACTAAGAGATAAGGCGACCACACAAACAGCCGAATATCAACAAAGGATACCAAGATATTACTAATCTAAAGTCAATGGGAGATTAAAAGGAGATTTAGTGCTCCGAAAAGTCATGGTAAACATAAAAAATCCAGCAGATGGGCTACTTGGATCAAACTGGGAAGCACCCACTGTTATCCATAAAGTAATCCCACCAGGAACTTATCGATTAAGCCAACCCGATGGTAATGTAATAGTAAGAACTTTGAATACTGAAAATTGGAGTCCTTATATTCCAAGAATGGATGAATAAAGAAGATGAGATAAGTATATCTATGAAATCAATAACCGATATAGAGAAACAAACATATAAAAAAAGAAAATCCTTTAATCCGACCACAAGGGCCTAGTCAAAGTATTATAAGCCTTTGCTCCCACTTTTAAGGCCTGACGTAGCAACTCCTAGAGGGGGGTCAGAGTAAGTCTCTTGTCCCACCTGTATGACCTGGCTAGAGGACTTCTAGCCTTCGGTCCTGCCTACGTGGCCTGGTTGGAGCACCTCCTAGAGGGAGGATAGAGTAAACCTTTGGTCCCGCATAAGATGGTCTGGCCAATGCACTGATCAGCCTTCGGTTCCACCTATAAGGCCTGACTAGAGTGCTTCTTAGAGGGAGGATCTGTAAAACTTTAGTTCTACCTAAGATGGCCAACCAAATGCACCGACCAACCTAAATTCTTATCTAAAAGGTAAGAAGGGATAGAAGAAATCAATCACAATCTAAAACCATACCTAAAAGGCAAGAAGGGATAGAAGAAATTAATCACAGCCTAAATTCTTACCTAAAAGGTATAGAAGGAGCAAAAGAATTTAGTCAAGCAAGGCTAATTCTATCTTAGAGATGGGTTAAAGTAATCTTTTAAAGGAAGAGAAATCAAACACAATCAATTTTGCCAAGACAAAGTTAAAAGCAACTTTCAAAGGAAAATTGAGGCCGCTACTATTGCAGAATATTATTAAAGACAACGGCCGCAAATGAAATTCTAAGTCTTTCCTTTCAAAAGCATAAATTATTATCAGAGCTTGAGATTTCTAGCCTTCCATTAAGCTGTAATGAGAATTTTACCAATAAAATGGAAATCTCCAAATGGATTTCAGGTCTTCTTATAGATGAATTTCTTGATTTTTTGACTAGACGGATTTCTGATCTCCTTATCAGATGGATTTCTGGTCTTCTTACCAAATGAGTTTTGATCCTCTTATCGGACAAGTTTCTAGATTATGAACATTTCCCTCGAAATGAAGTTTGTAGAATCCCTGCTCTTATTGCCAAATCCTCAATCTCAAGGCAAACATTCAGATTCGCCTCTAATAGGCAATGAATTTCTTTGGACTTTAGGTTTCCTTATTATTAGAAGATTGCCCCCTATAATCCACGCTCACCTTTCCCAGCATGGAAATTGGTATGACCTCATAGGCCAAATATATATCGAATCCCTCTTATTGGAACGATCTACCTGGGTGTTGAACTTAGTTTTACACTAAAGTATAAAAAGCTTCTTTTATACCTGTGGAGGGGAAGAATAAATGTTCTGCACATATTTTTGGACTATCAAGTGTGCTTGAGAACTTAGCAAGAGAAAAAGAAGCAACCAAGTCCATGGGAAGATATGGAAACATTCCAGAAAGAAAGTATTAAGCCTATAAGTGCATGGTGATGTGATGAACCAATAAATCTATGATGATATGGTGGGTTTCGAGTCAATAATATAGCAAGCCTTTAATAGTACACCATTAATAAGGAGGTATTGAGTATCAAATATGAAATTAGTTACCGAATTCCTACTCAAGAGTTAACAAAAATAAAGGAATTAGTGAATAATTAGAGATATCGACTTAAATGGGATGTCGAACTTAAACATAGTAAGGTTCCAAGCCTTTATAACAACAAAAAGTGGTTTTGAGCTTCTTCAACAATAGGGATGTCGAGCATTTATAAACATCAGATGATATCGAGCTTCAAGTGGATAACGAGTAGTAAGAAGGTGCTGAATTTCTAAGTGACAATGACATCTACAATATGAAGAGTTGTCAAGTATTTAGCAAAGGATGGATGTCACACCACTAGCAGATGTCCAGCATCTTATCACATAGCGAGGAGATCGAGTTCATATGGAAAACACGCCTTTTACACAACAGTTATCGAGCATTTACAGCAGTAACGGTTGTAGAGCATTTACAAATTGCTAATGATATCGAGTTTCTACAAAGAGGTATTACTTAGTTTCTATGAGAATGATGAGCTTTAACACTAGCAAAGGGTTCTGAATTTTAACAAAAAGCGAGGGATGCTAAACCTCAGAAGATGTGAAGATTATCGAGTATCTATCATCATGAAGGTTATAGAGTAACTACCTTGATGCAAGGTGTCGAGTATCAATGGTTATGAAGGATATTGAATATCTAATATATACAGAGATGGTGAGTATTTAGTTGGATGGACACATGTTAGCCATCCTGCCTACTACTTCCTATATAAATAGACCCCTCCGCCACGTAGAAAGGGACAATATTTTCTTTCCCGTTTCTCAATTTAAAGTTGAAAACACTAAATCAATTTTAGGGATTTTTAAGGTCAGTTGTAACTTTTGTAACCTATTTGCATACGAGGACTTGGACAATACACTTTGCAAATCATTATTCCCTCGAATGTGTATGCTGACTATTATTAAATGATGGATGTGCATAATACTTTACCTTTGGACTAGGACTTGAACTCGGACTTTAAAATTATTTATTTGGATAAAGCCTCTTAAGCCCTTGTTTAAATTGAATCTTACCTTACATATCGACGGCTATGCCTATTGGCATATGGACAAGTGACTATAACATATGTGAATTACCTATTTTTCCAATTGACATATAAATAAAGAACTATTGCATATTTATGTGATTCACCTCTTATATCCTTAAACATGTGACTTGAAGTTTTGATAAAAACCATAGGGTATGTAACAATCCAAAATTTAAACCCATGATAATTAATTCATTAATTAATTAAATAATGAAATAACTTTGTGAAATTATCAAAATTGAGCCACGGAAGTTGCACCCTTGGGTCTGTGGTAATTTTTTAGTCAATTTACATATACAGAATGTCAGAATCCAAGCTAAAATGAACGAGATATAAATTAAACAAAATAAGTAGAAAAAAAGAATACATACATATATATATATAGCAGGTTGATTGGCGGGTCGACCTGGGCACAAGGGCGCTCGAACCGTTTGTGTTCAGGAACGAAGAAAAAATTTCTTTGTTCCGTTCATTCTAGAGGCTTCCGATGATGTGTTTGCATTTTTATTTCAATCTGGTCCTTCTATTCTTACATCTGCTAGCTCCTATTCAGCATATGATGTGGTTGCATCTTATTCAATCCTCAAATGCCATGGTCTGAGATCTACTTCTACCCCTATAATAGAACCCTAGGCCTAACACTTTTTCTCATTCTGAGATTTTCTCCAATTAGGTTCACCATTCAGGAAGGACACTAAGCAGAATAATTATCCAAGGAGGAAATCGTTTTATATAAAAATATTTAACAACCCCAAGTGGATCCATGAAGGACAAAAGGAAGTGCTAAGGACCAGAGGTGAGTGATTGTAATTATTTTAAATTTCTTTAGGTAATTTAAAATAATAGAGTTTCCAATGGTCATAGTTTTACTGCAATTTTGGAGTAACCTTTTAGTAATTTATTAACAGATTTTAGAAGTATTTTCAGTTAATTTTAGTTTATTTCTAGATTTTTCATTTATTTACAGTTTATTTACAGTATTTTAGTTTATTTACTATTATTTATGTGTTATTTACATCTTCTTCTTACGCCTTGGATTTCCTTCCATTTTTTAGTTTTCTTTTATTCCTTCTTCTTCTTCTTCTTCGCATATTAGAATAGAATATATGCGAAATAGGATTAAATTACAAGAAACCTGAAATAATAGAATAAGATGTAAATTATAAAAACTACAATATAAATGGAATTGGACTTAAATTATGCCTAACTATGATATTAATTGGACTGAAGTAAACAAATTGGCCTAGTTTTTACTTAGAATTATAACTAAATAGAATAAAAGAAGAAAAGAAGCTTATTTTCACACTTAGACCATGGCTTAAGTAAAGAGCATAATTATAACGTAGGTTATAAAAAGAAATAGAATAGAATAAGGCTTATTTTAAGACTTAGGATAAATTAATAGGCATAGATACTATAAACAAGTTTAAAGGCTTATTTAAATAATTTATCTGAGTTAATAAGCAAAGAATTAAAGTAGGAACTATACCAAATAGATTCCCTTATTATTTTCTATGGGTATGGTGTTTTACATAAACCTGAAGTGAGACGAGGGGAACGCTTATGCTAGTAGTGGTAGTAATTGGTCAATATAGAGATGTTCAAATCACGGGGGATTTGGACAAGGGCGCTATTAGGTATTGTTTGGATGATGGGCCAATACCGGCAGCATTCCCTTATATAAAATAGTGTTTCACATAATCATGAAGTGATACGAGGGGAACTCTTATGATGAGTCGAGGAAATAATATGACCCAATAGATGGAGCAATAGGTAGCATGAACATGGTGGCATTTATGCGTGCGACTTCCATTTCGGTGCTCAGTAATCGCTATGAGTTCCAAGCGCTTAGTATGTGTGTCTTTCGTCGCACCATTTCTTTCTATGTAGGGAGCTATATATCATCTAGTACATAGTGCGTGCTTTGTGTATCTTTCCTAGTTACCATTGGCTGCTGTGTAGAGAGTTATATAGTGTCTAGTCCGTAGTAAGGTCTATGGAGTAGCAGGTAGATCAAAGGGTAGAATTAAGATTTCAACTTAATTATAGGATTAGGAATTCAGCCCAATCAAGCAGCTATCAAAGACAAGTGCAAACAATCAAAGTAAACCTATCTTATTAATTGAGCAATAATTTAATCGTATTTATTTTCCGTTTATATCTTTCCAATTTCCTTTTATAACTAGAATTATTGAAGGGTCTATTACTTTCACTTTGCTTAAAGATTCTAGTAGTTACTATCATTCACTAGACCTTTAGTTTGACCAACTTCTCTATTTTCCCTTTCCCCCCATAGGCAATCAAGGGAGAGGACAATAGATTACGGTTGCTCGGAGGATTCTCGGAGAAGATTTCTACCATGTATTTCTTTTATTCTAGCTTCAGCTCTTTCTGTGTACTGGCTTATTATGAGGGATATTTGTACTTTGATTTTTGTTGAGACTACGAGTTTTTATTTCACAAGACATGTTGGGTTTTGAGACATGTATATTGTATTTGGACTTTAACTTATTTGGTTTATGAAGAAATTATGAAGCTTTTGTTTTAAATAAGTTATTATTTTAGTTTCTGCTGTTTTTTCCTATTTTTGTCTTGTGAATCTTAGTCTCTGTTAGTTTCTGTTATATCTACAACGCATCACGCCTTTTGGGTATATTAAGGGGTGTAGGGTGTTTTAAGGTATAATTGAGACATTTTTGAATAATACTACCTTATTCAACGTCTTGGACGTAGAACCATTTTTTGGTTTTAAACCACGAAGTCTCCACCAGTTCAACACATGGAACTAGGAAGAAAACTTAACACATGATGGTTATTTGAAGTCAACATGCGATAACGTCAAATGAATTAGCACATGATGGCTTTCGATGAATTAACACGCGATGGCTTCAAATATATTTGCACTCGATGGCTTCAGATGGGATAACACATGATGTGGATGAGATAACACGTGATGATTATAAGCGAGATAACACGTAAGGAGTATAGATGGGTTAGTATGATCGATTTCACCCTAGAGGGGGAGGGTGAATAGGATGATACTAATAATTATAAAATTTTAATGCGAAAGTATATAAAATGATTGCAGCACAAATAATAGGAGAATTGCAGCATAGATAATAGCAGAATATTACAAGGAGAAATAGAACAACACAAATTTACCCAGCTTCGGCAAAACCCTACCTACGTGCTGCCCCCAAGATTTCTACTAGAAATTAAGTAGTCAGACGCTTACACATATAAACTCATGACACCCGCTATCGACTAACCTAACTCTATGCTCAAAACCCTACCGCAACTCAGCCACTAAGTTGCAAATTCTCGAATTACACCACCGTAGATCATCCCTTAGTCACACGACTAGAATTTAATAAACGTTTAAAAGTAAATTGCAAAGTAAAAAGCAACTTAAAACAAGAAAACCCTAATTTTAAAAACTAAAGCCCAAATAACATATTATAGCTAGCCTAGAGTAAAAAGAATGTAGTGTAAAAATATTTTCCCCCTTTCCTACGTTTATTTCTTTGGCCCGTATCTCTTTCGTTTGTGATAATGGTTGTCTCGTTCCTTTTTTTACAATTAGGGCTTCTGTAGATTGAGGCGTCACTTGATGGTTGATCAACTGAATTGATATTCTCACATTGATTGCTTTATCGATTGATCGTCTCTTCGATTTGCATGCGACTGGTTCAAACTGGCGAACTCGAATTGAATTGGTATGTGATTTCCTTTTTCTATTATCGTTGATATGATTGAACTCAATTCGATTCGAGTTATTAATTTAAACTTTTCTCTATGATATAGTTTAAACTCGAATCCATTTTAGGCTGATTATTAGATTGTATTTTATTGGGTTAAAAACCCTAAATTAACTTTCATATTTTTTGAGTTGAATTTTTTAATTAATTTTGCTCCGCCGTTCGATTTTTGACCGACAAATGGTGATAACATTGACTTGTTCAATTCATATATTTTTCTGGTGTCCTTGCTTGATTACTACGGTTTGTTTGATTTTCTGATTTTTCGTTCATACATGTTATCATCTGGCTTTGGATTTGGTTCCGTTCTTTATGCTGTTGACTTCAGCCATTTGAAATGATTTCTAATGTGACTTTGACACTTTTATTTGCTCAATTCGAACGTGTTATTATCTTGGTCACCACGGCTTTGATTCTCGCATGATCATTGATTTGGTTTTTTTGAAATCCCTTGCGTCATTATTTTGATTTTAACTACTGCATATCATTATTCACTGCCTTTTTGTGCACTGCCCTAGTGCACTTGCTAATTCGAGCCGCTGTTTGGTTTCCACTGTATATATATATAAATACATATATATGTGTGTGTGTGTTTATGCATGTATGTATGTATGTTGTGATGCCTGTAACATTTGCAACCTAATGCTTGTAGTTATTTATGTCTTTGAGGCTATGCATGTGTGCTTGTTACTGTAACCACCTCAGTTTTGTCTTGTTCGAGTCAGTGCATACGAACTTGAATTTCTTTCTATTTTTACCGGGTTTGGTTCCATATGAAATCTTTTTAGCATATATATATATGCATATATATATATATATATCACTGTTGCTTTTATGTGTGTTGTCCACCTCATTTTGTACCGATTCATTGTAGTTTGGAATTTGTTTTGGTGCATTTGAGTTCATTTGAGTCTCTACTATGATTATTGTTGTTGCATTGTGTTCATATACATTTGGTTTTATCTTGAGCTTTATTATGGCATCACTTGCATATTGAACTACTTCCATTTGTTGCTCGGTCTGCACTTTGCCTTTCATGTGCTTGCAATTGAACATCACTTGAGCTTGCACTAGTAATTGAGAGCCTGGACTGTTCAATCGCATTTGTAGTTGATTCATCTATGTTGAACTGCTACATTTACTTATGCTTGAGTTTAAGTTTAGTCTGGATTCCATTGCATATTTCTGTGATGATTGTTTCACTTGTTGTGCGGACTCATTGTATCACCATATATGTACATATATACATATGTCTCTGTGTAGGAGTTGTTGATCTGCTGCTTCCTCTAATTGTGATTTTCTTGAGTCTGATCTTCGGGCCAATTCATGTTGTAACTGGAATTGCGTTTGAGCTTATCTGGTAGTGTGAGTACTAGTCTTGTTGTCCTTTTAGCCGATGCTGATTTTGGGTTTGTTGCATTCATTCCTCACTTTTATATTTGCAGTCTAGTTTTGTAATCAGTTTTCTAGGCGCAACTGTGCTCGTACTTGAATTTGGTCTAGAGCTTGTTGCAGTCTTGGTTCATAATTGAGTTTTAATGGTTGAGTTGTTTTTATGTGTACGCATTAAATTTTTGGTCGAGGCTTATTGCAGACATTAAAACATGACCATTCTATTTTTGTTTTTGTATTGCACCTAAGTTGAACCTAGCTTTGGCTCAGGTTTGACACTATGCACATATAGTGACTTTATTTGTATTTCACTTCAGCTGAACCTAGCTTTGGCTCGGGTTTGACCTTGTTTTCACTTGTCCTTGCAGTTTTATCAAGTGTATATCGGTGTGTACGGCCTTATGACATATATAGTGATACGCTGTGCATGTCACAGGTTGTTTGTGTAGATGAATTCAAAAAAAATGATGATGAACAACCCAAATAACTGAGGCAAATACTATTTTCAAAATACATATTTTATTTTACATTGCAAAAATATTTCATTTTCAATTTTACTGCGTCTATGTTTATTTTGCAGATAACTCAGATGCTGGATACAAATGGGAATACAGCTGAAGAACAAATATGAGTGGACGAGTGATATGTAGTGAGGACAGTTATGTAAATTGAAATGTATTGTAATTGACATTTTATATATGTAGCGAGAGAACAAATTTTTACTATTCAAAATTGTAATAAATATTTGTTTGAATAAATTATCCATTTGAATTTAAATTCTGTGTTATTTATTTTATTCAACAAATATTTATTTAATTATGTGAAAATAAAATAGTACATTAACAAATACATTTAAATGAAAATATATATGTTTGTTATTATCAAACAAAAAATCATATACTAGCATATTCAACAATCTCTCCCTTTTGATGATAATAAACATATATTTAAGATTTTGAATTTATTAAATGTATTTGATCATTCAATTTGCTCCCCCTATTTGAATGCTTCATCTCTACATCAAAGCCCCCTTCATATATGCATGAAAATAAATAAAAATATGTAAATGAACCTAGATGCAAACAGAAAATACAAAATAAATATTTGATCTTTATTTTCCAAAATCTTAACTTTTCTCTCCCCCTTTATTATCAGCAAAATAGTGTTAGAAAAATAGTGATAAATTGATAGACATTGATACAACATTACCCAATCGAGTATAAATATTAAATTTCAAAAAAAAATCATAAATACTCTGTTAGGCGCATATTCATGATAAGGATGATGTAAAACCATATAGCTTTGCCTATTTGCGATATATTTATATCTGGAATTTGAATATCTACTAATCATGCATAACTGTTAGAACTTTTAAATGAGATTAGTAGTATTCCTAAATTTAAAAAAATAAAAAATGAATTCAAGCATCTTCTAACCATGCATAACCGTGAGAACTTTTACATGGGATTAAAATCAACTTGTCTATTTAGTAATCAATTTTGACATGTGTTCCATACATGCATAACCGTGAGAACTTTTAAATGAGCATGAAAGCACATAATCAAAAGTTTCAAGTAATTCACCCATGTATAACCATGAGGACTTTTAAATGAGAGTGAAAACTTTGGATTTCTTTTTTGCTAAATATATAATGAAATGAAAAACGAATAATTTCCCATTTAAAATACCATATATTGACATACTATATTGGATTTTGACGAGTCTATAGAAATATGGTAGAAATAGAGATGGCCATGGAATTTTTACCCATCAAAAAGTTATTATAAATATTGTTTAAAATTTTAAAGAAATTTACTAAATATACTGTCTCAAGTCATAATATATGATTAATATCAACACTCATCACTTTTTCGATTACAATTTATCTTTTCGATAATCAATAGGGAGTCAGATTAGTTAAAGAAGTCATTTAAGATCAAATCCAAAAATAATTGTAAAATCAAATTTTTCGAAATGACTAATCTGGAACAAGGTCAACAAAAACTATTTTCTAGTAGGGGTTTTATAAGAAAAATGTTTGCTAATTTGAAAATCAGTTGGAATGAAAAATATGAAGATATTTTCTTTGAAAATGTGATGCAACTAATGAATGTCTGTACATAAAACTCGTTCCACTAGCAATTTTTCTATCAGCTAGATTACTAATGTAACCTACATCCGAATTTCCTTTTGACTCATGATTATTATTAGTTGACTGTCATAGACCAGACCGTGAAGTGTGTAACAAAATACCTTACAATCATTTTTAACAGCTTTTATATGAAATTCTTTTGAATTTGAATTGAAATCGTAAAAATTTACAAAAAGTGAACATAGTTTCAAATCCAGAAGCAGTAAGATAAGTAAATATATCCATGTATATCTAGAGTAATCAAAAATCAATTCAAGACAATATTTCTTATCATCGAAACTTGCAATATCATTAGTCCAAACAAATCTATATGAACTAGTTCATAGACTGTGGAGATACTTATAGTGTTCTCGGCCTAAAAAGATAATTCAGAATCAAAATCAACATTCATTTCTTCATCACATAACTGGCTGATTTAATTCAAATTATGGTGCATATTATCACATTTAATATATTGTTCAAGATAGATGTACCGTTACCTATTTTACCTTTACGATAATTTTTCGTTGTTGCCTATTGTGATTCTGCCACCTTTATACTAGGCTAAGGAACTTTGATTTGTCGCCCATCATGTGCCTGGAACAGCCAGAATCTAAGTAACACCATATTGTTCCTTAGCCTGCCACCACACCTACACAAGAAAATATTTTTGTGACCTATTTGTTTTTATAGGTCCATGGTCGTTAGTGGCAAATGATTTTGAAAAATATGTTTGAGTAGACCCAAAACAATCTATATTTGTTCCTTTTGGCACCCAAATTTGTTTTACTTTAAGGGATTTTAAATTTGAGCCATTTAGGACATAAATTGGTATGGTTTTCACATGTTTGGTGTTGAATATGTGCTTATATGTTTTTGTTTGATGATAATAAACATATATATTCATTTAAATGTATTTGGTAATGTACTATTTTGTTTTTCATAGATTAAATAAATATTTGTTGAATAAAATAAATCACACAGAATTTGAATTTGAATTCAAACAGAACAAGTTACACAGATTTTGAATTCAAACAGAAATTTTATTCAAACAAATATTTATTACAATCCTGAATAGTACAAATTCATGCTCTCACTATACATATACATTTCTGATTACATCACGATTACATCACAAATATTTTTACATTGATAACCTCACTACATATCACTCACACTCGTATTTTGTCTTCAACTGCATTCCAGTTTGAATCCAGCATCTGAGCAATCTGCAAAAATATTCACTAACGCAGTAAAATTGAAAAAGAAATATTTTTGCAATATAAAATAAAATACGATTTTTGAAAATATGATTTGCCTCAGTTATTTGGGTTGTTCGTCATAATTCACACTTGTTTTCATCACAAAGTCGTGCATATAGATATTACAGGGACATGTAACCATAAGTGGCTGCAATACACACGTGTACATTCATACACGTGTGCACTGCCTCGCCAACTCGTGTGCGCAGCCAAAAATAGCAAGTGTGCAAGCACAATCACAACAAACAAGGCAATGCACTATGCAATGTACAACAAGTCCAACAGCCCAAATGAACAACAAAGGGTCAAAACTCAATGCACATGAAACCAAAGGCCGAGCAATTGATATATGGTGATGCAGTCAACAGCCACAAACTGCAACGTCAAGTTCAGACCAAACAGTCGAAGACATGAATGCAACAAAGTTCAAAAGTGCATCAAAGGCAGTTCAATGTGGATAGCAACAGCAAAAAGGGACTGCAACAAACATGTATGCAGCATCAAGTCAGGCATGAAGAGAACAGAGTGAAGATGACATGTTCAACAAAGACCAAGTCAAAATGGAAGCAGTGATACAAGGTAAAGTGGCAACAAACATGAAATGAATCGAGTCAGTAAGGCAATGCACAAAGTAAGTAAAAGTAAGCAACAGAGATCAGAGACCAAGCAAGGCATAGCAACTGCATAGCAACAGCAACATGATCAAGTGCAAACAAATGAAACAACAGGCAAATGCATATACAAACTATCATGAATGCAGTAACAACACCGCACCAGAATGCATCAAAAGCAAACCGAGTACAAGCCATAACATGTCAATACAAGCACTGAAGTTCTGCATCAAAAATGAAGACACCAAGTAAACAAACTCAAGATTACAGGGCAGTGGACAGTACAAGCCTGCAGAATGCAAATGGACTCGACCAAGTATACAAGTGCTACAAGCAGCAATGTGCAACTGCAGGTGAACAAATATGCATATACCAGTGATGCAACTTAAGCACAAATCATTTACAACATGTACACAGCAAAGACCAATGAATCAACAATGCTTGAAGACTGCAGCACAAATTAAAAGACCAATATATATGCACAGAAGCAACTACAATTATGCAATAGTGAAAAACACAAGTCAGTGGTGAAGTAAACAACAATGTCGAGCTCACTGCAACTCAAGGAGATAGTCGACCAACAGTATCAAGCTCATGTATGCAACAGTGCGATAGATCAAGTGACACAGTGAATCAAAAAAAAAAAATGCAGACTAACAGCTACATCAAAAACAAACAACAACTCACATAGTTGAAACCACTCGAGTGCAACAGTGGAGCCATAAGAAATAAAGAAATGCAGATCAATGATATCAAGTCCAGTGATGTAAACAGTGAACAACGGTGCAATGTTCAAAAGGAGACTAGTGAAGATGGCCAGAGATGAAGACAGGGACAAACACAAGATGGCCGAAGCAGTGTCAAGTCAGAATTTTCGAAAATAGGATGCTAAAGTTCAACAGTATAGAGAATTCGAATTCATGACAGTATCAAATTCGTATCTTTGAAATAGTCAGCAAAATTAAAAAGGGAAAGTTTCTGCTTTTTTATACAAGAAGAATCGAACGTGTAAAAGTTAAAGCCGTGCGTATCAAGGTGTCACAAAAAATCAGGAAAGACGTGCGCAACAGGCATTAGAAAATTAGGAAAGTGATGAAGTCGTGAATTCATATAAATTCAACCCGAAGGTATCATCATCAGCAAGTGCTTCAATTCACAATCGAACTATCAATCGCAATCCCAATTTACATCATCGGCTATTGAGTTAAAATCGAGTCCAATCGAAGCAAGCAATCAAACGAGCAACAAAAGAAACTACATACCGCAATTATCAACAACTCGATCGAGCGAGCAACAATCGTAAATCATCAGAGAACAAGCGTGAGCAAGAGCAATGCAAGTCAGAGCACCGATCATCAGAAAGCCTCAATTTTGAATCGAAGACAGAAGCCCTAAATTAGTGGCAAAGAAAATCAGCCGACATTATTCTCAGGAGAAGAAAACAACAGTGGATCGGGTTAATGAAAAAACAAGGGGCCGGCCTTGTTAATTATAAAGGGGCTAAAGTTATTTTTAGGGTTTAATTATAAAAGGGTTTTTTAGTTTTTTATTTTGAGCAAAAACTACGCATTCAAGTTGTACTTTAATTTTTGCTCCGGTTTTAATTTTGAAGTTTGTTTTTCTTTTCGAGTCGAAGAATTTGTAAATCACCACCTAGGGATTAGGTAGTGTCAGATTGTCTATTTAGAATTAGTTCAGTGAGCAGGGTGTGCGAGTTTACAAAGCTCTATAGGCGGGAGCAGTGTTTGCGAGTGAGCGAAACTCTATAGGCGGGAGCAGGGTGTGCGAGTCTAGTAGAGTGTTTGTGAGCGGGAGCAAAAGGGTCTGCGAGTCTAGTAGAGTGTTTGTAAGCGTGATACTGTTTAATTCTAATAGAAATATGTGAATGCAGCAGTAGGCAGGGGTTGCCGAAGCTGGGTAAATTTTGTGTGTGATTTACTTTACTGCATATTTATTTCTATAGTTTATTTCTGTGTTTAAATCGAGAAAATTTGCTATAACCCTATTCACCCCCCCTCTAGGGTTAATCTAGATCCTACAAGTGGTATCGGAGCCTGGTATTTTTTTATTTAACTCTAGAGTCATGAATCCGTCAAATAATGCTTTTTCTGAGGGGCAATCTATCGTTAGGCCACCCATGTTTAACGGGAACGATTATGCTTATTGGAAAGTTAGGATGAGTATTTATCTTAGTTCCGTTGATTATGAGGTTTGGGATATTATTGAAACTGGCTATAAACCTCCCACTATAATCGTTGGTGATACTGAGCTTCCTAAACCTAAGGATAGGTGGGATGCTAACGATAAGAGATTGAAAACGATAAATGCTAAAGCCATGAATGCTTTGATATGTGCTCTTGATAAAAATGAATTTAATAGAATTTCTCATTGTACAACAGCACAGGAAATATGGCACACGTTGGAGGTGACACACGAAGGAACTTCTCAAGTCAAGGAGTCTCGTCTAGCCCTATTCAGCAATGAATATGAGAACTTTGTGATGGACAAAGGCGAGAGCATAAAGGACAAGTTTGGACGCTTTTCAACCTTGGTATACAACGCTAGAGCGCTTGGGAAGGTCTTCACTGAGGTAGAGCTTGTGCGGAAGATACTACGAGTCTTACCAATGAACTTTGAGGCAAAAGTCACGGCAATCCAAGAATCGAAAGATCTGAGCAAACTAAGCATGGAGGAGTTGATTGGCAACTTGATGACATATGAGCTTGAGTTAAAAGCAAAGGAAGAACGCAACAACTCCGAACCAAAGAAGAATACGATTGCCTTAAAGAGCAAAGAAGAAAGCGATGAAGAAGGAGAAGATCCAATTGAAGAGCTTGCAATGGCTGTCAATAATCTTAGAAAATGGTCGAGATTCAAGCCACGCAAGAAGAAAACAAATCGTAATAGGCCAAAAGATTCTGACAATTCCGATAATGAACCGACATGCTTTAACTGCAAGAAGCCCAGACACTTCATACAAAAATGCCCACTTCTCAAAAACAACAAAGAAAAGAAAAAGACGAAGAAGGTATTTGCAGCGACTTGGGATGATGAAGAAGGAGAAGAAGTTTCGGATAGCAGCTCAGAGGAGGCTAACTTGTGTCTTATGGCGAAATCAGATTCAGATTCAAGCTCAGAGGAATCTAGTGAGGAAGGTGAGTATTCCTATAGAGATCTTGTTTTTATGTGTCTTGATCTCACTAAAGTAGTTGATGCTCTTGAATCTAAACTTGAAAAACTGAAATCTGATAGAAGAGAACTTGCTCGTGAAAATTTTAGGTTAAAAACTGAAATTGAAAATATTCAAAACCTAGAATGTGAAAAATGTAAAATTTTAGATTCAGAATTGACAAGACTTAAGAATAGCTTTGAGAATCTTGAAAAAGAAAACTTGAATCTTAAGGAAACCATTGACACTAGGAAAAAGGATTTTATAAATCGATGCACCTCACTTGTCACTGAAAACACAACACTAAAAACCAAAGTCCAAAATCTTGAGAAATCTTTGAATAACTTCTCAAGAGGCGAAAAATCTTTCAACATGCTATTGGGAAATCAAATTTTTGCTAACAACAGAAAAGGACTTGGTTTTGGGAAAACACAAGCTGAGGATAATGCAAAAGAGAAAAGTGTCTTTGATAGATGTGAAATAATTGGACATCATGTTGAAAATTGTAGTCATAGGAACAAGAACATAAAATTTATACAAGTTTGGGTTCCTAAGAATTCTACAAACAAATTTCATGTCTATTGGAACAAGAATAAAAGGACTAAACAAGTTTGGGTTCCAAAGGGTTTGTTTATTCATAATGTTTCTGCCACTAACAATCATGGACCTAGAAATAGGTCACAAAAATCTTTCATCGTGTAGGTGTGGTGGCAGGCTAAGGAACAACAACGGTGTTCTCTGGATTTTGGCTGTTCCAGAAACACAACGGGCAACAAAGCAAAGTTCCTTAGCCTAGTATAAAGGTGACAGAATCACAATGGGCAATCACGAGAAATTATCGTAAAGGTAAAACAGGTGAAGGTATATTAAATGTGATAATCTGCACCATATTCTGAATTAAATCAGCCAAAATTGCGATAATGATGTGATGTCTTTAATTCTGACTTATTGATATGATTTTTCCTTTGACTTGTTCTTACTTTGATTTGTGCTCAAAAGTAGACCAACCATCCTTTCATCATTGAACTTAATCCGTTTGGTCAAATTATGATGTTGATTGATTACTGTCTTCTCATGCTACACGTAGATATATTGGTTTTGAAATTTTGGTCACTGTTTGTAAATTTGCACGATTTCAAATTTCATGTGAAAGGTGTTAAAAAGGATTTCAAGAAATTGTTTTTGAAATAATTATGATGTTGATTGACTGTTGATTACTCATGATGATAGTTGTTCATCCTATGGTTTCTAAGTTTAAAACTATGATATTTGTTTGAGTGTGAACATGGCATCATTTCAAATTTCATTCTAAAATAGTTTGTTGAAATTTCACAATCTGGTCTTTGACATCCAACGAGTGAATATTGAGTGAAATTTAAATTCAGATGCAGATTACACTGGTAATATAGTTGATAGAGAAATTACTAGTGTAACGTGATTAATTTTTGAAACATTCATTTGCTGCATCGTTTTTTCAAAGAAAATATCTGCATATTTTTCACTTAAAATAATTTTTCATTTAGCAGAATTTTTTTTTCTCATATACCCCCTTCGAGAAAATAATTGTTTGACCATATTTATTTGATTTTAAATGACAAATTTTGACTGATCCGACTTCCTACTAATTATCAAAGAGATAAATAGTGATTGAAAAAGTGATGAGTGTTGATATTTAACATACATTACTCAAGAGAGTATATCTGAAAAATTTCTTTAGGAATTAAAACAAGAATTATAAAACTTTTTGTTGGGTAAATATTCCATGAACATTTCTATATCTATCATTATTTCTATCGACCATGGTTTATCAAATATTCAATATAGTTTGTCGATATGTGGTACTATAATCAGGAATCATTTGTTTTTCATGTCATATTTATAAACAAATAAATAAATATCCAAAGTATTCGCTCTCATTTAAAAGTCCTCACAGTTATGCATGGGTGAATTACTTGGATTTTTTTTTATGTGCTTCCATGCTCATTTAAAAGTCCTTACGGTTATGCATGTATGGAACGCATATCAAAATTAAATTGTTTAAATAGACAAGTTGATTCTAATCCCATTAAAAGTCCTCACGGTCATGCGTGGTTAGAAGATGCTTGATTTCATTTTTTAAAATTAAATTCGAATACTACTAATCTCATTTAAAAGTCCTAACGGTTATGCATGATTAGTAGATATTCAAATTCCTGATATAAATGTACCACAAGTTGATTCAACTGTATGATTTTATATGAACACCATATCCATCATTTCTAAAAGTGGAATATGCGCCTAACAAGGGTAGTTATGGTTTTTGTTTGATTCTTATTGAAGTTTAATATTTATATTCAATTTGAGATTAATGTTGGATTAATATCGATCACTTTATCTCTATATTTCTCTCACGCTATTATTCTTTTGCTGATAACAAAAGGGGGAGAGAAAAGTTAAGATTTTGTCAAATAGAATCAAGCAAAGGTCAAATAATTTTTCCCATTTACATCTAGGCTTATTTGAATATTTCTATTCGTATGCATATATGTAGGGGGAGCATCATGTAGAGAGGATGCATTAAAATAGGGGGAGCAATTAGAGTATATCATTAATCAAATACATTTAACACATGTACAAAATCTTAAATATATGTTTGTTATCATCAAAAGGGGGAGATTGTTGAATATGCGCTTATATGTTTTTGTTTGATGATAATAAACATATATATTCATTTAAATGTATTTGGTAATGTACTATTTTGTTTTTCATAGATTAATAAATATTTGTTGAATAAAATAAATCACACAGAATTTGAATTTGAATTCAAACAGAACAAGTTACACAGATTTTGAATTCAAACAGAAATTTTATTCAAACAAATATTTATTACAATCCTGAATAGTACAAATTCATGCTCTCACTATACATATACATTTCTGATTACATCACGATTACATCACAAATATTTTTACATTGATAACCTCACTACATATCACTCACACTCGTATTTTGTCTTCAACTGCATTCCAGTTTGAATCCAGCATCTGAGCAATCTGCAAAAATATTCACTAACGCAGTAAAATTGAAAAAGAAATATTTTTGCAATATAAAATGAAATACGATTTTTGAAAATATGATTTGCCTCAGTTATTTGGGTTGTTCGTCATAATTCACACTTGTTTTCATCACAAAGTCGTGCATATAGATATTACAGGGACATGTAACCATAAGTGGCTGCAATACACACGTGTACATTCATACACGTGTGCACTGCCTCGCCAACTCGTGTGCGCAGCCAAAAATAGCAAGTGTGCAAGCACAATCACAACAAACAAGGCAATGCACTATGAAATGTACAACAAGTCCAACAGCCCAAATGAACAACAAAGGGTCAAAACTCAATGCACATGAAACCAAAGGCCGAGCAATTGATATATGGTGATGCAGTCAACAGCCACAAACTGCAACGTCAAGTTCAGACCAAACAGTCGAAGACATGAATGCAACAAAGTTCAAAAGTGCATCAAAGGCAGTTCAATGTGGATAGCAACAGCAAAAAGGGACTGCAACAAACATGTATGCAGCATCAAGTCAGGCATGAAGAGAACAGAGTGAAGATGACATGTTCAACAAAGACCAAGTCAAAATGGAAGCAGTGATACAAGGTAAAGTGGCAACAAACATGAAATGAATCGAGTCAGTAAGTCAATGCACAAAGTAAGTAACAGTAAGCAACAGAGATCAGAGACCAAGCAAGGCATAGCAACTGCATAGCAACAGCAACATGATCAAGTGCAAACAAATGAAACAACAGGCAAATGCATATACAAACTATCATGAATGCAGTAACAACACCGCACCAGAATGCATCAAAAGCAAACCGAGTACAAGCCATAACATGTCAATACAAGCACTGAAGTTCTGCATCAAAAATGAAGACACCAAGTAAACAAACTCAAGATTACAGGGCAGTGGACAGTACAAGCCTGCAGAATGCAAATGGACTCGACCAAGTATACAAGTGCTACAAGCAGCAATGTGCAACTGCAGGTGAACAAATATGCATATACCAGTGATGCAACTTAAGCACAAATCATTTACAACATGTACACAGCAAAGACCAATGAATCAACAATGCTTGAAGACTGCAGCACAAATTAAAAGACCAATATATATGCACAGAAGCAACTACAATTATGCAATAGTGAAAAACACAAGTCAGTGGTGAAGTAAACAACAATGTCGAGCTCACTGCAACTCAAGGAGATAGTCGACCAACAGTATCAAGCTCATGTATGCAACAGTGCGATAGATCAAGTGACACAGTGAATCAAAAAAAAATGCAGACTAACAGCTACATCAAAAACAAACAACAACTCACATGGTTGAAACCACTCGAGTGCAACAGTGGAGCCATAAGAAATAAAGAAATGCAGATCAATGATATCAAGTCCAGTGATGTAAACAGTGAACAACGGTGCAATGTTCAAAAGGAGACTAGTGAAGATGGCCAGAGATGAAGACAGGGACAAACACAAGATGGCCGAAGCAGTGTCAAGTCAGAATTTTCGAAAATAGGATGCTAAAGTTCAATAGTACAGAGAATTCGAATTCATGACAGTATCAAATTCGTATCTTTGAAATAGTCAGCAAAATTAAAAAGGGAAAGTTTCTGCTTTTTTATACAAGAAGAATCGAACGTGTAAAAGTTAAAGCCGTGCGTATCAAGGTGTCACAAAAAATCAGGAAAGACGTGCGCAGCAGGCATTAGAAAATTAGGAAAGTGATGAAGTCGTGAATTCATATAAATTCAACCCGAAGGTATCATCATCAGCAAGTGCTTCAATTCACAATCGAACTATCAATCGCAATCCCAATTTACATCATAGGCTATTGATTTAAAATCGAGTCCAATCGAAGCAAGCAATCAAACGAGCAACAAAAGAAACTACATACCGAAATTATCAACAACTCGATCGAGCGAGCAACAATCGTAAATCATCAGAGAACAAGCGTGAGAAAGAGCAACGCAAGTCAGAGCACCGATCATCAGAAAGCCTCAATTTTGAATCGAAGACAGAAGCCCTAAATTAGTGGAAAAGAGAATCAGCCGACATTATTCTCAGGAGAAGAAAACAACAGTGGATCGGGTTAATGAAAAAACAAGGGGCCGGCCTTGTTAATTATAAAGGGGCTAAAGTTATTTTTAGGGTTTAATTATAAAAGGGTTTTTTAGTTTTTTATTTTGAGCAAAAACTACGCATTCAAGTTGCATTTTAATTTTTGCTCCGGTTTTAATTTTGAAGTTTGTTTTTCTTTTCGAGTCGAAGAATTTGTAAATCACCACCTAGGGATTAGGTAGTGTCAGATTGTCTATTTAGAATTAGTTCAGTGAGCAGGGTGTGCGAGTTTGCAAAGCTCTATAGGCGGGAGCAGTGTTTGCGAGTGAGCGAAACTCTATAGGCGGGAGCAGGGTGTGCGAGTCTAGTAGAGTGTTTGTGAGCGGGAGCAAAAGGGTCTGCGAGTCTAGTAGAGTGCTTGTAAGCGTGATACTGTTTAATTCTAATAGAAATCTGTGAATGCAGTAGTAGGCAGGGGTTGCCGAAGCTGGGTAAATTTTGTGTGTGATTTACTTTACTGCATATTTATTTCTGTAGTTTATTTCTGTGTTTAAATCGAAAAAATTTGCTATAACCCTATTCACCCCCCCTCTAGGGTTAATCTAGATCCTACATTTGGGTCTATACCAACACTTATTATGACTATGTCTAGATTTTCCACAAATTGTGCACTTAGATTTTACTTGATTAATTTCGCTACCAATACGTTTAGATTGAGTATACCGAAGTCCTTGTCTATCAATATTGAATGTCTGTTTTCCTATTAGCATATTTAATGATTTTTCTCCTCTGGAGAATCTTCCTAGGGTTGTAGCAGTTGTTGGACTTGTGTCTTGAGTGATTCGTTTTCACTTAATAGCAAAGCGTACCTTTTAATTGAATTTTCTCTCCTAATGTTTTCACTTTCTTTCAAAATCAAAATTTCATTTTCAAGTGATTTTGTTTTATTTTCTAACTTTTTAATTTCTTCTTCAAGTGATGGACACTTACCACATTTAGGGCTCTTAGTTTGATAGTTTTTAACCAATTGATCAAGCTGTTTATTTAAATCTATCAAAGCATCTCTTTGTGATTCAATTTTAGCATACTTTTCCCTGAGCCATTCAAAACAACCATTTACTTCATGAAAATATATAAGTAATTCTGAATGAGTAAGTTCTGATACATCGCTTGGGTCGTCATCGTCACTTTCAGTTATTTCTCCATGAAGACACTGATTTGCATTTTCACTCTCACTGCCAGTGCTTTCATTTTCATCTTCATCACTTTCTTCCCAAATGGTTGCAAAACTTCTTCTTTCTATTTCTTTCCTTGGCTGAGTCTATTCTGAGGACAATTTGGCTTGATATGGCCCGGTTTATTACACTTGTAGCAGATGATCTCTTCTTTTTCTAAGTAGTCTAGAACTTTGTTGATTTTTCTTTTTAGTTAATGAATTTTGGCTGGATTTCCATATTTACGGTTCCACTTTTTGAATCTCTTTATTAGTAGTGCTATTTCAGCTTTACCATCATCATCACCGTCATCATCTACATTTTCATTTGTTCCTTTGAGAGCTATCTATTCATTTCGAGTACCACCTCCTTCACCATCTTCCTTAAATTTCATTTCTAGCTCATAAGTGGTGAGATTTCTGATAAATTCTTCGACTTTAATCTGTTTCAAATCCTTTGATTCTTGAATAGCAGTGACTATGGCTTCAAAATTTCATGGAAGGACTTTGAGGATTTTTCGGACTATCTCCAAATCTGTGTATGATTTTCCGAGAGCTTTTGATTTGTATACAATATTGAAAAGTCATCCATACATCTCTTTAACATTTTCGACCTTGGCCATTGTGAAGTTCTCGTATTCGCTACTAAGCATGGCAGGGCGAGATTCCTTGACTTGAGATGTTCCTTCGTGAGTCACTTCAAGTGTGTGCCAGATTTCCTGTGTAGTTAGACAATGTGAGACACGATTATATTCAATTTGATCCAATGAACAAATACTAGAATTCATAGCTCTAGCATTAGCATTTTGTAGTTTATTTTCTAGACCTGTCTATTGATCCATTGGTTTTTCAATTTCCTGATTATCTACCACTATAGTTGGTGTCCTATATCTTGTTTCAACTCTATTCCAAGCGTCAATGGTTTTCAAAATAATTTTCATTCTATTTTTCTAGTATGCATATTCACCGTTGAACATTAGTGGCCTAACTATGGACTTGCCATCAGCAAAAGCATTATTAAAAGAAGCTTTTAAAAATCAAAATTTTAAAATAGTAATTTGTTTTTGAAAAAATCAAAATTTTAAAACAAATATTGACTTGTTCCTAGCTCTGATACCACTTGTAGGATCGATTTCATCCTAGAGGGGGGTAATAAGGTGATACTAATAATTATAAAAATTTAATGCGAAAGTATATAAAATAATTGCAGCACGGATATTAGCAGAATAATGTAAGCATAGATAATTCAGAATATTAAAAGCAGAAATAGACAACACAGATTTACCCAGCTTCGCAAAACCCTGCTAATGTGCTGCTCCTAAGGTTTCTGCTATAAATTAAGTAGTCAGATGCTTACACACGTAAACTTGCGACACCCGCTATCGACTAATCCAACTCTATGCTCAAAATCCTGCCACAACTCAGCTATTGAGTTGCGCATTTTCGAACAACACGACCAAAGTTCGTCCCCTAGTCACATGACTAGAATTTAATAAACGTTTAAAAGTAAATTACAAAGTAAAAAAGCAACTTCAAACAAGAAATCCCTAACTTTAAATACTAAAGCCCAAATAAAATATTATAGCCGACCCAAAGTAAAAAGAATGCAGCGTAAAAATATTTTCCACTTTTCTTCATTTATTTCTTCGGCCCATATCTCTTTCGTTCGTGATAATGGTTGCCTCGTTCCTTTTTTAATAATTAGGGCTTCTATAAATAGGTTGCGCTTGATAGTTGATCAATTGAATTGATATTCTCACATTGATTGCTTTGTCGATTGATCGTCCCTTCAATTTGCATATGGCTACTTCAAACTGGCAAGTTCGAATTGAATTGGTATGTGATTTCCTTTTTCTATTATCGTTGCTATGCTTGAACTTAATTCAATTCAAGTTATTGATTTAAACTTTTCTCTATGATATTATTTGAACTCGAATTCATTTTAGGCCGATGATGAGATTGGGTTTAATAGGGTTGAAAACCCTAAACTAACGTTCGTATTTTTCGAGCTGAATTCTTCAATTAATTTTGCTTTGCCATACAATTTTGATGTTTGTTATAAAAGTAAATTGAATTTAACTACTTAATTTAATAATCAATAAAATTAAATACTCAAATTCTCCTTCATTTTAAAACCTAATCGTCGAGCAAGTTTTTATGTCATGTTCACATCGACGACTAGTTTCGTCTGAACAATTGTCGTCATAGTTTTCTACAATGAAAATTAAAAGATTTATAATAATGGAATTCTTATTTGATTAATTATAGATTAATTTTTTAATTAATTATTAAACAAACTTTTATAAATTATTTTATAATTTCTAATTAACAAATAATCTGAGTTTTAAAATAAAACTTGACTCAATTGTTTGAAAACATTTTGGTTTTGAATTATAAACGAATTTAGTATTAACTATTAATCATTGATTGAAGTTATATGCGTCGACTTTTATTTCTATTGGATATTGATTTTAGTTATCTATTAACTGTGTCATTAGGTTGCCAAACGAATTAAATTAGAGAAAAACGTTGACACGTTTTATTGGAGGTAAAACGACTCGTACTGATCATTGTTCAATTTTGGAAAATGCGATGATTTCAGGTGAAATATTTTCGATGGACCGGTCTTGATAGAATGGACATATGGAATGAATTTCCATTAGTAAATAGTGACACCTTGTTTGTGAGATTGTTAACTAATCAAATTCCCCTTTTAAATTTATCATTTGAGATCGAAGAGACTGGGACCGGATATCGGAATTATCCGAAACCATTTCGATCAAAATATCACTATAAACCTTTATGGCTCTGATTATAGATTCTAATATGCTAGATTTTAATTAATTTAACAGATTCAACTATTTTAAATAAGTGTTGTACTTAGACACAATTATAATATCAATGGATTTTCTATAAAAGTGTTTTGGTTATCGTAAGATAAAAACCCATCATGTTTATACGTGACGCGCTCTTACGAGTTACCTTAGTTTTCGAAGTATATTGATAACTCAAGTATTTCAAATTAAGTGTGTTCACTCACGCTGGTTTCCAGCCTAACTTGGGGTTACTTTATTGTAATGCTTGGGTCAGACCGAGTATTACTGATTCAGGTTAGGATGCTTTGGAGCTCAAGAGACGGGCTGGATGGCAGAGACGTATTACGCATACTTGATTAAATTCCGCTGTGTTTTGTAGGCTGTATATTCAGCATTTGTGACGATAAGTTATTGCAACCGTCCAGATTTCTATGTTATGGTTGTACTCTGATAATCTATATGTATATTAACAGTTACAGTTTTCTTTGTATAAAAATCTGTTATTATATATATTATATATTTTTTCACTACGATTATGAGATTCTGTGTTGTCGTTTCTATTTCTTCTTCTACCCTTTTCTTCTTAAACCATAATGATCTGGTATTTTCGGCACTCGATTGCTTGGCATTCTATACAGTGAACGTATTAGTGTCGATTTTCAAGGGTCAAAAATACATGATCGTTACATATGGTATCAGAGCTGAAGGTTAAGTGACAACGTTGGCTTTGATAGGGATTACTCATTAGAGATAGGGTCGGTAGTACCCTAGAATGAGTCTGATTGTATATACATATAGAGAGAGCATATTTGATAGGGATATAAAAATATTCTGATATTAATAAATGAAATGATATTAACTTGGATTTTTATATAGAATATAAAAAAGTGAACCCTATAAGCCGATAAAATCATTCGTGCCTGTTGATGATGAATTGGATATTATCTCTTGTTGATTGATTATTTAATTAATATGGATGTGCATATTATTGCTTATTGATTGGTGAGTCATGCTCGGCCAGTTTATGAGCATCGACAATTGATTATTGATTTGAGCATTTGACTTTTTTTGGAAAATTTTGGGTTTTTGAAAAAAAATTGATCAATTGAGAAAGTGCATGTTTAACATGCATTTTGAAGTGAATTTATATTTCAATTTCACCATATATCATCTTAAAGAGTAATGGGTACCATTTGGAAGTGACATATGAAATATGATTTACCTAGACATGGTTAATAAGTAAACAAGAAGTTATTCAAACTGGAAATTTGAAAGTTAGATTTCGGAAGTTTTTGAAAATTTGTTTAAGAATATAATAGTATGATTTGAAATTATTTTCGAATAAGAAATGTATTCAAATCGATTTTCATAATGAATTCAAAAAAAATAAAACTTTAGTAGCTTTGCTACTCAAATTTTTAATGAAATTGATTTGATTCCAATCCCTAAAGTATGATTTGATATTCGACAGATATACGTATATATCTATTTGAAGTGAACCCGGTGATCAATTCTCGAGTTTTCGGATTGAATGATATTACGAATGCATGTATCCTATGCATTAAGATTGATTGATTGATTGATTATGCATCTTGTTAGGATTATTGATTGTCAATTCCAATTTTGAATTGAAATTGGATTTTTCCAACCTTTCTGAATAGTTGAACACTTCCAAATTCAGAATTAATTTTCAGAGCTAAGAAATTTTGGAAAGTATGTAAAATTATTTTTGTAAAATTTAAAATACAAACTAATGGAAGTTGAATAAGTTTTAAAAAGCAAAATATTTTGATAAATAAATTGTATGGGCCTATTTGTCTGATTAAAGTACGGAATTTGTTTTGAAATGTTTTAAATGAAATTTTGCTCTAAGAAATATTCCTGAATAATAATGAGATAAAAAGAAAAAAACTTACTTATTTTACAAATTTATTTTAGAAGTAATTTTGATTTATAAACTCTTATCTAATAGCAAAATGATTTTGAAGGAAAATTTTAACGAAATCTAGTTTTGAATAGTTTTATAAATTTGTTTAAGAAATGTTTATGAAGAAAAAATAATTTATAATGAAAATGTACTCTGTCAGTTATGTATAAAGGATTTTTGTAAAGTATTTGATTTTGAAAAGAAATTGTGGTTTTAAAACTTAGTTATTTACAAAGTGATTTAGAAAGAAAGCTGATTTTATATATATATGACTTCATGTAAATATGAAACTAAAGTAATTTTGAAAATTTATGATTGGAATTTTAAAATATACGAATATTGAATAATATTTAGTTTGAAAAATGATTATTGAAACCATAGATGAACTTGAAGCTGAACCAATATTTGAAAGTGATTGATTTCGAGAACCTTTGACTCTATATAAATATTTGACTTAAAAGTTTACGAATCTTATATAAAACTGGTTTGTATAAGTAAGAAGTTATTTCAAAAACTACTGATTTTGAAAGGTACTTGATTTGACAAGCGATGATCTTATAAATAAAGGAATTATATAAGAATGATATATTCGAAATTAATGATTTGAAAAGGTGCTATGTATAGTATGATATACATTTTGAAACTGAAGACATGGGAAGTACCTTTTGCTTAATTACCCGCTTTGTGGTTGTTAACCCGTCTTTTAGTAAGGCTGTAAACATGCGGATTTAACTAAATTGACTGCTCATTTGTTGGGACTGGAATAAGATGGGTTTGAGCTTGTTGGATGGATAGACGGTCAGCCATGGATGGTTCGATGTATATGGCTCGACCTAGGTGGATCGGCAGGTGCCGCTCGGTCAAGGATGGGAATTCTTGCGTGGGTCAGCCAAGATAGGTCGGTAGGGCCTGGTACTACATTGGAGTGGGTTAGCGATTGAAGATGGTTCAGCATGCTATGGATCGGTCTAGATGGCATGGATCGATCTGGATGGTTTGTTCGGTGTGGTGGTTTGGATCGGTCTTGATGATGTGGATCGGTCAGGATGGTGTGGTTCATCATGTATGGGAGGATTAGAGTTGGGAGTGGCTCAGTGTTGGAGTATGGATATAGTTCAGTCAAGGTGGATTGGAATAGGTCGGTCGGCATGGCCGTGTAGGTAGGTACATATGGATCGGTATGTATGGATCGGCCATACGTGGATCGGTCAAGATAGTTAAGCTGAGGTGGTTTGGCAATGTTGGGTTAGATTTAATGGGTCGGTCACATAAGGTTGGTCAGGGAAGATGAGACGAAGTGGCTCGATATGGATGGGTTCAGCCTCAATGGAATTGTGACGTGTGGGTTGGCCCTAAGAGGTTCGGCCGCCACGATTCGGTCGGCGTCATGTTCGGCCGTAGTGAGTCGGTCGTGATGAAGGATGTTGGCTCGGTTATGGTCTTGATGTGCCCGGACTACTCAGGAAGCCCAGTAACTCGAGACTTGTCTATATACAGCGTGTGAGGCTTCAGAAAAGGGATCTTCATTTCTTCATACCTTCTTCTTCCCTATTAAGCCAACTCTGCCATTGTTGCTTTAAAAGCTCTGGATTATAACTGTAATTAATAGGATATCAATAGAAAGGAAATTTCTAGAGTGGACGTAGGCTGATGTTAGCCGCACCACTATAAATTCTATGTTATCACTGCTTTTTTTTAATTGTTCTTCACATTATACTCTCTACATACATACTAGCTGTGATCTCTAATTGTAATTTGGTGCTTTCAACAACATTTGGGTGTTAGTGACCAATTTTGGCGCTAACATTTTGGTGCTTTCACTGAGAAAACTAGCATTCAATGCTCCAGAAGCTTGGAATTTGGATTTAAAAGCTTAGGAACTTGGATCTAGAGCCTATGGAAAAGCAATCAACTAGGAGGCAAAGGACGGAAAGAAGTCGGCAAGAGGGAATTCAGGAGGTTTCCGCTAGAGCTAATCAAGCCTCCATCTATATCACTAAGGATGAGATGCATGTCATGATGAATTCCATGCAGGAACAATTGAAAAGGCAAGGGGAAATTATACAGGCACTTTTTAGACAATTTGGACAAGCAGTAACTACAGGAGCTTTGATCCATGAAGCTGGATCAGAAGGACTCAATCTGTAAGTAGATGGTGTGGTTCAGCAGGAGGCAGCCCCCAATCAGTAAAAAACTATCAATCTAGGTGGACCTAGACTCAGGGGCATACCGTCAGGTAATGTTGGACCAACCCAGGAAGGGATACCAGATGACGCTGCATAGCCGAGCGCCAACAGGAATGTAGGAGTGTGTGGCGAGGAGTATGTACCGGAATTCCCTCAAGGACTTGGAGGGTGCTTGGGAATTGAAGATGGGGGCAAACCTCGGTAGGTAACATTAGATTGGATGACATCATTAGGTGAACTATTCACGGAGGTCTGAGAAACATGAATTTGGAGGGAGTAAACAGAAGTACGTTTATATGTAACATTAGGATGGCTTGGAATCCACCCGATTTCAAGCTACCCACTCTAGAAGTATACAACGGTAAGACGGATCCTACTGACCACTTGATGAGATACATAAGGCATATGGAAGTGCTAGAGGTATCAGAAGGGGTTATGGCCTAGTGTTTCCCCCTGTACTTGACCGATATAGCTGCTATGTGGTTCAGACAGCTACAGGATGGATCTATTGGAACATGGACAGAACTGGTGGATAAGTTCTTGAGACAGTTTTGAATTCATATAAAAAGGCCGAAAAATGTGATGACACTGACGTCAGTTAAGCAAAGGGCATAGGAATCGCTCAAGACTTTCTTAACTCGGTTTAATGCAGCAGTTGCCTCAGTGGATCGGCTGCATACATCTATGTTTCTGATGGTGGTGGTGTCAGGAGTAAGGAATAACTCGTATTTCAAAGTATCGTTGATACAGGACCCACCAATAGATCTCGGTGAATTCTGTCATGAAGTTAAGAGATTTCTTCAACAAGAGAATGCATGTTTGGATATGAAATCAAAGGAACTATACATGGTTAAGGATGGAGGACCATCCGGTTAGGGCTCAGGTAAAGATAAGGACAAAGGGAAGGGGAAGCGCTAGGGAGAACCAAAATTCTCCGCTTACACAGGAATGAATGAGAAATTGGAACAGATATACTTGGATACTCGGGATCAACTTCCTTATCGAAGGCCGGCAAGGAAGGAACCTTCAGAATGTGAAAGGGCATCGGAAAGGAAGTGTCTCTTTCATGGCCTGGACGGGCATGATACTAACAACCATAAGCATCTAAAGGATACAATCGAGGAACATGTAAGGAATGGCCAGTTGAGGCAATATTTCAAAATCCGAAAACGGCGGTGCAACAAGAGCAACCACCGCCTACCTTGAACGACGATGGGACGAGGTCCAGGAATGGTGGTCGGTTGATTATCAACTAATCGTAATGGTTTGGAATAAGTAACAAACTCCGAGCAAATGGCTAAATCACTTACGCATGTATGGGGTTGGAGATAACCCTTAGGCATGCTCTGAGATGATAGTTTACCGAGACGCTCCGGTTTGTGAAATATGTTTTTTTTTTCCTTTTGGCTTGGACATTTGCTTTTTCTTCTTTGGTTTTGGAGTTCAAACCGAACTCCTGGTTCTGTTGGTTTCTTGGTTTGGATTTTGGTTTGGATGCTTGATTTTTTATTTGGATTTTGATTTGGACTTTTGATATGGATTTCTGGTTTTCTGGTTTGAATCTAGGTCCCAGATTCAATTTTGATTGACTTTTATCTACTTTTTGGCTAAAAGATCGTCGAGTATGGACTAAGCTCGACAAAGGTCTAGAGAGACACACCTTCTAATAGAGAGGGATTAGAACTCAGTTGTTGGTTTCGGATGGATATTGAATTGGATAAGGATTTGGTAACTTGATAGGAATCAGATATCGAACCGGAGTAGTCGTAGATTTGGATAAGAATGCGGCAATGGCATTTGGATAAAATGGATTGGATTATGAGTTGAAAGGTATGGCTATGGATAAAATATGGACTTCGTATATCGAATTTGAGGCTATTCAAAACACACCTTTCAATAGCAAGGCATGTTTTGGGGGGCAAATGTTAACCCGCCTTTTGGTAAGGCCATATATCGGTGGACTTAACTAAATCGACTGCTCGTTTGTTGATACTGGAATACGATGGGTTTGAGCCAGTTGGATGGATAGACGGTCAGTCATGGATAGTTCGGCGTATATGGCTCGACCTAGGTGGATCGGCAAGTGTCGCTCGGTCAAGGATGGGAATTCTTGCATGGGTCGGCCAAGATAGGCCGCTCGGGCCTGATTGGGCATTGGAGTGGGTCGGCGATTGAAGGTGGTTCGGCATGCTATGGATCATTCTTTATGGTATGGATCAGTCTTGATGGTATGGTTCGGTGTGGTGGTATGGATCGGTCTTGATGGTGTGGATCGGTCTAAATGGTGTTGTTCAACATGCTTAAGAGGATTAGAGTTGAGAGTGGCTCGGTGTTGGAGTACGGATATGGTTCGGTCAAGGTGGATCGGCATAGGTCGGTCGGCATGGCAGTGTGGGTCGGTACATATGGATCAGTATGTATGGATCGGTATGTATGGATCAGCCATGTATGGAATTGTCAAGATAGTGAGGCTGAGGTGGTTCAGTAATGTTGGGTCAGACTTAGTGGGTCGGTCACATAAGGTTGGTCAAGGAAGATGAGACGAAATGGCTCAGTATAGATGGGTTTGGCCTCAACAGAATGGGGACGTATGGGTCGGCCCTAAGCGGTTTGGCTGCCACGGTTCAGTCGGCATCAAGTTCGGCCGTGATGGGTCGGTCGTGGTGAAGGACGTTGGCCCGACTATAGTATTGATGGGCCCAACTACTCAGGAAGCCCAGTAACTTGGGATTTGCCAATAAATACAACATGTTGGGCTTTAGAAAAGAGGTCTTCATTTCTGCTTCCCTTCTTCTTCCCTATTACGCCTACTCTGCCATTGTTGCTTTAAAAACTCTAGATTGTAACTGTACTTGTTTCGAATATCAATAGAAGGGAAATTTTTAAAGTGGACGTAGGCCGAGTTAGTTGAAGCATTATAAATTCTGTGTTATTACTGCTTTCTTTTTAATTTCAGTTGTTCTTCCCATTTGTACTCTCTATATACATACTATCTGTGATCTATAACAACAATTTGGTGCTTTCAACGACGTTTGGTGTTATGACCAATTTTGGCGCTAATAGTGGCCATATTGGGGATACATTCTATTGATTCTATTGATTGATATAAGCCGTTCGAACACAGAATCATGTGTTCCTTCGAATTCCATAGTGTAATCTATGGTCTTACGATGCGACTGCATAGCGAAATTCATAGGTCTGTGAAAGCTTATGGTTACAGATGTTTCCTGGGGCAACCAGGCGAAACCATTGTGTAACTGTGATCTATGGTCATTTTTGACATAATCCGCTTGGGCAAAGCGATCGCCCTAAGGTACGGATGTTTCCTGGGGAAACCATGTGAAACTATTGTGTATTTGCGGTCCACATGGCGTAAATCGAGGGGTAGATGTTTGCCTTAAGTCTATAGGTAATAGTGACGTAACCACCAGTGCTACTATTAAGTAGACTATGATCCATGCGATGGCGAAATTCATAAAGCTGGGGGACCCAAGCGAAGCCATTGTGTATCTGTGATCTATGGTTGTTTTGGATGTCATGTCGTAAGACATGGGGCATTGGTTGCTTAAGGTCACCTGAGGCCGCGTCGCTCTGTCCTCTCGACTTAGCGAGACAGGAACCTTAGGGACTGCGTTCCATGGCGATCCTGTTCATTTGATTTCAATGATTGTACTGTACTTTCCATATCTGTTTTTAAAGTTTCCATGTATTTTGACTAGGTGTTGAAACGGGTTTACTAAGTACTTGGAGATTTCTAGTATTGCGCTTGATCAAGTATTACTAGATTTTGTAAGAACGAGGACCAACTTGTGGAAACATCGAGTTATCAAAAGTATTTTTGATATAAAAGTATTTCGTTATGAAATAATTTTTAATAAAGAAAAATTTCCAGGCATTTAAAATTTAAACATAAAAACCACTCGAATTATCTATTGGTGTATCTAGAAAACCAATAGAATAAATACGTAAGTATATATAGACCATTCTAATTGCATTTATAGTTTTGATTCAGATTTGAATACACGATTTTAAGATAATGCATGCCTGTCCGATTTAGGATTGTTCACTCAATTCTCGACGATGAACACTAATACGGATTTTTGATACGAATCTGAAGTTCTTTATCACAGTTTATTACTATGTAAGGAAGATGGAAGTTTCTAATCAAGAAGTCGGATTAGAGTCTGTACTAGAGTAGTGGGTTACCAATACTCATTCGGAAAATTGCATATTCAAACAAGAGATGGAAATTGTTACACGTATGAGTGGTATATATATTGTATGGATTCTAATAAAATGATTATATGCTATGGTTGCTAGCTATGATTGTTCTTGCTTAGGATTGCTATGCTGTTTGGTTACATATAGTTTGACATCATCCCTATTAGTTGTGTTACATTTATGAGTTGCACATAGTTGTAATAATGATTCTTCTGTTTTATAAGTTGATTATTTTAAGTAAAATCTATCGTATGTTAAATTTCTTACTTCATTGCTTTTCAAGGATGAAAAGTTTTGAGTGGGGGGATTGCAATAACCTGAAATTTTAACTATTTTAAATTATTAGATTTAATATAATTTTTGAATTAAAATGGTTAAAAATAAAATTTAATGATTTATTAATGTAATTTATTGGATATGAACTTAGATAAAATTTTAAATAACAAAATTCGACATGAGAAAAAAATGATTAACTAATTTTAATTATTAAAATATTAATTTGTATAAGCCAAATAGATAAATTTGCTGATATTTAAAATATCTGAATCTATATATCGATTAAAATTATATTTAATTTTAAATTATGTACGGGTAAATGTTTATAAAAGTAGTGCATATGTAAATATATATATATATATATATATATATATATATATATATATATAGGTAAACATGTGTATATCTACATGTATAGATGAATATGCAATATATAAATATATGTGTATATGAAAATATGATAAAATGAATATGTATACATCTAAAGGTAATAGGTAAAAATGTAAAAATGTATATGCTGACAAAAAGATATATAAGTATAGATGTATGTGTGTGTGTGTGAATATATGTTAATATAAAAATAGAGTATATGTAAATATATATATAAGTGTATATATACAGAATTTATGATACAAAATAAAATAAAATATTTAAAAATAAAAATAAATATATGTAAGTAGATATGTGTATGTGTGTATGTAAATATAGTATATAGGTTACATATGGTCAAAGAGTAAAGGATATATATATATATATATATATATATATATATATATATATATATATATATATATATATATATAAACACACACAGAAGGGAACACGATAATGAGTAGATATTAACTTAAGCATAAAATAAATCAAATCACTCTAAATTTTCATATCAACTAGGAAATCAAGTCAACTAATTATCAAATCAAGTCAACATATTCTCAAACCAAATTAAAGTAAATTAGAAAAAAATAAAGTACTGTATACGAGTAAAACCTTATGCCTTTGTCTACCTGTTCCTCTCCTCTGTATAAATACCATTGTGTTATTCTCATATTACATTCTTGCATAAAAAATGGAAAAAGAAGAAACTGCCATTAAAACCTTGTAGAAAATAAAGTGTTCAAGCTCCAGGAAGGATCAAAAAGCAATATTTTGTCTCTTTCCCAATGATTGTGAGTAAGACATCAAGTTTTCTTGCTTATTGGAATTATGTATTCATCTATATGCCATGAAATTTGGATGAACTCTTTAATTACGTCAAGTATTCATGTTCAATTAAGGTTCTATGACTTGTATATATGTGTTTAGTCATGGTAATATACCCTGTAACTCATCATCATCTCTCTGTTCGTTGAAAAGATAAGATCTTAATCTTTAAAAATCAATATATCCATATCCAATTAGTTTTATACTTTGATACCAAAATAAATTTTTATGTTTTTTAGTATAGAACATTCGAATTTTATTTCGTATAATTCCATCAAGCATAGAGGGAGAGAACTACTTATAACCATGAGTGGGTCGACTTTAAATGAAAATTAACTATCGCAATTCGACAAATGAATTATACAGTTATCTAAATCGAAAAAAATGAATTTTAAGAGTGGTATGGAGATTCTTAGTTGTGTGTGGTAGGCGATATGTCGAGTTGAACGGTTTTGGGTGAAATGGCGAATACCGGTGATGTACTCATTTTCATGACTTGGGGCTTGTTGGGGAGGAGGAGTAGGTGTTGTGGCACTTGCAAAAATGGTGCGACATTTTTCTAGCGATTGTGGAGGCGAGTCGAGGTTAGAGTAGGGTTTACTGTGGAGTTTGTTTAGGCTTCGGGTTTGGAGCAATGGCGTGGAATGGGGAGAGGCAGTGAGGTGTGCACCAAGGGGAAATGATGGGAGAGATTGTGGTGGAGCTCTACGTGAATTTTGGTGGTCGATGGTGGAGCATGGTTTCATGGCGAGGTGATTGGGTTATGCAGCCTTCATTCCAGTTTTGTGTGAGGAGATTCGAATTTCATAAGGGAGCTTGATCGTGTTTTTAGGTGGTGGACATGGACATAGGGACATGGGCGGACTTAGATGGGTGGTCAGCGACGAGCATTGGCGACTGGAGTGGGCGTATACATGCACATGTACGTGCATGGTTTGTTTTCTTGCAAATGGAAGGGAGGAAGAAAGAGAACTGGAAGGGGAAGAAGGAGGAAATGTGTTTTGGGCTTGTTGGGTTTGGGCCGGGTGAGCTTGAGTATGGGTTGGGTTTGGTTTTATAAAGGCACGTATAATTACTTTGATAATTAATAACCTATAATTTTTTAAAGAAATCATTGTCTTGATTTGTTTTCAAAATAAAGAAACAAGAAAAAGAAGGAAACATTGAGTTTTAGTTGACATGGGTCGGGTTCGAACTCATTTGGGCTGGGAGTTTGTTATAAAAGTAAACTGAATTTAACTACTTAGTTTAACAATCTATAAAATTAAATACTCAAATTCTCCTTCATTTTAAAACCTAATCGTCGAGCAAGTTTTGTGTTGAGTTCACATCGACGAGTAGTTTGGTCTGAACTATTGTCGTCATGGTTTTCTACAATGAAAATTAAAAGATTTATAATAAGGCATTTGATTAATTATTGATTAATTTATCAATTAATTATATAAGGAACTGTTTACAAATTACTTTATAATTTCTTTGATTAACAAATAATCTGAATTTAAAATATAACTTGACTCAATTGTTTGAAAACAGTTCAGTTTTGAATTATAAATGAATTTAATATTGACTATTAATCATTGATTAAAGTTATATGGGTTGAATTTTAATTCTATTGGATATTGATTTCAATTATCTATTGACTATGCCTTTAAGTTGCCAACCAAATTATAGTAGTTAGAATTATAAAACATTGACATGTTTTATTGGAGGTAAAACGACTCGTACCGATCATTGTTCAACTTTGAAAAATGCGATGATTTTAAGTGCTTTATTTTCGATGGATTGGTCTTGATAAATTGGACATATGGAATACATTTCTATATGAAAATAGCGAAATCCTATTTGTGAGATTGTTAACCGATCAAATTCCCTTTCAAATTTATCGTTTGAGATCGAAGAGACCGGGACTGGATATCAGAATTATTCGGAACCACTTCAATTAATATTTCGCTGTGAACCTTTACGGTTCTGGTTATAGAGTCCAATATGCTGGAATTTAATTAATTTAACAAATTCAACTTTTTAAAGATAGTATTATTAGACCAATGGATTTTCTATAGAAGTGTTTTGGTTATCGTAAGATAAAAACCCATCGTGTTTGTATGTGACGCGTGCTTACAGGTTACCTTGCTTTTCGAAGTATTTTGATAACTTAAGAATTTCAAATTAAGTGTGCTTACTTACGCTGGTTTCCTGCCTGACTCGGATGTTATTTTATTGTAATGCTTGGGTCAGACCAAGTATTACTGATTTAGGTTTGGATGCTTTGAAGCTCAAGAGACGAGTTGTATAGCAGGGACGTATTACACGTACTGGATTATATTCCGTTGTGTTTTATAGGTTGTATATTCAGCATTTTTGAGGATAAGTTATTGTAACCGTCCAGATTTCTATGTTGATGGCCGTACTCTGATAATCTGTATGTATATTAACAGGTACAGTTTTCTTTGTATAAAAATCTATTATTATATATTATATTTTGTTCCGCTGCGATTTTGAGATTCTGTGTTGTTGTTTTTGTTTCTTCTTTTATCTTTTTCTTCTTAAACCATGATGATATGGTATTTCCGGCATTTGATTTCTCGGCATTCTATACAGTGAAGGTATTAGTGTTGATTTTTAAGGGTCAAAAATACCCGGCCATGACAGGTCATTTCATCAGGTGACATTGTTCGAGAAAATATAAATTAGTGATAGACATGCCTATGGAGGTAATCACTAAACAAGTTAATGATAACTTTACGACAAAATCCTAAAATAAGAGATTAGGTGATGCTTGAACGGATGATGAATGATTGTATAACATGGCTAAAAACGGTATGATAAGTATAGGTTATACTTAACGTGAATTAATAAACATGGTTCATAATAGGTTGATTAGTGCAGGGTATATTTCTTGATTGTACATATGCACATAGTTTTTTATGTAATGTTTTTTTACATATATGATGTATTCTGGATGATGATAAAGTCAAAAGTAAACTCATTTCACATTAGTGGCGTGGTCCCATTGTGGATGACTAGTGTATCATCCTCCACTTGGTGGCCCAAAACTAATGGCTATGGATGATGCAGTCATTCATAGTAATTAATCCTCGACCACCAAATAAGGTAATATTAGAAAAATTGATATACCAGAGACACATAGATATGGTAAAAGTTTAAAATTTCAAAACAACTTTCACATTCTATTCCAAACTCATTTTAACCTTCTTTACATTATCCCACAATGTTAACCACGTTCAAAAAAATATAATTTATTACAATATACTCCAAGAGCGACATATGAAGATGTCTTCTTGGTGATCAGAGTGTATAATAGGAAATAAACAACTTTACCTTAACAAAAATACACAGAAAAATCTCATGAGAAAGAACTTACATGACTACATGCCTTCTACATGACTTCAGAAGCTTTTTCGTCTTAAAAGGTACCCGAAAACCTGAAACCACTCTAAATTAATTGAGTACCCAAGAGTTTAAGGGGAAAACATAAACTTCAAGTCTGATACAAAGCCTGGTATGAATAGTAATATTCCATCTCAAACCATTTAGATATCTAGTGAAACCATGCCGCTTAGCGGAACGGGCTTTCCCTCACTAGTGTCTTAAAACCTTTATAAACCATTTTCTATGCCCATGCATCCAAAATGGTAAATTCAATTCAAAACATTATTATGTGATGATATGCAAAAAAATTGAATCAATTCTGGATTGCCCATCCCCAATTCATTTTGACTATCTGTCATAATTATAGTTTCTAGGATTACTATTAACCTAATAGTTTTCATGGGCTAACAAATAACTTGTTAAACTTAATGACTCCCTGCCCAATTATATTATTTTCATGGGATTATTATGAACTTATTGGTATCTCCAATATCATTTCTTTTATCCTAGTTTTGTAGGTTGACTAGGACAACTAAGGGTCAATATCTTTCTTTTACCCAAGTTTTAATGGGCTAACTAGAAACTTATTGACTATTTGTCAACATTTCATTTTCTTATCCGGATATAGATTTTATAGGCCTATTATAAACTTGTCTAACTGACATCTTCAATTATATATAGTTTTCATGGGCTAACTATGAACCAATTGACCCTTGACAATATTATTTTCCTTATACAGTTTTCATGGGCTTACTATTAACCTATTGGCCCCTGCCAATACCTTTTATTTATTCACCACTAGGTCAACCTAGCTGGTTATTCTACCTTTTTCCAAAGTACAATTTTTGGATTCATTATAAAGTGAATATATATATACATGAAGAAGAAAAATATATAACTTGGTTAATTCTTTTAAATCATTAAACTTCTTTATAAATTCAATTTCAAAACACTTTGCTTATTACTATGCCATGGTTTTGCTTTTAAATAAGATTGGGTTATTTATTTTGAAAACTATACTTTGGAAACCTTCGAAGCCTTGCTTTCAACCTCACTAGATAGCCTCCTTTCAAAAATATATCTCTTTTCAAACACTAGACTTATGCCTTTAGAAAACACTTTAAAATCTTTCTTTCGATACCTTTCAAATATAATAAAGAATTACCTATTAATTATTAGAAGTGTAGCTTCGAAACCATTGTAAGTATCTCTTCCTAAAGCATTGAAAGTCCCCCTTTCGATATCATTGGGTTTACATTTTTTAAAATATCATTTGGGTCCAAGTAAATATAAAAACGAAAGTATCTTTTTCAAAATCATTCTTTACAATATAAAATATTAGGAAATTTATAATGGCGCCGAAACTATCTCTTTCGACAGAGTCGAAAGCTTATCGTTAAATATTTAAGGATAGCTTCGAAACCCCTTTCTTAACCATTGCCTTCGAAACCCATATTCCTTGTAAAAGAATTTAGAAAGTGGCTTAATATTTCTTTAAAACAAACAATACCTTTCGACCGTATTAATGACTTCAGTACACTTTAAAAGCAAAAGAATCGACGACCAAGGTTCGACTAGGCTGGAACCCTTTCTTTCGAAAGCATTGGTTTATAATTAAAGGAACTCCTTCGAAATCCCTTTTTCTTTTAAAACAAATCTGGAAACCCCTTTAAAATCCATTACAAACTCCTTTCAAAAACATACATATCAACTAAGTCGAAAGCTTAGTAAAGCAATGACAGACGCTTGTTTTTTCCAAGACAAATTGAGGTAACGACCCCATCGGAAGCAATGCTTTCAATACCATGTCGTTCGGTTTTCTCTAATACACTACGTATCATCTAGATGATACAATGTGTATTGAATTTAACTTAACGGGGTTAAGACATAGTCGAAGGCGAAAGGTAGGTAATTTGAATAGAGGCAAAACTTGTTTTTTGGATTAAATACTAAATTAAGAAACCTATATAAACTAACCTGCCTATGTGCAGATTTCTTATTGTTTCTTAACTTTTCCTATGCTTTTGAAATTCGTCCGCCCTTTTATGTTGGATAGTATCAAATTTAAACTTTTGCAAATAAAACCTTCTTCTTTATTTACATGTAAATCATTTTGATCCTCTTCTTATAATAATTTATTTTGTATAAAAAAATCACTTAAGAAAAATCCCTAAAATTCACAGAAATTTATTTTGATCGTGTTATCTAACATATCATAATTTCAAATACAAATTCTCAATATATTTTCTAAAATAAATTATTAAACCTAACGTGCTATATTTTCATTCAAAATTTATAATAATCTTTCCAAATCTTGAAAATTATCGAACTTAAAACTCAACTTTGAAATCATGTTTTACATAGCATATAATTTTTTCATAGCATTTTAACATCAATATCACACGGATTTGATCTAAAATCATATGAACCATTATTTAAACAATCTTATTTAAATTTAAACAAACCATAATTCAAGCATATCATCATCAAACATCATATATACAAATTTAAACTTAAATCCGAAACATATATTTAACAAACAGAGATGGAAATTATGATTCACCTTAATCTTTGATAAGGAAATTGGATTGAGATGAGTTTGATTCCCCTTACTGCTTTCTCTTCTTTTTCTTTGAATTTCCTCTTCTTCTTTTCTTTTTAATGGCCGGCCTTATCCTATTTTCTTATGATTTTATTTTTGTAAGAAATAAACATGAGTGTGAATGGCTTAAGGGTAAATGTATGCATATACATGTACATACATACATATACATATACATACATACATATATATACATATATTTCTTGAAATAAACACATGTGCACGCACACACACAGATATATATATATATATATATATATATATATATATATAAAAAGGTAAAGCTAGGTGTAGTCAAATCCCATTATACCCTTACATAATATAATTAATCTATAAACCATTCTTTAACCCAATTAAATTAATAAGCATGGCTACTTAAATTTACTCAAATCTCAATCCCTTATCACTTAACATTTACATTAATTTATTTTATTTATCTAATTAAATATCCTGAATAAGGTTATTTAAAATTAAGGGTGTTACAACTAGTTAAGAGTTTACTCATGCCATGTAACACCTCGCAATTTTTAGATTAAGTAAGTGAATTTAAAATTTAAATTAAACAAGGACTTAAAGGTAAAATTTTCACAATTATTTGAATTTAGGTATGGGATTTGCACCATTTGGGCCCGTGATTCTTTGGAAAATTTTCATATATAACTTGCCATGATCCAAACATGAGAGAGTTATGAAAACAAGAAGATTAAATAAAAAATTAAAATATAAAATAAGGAAAAAAAATAAAAGTGATTAGGCCGTCCCTCATTGGGGTTAGGTCGACCATGGGCGATCGATCTAGCCATAGAGACGGTCAACCCGAGTGATTCTATGCTGCTCCATTTTATGGTCAAGATCTATTACTTTGGGGCTAAGTTTTGAGATAATGGTTTAGATAGGTCTGGCGTTAATCTATTGGCTGATATCGGTAAGGTTCCCCTGTAGACTAACATCCAACTCCAGGCTTTAACCCTAATTCTCCAAAGTGTTAACAAGGTGCTGGCTAAATCTAAACTCAACTCTAATCTCTCTCTAAACCCTAATTACCAAATTTATCCAAAAATATCATTCCCAAATCTGTATAGGGCTAAATTAGATAGGAGATCTAGAAATTAGAGAGAAGTCAAAGAAGATCTGAGGGAAATACGTTGTTTGGAGACCAGATCTGAAGCTTAGGACCGAGGTGAGTGGGTATAGATCCAATAAAATGGTTAAATCAATTAATTTTGATTATATTTTAAGTTGATTAGACCTAGAAACACCTAACTTTAATTGTTAAATTATAGATCTACAAATTAAATACAATTTGATGTTAAATCTAATAATTTGGATATGTTAAACTGTAAATCATTTTGTTTAAGTTGAATATGTTGGAATTATAGTCTTAATATAAGATATAAATTGAGTATGTTGGGAATCTAATTGAACATATGTGTGCATTAGAATAATAGAATTCAACATGAGTATGGATTAGAATAATAGGCACGAATTGGATAATTAATTGAACATGCTTATGGATTAGAATAATAAGCACAAATTGGATAATTAAATTGGACTATTAAATCTAAATTGGAGATGGATAGTTTATTGAATATGTTAAAAACAAGAATTGAATATGTTAGATAGGTGTAAATTTAATATGTTAAGTTAAAGTGAATATGTTGGAAGCTTAGATCGAATATGCCAAAAATCAAGATTTAAAGCTAAAACCTTCAATTTAGAAGTACAACAAATTGTTACTCTATTCAATCATCAAGTTGTAAACCCTAAACAACAAATCCTAAATTGTTATGTTTTAAATGTAAATTGATAATTAGACTATAGTTTGGATTCACTAATTTGTGTATAACTTGATAATTAATGCATGAAAAACAATAATTTGAAAATGATGATTTGAACCTTTGCCTTTGACCGAATTAAATAAAAGAAATTTTGATCAATAATAAATGGTATATTGCATTATTTTGGGCCATGATGTATGTGTGAGGGAGTAGGGAAGTTAGTTCCCCTTTTGAGTTATAAGGCGAATTTACTTCGCTAAGCGGATAAGATCCAGAAGATCCATAACATAGGCAATTAAGCGGTCCGTTAAGCGAATATCGAAACTAGATTTAGTAAGATGAAGGTGATTTATTCAAGTTAGTTTTAGGAAGCGTTACGTGCGGGTGGATGCAGCATTGGGAGGAACACTTCTTGAGGGGGGGGGGGTCGGTCTTAACAGAAGATTCGGGCACGAGACATTTTCTTAAAGAACATGGTACTAGTGGATGCTAGAGTTGGATAATAAGTGGTCATGGGAAACATACAATACTTGTAACACCCCGGTATTTTGGACTATTCGCATCCGCACATGTCGGACTTGAATAATTCAAAATATCGAATTGTTAATTTAAATTTGGCAAAACTGAGATATACAGTAAATAAGTAGTCACAGCATCACAGACACAGAGTAATAATATGCAGCGGAAATAAAAGAGATAGTAGTTCATGAAGCTACTATGTAAATATATAAGATACATCAGAGTTTACAACAAAAGAGTAATACGATACATCAGATATAAATCAGAATACATCACTAGAATCATCGAATACTGAAAGTAGAATAGATGGCTGGATCTTCAAGCAAAGCTCCAACTCCAAAGGTGAGCCTCGAATACTGGTACACTCAGTCTGACCCGAGCGTAAAGCAAAACACAAGACACTCGAGTCAGGATTAATATTCTTATATCAATAAATCCAACTCAAGTGAAATAGCAATCGAAAAACAAGTAACTCAAAGGATGTTTGGAATAACCATCCTCTAAGGATCCGCTAAACTATCTATTAGGTAGTAATGTACGCTAAGTAGATAATGTCTATTAGTAATATAAAATATCAAAATAGCGTTAAGGCGTTACCATAATTCCCCTTAACACATTTTATATTCCCAAAAGCATATACAAGACCGTAGTTTCCCCAAAACCGGAAGTCACCAGAGGGCAATCCATATGCTCAAGGTACAAATCAAAACGTAGTGGTCGCGAATAGGATAATCAGTATGACAAGGTACATGAGGCGATACCAACTAGGATACTAGTAGTTGCGTGATCCGGACTGGTGTTGAGCATAGCCAGCAGCTACCTCAACACCGCGAAACAACACTCCCAAACCGAGGGGTGCACCCAAATCGAATCACAAAAGTAATAGATATGGTATCGAAGAAGTGTGTCCGCTAGAGGTGGCGAACCTCAATGGCCCGGCGCGGCTCCTGTTTTAGTCATGTCAGGGGTCATCCAATATCGTTCTCTTTCTTCAGTCAACGCGTTCACCAAACCGTCCACTTCATTCTGGATCAACACTCCACGTATAATAGTTATTAAAGTGGTATTCGGTATCGACAGAGAGTATGTCCATATCCGATCCCGGTCTCTTTAATAACTACGTATTATTACACCGATTGGTCATTTAATATATTTCAAAACAATCAATCACATTCAATTTCAATTAGACTTCATAAACTATCATTTCATTTGTCTTTCAAAAATCAATTTCCAAAATCTACGTTTCAAAACTCCCAAATTACCATTTCAAAGTCTTACAATTCAATTTCAATTTTATTTAAACGATTCAAATATTGATTCAAGTTCATATATAAGTTTTATTCCGGAAATCATTTAAATGATTAAATTCAACATTCAAATCAATTTAAACTTATTTATCGATTTTATTCAATATTCTTTAAGTTAATTTAACATCCAAAACAATTCTTTTTAATTTCCAAGTCATTAAAACAATCACTTAAGTTAACTTCATTTTATCAAACTTACAAATTTAATTAAATTAAATTTGTCAAATCAAATTCCTTAAATTACAATTCTTACATTTATTTCAATGAAACGCATCTTATTTCTTGTCATGGAAATTCAATTTCATTTATTCACTTACTTAAATAATTTCCAAAACTAAATTAACAAAGAATCCCAATTTCAAATATTTACGAAGTTCAAATTCACTTATTCAAAAGTTCAATTTCGCTTATCAAAGAACTCAATTTTCATTCAGTTATCAAATAATTCAATCTTATGCAATTATTAAATAATTTCAATCTTAATTATTAATAATTTCAAAACTTAATAATTTCAAACTTACTTATAAATTCAACCTTATTTATTAAATCATTTCAAACTCATTCATTAATAATTCCAAACTTAACTATTACTAATTTCAACTTAATTATTAACAATTCCAAATTTATTCTCAAATAATTCATTTCAAAACAACGTCCTTTCATCAGTTATTGCATTAATATCTTGTTTCAGATTTCAATATTAACGTTTTCCTTTTATCAAAATTTACGTTCAAATCTTATTTCAAACCTTATTATTCGAATAAAATCTTTATTTTATTTTAAATCAAATTATTGACCAATCGGGTTTATTTAATTCTCTATCCTAAGTCAAGTTCATTTGGGTGTTTATCATTTCAACCCGATTCCATTTCCAATTCAAAATCAAAACATAGCAAAGGGAACTTGCAGTGTGATAACTGGGATGGTGTCAAAGTAAATAAACAAGCAATAACAACAATCAATAACAATTCAATAAATTAATCAAATAACCCCGAAATAATCGTATTAATTCGCATTGTTATTTGTGTGAATTAATATAATTATTTCTAGAATCTACACTATCATTTCATGTAGATTAAAGATTATTACATTACGGTTTTTCACTTGTCATTCCATTTCAATCTCAGTTTAATACTACAACAATTAATCCAAACTACGTTCAAAGGTTTAAAGTATAATTTATCAAATTCTATGACAATTAATGGGTCAAATTTAACAAATCAAATTTTACATATGGCGGGGTCAAGTTTAATAAATCAAGGTCCGTCATATATAATCCGTTTTAATTTGTAAGCTATACTACATCAAATTAACTAGCAAACTATTTATCACTTAACAATAATAATTAACATCCAATTCAAACAACAATCAATCAATCAATTATCAACCAACCTGTATTATTATCACATAAATAATTAACCGATAATGGTGTCAGGTGTCATAGGTGAACAGATACAGATAATAGCAGTCATAACAGTATAAACAACTAACAGCGGCATATTTCAATTGTCGTTTCAATTGAAATCAAATTTAATAAATAAAAGAATATTAATCGTGAGTGATTACTCACCTCTCGAGGCTAGAGAAAATAGGAAATGACACGGATACGCACACTGATACGGGTACTTGAAATGGAGTTACAAATCCAAACATGATTCTCAGAGCAAAGTAAGATTGGCACGAATCGACGAGCAAAACTGTTAAATAGGAATTGCCGAAATAAATCAAAACATTCAACATAGCAACAATTGCAAAACATGTCCTACGTCAAAGTTTAACAATATAATTCTATGTGCTACTGAGATCGAAATAGTCTGAAATTTGGTATGAATAAAGATCAAAACTTGTATTTCAAAACTGCAAAGAATCACTTGATTCCGACGTAAGACGAAGGAGATACGATGCGTCAAACATGAACTCAGGTCGTGTTTGCAGCAGTGTAAAATAATTCTAAGTACAAAAGAATATCTGTCTGGGTCTAACTTCCAGATCCTCGACCACTAATCAAACGATGTCGGATTTTGCTGGAATTTGACATATATAAACTACGTAACTTAAACTCCTTTTTAAAAATAGAATCAACCCATTCCGATAAAGCATGAGTGAGATACGATGCGTCAAACATGAACTCAGGTCGTGTTTGCAGCAGTGTAAAATAATTCTAAGTACAAAAGAATAACTGCCTGGGTCTAACTTCCAGATCCTCGACCACAATTCAAGCGATGTCGGATTTTTCTGGAATTTGACAGGTATAAACTAGGTAACTTAAACTCCTTTTCAAAAATAGAATCAACCCATTCCGATAAAGCATGAGTGAGATACGATGCGTCAAACATGAACTCAGGTCGTGTTTGCAGCAGTGTAAAATAAATTCTAAGTACAAAAGAATAACTGCCTGGGTCTAACTTCCAGATCCTCGACCACTATTCAAACGATGTCGGATTTTTCTGGAATTTGACATATATAAACCACGTAACTTAAACTCCTTTTTAAAAATAGAATCAACCCATTCCGATAAAACATGAGTGAGATACGATGCGTCAAACATGAAGGTAATAAAACACACATACAACTGACACCTAAGCTCCATAACCACACAAAACAAGTCTAGTTGAATATATTTAAAAACAAAAGTCAGTACATATTGGCGGCTATATATATAATAAAACTCGAAACATATGTTTTGTAAGTACTAAAATAATATACATAAGCTAACTGGGACAAAGTATAGAAGCTCAAAAGCTATAGGAAAACATAAAATGGGATATGGCAGCATACAGATTTTAGAAGTAGTTAATGTAATGAAGGCTTTTAGTATAAACAAAGGCACAAGTATGTAAAACGGACAGTGTAAAGAAAATACCCTACAGAATATGTCATGTATAAAGTACACATTTCATACATTAAAAGTGACAGCAATGTTATGCAAGAAAACACAAATTTATATAATCAAAATTATACAACTAACCCCATATACTTTACATTTTATCTGCCTTCAAATATGCGAACCATATGGCTCATGTGAACAAATGTGTGAATACCAAAATATTATATAATATAAAAAAATGAATAACCGATCCATGAAAAAGAGCTGTAGCTTCAAACAATTTATATACAACTTGTGCAAACATATTTATATTATAACAACATAGTATGAATCTAACTTTATATATAAGCTAACATATGCCATAACATCCACTATATATATTCTTTACTGTAAAATTTACCAAAATATGAAATATATATATAGAATAAAATATACGTTATATATATAAGAGATGGAAAGAGCTGCAGATTCCAAAGAGGGACAGACGGAAGGCTGGAGTTGTGGTTGCCGTGCGTGGCGGCTTCATGGTGGCGGGGAGGCGTGCAGGTGAAGGTGCTGTTCGGCACTTGGACAGGGTCCGTGGTTGCAGAGAGGCACAAGGCCGTGGCGGATGTGAGGGCGAGCTGCATGGGGAGTTCTGGAGAGCACGGCTATGGTGGAGGGTTAGTCGCTGTGGTGGGGTTGCACGCGCTCGAAGGCAGAGGAGAGTAGGTAGTAGGTGGGGTGCTGGCTAGGCGAGGGCGTGGTCTCGGCGGTGTTCGAGCTAGGGAGGTGGATGGCTGCGCGGTGCGATGGGCGATGCTGAGATGGGAAGGAAAAACCGCGGTTTTGCTTTGGCCGAGGGTGACGTGCTGATGAGGTCGGGCTTGGAAGTGACACACGCGGTGAGGCGGAGGTAGTAGTGTCATGCGCGGCCGAGGGGAAAAGGTTGTCTGGTGATGGTGAATTTTCGTGTGTGCGGAGGCTTGATGTGTTTTTTTTAAGGCAAAATGAAAGAGGAGGGGAAAAGAAAATAGAAAGGGGGAAGAAGCTTTGAAGTGTCTGGTTTCATAATTGAACAAAACAGAGAATAGGAAATGAAGTAGGGAAGAAGATGTTTGAGGAAGAAATGAAAATGTGCAAAGTATACTGTGCGTAGATATATTTCTTCAATTGGACCAAAGGCAAAGTGGAATGGCACAGTAATAATTATTACTTGTGGCTTTACAGCTTGCATGATTTGAAATGAATAGACAAAGGAAACGAAAGTTACAGAGAAAGGAGCTGAGTAATTAATGAAAGCAGAGAAGTAAATGAGGGCAGAGGGTGCAGATATATTCAGAGTGTAAAGGTCAAGGCAATGATATTTTGGTAAACGTGATGGCTATTGGGTTTCTGAATGGCCAAAGACTCCTAGAATTTTGAGCGTTGGAAAGTTGGGTACCGGTTTGTGTTGTATAACGGACCAGTTTGTACTCCGTTAACCGATTATAATTTGCAACGCCGAATTCCGACTGACACAAATAAATATACCGTTTTGATCAGCGCGACGAGTCGGTCACAACGGTATGAAGATGTTGGTGATACGATCGAATTATAAAAATTCGAAATTTTCTACTGAAGGAAAATGCATAAAATTCGCCGAAAAATAAGAACGACGGAGCCAAAGATGTCCGAATTTGAAAAAACGACAAACTGACAACTTGCTCAAAAGATGGTTTAGAATTTTTCTATGTAAAAATATTTTGGTTTCGAAAACGGTTTATTTTCATCGATTACCAACTGATTTAGATTGAAGTAAATTTACGCACGAAATGAACTTTCATATTTTCGGACGAAAATTTACCAGTTGCTATATTTAATTAGACGCATTTCAAATATGAAGTTTGAATAGCATCGGAATTTGTTTGTGAAAATTTGAAATTCTACACTAAATAAGCAATTTTAAAATTTTTAAACTGGGTCTGAATTTCAGGGTCGTTACAATACTATGTGGGTGATTCGCATGTGGTGAACACTGAATTAAGCAATAAGAAGCAGTTTGCCACTATGATCGAGAGATGAGCGCATGCGCATACGATGAGTCAGTATGAGAGTTTGCATACCGTGTTATCCCTCTCTAGGCGTAATATAGGTTGATAAGGGACAACATATCCCGATTTGGTCGATCTATTGTAGCATCCCTCCATTTTGGACCATTCAAATCAACAATAAAACCACACATGTCGTACTTGAATAATTCAAAACGACAGATTTTTAATAAAATGTGGGGAAAATAAAATCAATCACAGAATCACAGACACAGAATATCAAAATTACTTCGCAGCAGAATAAAATAAACATAGGAGTTCATGAAGCTCTTAGATACACAGTCTCAGAATTAATACATAATATATACCAAGTCTGGAAACAAATACACTTGGAAAGTTAGATACATAAATTCCCTACTACAAAAGCAATAGCTGAGTGGAAATAACTGGAATAAAATACTAAATAGACAGCAAAATCTCCAGCGGATTTCTAGCTCCAAAAGAGGATGAAACCAAAACTGTAAAGCTCAAGCCGACTCGAGCATAAAGAAAAACACAAAACACTCGAGTCTGGACATACATACTTATAAAATGTAAGTCAACTCAAGTGAACTGCAAAAGAAATGCATCAGTAACTTAAAGGATGCTTTGTTCCCTCATCCTTTAAGGATCCGTTAAACTATCTACTATGTTGTAATATACAATATAGTAATGTCTAAAGTAAAGTATACTATTTAAAAATAGCGTTAAGGCTTTACATTTTCCACCTTAACACGTTTTTATATTCCCATAGTCTATACAGTGTCGTAATCTCCCCCGTACTGGGCGTCGTCAAAGGGCACTCAATAGGTATGGTACAATACAAACTCGTAGAAGGCATGCTAGGGTAGGTGACACAGCACAACTAGGCAACGCCAGGGAAGATATACCAATTACACTTCCGGACTATTGGTAATGCATAGCCGCGACTACCGCCAAACTCGATCTGCACTCCCAAATCAAAGGTGAGCACCAAATCAATCATAATGTAGTAGAATGGTTAACGATGGAGTGTGTTCGATCGGAGGAGCTACCTCACTTGGCCTGTGGATTGCTCCTGTTTTAGCCACCTTATGCTAACTCACGGGAGTTAGATCCACGTAAATATACCTTTAGGATCGTCACCACCATCCTACTTCATTTGGGAATCTCCACTGCGTACACAATTGTCAAAGTGGTTTTCGGTATTGATAGAGAGTATGCTCATACCCGATACCGGTCTCTTTAACTAACAATAGTTATTATAACAACGATTATATAAATTTCAATTGGTTTATATTTCGAATCAAACATTTTACTTTCAAAACCATATAAATTCCATATTATTATTCTTTTAAAATAATATTCATTTTTCCAAAGTCGTAACTCTTCCGAATTCATTTAATTATAGCCCCTTGAAACATAAAAGTTTAGGTATCATAGCACTTTAAAATATAACCCATAGAACCATAGCATATAACTCTTTAGAAAATTGTAGCATTCAGAAAATGTCAGTTTTAAGAAAATGCGGTAGAAAAGAAGTGCTACTGTAATGATTCGCAGCAGTGCAGAACTATTACGGTAAGAATTCGCAGCAGTGCAGAAGTGCTATTGTAAGAATTTACAGCAGTGCAGCACTGTTCTGTAAGAATCTGCAACAGTGCAGTATTGTTATAGTAAGGAAATCGCAGCAGTGTAGAATTGCTACAGTAAGAAATCGCACAGTTTTGAATCGTTGTTGTAATACTTCCTACTACCATAGTTTATGCAATCAGATAGTATATATATTTACAGTTTTTTATCATAGTCGTTCTATCATTTCTATAATATTACTCAAATTTGGCAATTTGGTCATTAAAGAAACCATATCTTTAGCTAAATAACTTTATTATTATAATATAAAATTTAAAGCTAAAATCTTTACGCTAAGAAAAATAATTTAACTTGCACTTTATTTTCTTTTTGCAAATAACCTTTTATTCTTTTATTACCCTAGTTATACCATTTACCTTATTTAAGACTTACATGTCAAATGTACACTTTATCTTACATTTTTTTCCGCAAAACATTTATCATTTTAATTACTATTACATGAATTAAAACTTACAATTTATGGGTTAGAATAAAATACCATTATTAAGTCAAATCGGATTATAAAATTTCAATTTATCTTCATACTATAAATTAGATTCCAAAATTTACATTTCTAACTATTTATTTCTTATAAAAATCTTAACCTATATGAACAAATTTACAGAAATCATTACATTAATTTTAGTTAAGATTCATATATAAAAATCCAAAATACTTAATAATTTTTAGAAAAACCATTTTAGAATCAACCGTGGAGTCAGTAAAAAAATTTCTACCCTAGTGAAGTAAATACGGACATGTATCATTTCAATCCGCAATTTATAAATTTTTTTGGGTTTAATATCATTTCAAATCTGCAATCCCAAGTCAAATAAAATTTCTCAGGCCTATCATTTCAGCCCATAACAGATTTCCTTAATCTAAAGATCGTTCGGCTATGTATCATTTCAACCATAGTGAAAGAACTTGCAGTATGAGAACAGAATATTAAATAACACAACAATATTCAATATATCATGGCATATTATCAAAATGGGTATAATATGATACGAAATAACATAATAAAATCATATGAATGACATAACTAAACATATGAAAAAACATGATATAAACATATGAAATAACATGATATAAACAAATGAAATAACATGCAACAAACATACGAAATAACATGAAATAAATATGTGAAATAACATGATATCATCATAGGTGAAACGTCAACTTGTATATACATATCCTCACAATTCAATTGTCATCAATTCACCAAAATTATAAGTATGTTGTCAAGAGTGATTACTCACCTTCCTTTGGTTAGAAAAGTGATTCAAAGCGCAACCCAAAGACTACAACAAGCACAACGAATTATGGACAAGCTTGAGTGAGAGAAGAATCCAATTCCAGCGCTTTGAAAAATAAAAATAAATTCCATATGTAAAAAATTAATTCACATAGAAAAACAAAAGTAAAAAATATATTTGCAAAATACATAAGAAGAGGCTTGTCTAAGGGGCACATAGTCTTGGTCTAGATGTGGTTTGGGTTAGGTTAGGCTCGGCCTAGGGCTTTTGGACTTGGTTTTATGGTGCATAGGCGAGGGTTTTTGGTGGAGATGGATCGGGTTTAGTTAGGTTCGGTTAGGCTAGGGCTTTGGAGAGGCGGGGCTCGGTTTGGGTAGGGTTTATCGTGAGGTGGGTTCGGCTTTGATAGGGTTTGTGAGGGGGTAATGTCCGAAAATAGAAGAGGGAGATGGAGGCTGAAATTGGTGAAGAGAAGAGGGGGAAGGAAGGAGGAGAAAGGGGTTTTGGTTTGATTTTGGTGATGGGAAGGTGATGGAATAGGTATGGCCGAAATTTCTAAGGAGAGGAGGAGGAAAATTGTAGAGGAGAAGATGAAGAAAATATAGGGTTTGGAGAAGAAGGATGAAGAAGAAGACTTACATTATTTGTGGAGGCACAAATGAATGGATGTGGAGGCTAACTAAAACCCTAGGAGATGTTATATAAGCTATTTAACAGGTGGCTTCTCATCTACTACATGTGTTCTTAGCCCATTAGTACCAGCCCAAAATCCAAATGTAAATAAGATAGAGGTTAAGGGAAAACAATTACGTGTAATACGTTGAAAACAACAAATTTGGAGAAGTAAAAATTAGAATTTACGAACGAAAAGAAGAGAAAAAATTAGTATTAATTCCAACTTCAAAAGAATAAAATTTCAAATTTTCAATTTAAAAATTTTCAACTGGAAGTCAAACTTTGACCAAAGTTGACGAAAATTTAAATTTTTAGAAAAATCTTTATTTTGTTAAATTTGGAAAAACATTTTACATCAAATCCCAAAATTATATATTAAAATTCCAAATTCATCAATTGTAAAATAACTAATTCAAAGTTTCAATTAAAACTCCATTTAAAATAATTACAGAAATTACGGGTTGTTACACTTTCACCGATTCAAAACTTTTTGTCCTAAACGAGGAATGAGACCTAGAAAACAAGAAGGATAAAAGGGTACTGAATAATAACTGGAACAAACAATTCCGGATTCAAAGCATGAGTGCTCTTTTTCGTTTCCCAAGTACAATCGCGATCATCAGTGCTCCATTGCACTTTGACAAGGTTGGTAGATTTTCTTCAAAGCTGCTTCATACCTCTATCGATAATACAAAGTGGTTTCCTATCGAGAGTAAGATTTAGCTCAATATCCAAACTCTCAAGAGCAGAAAGCTGGATAATCAAAGATAGATCATGAAGATACCAATGAAGATGTGAAACGTGGAACACATTATGCACTCCAGAAAGTTTCTGAGGCAAATCCAAGCGATAAGCTTAGGAACCAACTCTCTTTAAGATGCGAAAAGGACTTATAAACCTAGGAGCGAGCTTCTCTCTCTGACCAAACCGAATCACATTCCTTAATGGAGAGACCTTAAGGAAAATCTGATCACTAACAGAAAACTCCAAACACCTCCTACGCCTGTCAGCATACTTCTTCTGTCTATCCTGAGCAATCCTCATTTTTCTCCTAATCTCTTCAACCTTCTTAGATTCTTATAGAATCATATCCGGACCAAGAATCAAACGATTACCGAATTCAATCCAACAAGATGGTGATTTGCAAGGGCGTCCATAAAGAACAGCAAAAGGATCCATTTCAATACTAGCCTGTTAACTATTGTTATAGGTGAATTCAATGAGTTGGAGATGATCTTCCCGAGATCCTCTATAATCAAGGACATAGGCATGAAGAAGATCTTCTTCAATCCGATTCACTTTTTCCGTTTGACCGTCGATCTATGGATGGTAAGCGGTGCTCAGACTCAGACGAGTACCTAATGATTCTTGAAAAGCTTTCCAAAACTGACTGGTAAAGATGGGGTCTTTATCAAAAACAATACTGACCGAAACACCATGAAGACGAACAATCTCCCTCGTATAAATGTCAGCTAAACTCGAAGTAGAACGGTTAGATCTAACCGGGATGAAATGAGCTGACTTGGTCAATCTATCCACAATAACCCAAATACTCTCATTACCTCTCCTAGTGCTCCGTAATCCATCAATAAAATTGATGCAGTCCAGGACAGAGTTGGAGCAGTGCAAGGCCCAAACCTTCAAGACTTGAGTCGACCACGACCTAAGAAGGCGATCGTAAGTCGTCCACGACTTAACAAAGTCCGTGAGAAAGAACCACGACCTAACAAAGAAGATGAAAAGGAGTTACGACTTAACGGGGGCTTAAGTCGTTCGGGATGGATGAGTCGTATGCAAGCTAATGGAATGGTTCTAAGTCGTCCACGACTTAAGAAGGAAGATATAGGTCGTTTCCGACCTAAAGATTCACGTGAGGAGGAGCTACGAGTCAATGAAACCGCTTTGAGGCATCTGCGACCTAAAGACTTAAGTCAGCTACGACATAAGGATACAGGAGGAGCAATGACCTAGTGTGAGTCGTATGTGATAAGTCGGTCGTGTTTAGGTCGCGTGATGATAGTTCTGTGTGGTTTTTTTTTAAGTCATTCGGTTCTTAAGTCGGTTGCGTTAGGTCGGCCATATATTGTAAATCATAAGTTGTGTACAAATGGTTGTAATGGAGTCGTATGTGTTGTTATGTGGGTTTGTTAGGTCGGCAACGACTTAAGAAGTGTTAGGTCGGCAACGACTTAAGAGTCAGGTGTCAAAAATGCTATAAATAGGGAGTGTGTTGTAACTTTTTGGTTGTTGATTTTCGAATAAAATTCTTGTCTGATTGCTATGTGCTTTCATTTAAATTGGTAGTTGAGTGTGATCTCCTATCTCCACCTTCGGTTAATCGAGTGCGCTCGATTCAACGATTGTTGAAGCCAATTCACGGTATCAAGTGCACTTGATCAACGTTTGAAGAATTGTAGATCTTCTTTCACGGTATCGTGCACGATCAACGTGTCAAAGATAGCTAGAATTCGGTATTTTTGTGATCAACGAATTTGGGCATTTCAGTATCTTCAATCCACCATTTACTACTTTCATCGATCTATATTGTTTTGTTATTATCCGCTGCGTTAAGTTTTGGTATCAGAGCGAGGTTTAGCCAATCATAGCTAAACCGAGTCTTGGAGCCAAGGAGTTTAAAGTTTGGTGTTCATCGAGTTCATCTTGAAGTTGCAACAAGTTAGACGCTTTCGATCCATTTCATTTTGGATCAAAGTGTGGAAGGTGTTTGTTTGATTTGTGTTGAAGATTTTTGAAGTATTTTGTTGAAGTGTTTGTGTTGATTCAGTCATGCCACCAAGGAGAGCTAATCGTCATCAAAATGTTGAAGCGTTGTATAGAAGAGAAGAAGCCGAGCAAATGGAACAACGTATTAATGAGAAATTTGATGAAGGCATTGGAAAGTTAGAGAAGTTGATGAATGATTTGAATCAAAATCAAAGGAGGAGATCACCAATCTCGAACCATGGAGGAAACAGAGTTTCACCATCGGTTACGGAAGCGAGAAGGGTATCACCGCAATCTTTTAGAGAAAGAAGAGAAACATCAATTTCATCAAGGAAAGATCACCATGACTATGGACATGAAGAGAGGAGAACTCCACGAGAGTTTGAAAATGAGCCATATAGAGATGAAGAGAGACATGCGTGATCGAAGGGATGTTGATGGTCGAGATCGATATAGACGTACATTTGATTTTGATGAAGAGGGTGATAGAGCTAGCATTCATTATCGAGATCGAGACCAAGTCCGAAATATATATCGGGAGGTAGATGATGATCGTCGATCGGAATCAGGTATGAAGATGGAAATTCCAGAGTTCAAGGGAGGAATGGTTGCAGAAGAATTTCTTGATTGGTTGTCTAATGTAAAGAGATCTTTGAATTCAAGGAGGTTCCTGAGCATAGAAGAGTGAAGTTGGTTGCTACTAGGTTGAGGGGAAGAGCTTTAGCATGGTGGCAGCAAACCAAACTTACAAGGGAGAGAATAGGAAAGTCGAAGATTGAATCATGGGAGAAGATGAAGAAAGTGATGAAGGCTACATTTTTACCTTACAATTATCAATCGCTCATGTATCAGGGGTTGCATAACTTGAGGCAAGGGACGAAGACTGTTAATGATTATGCTGATGAATTTTATCAACTCATTGCTCGAAATGACATTATGGAGACAGAGGAACAGCTGACTGCTAGATTTGTTGGAGGGTTGAGGGTGCAGATCCAGGATATGGTTAATATGTTCGATCCAAGATCTGTGGCAGAAGCACATCAGAAAGCGTTGGCTTGGGAGAAGCAGGGAAGGCGTGGAGGTGGTGTGTTTACAAATTCCAACAATCAAGTGAAGGGTGTTAGTGGAAGCTCAAATGTTCCTAAATCTATCAGTAAACCAGTCGTGAATGAAGTTGCGAAGACGAAGGTCAACAACAGTTTCAAGTGTTACAATTGTCAGGAAGTGGGTCACAAGAGTAATGAATGTCCGAAGCCGAAGATACGAGCTATGATTGTTGAAGTTGAAGGTGAGGATGTTGGGGAAGGTTATTCTAGTCCAGTTGAGGAGGATGAACAGGATATTGCGTCAGGAGATGACGGATGTAATCTAATGATGAGGAGGTCTTGTTTAACACCGAAGCAAGAAGAAGAAGCTAGTTGGTTGAGGAGTAACATCTTTCAGTCAACATGCACTATTCTGGGAAAGGTTTGTAAATTTATGATTGACGCTGGAAGTTGTGACAATATTATTTCTACTGAAGCTGTGAGAAAGTTGAAGTTGAAAACAGAGAAACATCCTAATCCTTACAAGTTAGCGTGGTTGAGAAAAGGAGGAGAGGTGAAGGTGGATAGGAGAGTTCGAGTTCCATATTCTATTGGGAAGAAATATAAAGACGAGATTTGGTGTGATGTTGTGGAGATGGATGTTTGTCACTTGCTTTTGGAAGACCATGGCAGTATGATCGAGCAGTGCATCATGACGGTCGGAACAATAGCTACAGCTTTATGTTCGAAGGTGTTAAGATTATTTTAGTTCCAAAGAAGAGACAACAAGAAGAGAGTAAATCTGAAGAGATTGAGGAGCTGAAGACTTTATTGACTTTGAAGGAATTTATTGAAGAAGTAGAGGAGAGTCTAGAGGTATTTTTGTTGGTTGGACATGAAGCCACTGAATCTGTAGAAGTCCCAGGGGAAGTAAAACCGGTATTGGAAGAATTCAGTGATGTGTTTCCTGAAGAGTTGCCAACGGAGTTACCACCGTTGCGGGATATTCAACATCAGATAGATCTTGTGCCAGGGGCAGTATTACCACACATGCCACATTATAGGATGAGTCCTAAGGAGCATGAGGAACTGAGAAGGCGGGTGGAGGAGTTGTTAGAACAAGGGCGTGTTCAGGAGAGCTTGAGTCCTTGTGCAGTGCTAGCTTTATTGGTGCCAAAGAAGGATGGTTCGTGGAGAATGTGTACGGATAGTCGAGCCCTAAACAAGATCACTGTGAGATACAGGATTCCTATGCCAAGGTTTGATGATTTGATAGATCAGTTGAGTGGAGCTGTTGTGTTTTCAAAGATTGATTTGAAGAGTGGATACCATCAAATTCGTATTAGACCAGGCGATGAGTGGAAGACTGCTTTCAAAACCAGGGAAGGTTTATACGAATGGTTGGTTATGCCGTTTGGTTTATCCAATGCACCGAGTACTTTTATGAGAGTGATGAACCAGATTTTCAGACCATACATTAGGAAATTTGTGGTAGTTTACTTCGATGATATTTTAATCTACAGTAGGAGTATGGAAAAGCATGTCCAGCATTTGCGTGAAGTACTGTTGATTCTACGACAGGAGAAATTCTATGCAGCAGCAAAGAAGTGCGTGTTTATGACGGACATTGTTTTGTTTCTGGGATATGTTATATCGAAGGAAGGAATTCAAGTGGATGAAAGTAAAGTAGAAGCTGTCAGGAGTTGGCCACAGCCCAAGACGATTACTGAAGTGAGGAGTTTTCATGGATTGGTATCTTTCTATCGAAGATTCATTCCACATTTTAGTAGTGTGATGTCACCAGTAACCGATTGCATGAAGGGAAAGAAGTTTGAGTGGTCAGAGGAAGCAGGGGTTGCTTTTGAGAAAATCAAGACACTATTGACGACCGCACCAATTCTAGTTTTACCAGATTTTCAGTTATTGTTTGAGTTACATACTGATGCGTCGAAGGTTGGGGTTGGTGGAGTTTTGAGTCAGAAAGGAAGACCAGTTGCTTATTTCAGTGAGAAGTTATCCGGAGCTAAGTTGAGATATAGCACTTAAGATATTGAGTTTTACACAATTGTTCAAGCTGTGAAGCACTGGAGACATTACCTGTTTCAGAAGGAGTTTGTTCTCTATACTGATCATGAAGCTTTGAAGCATTTGCAAGAGCAGGATAAAATTTCACCTAGGCACGCTTCATGGGTCGCGTATTTGCAGCAGTTTACTTTTGTTGTTAAGCACAAATCAGGGATAACGAATCGTGTAGCTGATGCTTTGAGTAGGAGGAGTCATTTATTAACAACAATGAAAGTTGAAGTGACAGGTTTTGAATTATTGCCAGAGCTTATTGAAGAAGATCCTTACTTTAAGAAATTTGTTGAGAAAGTCAAGGAGGGAAGTTCTGATGAATTTGTGTTGATTGATGGTTTCTTATTTAAGGGGAATCAATTGTGTGTACCGGATTGTAGCCTGCGAATGAAGATAGTAAAGGAGCTTCATGAGGAAGGACATGTGGGTAGAGACCGAACATTGCAGTTAATCTCTCAACCTACTATTGGCCATCGATGAGGAAGGAAGTTGAAAGGTTTGTTCAGAGATGTCATGTTTGTCAAGTTTCGAAAGGGGCAGCTACAAATGCGGGTTTGTATATGCCTTTACCTGTACCTACAAAACCATGGGTAGACATTAGCATGGATTTCGTGTTGGGTTTGCCGAGAACTCAAAGGGGGAATGACTCTATATATGTTGTGGTGGATCGTTTCTCGAAGATGGTACATTTTATTGCATGTAAGAAGACAGCGGATGCTGTTCATGTTGCTCAGTTATTTTTCAAGGAGATCTATCGACTTCATGGATTGCCAGGATCTATTGTGTCGGATAGGGATACTCGTTTTCTGAGTCACTTTTGGTTAAGTTTGTGGAAGATGGTCGGAACGAAGCTGAATTTTAGTAGCGCTTACCATCCACAAACTGATGGACAAATGAAGGTTGTGAACAGATCATTGGGAACTTTACTACGGTGTCTTGTGAAAGATAATCTGAAAAGCTGGGATATGAAGTTATGTCAAGCAGAGTTTGCTCATAATCATGCGATGAATCGTAGTACAGGATTCAGCCCATTTCAGATTGTATATTCAAGTTTACCAAGGGGACCGTTGGACTTAACGGTAGTACCACAAACAAAGGGGACGGTTAAACGAGCTGTAGATTTTGTTGATGGATTGACTGAGTGTCATAAAATCGTTCAGGAACGATTGGAGAGAGCAAATGAGAAGTATAAAAGAACCGCAGATATGAAGCGAAGAAATGTTGAGTTTAATGAGGGTGATTTGGTTTATGCTGTGTTAACCAAGGATCGTTTTCCAGTGGGCGCTTATAACAAGTCGAAAGCCAGAAAATTAGGTCCTGTAGAAATTGTGAAACGGATTAATGAAAATGCTTATAAGTTGAAGCTGCCGGAGGAGGTATACACTTCTGACGTGTTCAATGTTAAGCATCTTATACCATATTATGGGGATAAACAATCCGATGTGGGAGAATTTACAAATTCGAGGACGAATTTTTCTCAACCTAGGGAGGATGATGCAGTCCAGGACAGAGTTGGAGCAGTGCAAGGCCCAAACCTTCAAGACTTGAGTCGACCACGACCTAAGAAGGCGATCGTAAGTCGTCCACGACTTAACAAAGTCCGTGAGAAAGAACCACGACCTAACAAAGAAGATGAAAAGGAGTTACGACTTAACGGGGGCTTAAGTCGTTCGGGATGGATGAGTCGTATGCGAGCTAATGGAATGGTTCTAAGTCATTCACGACTTAAGAAGGAAGATATAGGTCGTTTCCGACCTAAAGATTCACGTGAGGAGGAGCTGCGAGTCAATGAAACCGCTTTGAGGCATCTGCGACCTAAAGACTTAAGTCGGCTATGACATAAGGATACAGGAGGAGCAACGACCTAGTGTGAGTCGTATGTGATAAGTCGGTCGTGTTTAGGTCGCGTGATGATAGTTCTGTGTGGTTTTTTTTTTAAGACGTTCGGTTCTTAAGTCGGTTGTGCTAGGTCGGCCGTATATTTTAAATCATAAGTTGTGTACAAATGGTTGTGATGGAGTCGTATGTGTTGTTATGTGGGTTTGTTAGGTCGGCAATGACTTAAGAAGTGTTAGGTCGGCAACGACTTAAGGGTCAGGTTTCAAAAATGCTATAAATAGGGAGTGTGTTGTAACTTTTTGGTTGTTGATTTTCGAATAAAATTCTTGTCTGATTGCTGTGTGCTTTCATTTAAATTGGTAGTTGAGTGTGATCTCCTATCTCCACCTTCGGTTAATCGAGTGCGCTCGCCTCAATGATTGTTGAAGCCAATTCACGGTATCAAGTGCGCTTGATCAACGTTTGAAGAATTGTAGATCTTCTTTCACGGTATCGTGCGCGATCAACCTATCGAAGATAGCTAGAATTCGGTATCTTTGTGATCAACGAATTTGGGCATTTCAGTATCTTCAATCCACCGTTTACTACTTTCATCGATCTATACCGTTTTGTTATTATCCACTGCGTCAAAAATCCATAGAAACTTATTTCCATTTCCAATTGGGAATCTCAAAGGGTTGCATTAATCCAGTAGCCTTCTGATGATCAGCCTTAACCTATTGGCAAGTCAAACATCTACTAACAAAAAGTGAGATATCACGCAACCACTCCACCAATACAGCTTCTTCATATCATGGTACATCTTTGTCACGCTAGGATGAATAGAAAGTCTAAACTGATGATTTTTATGAAGTAACTCTTGTTTCAATCCATCGACATTTGGGACACAAATCCGATTATTAATCCTTAAAATCCCTTTATCATCAATCCGAGATCCACTTCCATCTTGGCTAATACTATCAACTCTGCCACGAACATTCTCCTTAGTAAGCCTAAGCATCTCATCCTCATCTTGCTTAGCAATAATACGATCCATAAAAGGAGAAGAAATGACAAGCTGGCATAACATCGCCTTCTTCCTACTCAAAGCATCGGTTATAACATTAGCCTTTCTAGGGGTATAGTGGATGTCGAGGTCATAATAAACTAGAAACTCGAGCCACCTAACTTGCATCAAATTTATGTCTTCTGGGTGAAAATATATTTCAAAGACTTATGATCCGTAAAGTGCTCAAACTTTGTTCCCAATAGATGATGTCTCCAAAGCTTCAAAGCAAAATCTACGGTAAGAAGTTCCAAATTATGGGCTGCAAAACTAGCTTCATGAGTCTTCAACTGACGACTGGCATAAGCAATAACTTTCCCATCCTGCATCAGAACGGCTCCCAAACCTTCACGACTGGCATCAGTGTATATTGTTAATCCCTCATTTCCATTTGGAATGTTAAGAACTGGTGCGGAAGTAGGCTTGCGCTTCAACTCATTGAATGCAGCTTCACACTTATCATTCCGTCTAAACTTAGCGTTCTTACGAGTTAGAGCGGTGAGAGGTGCCACAATCTGATCAAAATTCTCAGTGAATCTCCAATAATAACCGGCAAGCCCCGGAAAACTACAGATATTAGATGGAGTCCTAGGAGTTTCCCAATTCTAAAATAGAATAGGGAAAGGTAAGAACTGAGAAAGAGATAGAATAATCAATGTACAAAGGAAAGAAGAGGAGATAGAGTTACATTGATTGCAGCGATCTTAACCGGATCACTAGAAACAATATGTCCGAGAAATTGGACTTCATTTTCCAGAAATGGCATTTCGAGAATTTGGCTTTCAACTGATGACTTCTGGGAGTCCCTATAACAAAGCTCAAATGAGATTCATACTCCTCCTCTGACTTAGAGAAAACAAGGATATCATCGATGAACACAAGAATACACTTATTAAGAACATCATGGAAAACCCGGTTCATTAGGTCGACATAGAAAGCTGGAGCATTAGTCAAACCAAAAGACATAACTAACCATTCAAGAAACCATCCTCAGAACGGAAGGCAGTTTTGGGAATACCTTCCTCGGTGATTCTGAGCTAGTGGAAACCGATGGCAATATCAAGCTGAGAGAATACAGTAGCACCATACAGTTGATTGAACATATCATTAATGCGAGACATTGGATAACTGTTTTTTATAATGAGCTTGTTCAGCTACCTATAATCAACACACATCCCCAAAGAACCATCAGGCTTAGTGACAAAAATTACTGTTGCTCCCCATTCGGAATGACTGGGTCTGATCATACCTTTGGAGAACTAGTCTTCGATTCATTTCCTTAACTCAACCTTCTCAAAGGGTGCCATTCTTCTAGGTAAAAGAACTACAGGTCGAACTCCAAAAATGAGATCAATACGGAATTCGATTTCTCATTTAGGAGTTAAAGAAGTGATTTCACCAAATACGTCAGAATAGAGTTTGACCACAGGAGTAGAATCAAGATCACTAGGAGAAGAATCAAGAGAATGGATAAAACAGCCTGCATACTCCTGAGGCATACAACACTGAATCACCAAAAGATCGCCCTTATCGCCATCAAGAGAACGATATGGGTTTACAAGAAATAATAGCTCCATGCTTCTTCAGCCAATCTCCTCCAAGAAATAGATCAAAAGCATCAAAACCAAGAACGTAGAAGTCCCTAGAAAAATGATAGCCTTAATGGAAGAGTTTCACATTGTTACAAATCCTACTAAGGTTTGCGAGACCACGAATAGGATTAGTAACACACAAAGACACAGTTGCGAACTTAGGTGAAAGAATATGCTCAAACTTGCACAAAGATCCATAGAAATGAAACTATGCGAAGCTCCGGTGTCAAATAAAACATGAACAGGAAGATTGAACAAGGTAAAGGTGCTTTGTAGAGTACCTTGGGTATCACTGGGAGCAGGTGGAGTAGATGAAGTAACCGCAAAGACACCCGATGGCTTTCCCTTCTTTTGAGTAGGACAACCCTGCTTGAAGTGGCCAGGCTGCAAGCAAATATGGCAAATATCATGCCTAGTCATCTGAGCTGGAGGAACAGCAGCATCGGCTAAAGTAGGACAACTATTGGCATAGTGCCGCTTCTGATCACACCTGAAGCAAGTAATGGAAGAAAGATCAATAGGCTACTTTCGGGAAGAGAAAGAAGATCCTAAACCTGGATTCTTAAGCCAATTCTTCTTCTGAAGCTGGAAATTAGACTTTTCTTCTTAGAGTTTCCAGAAGAAGGCTGAGATGAAGGTGTACAAGTAACAGCTGATTCCTTGGAAGTGGGGTTTTCATATCTAATGGCCACATCCATCAATCCAGTAAAAGGGCTGTGCACATGAGAAATTAGATGATCAAAAAACTCTGGACGAGCTCCAGCTATACCTCTCATTCTTCTTAAGAGGGGCATCTATCAAGCTAGGACCAAAATTTGAAAGTTCATTGTAACGACCCGTAAATTTTCGATAATTAAAATAGCTAATTTAATAAGATTTCGTGATTTAATGTTAGAAAAAAAATTTGTAAGTCGTTTGGAATAATAATAAATGTTGAACTCATTGGGTATAATAGAGTAATTGATTGATAAGTGAAATCTATTTAAAATCAAATATTGAATATTGAACAGGTAAATTGTTTAAATTAAATATTTAAAACTTATTGAAAAATTGAATAACTGTAAATTAAAAATAGTGTTCTAAATTGTGAATTGGTTTTAAAAGTTGATTCTTATAAGTTCAATTTCAATATTTCAAAAGATAATGAATTATTGGATAATCGAAATTGTTTAAATTAAATATTTGGAAATTATTGAATAATTTAATAATGGGAATTGAATAATCGTATAATGGAAATAGTTGTTCTATAATCTTAATTCGTTTCAAAAGTTAAATTTTATAAGTTCGTTTTGAATATTTCAAAAGATAGTGATTTAAGAATAATCAAATTTGTTTAAATTTAATATTACAAATGTTGAATAATTAAATTCCGAATTTGATACGATTAATTTAATATTGAAATTTAATATAAGAAAATAGAGTGAATAATTGAAATTTGATTTAATATGATTCAAATTGGTTTCCAAAGTGAATGTAAGTTATATCGGGATTATAATAGAGTTAATAAGATTTTAAAATTGAAATTATTGGATAATTGAATAACGGGTTTAATATGATTAAAAATGATTTGTAAAATTTTATTTTATCATATTGAAGTTATAGTGATGTTATACAACTTTTAAAACAGAATTTAAAATTTATTGGTGAAATTGAATATTTTAATATTTAATTATCGACTGAAAAATAGCCAAATTTTGAACAGTCTCAGAATTGGACGAAACTAGTTCCATTCGATCCGTAATAGTTAGTTATTATCGGATTTCAATTTTCGTAGCAATCGGAGTTGTCGTTTGACCGTGGTAGCTCGAAACGCATCGAAATTGTTTTAATATTAATTTAACGAGTTAAAATAGTCATTTTTTCAAACATTCTCAGATTTCGACAAAATCAATTTCATCGGATCCGTAATGTGATATTATTGTAAGATTTCAAATTTCGTGTCAATCGGATTTACCGTTTGTCCGGGGCGAGCCAAAACGCATAGAAATTCGTTTAAATCGATTTAATTCAAATTGATCGTTTATCGCTATAACTCGCACAGATGATCGAACTAGCTTCCGAAACCTGTTCCATTGTGTCCGGAACGTGGGATAAACCCTAGGAACGCCGGTTACCGCGCGTAAATCGGAGTTCGGAAAAACCGGAATGAATAGTGTTCGTCGTTTCTCTATATAAGCACTTCATTTATTTCATTTTCAAGAAAATAAAAAAAACCCTAATTTCTTCTATAGCCGGCCGCCACTTTGTTTTGAACGACCAGGAAATCGCCTCCTTCTCTCTCAATTTTCTTCCAATCCGTAAAGCGATTCAACAGATCTTCAACTACAATATTGTAGATCACAACGAGATCTTGTGATTCAACGGCTATGATCGTTTCTAGTGCTATAAATCGGCGACAAATTGGCTGCAAAAGGGACGAGTTTGAGCACGCACTACGAGGAAAAGGGAGAGCCGAACATGGCCGGCCTTTGGCCGATGATAGAGTGCGAGTTGAGCGTCGATTTGAGGGTGGTATGATGGGGTTTCGTCAACGTTTAAGGGCGCGATGATGTTGAGGTCGAACGACATTTGGGGTTCGGTTGCGTTCAAGTTGCCTGGGAGGAAAGACGTGAAGGAAGGAGAAATAGAGGGTGCGGCCTGGATCTGGGTTTGAATTTTTGAACGGCTGAGATTAAAGGTTAAGAATAATAATAATAAAAAGGAATAGAAGGTTAAATTGTTTATATAAATTTGTATATGAAATTCAAACGGCTATAACTTTTTGATACGAGGTCCAAACTGGACGAAACAAATTGAGACGGGTCCATATTGACGAGCACTACGCAATGGAACTGGATTGGAATCGTTTGGAGCTAGAGAAAATTTCGGGTAAAATTAAACGCTCGTTTAATTTTATTCAAAATAAAACGCCGGAACTGCATTAAAATCAAGGTGAATGTTTTATAACGCTCACAACGTACTAAATATCTTTATGCTAGTTAAATTTGACATTATGAAGTGTTATGATTTTATTTGTCATTGTTGATAAAAATTAAATTATCATATAGCTTGTCATTTGAATTAACCGTTGGAAAATTAAATTGACAGTTAAACTGAAATAAAATTGAATTGCGATTAAATTTCCTGACATTGATAACTGTGAAACTGCCATGAATTGTATTGTCTATTGGATGATGTATTTTGATGGATGTTATTGGTTGATATTAAATGTTTGGATGTTTATTTGCTTATATATACTGTTATGTATACATATGACACTGTGATTTGATTTAAGTAATATATACTCATCCCTGACATTTAATTGAAATAAATATTCACTTGGCCATATGATAGAGAATTATATACAGACACCGAATTGGCTAAATTAATAATTTTTAAAATCGTTGATTTGAATTCTTTTAAATGTTTTGATTTAAAAGGTTATAAATAGAAATCAAATTTATGGAAATCGAATTTATGGGAAAATTGAGTTTGGAATGTTGAAATAAATTTTGGTTAAAAGAAATTGTTAAATAATTTAAGTCGAGACTTTGAAATTTAAAAATTGGGATTTGATTGAATTTCGAAAATTGATTTGTTTAAAGATTTAACCTTGATTCGAGCTTTGAATATTACTAAGTAAAAGTGATATAAAAATGATATTTTGAAATCGAGCTTGGAATTGAATCATATTTGAAATTTGGATTTAAACTTAGATATTGTTGGATAATTTTGTTAAGTGTTATAAATGAACATTTTTGAAAAATCAAGCTCCAAATCGATAAAAATTGAAATTGAATTAATTGAAAGTGAATATAAAAATTGGAATTGAATTAATTGAAAGTGAATATAAAAATTGAAATTGAATTAATCGAAAGTGAATATAAAAATTGAAATTGAATTAATCGAAAGTGAATATAAAAATTGAAATTGAATTAATCGAAAGTGAATATAAAAATTTAAATTGAATTAATCGAAAGTGTATATAAAATTGAAATTGAATTAATTGAAAGTGAATATAAAATTGAATAAGTTTTAAGTCAAAGTTGACGCAGATTGAATCGGAATCGAAATTGAATCGGTAGAATGGAAATAGAAATTGATTTGAATTGGGAAGTTATAATTGAAATGGATTGGTTTTGAATCTGTTTTATTTTGTTTTCCAAATTACTCGGTTATATAAACCATTTTGAATACTTAAACTATTTTAATCTATTTTAAATCTACTTAACCCAATTTAAATTATTTTAAACTAAATTTATATATTTCAAATCCATTTTAAGATTTTAAAGTATTTTAACTATTTTAATTATTTAAAACTACTTTTAAACTGCTTAAAACTATTTTCTAAAATTCTACGCTGGTCAATAAGGTGAAATGTGTATATTTAAATCTTGAATTTAAATACGAATTGAGTTAAATGAAGTTGCAGCCTAAATTGAAATTCGAAATGATTTTGAAATCGAAATGAGATGTTGATGCGAAAAATGATTTTTGAAACGAAATCTTACATTTGAAAAGATACGATGATATTTGAAATGGATTTGATTTTTGAAGCGAATATGATATTTTGATATCAATTATGAATCGATTTGAAATATAAAAGAGCCAACGGTGTAATAATACGTAGTTATTAAAGAGACCGGGATCGGATATGGACATACTCTCTGTCGATACCGAAAACCACTTTAATAACTATTATACGCGGAGTGTTGATCCAGAATGAAGTGGATGGTTTGGTGAACGCGTTGACTGAAGAAAGAGAACGATTATTGGATGACCCCTGACATGACTAAAACAGGAGCCGCGCCGGGCCATTGAGGTTCGCCACCTCTAGCGGACACACTTCTTCGATACTATATCTATTACATTTGTGATGCGATTTGGGTGCACCCCTTGATTTGGGAGTGTTGTTTCGCGGTGTTGGGGTAGCTGCTGGCTATGCCCAACATCAGTCCGGATCACGCAACTACTAGTATCCTAGTTGGTATCGCCTCATGTACCTTGTCATACTGATTATCCTATTCGCGACCACCACGTTATGTTTTGTGTTATACCTATGGGGTACCCTCTGATAACCACCAGTTTACGGTGGGGCTTATGGTGCTGTATAGACTATGGCATTATAAAAATGTGTTAAGGGGGATTATGGTAACACCTTAACGCTATTTTGATACTTTATATTACTGATAGGCATTATCTACTTAGCGTACATTACTACATAGTAGATAGTTTAACGGATCCTTAAGAGATGGAAAATCCCGTAACATCTCTTGAGTTATTGCACGCACGTTGACACTGGATATGAGATGTCAAACCCAGTAAACATCTCTGATGCCGTTACACTCATATTTATTTACGATTGATTTAATTTTCATAAGGATATTTTAGTCCTGACTCGAGTGTTTTGTCTTTTCATTACGCTCGGGTCAGTCCTGAGTTTTTCAGATTTTTGAAGACCTATTCTGGAGGATGAAGACGAAGATTGGGTATACTATTACTATTATTACCTTTGCATCATGCTATCTGCTGCATTATTTTATTTGTTCTGTTGAATATGTATAACTCTAATAAATGTTGTATAAATAATGATCAAAGTATAGTAAACAACTTCATGAACTGTTTATTTGATTATTATATTTTATCGTTCCGCTGCAAGATTCTGTGTTGTTTCCTTTCCTTTATTTCTCTTTTCTCTTCTTTTCTTATTTACCCCAATAACCATCTGCCATTTTGAATGGTTTGGAATCGACATGTGTATTTGATCGTCGGTTTAAACTGTCCAAAAAGGCGGGTCGTTACAGTTGGTATCAGAGCTTTGGTTTGGCGATAAACCTTGGCTCTAGTGGGGAATAACTCATTGAAATAGAGGTAAACTTTATGAATGAGTTGAGTGTATACGAGAGAGCGTACTTGTTATTTGATATAAAATGGTTTATATTGTGTTAACTTGTTCCGTTGAGTATTTATGAATTCTGGTCGATACTTGGGACGCCAAGGCGTCGATAGGAATTTCTAAACACTGGAATAGGACAAACCAACACAATATCATTTTGGAATATATTTTATATAAAAGAATTATTTGAATATTTATTCATTTCGATTGAATTGATTGTTAAGAGATGATAATATTATATTATTATCGTTATTGTTTAATCAGTCAATATTTACAAAAATTGATTAAATAATAATGGATTTAGGAAAATGAAATCTTGTAAACACAATTGATAATGAATATAAATGAATTTTAACTTGGATTTGGAAGTTTAAATTCCGGTGTTTGAAATTGACATACAAGAATTTGAAAAAATATAATATGAGTATTATATGATAGTATAATTGAGTTGAAATTGTTTTCGAAGGATTTTTTTTATGATAAGTGTTATATTCCTTTCTTTTGACGCTATAAAATGATTTCGGTGATGAGTGCACGCACCATCGGCGTTTATTTTCGAGAGTCCGAGTGGGGGAGACCACTTAATAGCTTGTCTAAACCTTGTTTTGATTCAAATTTTATTTCATTTTGTATTCTCTATTGTATGATTTGATATATAAATTATATAAGTATATATTATTTCAGAACTTGATTTGAAATAAAACCGGGATTGGAATTCTTAAGCCCTTTAATAATTAATGATTTTTTTAAATGATTGAAATGAATTTAGACTTGAATCATTAAGGAACTTCTGAATTGTGAAATGAGAAATGAACCTATGAGCTAACTGAAAATATCAATTGAAGTAGAAATCCTTAGAATTAGGAAATTATGAACTTAAAATAAAAATTGAAAATGTAAAACTCGCATAGTATAAAATTTCATTCTATAGCATAGATATAACTTACCAAAATATTTAAGAAGTTCAAAAATGTTATATGAATTGTTAACTGGATAGTATACGAGTATAGGTTTGAATAATGAAATATGCATTTAATTAATGGTTTGCAAATATAAATAAAATTGTTAGTAAATAATTGGAATTTAAATTAACATTTAAAGGTGATTCACAATTATGTTAATATAAAATGGAAATACTATATGTGAATGTAAATGTGAAATTAAATTATAGTGAAATTTAAGTAATGACTTAAGAATTAATTAATTGAAAATTCAACTTTAAATGAAAAGAAGCTGTATGTTGTTTAACTGCATTCTATTTGCATAACTATAACTTACCAAATACTTAAAAGGTTTAAATGCTAATAAGGATAAGTAGAGAAATAATATACCAGTGTGAGAATGAATAATAAAATGTGAAGATCTATTGATAGTTGTAAATATAAAAGAAATTTAAGCTGCAAAATGAATAATATATATAAGTGAATGAATAAAATTTAAAATTAATATAAAATTGGTAAATGGAAACTAATTAAATTTGAATATAACTAAATGTCAATAAACTTCGAAGTGCATGAAAAAATTGACTTGGAAATGTAAAATTGGTTTAGTGTAGATTTGGATGGATGTTAATGTTTGATATGCATTGGTTGTTAGATGGATGATAATTAATTAAGTAGAATTCATTAGTGTTAATGGAATTGAATAAACGGAATAAAATTTTAAAATAATTAAATTCAAATTTGAAGCAAAGTGAAATTAAATACAATTGAATTCAATTTAAATTGAAGCAAATTGGCTTGAATTTAAAATGTGAATGAAACAAACTTGAATAAATCGGAAACAAATTAAATGTAAACCTATTGCATGGATGAATAAGAAAATAAATGACTTTGTGTTTATGATTGTTCTTTATAAAATTTGAAGTTTTGATGGTTTGCACTTTGAAATAATAAAAGCAAATTTTTGGAAAAATCCAAAATTGTCCATTATATGCTGAAATGAAAACAAACATAACTTTTAAATGGATAAACGGAATTCAATGATCTTAGACTTTTCGAAAAGCTTAGAAACTATAGCACAACTTTTGTTTAGATAACTTGAGAAAATTCCTTCGTCTACTAGGTTAAAAACTTGAATGTTACTCGCTGTCCTGTGTAAACATAAGTAAAATCAGTAGTATACACCCTTAGTATTTTCGCCATATCTTTTGACTGGTTTATTGGATTTTGATGATCTTGCACTTTCTGGAAATCTAAGAACTTAAGATAAAACTTTTGTTTTAAGTGTTTTGTGTTTTGATGTCGTTTAGAAGGTTGAAAACGTGGGTGAACGTCGCTGACCTACGCAATTCATTGCCCAGGCTGAGGCGTATCCTCTAAGTAAAACGGCCATAATTTTTGAACGTTTGGTCCGAATTCGATTATTTTGGGCATTCCGAAAAGCCTGAAATGAATGCAACAACTTTTGTTTATATTCTGTTGCCAAAGTTTATCGTTTAGGTGTCCTAAAACTAAGATTTGTTTGACGGCCTAAAATTGGAATCTCAGTTTTGAAGCTAAATATGTTATATATATGTTGTGTAGGCTAAGTATATCGATCTATCTTTATATGCATAGTTCTAACTTAGTTATTGAGTGTTTAGTAGGTGCGGATTTCGCTTGCTTCGCATTTGGAGCTCGCTTTCGCGTTATATTAGCCGTATATGTTCGCTAACAATTTATAAGGTACATATCTCGGATTACATATCGTACTTTTACACTTTTTCCCTGCGGGATGCCTCATCACTTGATGAGATGTATATTTGTGATATATATACTGTCATTTTTTTTCAGATCGAGCCGCGCAAAGAAGACTCTGCCGAAATTTTCCGTAAAATCCGGGTGTTAGAAAATTTTTCAAGTTTTAAAAATTTCTATAACTTGTTTTGATTACTAACTTTTAAAGTTAGAAAGTCGTTCGGAGTAACTTAGTGGAAGCATAGCTATGACTTTATAAATGGAATTTCATTGTTTTATAAGTTGGTAACTTTGAATAAAATATATCTAATGTTGAATTCTATACTTAGTTCCTTTTCCCTTCTTTTTCCTTTTCGGGGACGAAAAGTTTTGAGTGGGGGAGAATGTAACGACCCGTAAATTTTCGATAATTAAAATAGCTAATTTAATAAGATTTCGTGATTTAATGTTAGAAAAAAAATTTGTAAGTCATTTGGAATAATAATAAATGTTGAACTCATTGGGTATAAAAGAGTAATTGATTGATAAGTGAAATCTATTTAAAATCAAATATTGAATATTGAACAGGTAAATTGTTTAAATTAAATATTTAAAACTTATTGAAAAATTGAATAACTGTAAATTAAAAATAGTGTTCTAAATTGTGAATTGGTTTTAAAAGTTGATTCTTATAAGTTCAATTTCAATATTTCAAAAGATAATGAATTATTGGATAATCGAAATTGTTTAAATTAAATATTTGGAAATTATTGAATAATTTAATAATGGGAATTGAATAATCGTATAATGGAAATAGTTGTTCTATAATCTTAATTCGTTTCAAAAGTTAAATTTTATAAGTTCGTTTTGAATATTTCAAAAGATAGTGATTTAAGAATAATCAAATTTGTTTAAATTTAATATTACAAATGTTGAATAATTAAATTCCGAATTTGATACGATTAATTTAATATTGAAATTTAATATAAGAAAATAGAGTGAATAATTGAAATTTGATTTAATATGATTCAAATTGGTTTCCAAAGTGAATGTAAGTTATATCGGGATTATAATAGAGTTAATAACATTTTAAAATTGAAATTATTGGATAATTGAATAACGGGTTTAATATGATTAAAAATGATTTGTAAAATTTTATTTTATCATATTGAAGTTATAGTGATGTTATACAACTTTTAAAACAGAATTTAAAATTTATTGGTGAAATTGAATATTTTAATATTTAATTATCGACTGAAAAATAGCCAAATTTTGAACAGTCTCAGAATTGGACGAAACTAGTTCCATTCGATCCGTAATAGTTAGTTATTATCGGATTTCAATTTTCGTAGCAATCGGAGTTGTCGTTTGACCGTGGTAGCTCGAAACGCATCGAAATTGTTTTAATATTAATTTAACGAGTTAAAATAGTCATTTTTTCAAACATTCTCAGATTTCGACAAAATCAATTTCATCGGATCCGTAATGTGATATTATTGTAAGATTTCAAATTTCGTGTCAATCGGATTTACCGTTTGTCCGGGGCGAGCCAAAACGCATAGAAATTCGTTTAAATCGATTTAATTCAAATTGATCGTTTATCGCTATAACTCGCACAGATGATCGAACTAGCTTCCGAAACCTGTTCCATTGTGTCCGGAACGTGGGATAAACCCTAGGAACGCCGGTTACCGCGCGTAAATCGGAGTTCGGAAAAACCGGAATGAATAGTGTTCGTCGTTTCTCTATATAAGCACTTCATTTATTTCATTTTCAAGAAAATAAAAAAAACCCTAATTTCTTCTATAGCCGGCCGCCACTTTGTTTTGAACGACCAGGAAATCGCCTCCTTCTCTCTCAATTTTCTTCCAATCCGTAAAGCGATTCAACAGATCTTCAACTACAATATTGTAGATCACAACGAGATCTTGTGATTCAACGGCTATGATCGTTTCTAGTGCTATAAATCGGCGACAAATTGGCTGCAAAAGGGACGAGTTTGAGCACGCACTACGAGGAAAAGGGAGAGCCGAACATGGCCGGCCTTTGGCCGATGATAGAGTGCGAGTTGAGCGTCGATTTGAGGGTGGTATGATGGGGTTTCGTCAACGTTTAAGGGCGCGATGATGTTGAGGTCGAACGACATTTGGGGTTCGGTTGCGTTCAAGTTGCCTGGGAGGAAAGACGTGAAGGAAGGAGAAATAGAGGGTGCGGCCTGGATCTGGGTTTGAATTTTTGAACGGCTGAGATTAAAGGTTAAGAATAATAATAATAAAAAGGAATAGAAGGTTAAATTGTTTATATAAATTTGTATATGAAATTCAAACGGCTATAACTTTTTGATACGAGGTCCAAACTGGACGAAACAAATTGAGACGGGTCCATATTGACAAGCACTACGCAATGGAACTGGATTGGAATCGTTTGGAGCTAGAGAAAATTTCGGGTAAAATTAAACGCTCGTTTAATTTTATTCAAAATAAAACGCCGGAACTGCATTAAAATCAAGGTGAATGTTTTATAACGCTCACAACGTACTAAATATCTTTATGCTAGTTAAATTTGACATTATGAAGTGTTATGATTTTATTTGTCATTGTTGATAAAAATTAAATTGTCATATAGCTTGTCATTTGAATTAACCGTTGGAAAATTAAATTGACAGTTAAACTGAAATAAAATTGAATTGCGATTAAATTTCCTGACATTGATTACTGTGAAACTGCCATGAATTGTATTGTCTATTGGATGATGTATTTTGATGGATATTATTGGTTGATATTTAAATGTTTGGATGTTTATTTGCTTATATATACTGTTATGTATACATATGACACTGTGATTTGATTTAAGTAATATATACTCATCCCTGACATTTAATTGAAATAAATAATCACTTGGCCATAGGATAGAAAATTATATACAGACACCGAATTGGCTAAATTAATAATTTTTAAAATCGTCGATTTGAATTCTTTTAAATGTTTTGATTTAAAAGGTTATAAATAGAAATCAAATTTATGGAAATCGAATTTATCGGAAAATTGAGTTTGGAATGTTGAAATAAATTTTGGTTAAAAGAAATTGTTAAATAATTTAAGTCGAGACTTTGAAATTTAAAAATTAGGATTTTGATTTGTTTAAAGATTTAACCTTGATTCGAGCTTTGAATATTACTAAGTAAAAGTGATATAAAAATGATATTTTGAAATCGAGCTTGGAATTGAATCATATTTGAAATTTGGATTTAAACTTAAATATTGCTGGATAATTTAGTTAAGTGTTATAAATGAACATTTTTGAAAAATCAAGCTCCAAATCGATAAAAATTGAAATTGAATTAATTGAAAGTGAATATAAAAATTGGAATTGAATTAATTGAAAGTGAATATAAAAATTGAAATTGAATTAATCGAAAGTGAATATAAAAATTGAAATTGAATTAATCGAAAGTGAATATAAAAATTGAAATTGAATTAATCAAAAGTGAATATAAAAATTTAAATTGAATTAATCGAAAGTGTATATAAAATTGAAATTGAATTAATTGAAAGTGAATATAAAATTGAATAAGTTTTAAGTCAAATTTGATGCAGATTGAATCGGAATCGAAATTGAATCGGTAGAATGGAAATTGAAATTGATTTGAATTGGGAAGTTATAATTGAAATGGATTGGTTTTGAAGCTGTTTTATTTTGTTTTCCAAATTACTCGGTTATATAAACCATTTTGAATACTTAAACTATTTTAATCTATTTTAAATCTACTTAACCCAATTTAAATTATTTTAAACTAAATTTATCTATTTCAAATCCGTTTTAAGATTTTAAAGTATTTTAACTATTTTAATTATTTAAAACTACTTTTAAACTACTTAAAACTTTCTAAAATTCTACGCTGGTCAATAAGGTGAAATGTGTATATTTAAATCTTGAATTTAAATACGAATTGAGTTAAATGAATTTGCAGCCTAAATTGAAATTCGAAATGATTTTGAAATCGAAATGAGATATTGATGCGAAAAATGATTTTTGAAACGAAATCTTACATTTGAAAAGATACGATGATATTTGAAATGGATTTGATTTTTGAAGCGAATATGATATTTTGATATCAATTATGAATCGATTTGAAATATAAAAGAGCCAACGGTGTAATAATACGTAGTTATTAAAGAGACCGGGATCGGATATGGACATACTCTCTGTCGATACCGAAAACCACTTTAATAACTATTATACGCGGAGTGTTGATCCAGAATGAAGTGGATGGTTTCGTGAACGCATTGACTGAAGAAAGAGAACGATTATTGGATGACCCCTGACATGACTAAACAGGAGCCGCGCCGGGCCATTGAGGTTCGCCACCTCTAGCGGACACACTTCTTAGATACCATATCTATTACATTTGTGATGTGATTTGGGTGCACCCCTTGATTTGGGAGTGTTGTTTCGCGGTGTTGGGGTAGCTGCTGGCTATGCCCAACATCAGTCCGGATCACGCAACTACTAGTATCCTAGTTGGTATCTCCTCATGTACCTTGTCATACTGATTATCCTATTCGCGACCACTACGTTATGTTTTGTGTTATACCTATGGGGTACCCTCTGATAACCATCAGTTTACGGTGGGGCTTACGGTGCTGTATAGACTATGGCATTATAAAAATGTGTTGAGGGGGATTATGGTAACGCCTTAACGCTATTTTGATACTTTATATTACTGATAGGCATTATCTACTTAGCGTACATTACTACATAGTAGATAGTTTAACGGATCCTTAAGAGATGGAAAATCCCATAACATCTCTTGAGTTATTGCACGCACGTTGACACTAGATATGAGATGTCAAACCCCATAAACATCTCTGACGCCGTTACACTCATATTTATTTACGATTGATTTAATTTTCATAAGTATATTTTAGTCCTGACTCGAGTGTTTTGTCTTTTCATTACGCTCGGGTCAGTCCTGAGTTTTTCAAATTTTTGAAGACCTATTATGGAGGATGAAGACGAAGATTGGGTATACTATTACTATTATTACCTTTGCATCATGCTATTTGCTGCATTATTTTATTTGTTCTGTTGAATATGTATAACTCTGATAAATGTTGTATAAATAATGATCAATGTATAGTAAACAACTTCATGAACTGTTTATTTGATTATTATATTTTATCGTTCCGCTGCAAGATTCTGTGTTGTTTCCTTTCCTTTATTTCTCTTTTCTCTTCTTTTCTTATTTACCCCAATAACCATATGCCAATTTGAATGGTTTGGAATCGACATGTGTATTTGATCGTCGGTTTAAACTGTCCAAAAAGGCGGGTCGTTACATTCATTAAACTTCCTCTCATACTCAACAAATGACATATCCCCTTGCTTAAGATCCATAAACTCCCTGTATAGCTGAGACTTCCCAGCCTCTGGAATCCACTTCGTCACAAAAGACTCCTTAAATAAGATATCCAAACTTAAGAAGATTCCAAAGGGATAACCTAAACCAAATTCAAAAGGACTAACAAATGACAATACCTAAACTGATCCCAAGAAATATCTTCCTCAATAGTTTGGCTACAACAGACTCCCACCAATCCAATGCTGCTAACTAGTGCTTATGAGCGTCGGTGATCTTCAAACCAGCGAAAATTCTTTCCAAACCTCTCAGCCACTGCTGAATCTCAATGATGGTCTCTGATCTCGAAAAGTTAGTACCACCTAGTTGGGTGAACTCCTTACAGGGAACGATAAATCTAGTAGGTGCAACTGCTGTTGGAACTAGGGAAACATCACTACCCTGATCTCTGGCATTCCTACGATTCATCCTAGAAATTCAAGAATGAATTTTAGGACAAAGATAAAGGAAAAGATAGAACAAAAGGCCCAATTAGGCTGGAAATCCTATTCAAAGAATTCTACAAAACAAGGTGGATTTGAAAGCAAGGAAAATCTAAGAAAAGGAATTTCGAAACAAGAAAAAAATTATATCAAAATTAATCCTTTAAAATTATTTGAAAATTATTTTGAAAAACCATTTTATACTTGAAAATACGTTCTCTCGCAAAGAATGATTCTAAGATTGATTTTACTCATTCTAGGGTATTTCTACCCTATCTCTAATGAGTTTTTTCCTTTGGCTAAGATTTTCCTAAAGCCAAAGCTCTGATACCAACTATAACATCCCACCGTTTTGGACCATTCAAATCGACAATAAAACCACATATGCCGTACTTTAATAATTCAAAACAACAGGTTGTTAATAAAATGTGGGGCAAATAAAATCAATCACAGAATCACAGATACTGAATATCAGAATAACTTCGCAGCGGAATAAAATAAACATAGGAGTTCATGAAGCTCCTAGATACACGGTCTCAAAACTAATACATAATACCAAGTCTGGAAACAAATACACTTGGAAAGTTAGATACATAAGCTCTCAACTACAAAAGCAATAGCTGAGTGGAAATAATTGGAATAAAATATAAAGTAGACAGCTAAATCTTCGACGGATCTCTAGCTCCAAAAGAGGATGAAACCAAAGCTATGAAAGTTAGGTTGATTAAAGAATAAAGCAAAACACAAAACACTTGAGTCAGGATATACATACTTATAAAACATAAATCAACTCAAGTGAACTGCAAAAGAAATGCATCAGTAACTTGAAGGATGCTTGGGGTCGCCTGTCCTTTAAGGATCCGTTAAACTATCTACAATGTAGTAATAGCGTTAAGGCTTTACATTTTTCACCTTAACACATTTTATATTCCCATAGTCTATATAGTACCGTAATCTCCCCCGTACTGGGCGTTGTCAGTGGGAACTTCATAGGTATGGTACAAAATAAACTCGTAGAAGGCGCGCTAGAGCAGGTGACACGGCACAACTAGGTAATGCCAAGGTAGATATACCAATTACACTTCTGGACTGTTGGTAATGCATAGGCGCTACTACCTCCCAACTCAATACACAGTCTCGAATAAAAGGTGCGCACCAAATCAATCACAATGTAATAGAATGGTTAATGATGGAGTGTGTTCGATCTGAGGAGCAACCTTACTTGGCCCGTCAATTACTCCTATTTTAGCTACCTTATGCTAACTCACAGGAGCTAGCTCCACGTAAATATACCTTTAGGATCGTTGCCACCATCCTACTTCATTCTGGAATCTCCAACGCGTACATAGTTGTCAAAGTGGTTTTGGTATCGATGGACAGTATGCCTATATCCGATCCCGGTCTCTTTAACAACCAATCGTTATTATAACTCATGGTTATATAAATTTCAAATGGTTTATATTTCAAATCCAACATTTTCCTTTCATAACCATATAAATTCCATATCATTATTCTATTAAAATAATATTCATTTTTCCAAAGTCGTAACTCTTCCAAATTCACTTAATCATAACCCCTTAAAAAATAAAAGTTTAGGTATCATAGCACTTTAAAATATAACCCTTAGAACCATAACATATAACCCTTTAGAAAATTGTAGCATTCAGAAAATGTCACTTTTAAGAAAATGCAGCAGAACAGAAGTGCTACTGTAAGGGTTCGCGGCATTGCAGAACTTTTACGGTAGGAATTCACAGCAGTGTAGAAGTGTTATTATAAGAATCCACAACAGTGCAGAACTATTATTGTAAGGATCCGCAGCAGTGCAGAATTGTTACTAAGGAAATCACAGCAGTGCAGAATTGCTACAGTAAGAAATCGCAGCAGTTTTGAATCGTTACTATAATACTTCCTACTACCATAGTTTATGCAATCAAATAGTTTATATATTTACAGCTTTTATCATAGTCGTTCAATTATTTTCATAATATTACTCAAATTTGGCTATTTGGTCATTAAAGAAACCAAATCTTTAGTTAAATAACTTTGTTACTATAATATAAAATTTAAAGCTGAAATCTTTATGCTAAGAAAAATAATTTAACTTGCACTTTATTTTCTTTCAGTAAATAACCTTTTTATTCTTTTATTACCAAGTTATACCATTTACCTTAGTTAAGACTTACATGTCAAATGTATGTTTTATCTAAAAAAAATTTCCACAAAACATTTATCATTTTAATTACTATTACATGAATTAAAACTAACAATTTATAGGTTAGAACAAAATACCATTATTAAGTCAAATAGGATTATAAAATTTCAATTTACCTTCATATTGTAAATTAGATTCCAAAATTTACATTTCCAACTATTTATTTCTTATAAAAATCTTAACCCATATAAACAAATTTACAGAAACCATTACATTAATTTTAGTTGAGATTCATATATAAAAATCCAAAATACTTAATATTTTTTATAAAAATCATTTTAAATCGACCACGGAGTCTATATAAAATTTTCAACTCTAGGGTCAAGTAAATACGGACATGTATCATTTCAATCCGCAATTTATAAATCTTCCAGGTTTATATCATTTAAAACCCACAATCCCAAGTCAAATAAAATAGCTCAGGCCTATCATTTCAGCCCATAACAATTTTTCTTAATCTAAAGATCGTTCGGATATGTATCATTCCAACCCATAGTGAAGGAACTTGTAGTGTGAGAACAGAATATTGAATAACACAACATATCATGGCATATGATCAAAACTGGTATAATATGATATGAAATAACATAATAAAATCATTTGAATGACATAATGTAAACATATGAAATAATATGATATAAACATATGAAATAACATGATATAAACATATAAAATAACGTGAAATAAACATATGAAATAACATGAAATAAACATATGAAATAACATGATATCATCATAATGAGTGAGAGAAGAATCCAAATCCAACGCTTTGAAAAATAAATTCCATACATAAACAAATAATTCACATAGAAAAATAAAAGTAGAAAAATATATTGCAAAGTACATAAGAAGAGGCTTGTCTAGGGGGCACATAGTCTTGGCCTAGAGGTGGTTTGGGTTAGGTTAGGCTTGGCCTAGGGCTTTTGGACTTGGTATTGTGGTGCATAGGCTAAGGCTTTTGTTGGAGAAGGCTCGGGTTTGGGTAGGTTCGGCTAGGCTAGGGCTTTGGAGAGGTAGAGGCTCGGTTTGGGTAGGGTTTATGTTGAGGTGGGTTCATCTTTGGTAGGGTTTGTGAGGGGGTGATGGTCGAAAACAAAAAAGGGAGATGGAGGCCGAAATTGGTGCAGAAAAGAGGGGGAAGGAAGGAGGAGAAAGGAGTTTTGGTTGGAGTTCGTTGATGGGAAGGTGATGGAATAGGTGTGGCCGAAATTTCTAAGGAGAGGAGGAGAAAAATTGTAGAGGAGAAGACGAAGAAGGTCTAGGGTTTGGAGGAGAAGGATGAAGAAGAAGACTTACATTTTCTATGGAGGCACAAATGAATGGATGTGGAGGCTAACTAAAACCCTAGGAGATGTTATATAAGCTATTCAACAGGCGGCTTCTCATCTACTATAGGGGTTCTCAGCTCATTAGTACTAGCCCAAAATCCAAATGTAAATAAGATAGAGGTTAAGAGAAAACAACTGCGTGTAATGCGTTGAAAACAACAAATTTGGAGAAGTAAAAGTTAGATTTTTACGAAACAAAACACAGAGAAAAAGTTAGAAAAAAGTTAGAATTAATTCCGGCTTCTTAAAAAAGAACAAAATTTAAATTTTCATATTTAAAATTTTCAGTAGGAAGTCAAACTTTGACCAAAATTTCCCAAAATCTAAATTTTTAGAAAAATCTTGATTTCTTAAATTTGGACAAACATTTTACATCAAATCCCAAAATTATATATTAAGATTCCAAATTTATTTTAAAATAACTAAAGTTAAAGTTTCAATTAAAACTCCATTTAAAATAATCACATTGATTACGGGTTGTTACATTGATAATGTAAGGTTATGAGATGTAGATTGGAGCTAGTGAGTTAGATAATTTTCCTTAGATATATGACCTTCAGAATGCACTGACACACTATATTTACACTTTATAACACTTAGAGAAAATTTTGAATTAGTTGCACTTAGTTATCTTATTGGTCTTGTTCTCATTTATCGGCCTTTTGTCTGACCCACCTCTTTCTTTTCTTTTTACCACATCACAAGATGATATGTTAGCAGTGATTTATTATAGCATGAGGAAGAGAGGAGCTCAATGGTGGAGTTTTAATATTCCTTATTGTTCTCATACAGTTACTATGCTTTAGAAGTCCATACACTTAATTGTAATTTGGAAACAACAAATTTTATAAATCAAGTATTTTGGAGAGTGTTTTTATGGAATTTCTATTTTCTGTATTATATATTTAATTCCTTCCGCCGTGAGATCTGAAAATGTAGAATGTCTTAGTACTCTATCTCTATAATTAAGCTCTATAATGTTTTTAAAACCCAACATCTCGTATTTTCTCGGCATGATTCGTGTCAGAAAGAGTGGGTTGTTACCTTTGGTATCAGAGCTTAGGTTTAGGATTCCTTAGCGATTACGCACATTTTTATGGAAAAAATTGGTTTTCAAAATGTTTTCCAAAATGTAACAACCCAAAAAATTAAACTATAATAATTAATCAACGAATTAATTAAATGATAAAATAACTTTGTGAAATGAACAGAAATGAGCTACGGGAGTTGCACCATTCTGTCCGTAGTAATTTTCTAGTCAATTTCCATATATAGAATGTTAGAATCTGATCTAATATAAGCAAGTTATGAACTAAACAAAAATAAAGAAGGAAAAAAAATTATGGGCTAGGTCGACCGGCCGGTTGACCTAGGCACCAGGGCGGTCGACCGCCCGGTTGACCAACCTCGTTTTTGAACAAACAAAAGTTCATTTCATTTGTTCAAACATTGTACGCATAATTTGTATTCTTTTAACCAATCCGGTCATCCATTCTTGCATCTGATGGCTCCTATTCAGCCTATGCGTGGTTACATCCTATTCAATCCTCAAATCCAATGGTCCGAGATCCACTTCTACACCTATAAATAGAAGGCCTAACATCTTTTCTCATTCTAGATTTTTTTTCACTTGGGTTCACCTTTCTAGGAAGGATACTAAAAGAAATAATTTTCCAAGGAGAGAATCTTTTAATAAAACTATTTTAATACCCTCAAGTGGATCTGGGAAGACCAAAAGGGTAGAGCTTAGGACCTAGGTGAGTGATTGTAATTATTTTAAAGATTTCTTTAAGTGATTTAAAATAATAGGGTTTCAAATAGTTGTAGTTTTACTATGATTTTTGGAATAACCTTTTTAGTAGTTTATTTACGGTTTTTTAAATTATTTTCAATCTATTTCTTTTAGTTATTCTTTTCAGTTAATTTTAGTTTACTTCTGTTATTTATAGCTTTTCCATTTATTTAGAGTATTTTAATTTATTTACTATTATTTATGCGTTATTTGCATCTTTTTCCAATACTTTGGACTTTCCTCTATTTTCAGTTTTCTTTTATTTCTCCTTCTTCATCGCATATGGATTACAATAGATTAGAAAGCGACTATGGATTAAAATCATAAGAATGCTGAAATAACAAAAGATAAGATGTAAATTGTAAAGACTGTAATGAAAATTGAATTAAAACTGTAATTGAGCATAATTATTATATTAACGTTAGAATTGGACTAATTAAAGATAATTGGCCTTGTTATAACTTAGATTTTTAACTAAAAAGAGTATAAGATAAAAGAGGCTTATTTTCACACTTAGACCTTGGGTTAAGTAATAAACATGATTATAACATAGATTATAATAAGAAAAAAAATGGAATGAGGTTTATTTTAAGACACATGACAAATTAATAAGCAAAGATATTGTAGGTAATAATAAAGGCATATTTAAGTAATTTATCTAAGTTAATAAGCAAAGATGAAAGTAGGACCTATACCAAAAAGCATTCCCTATTAGACAAAATGGTAGTCTCACATTAGCCTAAAGTGAGATGAGGGAACGCTTATGCTAATAATGGTAGTAATTGGTCAAATAGAAGTCCAAATCATGGGGGATTTGGACAAGGGACGCAACTACATATTGTTTGGATGACAGGCCAGTACCAACAGCATTTCCCCTATATTTCTATAGATATGGTGATTCACTTTAGTCTGAAGTGGGATGAAGGGCACGCTTATGCTAGAGCTTGAGGTAATAAGAAGACCCAATAGGTGGAACAACATGTAACATGAGCATGGTGGCGGTTATGCATGCGACATCCATTCGGGCGCTCAGTAATCGTTATTAGTTCCAAGCGCTTAGTATGTGTTCCTTTCGTAGGCACCATTGCCTTCTGTGCGGGGAGCTATATAACATCTAGTCCATAGTAGATACTTTGCATGTCATTCGTATACACCATTTCTATGTAGGGTGTTATATAGCGTCTTGTCCGTAGTAAGGTCTATGGAGTAGCAGGCCGATCAAAGGGTAGAATTAAGATTTCAACCCAATTATAGGATTAGGAATTCAGCATAATTAAAGCAGTTATCAAAGATACGTGCAAACAATCAACGTTAACTAATTGTGTTAATTTAGTTAAATCGTATTTATTTCCAGCCTATTCCTTCTCTCTATTTCCTTTCTTTCCTTTTATATACTAGAACTGTTGTAAGGTCTATTACTTTTACTTTGCTCAAAGATTCTAGTAATTACTATCATTCACTAGACTTTTACTCTGACCTACACCTCTATTTTCCCATTTTTCTCTCCTCATAGGCAATCAGGGGAAAGGAAGATAGACCGCAGCTTCTTAGAGACTTGGAGACCCTATCATGTATTCCTACTTTTTATTTCTTGCTTTTTGTTCTTTTATTGTACTGGTACAGTATTGAGGGAAATTTTGTTTGTATTCTTGTTTTTCTAATGAGACTGAGATTTTATTTTCATAAGATAATTGTATTTGGTATTTGGAACATATGTGGTTTGTTTGAAGTATTAATTTTTAAAATCACTTATTGTTTTTAATTACTTTTGTTGTATTACTATTTGTCTATTTTGTCTTGTAAATCTTAGTCTCTGCTAGATTTGGTTTCACCTACAACGCACGACATCCTTTAGTGTGTCCTTTTAGGTATACTAAGGGGTGTTGGGTGTTTCACTTAGTATTAGAGCCAGGTTATAGTATTCCTAAAAATTTGTTTTAAAAATAAAGTATTTTCCAAAATAACTCGTTTTAAAAAGTATTTTTAGAAAAGAAACTCTTAGAAATAGTTTTTAAGTATAAAGTAGTTTTTATAAAAATCCCCTTAAAGGTCCAGTTGAACCTTCTTTTGATTCTTTCAAGCCTAAGTTTTGCTGTTCTTTGCATAGTATGACTGACTGGTTACATAGAGCTACGACATCAAAGGTGCAAGGGAAAGTGCCCAGTAAAAATCCCTTTAACCCACCTACATCAGCCAAATTTTTGAAGCGATGCAAGGACATCGCTAGCATAGGAGGCAGAACTTTTTTAGGCATGGTGAATTCAGAGGAGACGCCAGCTAGGTTAGAGAATATGGAGCAAAGGTTTTGTCGGTTAGGTTTGGAGGACCGACAGAGTAATCAACCTATATCTTGGAAACTAAAGGGTGAGCTTGAGAAGGTTCCTACGAGCTCTAAGAAGTAGTAGGGAAAGGAGAAGAAGGATAAGTATAAAGACTAGAGGAAGGAGGGAGGACCTCGGGAGCGAATCAAGAAAAGTGGGAGATGTAAGCATTGTAGAATGACTGGTCATTACGAAAAAGACTACAAAAGAGAGAATGTGAAGAAGTATTACAGTCGTGGACCATGGATAAACCGGTCATCTTCATAAGTTTGGTCCTCACAAGATGGGGCAGGAAGCAAGTGCACCTGCAGCGCAGAATCAGGCTTTTGATGCAACACCTTCTAGCAGCGGACCGAATCGAGGATGGAAAATTTGGTTTCTATTTTTGATTTTCCCATTCGGACTCTTTTCGATCATGAAGCATCACACTCTTTCATCTCTAGTTTTTTGGTAGATTGTTTGCACTTAGACATCTCTTTATAGTAGACACCATTGTTCTTTCAAACCTCATAGGACGATCGGCACACTTATGTATGATTTGTAGAGGTTTGAATTATTGATTGTAGACGTAGAATTCGACCGTGATGCCTATGTATTGGCCTTTTTTGGATATAAGATGATTTTGGGGATGGATTGGCTATTCACATATGGAGCTATTTTAGACTGCGAGAGGAGAGTCATTAGACTAGAGACATGCAACGGTAGGACTCTCGAGATTTCTGAAGACCCGAAAGGGTCAGTTATGTTGAGCTTCTTTTATTCCATCGATTCATCATCAACAAAGTTAGATTCAGTTCATGTCATCAATGATTTTCCAAATGTCTTCGAGGAGGTTAAGGGCTACCCCTTAAGAGAGAGATTGACTGTAGGATTTATTTGACTGATAATGTTAGACCAGTGGCATTACCTATTAGGCATATGGCACCTAGAAAGAGGATGGAGTTAAGCAAGCAAATCCTTAAACTTTTGGAGGGGAGTTTCATAAGAAGAAGCATATCAGAGTGTGGATCACCAGTCATCTTTGCTACTAAGGCTTATGGTTCTCTTCGACTTTGTGTTGATTATAGGGAATTAAATAATCTCACAAAGAAGAGCTGTTGTCCACTTCCTAGGATAGGCGATCTTTTGACTAGTTAGTTTGCTCTTTAGTATTCTTTTAGCTTGATTTAGCCAGTGGATTTCATCAGCTAAGGGTCGCTAATGACAGCATTGATAAGATCACATTTGGGACACCCGATAGATTCTTTGAGTGGTTAGTCATGCCTTTTGGGCTAACCAATGCTCTAACCGATTTTGTAGATTTGATGAGCCGTGTTTTTAGAAATGACCTAAATAAATTCATGGTGATATTCATGGATGACATTTTGGTGTTTTCCAAGAGTATAGAGGAGGTTCTTCATACACCTCGCATTCTTCAGTTAAAAGCAAAGTTCTTAAAGTATCACTTTTGGCATAAGAAAGTGTGTTTCTTGGGACATAAAGGTCTACACATGGAAAGAGTTTGAGAAATGATTTTGTACATTAGATATGGATTATGAAAATCCAAAGAGAGGTAGGCAAAGATTGGAGATGTATAATAGATTTAGTTGATAAGGAAAGAAGAGAGCCCATGTGTAGATAATTGCAGAAATCATAATTGTTTCATAAAAGTGCATATAAAGGTAGTATCTTAGAATAAATATGAGTATAGGAACAAAAGACTTTAGTTTAGGCAGGGTACTCCTAAGGCAGCAAGTAGGAAAATCCACTTTTAGTCTAACCTAATAAACTGAAATTATTAGAATTGAAAAAAAATTTATATAATTGTCAACATTTTTAAAGTAAATATTAGGCTTTTGGTAATATAGTAAGAAATTTAAATTGGTTTTTAAATGATAAATTTTTATTGAAAAGGTGAAATTTTTTTTGAAGAATTATAGAGCGTATATAGCTCACTAGTTTCTTTTAAAGTAAACAAAGATTTAAAAAATGAAAACCTAGAGCGTATTAAGTATCAAAAGCGTAGATTACAACATTTATTATTGTAATAGATGTTTTCGTGAAAAAGGAAGGAAGATAACTATAATACTACCGTTATATTAAGTGACTCCCAAGGGAAATGTTTTACATGGTAGGTATGGGTTATTAGTATTTATCTTTAATTAAATCAATACATTAGTATCTTTAGGTTGTAGTAACGGTGTTTTACGCAACTATACCCAAATAAAAATGAATTTTTAAAAGATAATTTCTAAGAGTAGAAATGGAAGTCATTTGTAAAATACACTTATTATTTAAATAATTACAAGAAAATGTTTTCTGGCTATGGATATATTAAAATAGTTTTTAAAATGAGCTTTTTTGAAAAGAAAAGTGTAAGGTAAATATTAGGAAATTAGTAAATTTCATAGAAATTGTCTATGGTAAGAGAAAATAAATTGGGCATACTTTAACCTATAGGAATGGAAAGGATAATGGTATAATTTTCTATGGAACCGTTGTGAAGTTATAAGGAATGTGTGAAAGAGATATACAAGGTCTGGGAAGCACCATATTCTATATAAGCCTATTTTGAAAATTGTAAAATAAGTTCCTTGTAGTTTCACATAAACATTAAATCCTCTTTTGAAAGATTAATAGAATATTTTGTGTTAATAATTTCTCATAAGAGAAAGCACTTCGAATACATTAATGTATGAAACTGTTAGGTGTAATAAGAAGATGTTTTGAAAACATATAAGGATATCTTGAAGATATTCTAAAAGAAAATAGTTTGGTGAAAAAGTAAATAAGTGTTTTGAAAACTTTATAAAATTAAAATGTGAAAATTCAAATTTTTATAGAAAACCAAAAAGATCTTTAGAAGAAAATGAGGAATAAGTTTTGAGCTTAGAATTTGAAATTTTTTCCCTTTAGATTTGGGAAAATAATGTGAATTCAAAAAGTTGTGAAGATGTAAGGCTAGAAAGATAAGATTTTAAGTAACCTAGTATTTTTGAATTTAATAGAAACGTAAAGAGAACACTTTTTAATATAAAGGTTTTGAGATTTGATGTTTTAAAAATTTAGAAACCTTAATTTTTTAATTGGAACTATACCAAACTCCTAAATGTGAAATGGATATGAATCATTGCCTAAGGAGGGACTTAAAATATGTAAGGCTATAAAGGAGACAGTCGCAATTTCTTTTGGAAGTAATAATAAAGTTTCCTATAAAGCATATAGGGCACTAGGGAGAACCTAGGAATGTTGATTCATGTGAGAAGGCTAAAGAAGAACAGTAAAGTGAAATTAGTAAGATAGTAAGACACGCATGCTTGAGAATGAGTATTTTTGATTTTGAAGAAACTTGGAAAAAGCATCTTCCTTTAGTGGAATTCTCACATGATAATAGTATTCAAGCTAGCATTAGAGTGGCACCTTTCGAAGCTCTTTATGGGAGACCGTGCAAGTCGCTTTCACGTTGGATAGAGTCTACAAAGGGATTGCCTTAGTTCCGACACAGTTAAAAAGACATCAAAAAAGACTAAATTTGATTTGGAGAAAAATCATATCTTATACCGCATATCTTTGATAATAAGTTTTTGAATTTCCTATTTCCATCTTTAGTTTTGAATAAGTCCTTTCCTTTATTATCCTTTGGGAGAGTAGTATTTAGGATTTAACCTATGGGTCGTAGGATTCGATTTAAACATGTTAATAGAACATGTTATGGATGATGTATGCCAGTGGTTGCAAGTGTTCGCTAGTGGATGCTAATGGACGCATATACTTACACTAGGCACTATTATCTCTTAGGGATCGGTCTAACTAGGATAGTAAAGCATATGCATATGGATGTGTGTGCATTTTATTTTATTTTCCATGATTGCTATAAATGGATGATTATCACATGATTGTTGCATTTGGATGATGTTTGAAGCACGCATATAGAACTATCAGTTACCATTAGGAATTTTTGCATTCATTTGGATACATAGCACGAGCATGATTGCATAAAAGGAGGTCACGCTTATGCTAATAATGGTAGTAGTTAGTCAAATAGAAGTTCAAATCATGGGAGATTTGGACAAGGGGCACAAATAGATATTATTTGGATGACGGGCCAGTACCAACAGCATTTCCCTTATATTTCTATGGACACGGTGATCTCATATTAGCCTGAAGTAGGATGAGGGGCACGCTTATGCTAGAGCTTGGGTAAAAAAGAAGACCCAATAGGTGAAAGAACAAGTAACATGAGCGTGGTGGCGGTTATGCATGTGACTTCCATTCAGGTGTCGTTATGAGTTCGAAGCGCTTAGTATGTGTGCCTTTCGTAGGGACCATTGCCTTCTGTGTAAGGAGCTATGTAACGTCTAGTCCACAATAGATACTTTGCGTGTCATTTGTAGAAACCATTTCTGTGTAGGGTGTTATATAGCGTCTAGTCTGTAGTAAGGTCTATGGAGTAGCAGGCCGATCAAAGGGTAGAATTAGGATTTCAGCCTAATTATAGGATTAGGAATTCAACCTACTTAAAGAAGCTATCAAAGACAAGTGCAAACAATCAAAGTTAATTAAATCTTATTTATTTCCAGCATATTCCTTCTCTCTATTTCCTTTCTTTTCTTTTATACACTAGAACTGTTGTACTATTACTTTTACTTTGCCCAAAGATTCGAGTAATTAGTATCATTCACCTGACTTTTAGTCTGATCCACTCCTCTATTTTCCTTTTTTCTCCTCCATAGGCAATTGGGGACAAGGAAGATAGAATGCAGCTTCTTGGTGATTTAGAGACCCTATCATGTATTCCTTCTTTTTGTTTCCAGCGTTTTGTTATTTTATTGTACTGGCACTATATTAAAGGAAAGTTGTGTTTGTACTCTAGTTTTTCTAATGAGACTGAGATTTTGTTTTCGTAAGATAATTGTATTTGGTATCTGGAAAATATGTGGTTTGTCTGAAGTATTAATTTTTAAATCACTTATTTTTTTAATTACTTCCACTATGTTATTATCTATCTATTTTGTCTTGTGAATCTTAGTCTCTGCTAGCTTTAGTTATACCTACAACGCACCACATCCTTTAGTGTATCCTTTTGGGTATACTAAGGGGTGTGGGTGTTTCACAAAAAGTTTTCAAAAATGGGTTTTGGATATATAATTATATATATATATATAAGTTTTCAAAAAGGATTTTATAGACTTTATATACATATGTCGAAATTTCTTCTATTTGTGTCTATGTTGTATGGGAAATGTTGGAACATAATTCCCAAACAAAGATACTAAGAATGAAAAAATGTTTTAGGGGATATGATTGACCTTTCATATTTATTTTGATAAGAAATGCAAGTAGAGGTCTCTTATACCAACCGGCAGTGAGAAATAGACTATGGATTTAAGGGTGACTGAAGAAGATTAGCACCATGAGGTCTATATAATGAGAATGAGATGAGGACAAAGCATAAAAATATGAAAGAGGACTTTGTGACCTTAAGGAAAATCTCCCAAGTTAAAGTACTAACCCTATTGGTAGTAGTTGCAAATACTCACATTTTTATAAAGGAATAGCTGAAGCATTTCCATATTTAAGCACTATATTTGGAAATAAAACTTAATTTGACAACCTTTGGAAAGAAGAATGGAAAATTTTATGCATTTTAGGAATTATTATGTAAAAATAGGCTTCAGTAATTAGGTTCCAACTATCTACTCCAACTTAAGTGATAAACTAATGAAAATGTTCTCTTAAAGTTAGAAATGGTAGGTATCTGATATTTTAAATAGAAAAGAAGTTGATTTACGATCTTGCATAAAATAGTCAGATAAAGTTTATGGGATTTGTGTAAAAAGAAAAAATTAAAGAATTTGGTAAGATGTTATTTTTCAATAACCATTGTAAGTCTTTTGTTTGTTTAGGAACATTTTGTATTTACCCTCAATATGCATTTTGCTTTTAATAAGATAATTTTGAAAAGAAAGAAAGCTGCTTTAGATTTTATACAAAATAGTCGGACAAATCTTATGAAATTTGTTAAGAAGTAAAAGTAGATAAATTGGTGGAAAGTTATTTTTCCAGTAACTTTTTTATAGCTTTATTTTTTTTCATTTATGCATATTGTCGCACTTAACCCCAATATGTATTTTTCTTTTAAAAAAAGAACTTGCGAAAAAATTGGAATGTTTGTAAGGCACTACTTTTGAACTCCTTTTGTGATTAGGTAATGAGTGTGTATTTAAAAATATTTCATATTTTTTTTGTCTCACTTTAGTAACGATAATGAAAATAACATAGTAATAATAATAAGTTAAAAATATGTTTTGTGAAAATTTCTTATTCATGAAAGGAAAATTGAAAATGATATTTTTACGTATATTTTTACTAAATTAAGTTAATCATTGTTGATGATTTGATTAATGATGATTATTATGATCTTAAGAAAAAAGGAAATACTTGTTAAAAATGAAAAGGGAGCTCTATAGTTTTAAAACTTACTATTTTTATGGAAAAGAAAATTAAAAGCCAAAGATTTTGATTTAAAAGGGTTAAGTGAAAATATTTTGACTATCACTTAAACTTTAAAAGAAAAGGAATAGATTTGAAATTAGATAAATAGGATCGAACATACCACTAGAATAAAATTGACTATGGAATTTGAAAGAATTAGAATGATTGAGACAAAGATAAAAAGGTAAAATGAGAATTTAATGACTTTTCCAACCAACTGTTAAAAGTGGTAAGTCAAACCTTTTGAAGTAGTGAAATGTAGATGCCATCATGTATCTTCCAACCCAAATATGGTTGGAACTATAGGATCTGTGCATAAAAAAGACTGAAAATTTTGTTTGGTATTTCCAAGTAAGGAAATATTAGGGTAAGATGCTTTATTACATCAAGACTGATATAAACGTGAAAAAAAATTCGATATAAAGGTGTGATGCCCCACCTCTATACTCACACTATCTAAGGACAGTATGGGGTAATGTCGTTGACTAGCACGAAGAATAAGGTTGTTGAGGAGCGACCATCTGTATAATTTCTCTGTACGAGTATCGACATGTCAGATAGTACGATATGCATTTCATTTAAAGAGGAAATCTTACATATGAAATACAAACTCAAAGCTACTACACAATGGCTATGTGGCCTTTAGAAAAAACTATAAAATAAGTATAACACAAATCAGTCATATAGAAGGGAACATCAAAGTAGTGGTCATACAAGATCCACTACCTCACAAAAGAATAGGTACAAGTGCTAGACAAAAGAATAAGTATACATCAAGGAGTCTCTATCTCGAATGTATAAAAACAAAAACTACTAAGCTTCCAAAAGTCAGAAGCTAGTCCCTGCTAAGAGGTCAAGTGGAAGCACCTGAAACACCTTGGTCTGACACGAGTATTATTTAAGGAGAAAATAATAAACGGATCAGCCTAGCTATAAATATCATGGAAGATGAGATAGGATAAGAGATATGACAAAAATACATGACAACAATAATGTCATAATGTGACAAGTATATATTTAACATCAATGAAAATCATACAATATCATATGTCTCATCAAACACCTAAAAAGAATATCATATTCTTTAGCTTATTCGTCAATCCACAAATGTTGACAAAACATACCAATGCAGATCGCAAAAATTAGTGAAACAAAAATTCTAGAAATCCATAATCGAAAAACTAGAAAACATAAAAGGGGAAGGCATATCAAACAAGAGCACGAAAACTCACCAACACGCGTATCATAAACGGGACGGTATCCCATGGGTCGCTAACCCATAGAACCGGTGCAACGACATAGTACAACGATACACTGAGGAACCTGAAACTCAAATAAGCCGGAACAATTATGTAGTGCAACAATACGCCCGATGAACTTGAAACTCAAATAAGCCAGAACAACGATGTAGTACAACGATACGTCCAATGAACCTGATACTCAAATAAGCCGGAACAACGAGTAGTACAATGATACTCCCAATGAACCGAACTCCATAAAACGGTTGAAAAACAATGAGTCGCCAGCCTATAAAAATTAGCTGAAGCTCCATAGAATAAGTGCAAATTTCACCAAGCTAGTAAATAAATGAGTTTAGCTTCATGTCCCATAACCACTGGCTTAACTCAAATATTTACGAACAAGCTTTAGATTTCCACTCGAAGATACAAAATGATCATCACTGATAAAAAAGAAGAAGTGTGAATTACACTAAGCTAGTAAATAAATGAGTTTAGCTTCATGTCCCATAACCACTGGCTTAACTTAAATATTAACGAACAAATTGCAGATTTCCACCCGAAGATTGTCGTGAGATTTCAATCTAACAAGTCCAAGAATTAACCGACAAAGTAAATGCAAGCATTTCATACCACTTGTTTTGCTAAATCGTTTAACTAGATTTCTTATACGAATGAGGTAAAGGTTTGTATATACAAATAGATTGGATAATGGTTTTAAAAATGAGCTTTGTATTAAAAGAAATGTTGAAATCATTTTTGTGAAAGAGTTTGAGTATTTACTACTAGTATAAAAACCTTTGTATTTTAAAATGACAAATCACAAAAATGATTGTAAAAACAATCTATCCAAAAAATCCACATTCGACGACGTGAATTAAAACCTTGAAAATCGATATCAAATCCTTCAAATGGAAACAGCCAAAATCCAGAAAAGAAATCATCAAAGTTGGTATTGATTAGTAATAACTATTCGGATGGTCAAATATCGATACAAATTGTAAATCCACGCAAAAACAGGCAAAATAAGAAAAATTCTAAAGGACCAGACATCTAATAGGTTTTGCAAGACGTCTGACCTTGGGTTTTTGGAATTTATGATTTTTTCTCCTTTTTCTTTTTATTTCCTGAAGCCTCCCAGATATCTGGTTGGGTTTAACCAGATGTCTGGTTCTAGGCTCTAGAATTTTATCTCATCTTTTGTTCTTTTATTTTCTCAGGAGCCCCAACCAGATGTCTGGATTTTTTAACCAAACGTCAGGTTTCCTATGTTGGGCAAAAATTTGCCTAGGCCAAAGATGGCCAAATCAATTTGAAAGCGATCGAATGAGCAATGAAGGCTAGAAATTTATGCCAGGCGATAACCCAGCCCTATAGGCTCTTCGATACACCTTAAACAAAATGTCCAAACATTCAAGATAGGATCTTTAAAGATTTTTTCTTCAAAATACCAAAATTGGGAAATTCACCAGACCAATTCAAATCAAAAGCAATTGAACATTAAATAGATGTTAGGAATTCATACCTAACAATAATGAAAGCTACAGACATAGATGTGAGTTCAAGTACTCATCTTTAAATTCAAAAACAACAATTAAGAAACTCTAAAACAAGGAAAGATCAACTCCATTTCAATCCTAACTCTAGAAGTTCCAATCTATGATCATATACAAATATTTCCTAAGTTAGGTTATAGGAAATTATGATAATTGGAGAGGGATTAAGATGGAGAAGATGAAGAGGATGCTTACCTAAGCTTCTCTTTGATTTTAGAACTAGAACTTGAATTCCTAAGAGAAACTAGGGATTACGAATTTTAATTTCCTCTTCCCACCATTCTTCCTAGGGCTTGAGTGTTAGGAATTTAGAAATTGAATGAATGAATGAAAAGGAGTGGAGTGGGAGCTATTAGGTAGAAGGTTTGGGTTCTCTTATTGGGTTCAACCCAAAGACCAAATGAAAACACCAAAATCCTAATCAACTCCAAACATATCGATGTTTATACGTAAACAAGTTATAAACGTCGTTTTAAACTCAATGGGAGTGGTCTCGAGTCCGAATTCGAATATTTACAAAAAGTCACATTTTGGAATTTAATCCAACTAATGATGCTATATTTAAATAAAACATTTAAATGTTTAATCATAAAATATACGGGTTGTTACAGACTCCTCCCCTTAAAGAAATTGCATCCTTGCAATATTTAAGAAGAAAATAAAGTGTAACCACCACTCTAAGGCATATCAACACAAAATAAAATTTTGAAGTAAGGAGTTCACCTTAAGGAGTACAAGAGAGTAAGTACGGATGTGTTCGCTCGATGAATACTCTGGATTACGAAGAACAATCCTTAGGATTTGCGGACCATTGAACTTTCACAAGCGGAACATCTTTATTACGAAGGCGGTTAACGTCCATAGTAATGATATGAATTCAATTTCTTCAATTACACTGAGCTCAAGAATAGAATCGGAATCTTTATGAAATTTCCACAGTTGAGAAATGTGGATTACGTTATGAATGGTAGAAAATTGAGCCGGTAATAAAAGGTGACAAGCCACAGAACCAATGCATTTGGTGATGAGAAATGGACTAATATGTAGAGGTGCTAATTTTTTCGAACGACTGAAATGCACAACACCCTTCACAGGTGAAACATGAATAAATACCAAATATCCCATAGAAAATTCAAAATTCCTCCTTCGGGTATCAGCATAGGATTTTTGTCTACTTTGGGCTTCTTTCATCCTATGACAAATAAGGTTAATCTTTTCTGTGGAATCACAGATAAAATTTGGACCTAAAACAGCTTCTCACCGGCTACAAGCCAACATGAAGGAGATCGACATGGCCTTCCATAGAGTGCCTCAAAAGGTTCTATACCAATATTGGATTGGAAGCTATTATTGTAAGAAAACTCAACAAGAGAAATATGATCATCCCAACTTCCACCAAAATCAAGAACACAAGCACGAAGGAGATCTTCAAGTGTTTGATTCACAGGCTCTGTTTGTCCATCGGACTGAGGATGATAAGCGGTGCTAAAATTAAGCTTTATTCCCAAAGCTTTTTAAAGACCCTTCCAAAATCCACTAGTAAATAATGGATCACGATCGCTAACAATATAAGTAGGAACTCCATGCAATTTAACAATTTCTCAAATATAAAGTTTAGCCAAAAGAGGTACGGTCTGATTGGACCGAACGGGAATAAAATTGGCGCATTTTGCAAATCTATCTACAATCGTCCATAAACTATCATGACCCGAATGAGAGCGGGGAAGACCGTCAATAAAGTCCATGGAGACTTGATCCCACTTCCAAATTGGAATGTCCAAAGGTTGCAATAACCCACCAGGACTTTGATGCTCGGCATTTATGAGTTGGCAAGTCATGCAGCACTTAACGAAGTTAGTAATATCAAATTTCATTCCATCCCAATAATAAAGCCGCTTCATGTCCTCTTACATTTTACTACTATCAAGATGAATGGTAAATTTAGAATGATGAGAATCTTCTAAAATGTCTTTACGAAGATCATTAATATTTGGCACAATATGTCTACCAAATTTTTGAATACCCCCAGAGCATCAATTTCAAAGTCTTTCAAACCGTCAATATTTCTATCCCTACAAATTTGGCAAAGAAGAACCAATTCGAGATCTTGCTTTTGAGCTTCAAGGATGCGGTCTAAAAGAGAAGGATGAACCTTAAGGCTACATAAAACAAGAGATGAACATGAATTGAGGTAATGATCTCGAATCTCACGAGTGGACAAAGTCTAAAGATCATTCCATTCACATATCATCATGGAAACAACTGCTTGTTGTTTACGATTAAGGGCATCGGCAACACGATTTCCCTTTCCGGGAGTATAAAGAATATCAAGGTCATAAGATGAAAGGAATTCAAGCCAACATTGTTTACACAAATTAAGTTCCTTTTGAGAGAAAAAATACTTTAAAGATTTATGATAGGTGTAGAGAACAAATTTCTCTCCCAAAAGATAATGACGCCAAATTCAAAGAGCGAAAACAATGGCCGCGAGCTCTAAATCATGAGTGGAATATCTAGTCTCGGCAGGCTTTGATTATGTTGAAGCATAAGCGATAACCCATTCCCTTTGCGTGAGAATGACTCTTAAACCAATAAGACTAGCATCAGTATAAATAGTGAAGTCATGGTTCCCTAAAGGAATCACAAGAATAGGAGCATTGGAAATGAATTCTTTTAATGTCTGAAAAGTAGCTTCTATGCTAAATTAGTTATTTCATGATCCTCATTCCCGAAAAGCTAAGACATTCAAATTATAATTAACTTTATGTAATCATCTTTTTAGAAAAATTTACTTATTACAAGTCAATTTACTGTGTCTGACTGTCTCATCATAGCATTTAAGAGACTCCTATCGACAATGTTGATCAGGCGCATCGACCGGTATTCTTAAAGCATTCAATGAGCAATACAACACAAAATCATCTTCTATATCATAAACATATCTCTTAAAAAATTTACGAATATTCTTTGCTCGTTTCAAGAACAAAATCCAATTATAGTTATAAATATATTTTATTTGAAAGATTTGCAATTTCAAATTGTTGTTTTCACCCATAATCAATGAATATAAGGACGGACTCATCGAGATATTCACAAAATGTTCAATTCATAAGATGGATGAAATAAGCTAGAGGGTTCGTCAGACCGAATGACATAACAAGCCACTCATAAGAATCATAACGAGTATGGAATGCAGTAAGTGGAACACTATCCTCCGAAACTTGTGGCTGATGAAAATCGATGGCAAGGTCGAGCTGAAAAGACCTTAGCACCACTCAATAGATCGCTTAGGTGGTAATCCTAAGATAGGCACAAAGATGTTGGGAAATTCACGAATTACTTGAATGAGGGAAATAGCATCTTCCTTGTCATGCAGTTTTAAAGAATAAAATGAATGTCGCCGAATTAGAATCGAAATCATTAAGAACAATAGAAATCTGCTTAACAGATTGAGGATGTCGAAGATGATCAGTCCTCTCGGGATATAGGATATAGGCTTCATAACGATTAAGCCAATCCTTTTCCAAAATCAATTTCGAAACCTAAGTGGCACATAACATGCAAATCAACTCGGAAAGCATAATCACATAAAATAATCTTGATATTTTTACAAAGTAAACCGAGTGTTGTGGATCCACCAATCGGATTTGCAATCCTTAATGAAGTCATCAAGCCCATAACATTCAAAGAAAAAAGTATGAACAAGTTCTTTTGATATTAAAGAGTGAGATGCACCTGTATCAAAAAGAACTCGAATAGGATGTTCACGAAACGTAATAATGCCACCAAGGATAGAATGAGAAATACCTAGACCAAGAGAAGTGTTACTTGGGGCTTGCACAACATTCAGCTTTCCCTTTTTCTTAATTTGAAGTTTGGGACATAAAGATATATAATAACCCAAACTTTTGTAATAATGGCAATAAAGGGGTCTTAGACACCTATTTGCATAGTGGTCCATATAATTAGAATTGCAGCATACTCCACGATTAGGGGTAGTGAAGTGTGTTATGGATCGTGTAATATGGATATATGACAATACAGAGTATAGTGATGATAGTAATATAGTAAATAGTGCGGAATATAAAAACCGTATAATAAAATTGCACCAGAGATTTTTATATTGGTTCGGAGTACCATCCTACATCCAGTCCCTGACTCCTTCTAGAATTTCACTAAAACAATAACCCTCACTTAACCCAGAGGAACAGGTCTATACAACCCCTAAGCGGCCGAAAAGGGACCTGAGCAGCAGAACAGGATTTCGCCTTAGTAGCTGAAGAGGACTTCACATGACTGAGCAGCAGAACAGGACTTCAACAAATACAAATTATTGTTTTAACTTTGTGTGTTCTAGTAACACGGATTTGTCACTTGTGGTACACCCTTCCTATAATCTTCTCCTCGAGTATAAATATATATATTTGAAGTTTATGAAGAATATAAAGGTATAATATTGCTTTAATGTAGAATAATTAAAAGTATAATAGCAAATAGATTCTAGAGAGTTAGGTTAGAAGGATAAGAAAATTAGGTAATTCAATGATTTGGAATAAAGTTAGAGTATGTATTTATAGAGGTTAGAAAGCAGCGACTATTGATTAAGTTTTTTGACTGAAATGTTTTATTCAAATCTTTTTGTAGAGGTTCGTAACTCTTCATAAATAGTCGTGTCTTTTCAAAAAGTAGTTGTTGTAGAAATTCAGTCAACTGAACCTCTGAGTCAGTCGACTGAATATTCAAAGGAATTTTTAAATATATATTTGTATATCTTGTACCCATGCATGTTGCGTAGTAATTTCTAGGTCATTCGACTGAGACTCTGGGTTAGTCGACTAACCTAGTAATACCTTTGCAATATACTTAGTTTACACAGGTATAATATATATATATATATATATATATATATATATTATAATGATTCTAACTTTTAAAACTTTTATAATATATATTTTATATGCTTATATATGTATAAATTATTTGGAAATAAGATAAGTAAATATATAAGCTAATATATACATAAACGAGGAGAGATTTTAACAAAATTGACCTAAGACTCAAAAATAAGAATAATATAATTGATGCACCGATTTTGATGTCTTGTCTCCATGTAGTATATATTCTCTTTTTGTCGTAGCAGTCGTCAAATATGTATGTCGTAGTGATAGTTTTGAGTCATGAATCAAAACCAAGTCTCAACATTCTTCCCCTTTTTGATTGATGACAACCTGTAAATAGATATAGAATTTGACTGTATATATAATAATATAAATACTAACTCCCCTTGAATCTTTGATGCTCAATATCCTGCATTGTTAGTGTTAGTAATAATGTTTCTATCCCTTTGTCATCGACAAAAAGGAATAAAGAATATGAACAATATAGAACAAAATAACTATTACTTATAATGTAAGGTATCAGAAAAGTAACATTTAAAGCATGCGAAACCCAAGGTTCTTATAATTTCCTAATTTTTAGGAAACCATACCTATTTGGTTGCAGTTGAACCTTTATAAATATAATTTTCATTATTAACTACCATATAAAAATAATCATCAATGTATTTTCTCTATTTTTCCAATTAACTGGAACCCATATACTTAGATAACTTTTATTCATATTTGGCGTCAATGATTTTGTACTTCTAAAGAAATTATAAACATTATTGGTCATAGCAGTATTTGAATTTCTATAAAAATTTGATTTAGATTTTACTCATAATCTAGTACTAGCACTAACATATTCACTATACATGAAAGCGTATCTAGTGCTGTTTCTACGATCGGTTTTATTATATCCTAAACCACTTTTATCATGTAAAGGTTTAAAACTAGATAAAATTATGTTTAAATTGTTTTGACCTTTATTAAATTTTGTGACTTCAATGTTAAGTTTATTAAATTTAGCTTTAAAATCACAATTATTATTTTCAAGAAATATTATCAATTTGCTTGTTTAATTTAGAATTCTCCTTTTTTAACTTACAGTTCTCATTTTCAAGAAGAAAAATTTGAGATTCTAAATTATCTAAAGATGATTGTAATAAATCATTTTGTCTTTTCAAATCCGTAATTTCTTTTGAAAAAAATTTCTTTTTCTTTTTCAAACATAGTATTTTGTTCGTCTAGAAAATCTTAAGAGCCTCAAAATTATTTTTCAAACTATCATGTTGATTTTCTAAATCTAACTTCTCATTTTTCAATTTCTCATTTTCAAGTTCAACAGATTTCATCTTTTCTAAAATAATAAAATTAAGCTTTGAAATCTTATTGTTTATACTAACTAATTCATTATTATCTTTTACTGAAATTTGTAAATCAGAAAGTACCTTTTGTAGCCCTCACTGGTGGCTTTGATAGGGATTTTGCCTGTTGTGTTTCGACTGGATCGGTTTCTTGCATTATTCTATAATGTCGTAACGATCGATAGAATTCCAAGTTCTGATACCAAATGAAAGTGACTAATACCGAATGAAAATGCTCTGATACCAAATGAAAGTGACTGATACCGAATGAGAATGCTCTAATACCAAATGAAAATGTGCTATGGATCGTGGATATGTATATATGATAACAAAGAGTATAGTGATGATAATAATATAGTAAATAGTGCGGAATATAAAAACATATAATAAAATGACACCAGAGATTTTTATATTATTTCGGAGCACCGTCCTACGTACTCTCAGACTCCTTTTGGAATTTCACTAAAACAAAAACCCTCACTTAACCCGAAGGAACGGGTCTATACAACCCCTGAGCAGCCGAGCAGGGACCTAAGTAGCAGCACAAGATTTTGCCTCAACAGCCGAAGAGAACTTCACACGTCTGAGTAGCAGAATAGGACTTCAAAAAATACAAAAGATTGTTTTGACTTTGTGTGTTCTAATAACATGGATTTGTCACTTGTAGTACACCTTTCCTATAATCTTTTCTTCGAGTATAAATATATATATTTGAATTTTATGAAGAATAGAAAGGTATAATATTGCTTTAATGTAGAATAATTAAAAGTATAATAGCAAATAGATTCCGGAGAGTTAGACTAGAAAGATAAGAAAATTCGATAATTCAATGATTTGGAATCAAGTTAGAATATGTATTTATAGAAGTTAGAAAGCAGCGACTGTTTATGAAGATTTTCGATTGAAGTTTTGCATTCAAATTTTTTCTAGAGGTTCATAACTCTTAACAAATAGTCGTGTCTTAAAAAGTAGCTGTTGTAGAAATTCAGTCAACTGGACCTCTAGGTCAGTCGACTGAATATTCAAACGAAATTTTAAATATATATTTGTATATCTGTGCACCTGTGCATGTTGCATAGAAATTTCTGGGTCAGTCGACTAAGCCTCTGGGTCAGTCGACTGACCTGGTATTATCTGTACAATATGCACAGTTTACTCATGTATAATAATATATATATATATATATATTATATAATGATTCTAACTTTTAAAACTTTTATAATATATAGATATATATATATATATGCTTATATATGTCTAAATTATTTGGAAATAAGATAATTAAATATATAAGATAATATATACATAAACGAAGAGAGATTTAACAAAATTGACCTAAGACTCAAAAATAAGAATAATATAATTGATGCACCGATTTTGATGTCTTGTCTCCATGTAGTATTTTTTCTCTTTTTGTCGTAGTAGTCGTCAAATCTATATGTCGTAGTGATAGCTTTGTGTCATGAAATAAAACCAAGTCTCAACAGGAGTCTTTGCTACCAAAGTAGCCTGCTTCCCTTTCTTGTTGGGATTAGGGCTTTTGAACTTAATATGCCTCTTCTTGTTGTTATTAAGGCTCTTTTTGGCACCTCCAACATCACTATCACTTCCTTTATCGGATTCTTCAAGTTGAAGAGCGATAACTACAAGCTAGTCGAAAGGCACTTCTAATTTCAGAGGTAAAACCTTTTGAGGTTCTTATTCAAAGCACAGATAAACCTTCGATTCTTTACAAGATCCAAAAGTTGTTGGGCAGACATGAATATGCCATCCATAGGAGGACCACTAGATTGATCAGCGCTAGGACTGCCACGTATAACCATCTCTTCTTCTTTAAGAAAGGAAGAAAAAACGAAGAGGAAAAAGGTTACTCTCAGAATGAATTCAAATAAGTTTTATTGGTAAAACGAAAGCATCAAAAAAGAAAATAGGATAGAACGGGTCCTAAGACTTGGATTAAATCCTAAGGCATGATTCCTAAGAGAGACTTAGGACAATTATTCCTGTTATAAAATTCCATACTGTTTTGAAGTTATGCTCTGATACCAAGTTGTGATGCACCACCTTTATACTTACAATATCCAAGGACACTATGGGGTAATGCCATCTAGCATGAAGAATAATGTTGTTAAGGAGCGACCATCTATGTAATTGCTTTGTGCAAGTATCGACATGTCAGATAGTATGACATGCATTTCATTTCAAGAGGAAATCTGACATATCAAATACAAACTCAAAGCTATTACACAGTGGCTCTATGCCTTCGGAAATAAATATAAAATTAGCATAACACATACCACCCATAGATATTCATATCACTAAGGTAAAAACTGATATGAATATAACACATAGAAGTGAACATCAGAGTAGTGGTTATACAAAATCCACTACCTCACAAAAGAATAGGTACAAGTGCTAGAAAAAAGATTAAGTATACAACAAGGAGTCTCTATCTCAAATGTATAAAAACAACTAAATAGTTAGCCAAAAGTCATAAGCTATTCCCAACTAAGAGTCAAGCGGAAGAAACTGAAATAGCTCGGTCTGACTCGAGTATTATTTAAGAAGAAAAATTATAAACGGATTAGTCTAGCTATAAATATCATATAAGATGAGATAGGATAAGTGATATGACAAAAATATATGATAACAGTAATGTCATACTATGATAAGTTTATATGTGATAACAAAGAAAATCATACAATATCTCAAGTCTCCTCAGACACCCAAAAGAATATCATATTCTTTAGCTTATTCACCAATCCTGAAATATTGACAAAACATATCAATGCAAATTGCAAAAATTAGTGAAACATAAATTCCAGAAATTCATAATCGAAAATCCAAAAAACATAAAAGGGGGAAGGCCTATCATAAACGGGAGCACGAAAACTCACCAACACACGTACCATACACGGGACACTGTCCCATGGGTCGCTAACCTATAGAGCCTGTGCAACGACGTAGTACAACTATACGCCCGAGGAACCTAAAACTCAAATAAGCTGGAACAATGACGTAGTACAAAGATACGCCCGATGAACCTGAAACTCAAATAAGCCGAAACAATGACGTAGTACAACGATATGCTCGATGAACCGAACTCCATAAAATGGTTAAAAAACCATGGGTCGCTATCCTATAAAAATGAGCCGAAGCTCCATAGAATAAGTATAACTTACACCAAGCTAGTAAATAAATGAGTTTAAATTCATGTCCCATAATCACTGGCTTAACTTAAATATTTATGAACAAATTGTAGATTTCCACTCGAATATACAAAATGATCATCATTGGTAAAAAAGAAGCGTAAATTACACTAAGCTAGTAAATAAATGAGCTTAGCTTCATGTCCCATAACCACTAGTTTAGCTTAAATATTTATGAACAAATTTTTGATTTCCACTCGGAGATTGTCACGAGACTTCAATCATACAAGTCCAAGAATTAACCGGCGAAGTAAACACAAGCGTTTCATACCATTAGTTTTGCTAATTCGTTTAATTAGATTTCTCATGCGAATGAGGTAAATGTTTGTACATACTAATATATTGGAAAACGGTTTTAAAAACTAGCTTAATATTAAAAGAAATGTTGAAATTATTTTTGTGAAAGAGTTTGAGTATTTACAACTCGTATAAAATCCTTTGTATTTTAAAGTGACAAATCACAGAAATGATTTTGAAAACAATCTATCATCAAAAATCCATATTCGACAACGTGAATTAAAACCATGAAAATCGATATCAAATCCATCAAACGGAAACATTAAAAATCCAGAAAATAAATCATCAATGTCTGTATTGATTGACAATAACTATTCGGATGGTCAAAGATCGATAAAAATTGTAAATTCACTCAAACAAGCACAATATGCAAAATTCAAAAGGACCAGACATCTAGTAGGTTTAGCCAGACGTCTGACCCTGGATTCTGGAAATTTATAATTTTTTTCTCCTTTTTATTTTTATTTCCTAAAGCCTCCCAAACTTCAGGTTGGGTTCAATCTGACATCTAGTTCTGAACTCTGGAATTTTATTTTATCATTTGTTCTCTTTTCTCGAGAGCCCCAACCAGACGTTTGGTTGCCTGTGATGGTCAAAATTTTGCCTAGGCCAAAGAAGGCGAAATCAATTCGAAAACAATTGAACGAACGATGGAGGCTAGGGATTTCTGCCAAGTGACAACCCAGCCCCATAGGCTCTTCAATACACCCCAAAATGTACAAACATTCAAGATAGGATCTTCTAAGATTTTGAATTCAAAATACCAAAATTGGAAAATTCACCAAACCAACTCAAATCAAAAGCAATTGAACGTGAAATAGATGTTAGGAATTCATATCTAACAACAATAAAATCTATAGACATAGATGTGAGTTCAAGAACTCACCTTTTAATTTGAAACAACAATCGTGAAGCTCTAAAACAAGAAAAGGTCAACTCTACTTCAATCACAACTCTAGAAGCTCCAATCTATGATCATATACAAATATTTTCTAAGTTAGGTTATAGGAAATTTTGAAAATTGAAGAGGGATTGAGATGGAGAAGATGAAGAGGATGCTTACCTAAGCTTCTCTTTGATTTTAGAACTAGAACTAGAATTCCTAAGAGAAACTAGGGCTTAGGAATTTTAATTTCCTCTTCCCACCATTCTTCCTAGGGCTTGAGTGTTAGGAATTTAGAAAATGGAATGAATGAATGAAGTAGAGTGGAATGGGAGTTATTAGTTAGAAGGTTTGGGTTCTCTTATTGGGTTAATGGGCAAGAACCCAGCCCAAAGCCCAAATGAAAACACCAAAATCATAATCAACTCCAAACATATCGATGTTTATAATTAAACAAGTTGTCATTTTAAAATCAATGGAAGTGGTCTCGAGTCCGGGTTACAAAAAGTTACATTTTGATATTCAATCCAGCTAATGATGCTATATTTAAATAAAACATTTAAATATTTAATCATAAAACATGCAGGTTGTGACAAAAGGGTAAGAGGGCATAGTAGGGTCAACTTTGATCCATACAGAGAATGTTAAGTAATAAATAGACATTTCCTTGATTAGATTAGGTAATCTAACTGGAATAGTAAGTGTAGCCTCGATACTATGGCAGCAAGGTTGATAACATATAGGTAAGGATAGGATACTTATAGGCTATGAGCGGTCTCCCCTTAAAGCTACAGGTGGACCGGGTGGACATGAATGGAAAAGCGTACCTTTCGATTCATGTTATTGGCTTACATCAGTGTAGATGTGTTCCATGTGTGCTTAATGTAGATCTTGGAATTGTAAGGTTAAGTGTAACATATATTGGGATATGGAATATAAGGAGAGAAGTAGTCCATAAACTAATCAGGGCCTTCATAAAGGAAATAGTATGATGAGTTCTAGATTTGTAGATCTACACGACTTAAACAAATAAAAATGTAGAGTTAGTCATCGTATCAAATTATTGAATAGTTGAAATGGCGTGGTAAATACAAAATCAGAAGTTGTTAAAAAATAGAGTGGGATTTAAGAATCATTTTAATTCATTGGAATGAAATATATGGCAAATGAAATTTTTATAAATTATTCAGTTTTAGTATAAAAGTGTATCGCTTGAAATAACAAGGAACATACCCCAAAGGAAGGAGATGTACAAAATAGGGATGATTACCATATTTTGTACTGTCTATTTCAAAATTAACTAGTAGAGATAATTCCTTGTAATTACAAACATTGCACAAGTCGTCTTTTAGATAATTTATGCAAAGTTACAACATTCGCGTTTCCTTTCAAGAAAATGTGATAACCTGAATTTTGAACAACTGTTAGTTGGATGATTAACTGATTGTAAACTATAGGGATGCTGATTTTATTTGGACTTAATAGATGAAATTGATAATTAGAGATGTCTGGATGTGTATAAGTTGAATTTAAAACTATATTAATAGTTGAATTAAAATGATGAATCTTATAGTAAATCACTAAATATATATAAATACATGTAAACTCTATTATTTTTGAAAATTTTGAAGTATGTCCATATATATGTATACAAGTGTGTGTGTGTGTTATATGGTGATTAGAAAGCTATTGTTTGGGTTCAACATGATAATTTGCGAAAGCTATTTAAAGTAAACTCTATATTTTCAAAACATAAAATAAACATTTATTTAAATATATGATAAGCTTAAAAAGGATTTAATAACAAAGATTCATTTTGCTTTCTTTCTAATTTTCATGAGACACTAAAGATATACATTTATTAAGTTAAAATACAATGGAAAAAGTTTAAAATAAGAATTTATAAAGGTTAATGCTTTCTTTGAAATATATAGGATATGCATATATATATAAAAGAATTAAACATAAAAAAAATAAAAAAATAAAATATGTAAAATATAAAACATTTGTAAACATCTAATTCTTTCATTCATACATTTTTAAGTAAATAATCATTTACATTGACATTTGTAAGCTTTGTATTTACAAGTGGCTTACTTCACTTCCTCTTTTAAATTTAAAAATAAATAAAACATTTAATGGAACCAAGCTTCACTTCTAAATTTCTTTCTTTTTCTCATAAACCTGTAAACTGAATTAAAAAAATTTCTCAAACGTGGAGATGAAACAAAAGCATATAGTATAGTCTGGGAGCAAAATCAAGTTCAATAACATCTCGATATCAAGAATTATCAAGCACCGATCATCTTAACTACAAAACAGCAGTTCTTATACAAGCAATTCTCAGGTTTCAGGAAGAAAACTTCCTCTATTTCTTTTAACTAGGTGAGTAAACAACTTATTTTAGAAGCTTAAGAAAATTAAAACCTGATTCATGAGATTCCTGGAATGAATTGTCCTCGCATGTATATATATTATGCAAATCTCTGTATGTATGTATATGTTAAAGTGTGCATATATGTTTATATAGGAATATCTCTGTTTCCATTGACAGTTGAAAATTTTGATCAAAATCAAGTTTCTCTTTATACATTAACTTATAGATTGTGAATTCCAAACAAAATATGTTTGTTTAATCACAATTTATGATTTAAAAATGTATTTAGATAAACCAGTCTGTACACCTCTAGAAATCTAGATATTATAGTAGTTTTTTTTAAAACATGATAAAATCAAACATCATTATTTGCGAATTCAAGAATAGAACTTGAATCAGTTTTGAAATCTATGATTTTTAAAAGAAAATTTAGGATTTTTAGTGTTTTATAGAATGAGAATTTTGAAGTTGATCGGACTTTGGTTTTTGGGAATTTTTCGATGACTGGAGGACCTTGTGGTCGTCACTGGAGGTTGTAGGGGAGTTGACGAGTCGGAGAAAAATGAGTGGAGTTTTTCTCAGTCGCCATGTCGTCGGCAATGGGTCAAAGTAAGGTTTAAACCCTCATTTCGGACGAGATTGGGTTTTGGGGCACTATGACGTCTCTGGATGATCGGGGATCATGGACCAAGGGGAAAGGCTGCGGGGAGGGCCTACGAGTGAGTGGCCGAGGTTTCGCGACCTCCGATGGTCAGCGACGTCATGTCGAGCCAGTATTTTTGGTGATGGCTGTTGAGTCTTTTTGATCGAGGTAACTCGATTTCGATCTCGAGTTTGTTTAGGGGATTTAGTTGTTGAGATCTAAAGAGGAGACGACCGATGACTTGTTGGTGGATGTCGCGGGTGCCGGAGTTTCGCCAGCGATTGGTGCACGTGCACCACAAATTTCTGTGCACTGGAGTTTGTGTTTTGGGATGATGGTTTATCTCGAGTTTTAACTCGAAGTAGGGTAGGTTTTTCTCGGGTATGCTTCATGTTGATTTGCGCGAGTGTTTACGTATAACGGTTTTTTTTGAAATTTAAACTAAGTTTTAAATAAAAGAGGATGGCTCGGGAAAAAGTTAAGATAACCTAGTTTTTTTGACGAGAATACCCGGGTTGTTCTCGGTTTATAAATTTAATGTTAAAAGTTTCTTTTAATTTTGAACAAAGCCAAAATAAATAAATTATCTTAAACTATTTTAAGTAATAAATTGATTTTTTTAATGTTTTGATAATTTAAGTTGAGAAAAATGATGTAAGATATGAATCAAGTTAATCCTAAGTTGTTTTAAAGCTTAATAAATCAGTTAATTTAATAGTTTAATTAAGAGATTTAGTGTTTTACATTTTAATCTAAACATAAAGCTTGTAAGTTATTTTGTTCCAAGATTATTAGGAAAGACTTTGGGAATAATTAAGAAGACTAATTAATATAAATGATTATCGTTTAAATTTGATAATTTATTAATAATTAAAGATTAATTATTGATTAATAATTAGTAATTTAAGAGAAATTAATTATTAGCAATATAATAATTAACAGTTGTGATAAATTATCGATTTAGGTTAATTAATTAAGGGTAGTTAACTAGGGTAAATTAATCAATGTAATTAACCTGTATAATCAATCAACCAATGGGATAATTACTTGATGGAGGCAAGTAAAGGTTAATTACTTGAAGGAAGTAATTAAGGATTAATTAATTAGTGTAATTAATTAAAGGATTGATTAATTAAGGAAATTGATTAAGGGTTAATTAATTAATGAGTATGATTAATTAAAGGACGATTAATTCAAGATAAGTGATTATGGATTAATTAATTTGAGTAGTTAATTAAGGATCAATGTAATTAATGTAAAGGGTAAAAGTTAATTCAACTATTAAATTTATTAAGGATTTATTATTTAATGTAATTAATTAATGAACGATTAATCAAGGATGATTAATTGAGATGGATTAATTAAAGGTGATTAATTAATTATCTTGAGATTAAGTAATGTTAAGTAAAGGTAATCTAAGTGATTAAAATTAGTAATTAATTTAATTAGAGATTAATTAAATTAATTAGGAAGTGATCAATATTATATATGAATGATTGAATGATAATGAATACCTTTAATTGGTTGATATTTCTGATATGAAATATTTTGAGATATGATATGTTTTGATTAAACAGTGATAGTGTGGTTATCAATCAATGTTGAATTGCTGTGTAACAGTGACATGCTTTATTTAAAGTTAAATTGTATTTAATTGAATAACTTGAGTTAAGATGACATGAGATTTCGAAGATACCGGGGTCGGGTATCAGTAAATACCCGAACCCACTTCGATTTATAATCTCAAATAAATCTATATAGATTTGATATGTGAAATCAATAGGCTAGAATGGAATAATATAGACCCTTAAAACTAAGTATGGGTACTTAGAGATTGATTTGTGAAAAAAGTGTTGAGCATAGAAAGTAATAAACTCGTAGTGAAGTACGAGTTACCCCGAGTTTTTCTTTTAATGATTTGAACTTAGTATTTCAAATTATATGGGTTTACTCACGCTGGTTTCCAGCCTGACTCGGGTGTTACTTTGATGTAATGCTCAGGTCAGACCGAGTATTGCATATTTTCAGGTAAGGACGTTCTGGAGTTCAAGAGGTGAGCTGGATGGCAGGAACGTATGGAGTGTATATCCGGGACAAGTTATTTAACTGTCCAGTGTTTGTGAAATGTTGTGACTCTATGTATTAAAATGTAAATTTACCGATACAGCTTCTTTGTATATATGTTACTATATGATATTATATTTTTATCCGTTGCGAATGTGAGATTCTGTGTGTTGTTTTTTTTCTGTTTTCTACTTCTATCTCTCTTTTCTTTTCCTAACTATCTGGAATTTTTGGGATCGGAATTCAGGTCGTTTCATTTTGGTATCAGAGCCAGGTTAAGCGAAAACCTTGGCTTTGGTAGGTTTACTCATTAAGGATAGGGTTAGTGGTACCCTAGAATGAGTGAGTGTAGTATACAAGAGCGTATTTGTTATTTTCATATAAAATGATTTTTATAAGATCATCTTTTGATATATAAAGAAAGAATTTTTCTAATTATTAAATATATTAATGAAATTGGTTGTTAAATCTTTGGGATTAAATAAAATAATGGGAATTAAGTGCTAATAAAATACAACCAAACTGAAATTAAATCTTGAATTTGGAGAAGAGTTTTCAGAATAAGATAATAGTAAATTGGTTTCTAGTTGTAATATCCTTGGTTATTATCCTAAAATGATAAAATGTTTGTTAATGATTAAGCAAAGATGAAATGTTTAAGGGAGTAACCTTTAAATAAGTATGACTTGTAAATTGAAGTGGATTTTAAATTGTGAAGTTTTAAGTCCAGAAAAGGATTTGGAATTGTTCAAAGTGTTAAAGGAAATAATAAATAATATTATTCAGACTATTTTGAATATAGTCTTATTTTAAAATAAGAAGTTGTTCGAGAACTTTAAAAGAATTTGTTTCGAATAAAACCAAAGGTGGTTTAAATTTTAAAATTTGGCTTGATGGGCCAAGAAGTAAATATGTATATATGTGTGTGTGGATATACATAATGATTGTGACAAACTCTAAAGTGTTGAGTTTTTATTTCCGATGAGGGGTGGTAACCCAAAGTGATATAAATTTTGAAATTTTAAGTGAGAAAGAATAATGATAAAAATTTGAAATTTGAAGCGAGGATTCAAATTAGATAAGTTTGATGAGATTAAATTGAATTTAATTGTGGGAAATTAAATAAGTTTAGAACAGACAACCTGAATTGGATATTTCAAAATGAAATTGAGATTTAACCTGGGAAGTTAAATGGTTGATTTGAATAGGGAGTTTGTGTGATCTCAAAATGGGTTTGAGATCTAGAAATTGAAATTGGATGGATGTTTTAAAATAAATTGAATGATATCATCTTGTTGTTATTAAAAATCTTTAAACTATGAATTGGATTTGTTTAAATGAATGAAGAAATGGAGTGTGCTAATATATCCATTATTGAGTTAAAATGGGAAGTTAAACTTTAATTTGAAATTAAGGAGATCAAATTGTTTTGAAATTAAGATTTAAATGTTCAAAATGAACTTGGGAATTTAAATTGTTAAGGATTGGTTTCAAAAAATGAAATTGGGTAATAAATGGGATTTCAAAGATTAAATTGTTTAAAAAGGATTAGAATTATTATTTGAACCTATAAATAGGTTGATGGAGAAGTGAAGGTTAATTTGATTTAAGAGAAATAATTCAACATTTGAAAGTTTAACTCGAATTTATATAATTCGAGATGATTTAAAGTGAGATTGAATTGGAAATTTGTTCAAATTTAAATTTGATTTAAATAATTTGGATTTGTGATCAAAGTTGAATAGTTTTAAAATTCAAATGGGATTTGATTTGAATTTGGAAAGAATCGAGGTTAATTCAACTTGAATTGGGGTTAAAATAATTTTAATGGGAATTGAAATTATTTAAATTGGAATTGAGTCAATTTAAATGGAAGTGGAAATTTAAATTAAATTGATGGAAATGAAGATTGGGAATTGAACAGCTTGGCTTTAGATTATTTTCAAATAAATTGTTTTAATGTAATCCTATTTTTCTAAGCTTTTTTACTTTATATAACCTTCCTTTTTAAAGCCAAACTATTTTATACTTATTTTATAACTATTTTTGAAACTATTTAACTATTTTACAACTGTTTTATAAAGTAATTACCATTTTTCAACTGTTTTATAACAAATTACTATTTTACAACTATTTTGCAATTACTTAAATATTCTATAACTATTTAACTATTTTCCAACTATCTTACAATTACTTAACTATTTTACAGCTATTTTGCAAATTAATAATTATTTTTCAACTACTTATCTATTTTAAACTTTTGAAGCTATTTTCTAAATTTAAAGTTGGTCAGAGTTCAGACTGTTTATGATTAAAATTCCAATTAAGATATGAATTAAAGGGATAATCCAAATGGGATTGAAGCAATTATAAATAAGTGAATAGAAATCATAAGTGAACGTGGATAGAAAGGAGAAATTGATTTGGCTAATAATCAATGAGATAAATATGTAGGATGTACGTATATTATTCTATTTGCATAGTGTTTTGATCCAGATTCGAGCAAAGAATTTCGAGATAATATATCAATCCGAGTTGGGATTTTTCCACTCGATTTTCGACGGTGAACCTGGATATGGATTGTTGATTGGTTCTGGGTATTCCCTATCACAGTTTTGGCTATGCAAGGAGAATAACGGTTTCTGACCAAGAAACCAGATCTGAGTCCGCACTAGGAAGTCGGGTGGACGATACTAGTTTGGAAGTGAAATTGTGTGATCGAGTGAGCGATCTGATTGATATAGCATATGGATGATATGTGTACATCGCATGGGTTTGAATGAAATTTATATTGGGAATTTGTGGATAAGAAATGTGAAAGGATTTTTGAAATCAAAAGTATATTTTGTGAAATATACAATGAATAAAAGTGAAAGTTGGATATTTCTATGATTAGAACTCATTTTATAGAAAAGTAATATGGTTAATAACTTTATAAAAGAGAAATCATATTTGAATATTTAATTTGGAATAAACAAGGTTATATATCTTTGTAATGTAAGACAAACCTCCCCCTTGTTGAATCTATTGCCAGAAGAAAAGAGTTTTTGAAAGTACTTGAAGTATTAAAAGGGAATTTATACAAGTATGAAATGATCCAAAGATTTTTAAAGTTATATATATATATATATATATATATATATATATAAGATCTTAAGAGAATGATTTTGAGGAAAGGTTTTTGGAACCTATGGATTTGGAAAGGCTTTTAATTTTTGGGTAAAATCAATATTGGAATTTGGAAAGCCTAGTTTGAGAATTATCGATTTTGGAATAATCAATTTTGTGTAAAGGAGAAATATATGAGATCCATACTAGTGTATGATTTGGAAGATACTATTTATGTATAGTATAAAGTGTTTTGAAAATGGCTCTAGAGAAAAAGGCGCTTCCTTGGAATGAACTTCTCAGGAGTACCATAGGCTGGTACTGTCTTGAGCCTCAAAAAGGAGGGGAGGCTCTAAAGTGGATCTTGTAAGGAAGTCGGGACAAACTGAAGTTCTTGAGGATTACTGGGTAGCGAAAGTCAAGGACGCTGATGCCTACATAGGCATTTGGGTTATGTTGTGACGACAGTGTAACTCGATGTCGCTGTGATCTACTATGGACCATAGCGGAAATCGTGTGGAGGTGAGTGTCAACGGCCTATGCTTGATTTTGTCAGAAAGGCAACGTAACATCGGTAGGCTGCGATTTATGGTCGAGTGGAGTGGAGAAGTTTCATTCTTTTGGCAGTGAAATTCGAAGACGTTGATGCCTACAGTTACATGGGTTTTTGCTGTGATAGCAACATAACCTCGATTGTAGCTGCGAACTATAGCGGGTTCCATGGCGTAATCGAGGGACGCGGAGTGCCTACAGTTATCTATAGATTTTGTCGGGATGACAACGTAACCATCGGGTTAACTGCGACCATAGATGGGGGTGATGATTTCCAGAGCATTCTCACTAAAGATATTTCCTCTATTTCAAAAATGATTTCTATATTTTCAATAAAATTATTCTCCAAGTATTTTCACTGGATGTGGAAAACGGGTCTGCTAAGTACTTATAGATTTTCAGTCCTACGCCTGATCAATGTACGACCGAATTTCTGTCAGAACAAGGGTGGACTATTGGGACATCGAGTTATAAAAGTATTTTTTATAAAAACCATTTTATAATAGTATATAGATTTTAAAATATTTTAAAGATTTTAAATAAAAAGAGTTTATAGCTAAAAGTGATCAAGAGTAATTTTTCTAATAATAAGCATTTTAATAAATTCTGGCTTCGTTTCTTTTCGAGGATGAAAAGATTCAAAGGTGGTAGGAATGTGATAACCCAGATTTTGAACAACTGTTGATTTGATGATTAACTGATTGTAAACTATGGGGATACTGATTTTATTTGGACTTACAGATAAAATTGATAATTAAATATGTCTGGATGTATATAAATGAATTTGAAACTATAATAATAGTTGAATTAAAATGATGAATCTTATAGTAAATCATTAAATATATATAAATTTGTGTAGACTCTATTATTTTTGAAAATTTTGAAGTATGTCCATATACATGTATACAAGTGTGTGTGTGTGTGTGTGTATGGTGATCAGAAAGCTATTGTTTGGGTTCAACATGATGATTTGCGAAATCTATTTAAAATAAACTCTATATTTTCAAAACATAAAATAAACATTTATTTAAATATATGATAAACTGAAAAAGGATTTAATAAAAGAGATTCATTTTGCTTTCTTTCTAATTTTCATGAGACACTAAAGATAGACATTTATTAAGTTAAAATACAATAGCAAAAGTTTAAAATAAGAATTTATAAAGGTTAATACTTTCTTTGAATATATATAGGATATGTATATATATAAAAGAATTAAACTTAAAAAAATATAAAATAAATAAAATATAAAATATTTAAAATATAAAACATTTGTAAACATCTAATTCTTGCATTCATACATTTGTAAGAAAATAAACATTTACCTTGACATTTGTAAGCTTTGTACTTACAAGTGGCTTACTTCACTTCCTCTTTCAAATTTAAAAATAAATAAAAGATTTAATGGAACCAAGCTTCACTTCTAAATTTCTTTTATTTTCTCATAAACCTGTAAACTGAATAGAAAAAAAAATTCTCAAACCTGGGGATGGAACTAAAGCATACAGTATAGTCTGGCAGCAAAATCAAGTTCAATAACATCTCGATATCAAGAATTATCAAGCACTGATCATCTTAACAACAAAACAGCAGTTCTTATACAAGCAATTTTCAGGTTTTAGAAAGAAAACTTCCTCTGTTCTTTTAACTAGGTGAGTAAACAACTTATTTTAGAAGCTTAAGAAAATTAAAACCTGATTGCATGAGATTCTTGGAATGAATTGTCCTTGCATGTGTATATATTATGTAAATCTCTGTATGTATGTATGTATGTATGTGTTAAAGTGTGCATATTTGTTTATGTAGGAATATCTCTGTTTCCACCGACAGGTTGAAAATTTTGATCAAAATCACGTTTCTCTTTATACATTCACTTACAGATTGTGAATTTCAAACAAAATATGTTTGTTCAATCACAATTTAAGATTTAAAAATGTATTTAGATAAACCAGCCTGTACATCTCTAGAAATCTTGATATTACAGTAGTTTTTTTTACAACATGATAAAATCAAACATCATTATTTGCTAATTCAAGATTAGAACTTGAATCGGTTTTGAAATCTATGATTTTTAAAAGAAAATTTATGATTTTTAGTGTTTTATTGAATGAGCATTTTGAAGTTGATCGGACTTTGGTTTTTGGGAATCTTCCGATGACTAGAGAACCTTGTGGTCGTCGCTGGAGGTTGTAGGGGAGTTGACGAGTAGGAGAAAAATGACTGGAGTTTTTCTCAGTGGCCATGTCGTTCGCAATGGGTCAAAGCAGGATTTAAACCCTCATTTCTATCGAGGTTGGGTTTTGGGGCACTATGGCGTCTCTGGATGATTGGGGATCATGGGCCAAGGGGAAAGTGTAACAACCCGCATATTTATCGATTGTATATTTAAATATTTTATTTAAATATAACATCAATTGTCGGATCATTGTCCGAAAAGTTACTTTCTGCAAACGGTCGAATTGGGTCTCAAGATCACTTCCATTGAGTTCAAAACATCGTTTGCGATCTTTTTGAGTATAAGCTTCGATATATTTGGAGTAAGTCGAATTTTGCTATTTGCTAAGAGGGCTTTTGGGTTTGGGTTTCACCCAAAAAGTTTTATAAACCTTCTAACTCAGCCCTCTCCTCCCCATTCTCTCATTCTTACTTCCCAAACTCAAGCTCCAACTGAAAATGGTGGAAAGGAAAGGGAATTAGAAACTCCAAACCCTAGTTCTTCTTGCTGGCTCATAATCTTGCTCCAAATTCATAGATAAGCCATAGGTAAGTCTCTTTTCTTCTTCTCCAACTCTTTCTCCTTCAATTTCAGAAAGTTTTCCTAAACCTAACTTAGGAAAATACTTGTTTGTTCTTAGATTGAAGCTTGTTGGGTTGAAGTAGTGATTAGTTGGTCTTCTCCTTGTGTTTTAGCTCCTTCATCTTCTTTGTTTGTGAGATAAAAGGTGAGTTTTGAACTCACATCTACTTCTCTTGATTTCATTGATGTTGGGTATGAATTCCTAACACCTTGTTCATATGCACTTGCTTTTGGTTTGGATTGAATTGGTGAATATCCAAATTTTTAGTGTTTGGGTTCAATTCTTTAAAGATCCTAACTTTGATGTTTGAATATGTTTTTGGTTGCGAATCGGAGAGCTAATGGAGCTGGGGTATCTATTGGCTAAGGCTCCTTAGGTCCATTGCTCGAACGATCGCGTTTTGGAAGAAATTGCAATTCATGGAAAATAGGGCAGAAACTGCAAATTTATGCAGTTCGGCCGACCGAGCCCTGTAGCCGGTCGACTGACCTGCTCATGTCGTGTTTTTTTTATTTCCTGCATCTGGCCAGCCGACCGAGCCCTGCAACCGGTCGACCGACCTGCTCATGTTTTGCCTGTTTTGCCTAGTTTTGCATATTTTGATTTGTTTTCCAAATTTTATCGATTCAAGTTGCTTCTTAGTGGTTGTTATTGCCTCTTTGACTTTGATAACTTATTTTCGACCTCATCCACGGGTTTTTATAAAATAATCTTTCTAATCATATTAAAAGCTCGTTTCTCCAATTTATAAATTCTATTTAAACACACGCACAATTTCGCACTTCGAGCGAAGTGGAAGGGTGATTAAATGGTTGGGCAAAACACGGACCATGAATCTGTGTGTTTATCTTTCCGATTAATCCCCGACCTATTCAATTGATCGTTTTGACCTTCGGGTTTGGTTTACTGAGGATATGAGGTGAATTTTGTACTGCTTTGAGTGTGAAATTAACTAACGGATAGTAAACCGTTTAGTGCGAACGGGTGGTTATGGGACTCACGTTACCACTTTTCGGATTCCTTTCTGGGAGTTTGTGACACATGCTGCCTTTGGGATAATGTCTTCGGACTGTCTCCTCTGGCTTGTTGCCTTTAATATTGCTTTTGGAGTTGGCCCATTGCCCCGACTCGAGAGATATTTGGGATTGTCGGTTACCTTTAGTATTGCTTTCGGAGTGGTTTTTCTTCACCACCACTCAAGAGATATCGGAGTGGTTGCTTCACCACCGCTCAAGAGATATTGGAGTGGGTTCTTCACCACCGCTCAAGAGATATTGGAGTGGTTTCTTCGCCACCGCTCAAGAGATATTGGAGTGGTTTCTTCACCACCGCTCATGATGTTTCATTCATATGTATATTCCCTAGGTATTGCTTTTCTATATTGGTTCTTTGGAGCCACACGAAATATAGCGTTTACCTTGTGGAACTCGTATTTATCGGTATTTGTTGTTTTCCTTTATGGCTTGCTTTGGGATAATTCTTATCCTTTGTTTCTAGATGTTGCCAATGATATGAGGCTTGTTCTATATGATTCATCTTTCGTTAGATGATTGTGTTATCTCTTTTAGAGATATCTATTATGCTTTGTAACCTTGCAGGTTTATTGTTGTTCAGTTTATCTAACTGATTTATTTAGCTAGACTGACCCGTGTATTTTATGCTCGGGTCAGACCGAGTTGTTTCAGGTTAGGTGCTTTGGACTTAGCCTATTTTGCTTCCGCATGGACTACTCCGCTAGCTTCTTTTTGTCATAGCTTTTTGTGTAGTCCCATTTTGTAGTAACTCTGATATATGTATTCATCTGGAACTCGTCTGTATATTGTGGTTTGCTATACCACTTGACTTGTATTATTTTGTATACTCTGTTATGTATTCAGTATATGTGTATATGATGGTTTACTGTTCTGTGATGTATATTACATTTGAGTTATTATATTCTGTTCTGATAGATCCAACCACCTATGGTTTTGTTTTAAGTATGCATTGGATATGTCGATCTGTTTGGTATGATTATTGTCGACGTATTTAATGGATAATTAGAGCAAGGCTAGAGATGGTCGCTCCTATCCAGCCTTATTCTCCGTGTTAGTTGACGGCTTTACCCTGTAGTGTCCTTGGCTAGCGTGGGTATAGAGGTGGGGCGTCACAGCGTGGTATCAGAGCTGAGTTCAGAGCAAAATATGATAAACACAGAATAGATGCACATATTATGGTACATCAAAGTGTACAAGTGATACAAATCTTTGAATCGTTGTGTCTCTTTATTCCATCAAGGTTAGATAGAGTTTGGGAATACGTCTAGGAATGCATTTTATTCCATAGTATTCCATCTTGAATCATCTACCTTGTGAATAATCTTGTTCTTATCTTACCTTCAGCGTATGGCTGGAAGAGGTAGGGGACGACGTTCGGGTGTTGCGCAATCCAGTGGCTCACATCCGGATGGTGTTTATATGTCTGCCGATCAGTTTATGGAATTGTTTAGGAGCACTTAGCCTCCAGTTCCTCCTCGAGTGTCTCCACCTCGCAAGTCTGCCTTTGCACGTCAGTGCAGTGATTTTGCTCATCTTGGAGGAAAGTCGTTTAAGGGCTCTGAGTCTGTTCTTGAAGTCCAAGCTTGGCTTCGCACGTGCGAGCGTATCTTCTCTCGCATGGATCTTTCTGACCATGATAGAGTTCTTGTAACTTCTAGCTTATTACAAGAGCGTGCACTTGATTGGTATGAGCTTCTTGTAGCCGAAATCGATGAGTCTACTCTTTCTTGGACTCAGTTTCGGGGACGATTCGAACTCAAGTTCGTTCTTGAATCTGAGAAAGCTTTGTTGGCCCGGCGCTTCCTTGAGTTGAAGCAAGGGAAATCTTCTGTTTCTGAGTATGTTGCATCATTCGAGGCTTTATCTAAGTATGGTCTCGAATTCATTAGCACTTCTTATAAGAAGAATCTGAAGTTTGTTTCTAGTCTTAAGAAATATCTTAAGAAGTCTTTGTTGCTCCAGCTTAAGCTTTCTTTTGAGGAGATGGTAGATTCTGCACTTCATCTTGAAACCGTCGAGAAGGAGTGTGATAGTGGTGATGATGTTGAGGTTCGTAAGAACCACAACAAAAAGCAGTCACCATTGGATGAGCGGGAAAATTTCCCTTCCAAGAAGAAAAAGCCCGTTGAATCTGATTCTCAGTCTCAGCCTGCTGGAACACCTTCCATTCGGAAGTGTTTCAATTGTGGTTCTCCTGATCATATAATTCGAGCTTGTCCTAAGCCTCTCTTCTGCCGTTGTTGCAAGAAGGAAGGCCATCATCTTTCCACTTGTCCTATTGCTCTGAATAATTCTCAGTCTGGCAAGCTAAATGTAACAGGTGCTTCTGGAGGCCCTTCTCGGGGATAAGGTATGTCTCCATCTATTTTGGTAGGTTTCTACTTTTCTTTTTAATCGATTTCCAATTTGATGGCATCATTTTATTTCTTTAAGCCCTCATGATGAGGAAAGGGTTGTTTCCCTCATTCTGTAGTTTGAGAATTTTCTGGTATTTTTGAGCTTGTCTTAGGATTATCACCTAAGCAATCTTTTGAGTAGTGTTAAGGTCTTTTCAGCTCGACCTTGCCACCGGTTTTGATTTGGTTGCGAGTTGCGGAAGTTAGCACTCCAGTTATCGCATTCCGCACTCATTGTGATTCTTATGAATGATTTATTATGTCATTCAGTTTGTCTAGCTCATTTCATCCATTCTATGAATCGAGTATTCTGCGAATATCTCGATGACTCCATTCTCATGTTTATTGATTTTGGGTGAAATTCGCAATCTTTGCAAATCTTTTTCATAAGATTTATTTATAAGTATAACTGGATTTTTGTTCTTAAAACAAATAAAGAGAATTTTTAAAAGTTTTAGAAACATGTTTACCATATGAAAGATTGTTTTGTGAATTTCCCATTGAGTGCTTTAAGAATTCTAGTCGATGCGCTTGATCAACGTTATCGATAGGAATCTCCTAAACACTTTGATGAGACAATCGACATAGTAAATTGACTTGAAATAAGGAAATTTTTCCAGAAAGATGATTTCATGAAGGTAAATGAAATTTTGAAGCTTTAGCTCTTCAGTAAAGTATATTATTTGAATGAAAAAAAAAACTATTTTTGTATACCCTTATTCTTGGGATTCCCGAAGTGAACCAAGACTTTATCTTTTGTTCCAAAGCTAATCGTATTGGTTTGGATGTCGTTCCCTTGCAAAAGAGGACGCGCTATCACTTATGTTTCTAAACTATTAAAGCTTACTGAGACTAGATATGCCACCTATGATCTAGTGCTCGCAGCTGTTGTTTTCGCTTTTTGTAATCGACATCATTACTTTTAGGTGAGGGATTTTTGCTCTCCTTACCAATCATAATTTTGAAATGTTTATTTTCTCATAGGGAACTTAATGTTGGTTCGAGTTCCTAGCATCTTATGATCTTGATATTTTAATTCCCCTAAGAGGGATCGTGTTGCCAATGCATTTAGTTGTAAGCAACAAGTGATGGTTTCTTTGTTGATGTCCGAATGGAATGATCTTTTTACCAAGTTCATCGGACGTTTTGTTGTATTTCATTCTGTTGAGCTTCGGATCATTTGACGTATTGTTTGTACCACGTCGGTGTTCCAAATTATTTTGAGCTTAGGAATCCATAGAATTCTCAGTAAGTTCGAACTTATCCTTTTGTGCACTTTATGGTGAATTTCTTATTCTGTTATTCTTTTGTGTTGATATGTTTGTGGTTGTTACTTCTTATTTCTTCTTAAGAATTGCGAGGACGCAATTTCTTTAAGGAGGGGAGTCCGCAACAACCCGCATATTTATCGGTTGTATGTTTAAATATTTTATTTAAATATAACATCAATTGTCGGATCATAGTCCGAAAAGTTACTTTCTGCAAACGATCGAATTGGGTCTCAAGACCACTTCCATTGAGTTCAAAACGTCATTTGCGATCTTTTTGAGTATTAGCTTCGATATATTTGGAGTAAGTCGAATTTTGCTATTTGCTAAGTGGGCTTTTGGGTTTGGGTTTCACCCAAACTGTTCTATAAACCCTCTAACTCAGCCCTCTCCTCCCCATTCTCTCATTCTTACTTCCCAAACTCAAGCTCCAACTGAAAATGGTGGAAAGGAAAGGGAATTAGAAACTCCAAACCCTTGTTCTTCTTGTTGGCTCATAATCTTGCTCCAAAATCATAGATAAGCCATAGGTAAGTCTCTTTTCTTCTTCTCCAACTCTTTCTCCTTCAATTTCAGAAAGTTTTCCTAAACCTAACTTAGGAAAATACTTGTTTGTTCTTAGATTGAAGCTTGTTGGGTTGAAGTAGTGATTAGTTGGTCTTCTCCTTGTGTTTTAGCTCCTTCATCTTCTTTGTTTGTGAGATAAAAGGTGAGTTTTGAACTCACATCTACTTCTCTTGATTTCATTGATGTTGGGTATGAATTCCTAACACCTTGTTCATATGCACTTGCTTTTGGTTTGGATTGAATTGGTGAATATCCAAATTTTTAGTGTTTGGGTTCAATTCTTTAAAGATCCTAACTTTGATGTTTGAATATGTTTTTGGTTGCGAATCGGAGAGCTAATGGAGCTGGGGTATCTATTGGCTAAGGCTCCTTAGGTCCATTGCTTGAACGATCGCGTTTTGGAAGAAATTGCAATTCATGGAAAATAGGGCAGAAACTGCAAATTTATGTAGTTCGGCCGACCGAGCCCTGTAGCCGGTCGACCGACCTGCTCATGTCATGTTTTTTTTATTTCCTGCATCTGGCCAGCCGACCGAGCCCTGCAACCGGTCGACCGACCTGCTCATGTTTTGCCTGTTTTGCCTAGTTTTGCATATTTTGATTTGTTTTCCAAATTTTATCGATTCAAGTTGCTTCTTAGTGGTTGTTATTGCCTTTTGACTTTGATAACTTATTTTCGACCTCATCCACGGGTTTTTATAAAATAATCTTTCTAATCATATTAAAAGCTCATTTCTCCAATTTATAAATTCTATTTAAACACATGCACAATTTCGCACTTCAAGCGAAATGGAAGGGTGATTAAATGGTTGGGCAAAACACGGACCATGAATCTGTGCGTTTATCTTTCCGATTAATCCCCAACCTATTCAATTGTTCGTTTTGACCTTCGGGTTTGGTTTACTGAGGACATGAGGTGAATTTTGTAATGCTTTGAGTGTGAAATTAACTAACGGATAGTAAACCGTTTAGTGCGAACGTGTGGTTATGGGACTCACGCTACCACTTTTCGGATTCCTTTCTGGGAGTTTGTGACACATGCTGCCTTTGGGATAATGTCTTCGGACTGTCTCCTCTGGCTTGTTGCCTTTAATATCGCTTTTGGAGTTGGTCCTTTGCCCCGACTCGAGAGATATTTGGGATTGTCGGTTACCTTTAGTATTGCTTTCGGAGTGGTTTTTCTTCACCACCGCTCAAGAGATATCGGAGTGGTTTCTTCAACACCGCTCAAGAGATATTGGAGTGGGTTCTTCACCACCGCTCAAGAGATATTGGAGTGGTTTCTTCGCCACCGCTCAAGAGATATTGGAGTGGTTTCTTCACCACCGCTCATGATGTTTCATTCATATGTATATTCCCTAGGTATTGCTTTTCTGTATTGGTTCTTTGGAGCCACACGAAATATAGCGTTTACCTTATGGAACTCGTATTTATCGGTATTTGTTGTTTGCCTTTATGGCTTGCTTTGGGATAATTCTTATCCTTTGTTTCTAGATGTTGCCGATGATATGAGGCTTGTTCTATATGATTCATCTTTCGTTAGATGATTGTGTTATCTCTTTTAGAGATATCTATTATGCTTTGTAACCTTGCAGGTTTATTGTTGTTCAGTTTATCTAACTGATTTGTTTAGCTAGACTGACCCGTGTATTTTATGCTCGGGTCAGACCAAGTTGTTTCAGGTTAGGTGCTTTGTACTTAGCCTATTTTGCTTCCGCATGGACTACTCTGCTAGCTTCTTTTTGTCATAGCTTTTTGTGTAGTCCCATTTTGTAGTAACTCTGATATATGTATTCATCTGGAACTCGTCTGTATATTGTGGTTTGCTATACCACTTGACTTGTATTATTTTGTATACTCTGTTATGTATTCGGTATATGTGTATATGATGGTTTACTGTTCTGTGATGTATATTACATTTGAGTTATTATATTCTGTTCTGATAGATCCAACCACCTATGGTTTTGTTTTAAGTATGCATTGGATATGTCGATCTGTTTGGTATGATTATTGTCGACGTATTTAATGGATAATTAGAGCAAGGCTATAGATGATCGCTCCTATCCAGCCTTATTCTCCGTGTTAGTTGACGGCATTACCCTGTAGTGTCCTTGGCTAGCGTGGGTATAGAGGTGGGGCGTCGCAGAAAGGCTGTAGGGAGGTCCTGTGAATGAGTGGCTAGGGTTTCGCGACCTCCGATGATCAGCGACGTCGTGTCGAGGCAGTATTTTTGGTGATGGCTACCGAGTCTTTTTGATCGAGGTAACTCGATTTCGATCTCGAGTTTGTTTAGGGGATTTAGTCATTGAGATCGGAAGAGGAGACGACCGATGGCTTTTTGGTGGATGTCGCGGGTGCTGGAGTCTCGCTAACGATCGTGCGTGTGCAACAGAAATTTCTATGCGCTGGAGTTTGTGTTTTGGGATGATGGTTTATCTCGAGTTTTGACTCGAAGTAGGGTAGGGTTTTGGTCGGGTATGCTTCGTGTTGATTTGCACGAGCGTTTAAGTATAACAGTTTTTTTTTGAAAATTAAACTAAGTTTTAAATAAAAAGAGGATGGCTTGGGAAAAAGTTAAGATAACCCAGATTTTTTGACGAGAATACCCGCGTTGTTCTCAGGTTATAAAATTTAATGTTAAAGTTTCTTTTAATTTTTAACAAAGCCAAAATAAACTGATTATCTTAAACTATTTTAGGTAATAAATTGATTTTTTTAATGTTTTGATAACTTAAGTTGAGAAAAATGATGTAAGATATGAATCAAGTTATTCCTAAGTTTTAATTAAGAGATTTATTGTTTTAAATTTTAGTTTAAACTTAAAGCTTGTATGTTATTTGGCTCCAAGGTTATTAGGAAAGACTTTGGAAATAATTAAAAAGATTAATTAAGATAAATAATTATCATTTAAATTTGCTAATTTATTAATAATTAAAGATTAATTATTGATTAACAATTAGTAATTTAAGAGAAATTAATTATTAGCAAAACAATAATTAGTGGTTGTGATTAATTATTGATTTAGGTTAATTAATTAAGGGTTGTTAATTAGGGTAAATTAATCAATGTAATTAACTAGTATAATCAATAAACCAATGGGATAATTACTTGATGGAAGCAAGTAAAGGTCAATTACTTGAGGGAAGTAATTAAGGATTAATTAATTAGCGTAATTAATTAAGGGTTGATTTAGGGTTAATTAATTAATGAGTATGATTAATTAAAGGATAACTAATTCAAGATAAGTGATTATGGATTAATTAATTTGAGTAGTTAATTAAGGATCAATGTAATTAATGTAAAGGGTAAAAGTTAATTCAATTGTTAAATTTATTAAGGATTAATTACTTAATGTAATTAATTAAAGAACAATTAATCAAGGGTGATTAATTGAGATGAATTAATTAAAGGTGATTAAGTAATTAGCTTGAAATTAAGTAATGTTAAGCAAAGGTAATCTAAGTGATTAAAATTAGTAACTAATTTAATTAGAGATTAATTAAATTAATTAGGAAGTGATCAATATTGTATATGAATGATTAAATGATAATGAATACCTTGAATTGGTTGATATTTCTGATATGAAATGTTTTGAGATATGAAATGTTTTGAGATATGACATGTTTTGATTAAACAGTGATAGTGTGGTTAGCAATCGATGTTGAATCGCTTGTAACAGTGACATGTTGTATTTAAAGTTGAATTGTATTTAATAGAATAACTTGAGTTAAGATGACATGAGATTTTAAAGAGATCGGGGTTGGGTATCATTAATACCCGAACCCACTTCAATTTATAATCTCAAATAAATCTATATAGATTTGATATGTGAAATCAATAGGCTGGAATGGAATAATATGGACCCTTGAAACTAAGTACGGGTACTTAGAGATTGATTTGTGAAATAAATGTTAAGCATAGCAAGTAATAAACCCGTAATGAAGTACAAGTTACCCCAGGTTTTTCTTTTATGGTCTGAACTTAGTGTTTCAAATTATATGGATTTACTCACGCTGGTTTCCAGCCTGACCCGGGTGTTACTTTGATGTAATGCCCGGGTCAGACCGAGTATTGCATATTTTTAGGTAAGGACGTTCTGGAGTTCAGGAGGCGAGCTGGATGGCAGGAACTTATGGAGTGTATATTTGGGACAAGTTATTTAACTGTCAATGTTTGTGAAATGTTGTAACTCTATGTATTAAAATGTAAATTTAATGATACAGCTTCTTTGTATATATGTTATTATATGATATTATATTTTGATCTGCTGCGAATGTGAGATTCTGTGTCTTGTTTTTTCTGTTTTCCACTTCTATCTCTTCTCTTTTTTTCCTAACTATCTGGAATTTTCGGGATCAAAATTCAGGGTAATTCCGAGTTGTTTCAGAAAAAGTGTAGTTCCAATGCATTAAAATGCAAAGATCCATAAGAATAAACCGAAGTGTTTATTATTATGTCAATTGGATTAAAATGGCAGGGTATCATTGCATATTTAGCTGTCTCAGTCATAGAATGTTTGGAATGGAGTAATAAAACACTATATCTGGTAAAAAATTACTTGTGAGCTGATACTAAGAAATAGAAGAAAAAATATAAACAATAATAATTTATTTAAAAAAATTCAAAATGCAAAGAGGATATCCTAAATGATAGTCAAGATTTTGGAATGGATAGTTAACTCAGGAATTTTGGTCTTAGTCATGAAAAAGGTGTTGTTATAGCATCATTGAGAATGCAAAGTAAATTTTCATGTAAAGGAAGATCGGAAAAAATTGGGTAAGATTTGAATAAGAGGATGAAAAGCTATTTCTCAAACATCACTGGATCGGTAGAATATTATTTTCTTAAGAAAAATTATGAAAGGCTGACATATAATACATAATCGCTTGCATACCAACCGCACATGAGTGAAGTAACCCCTAAGTAGAAATTATTTGGGTAAAATGATCATAACTTATAACTCTAATGAATTTGAGGACTCTTGTTGTTAAGGCTAAAGGGAGATAGACCAAACTTCCATTTGTAGAACTTGGAATAGATCCATGTAGACCATAAACATCATATTTAGGTTTTAGAGAATTTTGGAAACAGTCTAAGAGTAAAGATAAATGAATTGAGTTGAGCTGAATTTGGAAAAGAAGCTATTATATCTTTTTATATTTATGAAATCACCAGTTTTGGAAACCTTGAGGGAAAAGGAAGTATAGCAAAGGGCTAAGTGGAAAGTACCATAGAAAGAGGAAATCAAATCCATAGTTGAGTTATCCTACTTGGCATCTAGGTTTAGGGTGATTAGGTACACCACTGAAAGAGTTAAGACAATATGTTATGGATTAGAGCTTTTATAGAGCGGTTGTTGGCAAGAGCATGCTCATGATCTAATTGTTTAGCATAGTACAAGATGGCACCATTTGAGTCAATTGTAGGAATTCTTTAAAGTTACCAACACATAAATGATTGGGATGGAAAGTTTTGGATGGTGGCGAGGGTTGGTTAGTCTAGTCGGGATTCAATTGGTATAAAGACAAGAGCTGCAAAAAATACGCAGGAAGTAAGTATTAACAAGATGAGTGGGGTAGTCCATGGAGTTGAGTCCATATAAGAGTCTATGAAGCCAAGTCCACGACAGAGAATTAGCAAGTAAAAAATCCCCAAAGAGAGATAGGATACAACATAAATATTGGAAAGCCATCATTTGGTACTTATGGAGGTTCCCATGTGGGTAGTTACCTTAGTCAAGCCATTTTAGCTAGAGATGCTTAGATTACCTTTGAACCTAGGATTTAAGTGGTACATTATTTATGTAAAGACCTTCGGATGACATGAATGGTTGTAAACATGCCAATAGGACATATTATGAGTGATGGATGTTGATGGATGTTAATTGATGTAATTAATTGCATTTCCACATGTTAGGATAGTTGGCCATATAGCTACACACACTTATATCATATGCATATTATTTCATGATTTGTTGCTACATATGGATGCTATGCATACAGATGTTGCATATGGTTGTATGTTTGGGCATGCATGTAGAATACCGGTTTATCATTATGATTTTGCATATATTTGGACACATAGCATGAGCTTTCTTACGTAAATAGAAGGTTGACTAAATCAGTAGACCGATTACTCTTTTGCATTAGTTGAGGTTCATGTCCATTCCATGTTGCATAAATACATAATTGCATTAGAAATTATTAAGGACTAAGGTTGCCATGGATGATGGATGTAACGATCCTATTTTTAAGCCCAATTTAATTTGATAACTAAAAAAAATTTAGAATTAAATTGTGAATTAATTTGAAACAAATTCCAAAATAAATAAGATATGTGTATGTTTTATAGATATATGTATATATAGATTATAAATAGAATTTGATTTGAAATTCAAAAAAATATCTTAGAAAATAAATTGAATTTAAAAACTCTATAATTTAAAACTAATAAAAAATTGTTTTCTAATTATAATAAATATATGTATATATATTGTGATTTAGAAGTTTTATTTTGAACTGAATATAGTAATTTTCAAAAGCTATTTAAAAGTTAAATTCCATATTTTAAAAATTTATATATAATACATACATATATATGCGTTTATTAATTAAATTTTAAAATCATTTTTTAAGGTTATATAAATATTTATAAAAGGAAACGCATTAATTAAATAATAGAAAATGTATGAATAAAAATAAAAACATAAAAAACATATAAACTTAAAACTAAATAGTAAATATAATATAAGATTATATAAAAAAATATTAAAAATCATTAACACATGCAAATTACAAGTGTAGGCTAAGTAACATAAGGATTAACAAAGGTAAATAAGATAAAATGCATTTAATGTATGCCATGCATAAACAAGTGGCAAGTATGTTTATCTTTTAAATTAAAATTATATAATAACGTGTATAAGAGAAAACTAGGCTTCAACTTTTTAACTTTCTTTCTTTCATCTTTCTTAAATAAAATAAATACCCAAAACAAAAAAGAAAAACCTGAAATCGAGCTAAAAGTTCAACCTGAATTAAAACAATTTCCAGATCACAAAAATATCTTCAAACTTCAAAAACTTCTCTATTTCATGTTCCAGATGAGTAAACTTCACTTTTAAATCAAATCCTCTATATTTACCTATGTCTATGTTGATGGATGAGATTAATAACTTGGAAATGTGTTTGTATGAATGAAAATGTGTTGCATGTGTATATATATATATAAAGATATATCTGTGCATGTCCGTGTGTATACCCTCTGTTATGTTCACAGATTCCAGAATTCTCAAATTTGTTCATGTCTCTTCACTTAAACATATTCGAGCAATGATTTCTGAAGAGAAAAGTATTAAAACAATGTAATATCATTTTTAAAAATATTTTTAAGTGTAAATAACAAATAGTTTTTCTAGGAAGTTGGAATTACAGTAAAAGGATGATATATTAGGTAAATTGACTTTGTTAATTTCAAATTTCACTTATGACATCATATTCGAATCTAAAAACTATGATTTTTAAGATAAATATTATGATTTTTAAATTTGTAAATCATGAGAGTTTGAGAGTTGAACAAAATTGAGAGTTTGCTCGATTTTCGGTGATCGCGAAGTCGTATAGTCTCGGGGTTATGGTTGGTGATGGCTAGTTGATCAATGATCATGGGAAAAATGGTAAGCAATTTCCTGGTTCACCGTGGTAGATGAACGGCATGGATTTAGGGTTTTGCAACCTGTTTTAGTCGACCAGGTTTGGATGGTTTTTGCGGCGGTGTCGAGGCATCGGACAAAACTAGAGGAGGGGGAAACAAAGCTTGGGATTCTGGCAAAGGTGTGGGTTCAACGGCGAGGCTCCTGACGATCAAAGTTGGGTGGTTCGAGGCAATTTTAGTAACTGGGTTTTGTTCCAGGTGGAGGTTGATGTGCTCAATTTTGATTTCATGATAGGTACAGGGTTCTGTATGGTCAGACGGTTAGGGGAGATGGTCATCGACATGCTGGAGGTGGCCTCAGTGGTCAGAGCTGCTCCGATCACATGTGCACGTACACATGTGTGTGGGTTTGGGCGTTGTCATGTTAGGATGAAAGAACATGTTTGCCTTGGGTTTACTCTCGAGCAAAACAGGTTCTAGCTCGAGTTTTGTACTGGGCATTTGCATGGGTTTTTAGTATGAACAATAGTTTTTTTTAAAAAAATTAAATCAAAACAAAAGCGGAGGGGTTGTTGCTCGGAAAAAATGAAACTAGCTCGGGTTGATACTGGAGTTGTCTCGGGTACATGTTATAACAATTTTGAAATTTAAATAAAACAAGTTTTTTCAAGTTTTAAACTATTTTCTCTATATAATAAATGTTTTTAAATGTTTGGTTAAAGAAAAGTTGTATAATTTATTTAACTTAAATTAATTATGTTAATTTTTAAGTTTATTTAAAATTAAATTTAAATGATGAAGATAAAATGTTTTAATTCATTTGTCAATGACAAATTATTAAACAAGTTTTCAAAATATATGTATGGAACAAGTTTTTCAAGCAAATTCCAATGGTTGAAATTTTAAAGTATAATGTTTTAAAATTTGTTTGATTTAAAATAATTTTATATTAGTTATTTGATTTAAATACCTAAGTGTTTGTCCAATATAATTTAATGATGTAATTAAGTAATTGATTAAGATAAATGGTTTATCTTGATAAATTAAGGTCTTAATTAATTAGAGGATAACTACTTAAGATGATGATTACTTAATCTAACTAATAAAAGGATGATTAATTAATGTGAGTAATTAATTAATTTAAAGGGTTAGTTTGTTAATGTAATTAATTAAGGGATAATTAATTACTTAAAGGTTGATTACTTGATGAAAGTAATTAAGGATAATAAATTAATGATTAAAAGTTAATAAATCAAGTTATTAAAGATAATTACTTAATGTAATTAATTTAAAGGTTGATTAATTAATATAAGTAATTAAAGGATAATTACTTCAAGGATAATTAATTAATATAAGTAATTAAGGGTAATTAATTACTTAAAGGTTAATTACTTAATGAAAGTAATTAAGGATAATTAATTAATGATTAAAGGTTAATTAATCAATTGATTAAGAGATAATTACTTAATGTAAGTAATTAAAGGGTTAATTTGTTAATTAAATAAAGGTTAACTAATTAATGAGATTAATTAATAATTAAGGGTTAATTAATTAATGTAATTAATTAAGGGTTAATTTATTAATGTAGTTAACTTAAGGTTAATTAATATATGTGATAAATTAAGGGATAATTAATTAATGTAAGTAATTAAGGATAATGTCTTAAGATGGATAATTAAGGGTGATTTATTAATTTCAGAAATTAATCAAAATAATAAAAAATGGTTTATAATTAATTAATGTTAATTAAGCAGGATTAGGTGATTAATTCATAAGTAATTAATTTGTTTAGAGATCAATTAAAATAATTATAATCAGGTGGTTGAATTAATCTTGCTTATGGATGATTGGATTATACTGAATGTCTTGAATTGTTTGATATCTCTGATGTGTGATGTTCTATGATATGAATTGCTTTGGATTGAGCCATGATAAATGTAATTTATATATCTATGATGAATTTACATGTTATCTGTGAACGAAAGATAAGCGTTATAGGATTATACCGCTTATTGATATTGTTGTGCTTGGATTTATGAAGGTTGTAATATTTTACTGTTGTATGCAAAACCCCTACACAACACACACACAAATATAGATTTCACTGGAAATTGGTTAAGTCATGGGTATTTTGAATTTAATAATCCAAAATGGTTTGAAAGTGAACTTTGGAATATGAAGAACTTTTGAAAAGAAAGTTTTGAATATGGCTTGTTAAAGTTTTGAAACTTTGGAAACTATGGTTTAAAAAGGATTATACAGGTTACATATATGGATTTTAAACCATTTTTAAAGTACTTTAAATGAATTATTTTGGGAATTTAAATTCAACCCAAATAGAACTTTCTAAGGATACGACAGTTCGCTGATTTATCAATTTACACTTTAGAAGGCTGTAACTTAAGCAAATTTAATCAGATTTTTCCAAAACGAAAACCTTTGTTTTCAAATGATAATAGCTTTCATATAAAGAAAGAACTTCCTGTTTTTGTTAAAAGGATTTCGAGTTGTGGGTAAATCAAGTTTGAAATGGAAATAGTTTTGAAAGCTATGAATGAATCTGGGTTAAAAATTTGGTGAACCTTATTTCAAATTGAAAAGGATCTTAAAGATGGATCTTTTATTTTAAAAAGATTTAAAATGGAAAATTTGTTTAAATCATTAAAAAGGAATGGTTTTGGGAAATAAGGGCTAAAAAGTGTGACTTAACTAAGATACCAATGTATCCATATGTTTAAAAAAATTAAACGCTCATTATTCGGTTAAGCCGGGAGAGGACATTAAGTCATAAAAACCCATTCTGAATAATGATACGATGAAATGGATTGCATTTGAAGACGGTGGTTGAAGATCGAAAATTTTCACGAATGAAAGGATTACATGTCGATTGTCTCTGCACTGAATTGCTCCGGTATAGAGATTTCCCTATGTGATGGGGAGTCTGGACGTAATTAGGGATATGCAGATTTGCAAGGAATTTTTCCTTAATTGGATAAAGTGCCTTCGGTTCCATTCGTATCCAGGATGGACTTGTATAGATGTATGTCTGACATTACACTTTGAGATGTAAAGCTGGTTTCAATCAAATACATTCTGTTGGGTGGCGGAGAATTTATTCTTTTAGCTTAACACCCTTCTCTAATACGTACGAGCTCAAAGGTTATCTAGTTGATGGTTACCAGTGATATATTCCCAATTTGGTAATGTGGCAAGCTAAGTGTCGATCATTGGTTGATCGAAGCATGGCTTTTGTGAAAAGTGTAGCTTTATGGGATGAGACTTCATCGAACCTCACACCCTGGAAATGGTCAAAACAGGAAGGATGCGGCAAGGTTACGGGGGTCGCTCCCCTTAGGGTATGTGCATTTCCTTCTGGATAAAAAGTGGTATCATGGTACAGAGCCCAAATATTTTACTTATGTGGTTGTTGGAATTTGTTGTAGAATCCCGGGAGAAAGGTCGGTTACGATCGGGGGATGGCATACTCGTGACAGTTAGTTACCTAATTACAGAGGTAAGCCGGCCTTGTGTTGGTAGAGATCCAGTTAGGTTCTTGGGGCGTCCCTCCAGAGGCGTACCCATTCGGAAAGGAAGTTCCTTATCCTTTACCATCTGTTGGAAATCCAGTCACTCAATACGAGCCCTATACGGTTTTTGTTGTAGAACCTGCCATCTAACATGGTAGCTATAGTAAGCGTACTATAATGGTACATATGCTGGCTAAGATTAATATTATACTTTCGAAATGTTTTTCACACTATGCACTAATAATCATATCAAAAGGATTTCCGCGTATCAAGAATGTTTGACTGCTATAAGGAGAAATCTCCCCCATGTATGTGATTGCATTGAGTGTGTGTCGGGAGGCCTTATGGTAGTTTCGTTTTCCAAAAAGCATAGCAGATTTCTTTTTATTTATTTTTGTTTCCTTTTATACAAATAACTGTTTTTGTTTTCTCATACTAGTCCCATGACTGACTTGGAGTTTATTGTTCCCTTTCTAAACTCTGGGTGCCCATAATTTTCCACACGGGCAGCCTAGAGTCAGGTTATCAAATAGTTAGCTAGTAGGTGTAGATTTTGTAAGTCTTTGATCGCATTCGATTTATTTCAACATGATAGCTTTTGGTTTGAGCTTTTTGGTTTGGAGTTTCGGAGCTTTGGAAATGAAGATGTTATCTTTCCGTTGCTGTTGCTGTTGTTTTCTGTTGCTATGTTTTTCCACTGTTGAATATATCTCTGATAATGTTGATCACTTCTTATTGTATCCATGTTGTATCTGTTGTTGTATATTAATAAAATTCTTCTCTGTTTCCACTGTGTTGTTTTCACCTAATGTGTTATAAGCTCCGACGAACCAGATTCAACGTTTGAATCTCCTGCATTCGAATATGGGTAATGTATTAGGTGTCGATTTTCGAAGGTCGAGTCTGGGTCGTTACAGTTGGTGTCGGAGCAAAAGGTTGAGTAAGAACTTTAACTTTGGAGTATATACATTAGGTGACTCATTAGAGATAGGGTTATAAATGCCCTAGAATGAGTATCCCTAAGATATCTTGTCCATATGCCTAAACCAATTTAGTGCAAGAAGAGGATGAGGTAGGGGACGGGGAAGCACCACTACAAATGGTCGATGCCCTGTAACAATAGAAAACAATCTTTTCCTATCAATCTTCTTTGATCATCATCCAACTTCAATTCTTTGATGGCTTCCTGGAAGCTACAAGAAGAAGCTTTGGTGTGGTGGTGGCCCTGGGAATCCTTGTTTACGTTGTAGAAAAACTTCCTATTTCGTATTCTCTTCGTCAATTTCCTATCAGCTTTTCATTCTAGATTTATTTTGAAATTTTAATTGGAATGAGTTGGTTAACAAAATATGGAGCTAAATTAAATTGTATCAATAAAACGATTTTGGTCAAAACCAAATTTAGGAATTTTATTGTGATTTCTTATAAGGATCCAAGTCCGAAGAGGGACAAGCTAAAGTAGAGTTCGAAATCCATACTTGTTGGTCGAGATAAAAAACGATTAAGGAATAAAGTGGTGAAATTATTGAAAGTACAATGGAGTGGAGATCCAAATGATTGTACCTGGGAAAACTCAAGATAATATTAGGAAAACCTATCCGGATTTGTGTCTGGATAGTTAGGAATGTTTGGTTGAATGAATTGTTTGCTTTGGTTGTTACTATTTGGCTGAGATGTATGCTTTGATTATTTAAAATAAAAGCTTTAGGATTATCCTTTGCTTTCAAATTTTGAGGACGAAATTTTCTTAAGGGAGGAATATGTAACGATACCGGTTTTAAGCCCAAATTAATTTGATATTTAATACAATTTTTAGGATTAAATTGTGAATTAATTTGAAAAAAAATTCCAAAAAAAATAAGATATGTGTTTGTTTTATAGATATATGTATATATAGATTGTAAATAGAATTTGATAAATTCAAAAATAAATATCTTAGAAAATAAATTGAATTTAAAAACTCCATAATTTAAAACTAATAAAAAAATTGTTTTCTAATTATAATAAATGTATGTGTGTGTGTATACATATATTGTGATTTAGAAGTTATATTTTGAATTGAATATAGTAATTTTCAAAAGCTATTTAAAAGTTAAATTCCATATTTTAAAAACTTATATAATATATATGTGTATTTATTAATTAAATTTGAAAATCATTTTCTTTAAGGTTATATAAATATTTATAAAAGGAAATGCATTAATCAAATAATAGAAAATGTATGAATAGAAATAAAACATATATACATAAAACTAAATAGTAACACTATATAAAAAGACATTAAAAATCATTAACACATGCAAATTACAAGTGTAAGCTAAGTAACATAAGGATTAACAAGTGTAAACAAGATAAAATGCCTTTAAACATTTGTAGCTCATGTATGCCATGCATAAACAAGTGTCAAGTATGTTTTTCTTTTAAATTAAAATTATATAATAACATGTATAAGAGAAAACCAAGCTTCATCTTTTTCACTTCCCTTTTCTAATTCTTTCTTTCATCTTTCTTGAATAAAATAAATACCCAAAAAAAAGAAAAAACTGAAATCAAACTACAAGTTACCTGAATTAAAACAATTTCTAGATCATGAAAACATCTTCAGGCTTCAAAAACTTCTCTGTTTCATGTTCCAGGTGAGTAAACTTCACTTTTAAACCAAATCCTCTATATTTACCTATGTCTGTGATGATGGATGAGATTAATAACTTGGAAATGTGTTTGTATGAATGAAAATGTGTTACATGTATACATATAAATATATATATATATATATATATAAAGATATATGTGTGCATGTCTGTGTGTATACCTTCTATTATGTTCATAGACACCAGAATTCTCAAATTTATTCATGTCTCTTCACTTAAACAAATTCAAGCTATGATTTTTGAAGAGAAAAGGATTATAACAATGTAATATCATTTTTAAAAATATTTTTAAGTGTAAATAACAAATAGTTTTTCTAGGAAGTTAGAATTACAGTAAAAGGATAATATATCAGGTAAATTGATTTTGTTAATTTCAAATTTCACTTATGACATCTGATTCGAATCTAAAAACTATGATTTTAAGATAAATATCATGATTTTTAAATTTGTAAATCATGAGAGTTTTAAAGTTGAACAGAATTGAGAGTTTGCTCGATTTACGGTGATCGCGAAGTCGTATGGTCTCTAGATTGTGGTTAGTGATGGCTAGCTGATCAACGATCATGGGAAAAATGGCCAGCAATTTTCTGGTTCACCCTGGTGGATGAACGTCGTCGATTTAGGGTTTTACAACCTGTTTTAGTCGGCCAGGTTTCGATGGTTTTTGCGGCGTCGTCGAGGCACCGGACATAACCCGAGGTGGGGGAAACGAAGCTCGGGGTTCTGGCAAAGGTGTGGGTTCAACAGCGAGGCTCCTGACGATCGGAGTTGGGTGATTCGAGGCGATTTTAGTGACTAGGTTTTGTTCCAGGTGGAGGTCGATGTGCTTAATTTTGATTTCGTGATGGGTACAGGGTTGTGGGTGGTCGGACGGTTAGGGGAGATGGTCGCCGACATGTTGGAGGTGACCTCGATGGTCAGAGCTACTCCGATCACATGTGCATATGTGTCTGGGTTTGGGCGTTGTTGTGTCAGGATGGAAGAAGGTGTTTACTTCGGGTTTACTCTCGGGGAAATCAGTTGATAGCTCGTGTTTTGTACCGAACATTCACATGGGTTTTTAGCATGAACAATAGTTTTTAAAAAAATTAAATCGAAACAAAAGAAGAAAAATGGAAGACTCGGGTTGTTGCTCGAAAAAAAATTGAAACTGGCTCGGGTTGATGCTCGAGTTGTCTCGGGTACATGTTATAACAATTTTGAAATTTAAATAAAACAAGTTTTTTCAAGTTTTAAACTATTTTCTCTATATAATAAATGTTTTAAACGTTTGGTTAAAGAAAAGTTGTATAATTTATTTAACTTAAATTAATTTAGTTAATTTTTAAGTTTATTTAAACTTAATTTTAAACGATGAAGATAAAATGTTCTAATTCATTTGTTAATGACAAATTATTAAAAAAGTTTTCAAAATATGTGTATGGAACAAATTTTTCAACCAAATTTTAAAGGATGAAATTTTAAGATATAATGTTTTAAAATTTGTTTGATTTGAAATAATTTTATATTAATTATTTGATTTAAATCCCTGAATGATTTTCAAATATAATTTAATGATGTAATTAAGTAATTGATTAAGACAAACGGTTTATGTTAATAAATTAAGGCCTTAATTAATTAGAGGATAATTAGTTAAGATGATAATTACTTAATGTAACTAATTAAGGGATGATTAATTAATGTGCGTAATTAATTAATTTAAAGGGTTAGTTTGTTAATGTAGTTAAATAAGGGATAATTAGTTACTTAAAGGTTAATTACTTAATGAAAGTAATTAAGGATAATAAATTAATGATTAAAAGTTAATAAATCAATTTATTAAGGATAGTTACTTAATATAATTAATTTAAAGTTTGATTAATTAATATAAGTAATTAAAGGATAATTACTTCAAGAATAAGTAATTAATATAATTGATTAAAGGTAATTAATTGCTTAAAGGTTAATTGCTTAATGAAAATTAAGGATAATGAATCAATGATTAAAGGTTAATTAATCAATTGATTAAAGGATAATTAGTTAATATAAGTAATTAAAGGGTTAATTTGTTAATTAATTAAGGGTTAACTAATTATGAGATTAATTAATAATTAAGGGTTAATAATTAACGTAATTAATTAAGGGTTAATTTATTAATGTAATTAACTTAAGGTTAATTAACTTATGTGATAAATTAAGGGATAATTAATTAATGTAAGTAATTAAGGACAATTATTTAGGATGGATAATTAAGGATGATTTATTAATTTCATTAATTAATTAAAATAATAACAAATGGTTTATAATTAATTAATGTTAATTAAGTAGGGTTAGGTGATTAATTCGTAAGTAATTAATTTATTTTCAGATTAATTAAGTTAATTATAATCAGGTGATTAAATTAATCTTGCTTATGGATGATTAGATTATATTGAATGCCTTGAATTGTTTGATATCTCTGATGTGTGATGTTCTGCGATATGAATTGCTTTGGATTGAGCCATGATAAATGTAATTTATTTATCTATGATGAATTTACATGTTATCAGTGAATGAAAGATAAGCGTTATAGTATTATACCGCTTATTGATATTGTTGTGCTTGGATTTATGTTGGTTGTGATATTTTATTGTTGTATGCAAAACCCCTACACAACACACACACAAATATGGATTTCACGGAAAATTGGTTAAGTCATGGGTATTTTGAATTTAATAATCCAAAATGGTTTGAAAGTGAAATTTGGTTGAATATGAAAAATTTTGAAATTAAAATTATTTTGAATATAATATGCCTTGTTAAAGTTTTTAAATTTTGGAAACTATGGTTTAAAAAGGATTATACAGGTTATATATATGGATTTTTAAACCATTATTAAAGTATTTTAAATGAATTATTATGGGAATTTAAATTCAACCTAAATAGAACTTGCCAAGGATACGGCAGCTCGCTGATTTTTCGATTTATACTTTAAAAGGCTGTAACTTGAGCAAATTTAATCAAATTTTTCCAAAACGTAAACTTTTGTTTTCAAATGATAGTAGCTTTCATATAAAGAAAGAATTTCCAGTTTTTGTTAAAAGGATTTCGAGTTGTAGGTAAATCAAGTTTGAAATGGAAATAGTTTTGAAAGCTATGAATGAATCTTGGTTAAAAATTTGGTAAACCTTGTTTCAAATTGAAAAGGATCTTAAAGTTGGATCTTTTGTTTTAAAAAAATTTAAAATGGAAATTTGTTTAAACCATTAAAAAGGAAAGGTTTTCGGAAACAATGACTAAAATGTGTGAATTAACTAAGATACCAATGTATCCATTTGTTTAAAAAAAATAAGCGCTCATTATTCAATTAAACCAGGAGAGAACATTAAGTCATAAAACCCATTCTGTATAATGATACGACAAAATGGATTGCATTTGAAGATGGTGGTTGAAGACCAGGTATTTTCAAGAACGAAAGGATTACCTGTCGATTGTCTCTGTACTGAGTTTCTCTGGTATAGAGATTCCCTATGTGAAGGGGAGTCCGGACATAATTGGGGATATCGGGATTTGCAAGGACTTTTTCCTTAACTGGATGAAGTGCCTTCAGTTCCATTCAGACCTAGGATGGACTTGTATGGATGTACGTGTGACATTACACTTTGAGATGTAAAGCTGGTTTCAATCAAATACATTTTTTATTTGGTGGTGGAGAATTTATTCTCTTAGCTTAACACTGTTTTTTGAGACGTACGAGCTCAGAGGTAATGTAGTTGATGGTTACTAGTGATATATTCCTAATTTGTTAATGTGGCATGCTAAGTGTTGATCATTGGTTGATCGAAGCATGGCTTTTGTGAAAAGCGTAGCTTTGTGGGACGAGACTTTATCAAACCTCACACCCCGTAAATGGTCAAAACTGGAAGGATGCAGCAAGGTTATAAGGATCATGCCCCTCAGGGTATGTGCATTTCCTTTTGGATAAAAAGTGGTATCATGGTACGGAGCCCAGATATTTTGCTTATGTGGTTGTTGGAATTTTTTGTGGAATCCTGGGATAAAGGTCGGTTACGACTGGGAGATGGCATACTCGTGACAGTTAGTTACCTAGTTACAAAGGTAACCCGACCTTTTGCTGGCAGAGATCCGATTAGGTTCTCGGGGCATCCCTCTAGAGGCGTACCAATTTGGAAAGGAATTTCCTTAGCCTTGACCATTTGTTGGAAATCCAATCACTCAATACGAGCCCTGTACGGTTTTAGTTGTAGAACCTGCCATCTGACATGGTAGCTATAGTAGGCATACTATAATGGTACGTATGCTGGCTAAGATTAATATTCAACTTTCGAAATGTTTTTCACACTATGCACTAATAATAATAACAAAAGGATTTTCGCGTATCAAGCATGTTTTACTACTATAAGAAGAAATCTCCCCCATGAGTGTGATTGCATTGAGTGTGTGCTGGAAGGCCTTATGGTAGTTTCATTTTCCAAAAAGCATAGAGGATTTCTTTTTAATTCTTTTTGTTTCTTTTCATAAAAATAACTGTTTTTGTTTGCTCACATCAGTCCCATGACTGACCTGGAGTCTACTGTTCCCTTTCTAAACTTTGAGTGTCCATAATTTTCCACATGGGCAGCCTAGAGTCAGGTATCAAATAGTTAGCTAGTAGGTGTAGATTTTGGAAGTCTTTGAAATCTGTGGATTCAGGATCGCATTTGCTTCATTGCAGCATGATAGCTTTTGGTTTGAGCTTTTTGGTTTGGAGTTTCGGAGCATTGGAAATGAAGATGTTATCTTTCCTCTGCTATTGCTTTTGGTTTCCACTGCTATGTTTTTCCGCTGTTGTATAAATCTCTGATAATGTTGATCACTTCATATTGTATCCATGTTATATCTGTTGCTGTATATCAATAAAATTCTTCTTTGTTTCCGCTGTATTGTTTTCACCTAATGTGTTATAAGCTCCGACGAACCAGAATCGACGTTTGAATCACCGACATTCGAATATGGGTGATGTATTGGGTGTCGATTTTCGAAGGTCGAGTCAGGTTCGTTACAATGGATGAGTGGATGTATGTAGAATTTGGTTGTTGGTTGTAAGTTGCATTTTTCATCCTTAGAAATTTCAAGGATGATGTAACGACCTGTAATTTTACCACTTTGAAAATGGAGTATTTAATTAATTTTAAATATAGCTTTATAAGTTAAATGAACTTGTTTTAATTAGTTAAAGGTGATAAGAAAATTATTTTCAAGTTTTTCTATATAAATAAATAGTTTGAATTAAAAACTGAAAATATGACCGAAAATTGGATCCCAAAGTCTCTACGGTTTGACAAATGAAAATTGTTTTAAGTTGTTACAACATTGTTTGTACATGCACACACATATACATACACACATATGTGTGTGTCACAATTAGTCAAATCAAAGCTAAATAAAATATCTAAGATATTTTTATAAAAAGTAAGTGAATAAGGTAACATCTAATCACCATTAAAACATGGGAAGCAACATCAAATCCATAATTAATGCATGTCATTCCATGCTTAAGATATTTTTACAATATGTCTTATCACATTACATCTCATTAATGCATGCACTTGAGTATGGTAATAAGGATTTGAAGTTAAAGTGATATGGTGTAAGAGATATTTTGACAATATCCGAGGGTAATTTAGTAATTTGCCACATTTTCCTAAGGCTATAAATAAGACCCTAAGGCTTCACAAATTCATGCATCTCATTCCATATTCCTCTTCTTATTCACCTCTATTTTAATGGATTCCATCACCTCCATCCTCTCGTCCATAGGCCGAGCCATCTAGAAGCAAAAATCCAAGTGATCGTGAGCTAAAAGTTCGAGTTAGCAAAGCTATAGCCAATTTTTAGTTAGTCGTTTAACCCCGATGTGAGTAAACTCCTAAACTATCGTATTATATGATATTTTATGTTATATATGTTTTATTATGATTATTGATGATGGTTATTTGATATGAATCTTGAATATATATGCAAGTCATGGAAATAAACGTCGATAAGCACAAAGGAAATAACTTCCCTTTATTTAATGAACTAGTGTATATGGAATGTTAAACCTCTTTAAAATTGTTTAAAAATATGATATAAAAATATTTTAAAATGTTTTAAAAGTGATTTGAGTTATAAAAATGAGTTTCCAAATGATAAAAAAATTCGTTTTGATCAATATAGCTTAAAAAGCACTTTCCATAGCACTTTTCCGCGGCACTTTTCTACTACTTTTGAAATGAGTTTTCAACGCAACCATTCTTTTCCTAATCTTTTGTAAATATTTTCAAACGATTAATAAAGTATTTTAAATATGATTTGAAGGATTTATGGAGTGGTTAAATATTAAATGATTTAGAGTCGATCAAATTACTTGACCGCCTTATGGGTGTCAAAGCGGTAGTGTCTAGGCTTGAGTTTGGAAAACCAGATTTCTGCTCTCCCTGGCTATCTAGACTGGCCCCAATATAATATTTTTATTATATTACCTATTTACATTAAAATAATTTTAATATTATGGAGTTTTATTCTGTTCTTTTTGTTATAAAAAATTACAGAACTTAAAATATTAAAATTATTGTAATGTAAATAGGTAATATAATAAAAATATTATATAAATGTTCTCTCGATATAATATTTTTTATTATATTACCTATTTACATTACAATAATTTTAATATTTTAAGTTCTATAATTTTTTATAACAAAAAGAACAGAATAAAACTCCATAATATTAAAATTATTGTAATGTAAATAGGTAATATAATAAAAAATATTATATAAATGTTCTAACATTTATATAATATTTTTTATTATATTACCTATTTACATTACAATAATTTTAATATTATGGAGTTTTATTCTGTTCTTTTTGTTATAAAAAATTATAGAACTTAAAATATTAAAATTATTGTAATGTAAATAGGTAATATAATAAAAAATATTATATAAATGTTATTTTTTATTATATTACCTATTTACATTACAATAATTTTAATATTATGGAGTTTTATTCCGTTCTTTTTGTTATAAAAAATTATTGTAATGTAAATAGGTAATATAATAAAAAATATTATATAAATGTTCTCTCTACATTTATATAATATTTTTATTGAGAGAACATTTATATAATATAATAAAAAATATTATATAAATGTTCTCAGAGAGAACATTTATATAACATTTTTTTATTATATTACCTATTTACATTACAATAATTTTAATATTTTAAGTTCTATTATTTTTTATAACAAAAAGAACAGAACAAAACTCCATAATATTAAAATTATTGTAATGTAAATAGGTAATATAATAAAAAATATTATATAAATGTTCTCAAGACATGGATATGATATTAAGGATTTTCGTAATGAAGGACTGCTTGTTGATCATTTGGGGATAAACTCCCAATATACATATAGTAGTAGCAATCTCTTCGTTATGAAATATCCAATGCAAGGACTAATCGCTAATAATCCTAGGAGTAACTCCCAACATGATGTGGTAGGAGAGTGCCTTCAGTTTGTCTCGTTCTTAGATAACTTGCATGGACAAATGTTTGACGTTGCAATTGTAATTACATTGGTGATCTCTATGAACTATCATCTGATTGGTGGCGGAGAAGGCAATTTCTCTTAGCTTAACACCCTTTCCTGAGACATACGAGCTTATACTTTGTAGAAATTAGTTCTTTGATTATGGGCAATGTGACATTCAAAGTGGAATGTGCTACGAGTAAGGTCATTGTTGCCTTGAGCCTCACCATCTGAAAATGAAAAAAACAGGGTAGATACGGAAGAGCTAAGTGGGTCGCTCCCATTAGGGATAGTCATCACCTTTCTAGATATATTTATTCCCGCTATGACGTCGAGTTTTGCATTAATGCGGTGTATGCAAAGAATCTCGGGTAGATCGAGAATGACCGGGGTGATGACATATTCGGTACTATCTATGGTAAAGGTTGGCTGGTTTTGTGTGGTAGAGGTTGGAGCCTTAGGTGCTTTTTTCTAGAGATGTACTGTCGAAAGGTAGTCCTTTACCTTGTCATTGTATGAAAATCCATTCTCTAATAAATGCCTTCAGATTTGATTGTAGAGCCTAGTATGCTGGAATTTAATAATGTAACAATTTCGGCTAAGATTATGTATACTTACTTGAAAAGTGTTTTCAAAAGAATATCATTAAAAATAATATCCACGTATTCTACGTAATAATTGTTTTTGTTATCATAAGGAAAAAACTCGTTCCGTATTTATGTGCGGTGTGGTCTTATGAGATGCCTTTGGTTTCAAACATCGTATTTTGAGTTTCTCACACCAATCCCATGACTGACCCAGATTTTATTTTCTTTTCATCTTAAACTCTAGGCGCCCTATTTTCTTGGGTAGCCAACTAGTTTGATAAGCTTGGAGCATTTTGGAATGGAGCATGGAGCATTTTGGGTCTTTTGCTGAAGTCATATATCATTTTTTCATGTGTTTGCATTATGTATTAGTATATACTATCACTGTAAGGATAGGTCGTTATAGCTATCCTAGCTAGGTTAGTACCTGTCGTAACTTTGATGGAACAATTTGGAGTAATTGCATGTACTACTCATATGTATAATTATGTGTTGAAAACGATGTGAGCTTCTATTATTATCCATCTTCTATCTTTATTTCTTTACCCCATGATAATGTGCCTCTCCGACACTTGGATTTATGGCACGTGAATACCCAGGATGTATTAATGTCAATTTCTGAGGGTCAAGGAGGTAGGTCGTCACATTTGGTATCAGAGGTTATGGTTAATTGAATACCTAAGCCTAGATTTGGTCGACTCAGTAGAGATAGGGCTAGTATTACCCTAGAATTAGTTCAGTATGAGAGAGCGCATATTTGAAATTTTTATCTGAATAAGTTTATCCAAGTTTATACCAATTCCTTCAAATAATTTCGTCTATATTTTTAAAAGATGTTGCCTTATTATACGCAAATAGTAGGAGATGAGTAATAGAAGAGGACGAAGGGGAGGTAGCAAAACTACGACAACTAACGGTCAATCAAATGCTCTAGTAATAGAGGAAGCGGTAATTCCCATGCTACCCCAAGTTAACTTTTCCACTCTTTGCAAAGATTATACCAGCTTGGGAGGAAAGCCATTCCAAGGCACAGAATCTATTATTGAAGTTCAAGCTTGGCTAAGATCTTAGGAAAAAACCTTTAAAGGATCAGACATTGATGGTAATTGAAAGAGGTTCTTGGCCTTCTGGCAATTGAAGGATGGGGTTTTGGCTTGGTGGTAGTCCGTTACTCTTAATGAATTTGAAGGTAATTTCTCTTGGGAAAGAATTAAAGAAGTTTTTGAAGAGTAATACATGCTTGCCGTTAGCAAATCCCGCCTCTATTAAAATTTCATGGATCTAGAACAAGAAGCGATGTATGTGGAAGAGTATTAGCACAAATTCAATGAATTGTCTTGCTTTGGGCCTGGATTGATAGACACACCTCTGAAGAAAAATGAGATGTTCATTTTTGGGATGAAGGAGCAGTATCAGGATAGGATGACCACCCATGTTAAAGGAACCTTTGTGGATTTAGTAAATACGGGTTTCCATTATGAAGCTTTGGATAAGAGGAATCCAGTCGTAATCCAAAACAACAACAAGAAGAAGTTCAATAACAATGAAAAGAAACCATGGGAAGGCAAGCTGGAGGAGGATATCAAGAAAACCATTTTAAAGATGTTGAATGTTTAAATTGTGGAAAGAAAGTACATTATTCGAAGTACTATAGGAGTCCTAAGGTTCAAAGGCAACAGCAAGGAACCGTCTCTTCTATGGTGTAGAATAGCCTCTGCCATAATTGCCCTCAATCCGGCCATTGAAAGAACAAGTACCCGTTAATGAAGAAAGAAGAGCATGTTAAGGTCTATGCTATCAAAGACGAGCCTTCAACCTCCACTGATGTAAAAGGCAAGGGAGTTTTTGAAAGCAATATTTATGTCATTGATGATTTAGTTAAAGTATTATTCGATACTAGGGCTTCCCATAGTTTTATTGCCAAAGGATTGGTTGATAGATTAAAAATGATCACAAAAATAGTAGGTACCCCTATTTGCGTGTCAAATCCCATAGGCGGTACAATCAATCTTTGTATGATTTGTGAAAATGTCTGAGTTACTCGCCTCTTCTAAAAAAATTCATGCGACCTATTTGTTCTTAACTTATTGGGTTTGAAGTTTTGCTCAGTATGGATTGGTTATCCAAGAATAAAGCTGCCCTTGATTGTGTTAAATGGACGGTAACTTTATGGACCGGCTTCAGGAGGTCTATAGAAATATCTTGTAAAGAACCAAGTCTGATAAGGGATAGTTTCATGTATGCACTAGACTCATCTCAAAAAGATTTGGAGACAATACCGGTTGTCAAGGAATTTCAGGATGTTTTTGAGGAAGTTAAAAGTTTGCCCCTGCATCGAGAAATTGGGTTCCAAATTGAATTAATTCTTGTTGCAAGACCCGTTATTCACCATATTCAAAGGATGGCCCCGAAGGAAAAGATTGAGTTGGCAAACCAAACCGATGATTTGTTAAAAAAAGGACGAATTAGACCTAGTCGCTCAAGTTGGGGTGCAGCGATAGTTTTTGTAGCTAAGTTTGATGGCTCCCTAAGGCTTTGTGTAGACTATCAAGACCTAAATAAGCAAACGATTAAAAACAAGTATCCTCTACCCCACATAGATGACTTATTTGATCAACTTCATAGTGCCTGAGTATTCTCACAAGTGGATTTAGCCACAGAATTCCATCAACAAAAAATAGCTGAGGATGGCATTCTGCTAAATACGTTTAGTGGTCAAGATTGCTTTTACAAATGGTTGGTTATGCCTTTTGGGTCACTAATGCACCCGCCTGTTTTGTAGACCTTATGAATAGAGTATTCAAAGAAGTGTTAAAAAAATTCATGTTGGTTTTTATTGATGATATTCTTATCTATTCCAAAATCGAGGAAGAACACGAAAGGCATTTGGAGATTGTGTTGGAAATATCGTGGAGAAATGTACTTAAAGCTAAATTCTCGAAATGTCACTTTTGGGAGAAAGAAGTAATATTCCTTTGGCATATTGTGTCAGAAGAAGGGATCTCAGTAGATCCAGAAAAGATTTTAGCTATACAAGATTGGAACCAACCACAAACTCCGAAGGATATCTGTAGCTTCTTGGTATTGGCATGATATTACCAGAGATCCATTCAATACTTCTCTAAAATTACCCCCATCTAACAAAATTGACTATAAAGGATGTTAAATTTGAATGGACACCAAAATGTGAAGAAACATTCAAGGAACTCAAGAGAAGGTTAACTACCGCTTCAGTCCTAGCTATTGTTGATGAAGGCAGTGGTTCAACTGTATATACTGATGTTTGTGGGGAAGACGTAGGTGTTGTTTTGATGCAGCGTGGAAAGGTTATCGCTTATGCAAGCAGGAAACTAAAGACTCATGAGAGGAATTATGCAACACATGAATTAGAATTACTAGCCATTGTGTTCGCAATAAAAATATGGAGGCATTATCTACTGGGAAAGAATTCCCTATTATTTAATATAAATGAACTTTGATTGACCCTATTAAATAACATTCCTTCTTTAAATAGGTGAAATATTCGAGCTCTTCGCGGATCATAAATCTTTGAAGTATCTTTTCACGCAAAAGGACTTAAATATGAGACAACAATGTTGGTTACAATTTCTCGCATCGTATGATCTTGATATCTTATACACACCTGGGAAAGCCAATGTAGTGGCGAATGCGCTAAGCAGAAGGCATGCCGTTATAGCTTATTTAAGGGTGCATCCAACCTTGGTTGTTCTTATAAAAGAGGGTCAGCTCAAGGATCCAATCATTTCAAGAATAGCTAAGGAAGTATATTAGAATATAATACCAGGAAGATGGATAGGATTCAAAGTAGATTAGCAGGTAGGAATAAATGGAAGGATATGTGTTCCCAATGTCGATGGGATAAGGCAAGAAGTTTTAATAGAATGTCATAATTCTCGACTTTCTGTACATCCTAGAGTTACTGAAATGTATCGAATTATGAAGAGAACTTTTTACTGGGATGGAATGAAGAGGGATATCTCTATCCACATTAGGAAATGTGAAAATTGTCAATAGATCAAAAGTGATCAGTAAAAGATCGTCGGATTACTCCAACCTGTTGAAATTACGACTTGGAAATGGGACCAAATATTGATGGATTTCATCGATTGCTTACCTCGATCAAGAAAGGGAAATGAAGGCACTTGGGTTATCATAGATCGATTAACCAAGAGCACATATTTTATCCTAGTAAAACCAACAAGAACTGCTGCAAGTCTGACAGAAATATACATGAGGGAAGTAGTTCGATTGCATAGTGTCCCCAGTGGTATAGTCAGTGATCGAGACCCTATCTTTACCTGTAAGTTTTGGGAGGCATTGCAAACAACTTTAGGAACTAAGCTAAACATAAGCACCACATATCACCCCCAAACCGATGGATAAAATGAGAGAGTACATCGAGTGTTGGAGGATCTTCTAAGAGCTTGCATCTTCGATTTTGGAGGTTTATGGGAAAGCTACCTTATTTGATAGAATTCTCTTGCAATAACAGTTATCATGCTAGTATTGGCATAGCCCCATATGAAGCTTTGTATGGTCATCCGTGTAGATCCTCAACATGTTGGATCGAGACTGGAGATTGTTTAGTCCTAGGTCCTGACATGATTGGAGAAGCTTTAGAAAAGGTTGACATAATTAGAGGAAAAAAAATGAAAGAATACCAAAGTAGGCAGAAGAGCTATACTAATCAAAGGCGAAGAAATTTATAGTTCTCGGTTGGAGATTATGTACTCTTAAAAGTTTCTCCAATGAGAGAAGTGGTAAGATATGGTCGGGCATGGAAGCATCTCGATTTATTAGACCTTTTCCTATTCTCGAAGGATTGGCCCACTAGCTTATCATGTGGAACTACCCGAAAGGTAATCTAGTGTGCACAATGTCTTTCACGTATCTCACCTATGAAAATATGTACATGATCTAGAGCAATTATAGAAACAGCCGCCCAATTAGATTTAGAAGTTGAACCTAATTTGACGGTTATCAAGCGACCACTGCGAATCGTAGATCACGATGAGAAGCGATTAAGGAGGAAGGTTGTAAGATTGGTTAAAGTCCAATGAAGTGGTGACGCAGCAGACTGCACATGGGAGATAGAGGAAAGAATGCGTAAAGCCTACCCTGAGTTTAGAATGGATACATAGTTGTATGTGCATGGTGTTCTCATGGCTTATGGTGATGTCATTTGCTATATCTTATACATGGGTATCACTTCATTATATATATTTGTCTTTTAGTTATCTTGTTCTTATCCTTAATTTCGAGGACGAAATTCTTTTAAGGGGGAAGTATGTAATGACCCGTAATTTTACCACTTTGAAAATGGAATATTTAATTACTAAATAGAGCTTTATAAGTTAAATAAACTTATTTTTATTAGTTAAAGATGATAGAAATTCATTTTCAAGTTTTGTTTACATAAATAAATAGTTTGAATTAAAAACTGAAAATATGACCGGAAATTGGATCCCAAAATCTCAACGGTTTGACAAATGGAAACTGTTTTAAGTTGTTGAAACATTGTTTGTACATGCACACACATATACATACACACATGAATGTGTATCACAATTAGTTAAATCAAAGCTAAAGAAAATACGTAAGATATTTTTACAAAAAGTAAGTGAAAAATATAAAATCTAATCACCATTAAAACATGGAAAGCAAACATCAAATCCACCATGAAGCCTGTCATTCCATTCTTAAGTTATTTTATAATATGTCTTATAACATTACATCTCATTAGTGCATGCATTTGAGTATGGTGTTAAGGATTTGATGTTGAAGTGATGTGGTGTAAGAGATATTTTGATAATATCTTAGGGTAATTTAGTAATTTGCCACATTTTCCTAAGGTTATAAATAAGACCCTAAGGCTTCAAGAATTCACACATCTCATTCAATCTTCCTCTTCTTCTTCACCTCTATTTTAATGGCTTCCATCACCTCCATACTCTCATCCGTAGGTTGAGCCATTTAGAAGCAATAATCCAAGTGATCATGAGCTAATAGTTCGAGTTAGCAAAGCTATAACCAATTTTTGGTTAGTCGTTTAAACCCGAGGTGAGTAAACTCCTAAATTATCGTATTATATGTTGTTGTACGTTATATATGATTGATTATGATTATTGATGATGGTTGTTTAACATGAATGTTGAATATATATATATATATATATATATATATATATGCAACTCGTGGAAATACACATCAATAAGCACAAAGGAAATCACTTTCCTTTATTTAATGAATTAGTGTATATGGAACATTAAACCTCTTCAAAATTGTTCAAAAATATGAAAAAAATTATAAAATATCTTAAAATGTTTTAAAAGTGATCTGAGTTATAAAAATGAGTTTCCAAATGATAAAAAAAATTGTTATGATCAATATAGCATAAAAAACACTTTCCGTAGCACTTTTCCGCAGCACTTTTCTACAACTTTTGAAATGTAGTTTTAAACACAATCGTTCTTTTCCAAATCATTTGTAAATATTTTCAAATGATTAATAAAGTATTTTAAATATGATTTGAAGGATTTATGGAATGGTTAAATATTAAATGATTTAGAGTCGATCAAATTACTTGACCGCCTTATGGGTGTCAAAGAGGTAGTGTCTAGGCTTGAGTTTGGAAAACCAGTTTTCTGCGCTCCCTGGCTGTTCGGACTGGCCCGATGGATGGGATAGTAAACTTGATTTACTCGGATCAAAATTTTCTTAGGTTAAAGGATATACTTCTCCAAATATAAATAACTTGAATTTTATGGAGATAATCTTCTTGTACTCGGTGTTAAAGCCTGAACAGGGAACTCATACTATTCGTGGAATTCAAAGGGTGCTTTCACCATTATTCCGGCCATAGTACTTGTTGAATACGGGAATTGATATCGAGTAGAACTATATGATTTCTAAAGATTCTGCTCACTTAACATTTACTGGTTTTGGATTAACATCCTAGATAACATGCTTTTAATCGAATTAAAATTATGATTTTTGAATTAGGAAATATTTGTTAAGATTTAAATGAAATGAATTGGAAATATTTTTCTAAGTAAAATGTGAAAGGGTTTGGAATTATTACACAATTTAAAAAGGTTTAATTAACCAAAAGTTTTGATATATGAGGCTGTATGATTCCATATACTTTAAGAAAGATAAAGAAATATTTTAATGAATATATCTCTAAGATGTGTCTATGAATGAATAGAAATATGAATTAAATTGAATGATGATTGATAATCACATATGAAATTAACATCTTTCTAGTTGATGATTGGTCCGGAGGAACAGGGGTCGGATTTGGGTAATCCAATTCGAAGACCACTTTGAACCAATTTACGTATTCGAAGTGAAGACATGGATATGATATTAAGGATTTTCGCAATGAAGGACTGCTTGTTGATCATTTGGGGATAAACTCCCAATATACATATAGTACCAGTAGTCTCTTCGTTATGAAATATCCAATGCAAAGGCTAATCACTAGTAATCCTAGGAGTAACTCCCGACATGACATGGTAGGACAGTGCCTTCGATTTTTCCTGCTTCTAGACAACTTGCATGGACAAATGTTTGACGTTGAAATTGTAATTACATTGGTGATCTCTATGAAGTATTATATGATTACTAGCGGAGAAGGCAACTTCTCTTACCTCAACACCGTTTCCTGAGACACACGAGCTTAGGAGTTATACTTTGGTAGAAATCAGTTCTGTGATTAAGGATTGGCAATGTGGAATTCAAAGTGGAATGTGATATGATTAAGTTAATTATTGCCTCGAGCCTCTCCATTCAGAAATGACAAAAAATAGGGTAGATGCGGCAGAGCTAAGTGGGCCGCTCCCATTAGGGTATGGCCATCACCTTTCTAGATATATTTATTCCTGCTATGACGTCGAGTTTTAAATTAACATGGAGTACGCAAAGAAAGCTCTCAGGTAGGTCGGGAACGATTGGGTGAAGACATATTTGGTACTATCTATGGTAAAGTAGGCTGGTTCTATGTTGGTAGAGGTTGGAGCCTCAGCTGCATTTTTCTAGAGATGTACTGTCGGAAGGTAGTCCCTTACCATGTCATTGTACAGAAATCCATTCTACAATAAGTGCCTTCAGATTTGATTTTAGAGCCTAGTATGTTGGAATTTAATAATGTAACTGTTTCGGCTAAGATTATGTATACTTACTTGAAAAGTGTTTTCAAAAGAATGTCCTTAAAAGTAATACCCACATGTTCTGCATAGCAAATGTTTTGGTTATCATAATGAAAAAAACTCATTCCGCGTTTATGTGCGACGTGGTCTTATGAGATACCTTTTGTTTTCAAACATTGTATTTTAAGTTTCTCACACCAGTCCCATGACGGACCTAGAGTTTATTTTCTTTTCCCCTTAAACTCTAGGTACCCTATTTTCCTGCCGCAGCAAACTAATTAGGTAAGTTTGGAGCATTTTGGAATGGAGCATGGACCATGAATAATTTAGGGTCTTTTGATGATGTCCAACTTCTATCTTTATTTCTTTACCCCATGATAATCTGCATCTTCGGCGCTATAAGGATGTATTAGTATTAATTTCCAAGGGTCAATGAGGTGGGTCGTCATATATGAAATCCTTTTAAATGGGGAGATTATAAAAGCCTAGAATTTTTCCATATTAAATAAGAGAATAAATTAAACAAGGACTTAAAAGCTAGATTTTTAGAATTATTCGAATTTGACTGTGGGACTTGCACTATAAGGTCCGTGGCAATTTTATGGAAGTGGTCAAGTTGACCCTTATTGGGGTCAAGTCGACCCTTATTGGGGTCAAGTCGACCTTGGGTAGTTGACCTAGTCCTAGAGGCGGTCGACTAGATCTTTTGTAGATTGCAGGGTTGTGGTTTTGTGTCGCTTTATTTTTTACAGTCGATATCTGTTACTTCAAGGCCAAATTTTTGAGAGAACTGTTTAAATAGGATCTGATGTAATCTGATGGCTGATACTGGTGAGGTTCCCTTATAAATTAACATCCAACTCAAGGCTTTATCCCTAATTCTCAAACATGTTAACAAGGTGTTGCCAAAATCTAAACTCAACTCTAATCTCTCTCTAACCCTAATTACCAAATTAAACTAAATCTCAATCCCAAATCGATATAAAGCCAAATTAAAAAGGAGATCTAGCAATTAGAGAGGACTCCAAGAAGAACTAAGGGAAATGCACTATTTGGAGACCATATCTAATTAGGACTAAGGTGAATGGGCATGGATTAGAATAATAGGTGCAAATTGGATAATTAAATTAGATATATTTAGTCTAAATTGGAGATAGATAGGTAACTGAATGTGTTAGAAACATGAATTGAATATGTTAGATAATTGTAAATTTAATATGTTATATTAAAGTGAAAATGTTTGAAATTTAGATCTAATATGCCAAAATTCTAAATTTAAAGCTATGTTATCCCACTTTTTGGTCAAAGCTGGAATATCAACAAATTAGCAAGGAACGATGGATATCAGGGTTAGAGATCGGTTGTAATCAAGGCTGCAATCGATGGCGTCAAAATTTGGTTGAGCTTCGATTGTGATGAAATTGGTTGGAGATGATGAAAAGGATTAGAAGAGGCTATGTTTCAAATTTCAGGTTAATCGGAGTTCGTATGAAGGAGATATGATCGATGCAAGGTAGGAAGAACATGTTGTTCGTATCCATCGGCACGCAAGGATGGTTCGTATCAATACATTTCATATCGATCAGGTACTTGGGATTTCGTATCAATCGGCTTCGCACCAATCAGAAGGTGGTTCGTATCGATGGTTTCGCATCGATCAATAGATGGAATTTCAAGTCGATACTGTTCGTATCGATCGAGGACAGAGTATAGTGAAGGACTTCGAATCGATATCATTCGCATCGATCAGCATGAACTCGACTCGATGGTTTCGCATCGATCAAGATGGGAAGAGGTGATATGTTTCGAATCGATACTCTCGTATCGATAGCAGATGGACTTAAGCATTTTCGTATCCATGGGAGGCCATCCAAGCTCGTATCCATCAGGTAAAATCTCACTCGTATCCATCAGGTAAGGCTTCGTTCGTATCCATCATTGAGTATGGTTTCGTACCCATCTGTTGGCCTTTCATTCATATCGATCAAATCCAATATTTTCGTATCGATCAGATCGATACGAAATACTCCCCAACGATCGATACGAGAGAACATGCGATGAAAACAGTTGAGTACGTGGAGGAGTGATGGACATGTGCAAGCATGAAGCGTGGATACGTGCGCGTCTCCAGGAGGAAGCGTTCAACTCGGCGAACCAAGTGGAGTCAACACGCCGCGAAAGTCGAATCGATCCAGGAGGATAGGGCCATGTCATTGCGCACGTGCGCTTCTGATGGAGTCGAAAGTGATGGATTCGAACAGATGGATTCGAAGACGACAGCCAACGGAGAACCCAAGTTCGAATCAATCATAACTTAAGATCCACTGATCCAAATGCAATGAAATTTTCACAGAAGCTTTCATACAAGGTAAGGAATGTTCCTGCCAAGTTTCAACTCGATTGGATCATTTTTTGATGGATATGAAATCACTTCGTATCGATCACAGATCGAGTCGAAACTTGGTGTGGTCGGTCACGTGGTCCCACTCACGTGCCAAAAGAAGTCTCCCGAAGTTTGAGCGCGATCTCAGCCTCCTACGCCTATAAATAGAGCCCTAGAGCCTACAGAAAAAGGACTTTTTGGCGATTAGACGTCCAGACTCTGCCGGATTCATTTCTACACTTCAATACCACTGTTGCACTTGAAATTTTTCATTACTACTGCTATAATCATCTGTAACCAGCAAGGATAATCAATAAAAGGATAAAACTTTGAAGTGGACGTAGGCCGGAGATAGCCGAACCACTATAAACCTTGGGGCTCTGTTCATTGTTTCTGAATTGCTGTTTGATATTTGCTGAGATCTGATATTTGTGCTTGAATATCGCTGATTTGTGTTCATACACTGGTGCTTTCACGGTATTTGGGGTTTGTGACCAATTTTGGCACAAACACTTTGGTGCTTTCACTGAGAGGGACTAGCACCCACTACATCGGATTCGAAGTTCAGATTTGAAAAGTTTGAGGAGTTTAGATTTGAAGATAATGACTAAACAAAATATAAAAGACAAAGGGCTGAGAGAAGCCAACAAGGAGGAAGCCATGAAGCATCCTCCGGAGCTGGAGAAGAGCAAGCTTCCGTCTACATCACCAGAGACGAAATGGAAGCTATAAAAAATTCACTGCAAGAGAGGTTGTTGAAGAGTCAATAGGAAATGATGCAGGCTTTCTTTGAGCAGATGAGAGCTGCAGGGACGTAGAACATAGGAACAGCTGCAGCGGCTGTGGATGCAGGACAAGGAACTAGGGTTACGAAACTCAATGGAGGACAGAACACAGAACCGGAAGGCAATCAACAAGGGCTTGAGGGCAGGCCCGTAAGATCCAACACAGGAGGGCCTTTGGAAGGAGTCCAACAAGCTAGAGCCAACATTGCTGAGCCACATGAAGAATATGTGCCGGAGTTCCCTCGGGGGCATGGAGGGCAACCCCTGACAGACAATACTGGATTAGTGGAGATCATCAGGAAAACCATGCGTGGAGGCTTGAACAATAGAGACTTGGAAGGAGTGAGCAGGAGTCCGTTCGCTCGGGAAATAAGGATGGCCCAGAATCCACCTAAGTTTAAGTTACCTAGCATGGAGGTATATGATGGCAAGGCAGAACCAACTGATCACTTGATGAGGTACACCAGACACATGGAGGTGCTGGGGGCATCGGAGGAAGTAATGGCCCGATGCTTCCCTCTATACCTGAAGGACTTAGCTGTAATATGGTTTAGGCAGCTGGGAGAAGGATCTATCAGGACTTGGGGGGAACTGGTGGATAGGTTCTTGGGGCAGTTTCGGGTTCATATCAAAAGACCGAAGAACGTGATGACATTGACATCAGTAAAGCAAAGGATGGATGAATTACTTAGAGCTTTTCTAACTTGATTCAATGCTACGGTTGCTTCGGTGGATTGGCGTGATCCATCGATGGTTTTAATGGCGGCAGTATCAGGAGTCAGGGAGGATTCGGATTTCAAGGTATCTTTGATACGAGACCCACCACTGGACCTTGGGGAATTCTTTCACGAAGCTGAGAGGTTCCTCCGACAAGAGGATACGTGTGCAGATTTAAAATTGAAAGAGGTGAATGCAACTTAGGATGGAGGACCATCCAGCAAAGGTTCGGATAAAGACAAAGGAAAAAGGAAGTTGGACGATGATTCTGGAAAAATTAGGAAGCGATGGAAGGATCCAAAGTTTTCTACATACACAGGATTGAACGAGACGCTGGAGCATATATACCTAGATACTCGGAATCGCCTTCCCTACCGAAGGCCGGCTAGGAGAGAACTATCAGAACGGGAGAGGACATCAGGAAGGCGCTGTATCTTCCATGATTTAGATGGACATGATACCAACAGGTGCAGGCACTTAAAGGATGTAATCGAGGAGCATGTAAGAAACGGACAGTTGCAATAATATGTCGGAACTCGGAATGCAGCGGTGGAACAGGAGAAACCACCATCTTCCTCACACCATGACGATGTGAGGCCCAGGAATGATGGTCGATTGATTATCCATTGACCAGGATAATATGAAATAAGTAACGAGCTACTGGCAAACGGCAAAGTCATTTACACATGTACGGGGACGGAGATAGCCCCTAGGCATGCTCTGAATGATGATAAACCGCAATGCTATGGTTTGTGAAATTTGTTTTTTTTGTTTTGGATTGGACACTTGATTTTTATGGTTTGGATTTGGAGTTTGGATTGAACTCCTAGTTTTGTTTGCTTTCTGATTTGGATTTTCCTTTGGATGATTATTTTCGGTTTTGGACGCTGGTTTGGATTTCTGATTTTGTGGTTTTGATTTGGATTTGGATTTTGGACTGGATATTGATTGGATTTTTATCTAGTTTTTCATAAAAGGTCGTCGGGTATGGATTATGCCTGGCAAGGGGTGAGCCGCTTTGCCCGAATGTGGTGAATTGACTCATTCAGGTCGTCGAGTATGGACTATGCTCGATAAGGGTCCGGAGAGACCAGGATTCGGCCTAGGACTTAGGCCCTGTATTATCAATTGTTATTTTCAGGTCACTGGGTATGGTCTATGATCAGCAAGGGTTCGAAGAGACCAGGATTCGGCCCAGGACTTAGGCCCCATGTTATCGATTATTGTTTCAGGTCGTTGGGTATGGACTATGCTCGATAAGGGTCCAGAGAGACCGGGATTGGGCTTAGGACTTAAGCCATGGCATTGTATAACGTCCAGGGACACTGGACCACGGTCGTAAAGTGTGAATTGCGCTTGGCAAGAACCCGGAGAGGTTAGCTCAACGTCCAGGGACACTGGACCACGGTCGTCAGGTATGGATTGCGCTTGGCAAGAGGCCGGAGAGGTTATGGATTTGGACATCGACCCGGAGAGGTCCTGGATTCGGTTATTGGCTATCGGACAAGGATGGATTAGGACTCGGTTGTCGAGTTCAGATGGACATGGAATTGGCTATGGACTTCGGATATCGAATTCGGAACTATTCAAAACACGCCTTCTTATCACAAGGAATGTTTTGGGGGGCAAAATGTTATCCCACTTTTTGGTCAAAGATGGAATATCAACAAATTGGCAAGGAACGATGGATATCAGGGTTAGAGATCGGTTGTAATCAAGGCTGCAATCGATGGCGTCAAAATTTGTTTGAGCTCCGATCGGGACGAAATTGGTTGGAGATGATGAAAAGTACTAGGAGAGGCTATATTTCAAATTTCAGGTTAAACGGAGTTTGTGTGAAGGAGATATGATCGATGCAAGGTAGGAAGAACATGCTGTTCGTATCTGTCGGCACGCAAGGATGGTTCGTATCGATACATTTCGTATCGATCAAGTACTTGGGATTTCGTATCGATCGGCTTCGCACCGATCAAAAGGTGGTTCATATCGATGGTTTCGCATCGATCAATAGATGGCATTTCAAGTCGATACTGTTCGTATCGATCGAGGACAGAGTATAGTGAAGGACTTCGAATCGATATCGTTCGCATCGATCAGCATGAACTCGACTCGATGGTTTCGCATCGATCAAGATGGGAAGAGGTGATATGTTTCGAATCGATACTCTAGTATCGATAGCAGATGGACTTAGGAATTTTCGTATCCATGGGAGGCCATCCAAGCTCGTATCCATCATGTAAAATCTCGCTCGTATCCATCAGGTAAGGCTTCGTTCGTATCTATCGTTGAGTATGGTTTCGTACCCATCTGTTGGCCTTTCATTCGTATCGATCAAATCCAATATTTTCGTATCGATCAGATCGATATGAAATACTCCCCAACGATCGATACGAGAGAACATGCGATGCAAACAGTTGAGTACGTGGAGGAGTGATGGACACGAGCAAGCATGAAGCATGGATACGTGCACGTCTCCAGGAAGGAAGCGTTCAACTCGGCGCACCAAGTGGAGTCAACATGCCGCCAAAGTCGATTCGATCCAGCAGGATAGCGCCACGTCGTTGCACGCGTGCGCTTCTAATGGAGTCGAAAGTGATGGATTCGAACAGATGGATTCGAAGACGACAGCCAACGGAGAACCCAAGTTCGAATCGATCATAACGTAAGATCCACTGATCCAAATGCAACAAAATTTTCACAGCAGCTTGCATACAAGATAAGGAATGTTCCTGCCAAGTTTCAGCTCGACTGGATCATTTTTTGATGGATACGAAATCACTTCGTATCGATCACAGATGGAGTCGAAACATGGTAGGGTCGGTCGCGTGGGCCCACTCACGTGCCAGAAGAAGTCTCCCGAAGTTTGAGCGCGATCTCAGCCTCCTATGCCTATAAATAGAGCCCTAGAGCCTACAGAAAAAGGACTTTTTGGCGATTAGACGTCCAGACTCTGCCGGATTCATTTTACACTTTAATACCACTGTTGTACTCGAAATTTTTCATTATTACTGCTGTAATCATCTGTAACCAGCAAGGATAATCAATAAAAGGATAAAACCTTGAAGTGGACATAGGCCGGAGATAGCCGAACCACTATAAACCTTGTGTCTCTGTTCATTGTTTCTAAATTGTTGTTTGATATTTGCTGAGATCTGATATTTGTGCTTGAATATCACTGATTTGTGTTCATACACTGGTGCTTTCACGGTATTTGGGTTTTGTGACCAATTTTGGCGCAAACAGCTAAAACCATAATATTGGAAGTACATCAAATTGTTAACCTGTTTTATTATCAAGTTATATACCCTAAATAGAAAATCTTAATTTGTTATATTTTAATTGTAAATTGATAATTAGACCAAAGTTAGGATTTAGCAATATGTGTACAATTTGATAATTAACACGTGAACGAACAACAATTCAAAAATGATTATTTAAATCTTAACCTTTGGCCCAATTAAATGAAAGAAATTTTAATGAATAATGAATGGTATGTTGCTATCACAGACCGGGATTTTCGACGCTCAAGAATCGACATTAATACGTCCACGTATTACCTGTCATATAGTCGAATGCCGGAAATACCAGATTGCTAGGGAAAGAAGAAGAGGTAGAAGAAGAAAACAGAAATAACAACACAGAGTCTCACAATCGGAGCAGAACGATATATAATAGATAACAACTGGTCTTTATACAAAAAGAAAACTATAACTATTTCTATACATTACATCATTAGAGTATAACAGAATCAATAACACAATACTGGACAGTTATAATAATTTGTCCTTACAAATGTTGAATATGCAGCATACAATGCACAGTGGAATATAATCAAATACGTGAAATACGCCTTCGCCATCCATCTCATCTCCTAAGCTCCATATTCAATAGTTGAAAAAGAAATAAAGATAAAACTCAAAGTGGACATAGGCAGTTATACCGAACCACTATAAATCTGGTGTTCTAATTTTTGCAATTAATTTTGCATACATTCCTCTATTTTAATTTTCTATCTTCATTAATCCCTCTACACAAATCTTTCCTTGGGTGTTAGCGACCAATTTTGATGCTAACATTTTGGTGCTTTCACAGAGCGCAGCATTCTTAGGTTATTAGGATCTATTTTATCGATGCTGGATTGAAGAAATCCCATGAAGAAGATCTAAGTCATTCATAGGAAGTCCATTGATTCTACTCAGAGTTCCAACCAATAACTCTACAATGGAAAGGTCTTGTACTAGATCAGCCTCTCACAACACGGACGTCAACGAGACTACAAGCATCCAACAAGTAGGACCCAACAATCAACAGGCTAATCCAGGCGCAGGGACTGTCACTGCCCAAAACCAAATGGAAGTTATCACTAGAACATAGTTCAACAAGCTGATGAGAGAACTTATGGAAAGTAGGAGACAACTTAACGAATAGATTCAAGCTAACGCCAACCTCATGACTCAACTTACTCACCAACAGCATCAGAATGCTGGAGGAAGTCCCGCTTCCTGCTCTTCATCCGATAGCTCTGCCTTGTCCAACGAACCCCTTAAGTGTAGATGTCGTAGAACTGAAACAACACAAATAGGTGTTGCTAATCGATCAACCAGGGATGGTCCAGGGTTCCTACTTGGAGCCTTGGTCCCTCACTTACACTGGGGAAATCACACCCAAGCTAGAACAGGAAACTTAGGATCTGGAGCATGAGTGGAAGCTGGATGGCTGGCTCACCAAGGTCCTAATGGAGCCGGTCCCTAGGATACACGTTTGGTAGATTGCCAACATAGGAGACACCAACCAGAACGATCTCGTAGGACAGATTCCAACTTGCCATCTTCCATACAAACCCCAGACCTATCAGCTATGGTTAGATAGCCGATGAGAGAAAATCATGGCTTGACTAATGATGATTGGGGGATATCCAGGAGCTATACTCCCTTCACAAATGCTATCCTACAGGCCGAGTACCCCCAATAAGTTTAACATGCGGACTATTCTGGCCTACGAAGGGCAGACTGATCCCTAACAGCATATGATGAGATATGGGTAGATGATGGATTCAGCTAGAGCAAACGATGCAACTAAGTGTAGATGCTTCCCAATATCTTTATCTAGAATCACTACCATGTGGTTCACCCGACTTCCTCTGTCGTCAATCTCCAAGTTTGATGAGTTAGCAACGAAATTGGCGGAACAGTTCAGATTCATGCCACTCGTCCCAAGGACATGATGTCCTTGTCCAGTATGATTCAGGCTCCAGAGGTGTCGTTAAAGGAGTACTTACAAAGATTTCATATTATGGCTACTGAAGCTAGCAACCCAAATGACCACGCCATTCTGATGGCAATGATGTGAGGAGTAGATTCGGATTTGGGTTTTGGCGATTGGCTGGCACGAAAGCCTTCGACTACACTGGAACATTTTTATTCAAAGGAGCATCAATTCATAAGAAGGGAGGAAGCCAGGTGGATGAGGCAAGACAATGCACCAGGGCTTGGCAAGGAGACGGTGAAAAGAAACATTGCTGTAAAACAATCTGGTGATAACTCGGGAAAGGTCCAGGTCAATGTCCAGAACAAGCTAGAGCAATCTAAAGGATCTGAAGGAGGAAATACTGGATAGAACAAGGAAGCAGGAAAGTGGAAACCAAAGATTCCAACTTACAACTGATACACTCCTTTGAACGCATCTCTGGAAAATATTCACCTATCGACTTGTAACACTTTTCAATATCGAAAGCCACGCCCAAAAGAGTCCACTAACGAACAAAAGCAGACTAGGAAGTATTGCCACTTCCATGAGACTTACAAGCACAATACCGAGGATTGTAGGAACCTCCACGGTGCTACAGAAGAGCTGATTCGACAGAAAAAGTTATAGGAGTTTGTCGAGAATCCGTGGGAAGACAGACAAGGAACATCGGACCCCGGTTGTGGGCAAGCTCCACGCCATCCAGAGGAACTTGCTCGGACTATGGGTAGACTAGTCATAAACACGATAATTGATGGACCTCACCATGCAGACAAGAATTGGCAAGGCATGGAGCAGTATGTTAATTCCCAAAAGCATGCAGATTTTGAATGTTGTTCAAACATGGAAGATGGAACCCCAGCTAAGCAGCAGCGAATGATGACTGATGATATAGTGTTCAGGAGCAAAGATGCTGATTGAGTGGAGGCGCCTACCATTGATTCGATGGTCATCTCGGCCACTATTAGGCCAACGTTTGTGAGGAGAATACTGATTGACTACAGAAATTTTGTTAACATTATCTTCAAAAAAGCATATGATCAGATGAAGGTGGAGACAAAGGATCTAAAATCATGTTAATCCCGCATTAAGGTAGAGATAAAGGATCTAAAATCATCTTAAGCCCGCATTCATGGCTTTAATGATGTGGCTACTACTGCAGTGGGTTTTTTGAATTGCCAGTTGAACCTGGTGAAGGTGAATGAGGAGGGTGCGGATTCTACTGTTCATTGTTTTGGATGTCGATTCTCCATATAATGTGTTTCTGGGTCAATCGTCCTTGGCAGAGTTTAGGGCAGCTTTGGCCCTATGGTGTTTAACCTTGAAGTTTTCGACCGATAAAGGAGTTAGTGTTGTGCATGGCAATCAGGTGATCGATCATGCATGTTATGTGGCTCAGCTGAGGGAGGCCTTGCGAAGAGAGAAAGGAAAGGTTGTGGACAGCTCCATCCGCATCCGAGTCACTGAAGATTGACAAGTAATGCCCGAGCCTTGACTCGGGCAATATGATCGAATCTAAAGATACATAGATCCGAGAAATGATGATGAGGAACCCAAGGAGGCAAAAACAGTCCCGACTGAACTAACGATCGACATTTCAGTCAACCGGGATGACCCATCATGGATACTTAAGATTGGATCACAACTCAACCCCTTGATGACCGAGGATCTCATTGATTTCCTCCGAGCGAATCTGGATGTTTTCGCTTGGACACATTTCGGTATGTGTGGAATTTCTCCTGCTATTACGAGTCATATGTTGAACATAGACCCGATGTATGTACCAGTAAAGCAAAAAAAAGAGCCATGGATCTGGAGAGGTCCGCTGCTCTTAGAGAGGAGGTGGGAAAACTCAAAGCCAATGGGTTCGTCCACGACGCCTTCTACCTAGGATGGGTCTCCAACCCCATACTAGTAAGAAAAGCGAATGGCAAATGGAGGACATGTGTTGATTACTCAGATCATAACAAAGCATGCCCTAAGGATAGTTCCCTCTTACCCAGAATTGATCAGCTGGTCGACTCAATAGCGGGGCATGAGTTATTGTCATTTATGGATGCATTCTCGGGATATAATCAAATCTCGATGAACATTCTTGATCAGGAACACACTAGTTTTATCACAAACGTTGGACTGTATTGTTATGTAGTGATGCCTTTCGGATTGAAAAATATGGGAGAAACTTATCAGCATCTAGTGAATCAGATGTTTAAAGACCAGATTGGTAGGACCATGGAAGTCTATGTGGATGACATGCTCGTGAAGTCACGGCAGTCAAACGACCACATTTGAGACTTGGCGGAAATGTTTGATATGCTTAGATATTACGAAATGAAAATCAATCCTCTGAAGTGTCCCTTTGGTGTTGCGTCAGGAAGGTTTTTGGGTTTCATTATTAATACATAACGAATTGAAGCTAACGTAAAGAATAATTCAGGCTATTCGAGATATACAAGTGCCCAGAACTATAAAGCAAGTACAAAACCTGAACGGAAAAGTGGACATGCTAAGTCGATTTATATCCAGAGCGATAGACAGTACGACATTTGTTCGCGAGGAGGACTGAGTTCAAAAGCCGATGTACTATGTCAGTAAATGTCTAACGGAGGTAGAAAGAAATTATCCTACGGTTGAGAAGCTAGCCTACTGTTGGTGATTGCATCGTGCAAGCTTCGTCCGTACTTTCAAGCACACCTGGTCAGTGTTTATACCGATCAACCCTTGCGACAGGTACTCCAACAACCAGAAACCTCTAGAAGGATGTTAAAATGGAATATTGAGTTGAGTTAGTACGATATTACCTACCTGCCACGAAGGGCCATACAAGGGCAAGCACTAGCGGACTTCATTGCAGAATTCACCGTATCAGACGAACCAAACAGTGATGATGTTATTCCCCCAATTCGATGGAAACTGTACACCAATGGGGTGTCCAATGACCATTGTTCTAGGGCTGGTGTAATTCTTGTAACTCTCGAAAGCTGATCAATTTGTTATGCTTTGAAGGTCGACTTCCTAGTTATAAATAACGAAGCCGAGTATGAAGCACTGATTGCTGGCTTGAAACTTAACAGGGAACTTGGAGTAAAATCAGTTGAAATATTTTGCGACTCACAGTTGGTGGTGTACCAGGTGCGAGGAGATTATCAAGCAAAGGGGTAGAGACTTGCCTCTTACCTTGCTCGGGTTCGAGAGCTGTTGGCAGACCTCGAATATTTCGATGTTTCACACACCCCACATGAGAAAAATAGGGAAGCCAATTTATAGGCAAAACTTGCGAGTACTGGTGATGCACAGCAGATGGGATTGGTTCCCGTTGAAGTTTTACAATCTTCAAGTATAAACGAGATGGAAGTAGATTTTATGCTAGAAACAGAGATCGAAAGGGGGTCATGGATGACCCCATTCAAGTAGTACTTACAACATGGGACTTTGCTTGGTAGAATGAACGAAAGACGATAAGTCATTCGCAAAGCTTTATGATATGTAATGTAGGACGGAATAATGTATCGGAAGGGATTCTTAGTCCCCTTACTTCGGTGCATTGGCCACGGTGAGATAAAAGGAGTCCAGAAGGAAGTTATGAAGGAGAACGTGGTGACCATACTAGGGGGAAGACACTAGCAAAAAAGATCCTCCGCTATGGATACTATTTGCCAACTGCAAATCGAGATGCAGCAAACTAAGTAAGAAGATGTGACAAGTGTCAAAATTATGCGAAAATCTCGATAGCTCCGCCAATAGAACTCACATAAATGGTTAGTAACTGGTCGTTTTCAATATGGGGAATCGATATAATCGACTTCTTGCCTATCTCTAAAGGTGGTGCAAAATACGCAATAGTTACGGTCGATTACTTTGCCAAGTAGGCGGAAGTAGAGCCCTTAGATACAATCACCAGCAAAAAGGTCATTAATTTCGTTTTGCGAAACATTATATGCCATTTTGGCCTTCCGTGAACTATCATTACGGATAATGGAACTCAATTCAAAAGTAGGGAGTTCAAAGAATTTCGTTAAAAGTATGGCATTGAGAAAAGGTTTGCAGCAGTTGCTCATCCAAAAGCCAACGGACAAGTAGAAGCCGTGAAAAAAATAATTAGGTCCATATTGAAAAAACATCTAGAAAAGGCTAGAGGCAAGTGTATGGACGAGCTTCCAACAGCACTTTGGGCTTACAGAACCACACACAAGTCCATGACTGGCTACACTCCATTTACGTTGACTGTTCGTCGACGGAAATTCTATCGGTTTAGAAAACCGTCGAACGAATTTTGAAATAAAATTTATACTGCAAGCGCACGGTGTACGAATGTAGCACATGGCGAATACGGGTCGATCCACAGGGAATTGATGATTTTAAAATTCTATTCAATCAAATTATACCGAAGTCGAGAGTGAATAGCTAGGAATGTAAGAAACTAACAAAAACTAGCAAAAGAAAATGATAAAAATATGAGAGTTAAAAGAACAATTTAGAGATAAATCCACTCTCTAGATCATATAAATCAACAAAATGAAGTTATGATCTCTCTTTTCTTGTCATTAGTGAATTAGTTGAGGTGCTTATCATAAGTATGGTATATTTGTGCTATTAATTAGCTCAATATAAACCATCAACTATAACACAACCACTAATACACATTTAACTCTCATGAAATATGACAACAAAGTTGAAATAAAAATCTATTTTAAGCATAGCCTATTAACTATTGTTTAGAAATATAGGCTATCAAATTTCAATTTCAACATTCACTTCTTTGCCATAATCATATTTAGATGAAGAGGCAATTTGTGTTATGTTTGTTTAAGCATAGCCTATTTGTTATGAACAACATAGACTATCAAATTCAAAGCTAAATAACATCATTAAACCACTTCAAGTGTTTCCATTAAAGCACAAAAAGAGAGCATAAACATCAAAATGTTGCATCTACATACTAGAGAGCTTCATTACCCCTAAATTGTAGGAATTAAGCTCTCATATTCGTTATCAAATCAACAAATGTAGAAAGCAACATGAAATCAAAAAGAAAGGAAAATGAAAGCTAATGGAAAAGACAACTATTCTAATTGCATAAAGGAAAATCTACACTACTTGCATAAAAGGAAATGAACATGTAATAAAAAAGAAACAATAATTAACATTGCATAAGAGAAAAGAATTACATAAGAGAAGAAATGGCTAAGTAGCCATGGAAAGAAAGAGAGATTTGATTTATTTTCTAAACTAAAACTAACTAACTAAGAGGAAGATGGCTACATGAAACATAAGTAAAACCCTAATTCACTTTTTGGGGAATGCCCAAAATGCCCCTTAGGAAGTGTGGAGGCCAAGTAATCATTAACATGTCTTAATCCCCCATTAAGTGTACATGAAGCCATTAAGTCCAAAAGCATGTGCATTAGCCTTTAATTTGTACATTAAGGTAGGTGGGTAGGTGGGGTCCTCCATGATCTTCACTTTGAATTATTTCCATCTTCATTCCTTTATATCCATTTTGTGCATGCATGTTTCTTTATGAACCCACTAATATGAGAAGCTAAATTCCTACAAAATATTGTAGAAATTTCCAATTAAATTCTTTCAAATTAATATACGCGCACAAATGGCCATTTTGCCCTTATATGAAGATGAATATGTGAAAATTTGGAATTAATATGGATTTTGGTTAAAACAAGTTAAAATACCCAATATGATCATTTATTTAATTTAAATAGAATAAATATGGTGGTAAAAATATGCACATTTACGTGCACGTCATTGGCATATGGCACGGAAGCCGTTATACCCGTGGAACTTGAAGTTCCTTCACATCGGGTAACTCATTATGACCCTAAGACGAAGCGGGATCTCTTGCTGGAACCACTGGACTTTATTAATGAAAAACACGAAGAAGCTGATTTGAGGGCGGCTACATACAGACACCGAGTCGCTCGATATTATAACGAAAAAGTCCAACTGAGAATATTTGATGTGGGAGATCTCGATTTGAAGCGAGTTTTTATGATCCCATCGCATATGAATCCTATATGTGAAGGTCCATACATCATTGAACGGAAGCTTGGAGAGGGAACTTTCAAGCTAGCAACCGTTATTAGCACATCACTTCCCTAAGCATGGAATAGCGAGCATCTATGACGTTATAACACTTAGTCTATTTCTTTTGCATTTTATCTGCAATTATTTCTAGTATATGTTTATTTTATTGTTCTTAGTTTTCAACATGTAATAAGATAATTCAGTTTTTTCCATCGCTTGAAGCCATCTTTTCCATTAACTATTGTTGTTTTCATATGTTAAGATCCAGTGAAAAAAATTAAAGTACGTCATTCTGTCTAGCATATTAACACGCACACAGAATTAAAATTCTCCAAGTCCCTAAAGTGCGGACTGGAGTATTCTGAGTTCCCAAAGTTCGGACGGGAGTATAAACGATTTAAAAATCTCCAAGTTTCCAAAGTGCGGACTAGAGTATAAACGACTTAAAAATCTCTAAGTCCCTAGGTGCAGACTAGAGTACTCTGAGTCCCCAGAGTGCGGACTAGAGTATAAACGACTAAAAAATCTCCGAGTCCCCAGAGTGCGGTCTGGAGTACTCTGAGTCCCCAGAATGCGGACTAGAGTATAAACGACTTAAAAATCTCCAAGTCCCCAGAGTGCGGACTGAAGTACTCTGAGTCCCCAGAGTGCGGACTAGAGTATAAACGATTTAAAAATCTCCAAGTCCCTAGAGTATGGACTAGAGTACAAACGACTTAAAAATCTCCAAGTCTCCAGAGTGCAACTGGAGTATAAATGACTTAAAAATCTTCGATTCCCCAGAGCACGAACAGGAGTACTCTGAGTCCTCAAAATGCGGACTGGAATATAAATGACTTAAAAACCTCCAAGTTCCTAGAGTGCGGACTGGAGTACTCTGAGTTCCTAGAGTGTGGACTAGAGTATAAACGACTTAAAAATCTTCAAGTCCCCATAGTGCGAACTGGAGTACTTTGAGTTCCCAGAGTGAGGACTAGAGTATAAACGGCTTAAAAATCTCTAAGTCCTCAAAGTGCAGATTGAAGTAGTCTGAGTCCCAGAGTGCGGACTAGAGTATAAACAACTTAAAAATCTCCAAGTCTCCAGAGTGCGAACCTGGAGTACACTGAGTCCCCAGAGTGCGGACTAGAGTATAAACGACTCAAAAATCTTTTAGTCCCCAGAGTGCGGACTAAAAGTATTTTAAGTACCCGAAGCAAGGAATAGAGGATCTATGATTCCAAAGATTTTTGAGTCATATGGAGGTGAACTGGAGCATGTGTAACTCACAAAATTCCAAATTATTTTCCACAAATTAGACAACAAGCTGAAAAGCGAAAGTCGTTGAAGAAAAAGAAACAAAGTTTTATTCACTAACCCCAAAACAAAGTTCCACTACAATTCCTCCCAAACTCGGAGTCAAAAGTCTATTTACATCGACTATGAAAATAAATAAAAAATTACATAATCAAGGCTTATTCTCGTTGAACGAGGTATGATAGCTACTTCTTTGACTTTTTCACCTTCCTCAGTTTCTCAGACGACTCCTCCTCCAAGAGTTTTCTCTTGGACGCCTGTCTTGCTAGGGAAGCGGTGTCCGGGGAAGGGATAGGAACTTCCAGTGGAGAAGTCCCGCCTGGGAGAATAACCTTCCGAGGCCTGTTCAGTGGGTCATCAAGTTCAACCACTTGGGGCTCATCCTTAATTTCATTTTTCTTCTTCCCCTCCTCGATGATTTGTTCCTCCATGCTCAGGTTTAAAGTGTGTTCGGAGGAGCCTGTAATTTCAACTTCATCATGTTCTTCGACGGGCGATGGATTTTCAGATTTGTCTTCGTTAAGCGACTCGATCACTTAGGCGTCAGATCTTAGTGTCTCTCCCATTTGAATTGCCTCTTTCGTTTTCTCCTCCTCCTCCATGGCAACATCGCTCCTTGGAGTTGGCTAGGGATTAGAATGGCCTACATTAAATCATAAGAGACAAGTGTTAAAGTACATTTACTACTCGCCAAAAACGATGGCCCTTTGAACTCATGGAAGAAAAGTTATGTACTAGTATTCGGCTGACTCTCAACTGTTCAGAGAGTTTCACCTTCAGGAATAGGGGACAGAACGTGAATATTAAGACCAGGATCTTCTGCGTCATAGCCAATGTGCTGCTTGAAGGGGTCAAGTCATGGGCGACCAGTCGGTTGAATAGGAAGAGGAGCTAGAGACTCGGTTCCGGATGGACCAGCGGTGTCATTTTTTCCTTTTGATTAGAAGGAGTCTCTGCTGTAAAGATCCTTCACTGCATACAAGTCCGAAGGCTTATTCTCTTAAAGAAATTCCTTCACTAAAGCTCCTTCGTCAACCTCTTCAGTTCCCAACTCAACCTTTTTGATTTTTATTAAAGTGTCCCATGCTTTGGCCAAAGATTCGAGGTAATCCTCACCACGAAATGTTGGGTCGCGATGCATGAGAACTCGAGCATTGTATTCGGTTATGAGTGGATCAAACATGCACCTAGTTTCCTCCCTACCAGCCTCAGTAGCCGCCTCATGGCAAGAATCAATTTTCGAGAGCGCTGTTCTTTTTCCCTCCTCATAGGCTTCGTCCTTCAGCGCTTCAGCCTTGGAGGGCTCCTCATTGATATTTTTTTTAGGAGTCGAGTGGCAATAATCTTGTCACAATATCATTATGACTCCTCTTGAGCGGGAGTCTATTCTTCATTTTCTTTGAAAAGTAGCTCTTCCAATTTTTTGACTCGTTGAGCGAGCGCATCTTTCTCCTTTTTAATGAAGTCTTTCTCTAAAGCTAAGGCACCACAGTGTTGAACCGCTTCATCAATCTCTTTCTTATGTGTGGCCTCCAGGCGATTGAATGCCTCAGTAGTATCTTTAGCATTCATTTGAGAAGCTTCAAGCTGAGATTTATACGAGGCAAGCTCTTTATCCTGGGCTTTGATGATGTCCTTATCATGGATGGCCTCAAGCTTTAGGCGATCGATTTCATGCTTGCGCTCCATAGAAACTTCAGAAACTTTTTCGGCCAAGCGAACGAACACGTCATGTTAGACCTAGACATCATTGTTGCAAACAATGACACTTTGTTTAACATTCCCTGGAATAGGATGGATCGTAGGAAGAAATTTTCATCCATCGAAGCATATTTTTGGGAAAGTGGCTTTAAGCTCGGCAAGCTTTTCTGTTATTGATGGATCTTGTGCAGGAGCAGAAGAAGTTTATTTAGCCGTAACCACTGAATTTTTGTGAGGCTCACGAGTTTGCCTAGTGCTTGATGAACCGGAGTATTGGTCACGAGGAGCTTCAGATTGAGAACCCCTTTGACCTGATTTCTCCTTGCTTTGTTTCGGTTGAGGAGGATCATTGGGGTACGAAGAATGACTGTAGCTTTTCCTTTGAGATGATGACGAGTCTCGAGGATGATAATCTCCATCACTATTGTCGTCTCTATCTCAAGTTTACCGAACCCCGAGTCTTGGTTGGAATGATGGAAGGTAGTGAACCCACGAAGGCGTTCGAATCCATGAGAGCGTCCTATATCATCTGCATAGAAATTAAGTGAGGATAAGTTAGCAAGAATAACATGGTGGCTGAAGTTTAAGTCCAAGGTAAGGTGTAGGTGTTGGTGTGTGTGTCCTAGTGTTTCCCCACCACGGACCAGTTTCTTTTGCTTTACTTATCGGATTTTTTTCTCCTTGGTGATGGGCTTGAACGCCTTCATTGCTGGGCGAATGAAGTTTTGAGACTTTTGGATCGTCGAAGATGTAATTGAGAAAGTCATCGGAAATAGTAAGGTCTGATAAGCCTTTTAATGAACCCTCTAAGTGTTGTGGAGATGGCTCTTTCTCCACTGGAGTGGTCATCACTTTCGATGTTCCGCCCACTACTTTCTTCCTCAGCTTGTAAGCTATTTTCTGTTTTCCCTTTGAAGGGGGGGGGTTACTCATCAGTGCCAGGTGCACAACCCCCGGTCCTGGAATAGGACTTATATTCTTACCTGCCACTCCTGGCACCCCAGGTTCTCTAATCTCACCCTTCTTGGATGTGTCGGGGGCACCACTTATAGGAGGCACTGAAGGTCCAACCTGCCTTTTACTCTTCTTCGACGCAAGTCCTGTTATAGTGGCACCAGATGGAAGAATTGTTCGGCGACCTTCTGCCAACAGGCCAAACCTTAAGAGCAACTCATTGGAAATGACAAGTTTGATCTCCTGGTCTTCTACTGGAGTAGTGCGAATGTCCACAATAGCCTTAGAGTACACGGTGCCTTCGGGATGTGGGGTGATACCTGTAAAAATCGAAAAAGGTTTAGAAAGAACACACTTTCTTCCATAGACGGATATTGATCCGAAAAAAGAATTTACTCCATGCCCCTGTCAGAATCTGACACTGAGAATGTGGCTCGAGGAATATGAAAGATGGGCTATCAGACTGCCTCTTGAAGTGATGGATGTGACAGATGTCACTAGGAGTGGGGAGCCTAAATAAGACACTCATAAAAAGAATAAAAGTGCCATAGACGAATGCGTGACTATTGGGATGTGGCTGTGACGAGGCGATTTTGATATACTGTAGCACTTCGTGGAGAAAGGAGTTGAATGGTGGCACGCTACCGACCCAACACATGAATTTGTTGCAAATTGTATATCTAGTTGGAGGTAGGTGAGGACGATCTCATCCCGATGGAACTAATGCGTCATCCAAAGGGATTCTGTGAATCGAATATAGTCGGCGAAGAGCAGTTTCATTGATTTTTGAAGCTTGGGAGTCAATAGGATTATCTGGAATAACAGCTCCGTCAATCACATCAGGAGGCGTGTCAACAGTTGCTGTCGATGGGTTTGGGATATCTTGTGTAGGAGTTGTCGATGGATTGGAAGTCCCCACTACTTTCTGCTGAGAATTCAGCTCAGGTTTATCTGAAACTGTGCCGAAGCTCGAATTTCTAGACATCCTCAACGAGAGTCGAATTTGGGTAAACACCTGTTTGAACTCTACTTGAAAGACAATCGATATTAGATATCACAAAAAAAATGTTCCTCCATGTGATGTATGGACTAGTTAAATCATTCAAGTTTAAGTGTGAAAGAACTAAAGATGTAAAGACCGATGAAGTGTAATTGAGCATCAAATTGTCATCTTCAAAGACCGTCATCGTTGACCATCTCCAAAAGCTTGCCCTATAATGATTTGGGTCTTGAACTCGGACATTAGCACCATATGTTGAAGGCTGTTATTTGCTTTTATCGAGTTAAATTCGAGTTTATAGCAATTGGAACTAGGGAGTAATCAGTCCAGATCAGTTCGATATGCTTGTATGCCTAAGTTGTTATCATTTTTCATTGTTCTATGCTAAGGGGTGGAAGTATGTACTTTTGGTATGTGCTATGATTAAGTGGTGATAGTCGTAATTATTAACGTCGTCCCTAGGACCCAAAGCCGAACGACCCACTAGGCCAACACCATCGAATGATTAACTCTCCTCTCCAACACTCTTTCTCCCCCGAGCGGCCTATGCGGGCTATACCGAGCCACACTTGCTCGGTATACCAAATCCACCTCGTAGTCTCTAACCGATCCGTAACACTACACTCAAGTGGTTAAGCCACACTCTCTCCCTCACACCGAACGATACCAGGCCATTATCTTTGGCTCCAGAAACCACCTATACCCACCGACCCACTCACTCTCTTCCATCTCACTTCCTCGAGTCACCTAAACAATCTCCTAGTTGCCCACCGAACGACACTCTCACTCATACACTCCACCCAACCTAAGGCATGACCTAACCTCGGATTCCTCTTCATTATCTACACGACTCCTACCGTCCATAATCTAAAGGAAACTCGCAAAATAAAATTTCATACAAAACCTCTGGCTCGGGAAAGTCAATAGAATGGGAAACTCATACCTAAGAGAGTGAGTTGAAGCTTAGGGAATTGAGAGATTTAAGAATGAAGTTTGTTTCGATTTGTTATTAGGGGGAGTTACAAAGCAGACGCGTTGGACTCAGGATAAGAGAAAAAGGTTGAGACGGTAGCTGAAGTTCGTGGGAAGGTAAATTATAAGTTCCTGTAGAGTCGAAGTAAAAGTGCAAAAAAGAGGAAGAGACGTGTTAGCTTTTATATATGAAGAAAGGGAGGTGAATAAGCATCAACCAGTGGACCCGGTCAAGGTATCTCAGTGGGCCGGTGAGCCATTATGCCGAGCAACAGTGAACTTGCTGAACGAGTGGTTCGGTGCATGAACATCAACCAATCCACATCAAAGGAGATAGCATGATAAAGAAACGGTTTTCATCTGTTGAGTGGAGAAGAGTGGGTTTGGTAAACCCAAATGTGGTTCAGCGTTCAGGAAATCGTATGAATCAATGTATGAAAAGTCAGAGCAAGATCTTAAAAACGTGGATTGTCCATGATTCAAAGCGCATCAGGTTGACTCACATGATGCGTTTTGGGGGTAAATGTTACCCGAATGCTTGACGGGTTATAGGATGCTGGTTATGGAGGCTTCGTTTTAATCTGGATGATTCGGCCAAAATAAAAGGATTGTATGTCGCTTAGCCGAAGAGGGATGTTGATAGGAACTCCACACATATCGCTTGGCTTAAGGTGGAAATACACCACTCGGCTAAGTAACTCAACATGTGTCGTTCGGTCCAGATGCTCTAGCATGCATCGCCCGGCATGACTTCGCTCTTGGTCAACTACCCAATGTCCACCATTCGGTCTAATCACCTGGTTCGGCTCAGTATATTTGCATGGGTTAGTCTACTTACCTGGTTCCATACCAGGTGTTAGCTCGACCGAGAAGGATAAGTGAACAATGGCTCGGTCAAGATAGACGAGTAGGAGGAGAACGGTTCAATGTATATCGCTCTACACTTACCGCTCGGCCAATATCGCTTGGCAGCTAGGCCCGGTCATTGTAGATCGGCATTCATGGTTCAGTGCATGCTAGAGGAGTTAGTAGGTTATCGGCCTACAACAAAGCGAGGCATTCGACATGACTTTGCTTTGAGTCAACCCGCTATTTGCTTCAAGTCTCCTGAGGACTTACTTCGAGCCATTTGATAATCGACCACTGATCAGACATGGTGGTTCGACATTTCTCGATGAACATTTGACGTTCGCGTGTCTCCTTCGGCATGCCTAGCTTGGTGTGCAGAAGTCACCTACTATGGGCCGAAGTACCTTGTCCTTGGGACCGTAGAGGAAGTCCAGCCTATCTTCGTCTATAAATAGAGGGGCAGGGGCGCAGTGAAAAGGGACCTTTTTCATGAACACTGGGGAGACTCTGCCATTTTGAAGACTCATTTCTTTTCTATTAAAACTTGTAGTCAAGTTGTTGGCATACGGATTATATCTGTATTCAATTATTGAAAAAGCAATAAAGATTAAAGTCAAAGTGGACGTAGGCAGTTACGCCAAACCACTATAAATCTGGTGTTCTAGTTTTTGAAGTTAAATTTGCATACATTCCTCTATTTTAATTTTCTATCTTCATTGATCTCTCTACACAATTCTTTCCTTGGGGATTAGTGACCAATTTTGGTGCTAACATGCATCAAATGGGTATTGGGTCACAATGGTCGTCGAAGTAACTAAAGATTATAGGAATAAAATTGATAGCGTATGAGGAAGGCTCCTAGAGCAGGGTGAGAGTTGTCAATCCCGTCTGGTTATGATGGACATGTGATACTAAGATTATACCTCAATTGTATTATTATATTATTTGTAGTTAAGAGCCAATGGAAGGAGTTATAAGACTGAGAGTCAGTTTGATCATAAATGACGCTGATGTCGAAATAGTATTTATGAAGTTGAGAGCCATACGATTATTCATAGGACATGGAGTATAGATGATTACCTATATGACTATGAGTCAAATGGGCTAATCAAGAAGCTGAGATCTTACTTGATTGTTCATAGGACTGAGAGTTGAGAGACTAACTACGAGGCTAAGTGTTGATATCACCATTATATGTCATTTACGATATTTATTAGGTCGAATGTTCATGTAACAATGTGACTTCGCACATACCTATTATTTGGTTATCTAAGAGATATTCTGACTGTTGAGAACATGCCTCATTTATACTAGATATGTGTTTGGCTTGGATGCTTGTTATTTGTTTATTTTGCATGTTGTCATAACCAAATTTTATATTGTCTCTGACCAGACTAAAACACATGAATTAACTACAAAATGATGTTGGAATTGTTCAAGAACTTAGATTCATGCTTAGAATAACAAGATAAAGCGACATAAGAAACTTAGGACCAAGACGAGAAAGAAAAAGTGATCGGTATCGACCATTATTTTATGAAGGTGAGGTTGACATTTGGTTTTGGAGACTTGGAAAGCTATCAAGAACGAAGAAATAAAGGAATATAAGAAATTGGAGTAAGATCGGAGCTAAAAAAGTGCTTGATACTAACCACTTTTTGCTCAGTACCAGTCACTTTTATGCCTTATGTGGTGCTTGAAGGACCATAAGAATAGACTTAAGAAATTAGAGCAAGATCGGAGGTAAGGAAAGTGGTCGGTACCAACCACTTTTTAGTTGGAACCAACCACTTTTTATGCCTCTTGTAGGCCTTTGGAACTACGACAAGTGGACGGTTGGCTTGTGCGATTGTCTCGTCGTACAAATAGAACAATAGAAAGAAAGAAAAAGTGGTCGGTACCGACAACTTTTTGATTGGTATCGATACAACTTTTCAACTTGGGGATTTTGTCTCCTCATACTTTCCTAAATCTAGATCTAGAGCTGATATTTCATGGTTTTTCAATTTCATTATGGCGATTTCCTTATAAATACAACACCAGTGGAAATTGAGAAAGGACTTTTGGAGACTTTGATTCATCACTATCTTCTTCTTCCCTAAACACTACAAAATCTAAGATCTATCAGATTATGGTCGAATTTGAGTTGTAATCATTACGCTTCAGATAGAATCAATCAAATAGTAAGTCTATAGTAGGCGTAAGCCAGAGTATTTGCCGAAAAACTATAAAAAGTGCTTGTGTGTTCTTATTTCTTCTTATATTTTGCTTGTTTGATTTGAATTTGTCTACATTAGGTTGTTGTGCCATCTTTTGGTGCTTTTTTCACAACATTTTTGGTGCATTCTTTAAGAAAGAGAAATATTTGACAACTTAAAGCTTGGATCTGAAGTTCGGAAGAGTTGAATAGTCCTCTACCAAAGCAGTCGTAGGACTAAGCCAACTAAAGCATAGAGCAGTTAGGAGGTGTTCGCAAGTTCAAATCCATCCATCTACGTGACCAAAGAAGAGATGGAGAGCATGATGAAAGTGATGCATGGCGAAATAATAGCTTGACAATAAGAGATGAAAGATGCACTTTTCAAGAGAATAGATCAAAGAATAGCCAGAGCAATTGGAATACACAACCCAAGACTAGAAACCAACACAGAAACATCTAGACTTGGAATAGTGCCAACTGGAATTGATCCCCTATAACTAGAATAAGTCAGTAGCAATAAAAATCAGGTCAATACCGACCTAAATATACTGGGGGCATGGTTGTTTAAGCTTAGAGCAAGCTAGGATGCTTGGAGCAGACGATACCATAACTAGAAGTGCGAATCGAAACGCGAATGCATAACAACCAGAGGAGTATGTGCCAGAGTTTCCCTATAGGAATGAGGAGAAGAATGAAGCTAGAGGTACAGATCAATGTAAATGTGTAGGCAAAGGAGTTCGTACTAGAATTTCCCCACTCGAATAGGGAGAAAAATATAGCTATGGATCGAAGACTTCCATTAGATGACAACGACCAGACCGTTGAAATGATCAGATGAATAGTGAGAGGTGGACCCTAAAATAGAGTTTAAAGGATGTAAAGAGTAATCCACTCACTTTTAACATTCGGCAAGCAAGAAATCCACCTAATTTTAAGCTATCGGTGTTAGAACTATAAAACAAAAGGACAGATCTGACCGTTCTCTTATGATATTCATCTAACATACGGATGTGTTAGGTGTATCTAAAGAGGTAATGGGGTGATGCTTCTCGTTATACTTAATGGATTTGGCTGCCATATGGTTTCGACAATTAAAGAATGGGTCCGTAAACATGTGGATCAGATTGGTAGACAGATTCTTAAGACAATTCAAAGTTCATATCTCTCGACCAAAGAACATAATGAAGCTTTCGAGCATGAAGCAAAAGGGTTAGAGAAACATTAAGAAGTTATGTGACGAGATTTAACATAGCAGTCGTTGTAGTCGATAAGCTATATCCATCGATAGTCCTGATGGTGGCAGTGTCTGGAGTCACGAACAAAACCGCCTTCAAAGTTGGACTGGAAAATGATCCACCAATGGATCCCATGGAGTTTTATAATGAAGCTGAGAGATATCTGCATCAAGAAAATGTTGAAGCGGATAATGCTATGGGTGATAGAGGACCATCCGGAGAAGGATATGGTGGACACAAAGGAAAGCGAAAAGTTGAAGTTGGATTTAGAGGACCAAAGCGACAGAGGAGGGAACATAAATTAACTTCTTACATCGATCTAACTAAAACCCTAGAGAGGATTTATCATCATGCTAGGGGAAGATCCCCAATCGAAAGCCAGTTAAGTGGGAACCCACAAATCGAAAGAAATGGTCTGGAAGATTTTTTTCTTTTCCGTGAGATGGATTGGCATGAACCAAAAGACTGTAGACACCTTTATGATTCAATAGAAGAGCTGCTTAGAGTACTAGCTACAATAATATATAAGGAACCAAATTGCAGTGGTACAGTTGGAGCAGTCACCGTCTGCAGTGAACACAGCATGACATGACCGCAGATCTGGGACGAGATTGATAATCTAATGATTGGGATGGATGGTCGAGTTTTGATTTCTTTTTTGAGATAATAACATAATAATAACCTCGGGTTGCTTACATGTGTATGAGACCTAGATTGGTCCCTAGACATGCTGTGAGTTGGATGTTCGAGATGAATGTTTAGGATATTTGTTTACTTCTTTGATTTAGATATTTGATTTTTTAAAACCATTTTAATGTAATGACTAATATTGATTGAACATATTTCCGTCTAAAGAGATGGGGCGATGAACATAAGATACAAGTCCTCTTGCCGGAAAGCGAGTGCATTGGCTTGTATGAAAGTGGTCCCTCTACCGAAGAGTAATCGAATAGACTGGCTTGGATGGTGAGTCTCCTCGTCGGAGAGCTAGCGGATTAGACTTGGCAAGGATCTAGAGAGATCAAACTTAAGATTGGTTGTTAAACGATCCGGAGATATTGAATCCTAGATTGGATATTAAGCGATCTAGAGAGACTGGACCCTAGAATGGACATTGACTTGATCTTATAATTTGAACACCTTATGATTAGACTAGAATAGTAAATCCTAGATGAATAAGGGACAATTTTGATATATGGTATGATAATTTTGGATGTAAATGGTATAATTATAATTTATAACTAACACTTAAAAAAGGACTAGTGTCCTTGGCTATAATGGTCTAGAACGACCTTCAGTTTCTAGGAGAATTCGAAAAAACCAAATGATTCACCACAACTAGGATAATGGATAATCGGAGAGCTAGACCACCAATGATTGATCGCTACTTATGAAGCTTGTTCTTGAGAAAAGCATGCCCTAAATATTCATAAGGCATATTTTGGGAGGCAAGAGTTATAACCAAATTTTCCACTATCTCAGACCAGACTCGAATAGACGAATTAAACTGCAAAATGATGTTGGAATTGATAAAAAAATTGGATTCATGCTTAGAAGTACAAGATAAAGCGACTAAGATACCTGGGAGAAAAATGAGCAATAAAAAGTGGTTGGTACCAACTTGATTTTATGAACGTAAGGTTGACATTTGGTTTTAGAGACTTTTAAAGCGACCAAGACTGAAGAAATAAAGGAATGCAAGAAATTAGAGTAAGACCGGAGCTAAGGAAAGTGCTCATACCAACCACTTTTTGGTCGGTATCAATCACCTATATAACTACCGTGGTGCTTGGAAGGGCCATAGGAATGGACTCAAGAAATTAGTGCAAGATCGAAGCTAAGGAAAGTGGTCGATGCCAACCTTTTTTTGGCTGGTACTCAGTACCAACCACTTTTTATGCTTTTTATGGGTCTCTAGACTATGACATGTGGATGATTGGCTTAAGCGATCATCTCGATGTAGAGATGAGACGATATAAAGGAATAAAAAGTAGTCGGTACCAACTACTTTTTAGTCGGTACCGATATGATTTTTCGACTTAGCGACTTTGACTCCCCCTGCTACTTTCTCAGATCTGGATCTGAAGCTAATATTTCATGGATTTCCAACTTTGAGGGAAATTTCCCTATAAATAAAACTTCTTTGGCAATGGAGAAAGGACTTCTGGAGACTTTGATTCTTTTCTATCTTCTTCTTCCTAAACACTCTCAACTCCGAGAGGATAGATTATGGTCGGTTCTAAGTTGTAATCATTAGAATAAATCAAATAATAAGATTAAAGTGGATGTAGATCAGAGTATTTTCCAACCAGAGTATTTTCCAAACCACTATAAAAAGTGCTTGTGTGTTATTATTTCCCTCTTGTTTTTGCTTCTTTGTGTGCCATTTTCTGGCGTAACACATGCCGAGTTTGACGGACCCAGATATGTCTACTTTATCACTATTTGAGACATAATCTTAGGCCTTGTTATATGCATACCATACAGTACTTGATGATTTCCTATCCATTGATGATGGTAGTAAGTGTGGATGTTTCACCCATTTTGATATTATACTACTTCATATGTAGTTTTTCATTACTTTTATATGGGTAATGATACTCATGCATGGTTCTGAGATACGTAGTTATATTAGAGATGTTCATGTGCCATTTTGAGATATACTTGTTATGCCATGCCAGTTATTGTTATATATTGACATCTACAATCTAGACATATTCTTACCCATGTGTTATTTACATAATACTCGGGCCAGTCCAAGATACTTCAGATTTAGGGATGAGGAGACCATCTGTGATTGTTAGGCATAAAGTTAGAGGTTAATTTATTAGTAAATAGAGCATTATACACATATTATAAAGACCCGTTTTCCATACTCTTTGAATCGACAATAAACCACACATGTCTAACTCAAATTGCACGAAAAGACGGATCTTTAAGTGTAAAAAAGAAAAGCAGACAGAATAGAATCTCACTCGAATGGAATAACATATAATATTGAAAAAATATTTTTACAACGAAAAATTTAAATACATATATCAGAGTCTAACCTAAATTCAGCTTGGACAATTATAACCATATGTCCTTACAATTTCTAACAAACATTAAACAAAATAGACTAAGTACAGCGGATAATAGAATATGCTCATACGTTGATGAATATCTCCAGCTCTCCTCTGGAAACTCCAACCATCTTCGACTATCCTGAAACTACTCGGATCTGACCCGAGCATTGAAAATACCCGGATCAGGCTTGATAAACCAGCGTGAGAAAAAATCAATAATAGATGACAGTGTCATATATCAGCCTTTGAATCAAAATCCTTTGAAAAGAAAGAGTATCTCATAAGACCATGCCCACACATAAACACGGACGGTTTTTTACCTTATGATAACTAAAACACTTTTATATCAAAACCTTTGATATTATTTCTAATGACATTCGTTGAAAACCTTTGCAAATAAACTTATTAATCTTAGCCGAAATTGTTACATTGATTAAATTCCAGCATAATAGGTTTATAATCAAGTCTGAAGGTTCTTATCGGAGAATGGATTTCCATACAAATGACCAAGTGAAGGGACTACCTTCCGAAGGGGTACACCTCTAGATGGATGTCCGAGGACCATCACAAAGGATCCTCTACCAACACAAGACCAGCCTACCTCTGTAACTAGATAGTGCCGAATATGTCATCTCCCGATCGTTACCGACCTTTACCCAAGGGCCCTCACAGCATACAAATCACAATAATTAGATACACGATGTCGTAGCATGCAAAGATATATCTAGAAGAGGATGACCATATCCTGATTGGGAATGACCCACTTAGCCCTGATGCATCTAACCCTGTTTCGGTCATTTCCCATTTCATGAGGCTTGAAGCAAACGATTACCTTTTCACACAGCACATATCACATCTTTGAATGCCACATTCCCATTTCCATTAACTACTAATTTCCTTCCACAAAAATACAACCCTTGAGCTCGTACGTCTCATGGAGGGTGTTAAGCTAAGAGAAGTTGCCTTCTCCGCCACCATTGATGTACGTTGTAAAAACCAACGTACGTAATCTTCAGGAATGCAATGTCAAACAAACGTCCATACAAGTTGTCCAGGAACAGGACAAACTGAAGGCACTCTCCCACTACCACTAGTAGCGAGTAGTCCTTGCAATCCGAAAAATCTCCACAACGAGGAGACCACTGCTATATATAACTCTATAATGAGTGCGACCCCAAGCAAATCAACAAGTAGTCCTCACGCTATGAAGATCCGCGGTCTTCAATAATCATCGTCTTCAACATGACTTCACGTTCGAACGTATACATTGGTTCGAAGTAGTTTTCGGATAGGAATTTCCCAAATCCGACCCCGGTTCATTCGAAGCCAATTACCGATTTAAAAGATGTCAGTTCATATGTGGATACCAATAATTAATTAATTACTTCATCTTTTATAAAATTATCTTTGTTAGATATATTCTTTTCGATTTATTCCATTTTCTTGTCAAGAGTATAAGAAATCATTAAGCCTCATTTATCAAATCGTTCGATTTATTTAAACCTTTCTTACATCCTGGAATAATTCTAAATCATTTTATCTTTTACTTAGGAAAAGCTTTCCAAATCACTCATTAAATCTTAATCAAAGATTTTCTTCCTTAACTTTTAACAAAGGGAAAATATTCCCTTTTTATAATATCACTTTCCAAAACATCCCTCGAATTTGAAGGATTATTCACTGTCCAAAATTGCGAATATAATTCCTTTAATAAACTTTCGCATTTAACTTATCAATTTAAATTGATTTCAGATTTACAAAACGGTGTTTATAAATTCCATTTATATTTTATAAACTTCCATATACAAAATTTCTTTACTAACAAATTCCATTTAATATTTATAAAACACTTTTATAATTCCATTACTTTTATTTATAAAATATCAATTTTATAAATCTTATATATAGACCATTTATAATAAATTCAAAGAATTTATTTCTTTTCTTTTATCTTAGAAAAACTTAATTATGATCTTTTAGAGCATCCGGGCTTTCCTTTCGATATGTTCCATCCCTCGCCTAAGAAGAGAAAATATAGGTCATGTAAGTTCAGGGCACTGCTTGCTCCATTCCTAACCTTAGTTAAACACCTTTTTTATCTTTCCAGATCTCACAGACGGGACAAATTTACTAGTTGTTTCTACATTACTCAGTTTGTTATTGTATTCAATCTTCTTCACTTATTGTTTAAGTGGTATAAACAATTCCTCCTATCCATTTATTCAAACTCTCATTAAAACTTCCAAATCATCTTTAAATGACTTAGTTATTCTTTTAAAATCATTCACAAATTATATAGGAAATAATTGTTAAGTTTAAAACTGCATTTTAAAAGTTATTTCAAACTGCTACTAAAAGCCTTGCGAAAAATGTTGCAAATAGCGTTTTAAAAGCTATATTCTTCAAAACGACTTTTATATCATTTAGAAATCCATATTTTCAACTTAAATCTCTTTTAATACATTTTAAAATATTTTTAGGATTTATTTCATATTTTTAAAACATTTAAAATATCAATTTTAAACTTTGGTAACTTTACTGCAAAAACGCGATTTTTCTGGAAAATTATTTTGGACATATTTAAAATATACAAGATAAAATCTTGATTTTCTTCCTTTATTTAATTATACATATTTAAATTTTTATAAAATATTTCTAACTCATTTTAAAACTATTTCCAAAAGGTTTAAGCATTCCATATGTACCATTTCATTTTCAAAAGGAAAGTGCTTTCCTTTGTGCTTATCGACGTGTATTAACGTGACTTGGTTAAAAAATTTAAAAATCATATCAAACAATCAATACTTGATGATCAAGGCATATATAAGCATCCATAACAATCATAGCACAACATCAAACATGTATATATATATATAAATAGTGATGCTAAATAGAGTTTCTCACCATAAACCAAAGCGATTAACTTCCTACCAACATTCTAATCTACCGACACTTCACTAATTAATTCCAACTCTATTAAACACTAGCAAATAACACCCTCTCCCTTCAAATAGCTTGGCTGAGGCTTAAGATGGAGGTTGGCCGAAAATATAGAGAAGAAGCGATAGAGCTTTGAACTTGAATTCTCAAAATTAGACGCGAAAAATGGGTCATCTTCTCTCTTGTTTTTGACTCTCTTACTCTCAAAATTTAAAAAACTTGTTAAAGTTGTTGAAAAAAAATTTCTCTTGAATTTCAAAAAAAGAATCATTTGAATCTAAGTTGTTTTGAGTGAGATATGATAGAATGAAGAAGCGGTATTGTCGGATTGACAAAAATGAAGCCCAAAAATGCACTTCAAACAATTGAGTTTCAGGTATAGCAAACCTCAAAACTTGAAAAAGTTATCAACATAAAAGTTTTAGTCACTAGAATTACATATGTTATTAAAAAAATAATTTCTTAATTTTGATTTGGTATGATCAAGTTTTGATCAAAACAAAATGGCTTATTCTTTGGCTTAAAAACTGGGCCAGAAAATGCACTGGAAAGAAGTATAATTTTGACATAGATAACTTTAAAATGAGACAAAGTGGTCAATATGAAAATTATAGCCACTAGAAAAATAAATGATTTAAAAAAATAATTTTGCATTTTGGTTATGTTTTGAAGAAGTTGTGGCCGAAAGAAGATGAGGTAAAATATGGAGAAAAAATGAGTTTGATTTGAAGAGAATGAGCATTGACTTCTTTTGAATATTTTGAAAATATTTTGACATTATTTATTTCTAATTTTTTTTCTATGGCTTAAAAGATATTACAGAGAAGAGGAAGAATTTGAAGAAGCTTGAGAAAAGAAGGAGAAGAAATGTGAATGAAAGTGAAGAAGGAGGTGGGTATTTATAGAAAAAGAAAGAAGTGGTAAATTTACCAAAATAACCTCTTACCAAATTATCAAACTAAGCTTACTTCAACCTAAAGCAAACTCTAATTTTTCAATACTTAACATCATCTTTCACATCCTTACTTTATGTCTTAGTCACTTAAAGATTAAGTAAATAATATCATAATAATGTTGGCTTTGATTTGATGTGATTTGATGTTTACTTTTTCTTACTTTTATTAATTCTTACTTTCTTTTACCAATGATTTCTAGAAGTTTTCTAATCTTACTTAGTAAAAGCAAACATATTTAGTGAATTAATTAATACTTACACTATTTGAATATATTTTCCTATATAAGAAAATAAAGGTGCGACGATGTTGCGACAACTTTTAATCGACAAAACGTCGTTTTTCGACAAAATTTTTGACGGTCATATTTTGACATTTTAGTTAAACTATTTATTTATGTAAACCAAATTTAAAAATAAATTTGTATAATGCTATTTAAAAATATAATCACTCATAAACTAATTAAGATAATTTATTTAACCATTGAAACATACTTTTCTAAAATCAGCATTTTGTCACTTTTATCGTTATAGGCAAATGTTACTATTTTGTGTGTACTTATCTTTCCAAATCCTATCTAATATTGTTTGAATCATATGATCTTGCATATTTTATATTTTAAAGGGCTCAAATTCTGGGTAGTTACATTCTCCCCTACGTAAAAGAATTTCGTCCTCGAAATTACCCAAACAAAAGTTTACCTAAAGCATTTATCTTTAAACTTAATTCCATATAATATACACAGATCATCCATATGAAATATCTTATTCAATCTCCTATTCGAATACACAACTTCATTTCCAACCAGAATCAATCCCTCGATCCTCTAGTGCGGACTTTAATCAGGCTCTTTGCCCAGTAACCTTTGCTTTCCTTGCATAGTGCTCAACTATGATAGAAAACTAAAGTATCTAACCAAACATCCTCATCAATGTTCGTCCTCAAGAATCAAGTGAAAAATTCTTTTCCGGATCAGTGTAAATAACTCAAAGTTCCGAACTCGAATCTTAGATCAAAATTATGTGATGAGATGATGTACATATAACATATGTATTTATTAACCCTCAAAACATTCATAAACTTTTATCTTAAGCTCAAAACACTTTATAAAGGAGTTTTTTTTAATATAATCCCTTTAGTTATTTATTTCAAAATATTTTATTAAAAGAATATATTCCAAAGAAACCATTTTTCACTCAAAAGATAATTTATCTTTATAAAAAAAGTCTTCCCACAATCTTTTAACTCGGTATATTTCCTTTAACGCTAATATTATTTATGAACCATTTTATAAATCTGTTACTTAAGTTTATTACATCTTATAACTTATGTAAATCAATCACTTTTAAAGACTTAAGTCCAAATTCTTAATTAATGCTAGAATTCATTAATAAAACATTTTCTAGGTTATAATTACCTTTTTGAGGAGTCATTATTTTACTTAATAGTTCATGACTTAAATCTACATTTGTATGATATACCTTGACATCCTAGAGTATACACAAATCCCAAATTCCTAGTTGGTTTTACTTAAATCCGTATGTCTAACAAATTTAGACTTTGTTGTAATTTATTATTATTTCAAATTCATAAGTTATAAAACTTATTTGAGTACTATCGTTAATTTTCTAGCTTTGAAAAACTAATTTTAAAACCTCCCGTATTTAAACCCTTATACTCTTAACTCTTAAATCTTTATTTTTCTTTATAAATCAGATTTAAATTATCCTTATCTTATTTCATTTACTTGGAGTATTTCACAATGGTTTATCTTTTACCAGAATATTCCATAAATTCCTTAGCTTTGAGTTTGATGCGATTCAGAAATTTTCAACTGTCCAAAATCATCGGAAATTCTGCTTTATTTTAGCAATTAGTGATTCCAAATTTATCTTTACTTTAAGCATTTTCATAAAGATTACTAATCAATGGTTCATATTATTTCAACTAACTTAAGAAAATTATATAGATCGAGTAACTCTAAAACAATCCAAGGAACTGGGTACTACCAATAGTATCATATATCCTCTTAACAAGAAGAGTAATACTTAAGTGAAGTGCTTACCATTCGAACACATCTCTTGCCCATTTTTTAGTTATTTTAGAGCCAATTGAATTAGTTATCACAAAATACCTCTTTTTATTTGAAATAATAACATTTCCAAAATCCTTTAGAGATTACTTTATAAAAACTATTTTATAAATTCATTTTATAAATTTATATTATATTAATTAACTTTATTTAAATTACCACAATTCTTTTAAATTATTCGAATTTTAAACCTTCAATCTTTTAATATTTTCCTTTTTACACAATCATTTTCTATTATTTAAATACATTTTTATCTTATATGTTCATTCTTTAAACCAATCTTATTATCAAACATCTTATAGTCAAATCGTGAAACTTAATTCACAAGATATTTGTACTCTAACTTTTAAATTAAACAATTGATTAATTTATGATAGAAACTTAACATTATCGTTTCCTTGGAACAAGTATTAAAGATCTTCATTACCTTATTAGATTTCTTACTTATTGATTATCATTATGAAACGTCTTATAATCAAGTCGTGAAATTCTAATCACAAGATGTTCATATTTAAATTTCACTGGTCTTGATTTCTAACTATACAACTTTTCCAAATACATACATTATATTCAAAATATAATCCTAGGTAAAATTATTTCATTTACCATTTTTTTAAACAAAACCATTTTTATAAAATTGACAATTACGCGCTCATATATATATAACACTCTCATAACTAATTCTAGGGTGTTGCTGACCCTATCTCTAATGAGTTACTCATCCTAGGATATTACTAATCCTATCTCTGATGAGACTTACCCCTATCAGGATTCAGTGTTGGCTTAACCAAAAGCTCTGATACCAAATGTAAAGACCTGTTTTCCCGTACTCTTTGAATCGACAATAAACTAAACATATATAACTCAAATTGCACGAAAAGACGGATCTGTAAGGGTAAAAAAGAAAAGTAGATAGAACAGAATCTCACTCGAATGGAATAACATATAATATTGAACAAATATTTTAACAGCGGAAAACTTTTAAATACATATATCAGATTCTAACCTAAATTCAGCTTGGACAGTTATAAACATCTATCCTTAAAATTGCTGACAAACATTAAACAAAATACACTAAGTACAGCGGATAATAGAATATGCTCATACGTCGATGAATATCTCCAGCTCTCCTCTGGAAACTCCAACCGTCTTCAACTATCCTGAAACTACTCGGATCTGACCCAAGTATTGAAAATACCCGGATCAGGGTTGATAAACCAGCGTGAGAAAAACTCAATAATAGTTGACAGTGTCATATATCAGTCTTTGACTAAAAATCCTTTGAAAAGAAAGAGTATCTCATAAGACCACAACCACACATAAACAAGGACGCGTTTTTACCTTATGATAACTAAAACACTTTTATATCTAAACCTTTGATATTATTTCTAATGACATTCTTTGAAAACCTTTGCAAATAAACTTATTAATCTTAGCCGAAATTGTTACATTGATTAAATTCCAGCATAATAGGTCTATAATCAAGTCCGAAGGTTCTTATTGGAGAATGGATTTCCATACAAATGACCAAGTGAAGGGACTACCTTCCGAAGGGGTACACCTCTAAATGGATGTCCCGAGGACAATCACAAAGGATCCTCTACCAACACAAGACCGGCCTACCTCTGTAACTAGATAGCACCGAATATGTCATCCTCCAATCGTTACCGACCTTTATCCGAGGGCCCTCATAGCATAAAAACCACAGTAATCAAATACACGACGTCATAGCGTGCAAAGGTATATCTAGAGGAGGATGACCATGTCCTAATTGAGAATGACCCACTTAGCCCTGCTACATCTAACCCTGTTTCGGTCATTCCCGGTTTGATGAGGCCTGAGGCAAACGATTATCTTTCCACACCGCACATATCACATCTTTGAATGCCACATTAGCATTTCCATTAACTACTAATTGCCTTCCACAAAAATACAAGCCTTGAGCTCGTACGTCTCATGGAGGGTGTTAAGCTAAGAGAAGTTGCCTTCTCCGCCACCATTGATGTACGTTGTAAAAACCAACGTACGTAATCTTTAGGAATGCAATGTCAAACAAACGTCCATACAAGTTGTCCAGGAACAGGACAAATCGAAGGCACTCTCCTACTACCACTAGTAGCGAGTAGTCCTTGCAATCCGAAAAATTTCCACAACGAGGAGACCACTGCTATATATAACTCTATAATGAGTGCGACCCCAAGCAAATCAACAAGTAGTCCTCACGCTATGAAGATCCGCGGTCTTCAATAATCATCGTCTTCAACATGACTTCATGTTCGAACGTATACATTGGTTCGAAGTAGTTTTCGGATAGGAATTTCCCAAATCCGACCCCAGTTCATTCGAAGCCAATTATCGATTTAAAAGATGTCAGTTCATATGTGGATACCAATAATTAATTAATTACTTCATCTTTTATAAAATTATCTTTGTTAGATATATTCTTTTCGATTTATTCCATTTTCTTGTCAAGAGTATAAGAAATCATTAAGCCTTATTTATCAAATCATTTGGTTTATTTAAACATTTCTTACGTCCTAGAATAATTCTAAATCATTTTATCTTTTACTTAGGAAAACCTTTCCAAATCTTTCATTAAATCTTAATCAAATATTTTCTTTCTTAACTTTTAACTTAGGGAAAATATTCCCTTTTTATAATATCACTTTTCAAAACATCCATTTAATTTAAAGGATTATTCACTGTCCAAAATCGCGAATATAATTCCTTTAATAAACTTTCACATTTAGCTTATCAGTTTAAATTGATTTCAGATTTACAAAACGGTGTTTATAAATTCCATTTATATTTTATAAACTTCCATATACAAATTTTCTTTACTAACAAATTCCATTTAATATTTATAAAACACTTTTATAATTCCATACCTGTTATTTATAAAATATCAATTTTATAAATCTTATATATAGACCATTTATAATAAATTCAAAGAATTTATTTCTTTTATCTTAGAAAAACTTAATTATGATCTTTTAGAGCATCCGGGTTTTCCTTTCGATATGTTCCACCCCTCGCCTAAGAAGAGAAAATATAGGCCAGGTAAGTTCAGGGCACTAGTTGCTACATTCCTAATCTTAGTTAAACATCTTGTTTTATCTTCCTAGATCTCACAGACGGAAGAAGTACTAGTCGTTTCCGCATTACTCAGTTTGTTATTATATTCAATCTTCTTCACTTATTGTTTAAGTGATATAAACAATTCCTCTTTCCCATTTATTCAAACTCTCTTTAAAACTTCCAAATCATTTTTAAATGACTCAATTATTCTTTTAAAATCATTCACAAATTATATAGGAAAGAATTGGTAAGTTTAAAACCGCATTTCAAAAGTTATTTCAAACTGCTGCGAAAAGCCTTGCGAAAAGTATTGCAAATAGCGTTTTAAAAGGTATATTCTTCATAACGACTTTTAAATCATTTAGAAATCCCTATTTTTAATTTAAATATCTTTTAATACATTTTAAAATATTTTTAGGATTTATTTCAAATTTTTAAAACATTTAAAATATCAATTTTAAACTTTGGTCACTTTACTGCAAAAACGCGATTTTTCTGGAAAATTATTTTGGACATATTTAAAATATATAAGATAAAATATTGATTTTCTTCTTTTATTTCATTATAAATATTTAAATGTTTATAAAATATTTCTAACTCATTTTAAAACTATTTCCAAAAGGTTTAAGCATTCCATATACACCATTTCATTTTCAAAAGGAAAGTGCTTTCCTTTGTGCTTATCGACGTGTATTAACGTGACTTGGTAAAACAATTTAACAATCGTATCAAACAATCAATACTTGATGATCAAAGAATATATAAGAATCCATAACATAACACAACATCAAACATGTGTGTGTGTATATATATATATATAAATAAATAGAGATGCTAAATTGAGTTTCTCACCATAAACCAAAGCGATTAACTTCCTACCAACATTCTAATCAACCAACACTTCACTAATTAATTCCTACTCCTTTGAACACTAGAAAACAACACCCTCTCCCTTCAAATAGCTTGGCTGAGGCTTAAGATGGAGGTTGGCCGAAAATATAGAGAAGAAGCGATACAGCTTTGAACTTGAATTCTCAAAATTAGACCCGAAAACTGGGTCATCTTCTTTCTTGTTTTTGACTCTCTTACTCTCAAAATTTAAAAAACTTGTTGACTGAAAAGTTGTTGAAAATATTTTCTATTGAATTTAAAGAAAAGAATCATTTGAATCCAAGTTTTTTTGAGGGAGATATGATAGAATGAAGAAGAGGTATTGCCGGATTGGCAAAAATGATGCCCAAAAATGCACTTCAAATAATTGAGTTTAAGGTATAGAAAACCTCAAAAATGGAAAAAGTTATCAACAAAAAAGTTGTAGCCAATGAAATTTTTTATGTTTTAAAAAAAAGAATTTCTTAATTTTCATATGTTATAATCAAGTTTTGATCAAAACAAAATGGCTTATTCTCTGGCTTAAAAATTGGGACAGAAAATGCACTGAAAAAAGTATAATTTTGACATAGATAACTTCAAAATGAGACAAAGTGGTAAACATAAAAATTGTAACCACTGGAAAAATACATGATTTAAATAAAATAATTTTGCATTTTGGTTCTGTTTTGAAGAAGTTATGGCCGAAATAAGAAAAGGTAAAATATGGAGAAAAAATGAGTTTGATTTGAAGAGAATGAACATTGATTTCTTTTGAATATTTTGAAAATATTTTGACATTATTTATTTCTAATTTTTTCTATGGCTTGAAAGCCATTAAAGAGAAGAGGAAGAATATGAAGAATATTGAGAAAAGAAGAAGAAGAAATGTGAATGAAAGTGAAGAAGGAGGTGAGTATATATAGAAAAAGAAAGAAGTGGTAAATTTACCAAAATAACATCTTACCAAATTACCACACTAACCTTGCTTCAACCTAAAGCCAACTCTAATTTTTCAATACTTAACATCATCTTTCATATCCTTACTTTATGTCTTAGTCACTTAAAGATTGATTAAAGAATATCATAATTATGTTGGCTTTGATTTAATGTGATTTGATGTTTACTTTTTCTTACTTTTATTAATTCTTACTTACTTTTACTAATAACTTCTAGAAGTTTTCTTATCTTATTTAGTAAAATAAAACATATTTAGTGAATTAATTAATACTTACTCTATTTGAATATACTTTTCTATATAAGAAAATAAAGGTGCGACGACGTTGCGATAACTTTTAATCGACAAAACGTCGGTTTTCGACAAAATGTTTTAGGTCACATTTTGACGTTTTAGTTAAACTATTTAATTATGTAAACCAAATTAAAAAATAAATTTGTATAACTTTATTTAAAAATATAAACACTAATAAATTAATTAAGATAATTTATTTAACCATTAAAACATACTTTTCTAAAATCAGCATTTTGTCACTTTTGTCGTTATAGGCAAATGTTACTATTTTTGTGTATACTTCTCTTTCCAAATCCTATCTAATATTGTTTGAATCATATAACGTTGCATATTTTATATTTAAAATCACTTTATATATTATATTTTAAAGTGGTCAAATTCTGAGTCGTTACACATATCCTCTTGTATGTATTCGATGTTATGTTGAGATGTTGTGTTGTACTTATGTATTAATATATATATATATATATATATACATACATACATACACATATATATATTGAGAGATTGTGGGTGACTTTTGCAGGCTCACTTACCCTTGTATATTTCACTTATTATATTTTATTGTTGAATTTATCGACCTTATACTCTCTATTATTTATTATATACTATGTACTATTTTATCCTAGTAAACCTACATGTTTACCACTTTGTGCCGATACTGGGTACAAATAGTTGAGTTATGTATGATTTTGGTATACATATCGATGTTAACCAAAGGGAATATTCAAGTATGACTGCCCAATTTCGTCTCGTTCTCCATATTATCAAATTGTGTTACCTAGTAATACTCTTTAGTGGTATGGATATACAAGTGGAATGTTATAAAATATACACATACTTTAAATAATCAAAATTAGTTTCAGCTTCATAATTATATATATATATGATTTTAATACTGGTACTTAATTCACTAAAGTGACTTTTACATCAATTAACGGTAATGTAGATCTGAATTTGAATAAAACATGCCATATCAAATTCGGGTTATTAACTTAAATTTGGATTTTGAAAATTCCATTAGTTAATTATGTTAAGTTTTGTCAACACAATCTTTTTCATTAATATCAGATTTCTTAATATTTTGTAATTAAACACACACTTTATATTAATCAGATTAAATTATGGCAATGATATATACATATAAATGGAGAATACACACATGTAGATATAAATCCCAATTTCTACACACGTATGTATTAATCTTGTTATAATGTGTTGTTATGTCATGTTAAATATTTTATAATCATATGTTGCATTATGATTAGGTATAGTTTTAGTAGAATGCATGCAAAAGGGGAACGTGTAATCAGTTGTCGATGCCTCCTTTTTATCTCTTTCCATTTAGATCTTGATGTGATTACATCAAGATATACTAATATGTTTGTTCCGTCTTTGAACACCTTTTAGTAACATAAATATATTTGATATATTGTGTAACAACCCATCCTAAAATAGACCTAATTTGCCCCCAATAAAAGCCTTTCGAACTTAGGCCCATCTTAAGACGAGTTGCTAAGTAGATAAAATTAAAATATTTACACAGTATACAGAGCTATCTGTTAACTTTCAGAATCTCACAGTGGAATGGATAAAATATAATAGTAAAACGTGTACCCATAAATAAAATCCATTTCATGCAAAAAATAGAAACACAATCATAAAACCTCAAAATATCCCAACATAAATGTCTAAATATATAAGTCTCAAACTGACAATAGAAATAACAATAACATAGTCTCAAAGTCTGAGTGCATAAAAGAAAATAAACAAGCAATAACGGATAAACCCTGCCACATCTATCAGCCTTCCCATCTTTTGCTTCTCCAACAATAACCTGTGCTCATAACCTGTTTGTTGAAATAAGGAGGGAGTCAAAACAACAAATTCTGGTGAAAGAAATTCCAAGTTTTACAATACTAGTAATCTACGTGGTACTATCCAGAAATGTAACATGTCCTACATATTAAAATTATCATATACGTATGAGTTGACTATAGGCCCAAAGGCCCTTCCAGCTTAACTACACAAAAGTCAACTATAAGCCCAAAAGCTCTTCCAGTCTGACTTTATTCTTCATAACTAGCGCATTTGATGTATAAGAAAATGCCCAAACCACTTAGTGCTTTTTTAATGGGGCTTAGGCAGACTCTGGTCATTTAAGATCCATAGAATAGGTCTATCCACATTATTTAAGACCTAACCCAAAGGCGGGTCTCTGCATTGTTCCTCCTCACTAACACCATAAGAAATCCTAATAGGTAATTAATACTTCACCTAAGAAAGTGAGGGACCCTACCATGTCCACTTAATACCTCAAACCCAAAGGGGACCCCTACTAAGGATTTCATATACCGTATCGAAAGCGCAATTTATGACCCATAACCCACATGTGATGTCTCACATTGGTCTGAATATTCGTAGGAACTGATAGCCAGATTAACTGGTCAGGTTACCCTATAGAATTGGGATTAACCTCACGTCCACTGGAGTTATTTATTATAGAGTCTGGAAAGCCTCACCGATGGTAGCCAGATTTAACTTGGCAGACTTTCATGTAGCTTTGGACTAATCTCGCATCCCTATAAGTAGTCATAACTTATATGTATGTCCACTTGTTACATATATTACCCTACACGAAACTAATTGAGGTCATATAATATATCCCCTTATTTCGCCCCTAATTAGGGATAGATTCCCTAATTTACCCTAACTATCTTTCTAAGATTAATTTTACTTAACTATTCTACTAACACTAATTATTACGTTCAATGTGTTATAATTAATTTGCAATAATAAGTATGTTATATTACACACACACACATGTTATATTTACGACAAGGTTTTGGGTCTAATTTCTTTGTTCTAACAATTTTCTAATAATTTGCTTAACGTAATGTGAAATATCAATCTCATACAAATCTACAATATTCACATGAACTGCTACTAGTGTAGCCAAATAAAATAGATTTGTATAAACATGGAATATCTACATTTTTCCCATATTAAAACATTAGAATCCACTTTTCTATTTTAAATAATAAATCCTCACAAATTAGACCAAATATGTTCAATTCAACCTTTTTTATACAACATTTTGAAGTGGGAAAGGAATTCTTTATTCTTTTAAGTGGTAGAAATAGGTAGTGCAAATTATAAACAATTCAATTCATAATTTACACACCATTTCTAAACTATATTCTTTTTGAATCCTTTAATACTTAAAGTTCAAAAGGAAGAAAATATGTTAAATTGACCATAGATTATCTAATTCTAACAATTCCTTAGATTTCAATACACCAATACCAAGAACAATTTAAATTCCAACAATTACAAAGATTGATATTTATTAGGGAAATTCTAGGGTTTTATTATTTTAGGGTTTTGCATTTCTAGAATTTCCAAGGCATATATCAAATCCAAATAGGTACAACTTTGATACTAAAATGGAAAAAGGTGAAATTCCACTCATAGAAGATTCCATTATTTTGGGCTTAGATCTGATTTAAACTGCTTTTAAACCTCCAATATATCTCCTTATTTTTAATACACAAATAGATTATATACTTATAGATTAGGTTTCAGAATTCAAAAGATAGAAAGAAGGAAGATTGGAGATTGAATTTGAAATAGAGATTGGAATTTAGAATTACTTACCTGTACTTTACTATTTTCTGAAATACTTGGAGAAATATTTTGAAAGAGTCTCGGCGTAGTTAAAAATTGTGTTGAAAAAAGAGGAGAATCTCTAGGTTTATTTATTGAGGTAGGAAGAAACGAGGACCGTTAGGTCAAAACCAAACGTACCGGGATTGTTCGGCCAGCTCATTTCTAAGCTAAACTGACCTGACTGATCGACCGCTATCATAGGGGTGGTTGACCACTAGTGGTCAATAGGCCCTATAAATGCAATTGACCGGCCTCCTTTCATCCAGCGATTTTTGATTGTTTCCATTTTCGTTTGATTTATTACCCATTTTTAATTCCAATTAAATCACTGTTAACTTTAGTTTCTTCTTAACATTAGTTCCTGCTTAAGTAAATGTTTCAATTCAAATTTCAAACTATTGAAATTCTCCCAAAATTCAAATTTTAAATTTCAAATTCATTTTAAATTATTTTAAATCTAAAAGCATCATACTCCGCAACTTCTCTATATTGACTCTATTTTCAGCATATTATATACGAAAATTCATCAAAAAATAGCCATGGACGCAATGGTGCAACTACCATGGTCAAGTTCCTACATTTGTAAATTTTCATTTTTAACCTTATTTTAAATTACTTAGTTTCATATTAAATTTTACGGGGTGTTACATTCTCCCCCCGTTGAAAAGATTTCACCCCCAAAATCGCCAAGGGAAGATAGTGTAATGTGTGTTGTACAACAATGTTATATAGCCAATTTATTTACAATAATCTGCACAACCATTTAATCAACCAATAATGCAATGTGATTACGTATGCGAACATATTATACGTGAGCTAATTCCTAACGTGAATGCAAGATCGTGACATATAGACATGTATGAAAGCATTCTAAATATGCATAAAATTCTATATGAGTGCAAAAATAATAATAAAAAGTTATCATCTCCTGCCATCCACTCTAGCAACCACGATGCAACCAAAAACCTATATTTCTAGAGAGAAAAGTTTACTAGAGAAAAGCTCAGATTGAGAAACCTTCACCTTTCCTTTGATTTCCTATGTGCTTTTCACTGGATTATCTCCCCATCTACTCAAATTAATTTAATTTATTCATTATGAAGCCTTTTAATAACGTGCTCCATTATGCGGACGGGAGCATGAGGAGGCGATAAGCTGCAACAAGTGAATAATTAATTGGTACACCGCAACATCAATTAACTGATCAGGCTCTACTATAGAGGCCATGTCGTGTAGACATCTTCTCAATTGTGGGACGTGAAAGACGTCATGGACTCCTGCTAACTAGTATGAAAGCTCCACCTAGCAAGCAAGTTTCCCTCATCTATTCTAAAATCAAAAAAGTCCCTACAAACCTAGACACCAACTCCCTAGAAGTACCAAACCTCATAACCTTTCTAAGAGGTGAAACCTTAATGGATACCATATCTCAAACTAAAAATTTCAATTCCTATCTTTGTCTCTTAGCATAGGACCCCTAACTGTCTTGTGTGGTCCACATTCTCCACCTTACACTTCCACCTTCTCAAGGCCTTCCAAAATCCATGATGCAAATTTTCTACAAATCCTCAAAAATCTTGTTTATCCTTTCCATCTAACTGTCATTATATAGGTGGTAAGTGGTGCTAAGATCTAAAGTCATTCCTAAAGCAAATTGCAAGATTCCTCAAAAATTCCCTAAAAAGGGTCTCTATCACTGATAATGCTAATTGGAACTCCTTGCGGTTGCAACACCCCCTTAACACAATCTGTATCGGGGATGCTTTAATCCTATTACTTCCAACGGAAGTAAAATAAGCCGATCTACTATAACCTATATAACTTCATTTCTTCTAGGCAACCCATCTATAAAGTCCACTGATATGCTCCCAATTCCAAGTTGGAACCTCCAATGGTAATGACAATCCTTCGAGTTTTCCTAGTCTTAGCTTTAATCCTTCGGCACATCCAATATCTAGAAACTTATTCAATAGCTCTTTCTTCATCCTTGACCAATTATAAAATTCTCTTCATATCCCTATACAACTTATCACATTTGAGGTGAATGGTGGCACTCCACAAGCTTTAGGTTTGAAGCATTCAAATCTAATTTCTTACGAACTTCCAGTCTTATATTTGGTTCATTGCTAGTTAAGTGTCCTAATAAAATTACCTTATTTACGATGTTCCTTGATATATTTATCTTTAGTGGTCTAATCCCATCCCTAAAATAAACACGGTGATAAAACAGGAACATGTTGTATACCATATCAAATACTTTTCCTTGAAGGAGAAAACTAGCGATTTCAACCCAAAAGCTCTAAAAGAGAACTTTTGCCGGAAACTACCCTTAATCATTAAATGGTTTTAATGATGTTGGGGTCCTAATCCATCTTGCTAATTTAAGATGTATATTCCTAGAATCTATGCAATTAATGCCCCACTATAACCCTACTATATCTCATAGCGGATTTCTACCGCTACGATTTTTCAATATAGCCCCAAATATAGCCTTTCCGCTTTAAGCTCCGCTATATCCGCCATATCTAGTTATTCCCACTATATTCTGCTATTTTTGCTATATCTTCGTTAAAAGAAATGTATTGAAAAATGACATTTATACATTATAACAATTATGAAATTAATTAATTTAATTAAAATTTTAATATATTTTCAAAAATGAGAATACTCTAATATTCTACTTAATTCAATTATGTTATACAACAGTTTTAAGTCTATTTACAATATATTCGCATATTTTTTTAGTTAAAATTATATATGTATTAATTATAATTCAATTGAATATTAATTTTTCATTTAATTATCATTTATTTATTTGTAAAAACATTAAGTGTGAGTTTTATATGCTATTTTAAGGTCATCTGCTATATCCTACTTTATCCTCGCTGTATCCCCGTTATGACTTGTTGCACCTCCGCCGCATTGAATCTGCCGAGCGTTTTAACTGCACAGCCTGGAATGTTATTCCACCATTACCCGTCTTTCTAATTTTTCCTTTTTAGTTTCAATAATTGTCCATTTCTCATAATAACTGGCAATTAATGTCAAAATTGACAATCACTAATCAATTCTTATTTAATCTCATTAACTCCATTTACCAGCTTTAAAATCTACTTAACCCTTCCGCAAATACCATGTTGGATTCCTTAATCCATCCCTCATTTAATTCCTTTTTTATCCTTTACTAATTGCAAACTTATTACCCGTTAAATCTGTAATTAATGTCCATCAATCATATACTTACTATGCTGTTTATAATTAATACGAATACCATTATAAATTATGTTATTTATATGTTTCTTATTGCTATCTATTAATTTCTGATCTATAACATTCTTTTCTATATTTTATTTTATTAGAGATAAACCTTCGAAAAGGACTGTCGCTAAAATTTCCACAAATCAACCATAAGTGATATTTTTTCGCTTTGTTTGAAATTACAAGGGATTATTTTTGAAGCAGACAGTGTAAACCACAGAAAAGAATATTCGTATCTTTCCTTTTTGTATATCCCTTGTCAATCCGAAGGCCGCACTTTTATGCATTTAAGAAATTAGGTAATTTATGGAAATTACACGGAGCCTGCTCCTAATAAATCAAAATATGGAAATTCATATTACAAGGATAATCTAACTTAGAACCCAATTATAGATCTAGAATACCTTTACAACCATGCCAACATTCTACAAATAGTTTCTTGGGAATGATTTCAAATTTCTAGATCAGGTTGTAACTATTCTTATTTTATTTATAGCTTGAAACCTTTAACCCTTCTTACTTAGATGTTGAACTCTATCTACTACATAAAATATAAACTTAGAGATCCATATTATGTTAGTTTGCGACATTTGAAATTCAAACTAACAAAAGAATTTCCACATCTCACAAGAAAACTTTTAAGCATATTTTTCAAAAGGATTTCCAATTTTAAAAAGTAGTTTAGGGAAATTGGAATCTTAAAATCATCTAAACACCGTGTTTTGTTTTATTTCATATATCTATTCCATTTTTATTAAACATTTAGACAAATCCTTCCAAAATTATTTGAACTAACTTTTCACGATTTTCAAAACATTTACCACTTTATTTTTAACCCTAATTCAAACGTTATTTAGTAAAATAATTTCCTTTCTCAATCACTTTTGCCTGAAAAACCATCTTCTTTAAAAGTAGGGTCTCTTATCTGGCATTTTTACCTAGCTATATTAAATTGGTTGCACAAGTTAGATTCGACCTCTATCAAGGCCGATGAGTCCAAAGTGACGGTTGTGAGTCCCATAGGTCAAGTGCAGATGATAACACGAAGTCGAAGTTGAATGGAATTGATGGATATGCATGGCAGAATGTTCGAAGTATGAAATATGGTTAAACATATAGAAGGGATCGGTATAAATTGGTTTCGATCATAGGGATCCATATGTTTTAGGGTATAGGAGCATTTCAATAGAAAATAAGCAATATCTCAAGATCACAAGTCCAATGAATATGAAATTTTGTGAACAAGATATGGAAGCCCTAGGGAGCCTACTCTAGGGATCGCACCTCAAGAAGATGAAGTTAGAGGGATTGGCATTCTTCCCTTGGAAGGGATCGGCGGGAACCAACAATCAACCCATATTGAAGCAAAGGTCAAGTAATTCGAGTTCTACTGATCCAATTCGCATGAAATTTGGAGGTTAAGCATATTTTAGCATGAGAGAGCTGCCATGGATTGCATCCTAAAATTCCACCAAAATAGGGATCGGTACCGATCCCTTTACTTTGGAAATTGGGCCATGTGACCCCTCATGTGGATCCATATGATTCTGAACGTCCTTTTGCTGAATTTTCAGGAAGATGCTTCACCATCTTCGCCGGTAAATATAGGCTTGGTTTTCCATTTTTGGGACCTTTTACGCTACTAGTTGCTTTATGCACTTTGGTAACTAAGGATTTTCATCTGATCCCTATGGTACTCAGTTTGTAAAGTAATTAATAATGCAATCTATTCAAAGTGAACGTAGGCAAACAACGCTGAACCACTATAAATAGTTATATGTGTGTTATTCTTTTGATTTATTGCATTTTGTTGTTTTTTTCCTTTGTTTCATTTTATATTCTTCATTTATTTTTCTTCGAAGTTTTTATTGGGTTTTGTGCCAATTTTCGATGTAAGAAATTTTTGCTTTCACTGAGAACATTAATTCTCAGCTTGGTAGGAACTATCTATTGCTACTAGATTGCATATATCCCCTGGAGGGGATCCATAGTTATCTTTAGGAAGTTTACTCAATCTATTCAAATTTGAGAAAATCTAAGTAAAGCTATCAACAATGGTGAGGAACACTAGATCTACTTCTTAGAACACAGAAGGAAACAAGAATGCCAGCATCCAACAAGGTAGCCCTAGCGGTCCACCAATGAATGTAAACACTGATCCTGTTGAAGTTTGGAATCCAATCGATTCCATTAAAAGGGCTAAATTTCAGAATCTGATGAGAGAGCTAGTGGATAGCCATCGATAATTATATCAATAGATTCAAGCCAATATCAACCTAATGAACCAACTCAGTCAGCAACAGTGAGGGAAAGCTAAATGGGACCCTACCCTTTACTCAGCATCAAAGAGTTCTAGTTCATCGTATGAGTATCACAAGCACATGCTTCACAGAATAGACAGACATCGTACAAAAACTTTGAGGCATCAATAGGAAGACCTTCTTGGTCGGCCAGGACCGATCAATGTCGATCCCTTAATAGGGACCAGTCCGATCCCTCCTCCAGAGGAAGGAACTTACCTATACATGCTGGGATTTAAGCTGGTACTATTGCGGTTGATTTGGATGATGGAGTCCATTTAAATGTTGATTAGTTGCATCCCCGGAATGATGATGAAGTGAATTTATGAGAGATATATATATATATATATATATATATATATATATATATATATATACCAGAAAGATGTTGAACCAAAAAGGCATGGAACATCACGTAGACATCGACCGAACCATTCACGTGAGGTAGAAAATGACCACCGCTCGGCACCAACTATCCAAATGCCAAATTTGTCGGTTATGGTTAGGCAGTTAGTGAGAGAGAGCCAAGGCTTGACCAATGATGATTGGGGAATCTCGAGAAACCGTACCCCATTTATTGATAATATCATATATGCAGAGTATCCAAGGAGATTCAACATGTCATCGATGCCTATCTAAGAGGGAAAAACTGACCCTAGGCAGCACATCATAAGATATGAAGGGCTGATAGATTCCACATCAGCATATGATGCAACCAAGTGTAGATGTTTTCCTACAACCCTCTCAGGAACATGTGGTTTATGAGGTTACCCCAACGGTCGATCTCTTGATGATTTGGAAACAAGATTTATGGAGCATCGTTGAAAGATTACTTGGAGAGATACCATATAGATGTCACAAAAATCAGTAATTCGAATGACCAAGCAATATTCATGGCTGTAAAAAAAGGGATTGATCCACTGTCTGATTTTGATGATTGGTTAGCTGGGAAGCCACTTGCAATGTTGGAGCACTTTTACACAAAAGCAGCTCAATATATGAGGAAGGAAGAAGCCAAATGCTCTAGGGAGAACAATGTTGCGGGATCAAGTGGAGAGGGAGTACGAAGTAATATTGTAATAAAGAAGTTTGATGATAGCTCTGGAAAAGTTTAAGTGAATATCCAGAACAAACGAATCATCAAAAGAAAGGCAGAGATAAGAGCTCAGAACGAAACAGGGATTCTGGAATATGGAAGCCTAAGATTTTGATATATGATACTTACACGCCAATGAATACATTACTAGAGAATATCTATTTGTCTACCTGCAACACCATGCAATACAGAAAGCCCCCTTTGAAAGAATCAATGGAGAAGTAGAAAAATATTGGGAAATGTTGTCAGTTGTATGAATGTTATGGTTGTAACACAAATGAATGCAGGAATCTCTAGGATATTATCAAAAAGCTAATTCGAGAAACAAAGTTACATTGGTTTGTAAAAACCCCACAAGATGGCAGGCAAGGGACATCCGACCCCAACCGAGAATAAGGGCCACATGGAGTTGAGGAGCCTACTCAAACTGGTGGAAGATTGGTAATCAATACAATAGTCAGAGGACCACATCCGGCTGATAAGAGTTGGTATGAGATGGAGCACTGCGCTAGCATGATTAAGCATGTGAATTTTGAATGTTGTTATAGTACGGAAGATAGAGCTATGGAAAAACACCAACGTACAATGACATATGATATTGTGTTTAGAAACAGAGATTCAGACAAGGTGGAGTCTAAGACAATCGATCAAATGGTCATTTCAGCCATGATCGGCACTGCTTTACTGAGAAGGATATTGGTTGATTGTGGAAGTTCTGCAAATATAATTTTCAAAAAAGCTTATAATCAAATAAGAATGGAAGCTAAGGACTTGAAACCATCTAAAGCACACATTCATGGCTTTGACAGTGCTGTAAACGAAGTTATTGGTTATGTTGAATGTGATGACCCGAACTCGATATCCGACAAACGACATCAAATTCGTATCGTCGGAGCTTATAACAACATCATATGAATATAAAACAGCGGAAAAAAAATGAATATCATGCATACAACACAGATACAACCTCAGAATATCAAATAATGCATCAGAGTATTTAATACATATGCCACAACTCCAAATAACATCATAATAATACATCGATGATCATATATCCAAAAGTCTTCAATGAAAGAAGTGATAACGGACTCCTAAAAGCTAAACACCTGAGATCTCCAAAAAGCTCCTAATATATCTCCAAAGAAAGAGTTCCAAAATGCTACTAACTCCAAAAGACGGAAACCTGCTACTAGGCTGCCGTGTAGAAATTTGGGGCACCCAGATTTTAGAAACGAAACAATAAACTCCGGGTCAGTCATGGGACTGGTATGAGTAAACAAAAATAGTCGCCTTTAAATAAAACAGATTTATAAAAGAAAAGTCGGTATGCTTTTGAAAAATGAGACTACCATAAGACCTCCCGCCACACACACAATGCAAACGCAGAATTGGAGGAGATTTCTTCTTATGATAGTCAAATATGTTTAATACGAGAAATTTTCTTTGATATTATTACTAGTGCATAGTGTAGAAAACATTTCGAAAATAAAATATTAATCTTAGCCAGCATAGGTACCATTATGCTATTCCTACTATAGCTGCCATGTTAAATGGTAGGTTCTACAACTAAAACCGTACCGGGCTTGTATTGTTTCCTTGGATTTCCAACAAATGGTCAGGCTAAGGAACTTCCTACTGCCACATGGGTACGCCTCTGGCGGGACGTACCAAGAACTTAACCAGCTCTCTGCCAACACAAGGCCGGGTTACCACTGTAACGAGGTAACTACTACACGAATATGCCACTCCCCTATATCCTTCTTCTTCCCTCTTTTTTTTCTTTTTATTTAGCTAAGTTTAAAACCTAGGTCCAACACCTTTCGAACGCGAGAAAACCCGAAGCACTTCACGTAATTTCTCGAGTTCCAACTCGAGTTCCAAATCATCACTCTCCCTGATACTCAAAAACACTGACACCATCACCACCGAGCACGTGCACGGTGGTTCGCCGTGACTCCGACGGCCATCGCGACCATCAACAAATCGCGATTCATCCCTACATTAGAAATCAAAACCCAGTATTTCAAAAAAAATGAAATCGAAAATTTTGCCTGTCGCCCGAAAAACTGGAACAAACCCCCTCAGCAAAAGCGCCTCGCCACCATCGTACTGACCACCGGAGGCGATGACACTCCGGCCATACCTCGAACATGTCCTCCTCTACCTTCACCCAAATCCACGTGCCACTCGATCGAGCAACGGCGATGAAAACCCAATTTACATAACACCAAAAATTCTGAACCCAAAACCCTAATTCGACTTCATTCCCCAAATTCTCACAATAGAAAATTCTTTTAACATTTTTCCCAACATCCTAGATGTTCAAGCATGCTTCAGTACAAATTACAATATTTATAAATGATTCGATTATCAGGGATTGATAAAATGCAAAAAAATTTGATTATTAACTGTACTTGGAACACTTCATTAAAAATCATTATGTTAATTTCAAAAATCCTACTTTTAGTTGTTTATCCAAGTTATGAAATCAAACCAATAAATTAAAATACTCAAAATAATTCATATGATTTATTTCTACTGCAAATTTTAGTTTACAGGGTCCAGTTCTTTCACTTTCAAGCAAGAATTTTTTTCTAGACTGTGGTTTAAGTTTAAACAACTGCTTTTGTTAAAAATCTCAAGTTTTAAAGGTTCCATATGAAGATGTATTAAAAAAAATTATTTACTTTACTCTGTAACCAGAGTTTCAGAAGACAGTCATTCAAAGATTTCCTGTAACTCAACATACATACATACATAACAAATTTTGATTTTCAATATGCAGTAAGCTCAAGATTTGATAAACTAGATACTTAAATTTAAAAGAAAATAGGTTTACTCACTTGATTCCAGAAATAAACAGAGCTGCTTTAAGTTTGAAACAGAGAGCTTTTATATTTAAAGGCTGCAGTTTTGATCTTCAGTAATTTGCCTTCAACTTGAATATAAGTGATGATCTTCTTTCCTTTTTTTTAAATTTCTGTTCTTTGCTAATATTTGTTGAACGAATGAAAGGGAGGTTTGTGGATGTATATAAAGAGATGTACAAGTCAGTATAATACTGAGCATCATTCTTTTGTATAGTTATTTTATACAAACTTTGTACTTTGTAACTATTCGCATGCTTTTATTAGAGAACTTTTTTCTTCTTTCTTACTATTTCGAATTGACTTGTTTATGGGCTGAGTTGCAATGCATTAAATGAGAGCATGTAAATGAAATGTTCATGTTTCCTTTTTACGTTACAGCATGTTCTTGTTTAATTAGATTTTTATAAGTACGTTTTATTTATTTATTTTTTTATTATTTAATGTTGGCTGATATGATTTTGTGGAGGCTTGCATTTATTGCTTTGTCTTATTTCATCATGTCTATACTTATCTCCTTGTACAAATCTTCATACTTTAGTAACATGTTGTTTGAATTTCAACTATGTATATATATTTTGCTTTGTTTTATAATCTATGCTTGAATTAAAATGGTTATAGTTATTGATATGTATTTATCTTATATTGCCATAAATTTTAACACACACACACACATATATATATATCTACTTTATTTCTAATTCGTTCGAAAACTTCAACTGCCAACATTTATTTATACCTATACAACTTTATAATATTAATATTATTAATATTAACAATATTTTAATTTTTCTTGAAATTTCACAATTTAATTTTTTTATTCAAAAGTTCAAATAATTTACTAAATTAAATTTAACAAAATTCCGGGATGTTACAATATCCCCTCCTTAAGAAAATTTCGTCCTCGAAATTAAAAGAGAGAGAAAAGCAAATAAAGAATATACGAATTCAGAAATAAGGAAATGACTTACAGTTTAAGTCGAGATATCTACCGTACAATTGGGATATGATTTCTTCATATTATCTTCAGTCTCCCAAGTACAGTCCTTTGGATCGTCACTCCATTGAACCTTAACCAATTTCACAACTTTGTTCCTCAATCGCTTCTCATCACGATCAATAATTTTTATCGGTTCTCTTTTAACTGCCAAGTTAGGAGTGATTTCAAGATCCTGCTGAGCAGCTTCTTCAATAATATCATCTAGGTCATGCATATACTTTCGAAGACCAGAAACGTGAAACACATCATGCACGTCAGACATCCAGCTGGGAAGCTGTACTCGATATGCTAGAGGACCAATCCTTTCCAGAATAGGAAAAGGACCAATATAGCACGGTGCTAGTTTTCCAGTTTTTCCGAATCTCAACACGCCCCGCATTGGAGACACTTTAAGAAATACAGAATCCCCAACTTGAAATTCCAAATCTCTTCTTCGACGGTCATAATAGTTCTTTTGACGGCTTTGGGCAGTTAATAACTTCTTCCGAATAAAATCTACCTTCTCCGTGGCTTCTTTAATCATGTCTGGTCCAAGGACGAGTCTATCACCTGATTCGATCCAACATGCAGGTGATCGACATGGATGACTATATAAAGCTTCGAAAGGAGCCATTTCTATACTGGACTGATAGCTGTTATTATATGAAAATTCAACCAGATGCAAATGGTCCTCCCAAGGACCACCAAAATCGAGAATGCAAGTACCCAAAAGGTCTTCTAGAATTCGGTTAATTCTCTCGGTCTGCCCATCAGATTGTGGGTGATAAGCAGTGCTGAAATTTAATTTTGTTCCCAAAGCGTCCTGGAATGCCTCCCAAAATCTACTAGTGAAGATCGGGTCACGATCACTCACTATACTACTGGGAATACCATGGAGATGAACAATTTCCTTTATATATATACCTGCCAAGCTTACCGTAGTACGAGTGGATTTCACTTGAATAAAGTGAGCAGTTTTGGTTAGACAGTCCACTATAACCCAAATTGCTTCATTTCCCTTTTTGGTTCGTGGCAATCCATCGATGAAATCCGTCGATACCTGATCCCATTTCCATTTCGGTACTTCCAAAGGCTGAAGTAAACCGGCTACTTTCTTTTGATCGCTTTTAATTTGTTGACAAGTAGCACAGCGACCCACGTAAATAGATATGTCTCTTTTCATTGTCTTCACCAGAAAGTTCTTTTAATATCTCTATACATTTTATTAATTCTTGTATGGATGCAAAGCTTGGACTTGTGGCATTCATCTAAAACTTCACGTTTTAGCTCCGGAATGTCAGGGACACAAATTCTTCCTTTCATCTTTATAACTCCATGATCATCAATTGCAAAACTAGAATCTTCACCTCGACGAATTCTCCCATATATTTCCTAAAAAAACTGGTCTTCTTTTTGCTTGTTGGCGATCTTTTCAAGAAGAGTAGGAGTGATAACCAGATGAGGAAGAATAGCATGTTTCTGCTCAAAGCGTCAGCAACCACATTGGCTTTTCCCGGCGTATACGGAATATCTAGGTTATACGATGCCAGAAATTCCAACCAACGTTGTTGTCACAGATTCAGATCCTTCTGGTAAAGAGATATTTCAAGGATTTATGGTCGGGAATAATTCAAAATTTTCACCTAAGGAAAGAAGAGTTCATTAAGCATATTGTTTGAGTTAAATTAACTTCGTAAATTGTTAAGAAAGTTGAAAAGATTCTTACCCAGAAGATAGTGTCGCCGGATTTTTAAGGCGAAAACAACAGCCAAAAGCTTCAAATCATGTGTTGGGTAGTTTCTCTCGTGCGGACGTAATTGTCTACTCGCATAGGCAACTACCTTTCCATTCTGCATTAATACTGCACCTACCCCATCACCACATGCGTCGGTATAAACAGATAATCCCTGTTTCCCGTTTATAATAGCGAGAACAGGAGCAGTGGTAATCTCTTCTTCAACTCCCGAAAAGCTTCATCACATTTTGGAGTCCAATTGAATTTTACATCTTTCATTATTAGCTTAGTCAACGGACTAACTATCTTAGAAAAATCCTGTACAAACTTTCTATAATATCTCGCTAAACCCAGAAAACTTCGAACTTCTCTAGGAGTAGTGGGTTGCTTCTAGTCTAGAATTGTAGAAATCTTGCTTGGATCAACCGATATTCCTTCTTCATTAACAATATGGCCGAGAAATTTAACTTCTTTGACCCAAAAGTGGCATTTGGAAAATTTTGCAAATAAGATGTTCCTTCTCAAAATTTCCAAAATAATTCTGAGATGTTCAGCATGCTCCTCTTCGGTTTTGGAGTAAATCAAGATATCATCAATAAATACAAGAACAAATTTATTCAGCACCTTCTGAAATACACAGGTCATCAAATCTACGAAGTATGCTGGAGCATTGGTTAGCCCAAAAGGCATGACTAACCATTCGTAGAACATATTGGGACCCCTGAAAGCAGTTAAATGTACACAATCTTCGGTGATTCGTAGTTGATGGAATCCTTGGGCTAGATCCATCTTTGAAAAGAAACGAGCGCCGTGAAATTGATCAAATAAATCATCGATCCTGGGTAAAGGAAACTTATTCTTGAGAGTCATTTTATTGAGATCGCGGTAATCTACACACAATCTCAAAGATCCGTCCGATTTAGCGACGAATACAACGGCTGAACCCCATTCAGAAACACTGGGTCGAATTAATCCTTTTGCTAGTAGATCATCGGTTTGTTGAACTAATTCAATCTTTTCCTTGGGTGCCATCCTGCGACTTGCGTGAACAACAGGACGAGCATTGGATACAAGGTCAATCCTAAATTCTATTTCTCGATGTGGAGGTAAAGATTTCACTTCTCCGAATACGTCCGAAAAATCTCTAACAATTGGTATAGACTCCAAACTGGGTTCGGGATAACCCAAATTATACATCAATCCTTCTCTTTTAGGACTAGGGTCCTCACAAGACATTTCAATGAAATCTCCAAATTCGGTTTTAATCGAAATCAATCGATTAATGCAATCCAATTTGGCTTCGTATTTTGCTAGCCAATCCATTCCGAGTAAGACTTCAAACTCGTTAAAATCAAGAACGAAGAGACCAATGGGGAATTGATAATGAGAATATGAGATAGGAACGTCTCTACATCGAAGACAAAGATTCGCGGGACCTCCAACTGGATTCCTTACGCATATAGGCTCATCAACAAAATCAGGTTCAAGATTTAATTCATTGATAGCTTGCTGAGAGATAAAACTATATGTAGCGCCCGTGTCAAATAGAACTCTAACAATCTTATCATAAATGATAAGATTACCTTCCAGAACTCCTTTTCCTTTTTCTGCTTTGGAAGATGCAGGTTGGTCCTTGACTGTGTACACCTTTGCTGTTTGAGCTTGTTTCATGGTTGGACAGTCTTTAACTTCATGCCTCACTTTTTGACAATAATAGCACTTCCTAGGCATCGCTTGAGCGGATTGACTGACTTGTTTCTTAGGCTTCGTACATCTGCTCGAATAGTGGCCCTTCTCCAAGCAGTTATAACAAGTGACATTCTCTGCCGTGCTTCCCTGAATGCTCTTCTTTTTCTCGTTGCCCTTCCATGGTTTCTTACCTCCAAATTTCCGCTTCTTCCAATTTTGATTGCCCGAATTTCCCTTCTCCATCGAGGCTTCTTGCATATCAAGTGTAGCGTATCTGTACCCCATATTAACTAAATCTGAAAAAGATTCCTTAATGTGGCCCGTCATTCTTTCGTGGAATTTCTTATTCATTCTGCGAATGAATCTTTCGTTCATCTTTAAAGGCGTATTCACCAATTCGGGACCAAAACGAGACAATTCATTAAATCTGTTCAGATACTCCTCGAATGATAAACTTCCCTGCTTTAGGTCCATGAATTCCTGGTACATTCTAGAAATTGCGGCTGATGGCAAATATCGCTTCTCAAACATTTCTTTGAATTTCTCCCAAGAAAACTCGTCTTCCGGCTTATCTACCGTGATTGTCTCCCACCAGGCTGAGGCTTCATCTTGAAGTTGCCAAGAAGCTATGAGTCGCTTCTGATCGTCTTCCAATTTTAGCCCTCTGAAGATTTTCTCACACGATCTTATCCAGGCTTGAGCCTCAACAATCGACTCCTTGCCGTTGAACGGCTTACCACCAAGTATTGAGAAATTTTTATGTAAGTCAGCCAGATTCGGCTGTTGCTGAACTGCTGCTATTGCTGTTGGGGGATCTTGATCAGGTGCTGTGGTACCTCCTTGACCCCTAACTCTTCCCCTTCGTCCGCTCATTCTTACTATCTGTAATTAGTAAGAAAATTGATTTAGATGCATGAACGAAATATCTTAAGGAATATCAGCAGTAAAAAGAAATAGACTAATAAAATTTGGAGTTCCAGTCTTGGTTATACTCATTCTAGGGTATATTTCACCCCATCTCTAATGAGTCATCTGATGCGTTATACTCCGTAGCTAAAATTCTTACTCAACCTTCAGCTTTGATACCACTTGTGACGACCCGAACTCGATGTCCGACAAACGACATCAAATTCGTATCGCCGGAGCTTATAACAACATCAGATGAATATAAAACAGCGAAACAAAAATGAATATCATGCATACAGCACAGGTACAACCTCAGAATATCAAATAATACATCAGAGTATTTAATACATATGCCATAACTCCAAATAACATCATAATAATACATCAATGATCATATATCCAAAAGTCTTCAATGAAAGAAGTGATAACGGACTCCTAAAAGCTAAACACCTGAGATCTCCAAAAAGCTCCTAAGATATCTCCAAAGCAAGAGTTCCAAAATGCTGCTAACTCCAAAATACGGAAACCTGCTACTAGGCTGCCCGTGTAGAAATTTTGGGCACCTAGTGGTGCAAACGAAACAATAAACTCTGGGTCAGTCATGGGACTGGTATGAGTAAACAAAAATAGTCGCCTTTAAATAAAACAGATTTATAAAAGAAAAGTCGATATGCTTTTGAAAAATGAGACTACCATAAGACCTCCCGCCACACACACAATGCAAACACAGAATTGGAGGAGATTTCTTCTTATGATAGTCAAATATGCTTAATACGAGAAATTTTCTTTGATACTATTACTAGTGCATAGTGTAGAAAACATTTCGAAAATAGAATATTAATCTTAGCCAGCATAGGTACCATTATGCTATGTCTACTATAGCTGCCATGTTAAATGGCAGGTTCTACAACTAAAACCGTACTGGGCTTGTATTGTTTCCTTGGATTTCCAACAAATGGTCAGGCTAAGGAACTTCCTACTGCCACATGGGCATGCCTCTGGCGGGACGTCCCGAGAACTTAACCAGCTCTTTGCTAACACAAGGCCGGGTTACCACTGTAACTAGGTAACTACTACACGAATATGCCACTCCCCAGTATCCTTCTTCTTCCCTCTTTTTTTTTCTTTTTATTTAGCAAAGTTTAAAACCTAGGTCCAACAACTTTCGAATGCGAGAAAACCCGAAGCACTTCACGTAATTTCTCGAGTTCCAACTCGAGTTCCAAATCATCACTCTCCCTGATACTCAAAAACACTGACACCATCACCACCCTGCACGTGCACGGTGGTTCGCCGCGACTCCAACGGCCATCGCGACCATCGACAAGTCGCGATTCATCCCTACATTAGTAATCAAAACCCAGTATTTCAAAAAAAACGAAATCGAAAATTTTGCCTGTCGCTCGAAAAAATGGAACGAACCCCCTCAGCAAAAGCGCCTCGCCACCATCATACTGACCACCGGAGGCGATGACACTCCAGCCATACCTCGAACATGTCCTCCTCTACCTTCACCCAAATCCACATGCCACTCGATCGAGCAACGGCGACGAAAACCCAATTTACAGAACACCAAAAGTTCTGAACCCAAAACCCTAATTCGACTTCATTCCCCAAATTCGCACAATAGAAAATTCTTTTAACATTTTTCCCAACATCCTAGATGTTCAAGCATGCTTCAGTACGAATTACAATATTTATAAATGATTCGATTATCAGGGATTGATAAAAATGCAAATTTTGTTTGATTATTAACTGTACTTGGAACACTTCATTAAAAATCATTATGTTAATTTCAAAAATCCTACTTTTAGCTGTTTATCCAAGTTATGAAATCAAACCAATAAACTAAAATACTCGAAATAATTCATATGATTTATTTCTACTGTAAAATTTAGTTTACAGGGTCCAGTTCTTTCACTTTCAAGCAAGAATTTTTTTCTAGACTATGGTTTAAGTTTAAACAACTGCTTTTGTTAAAAATCTCAAGTTTTAAAGGTTCCATATGAAGATGTATTAAATTTTTTTATTTACTTTACTTTGTAACTAGAGTTTCAGAAGACAGTCATTCAAAGATTTCCTGTAACTCAACATACATACATAACAAATTTTGATTTTCAATATGCAGTAAGCTCAGGATTTGATAAATCAGATACTTAAATTTAAAAGAAAATAGGTTTATTCACTTGATTCCAGAAATTAACAGAGCTGCTTTAAGTTTGAAACAGAGAGCTTTTATATTTAAAGGCTGCAGTTTTGATCTTCAGTAATTTGCCTTCAACTTGAATATAAGTGATGATCTTCTTTCCTTTTTTTTTAAATTTTTGTTTTTTGCTAATATTTGTTGAACAAATGAAAGTGAGGTTTGTGGATGTATATAAAGAGATGTACAAATCAGTATAATACTGAGCATCATTCTTTTGTATAATTATTTTATACAAACTTTGTACTTTGTAACTACTCGCACACTTTTATCAGAGAACTTTTTTCTTCTTTCTTACTATTTTGAATTGACTTGTTTATGGGCTGAGTTGCAATGCATTAAATGAGAGCATGTAAATGAAATGTTCATGTTCCCTTTTTATGTTACAGCATGTTCTTGTTTAATTAGATTTTTATAAGTACATTTTATTTTTTTATTTTATTTTTATTTAATGTTGGCTGATATGATTTTGTGGAGGCTTGCATTTGTTGCTTTGTCTTATTTCATCATGTCTATACTTTACTCCTTGTACAAATCTTCATACTTTAGTAACATGTTGTTTGAATTTCAACTATGTATATATATTTTGTTTTATTTTATAATCTATGCTTGAATTAAAATGGTTATAGTTATTGATATGTATTTATCTTATATTGCCATAAATTTTAACACACACACACATATATATATACTTTATTTCTAATTCTTTTGAAAACTTAAACTACCAACATTTATTTATATCTATACAACTTTATAATATTAATATTAATAATATTTTAATTTTTCTTGAAATTTCACAATTTAAATTTTTTTATTCAAAAGTTCAAATAATTTACTAAATTAAATTTAACAAAAATATGGGATGTTACATTGAATTTCCCATAGAATTGGAAGAAGATAACCAAAGGAGAGTGCAGATTCTGCCTTTTTTGTTTTGGATGTTGATCTCCATACAATGTATTTTTGGGACGATCAGTCCTAGCTGAGTTCCTGGTAGCTCTTCACTTATGGTGTTTGACTTTGAAGTTACCGATAGATAATGGTGTTGGAGTTATTTATGGTGATCAAGTGACTAGACATGCCTATAATGTAGCTGAATTGACGGATGCTCAGTGAAATGAAAAAGGTAAAGGTATGGATAAGCTGTCCGCATCCAAGCTATTGAAGATTGAAAACTAGGGCCTGAGCCTTGGTACGGACGCCACGTCACTTCTATAGGGACATAGATCCAAGATATGATGAGGAGGAGCCCAAAGAGACAATGGCTGCACCGGTTGAACTGACGATTGACATCACAGTCGGCTACAACGACCAGTCATAGTCTAAAGATTGGATCATAGCTCAGCCCTCCAACGATGAATGACCTTGCTGGATTTCTCTGAGAGAATCTCGACAGTTTCACTTGGACTCCCTCTGATGTATGTGGGATCTCTCCTGCCATCATAAGCCATGCATTGAATATTAATCTGAGGCATGTCCTGGTGAAACAAAAAAGGCATGGCATGGATCTGGAGAGATCTACCTTCTTTAAGAAGAGGTCGATAGGCTCAAAGATAATGGGTTTATTCACGATGCCCTATAACGTAAGTCGGTATTGAATCTTGTACTTGTGAGAAAGGCATTGGGAAATGGCGGTCATACGTTGATTACTCAGACTTGAACAAGGCATGCCCAAAAATAGCTTTCCCCTTCTAAGAATCAACGAGTTGGTACTCAATAGTGGGACATGAATTGCTATCTTTTATAGATGCGCACTTAGGATATAACCAGATCTTGATGCATATTGTTGATCAAGAGCACACCAATTTCATTACTAATGTTAGATTATATTTCTATGTGATAATGTCGGTTGGACTAAAAAATGCAAGAGCAACCTACCAATGTCTAGTCAATAGAATATTAAAAGATTAGATCGGAAGAACAATGAAGGTATATGTGGATGATAAACGCATGAAGTCACGATGGTCTAGCAACCATATTAGAGACTTGGAAAAAATGTTCGATATTCTACGATATTACAAAATGAAGATTAATCCTTTGAAGTGTTCTTTTAGCATAGCATAAGGAAAGTTCTTGGGTTTCATCATTAATGCCTGCAGAATCAAAGCTAATCCTGAAAAGATCCAAGCTATTCGTAACATCTAAGCACCAAAGACTATCAAACAAGTGTAGAGCGTAAATGGGAAGGTTGCCACCTTAAGCCGGCTTATTTCCAAGCTACCGATAAATGCATTCTTTATTTAACTTGATTAGAAGAGGAAAAAGGAATTTTGAATGGATACAGAATTGTAAGGTGCCTTCCAACTTTTGGTAAATCGCTTAGATCGTGAAGATTTGTATATCTAGTTAACTGTGTCGGTGCATGTATAAGTGTCACACTACTTCATAAAGAGAATAGGATCTAGAGACCAATATTTTATGTTAGCAAGCGATTAACGGGAGCCGAAAGTAAATATCCAAAGATAGAGAAACTGGCATACTGCTGTTGATTGCATCGTGAAATCCCCGCCCTTACTTTTAGGCACATCCTATTAATGTTTACATCGACCAGCTATTAAGACAGGTCCTACAGCGACCTGAGACGTTTGAAAGATTACTAAAGTGGAATATCAAATTTAATCAATTCGACATTACTTATCTTCATTGGAGGGCTATCTAGGGTCGGGCACTGTGGATTATATAGCAGAATTTAATCATCGGATGATGTCTTAGAGAGTGGTGAACTGCTACCATATGGTGGAGGTTATATATATAGATGGAGCATCCTCGTTGTTCTGGAGCTAGGATTGTGCTTGTAACTGCCGAAGGTCGGTCAATTTTCTATGCTTTAAAGCTCGATTTCCTAGCAACAGACAACAAAGTCGAGTTTGAGTCTCTGAACGCTGGACTGAAACTTGCCAGTGAAAAATAAAATCTATTGAAATATTTTATGACTCTCAATTGGTAGTATACCAAGTTAGGGGAGATTACCAAGCTAAAGCAAAAATGACTTGCTCCGTACCTTAACCAAGTCCATGAATTATTGACTGACTTTGAGTACAATAATAATATACACATTCCTCGGGATCAAATCAAAGAGAGTGATTCTTAATAAAGTCAGCCAGCATCAGGGATGCACAACAGATGGGCTTGGTTCTAGTCGAAGTATTAAACGCTCCAAGCATAAGCCCAAAGGAGATCGGCCACATACTAGAGATGGAGCTTTGAGAAGGATTCGTGGAGACTCAGATTAAATAATATTTTTTACAGAGAATCCTTCTCGAATGAAGGAATGAAAAATGACATGTCCTTCATAAAGCTTCACAGTATATCCTACAAGAGTAAGTTGTGTACAAAAGGTTTTTTCGTTCCCCTGCTCCGGTGTATCGCTCAAGATGAAATAAAACGAGTCCTAAAGGAAGTTCATAAAGGATAATGTGGCGATCACACTAAGGAAAACTCTAGCAAAAATAATAATCCATTACGGGTATTATTGGCCGATAGTCAATCAAGATGCTACTGATTATGTATGGGGATGCGATAAGTGCTAGATATATGCAAAAGTTCCAAGAGCTCCACCGATTGAAATTACACAAATGGCCAGTCCATGGCCATTTTCCATATAGGGCATAGATATTATCGGTTCCTTACCGATCTCCAAAGGTAGTGCGAAGTACGCAATCGTCGCAGTTGATTACTTCACCAAATGGGCCGAAGCGGAACTATTAGCAACAATCACAACAAAGAAAGTAATCAACTTCATCATTCGGAACATCATATATCATTTCGGTCTTCCACGGACTATTGTAACAGATAATAGGACTCAATTCGGCAGTGCTGAATTCGAAGACTTCTACCTTCAGCATCATATTGAAAAGAGATTTGCAGTAGTCGCTCAGCCTCAAGCCAATGGGCAAGTCAAAGCTGTAAAAAAGTCATAAATTCCATTATGAAGAATTGTTTGGAGAGAGCCAGAGGCGACTGGGTTGATAGACTCCCCGACAGCACTATGGACTTGTAGGGCCACCCCCAAATCTACAACTAGTCGTACTCCATTCACCCTTGCTTACAGTTTCGAAGCCGTTATTCCTATTGAGCTCAAAGTTCCTTCTCATCGAGTGACCTAAGCTGATTTGAGCGTAGCTACGCACCAACATCGAGTCTCCCGATACTACAACACCAAAGGCCGACCTAGGAACTTTGAAATTGGCGATCTCATATTAAAATGGGTTTTTCCTGCCTTGTCACATATGAATCCTACTTAGGAAGGACCATATGTCATTGAACAGAGGCTTGGAGAGGGAACTATCAAGCTAGCGACTGTTTATGGCATCACACTTCTAAGGGTGTGGAATTGCGAGCATTTACGATGCTATTTCACTGAGTTTATTCCTTTTCATTTAATTGTATTCAATTTTCGAATTTTCTTTAGCATTTGATTTTCTAGATATGTAATAAGACAAATTATGTCATTTCTTTCCATTTGGTAGATAAAGTTTGAAATTTGTTTTATGTCTGCATTTGTTGTAGCATTACATATTAGTTATGATATAGGACTAACTAGTATTTCCATGTCCATACGGGTTCCCAGAGTTCGGAACTAGCCGATTACATAAGTTCATTACTGAACTAAACGAAATGAGACTGGTCTGACCGTTCATTTGACCGTGCTCACAACTCAATGGGCGGAATGCTTAATAAGGAATGGATATGGTACGACCATCCAATGACCAACTTAATCCTATCAGATTATGGGAAATATAAATAAAAAATGATCGACCGCTCGCTAAGTTAACCTTGGACTTGAGGGTAGATCAATCAACTAAGGAAAATACGATCCGAAGATTTTTCGAAACGACTTTAAGTCCCCAGAGTTTGGACTGGAGTATAAATGCAAACCGGGTGTGATTTGACCATCCGCTAACTAACTCTTATCTCCAAAGTGTTGATAAGAGTATAAAAAATAAACAAGTTGTTGTCGAGACAAAAGCTGAAGACTCATGTACTAGAGCATCGGTGGACGTCGGAATCTTGGTTGATGTCGATTGTTGCTCCATGGCAGCACCACTTTTTGGAGTTCGGTTGGGACCCGAAAGACCTATAGATTCACAGAAACAAGAAGACAAGTACATAACTATTGGACATAAAGAATGAAACCTCTCGAAAAGTGGAGAATAGAGCGGAATACCTACATCCGGCTGACTTTCAGTTGTCGCCGGAGTCCCTCCTCCAGAATAGGGGTTGGCACCTTAGATTGATAACCGAGTTTATCCAGATTATAGCTTAGATCCTATCCCAAACCGAGAGAAACTGATGCTCCAACTCCTTGAAAATAAAAATGGCCTTTGGGATTAGATCCCGAAGACTCGGAGGTTTTATACCTTTGCTGGAGGGTGCTAGAATGCCAAAATATCGAAGTCTCAAAGTAATAAGGTCTAGAGGCTCATCCCCGCGGAGAATCTCCCATACTAGTTTTTCTTTGTCTAAATCAGCTTCGTCGAGGGTTCTCTTTTTCATTTCAAAAATGTACTCCCAGGCCTCGACAAGCGACTCAAGATAACTCTCACCAAGAAAGCTCAAATCACGATGGATAAGGGGTTTAACATTGTATTCAATGATCAAGGGATCGAATAAGTCTTTAATTTCATTTTGAAAGGCTTCTTAGCATCCTCTACACAGGCCTCAAGATGTTCTCCTATCCCACTGTGGCCTAATTCCCTCGCCTCTTCTTTGAGGACTTCAATTAGAGCAAGTTGCTTATTAAACTTGATCTTCAAAGTCTAGGCCTCAATATCCTCTTCGCAATATCTTTGTGATTCTTCTTGATTTTTGATTTTCTCTTCCCTTTCCTTCTTAAAAAGTTCTTCAAGCTCCTCGACACGGTGGGTTAAAATATTTTTCTCCATTTGCAAGGTATATTTTTCCAAGGCAAGTGCACTGCTGTGGTTGAGAGCAGCATCAAGTTCCTTTTTGTCGGCAGCCCTTAGATGACTCACTGCTTTAGATGTTTACCTAGCACTTTTTCTGCCTTATTTAGCTTCACCATTAAATCTGAGATCTCAATATCTTGATGTTTAATTATATCTTTATAATGGATCGCCTCTAGCTTAAGACGATCAATTTCATGCAGCCTCTCAATAGAGACCTTGGAGATCTTCTTTTCCGAGTGCTAGAATGATTCATGTTGAAAAAAAACATCGTTGATGCATGAGAGAGAACTTGCCTAAACATTCCCTAGGATTGTATAAAATGAGAGGAGGAACTTAAACCCGCCAAAACAAATCTGTGATGACTCACTGCTTTAGAGAGAACTTGCCAAGTCCCTAGGATTGCTTAAAGATCTGTCTTTGTCTATTCATCTTTCCAATTACTTCAGTTTATTTCAGTGGTTTTGTTCAGACTTGTCATTGGCATTTGTATTAGTAACTTCTCTACATTTGAGATTTCTATTGCATTTTGTTTTAAACTTTAATGTTTATATAGTAGCTTTATGAACTACAATTTATCTACTCCGTTGTTTATTGTCATAGTATTGTGTATCTGTGATTCTGTGATTGATTTTATTTACTGTTTATGCTAAGTTTTCCAAATATAAATTAATAATATGTTGTTTTGAGCAATTCAATTCTGACATGAGTGGATGATTGTCGATTTGAACGTTCAAAATAGCAGGTCACTGGCAAAACTTAGCATATGGAGTACAAACTCATTAGAGATAAGATAGTAATACCCTAGAATAAGTGGAATTGATTACATAATCATCTTCGTTCGAGTTTGAAATTCTTCTCTAGGATCCTTTTGGATTAGGATTTCTTTTGAATTTTGGAACATTCCCTTCATTCTGAAATCCATTCTTGTCTCATCTTGCTCTTGTCCTTTTGATATTGGAGCATCCCATAGCTCCAACCTCAACTGTCAACTTCATCCTTATTTGTGACTAATCCCTTCGGCGATCCTTCCAACATAAGTATGATCTGTAAATGGGTAAAACTCCTTTAAAACAAGCATCGATTCACAGAAGATTTCTATATCCGTGGTTTTGATGCTGTTATTTGTTGTAATGCCTGAACCGCTTCTCTAGTAGACGACCAGGGTAATTCTTTTATGATCAAATGTTGATTTCTTCAGAATTATGCAGGCAATTTTATCTTTTCGTTTGATTCTTAGCCTAATGATCTCGACTCCACCCCGATAGTCAAGGATTATCCTGATGTTTAGTGAACTTGTTTCTCTTCCTCCCAAGTGGAAAATTGAATTCCACATCGATCTTATTCTTGGAGCTTGACCTGTTATCCTTTCTTCTTGGACGAATGGTTTCTATAAATGGTTAATCTTGCCCATTGGATTAACCAACGCTCCTGCCCTTTGCGTTTTTCGCGATGTTTTCAACTAGTTTTTCGTGATTTCCGATGACGATTTCCTTGTCTTTTTCTAAGTCTCGGTTGACCTGGTTAAGGTCGTCGTGATTAATATAAGTCTATCCATTTTTTCTCTTTTGTAACTTAATTTTCTTAGCTACCTTTCAAGCCTATCTACCTAGTTAGAATTCTCTTTGATTAGAATCCCTCTAAGTTTGAATCTCTATTTTTGTTCTAGAACACATTCCTGAATCATCCTATGAGAGAACGTATTTGTAATTAATATAAAAAAATATTTTATAATGTGTTGTTTGAGTTGTAAATTTGAATTTTGGGTTTCAATCGATTGGTCTGGCCAACGCTATTGATAGGAATTCCAAAACACTTAAACAAAGCAAACTAACACAATATTCTTTCAGAAATTGGTAAATGAAATAATTTTATGTATGATTATATTTTATATAAAAAGTATAATTTTATGAATTGAGATAGTTAGATGAATTGGTTATTAGAAATGATAATACTAGATTATCATTTATTGTTTGTTAACATTTCCTAAACCATTAACTATTGTTGTTATAATGAGATGAAATTTTCTAAGTATGATTCATAAATCTGATTTGTAAATGAAATGAATTTAAATTAAGGATTTGAGAATTAAATTTCCCGTGCTTTTCAAAATTAGTTTTTAAAGTTTTGAAAAATATATTACTTGAAAGTATTTTCAAGTAGAAATTATTTTCGAAGAATTTTTAAAATAAAGCATGTCAGTACTCTCATCTTTTGTCGTTGGAAAATAATTTCGGTAATGACTGCAGCATCATCGGCATTCATTTTCGAGTCTCAGAGTGGAGAGACCGCTTTGTAGCTTTGCTACACTTTTGTTTTTGGAAATGGATTTGATTTGAATTCCTTGAGTATGATTTGATGTATAAAATATACATTTATGTATATATTTATTTCAAATGATTTGAAGTGAAACTGAGAATTCAATTCTTAAGTTTTAGGTTAAAGTGACGGTTTTCAATTATTGAAATGAAGCAAAATTTTGAATAATTAAAGTGTCTAAAATGTGGAATGGAATTAAAACCACGTAAAAAATTGAACTAGGATAAAAAAAATTGTATAGTACTCAAATGGATTCTGAAACATATATAACTTACCTGAAATATTCAAAAAGTAAAAATGTTAGTGTGAATATGCAATTAAAGGTTATACAAGAGAAATTTTTTGTAATAAAACGTTCAAACTAAATTTGATTAATAGAAATGTTGTAAATAAAAGGTAAATTTGTATAACGCTCAATTACACTCAGAAACATATATAACTTACTTGGGAAAAGTTTGAATGTAATAAGAACGTGTAATTGAATAATATAAAATATATGTAATAAGTTGTCCAGAAATGAAATTTTGTTAAGGGAGTTTATGAATAAAAATTTATTGGCGATAATGAAGGGTATACATTTAATTGATGTTATAAGAAATGTACGTGAAATAGATTGAATGATAAATAGAGAATTGAGTAAATAAATATGAATTTAAGAATAGTGAAATTAAATTATAAGTGGAACTAACTTAAGTGAGGTCGAATGGATTAAATAAATGAGTTAAATAACATAAATTTTGTTTCGAAAAGAAATTTTGTAACATATGATAATAAATTGGAATCAAATCAATTGAATGAAAATACATTGTGTTGAAATCAACCGAATTTGAATACAATAAATATTTATTGATTGAATAAAATTAATTGAAACCAAACTTGTTGAATATTAATCAATTTAAAAACTAATGAAATTTATATGGTTTTGAATCAATTGTCGTATTCTGTATTTTGAATCTATCTTTCTTTTCTGTTGCTTCTACTTTCCTATCTCGTTTCTTTTCGGGGACGAAAAGCTTTAAGTGTGGGAGAGTGTAAGGACCAGGAAATTTTAATGGTTTTTAATAACGTAACTAACTGAATTTTAATATCAACTTTACATTAAATTTCTATCCAATGAATACTTAATCATCAATCAATTCAATATTTACTTTTCTTTCCCTCTATTTGATACTTAACCTAGTATACATTTAATGGGCAAACATAACATTGAATTATAATGCATTTCTCATGCATGCTTCATTTTATATAAATTCCTCTTTATTAACCATGTCACATCAACAAAACAAAATAATTTTTTTTTATTTCAATCTACCAGTCTAGACTTAATATATTAAATAAACGGTTAACCTAAAACGATTGTTACCCCTTTAGCATTCAAATTCACTTACGAATATTATTAACACAATGTTGCCATTTGATTTATATATATTTAAATAAATTATATGAATGGGTAAAACTTTAAAAATTATCTTACCTGCAAATTTACTCAAAAACATCCTAAATTACCAACTTGCAATTTATTTTTAATTACCAAATTTGCACTGATTATATCAAGTTGAGATTTAATACGTATTATTTCCTCAAATAAATAAATCTTTGGATTTAAATTCCTAAAACCATAAATTATGTCCTACCATAAATCTATGCTTTTATTATTTTACGTTCACACTCCCGTTACTCTATAATAAATCACTAGGTAACGATATCCTAAACCAACATTAATTTATATATCAATCCTTATAACTCAATAAATTTATCAAATATGAATAACCTTAACAATACTTACACATATTATCGTACTTACAATAATGTAATATTAAACGTTGAATTTCATTTATTTTGCAATACTTCAATTTAATTAATAAATACTACTCCTATACTTAAATCTACATTAACAAATCATTAGATTTGGATCGATAGAAATCGGTTTACCAAAGCTTACGTACACATTACGTAAATAAACAACTATATAAATTTGCCACCTATTAGCTCTAAATTTTATTCTTAAGTTTGTTAACTATCAATTTAGATGATACTTCCATCTATAATGCAAATCCAAATCTCCTCTAACTGCATAAATTAGGGCAATTTATCGCAATTGATTTCCCATTAAACTTCATAAATTAACAAATTGAAACCTAAATAAAAACGTTTATTTATTTAAAAATCTTGTTGTTTAATTGAATTGACCATTCACGGATATAATTTACATTGTTCTTCAATTATTACTTAAATACATCACACAACGTTAAATCTATATTCAATACAATTTGTTACCAAAATTACTTTAACGAAAACAATTACGCCCTTAAAATTTCTCTTCATTCATTAATTGCTAATTGTCATTCAATTAAACCCATTCATTTGATTTCCTATTATGCATCAATTATAAACCCATCATCTTAAAGGTAATGTCTACATTTTATACTATAAATTTATCCTTTTATATTCCAATATCAATGAATGCTCACATACAAATTTAGATCTTAACCCCAATTAATTATTCCATTTAATCCATTGATTTATTAACTTTAATTACTGCAATTCATTGTCTTACATAAATTTGAATCTATTTCCAAATTTTCACTATTCTAATTAATTGGAATATAAAATTAAATTTGTAAAATTTTAATTACCCTTGATCCATCAAATTTCAACATTCTCTCTCATGTAAACAAATAAGATTTCTGTTTCTTCCTAAATTTAAATTAGAAATCCTATAATTTAATTCATTTTAAACATCGAATTTACACGGGTCGTTACACTCTCCCCCACTCAAAACTTTTCGTCCCCGAAAAGGAAAAGAAAGGAGAAGGAAGAATTTAATAATAGTACATCTTATTCAAATATTAACTTATAAACAATAATTTACAACATTTGTTACCTTAAATAAAATATACCATTTTAAAATCATTATGTAAAAAAAAATTCTAAGTCCAAAATTTACGGAAAATTTTTGGCAGAGTCTCCTTTGTACGGGGAGGCTCAGGAGAAAATATAATATCAAAATATAACAATTATATTACATATATTATCCAAAATATTATATTCCAACTCCCGAAATATATATAAATAGCGCTATAAACCGTAATCTGAAACGTACCTATTTGTCGGGCATTTTACGCTTAAGTTATGGAACCAAAAGCAGCAGCAATTGCTTCCACAACCTGCATTTCACTTATAAAGATCCAAAGGGTTAACAATTTATATAAAGTGAAATTAAGCGGTTTCAAACACTAACAAACAATCAGTACAACAACCATCAAAACAGCATACACAACAAATCCAAAACAACCATTCAACAAACAAACAAATAGTTGTTCGGATTCAAAACTTGAAATTGTACAGAATGGAAATAACTATCAAGTGCATCATTTACTCAACAGTCTTAGATGGAACAAAATATATTAATTATTCATCCAACAATTTCAAATTCCCTTACCCAACCAACCATAAATCAAATAATAGAATTCAAGCCAACAAACCAAATTAACTTATTATAAATTTATTTCATACTTTAGCTGTTTAATTTCCTTTCTTTCATTACGTCATTTACTTTCATTATATTTCTTTCTATTTTGTTTAGAAATTAACTTCTATTTTGTTTAGAAATTAACTTCAACCCTTTTTCTTAAGTTTACAATTTCCCTTTATCATATTACACTCATTTATTTTCACTTACTAATTACTATTATTCATTCATTTATTATTGCATGACCTCTTTTATTTACACTTTAATTACTTAAGTTTATAATCATCTATTTGTCATACTTACCTTTATTATATTTTACTTGGTAAAATTTCAGTTATAACTTAAGTTTATAACATTAAATTCTCATTTAACAGCAATTTCATTGAATACTTTACTACTTGTATAATATTTATTACAATCTCTTATTAAACATTTCAACTTTTAATATTTGGTAAGTTATATATATGTTATTTAAGGATGTAATTGAAAGTTATGCAAATTTTTTCACAATTCTTTTAATTAATTAATGGTTCAATAATTATATCTTTGTTTTATAAGTTACATATTTCAAATTACCTTCAATTCCTTTTATTCTATTGTTTTTAATTATAGTAACATTTTAATTACACTTAAATTTATAACCTTATAACATCAATTCTTATAAATAAAGAATTTCATTAATTCATTTACTAAGGTTTACAATCATTTATATACATTACTTATCTCCCTATTATTAAATTTTTACTTTAATTAAAGGTTCCAATTATTAATTACTAACCTTTCATTTCACTACAATAATTGAAACAATTTATTAACAGAAATTTAAGAATTTAGATACCGGGTTAAATTTCAAATTATTTTAAAATAACAGATAAATATATTATTACAACTTATATCTCAATTTATATTTAAAACAATTCAAAATATATACAAATATTTTTTTCAAAAAAAGAATCGGTAGTAAAACTACTACAGTGGCCTTTCCCCCTCGAAACTCGAAAATGAATGTCGATGATGCGTGCACTCATCACCGAAATTATTTTCCAGCGACAAAGAGGAAAGTACAAAACTTATTTTCTCCAAAATCTCCTTTAAACAAATCTTCCGAATTATATTGAAATATTTATATAAGAAAATACTTATAAACAATATTATTATATTCCAAAATTTATTCGAAAGAAATTTCAAAACCCCGGATCTTAAGTCCTAGATTTCCAAATTTCATTGATTTTATTTTTCAATCATATTTCTATTATTAATTATACACTTTATTACCTAACAACCAATCTATTACAGCCAAATATAGATATTATTTTGAAAAATTATTTTATAGAAAATATAATAGGTAAAATTATTTCATTCACCTATGTTAAAAACAAATATTATGTCGGTCTGTCCTATTAAGTCTTTAGAAATCCCTATTGATGTCATAGCGTCCCATGCACCAACCAGAATTTATAAATACGAAACGGAACAGATTAACACAATATAAAAACCTTTTTATAAGACTAACAAATACGCTCTCTCATATATATACACTCAGCGACTCCCGTAGGGTATTACTACACTATTAGTAAAGAGTCAAACCCCACAAAGCTAAGTTTTATCGCTAAACCAAAGCTCCGATACCAGATGTAACGTCCCGCCTTTTCGCACAATTTAAACAGACACACATGCTGATTAAATCCATACGGAAGGGTGGATTGTTATGTGGTAAATAAGAAAAACAAGAAAGAAATAAAAGAAAACAGAATCTCGCAGCGGAAGGATAAAATATAATAATAAAATATGCAGTTTATAAATCTGTTTACAAAACATTCATATAATACATATCAGAGTTACACATACCAACAACAATGCAGCGGAACAGTGTGTAGTGCACTAGTATAAATAATAATAATATACATCTACGTCTTCGTCCTCCAGAGCTAAATCTTCAAATCCAGAAACGCTCGGACTGACCCGAGCGAATTGAAAAGACAAAACACTCGAGTCAGAACTAAAAGATCTTATGTAAGTTAAATTAATAGAAATAAATATGAGTGCAGTAAATCAAGAGATGCTCGGGATTTACATCTCCTAAGGATCCGTTAAACTATTTACTATATAGTATATTGCGCTATTATAATAGTGTCTATTTGTAAAATAAACTTACTTTTAATAGCGTTAAGGGTTACCCATATAGCCCTTAACATAAATAATGCCAATATTCTATACAGTACCGTAATACCTCCTGATCGGGAGGCTACCAGAGGATACTCCATAGGTACGACACAAATAGAAACTCGTAGTAAAGGCGCGGTAGGGTAGGTGACACGGCACAACTAGGCAATGCCAGGGTAGATGTATCAATTACGCTTCCGGGCTGATGGAAACGCGCAGCGCGCAGCTGCCGCCCACCTCGAACAAACTCCCCACATCAAAGAAATAAAAAATGAAGGTGGCCACCAAATCAATCCAAAATCAGAGTATAGTATCGAAGGGAAGTGTCCGATCAGAGGTGCTACCTCATTAACCCGTCAATCACTCCTGTTTTAGCCACCTTATGCCAACTCACGGGAGTTGGGTCCACGTATTTACCTTACAGGAAACGTCGCCACCAACCTACTTCATTCTGGAATCTCCACCGCGTACACGGTTAGTCAAAGTGGTTTTCGGTATCGACAGAGAGTATGTCTATATCCGATCCCGGTCTCTTTGCCAACTAATCGTTATTATAACACCGCGGTTATTAAAAAAAATTATACTTTTAAAACCATAATAAAATATCCATTTAAAACCCATATAAACCCGATATCATTTATTCTTAAAACCCCAAATCAATACGATATCATTTATTTTCCAATAAATATTCTTTCCAAAATCATAGGGTTTCCAAAGTAAAATATTTAGAAATCAAAACTCTTGAATATAATATTTCCAAATTATACTACCTTGAAAACATAGCTTTGAAACAAAATTTCCATCTCTTAAATGGTTAAATATTAAATTACTTTTATAAACAAAATAGCTTCTTTAGATTTCACAAATCAATTTCAAATATCGATTCAAACTTCCAAATGCCGTTTCAATTCTTATGTTTCAAGGCTTTAAATATTTCACCATTTCAAACAGACTCATTTGACAATTCCATATATATATATATATCAAATTCAGTTACTTATTATTTAGACTTGAAATGTTTGCTTAATGAATTCAATGTAATTTAAGAAAACCTTTAACTTCATATAACTGGATCATCTTTCAATTTATTATATATTCATTTAATCAACCTGATATTCATTAAAATCACTTTACACAAAAATCAAGTTATAAAAATCATATCCTTTAAAAATTCTAATTTTTATTAAATTTCAATTTAACTTAATATTCATCCTCCAAATCTATTCTCATTTAAGTCATAAAACTCCAGAAATTCAATTTTAAATAAATGTTTAATCTTATTTGATCGTAAAATCAAACTTATTTAAACTTCAAATCAAATTTATACAAAGCTTAAAACCCGGAAATTACTATATATATATAATAGCCTTTATCAATAACCAAATCAATATCTCATAAACCATATATATATATAACTTTACAAAACCATAGAAAAACATTTCCAAAATTATTTTATATATTTACCGCGGTGCCTATATATAATTTTCTATCCTATGGTCAAGTGATACAGATGTTTATTATTTCAATCCGCAATTTAAAATGAAAAAAAATGCGGTTATATATCATTTCAAACCGCAATCCCGAATGAATGAAATGCATAGCAACTTGCAATTAATAAAATTAATCATCCATTCATCCATCAAATCATACATCCATTTATCACAGTCATCATACAATTTCAAACAATCATCAATACATAACAGGTGATAAATAATGGTATCAATTATCAGTTTATACTCAAAATAAATTTAATAACTGTTAATTGGCAGTTTATATGTAAAAATAAACGTAAATTTAACTGACAGTTAATGTGAAAATTTAACATAACTATGAATGGCAGTTAATATGCAATTAAATAAATTCTAACTGTCAAATTTATGCAATAGATAAAATTAATTAACAGTTATATTAAATGAATGCGATTTATCAGAGATAATGAATAAAACATGCCAAACAGTTATAAATAAATTTCTACTCATATCTAAAATTAATTTAACAAACATAAGAAATTTTAGAAATTGTGAGTGGGTTAAAATACTCACCTTTTGAATTTAAATCGAATTAAAATCCGATTTAAACCCAAAAATTCGACGGTCTCCAAATCTGTCCAAACCAGCATCAAAAAATCTGGAATTTAATTACGATCCTAACAAAAAAAATCACGCATGAAACGGAGTTCGTATGTGGAAGTTAAGTGTATTAACGCGTTTGAAAAATTAAAATTATATTAAATTCAAACAAAATAAACCTACCTATTACCACCTACCACGTCGGCGTTTCCTGCGCACCCATAGTGACTAATCTCACCAAATCCATGTTCCAATTTCGCAAATAGATGAAGAAATCAAAAAGCCCCAATCCAACCTTTTGGGTTTCGAATTTTACACGTTTGACCGTGATTTCTGGTTGACTCAAGCGACTATTGCAAAAACGGAGATGCGCTTAGATCCGTAGATGAAAACTACAACATAATTTTTGAAATTTTCTGAGAACTTTGATTTTTATTTGATTTTTGAATAGAATTGGATCTGAAATTTGCATCCATTTAGGAAGAGAAAGAATTGAAGAAAATGAATGCACAAATAAAAGAGAATAGATGGAGGTTAGGGTTTATAATTGGGTTTATATAGATAAGTTAGAATTAGAATAGATAGATCTGATAAACAAACGCGCTGAATGATAATTTAAATTAACGTAATAATTACAAATCACCATACTATGAAGACATTTACATTATTTCCCATTTATTACTTTATTTAACACAACCCTTAATTTACATCTATTGCAATGTTTTTAAATTTAATTGAATGAACTAATTATATCACTCCTAATAATTGTTGTAAGACTCTAAATCCCACATTTGTAAGTACATATTATTTCCACTCAAATATTATAGATATATACAGAGTATAGGTTTCCATTAAATCATTATATATTATATATATTCAAATTAACTAAATTCACTATTGAAGTCCATTTATATTTATTACCAAATATCCATTTACCTTTCCCAATAAATTTGAATCCCATTCATTTAATATAACAAATCAAATTTCCATTCACCCTTATTATCAACCCACAATTTATTGCAATTCATTATCTTAGATAGATTTTATACAATTAATATCAACTTTACATGAAATTTCTATCCAATGAATACTTATTCATCAATCAATTCAATATTTACTTTTCTTTCCCTCTATTTGATACTTAACCTAGTATTTATTTAATGGGTAAACATAACATTGAATTATAATGCATTTCTCATGCATGCTTCATTTCATATAAATTCCTCTTTATTAACCAAGTCACATTAACAAAACAAAATAATTTTTTTTTTATTTCAATCGATTACCAGTCTAGACTTAATATATTAAATAAACGGTTAACCTAAAACGATTGTTGCCCCTTTAGCATTCAAATTCACTTACGACTATTATTAACACAATGTTGCCATTTGATTTATATATATTTAAATAAATTATATGAATGGGTAAAACTTTAAAAATTATCTTACCTGCAAATTTACTCACAAACATCCTAAATTACCAACTTGCAATTTATTTTTAATTACTAAATTTGCACTGATTATATCAAGTTGAGATTTAATACGTATTATTTCCTCAAATAAATAAATCTTTGGATTTAAATTCCTAAAACCATAAATTATGTCCTACCATAAATCTATGCTTTTATTATTTTACGTTCACACTCCCGTTACTCTATAATAAATCATCAGGTAACGATATCCTAAACCAACATTAATTTATATATCAATCCTTATAACTCAATAAATTTGTCAAATATGAATAACCTTAACAATACTTACACATATTATCTTACTTACAATAATGTAATATTAAACGTTGAATTTCATTTATTTTGCAATACTTCAATTTAATTAATAAATACTACTCCTATACTTAAATCTATATTAACAAATCGTTAGATTTGGATCGATAGAAATCGGTTTACCAAAGCTTACGTACACATTACGTAAATAAACAACTATATAAATTTGCCACCTATTAGCTCTAAATTTTATTCCTAAGTTTGTTACCTATCAATTTAGATTATACTTCCATCTATAATGCAAATCCAAATCTCCTCTAACTGCATAAATTAGGGCAATTTATTGCAATTGATTTCCCATTAAACTTCATAAATTAACAAATTGAAACCTAAATAAAAACGTTTATTTATTTAAAAATCTTGTTGTTTAATTGAATTGACCATTCACGAATATAATTTACATTGTTCTCCAATTATTACTTAAATACATCACACAACGTTAAATCTATATTCAATACAATTTGTTACCAAAATTACTTTAACGAAAACAATTACGTCGTTAAAATTTCTCTTCATTCATTAATTGCTAATTGTTATTCAATTAAACCCTTTCATTTGATTTCCCTATTATGCATCAATTATAAACCCATCATCTTAAAGGTGATGTCTACATTTTATACTATAAATTTACCCTTTTATATTCCAATATCAATGAATGCTCACATACAAATTTAGATCTTAACCCCAATTAATTATTCCATTTAATCCATTGATTTATTAACTTTAATTACTGCAATTCATTGTCTTACATAAATTTGAATCTATTTCCAAATTTTCACTATTCCAATTAATTGGAATATAAAATAAAATTTGTAAAATTTTAATTACCCTTGATCCATCAAATTTCAACATTCTCTCTCATGTAAACAAATAAGATTTCTGTTTCTTCCTAAATTTAAATTAGAAATCCTATAATTTAATTCCTTTTAAACATCGAATTTACACGGGTCGTTGCAGTTTTCATGTTATATTCTTTATTTATTTCTCTTTAAAGTTTCTATTGGGCGTTTGTGCCAATTTTCTATGCAAACAGGGTCTTTAACCCACAACATCCAAAAACTCAATTATTGAATAAAACTTATTATTAGATTAAAATTCATAAAGAATAGCTTAATTCCCAAAAAGAAGCAAAATAAATTCCCCCTTTCAGCACTTTCTTCATCAAAGAATTATTCCTTTGAAAGTTAGTCGTTTAATTAAAAATATTCAAAGACATCTTCTATAATTTTAAAAAATAAAAAGTGGAATATATATAGTAAACTCCTATCCCAACATTTTCCTATCTCATTCTCATTATTTCTCTCCTACATTATTTCTAGCTAGATTTCTAATCACTTTCATAAGTTCCAAGCGAATTCTCATCTACATTTCCCACTGTTGCTTTTGTTTATATTTTTCCTACTTAAATAGCTTTTCAACATTTTTAATCAAGTTTCATTTCTATTTTAAAGAGAAGAATTTTAAAGAATTTCCAAATTTATTAATTAGAATATCATTGAGTTATGCTCTATCTTACATTTATTTTGAAAAGAAAATTTCATTTTATCGAAAAATCTTTAAATTGGAAAATTTTAAACCCACAAAATTTTAAACTAAGAGCTTTAAAAATGAAAAACCATTTTTGCCAAAAGCCTTTTAACCAAAACTTTTGACTCCACAACATCTTTTTATTCACAAACATTAGCCTTAACAAAATTTCTAAGGTATTTATTTCCAAAATAACATTTTTTTTCAAAACAGAAGCTTCTCAATAAATCTTTTGAAAAAGTTTTCAAAACATTTCAAGGAAGTTTCCAAAGAAAATCTTTTTATCGAATCCTTCACGTGGAGTTAAATTTCAGAAATCTTTTTCAAAGCAACTTCTTAATAATTGTCTTTTCTATTACATTTTCTTCTTTTTTCATACATTACTTCCATATGTTTAAAACTACCTTACCTTATAATATTTAATCAATACTTAACATTTTTATTTACCATTTCCATAAATGTCACTTGGTTTGTATTAAATGGTTATTACCTTAATAGATGTTTCCAAAAAAATTTATTTACTTATTTTGCTTTTACCTTAATAGTCTCATTAATCTATTTAATTCCTTATAACTCCTCACTTATTACACATTCATTATCTATCAAAATTTTAAAGTTACAACCTTTCCACTTTCATAACCCCATAATTACCGTAGAGACCTCTTTAATTAGTCCATTCATATCCTAATTAAATTATTGTAACTCCCTATTTATTTCACATTTACTGTCCTATAAATTTTAGAGTTACAATCTTTTCCATTTACATTCCTTGCAATACAACCTTTGTCACCTATTCCCTACTCCATTTATTTTTCCAACCCACAGACGCCTTGTCTATCCTTTCGGAATATGGTCACAATTACTTCAATGGTCAAAAACTAAAGAGTGCATTCAAATTAAGTACACACACATATAGTAGATTTTTGAAAAATGCTTTCAAAAATAACAAGTACGTCACTCATACGTATACCTATCCCCATTGATCGAGTAACATAAGCTCTGATACCAAGTGTAACAACCTACCCTAAAACAGACCTAATTTCGAACCAATAAAAGTAAGTCCAATCTTACGCCCATCTCAAGACGAGTTGCCATATAAAATTTAAACATTTACACACTAACAAAGCTCTGTAGGATCAATTTCGCCCAAGAGGGGGGAGAATAGGGTGATATTAATAATTATAAAAATTAACGTAGAAATGTATAAAATAATTGCAGCACTGATAATAGCAGAATAATAGCAGCATAGATAAGAGCATAATATTAAAAATAGAATTAGAACAACATAGATTTACACAGCTTCGGCAAAACTCTATCTACGTAATACCCCAAGGTTTCTACTAGAAATTAAGTAGTCAGACGCATACACACGTAAACCCACGACATCCACTATCGATTAACCTAACTCTACGCTCAAAACATTGTCATAACTCAGCTACTAAGTTGCGAATTCTCGAACTACACCAACGTAGTTCGTCCCCTAGTCACACGGCTAGAATTTTACAAAAATTTAAAAGCAAAATAAAAATTAAAAAACTTAAAAACTAGAAACCCTAAATTATAAAACTAAAGCCCAATGACAATTATAAAACCGGCCCCAAAGAAAATAAACTGCCCCCTCCCCCCCCCTCCTTTTCTCTTTTTATTTCTTCAACCCGCTTTCTTTGCTTGATGAAAATGGAAGCGTTCGTTCCTCTTTACGAATTTAGGGCTTACGGAAATTAAGCACGTCGATTCAACTGATCATTTGAATAGGTAATCTCGCGTTGCTTTCTTGACAGATCATCTGGCTTTTACTATACTCGGTTGCTTCAATTTTGGCAAGTTTGATTTGGATAAATATGGTATGAGATTTTCTTTGCTACTCTCGCTAATATGCTTTTAACTCGATGATGGATAATTCCGATGATGACTGGTTTTTATAGGGTTGAAAACCCTAAGTTATCGTTCGAATATATTTATTTGAATTCGTTTGTTATTTTTGTTCTGCCATTCGATTTTGCTTGGTTGCTTGTGATTAATCCTGACCAGTTCAATTTCGTATATTTTCAGATGTTCTATGCTTGATTACCACGGCTTTGATTCTAACTTGTTCGTTATTTGCGTGCTTTAGTCGGTTTCTTCTTTTTCCCTATAACTTGGTCATCACGGCTTTGATTCTATGGCATTTAAACTTGACATTGGTTTGAAAAACTACTACCCTGATTTTTGTAAAAATCTATTTTGGAAGTATTATCTACTGGCTTCATTTCCAATTGCAATTTGTTGAGCATCATGTATATACATACATATATACATGTGTGTGTGTGTGTGTGTTGTGCATTTTTCACTTGTCTATCTGGCTTGGACATTCATGTTATGGTAATCATGTATGGTAGCAGTTTTGGGTTTCTAGTTTCCTCTGAAGCTTTGCATTCATGTTAATTCATTGTGTTACCCTTGCTGAAATGCACTGATATATGCATATATATGTTACTGTTTTGGTCTTTGTTTCAATTTGGTATGGTTCACTTTGAACTTCTATTCTGGGTTCATCTTGATTTTTGAACTTCTCCGCACTCTAGTCTTCATATGGCTTTGAGTCTGCTGCCTTTGGTCATTGTTAGACTTGAAGTCTAGTGTGTTCATGTAGTCTGGTTTTATATGGATCTTGAACCATGTTTGAATTGCTTAGAGTCTTGTGTACTTGTTTTGTGCACTTGTACCCAATGTGCTACTTGTTGTATGAACCTGAACTGATGTCACCCGCTTGCTTTGTTTGTGATCTAGTTGCACTTGTTGTTGATCTTCATGTATATTGATGTCACCTCTATAGCATTGTGTCTGAATACATTTGTTTCCTTGTTCTTGTGTCTAACCATATGTGTTTGCACTGAGTTGTTGCTTCGAGATAGTTTGCATTTGCTTCCATGTTGCTAGGTCTGCACTTTGTTGTCTTCATTTTGCCTTGCTTATTGATCTAGTTGAAATTTGTGGCTTTGGTTTCTTTGTAATCTAGTATAGGTTGAGTTGCATCCCTGATGATCTCCATGTTTAGTTGCTGTGCACTTTTGTTTAATTGGCTTGAGTTTTAGTTCATTGATGATGCTCTGGTTGAAGTTGTTTCATGACTCCACTATCGAGTCTGTTCACATGTGTACACATTTTTGCATTTGTTAGCATGGTTGGAGTCTTGATACATTTGTGTCTTCTTTTTTGGGTTTTGCTGGATTCATATGTACATTACTTTATAGACGAGTTGCTTACAGTTTGAAGTTTTGTGTATACTTTCATCTGGACATGTTTTTCATATTGCACCTGAGTTGAATCCGGCTTATGCCTCGGGTTTGACCTTGTGCTCGCCTTTCCTTGTAGTTTTATCAAGTGTATATAGGTGTGCACGACCTTGTGGCATGTACAGTGATACACTGTGCATGTCGCAAGTTGTTCATGTATGATGAATTCAGAATATGATGACAAACATCCTACAAAATTGAGGCAAATAATATTTTCAAAAACACATTTTATTTTACATTGCAAAAATATTTCGCTTTCAATTTTATTGCGTCGACATTTATTTTTAGATAACTTAGATGCTTGATTCAATTTGGAATAGAGTTGATGATAAATATGAGTGAATGAGTGATATGTACTGAGGTACAAATGTAAATTGAAAATTGTGATGTAACCGAAATTGTATTATAATTGAAATTGTGTATATATAGTGAGAGATCAAATTTGTACTATTCAAAATTGTAATAAACTATTTGTTTGAATAAAATATTTGTTTGAATTTGAATTCTGTGTTATTTATTTTATTTAGCAAATATTTATTTAATTATGTAAAAAATAAAAAAGTACAATAATAAATACATTTAAATGAATATATATATATATATATATTATCATCAAACAAAAATCATATACTACCATATTCAAAAATCTCCCCCTTCTGATGATAACAAACATATATTTAAGATTTTGAATTTATTAAATGTATTTGATCATTCAATTTGCTCCCCCTATTTGAATGCTCCTTTTTACAACAAAACTCCCCCTTCATATATATATGAAAATAAATAAAAATATGCAAATGAACCTAGATGCAAATAGAAAATACAAAATTAAATATTTGACCTTTATTTGCCAAAGTCTTTATTTTCTCTTCCTCTTTTGTTATTAGTCAAAGAGTAATAGTGTTAGAAAAATATAGATAAAGTGATAGAAATTAATACAATATTAATACCCAATCAAGTATAAATATAAAATTTCAATAAACAATCAAACAAAAATCATAAATACTCTGTTAGGCGCATATCCCACTTTAGAATGATATGGATGATGTAAAACCATATAGCTGTGTCTATTTGTGGTATATTTATATCAGAAATTTGAATATATACTAATCATGCTTAACCGTTAGGACTTTTAAATTATTAGTATTCCAAATTTTAAAAAAATGAATTTCAAGCATCTTCTAACCATGCATAACCATGAGGACTTTAAATGTGATTAGAATCAACTTGTCTATTTGATAATCAATTTTGATATGTGTTCCATACATGCATAACCATGAGGACTTTTACATGAGCATGAAAGCACATAAAAAATTCCAAGTAATTCACCCATGCATAACCATGAGGACTTTTAAATGAGAGTGAATACTTTGGATGTTTTTATTAAAAAAATAAAATGAAAACGAATAATTTCCCCTTTATATTGACATACTATATTGGTTGATGACTGATGGTCGATAGAAATATGATAGAAATAGAGATGGTCATGGAATGTTTACCCATCAAAAGTTATTACAAATCTTGTTTAAATTTTTAAAGAAACTTACTAAATATACTGTCTCAGGTAATAATATATGATTAATATCAACACTCATCACTTTTTCAATCACTATTTATCTTTTCGATAATCAGTAGGGAGTCAGATTAGTTAATGTAGTCATTTAAAATCAAATCCAAAAGTAATTATGAGATCAAATTTTCTAAAATGACTAATATGAACAAGGTCAACAAAAACTATTTTCTTGAAGAGGTTTTATAAGAAAAATGTTGCTAATTTGAAAATCAGTTGGAATGAAAAATATGTAGATATTTTCTTTTAAAATGTGATGCAACTAATGAATATCTATACATAAAACTCATTCCAACTAGATTACCAGTGTAATCTGCATCTGAATTTCCCTTTGACCCAAGATTATCATTAGTTGGATGTCATAGCCCAGACCGTGAAGTGTGTAACAAAATACCTTAAAATCATTTTTGACAGCTTGGAAATTAATTTGAATTGAAATCGTGCAAATTTACAAACAGTGAATATAGTATCAGATCCAGAAGCAGTAAGATAAGCAAATATATCAACATGTTTCTAGAGTAGTCAAAAATCAATTCAAGACGATATTTCTGATCATCTAAACTAGCAATATCATTAGTCCAAATGAATCTATATGAATTAGTTCAGAGACTCTAGAGATATTTATAGTGTTCTCGGCATAAAAAGATAATTAGCCAACAATTTTGAATAAGTCAGAATCAAATATCAATATTCATTTCTACATCACATAACTGGTTGATTTAATTCAGATTATGATGCAGATTATCACATTTAATATATCGTTCAAGATAGATGTACCGTTACCTATTTTACCTTTACGATAATTTTTCGTTGTTTCCCATTATGATTCTACCACATTTATACTAGGCTAAGGAACTTTGATTTGTTGCCCGTTGTGTGCCTGGAACAGCTAGAATCCAGATAACACTGTTGTCGTTTTTTAATCTGCCACCACACCTACACGAGAAAAGATTTTTATGACCTATTTGTTTCTATAGGTCCATGGTTGTTAGTGGCAAAAGATTTTGAAAAATATGTTTGTGCAGATCCAAGACTATTTATATTTGTTCCTTTTGGCACCCAGGTTTGTTTAACGTTAAGGGATTTTATATTCATGCCTTTTGGAACCCAAATTGTTATGGTTTTAACGTTTTTGGGTCTATACCAACAATTGTTTTGATTGTGTCCAATTTTTCTACAAATTGTGCACTTGGAATTGATTTGATTAATTTCACTTCTAAGGCGTTCAAATAGATTATATCTGTAACGGCCCGATTTTTCGATAGCAAATGTGATGATCCGGAATTTTAGACATTTGAAATTGGAATATTTAATTGATTTTAAATATTTGAAAAGTTAGTTTTAACTTGGATTTCAAATATCACTGTTTATTGAATAATTAAATTTTTGAATTTAATAATTGGAAATGGGGTAAAATATGAAATCTTGATTTTTAAGCTTGTTAAAAATAGTTTGAAGGCTTGTAAAATTTATATTGATAATATTAAAGATAATAAAAGTTTAAAGATTGAATTTAAAGTATTTTGTTCAGTTTTAAAAATATATCATTTAAATTGATATTTAAAAATAACCTTCCAAGGCATAGTCTCGGAATTCGACGAAACCGGTTCCATTGGATCTGTAATATTGTATTATTACCGGATTTCAAATTTTGTAGCATTTAGAGTTGTCGTGTGATCGTACGGTATATAAATGCGCTGAAATTAATATCGAATTCAATACAATAATTAGGTTCAAAAAGCTATCTTCTCCTTACGATCGTATTATGACTTGAAACCTTTTCCATCGTGTTCGAAATAGGGGTATGACATTATAAACACCTAGCGGCACGCCTTGATAGGAGGTTAAGATTTTGAATTGCATTTATCGAGTCAATTTGAATTTGAATTTAATTAAAAATATTATTTTCATAAACTGGCCAATTTTTAGCTGCATTCCCTTCACATCAAAGGTTTTCCTTTATATCCACATCAAAACTTCATCCTCTCAATTCACCATCATTGTAGCAAGTGGTTTCGAACGATACCATCCAATCGTGCTTTTTCCTTGTTTTCCTATTTTTAGGCAAACAATTCAAATCATGAAAAAGAAAATAAATGCTACACTCTCTTCTTTGTCGCAGTAATCAAAAATAAAAGTCGAACAAAAGAATTTCATGGCGGAAGCCTAAGAATCGAAATCCCCTTGGTTTAAAAAATAAATAAAAAGAAGAAATCAAATGTGAACAAATCTACTCAATGAATGTCCAACTCTCGTTCAAAATTCTATTTTTGGCCTGAGCTTCGCATAGGTATGCGAATCGTGAGTGAGGCGAGTGTAGTGGATTGACAGGAAGTGTTGAATTACAGTTCGAATGTGATATCCCGGAAAGTTGAGGCAATATCAATTTAATAATCTGTGATAAAATTAAATTGATTTAATAATATTTGTTAATAATAATTTGAATTGATTTAATAATCCTCTTTTAAATAAATAATTAACTGATAATTTATCTTTTAAAAGCCAATTAAATTGTTTTCTATTTATAATATATATATCTGTATATATTGTAAATAGGTTTTCTTTGTTTTAAGCTTAATAAAATAAAGACATGATTTCTAACTCTAATATTTTTGGAAAATTAGGAATTTGATTTTTATTTAATATTGAATAAATAATAATATGTTCGTAAAATACTCAAGATAAATTTAAATTGTTTAAAAGTATTTTAGCCTAGAGTTTAAATTTAAATAAAAGGATTGTTTTGTTCTTTTCAATTTAGCTTTATAAAATAAGTAATTTATATTTTGAAGAAATTGTTTCTTTTCTAAATTATTTTGAATAATGAGCTATATTAATAATGTAAATCTTTACAATGGATTTAAATAAAGAAGAATTATTATTTTAAACTTATATACATATTTTGGAAAGCTATAATTTAAAATAAAATCTTTCAACAATGTTTCAAAATTAAACAAAACTTTATATATATGAAACATAAGTGTAAAACCAAGTATAGGTTATAAAATAAGTCTGCATGCATAAACTTATGAAATTGTGATATTAACATAAGGTTAAAAAAAAAGTAACTAAAGTAATAAACCAAACAGATGTTTAAAACAGTTTTTATAGTATGAATGTAAACTGTTGCAATGCAAAGTAAAGTTCAAAACATATGCTTGTAAGTATGAAACAAGACAAAGTAAACATATGGGCTGGTAAAAAAGAAATAAAATATACAAAATACAAGAAGCTTATAGACTAAGATTTCAGGTAAGTATGAAAACAAAATAATAAAAGTCACGGGACAAAATAATTTTTGCTGTCTGTAAGTAAGAATGCAAAACAAAGTAAAGTAATAAAACAAAATTAAAGCTTAGTAATCATATGTTTGTGTGTTTAGCATATAAAATAGTTTGCTAAGCAAGCTAAAGCAAGCAAATTAACAAAGTACAAAACATATGCAGATTAGAGAAGAGAAGTAGAAAGCCAATTAAAATATCTATACATAAGAAATGATTAAATTAACTAAACAGGGAACATAGAGTACATTAACATTTAATGTTTCAGATCTTTCAGCAAACAAGAGTCTATTCGAATTTGTTTAAAATCTTTTCAGCCTCCATTTTGAAAATTTCTGCCTGATAAAACAAGAGTAAACCGTGCACAGCATTTGCTTGTCTCAGAGGCCACCTTCCTCTGTAATATTTTCTTTCTATATATACATATCTTCTCAGTTCATTTGTGAAGAATAACAAGCTTCTTCATTTTATTTTATTTTCATACAAACTCAAATATAAAACTGGAAACACTTTTCAACAAAAAAACAAAGGGGTTTGGAAGATTTAAAGCAAAACTGTTCCCAGTTTTAAAGATTAGGCTGTTTCAACAAATGGTGCTCTGTCTCTTTCTTTTTAATCTAGGTGAGTAACACTTTTAAATAACTTGAGTTTTAAAATCTGTTGCATGCTAATATTTGGATGCTCAATATATTTGTGTAAATATTTGTATATATTCTTTTCTCTGGGCATTAGTGAGATGAAATTACTGCATAATATATATATACAGTAAGATATCCTGTTAAAATGTTAAAGTTTCAAATTTAAACTGCTTTTCAAACAATAAACAGTTGCAAGTAAAACTGCTCAGTTTTCACTTTAAGGAAAATAATTTCATATTTTAAAACAAAAATGTTAACTAATCAGTTGCCTGTAAATGAGTATGTTTGAATGCTTGGTTTTGTAATAATTCTTCTGTGTGTATATTGCTTGCTCTTCTCTGTATTCAAACTGCAGAGATTTAGAAAAAAGGGAAAATTAAATTTCCCTTAACAGATCATTGTTAGATTTGTTTTTACAAAAAAAAAAGAACTTTACACATGATTGTTTAAACACCACCTAGGTTTTTGAAAACAAGTTTAAGTAGCTTAAGTTAGAAAATTTCCTGTAAGCAAGAAAACACAGTGGAAACTTAAATAATGGGATAAATCAAATTTCGAATTATACTGATTTAAGTAGATGCCTCGAATCATCTTTGAAAAGTATGATTTTTAAAACAAAAATCCAAATTTTTACTATTGGATTGAATGTAGATTTTGGAATTTTATGGAAAACAAATCTTGATCAATTTTTGATAATCAAAGAAACTGTGAATGGTAAAATTTTGTCTGAAGCTTGCTTAAACATCATTGTAGCTAGGAAAAATGTTGAAGAATTTTTCTGTTGCAAACTATGATAGTATGAGAATGATATAGGGTTTAGTTCTGGAATTTGGTGTGGCCTAGAACGAGGCGATTTCGTCACCTATGTTTGACCGAGTGGTATAGAACTCTGGGAGTGTGTGGTTTGGAGAGTGACGAAGGCAAGACCGAAGTTTCAGGACCCCTGATGGTCGGAGGAGCAGCGGCGAGCCGTTGACAGGTCGTGAGGTGAATATGGTCTGGTGTTTCCAGGTTGTAAGGGTGGTTTCAGGTTAAGTTTGAGGCTCGAATTCGTCTTTCAGGGATGCGTGGAAGTCTTGATGATCAGAACTGGACGAGGTGGTGATATATGACACGTGGCAGTCGTCAAAGGTGGTCGGAGTTAGGTGGGAGATCGGTGCATGTGCACTGTGCATATAGTGTTGAAGTCTGTTGTTTTTTTTTATGAGCAGAGAGGAACTCGAGTTTACTCGGGTAGTTCGTGCGTCTTACTCGAAGTAACTGGATAGTCGACCCGAAGCGTTCTTGATTTGGTCTCGGTTGGTTATATTTGTACAGTTAGCTTAAACTGCTTGCAGTTTTACATTTAACAAAATTTAAAAGCAAATTAAAATTTGCAGGCTAACCATAATCCAAAAGTTGAATTAGTGTAAGGTTAGATTTAAATGAAATCCAGATTTAAGTTTAAATTAAAATTTTGTATTTCTGAATTCATTTTAAAAGTTTCAGGTTTAAACCAGACAAAACTAAAACCTGAAATATTTGATTTAAACAATGATTTAAATTCTATGGTTAATCTCAGTTTTGAATAACTATTTTAAAGTTTTAAAATAGATTTGGATTTGGAAAATCAAGTTGTTGGAGGGGAGTTTAAATCAAAGTAAACTTGGAATATAAATCTGCAGGTTTAAATCAGTTTTAAAAATGTCTTTGGAAATTTAAATTTAAATTAAGATTCAAACAATTGAATTTAAAGGCTTTCTTATTTAAGTTTCATGTGTATGTAATTAAAGTTATTCACAAGATTATAAATTGAATTTAAACTTGATTAATGTTTAAATAAATAATACTTTGAAATCTAAATTCCAAATAGGATTCAAATTTAAAATTCTGGAAGGTAAAGTTCTAACACACATAGATATTAATGAAGTCATTAGTAAAGAAATAAATTATCTTAGGAATAACTAAGGAGTTAAAAATATTTAATGAATAAGTTAATTAATGAATGACTTATGTATTTAATTTATAAATTAATAATTTAGATTAATTTATAATTAGGAATTAATTAAGAAATAAATGTGGAAATGTAATCATGGTAATTAACTAAAGGATTATTAATTAAATTCATGAATGTGATTAATTTTGATAATTAATCAAAATTTATTAAATAATCCATTATAAATTGTCAAATGTAATTGCTGGATAAAAGTAATGAAGAAATTAATTACTTATTGTAATTAATTTGATAAAATGATTTATTTAAGTTAATTAATTTAATTTAATTAATTTAAGAAATCATTTGAAGGTTTGATATGTGTAATCACTTAGTGTATTCAATGGAGCATAATTACTTGAGGAAGTAATTAATATAATTACTGAATGTAATTAGTGAAAATAATGTGTTAATAAAGTAATTGGGATAATTACTTTTGTAATTAATCAAGGGATTAATTAAATGGAGATAATTAATTATGGGATAATTAATTTGGTAATAAGTAATTAAGGGAAGTTAATTACTGGTTGATATTAATCAAGGTGATTAATAATTGTGTTTAATTAAGGATTAATCACTTAATGTAATTAAATTAAATAAAGTAATTTAATTTAAATCTAAATTAGAGATCATTAATTAATGTAATTAATGATGTAATTAAGAATAGTTTAATTAAGAAATAATTAATAATGTGGTGATAAATTAAGGGTAATGTAATTAATTGTATTTAATTATAAATAAGGTAATTAAATGTTAATTACTATAAATGATTTAGGATAATTAATTTGTAGAATTAATTAAAGACTAATTACTTACTGTAATTAGAAGGTGATTAATCGAAGAAGTTGATCAAGATAAATATCTAGAAATTGATTAATTAAGTTGATTTAAAATTAAATTAATAGTTGTGTAAGCAAGATTTGTAGATGAAGTAATTAATTTAATTTACTTTAAATTAATTAGAGATAGAAGTAGTTAATTTAATTCATTTTAAATTAATTACAAAATGGTATGATTATAAATCATTGCTTATGGATGAATGATAATGTTATTTTATTTGATGGTTGTGCATTCAGATCTGACTTGAATACTATCTATGTGATATGGATGTTTGATTTAAAGTATGATAATATTTAATTATCTGTTTTGATGATAATATGAATTATCTGTTTATGATGATGTGATTATCTATCGTGATATTATGAATTATTCATATGTGTGTATATTGATGATATTGAATTTAACTTTTAAGACTAAATAGACAACTTGGCCTTAAAAGACACGTTTTGGATTTCGATGAGACCGGGATCGGGTTTTCCGCATTAGGAACATTCGAAAACCACATCAATTCCAAATTAACGATAGGTCGTGAATCTGAAGTGAAGATGAAGTTTCAGAGTGCAACGGTTATCGTCGTTAACTCTAAGGGTGATTCCAAAATGAGTGTAACGAGATAATGCCTTCGGTTTCGTTCGAACCCGGAACGAACTTGTATGGATTGAATGCTTTCAACACATCGTCAGGCGGGCGATGAGCTTTCTAAGAAATGTATTCTATAAAGGTAATCATAGCCTCAAGCCTCATCAACCGGGAATGGCTAAAACAGGGGAGGTGCAACAAGGTTAGGTGGGTCATGCCCAAGCAGGACAAGGATATTCCCCTGTCTAGACGTCCCTTTATTTTCGGCTTAGTGGGCAGTAGCGACGGCTATCTGCGGGGTTATCTTGTTCGGGACTGTTCAGTAAGGAATGGTTCCGGCCTTGTGTTGCAGGGGTTGAAGGGAGTAATCCTCGGTACGGTGATCTAGGCCTCGTACTGTGAAGGGCGGTACCCCAGTAGCCCTGCCATTGTATGGAATCCACAATCCAATAAGTGCCAACGGTTTTGATTGTATTACCCACTTTTGTGGCTAGTAGCTGGAATTTAATGAATGTAACAATTTCGGCTATTTTCTATTTACTTGAAAAACCTAGACCTATTATAATATCACAGAATTTCCTATCAAATGTTTTGGTTAGCGTAAGGTAAAAACTTTTCCATGTTTATGTGTGGGAAGTCTTACGTGATACCCTTTGTTTTCAAAAGATTTTCAAAGTTAAGCAACTTTAACCTGTTACTCATACCAGACCTATGTCTGACCCGGAGTTTATTTTTGTTTTTCATAAACTCTCGGGTACCCAAATTTTTACGGGTAGCCAAGGGATTCAGGTTAGCTTTGACGAATTCTGGAGGAGCAATGGAGCAGGAGGCTTCAGCGTTATAGTTATACATATGGTTCCGCTGTGTTGATATCTCTATGTTGATTTGTGTATTGAGTTGTATAACTAGACAGGTGTTTATAACTGTCTAGTATGTGATCTATCTGCTGTATAACTCTGATTGATGTTGTATATTATGTAAATACTTATGTGATTATTATAATTTGTTCCATTCCGCTGTGAGATTTTGATGTTGTTGTTCTTTCTTCTCTATCTTTTCTATTTTCTCACCCCTTTCTTTCTTCAAGACGAAGCGGTTTTCTGGGCATAGAAAGCCGGGTCATCACATCGAAGCTAAGGCAGAGCCGGTTAGCATTTTCGTGTGTTGACTAGAGGGAGCGAGCTCGAAGGGTCACGGCCATCTAGGCTGTGCATGCAAGGAGGGGAGGGCCACTGTGTAAGCTCGTGCAGAGGTGCGAGGCAATGACGTCATGGGTTTGGGGAGCGCGATTCAAATCGCAAATTTTTCGATCATGAAACGAAGGCGAATCAAGTGAGCTCAAAAATTATGGTCTTTGATCATCGCACGCATTAGGGGTCAAGGTCGGGCCATCGTAGATGATGCTCGAGGGTTGGAGGACGCAACAGTGTTAGAGCGGCATTGAGTTTAGCTTTGAGCAGTAGGGGTTTAGGTGAGATAGTTTTAATCTTTGTGGTTATGATAAATTTTAATTTAACAACGTTAATTAGGTTAAAGTGTACAGCTAGTTATTTTAAAAACTGAGAACTTGATGGTGTGATTTATTTAACATAATTTATGAAATTGGTTTAGTTCATTATATCAGGAAAAAAATATACATAGATTTTAACAAGAAATTTTTAAATGTCTTGGTTTGGAAATTTTATTTAAAAATTAGACTTTTTGGAAATTTATATAGGCGATTCTTGTCAATATAGACGGTTTTCGAAGAGAAACTTAATTAGTAAAAACAGTTTGAAATTTTGAGTTAACTTTAATACAAACGAATCAAGTATCTCAATATTAATAAACCATATAATGTTTATACAAGGTCTGAAATCATGGAGAGACAAGCCAATTTGGATCAGACTGCAAATTAAAAATCAAAGGTGAGTTAATCTCACTCATTTGGATTACCACTTAAATTTAAATAGTTAAATTTAAATTATTGGTTGAATAATTGAATTGACTGGATGTGATATTATATATAATAGTATATACATATATACATATATATATATATTGGAATGACTGATATTCCCGCATTATATATCGGATGAGACACTATGCGCCCCGCATAATAGCGGATGACCCTTTCTACTGCGATATCCCCTTCAAGGTGGAAATTGGTATTATTATATTGTGCTAACATCTGTGGATGTAGGGAAACAGGTCGAAGGGATCCAACTGGATTCCTCGAAAAACTGAATTTGTTTTCATAATCTGTGATGTGATTCGTTGATTATCTATGATAGATTATTGGTTATATTGGAAATTGAAAATTGAAAATATTGGATGCTATGGTTTGATTGAATATACTTGAGTATATTGAGTTACCAAAAATATAAAGATTAGATTTTTGAAGGAAAATAAAAGGGAGAATTTTTAAATAAAATATTTATAGAGAATTTGGATAAATTAGAGAATGAATTAGAAAGGGATAAAAGTTGATTTTTAAATTCTAATAAATAAATTTCGAGTATGGAAAAAGATTTTGACTAAATGGGAATAAATGAATTTCTAAACTTAAGTGATATTATTTAGAGGAATAAAGGATTTATTTTTAAATTCAAGGTTTAAAATAGTTGGGAGAGATAAAGAAGAATTTTGGAAAAGTAAGAAATTGGTATTTTCAATTTAAATAAGATTTTAAATCATAATAAAAGAGTAAAATCTAAAATTTATGGGTTTTGAAATAAAATTAAGTAACTTAAGGAATTTATTTCAAAATGGAGTTGATTTTGGAAATCGATTTGAAAACCGACAAAGTGTTGACTGTGAATAAAGGAGAATGAGATTGTGAAAATTATAAACAGGGTTTATAAATAAAGTGAAATATTTATCAGAGGATAATTTGGAAGTATAAATACAGGATGAGAATTTATAAGGAAAGGGTGATTTATTTAAAAATAAATAGTGGTTTATTTTTAAAGATGTGGAAAGGAAAGTGTATTTCCCTGAAAAGCCAAGTATATTTTCAAAGAAATATTTTCAAGTATAAGTTAGAGGTTTAAAATGGTTTTAAAAGAATGTTTTTGAAAGAAATTATTATTTAGTGGATTTTAAATTTTTTTTAAAAGTAAATATTTATTAAGTTAATTATATAAGTAAAGTAACTAGCGTTATGATTTAAAAGATAATTATTTAATATTTATACCTTATAGAATAACTTTTATTTTAAATTTAGTTTTGGCTTAGGTTTTACATGAGAAGTTATTACAAAATTTCATAACTAGTATTTTAAATAAAGAGATTTAAGTTTTTTTATTTTAAGTGTTTTAAAGTATATGTTTATGGATAAAGTGATTTAAATTATTGAAAAATTCTAAAGTATTAAGACTTGGTGATTTTCAGTGGAAATAAAACAATTGGGTGGAAATTTATTCCGCGAGAGGAGAAGTGATCTGAAAACTATTTTCAAAGTGTTGAAATGTAGGATAATATCTTGCGAAGATATTCTGAAATAAATAATTTGGAAAAATATTAAGGCCTGATGATTGTTTGTGGATGTTATTTGATAGTTAAATAACCGACTATCTCTATTGGCCAATGCGCTGATCGTTTCGAAGAGATCGAGATCAGGAGTAATTTTCCGAAAACAACTTCGATCCGGTTTGAACATTTTCGTGAGGAAGAAAAGGGCTTGGTGTCGAAGATGGAGCAGTGAAGTGCAAGGGCTAATCGCTACTAATCCTGAGGGTGATTCCAAAATGGATGTAGCAGGAGTAGTGCCTTCGGTTCCGTTCGGACTGGGAACGGACTTGTATGGATGAATGCTATCAGAACATCGTCAAGAGGACGATGAGCATTCTAAGTGAATGTGTGCTGAAAAGGTAACGCATAGCCTCGAGCCTCATCAACCGGGAATGGATAAAACAGGGGAGGTGCAGCAAGGCTAAGTGGCTAGCAACCAATTAGGGTAAGGTCATCCCTTTCTAGATGTCCCTTTATTTCGGCTGTGTTGGCGGTTGTTGATCCCAACTGCGGGGTGATCTTATTCGGACTATCCAGTAAGGGGTAACTCCGATCTTGTGTTGCAGGGGATCAGGGTGGATCCTCGGTACACCGATCTAGACCAATACTGAGACGAACGGTACCCCTGTAGCCCTGCCATTGTATGGAATCCAATCTCTAACAAGCACTTGTACAGTTTTGATTGTGCCCAACTATTGCTGGAATGTGAGATGCAAGCATTTTAGCTGATTCTATTTTACTTTCTATAGACAGTGTTATAATATCAGACAATTTTGATAAGAATGTTTTGGTTATTGTAAGGTTAAAACCATGCATGTTATTTGTGGCGTAGTCTTACGAGATACCTTTGATTTCGAAGGATTTTAGAAACTTTATGGGTGTGTTTTCTCACTCTGGTTTTCCAGACTTACTTTGGTGTTATTTCACTATAATGCTCGGATCAGACCGAGTATTATAGATACAGTAAAGGATGCTGTGGAGCTCAAGAGACGAGCTAGATGGCGAGACGTATCACACGTATTTGATGAATATTACGCCGTGTATGATTAACTGCATAGTCGGTTTTGTGGGGACAGGTTATGATAACTGTCCAGTTGTGTGCTATGAATATTTTTTGTACTCTAATGATGTAATGTATAAACAGATATAGTTCTTTTTGTTTAAAGATTAGTCATTTATCTATTATATATTGTTTCGCTGCAATTGTGAGATTCTGATATTGTTTCTATTTCTTCTTCTACCTCCTTCTTCCCCTTACGATTTGGTTTTCCGGCATTCGTTTGTATGGCATTTAATATAGTGGACGTATTGATGTCGATTTTCGGGTGTCGAAAAATCGGGCCGTTACAGTTGGTTTCAGAGCTAAAGGTTAAGAGAGAACCTTGGCTCTGGTGGGAATTACTCATTAGAAATAGAGTCAATAGTACTCTAGAATGAGTTTGAGTGTATTAATTGATATGAGTGCGTATTTGTTAGTGAATATAAAATTGTTTTATATTGTGTTGACTTATCGGTTGAGTGTTTATGGATTATGCTCGATATGTGGGATGCCATATCATCGATAGGGGTTTCTAAACTCTTAAACAAGATAAATCGACATAGTATTATTTTAAATGGGTAAATAAAATAACTTTGCCCAAATTATTTTTATATATAAAAGAAATAATTTTTAGAAATCATTATAGTTTGTGTGTGTGTATGGTTGCAAGATTGTTAGGAAGTGATGATATTAAATTATTATCGATTTCTGTATGGAAATTGAAATAAGTAAATAATGTTATAATAAAAGGGTTAAGGAATAAATTTGTATAACAGAATGAAATTTGAAATGTGAATTATAAAAGTGATTTATAACTAAAATGAAGTAAAAAATTCTAGATAAATGTTTGAATATGAATTGAAGGGTTTGGAATTCGAAATTAATTTATTTTGAGTTTGAAAACGATTTTTCAAAGGCTTTGAAGGAATAACAGTGATATTATTTTGAATTGGATTTGAAAATATGATGAGATTTAGAATTTAAAAATATTCGAAAAGGGTTTTTAAGCATTGGACTCACTTTGGTCGTTGGAAAATAACTTCGGTGATGACTTCAGCATCATAGATGTTCATTTTCGAGTTTTCAAGAGCGAGATTACTACCTAAATGTTTTGAGTTGGTTGTTTGCAAAACTGGGTTTGATTTTGGGATGCAAAGGCATAATTTGGTTTGGGTGTATATGATTTCAAAATGTTTTTGAGTGTTTAAGCAATTGTTTAAACTCTGAAAGTTAATTAAAAATATTTGTGAAACAAAAATGAGTTCGTTAACTTATAAAAATTTGAAAAATTGTTTGGAATAAAATTTAACTTAAGGAGAGTTAAATTAAAATGAGTATGAAAAGGAAATAAGTTGGAAAAGTAAACCCCTTAAATGAAGTAAATTTAAGGAGGGTGGTGATGGAATTTAAATAAGTTGGAAAAACTTATGGAAGTTTAAAATTTTAAGTGGAAATGGAATTCAACTAAATCAAGTTAAATAAAAGTAAATTTTGGTCTATGTAGGCAAAATGAAATGGTCATTGTAATAAAATTTATTAAGTTGAAAAATAAGTTCGTGAATGAACAAGCTAATTTGATTTGTAAGAAGAGAAAAATTGAAATTAAAAATTGGAATGATATTTAATTTAAATTATGTTAAGTGAAGTGAAATCGGAAAATTAGTCGGAGTTAGGCTAAGTAAAAACCAAAGTTTGGAGATAAAGATAGTTGCTAAAGTGTTGAAGTAAAATTAGATATTTAAGTGTGTAAGATATTTATACTGAACTTAAGTAAATTTTGAATTGAGGAGTATACTAAGTAAATTTGTGAAAGAAGATTTAATAAGGGTGTGTGAAAGGATAATTGAGAGTAAGTGTATGGAAATCAAAATAAATGTGAATAAAAAGAAATTCGATATAGTTAATAATCAATTGAGATAAATGCGTTGGATGTACGTATATTATTTTATTCGCATAGCGATTTGATCCAGATTCGAGCATAGAATTTCGAGGTAGTTATACTGATACGAGTTGAGATTTTTCACTCGCGAACCCTGGATATGGATTTTGATTGATTCTAGAAATTATCTATCATAACATGTGGCTATGCAAGGAGAATGACAGTTTCTGACCAAGAAACTAGATCTGAGTCCGCACTAGGAAATCGAGTGGACGAGACTAGTTCGGAAGTGAAATTGTGTGAGCGATCGGATTTGATATTGTGTATGTATGTGTACATCGTACGGCTTGAGTGAAACAAATATTGAGAATTTGTAAAAGAAGTGAATAGAATGATTTTGGATTCGATGGTTGGATGTTATTGCTAAGTAGGATACAGGTATTTAAAGCTAAAAGGAAATTGATGTTTTCAATTCCAGAAGATAAAATTTAAATTGACCGACAAAAAGGTATGAATTTAAATTTCTATACGAAATTTGATAATTTTCTAATCTAGCACTTCGCTTTTGTTTTCTTTTGAAATTTGGGGGCCCATAGAGGCATTTTGTAATTGTACCGATCTAGCCGCGCAAAGGAGACGCTGGCGAAATTTTTCAAAAATTTAGAGAGCTAGAAAATTTTTGAGAAAATTTTGATAATTTGAAATTTGATTTTAAGTTATAATTTGAAATGATCGAGTCAATAATAATGATTATAAACTATGGAAGAGTTTGGAAAGTTAGTAAGGGTGATAATGTGTCTTTGATAAAGAGATTGTTGTGGAAAGTTGTTAAAAATATATGGTTTAAGGAAAATAGTAAACGGGGTGGAGCATTCTTCTTAACTAGTAATTTCGGGGATGAAATTCTTTTAAGGGTGGAGGAATGTTGTAACGACCCGTAAATCCGTACCCCTTGAGTCAACACTATTCTACAACAATCAACTCAAGTTGCACCGAAATACGAACCGTTTGGGTTAAAGAAGAAGAGGTAGAAGAAGAGAATAGGAAACAACATCAGAATCTAACCATCACAGCGGAATAAAATATAATAGATAATAAATGATCTTTACTCCAAAATCAAATATATCTGTTATACATTACATCGTCAGAGTACATCTGTCTCAACTCAACATCAATAACATACAACTGGATACACAACAACTCAACACAGCGGAATATATACATAAACAAATACGGGAGTACGTATCGTCATCCTGCTCTTCTCCTGAGCTCCACAGCATTTCCTGTATCCTATAATACTCGGTCTGACCCGAGCATTACAGTTAAATAACACCCGAGTCAGTCTGGAATACCAGCGTGCGAAAATCACACTCAATTGATTATTAAGGTTTCAAAAATCCTTTGAAAACAAAAGCATCTCATAAGACCACGCCACAAATAAACATGTCAGGTTTTTACCTTACGATAGCTAAAACAATTTTTATAGAAATCCTCTGATATTATAATAGGGTCTATATACAAATACTTATAAAATAACCGAAATTGTTACATTATTAAATTCCAGCTACTAGCCACAAAGTGGGTAATACAAACAAAACTCGTACAAGGCTCGTAGGGAGAATGGATTTCCAACTAATGACTAGGCACTGGGGTACCGCCTGTCACAGTACGGGGCCTAGTTCACCGTACCAAGGAGTACGCCCGCTCCCCTGCAACACAAGACCGGGACTACCCCTTACTGGATAATCCCGAGTGAGATCACCCGCGGTTGGGATCAACAACCGCCCACTAAGCCGAAATAAAAAGGGACATCTAGACAGGGATAACCTCACCCTGCTTGGGTGCTACCCACCTAGCCTTGCTGCATAACCCCTGATTTTCAGTCATTCCCATTTGATGAGGCTTGAGGCTAAGCGCTACCTTTTTAAGAACATATCCCTTAGAATGCCCATCGTCCACCTGATAATGTTTCGCAAGCATTCATCCATACAAGTCCGTCCGGGGTTCGAACGGAACCGAAGGCACTATTCCTACTACATCCATTTTGGAAATATCCTCAGGATTAGTAGCTATTAGCCCTTGCACTTCACTGCTCCATCTTCAAATCCATATTCGTTTCCACGAAACGTACAAACCGGATCGAAGTGGTTTTCGAGAAATAAATCTCGATCCCGGTCTCTTCGAAACGATCAACGTATTTGTCCAATATTGATAGTCGGTGATTGAACTATCAATTTATATTCACAACAACCATCAAACAATAAATAATTTTCCAAATTATTTATTTATCCAAAATATCTTTACAAGATATATTTCAGTTTTTAACCCCTTTTGAAAATAGTTTCAAACATATTCCTTTCCCGTAATAATTTCCCAATATTTATTTCCACTGAAACACCAAGTATAAAAATACTTTTAGATTTTAAAATAATTTAAAAGCACTTAGTTATAAAATATACTTCATAGCCTTAAAAATTTAAAACTACTTTAATACTCTATTAAAATATATACTTTAGAAATATTTAATAAATAAGGCTACTTTTATAAAATATAAAACTAGATTTTTCTTTAAAACAAAAACCAAGTCATTTAATAATTACTACGATAATAGTTTTGAAAAAAATATTTATTTTAGAATTTAAACATTTAAAAATAATAAATTTTCTAAGATATGCATTTTAAAACAACATTAAAACTTTTAACTTATATTTAAAATTGCTTGAAATTCGTACTTGGCTATCCAGGGAAACACTCTTCTCTTTCACATCCTTTAAAAATGAATCACTATTTATTTTTAAACGAAATTCCATTCCTTTATAAATTTCCACTTTGAATTCATATTTAAAATATCCACCTATATTTTATTTTACTTGATAATCCAGTTTGAAAAATACAAAATCTCACTTCGCTTTTAGTTTTCAAATCCCAAAACACTTTAATCAATTTACAATTTATTCCCAATTTACTTTGCTTAAAATAATTTTTCTTGCTTTATTTTTTTGAATTTCATTAACATTTAGATTTTATTTCCTTTTGAGTAAAACCCTTTTAACTGAAGATACCAACTTCAGATTCCCAAAATTCCTTCTTTATCTCTTAATTAAATTAAATCCTTAAATAAAAAAATAAATTCTTTATTCATGCAAATAATATCACTTAAGCTTTACAATTTATTATTTCCTCTAATAATTCAAATTCCTCTTATTCCAAATTTGTTAGAGTTTCGCAATCACTTTTATTTTATTTTATTTTCAATTCATTATTAATTTATTCCAATTCACTAGAATTATTTTACTTAAAAATTTACTCTTTTATTTCTTTCGAAAATACAATTCTAGAGATTTGATAATTTACTTTACTGAGATATTCAATCCAACCATACCATTCAATACTTCAATTATTCATAAAATCATCACAGGATATCAAATATTCAGAACACAGAATATTAAATAATCTAAATAATTTCGAGGGGTCCAGTTGGATCCCTCCAACCTGTTTTCCCTGCATCCAAAGATGTTAGCACAATAATATGCCAATTCCAGAATATAACATACTATAGCACATCAATCAATTTCATCCATTCGAACAATTATTCAAATTTAATCGTTTAAATTTAACTTTAAATTAATCAAGTGAGATTAACTCACCTTTGCTATTATTTGCAATCCACTCAAGTCTCGACTGACTTAGACCTTGAATAAACATTTACAGTTTATTAATATTTGAACAATCAAATGGCAAATTTATCGTTTAATATTTTAGTTAACTTACAATTTATTTAAGCTATTTATTTTCTGACTATTAACCTTATATAACCAATTATATGAAATTTTATTAATATTCGAATAAATCAAATGATCAATTAAGATTTAACTTGAATAAATCAACTTGTCACTTATTAATTCAATTTACTAAATTCCAAATGATCGTTAACTAACTTAGTTAACGTTTCTTTTCTGCCCAATCTAGAAATTCAAAGACAGGTTAGATATATATATATTAACTCCTCAAATAAATTTACCGATTACTTAAAGTTGACAGATTTCTATATATAAATTCTTCAACATTTAAAATTACTATTTCTTTTCCAGCTTTATCTCTATAAATAAATTTTCTGTTTTTCCCAAGGTTTTGTGTGTGTGTGTGTGTATATATATATATATATATATATTAAATTAAAATAGAATTGTTGCATATATTCTACTGTAAAGAAAATTCTATTTTAACAATATATATATCTTTCGTCTGTTCTAATTTTTCTAATCTATATACACATTAAATTAAATTAAAGGCAGATGAAGTTAGCTATACCTCGCTTCCTTGTCGTACCCAGCATCGCGACGCCTAACCGAACAACGAGCATGAAAACTCCCAAATCGCAACTTCAAAAACTCCCCAGCTTGTGCCTTCCACCTCGACACTGATTCACCATCGATTGAAAACTCGACCTCGGCTAAATTCCCACGACAACTCAGCCCCACGCCTCGACTTCCCCCACCAAAAGCACGCCTCGACCGAACCGAAGTTCGACACTCCAAAACCCTAGGCACTACGACCCTATTGACAGCCGCGAACTCGATTTGGATTGCGTACGAGCATTATGCTTGAACGATTGAATGGATTCAATTGAGGAGGCCATTTTTTTTACAATGTTCGAATGGTGATATGGAGAAGGGGAAAGAAAAAGGTAGAAGGGGTACGAAGGAGGCAAATAGGCGGCAGGTTGTACGTATGGTCGCGTTAAAGAAAATAAGTATGTTTTATTTAAATTAAATTTTGTCTCGATATAAATTCCAATGCGTTTATAAATCGTACGCTCTCACGTTAATTCTGTAAGCTACGAAATTTGAAATCCGGTAATAATTCAATATTACGGACCCAATGGAACTGGTTTCGTCGAATTCCGAGACTGTGCCTCGGAAGGCTATTTTTAAATTCAGTTTAAACGGTAAAAAATTAAAACTGATCAAACCACTGTTAATTTCAATTTGACAACTTTTATTATTTTCAATTTTATCAAAATAAATTTTACAAGCCTTCAAATTATTTTTAACAGGCTTAAAATCCCAGATTTCATATTTTACTCGATTTTAAATTATTTAATTCAACAGTTTAATTAACAATTAATCAGTGATATTTGAATTCAAGTTAAAATTATTCCATTGAATATTTAAGTCAATTAAATATTCTGATTTTAAAAGCTTAAAAATTCCGGGTCGTCACATTCCTCCCCCCTTAAAAGAATTTCGTCCCCGAAATTACTAGTTAGGAAGAATAATCCAATACGACGAAATTTTACATATTTGAATTTGGAATATTTTTGATTGATTTTAAATATTTGAAAAGTTAGTATTAACTTGAATTTCAAACATCACTGTTTATCGAATAATTAAAATTTTGAGCTTAATAATTGGGAATTAGGTAAAATATCAAAATCTTTATTTTTAAGCTTGTTACAAATAGTTTGAAGGCTTGTAAAATTTATATTGATAATACTAAAGATAATAAAAGTTTTAAGATTTAATTTTAAAGTGTTTTGTTTAGTTTTAAAAATATATCGTTTAAATTGATATTTAAAAATAACCTTTCGAGGTACAGTCTCGGAATACGACGAAACTAGTTCCGTTGGATCCGTAATATCGTATTATTGCCTGATTTCAAATTTCGTAGCATTTAAAGTTGTCGTGTGATCGTACGGTATACAAATGCGCTGAAATTAATACCGAATTCAATATAATAATTGGGTTCAAAAAGCTATCTTCTCCATATGAACGAACTAGGACTTTGAAAATAGCATTGTGTTTGAAACAGGGGTATAACATTATAAACGCCTAGTGGCACGCCTCGATAAGAGGTTAAGATTTTGAGTTGCATTTATCGAATCAATTTCAACGTGAATTTAATTAAAAATATTTTTTTTATAAACTAGTCAATTTTCAGCTGCATTCCCTTCACATCAGAGCTTTTCCTTTATATCCACATTAAAACTTTTTCCTCTCAATTCCCCATCACTGTAGCAAGTTGTTTTGAACGATACCATCCTATCGTGCTTTTTCCCCGTTTTCTTTTTTTAGGCAAAAAATTAAAATCAAAAAAAGGAAATAAATGCCACACTCTTTTCTTTGTCGCAGCAATCAAAAATCAAAGCCGAACAAAAGAATTTCATGGCCGAAGCCTAAGAATCGAAATCCCCCCAATTTAAACAAATAAATAAAAAGAAGAAATCAAATGCGAACAAAACTACTCAGTGGATGTCCAAATCTCGTTAAATCTCATTCAAAATTCAATTTTGGCCTGAGCTACGCACGGGTAAGTAAATCGTGAGTGAGGCGAGTGTAGTGGATCGGCAGGAAGTGTCGAACTGCCGTTCAAAGCTAGCGCAAAGCCGGTCGACGTTTTCGTATGTCGATTAGAGGAAGCGAGCTCGAAGGGTCGCGGCCACTTAGGCTTTGCATGCATGGAGGGGAGGGCCGCCGTGTGAGCTCGCGTAGAGTGCGAGGGAGTGAGGTCATGGGTCTGGGAAGCGTGATTCGGATGGAAAATTTCTCGATCATGGAACGAAGGCGAATCAGGTGACCTTAGAAATTCTGATCTTCTGTCATCGAATGCATCGAGAGTCAAGGTCAGGCCATCGCAGATGATGCTCGAGGGTTGTAGGACGCAATGGTGTTAGAGCGTCATCGAGTTCAGCTTTGAGTGGTGAGGGTTTAGGTGAGATAGTTTTAATCTTTGTGGTTATGATAAATTTTAATTTAACAAGGTTAGTTAAGTTAAAGTGTACAGTTAGTTATTTTAAAAACTGAGAACTTGATGGTGTGATTTATTTAACATAATTTATATAATTGGTTTAGTTAATTATATCAAGAAATATATATATATATATATATATATATATATATTAACAGGAAATTTTTAAATGTCTCGGTTTGGAAAATTTATTTAAAGTTAGACTTTTTAAAATTTATATAGGTGATTCTTGTCAATATAGACGGTTTCCGAAGAGAAATTTAGTTAGTAAAAACAGTTTGAAATTTTGAGTTAACTTTAATTCAAACGAATCAAGTATCTCGATATTGATAAAACCACATAATGTTTATACAAGGTCTGAAATCATGTAGAGACAAGCCGGTTTGGATCGGACTGCAAATTAAAAATCAAAATTGAGTTAATCTCACTCATTTGAATTACCATAGGGTCTCATTTAACTATTTAAATTGAGTCAATCCAAAATTGAGTTAATCTCACTTGATTGATATTCCCACATTATATAGCAGATGAGACCCTATGCGCCCCGCATAATAGCAGATGACCCTTTATACCACGATATCCCCCTTGAAGTGGGATTGGTATTATTACATTATACTAACATCTGTGGATGCAGGGAAACAGGTCGGAGGGATCCAACTAGATTCCTCAAAATATTGAATTTGTTTTCATAATCTATGATATATTTCATTGATTATCTGTGATAGATTATTGATTATATTGGAAATTGAAAATATTAGATGCTATGGTTTGATTGAATATATTTGGGTATATTGAGTTATCAAAAATATAAAGATTCGATTTTTGAAGGAAAATAAAAGAGAGAATTTTTAAGTAAAATAATTATAGAGAATTTGGATAAATTAGAGAATGAATTAGAAAGGGATAAAAGTTGATTTTTAAATTCTAATAAATAATTTCCGAGTATAGGAAAGAAGATTTTTGAATAAATGGGAATAAATGAATTTCTAAACTTAATTGATATTATTTAGAGGAATAAAGGATTTATTTTTAAATTCAAGGTTTAAAATAATTGGGAGAGATAAAGAAGAATTTTGGAAAAGTATGAAATTGGTATTTTCAGTTTAAATAAGATTTTAAATCATAATAAAAGAGTAAAATCTAAAATTTACAGGTTTTGAAATAAAATTGAGTAAGTTAAGGAATTTATTTTAAAACGGAGTTGGTTTTGGAAAATTTGAAAATCGACTAAATGTTGTGAATAAAGGATAATGAGATTGTGAAATTTATAAACAGGGTTTATAAATAAAGTAAAATATTTATCAGACAATAATTTGGAAGTATAAATTTAGGATGGGAATTTATAAGGAACGGGTGATTTGTTTAAAAATAAATAGTGGTTCACTTTTAAAGATGTGGAAACAAAAGTGTATTTCCCTGAAAAGCCAAGTATATTTTCAAAGAAAGATTTCCATGTATAAGTTGGAGGTTTTAAAATGGTTTTAAAAGAATGTTTTAGTAAGCAATTATTATTTAGTGGCTTTAATTTTTTTGAAAAGTAAATATTTATTAAGTTAATTATATAAATAAATTACTTTAAAAGTTTAACTAGTTTCATGATTTAAAATATATTACTTAATATTTGTACCTTATAGAATAACTTTTATTTTAAATTTAGTTTTGGCTTAAGTTTTACATGAGAAGTTATTATAAAATTTCATAACTAGTATTTTAAATAAAGAGTTTTAAGTAGTTTCTTTTTTAAGTGTTTTAAAGTATATATTTTTGGATAAAGTGATTTAAATTATTTAAAAATCTAAAGTATTAAGACTTGGTGATTTTCAGTGGAATAAAATAATTGGGTGTAAACTTATTCCGCAAGAGGAGAAGTGATTTGAAAACTATTTTCAAAGGGTTGAAATGTAGGAAAATATCTTGCGAAATTATTCTAAAATAAATAATTTGGGGAATTACTGATGGTTGTTTGTAGATGTTATTTGATAGTTAAATAACTGACTATCACTATTGGCCAATGCGCTGATCGTTTCGAAGAGACTGGGGTCGGGATTAATTTTCCGAAAACCACTTTGATCCGGTTGAACGTTTTCGTGAGGAAGACAAGAGCTTGGTGTCGAAGATGGAATAGTAAAGTGCAAGGGCTAAACACTACTAATCTCGAGGGTGATTCCAAAATGGATGTAGTACGAGTAGTGCCTTCGGTTCCGTTCGGACCGGGAGCAGACTTGTATGGATGAATGCTATTAGAACATCGTCAGAAGGACGATGAGCATTCTAAGTGAATGTGTGCTAAAAAGGTAATGCATAACCTCGAGCCTCATCAACTGGGAATGGGTAAAATAGGGGAGGTGCAGCAAGGCTAGGTGGCTAGCAACTAATTAGGGTAAGGTTATCCCTGTCTAGATGTCCTTTTATTTCGACTGTGTAGGCGGTTGTTGATCCCAACTGCGGGGTAATCTTATTCGGACTATACAGTAAGAGGTAGCTCTGGTCTTGGTGTCGAAGATGAAATTCAAGGAAGAACGCGAAGGAGGTAATGCTCGAAAGAAATCAATAGCTCGGCTGCTTCATCATCATCATCATTACTTTCCATTGTTCCTTTGAGAGCTATTGATTTCTTCTGAGCATTACCTACTTCGCGTTCTTCCTTGAATTTCATTTCTAGCACATAAGTGATGCGATTTCCGATGAGTTCTTCGAATTTAAATTGTTTCAAATCTTTTGATTCTTGAATGGCAGTAAATTTTGCTTCAAAATTCCATGGAAGGACTCTGAGGATTTTTTGGACTATTTCCAACTCTATGTATGATTTTCCGAGAGCTTTTGATTTGTATACGAGATTGGAAAGTCGTCCATACATCTCTTTGACATTTTCATCTTTGGCCATTGTGAAGTTCTCGTATTCGCTATTAAGCGTGGCAAGGTGATATTCCTTGACTTAAGATGTTCCTTTGCGAGTCACTTCAAGTGTGTGCCAGATTTCATTCGTAGTTAGACAATGCGAGACATGTTTAAATTCAATTTGATTCAATGAACATATAATAGAATTCATAGCTTTAGCATTAGCATTCTACGGTTTATTTTCTAGATCCGTCCAGTGATCCATCGGTTTATCTATTTCCTGATTACTACCACTATAATCGGTGTCCTATATCCTGTCTAAACAATATTCCAAGCATCGATGGTTTTTAGAAAAAAATTCATTCTATTTTTCTAGTAAACATATTCACCATTGAACATTGGTGGTCTAATTATGGACTGATCCCAGCAAAAGCATTATTAAAAGAAACCATTTCAAAAATTTAAAAACAAAAATTTATTTTTGAAAAATCAAAATTTTAAAACAAAAATTTTCTTTTGTTCCTAGCTCCAATACCACTTGCAGGATTGATTTCACCCTAGAGGGGAGGTGAATAGGATGATACTAATATTTATAAAAATTAATACAGAAATATATAAAATAATTTCAGCAATAATAATAGCAGAATAATAACAGTACATAAAATATTAAAAACAAAAATAAAACAACAAAGATTTACACAGCTTCGGCAAAACCTTGCCTACGTGCTACCCCAAGGATTCTACTAGAAATTAAGTAGTCAGATGCTTACACACATAAACTCATGACACCCAATGTGGGAAATGCGGATTACGGATCTTAAGGCTATGATTAACAGTAGAGGGGGTGAAAAGTGTTTATAAAGAATTACTAAATCATTTGATTTTATGTTAATTTAAACACAGATGTGTGCAATATACAGACACAGATACGATCACAGAAACATACACAAATGCAGAAATAAAATAAAAAGCGGTAAAGGAAAGAACACACCGGATTTTATACTGGTTCGGAATTACCCTACATCCAATCCCGCAACACAAGTATGGATTTCCTTTCAAAAGCAAGCTTTATAATTACACCCTCGATTTCAAGGTTACGAGGTACACCCTCCAGAATCACAATCCTCTGGGTAGAGATACTTTATTTTCCGGGCTACAAGTTCACCCACTTGATTTTACGGGCAACAAGTTCACTCAATTGATTTTCGAAGGCTACAATCACACTTTATCACGCTTGATTGATTTTCAAGGCTACAATCACACCTTTTCTCGCTAAGTTGATTACAAAATCCCTATAACTCTGAATAGCACTGAGGATCTTGTTGAGATAGTGATAGAGGGTCAAACTACAAATGATCGAGTTCAATTCAATGTAGATTTCAGCAGAGTAATGATAAGAATTTTTATTAAGAAAAGTGGAAGAAGAAGAGGAGTGAAAAACCAAAAAATATGATATAAAATTCGTTGAAACTGACCCTATTTATAGCAGAACAACAATCATGTCCATTCGTGAAGAGTTATGTCGAATAGACACTTCACTTGAAATTGAAATTTTGAACTCAACTGACACCATGTCGACATGGTCACCATGAGTATGTCGACATCCCAAAGCATTTTTTGATGATTTGATTTTCTTTGAAAATAACCTTTATCTTATATTAAATCTATTTTAAGCTTTATAAATATACTTGACTATAGTTAAAATTCACAAGTAAATATAGAGAATAATATATACAGAATTTAACTATAATTTTATATTTAAATCTAAGTATAAATATTTAAAAGTTAAATATATTATATTAAAAGATAGTTTAAAATCAGGAGTAATTTGACTTTGAAATTAAAGATGATTTTGAGGCTAAAATTATTTAAAATTAGGATAGATGTTTTTGATGCTTTTAAAAGGAAGGTTTAGAAATCATTTTGAAAACAAGATATAATTTTGAAAAATCATTTTGAATAAAAGGTTAGTGGATACAAAACAATGTTCCACTAGATTTTTCGTACGTTCCATCCTACTTAGGGTTCCATCCCTTTAACAGGCTCGAAGTGGATTCCATTCCACGAATAAATTGGATTTTAAGATGCCAATGCTTTTCTAGGAGTTTTAACAAAATTTTCTAATTAAAGAATAAATTACTGAATTCTTGAACTCTTGATAATCTTGACACTCATGAGTCTTCAGTCTTGATATCTTGAATCTCTATGCTGTACAGTCTTCATTCTTGGTACCTGCAAGGTTAAATCCTGCATATACATATATATCTAAACTTATAATGTTAGTATTTATATTTTATAATCTATTCTAAGGTTTTTGTCATCAAAATCATCATCTCACGGACTAACAGTCTCCCCCTTTTTGATGATGCAACCTTTGTTTATAAAATATTACTTCTATCCTAATAACTCCCCCCTAAAACTAATAACTCCCCCTTAATCTATGCCTAACAACTCCCCCTAAAACTAATAACTCCCCCTTAATCTATGCCTAACAACCCTATTTTATACTTCTCCCCCTTTGTCATCAACAAAAACAAACTCTAAACTTTATAACTCCAAACTATATAACTCCCCCTAAATCTAATACCCTATGATATGTGATTATAATGATAGTGTTATCATAAATAATCAACATTTAGATAATCCTAATCCTAAACTACTAACTATTCTGAGTATATGATAACCATATAGTTATATTTATTAATAGGGAGGAACACATATAAGAACACAATTTATTAATCATATAATTATATTTACATTTTCGTTGTAAACCTAAGAAGGAATAAAAAACAAAGGTAAAGAAAGAGAAGAAACTAATATGTGTTTTTGAACATAGGAGATCTATGAATCGAACAGTTTGGATAATGGAAATAGAAATTTCCACGTTGTTCGACAAGATTCTCATCTTTGTCAAAACACACTTCTCCAATGCATACAACTTTGTCGTCATCCTACGCTTGTGCTTCTTCCGTGGGTTCTTCTTCTTCGCTGGCCTCTTGTTCTTGATTGAGTGAAGAATCTTCATCAATCAAGATAGGGTTGGCTTGATTATCCATTAGAAATTTTTGCAAATTCCTAAGAATCTTGCCTTGTCTCTCTTGTTCCTTTGCCATACGGAGTTGAATCACTTGAATTTCAGTCATCATCTGAAGTGCATCCTTCAGAGACTCCTCCATTTTTGTTACACGAGCGAGAGTAGTACGTTGAAATGGACCAGAAGTAGGAGAGGGGAACGAAAATGTTGATTTTATGTTTGATTTGGAAGATGATGCCATGATTTTATTTGTTTCAGAAGATAGAATAGAAAGAGAACAGAGAGAATGATCAAAAATTCGAAAATAAGAAAAATATATAACCAATTTTTTGAATTTTGGTGGGAAATTTTTTTAAAAAATAAAAACATTGTATATCGACATGGGTATATGGGGATGTCAACATGCTCCTTTATATTTCTACTATTTGATTTATTTTAGTATTAATTATTTATTATAATGGATATTTATATTTTATATTTCAGTTATTGAACAAACACCTAATTCTCTTCTTAATTTAGTAAATATTGATTCATTTAAGGGTTTTGTTAAAATATCAGCAATTTGATTCTCAGAATTGATATAATCAAGAGTAACTACTTCCTTACTTGTATTATCTCTGAGAAAATGATGTCCGATATCTATATGTTTAGTTCGAGCATGATGAGTAGTATTTTTGGATAAATTTACTGCACTAGTATTATCACAATAAATTGGTGATTTCGAGATATTTAAACCATAATCTTTTAAAGTTTGTTGCATATATATTACTTGAGAACAAGCCAAAGCAGCAGAAATATACTCTGCTTCAGTTGTTGATAAAGAAACTATGTTTTGCTTTTTACTAAAACAGGAAACCAGAGAATGCCCCAAAAAGTGACAAGTCCCACTTGTACGTTTTCGGTCTGATTTACAACCAGCATAATCAGTATCACGGTAAGATATTAAGTCAAAAGAATCATTTTTAGGGTAAAATAAACCATAATCGGATGTGTGTTTAACATATCTTATGATTCGATTTACGGCTTTTAAGTGGGTCTCTTTAGGCTGGCATTAATATCTGGCATAGAGACAAACACTATGCATGATATCGATCTGCTAGTAGTAATATAGAGTAGTGATCCAATCATTCCTCTATATAATTTTTGATCTACATCTTTCGAGAGATCTTCTTTACTAAGGTATACATTGGTTGCCATGGGAGTGGGTTTTCCACTTGCAGTAGTCAATCCAAATTTATTAATTAGGACTTTAGCATATTTTTCTTGATTAATAAAGATACCATTATCTAATTGTTTTATTTGTAATCCTAAAAAGAAATTTAATTCACCCATATGACTCATCTCAAACTCTTTTGTCATTATTTCAGAAAATTCTTTATTCATTTCAAAATTAGTCGATCCAAAAATGATATCATCTACGTAAACTTGTACTAGTTGAATATCATTTTTATTTCTTTTAATAAAAAAGTATTATCTACTTTACCAATTTCAAATTTTGATTGTAATAAATAAGATTTTAGTCTATCATACCAGGCTCTAGGAGCTTGTTTTAGACCATATAAAGCTTTCTTAAGTTTGTAAACATGATTTGGTGATTTATCATTTTCAAAAAGTGGTGGTTGTTCAACATATACTTCTTCTTTTACAAATCCATTTAAAAAGGCACTTTTAACATCCATTTGAAATAATTTGAAATTATTATGATTTGCGAAAGCAAGTAGAATCCTAATAGCTTCTAATCTTGCTACGGGAGCAAAGGTTTCATCAAAATCTATTCCTTCTTCTTGAGAATAATCTTAAGCGACTAATCGAGCTTTATTTCTAACTACCTCTCCTTGTTCATTCATTTTATTTTTATAAACCCATTTAGTTCCAATTATAGTTTTATTTTCAGGTCTAGGAACAAGTTCCCAAACATCATTTCTAGTAAATTGATTTAATTCTTCTTGCATAGCCAAAATCCATGAATCATCAGCTGATGCTTCTTTTGGATTTTTGGGTTCAATAGTTGATATAAAAGCTACATTACTCATTTGACTTAGTTGATTTCTAGTTTTAACAACAGATTGCATATCTCCCAGTATATTTTCTATAGGATGATCTTTTAAAAGTAGTCCTTTTATTAGGATGATTAATTTCAATATTAGTTTCAATCGATTCTTGATTTTGGGTGATTAAATCCTCTTCATCATTTGTATCTTCAAAATTTTTGAAATTTTCATCAAATGAAACATCCATTGTTTCTTCAATGGTGTTAGTTTTTAAATTAAACACTCTGTATGCTTTACTTCTATTAGAGTATCCGATAAAGATTCCTTTGTCGGATTTAGGATCAAATTTATCTAAATTATCTTTTATATTTAAAATAAAGCATTTACTTCCAAAAATTCTGAAATAAGATACCTTAGGTTTCTTTGAATAAAGAAGTTCATAAGATGTCTTATCAGTTAAAGGTCTAATTAAAATTCTATTTAAAATATAACATGCGGTAGCAACTGCTTCTGTCCAAAAATTCTTTGGTAAATTACTATCTGAAAGCATTGTTCTCGCACACTCTTGAATCGACCTATTTTTACGTTCTACTACTCCATTTTGTTGTGGAGTTCTTGAAAATGAAAAATTATGAGTTATTCCCTTTTTATTGCAGAATTCCTCAAACTTTTCATTTTCAAATTCACCACCGTGATCACTTCGAATAGTTATAATTTTTAGAGAAAATTGATTTTGAATTCTTTTTGAAAAGGTCTTAAAACATTCAAAAGTATCACTTTTATGTTACAAAAATATTGTCTATGTAAATCTAGAATAATTATCTACAATTACAAAAATATACTTACTATGATTTATTGGCAAAATTTGAGATGGACCAAATAAATCAAGATGAAGTAATTCAAGAGGTTTTGAAATTGAAATCATATCTTTTAATTTAAAAGAACTTTTTCTAAGTTTTCCTGATTGACAAGCACCACATAGACTATCTACTTTAAAATTCATTTTAGGAAGCCCTCTTAGTAGATCATGTTTTGACAATCTAGATAAGAGTTTGAAATTCAAATGCCCAAATCTCTAATGCCAAATCCATGGGTCACTTGTATTTGTCAACATACACAAGTTATCATTTGAAACTTTCATACTAAGAATATAAATATTCTTTTTCCTGACTCCCTCAAATATAATGGTTGAATTATTATCTTCAATGTGACACTTATCTTTTTCAAATTTAATTTTATATCCTTTATCTCATAGTTGACTTATACTTAGCAGATTATGTTTCAGATTCTTAACTAGCATAACATTAGTAATAGTAGGAGTTTTAGAATTACCGACTTTGCCGATGCCAATCACATATCCTTTTGAATTGTCTCTAAAATTAACCAGTCCTCTGTATTTGTATATATTATCATTCAGTATATCTGGATTGCCAGTCATGTGTCTAGAACATCCACTATCAAGTATCCATTTGTTCTTTCTGATCTGCATAATTTGTCCGTTGTGGATTGATTCCTCAACAGCCATAAAGCACGATTCCTGCACATCAAATAATTTTGGTAGATAACTTGAATTTGAACATTGATTATATACAGACTCATGAAACAATGATGATTTGAATATTTCCAAACTAGTATTAACAAATATAGCCATTTTGAAAATTTTTCAAAAACCAGATTATGAAACTTTGAAAACCTTGCTCTGATACCAATTGTGAGAAATGCGGTTTACGGATCTTAAGGCTAGGATTAATAGTAGAGGGGGGGTGAAAAGTGTTTATAAAGAATTACTAAATCTTTTGAGTTTATGTTAATTTAAACACAGATGTGTGCAATATACAGACACAGATATGATCACAGAAACAAACACAGATGCAGAAACAAAATAAAAAGCAGTAGAGGAAAGAACACACCGGATTTTATACTGGTTCGAAATTACCCTACATCCAGTCCCGCAACACAAGTATGGATTTACTTTCAAAAGCAATCTTTATAATTACACCCTCGATTTCAAGGCTACGAGGTACACCCTCCAGAATCACAATCCTCTGGGTAGAGATACTTTATTTTCCGGGCTACAAGTTCACCCACTTGATTTTACGGGCAACAAGTTCACCCAATTGATTTCCCAAGGCTTCAATCATATCTTATCACGCTTGATTGATTTTCAAGGCTACAATCACACCTTTTCTCGCTAAGTTGATTACAAAAGCCCTATAACTCTGAATAGCACCGAGGATCTTGTTGAGATAGTGATAGACGGTCAAACTACGAATGATCGAGTTTAATTCAATGTAGATTTCAGCAGAGTAATGATAAGAATTTTTATTAAGAAAAGTGGAAGAAGAAGAGGAGTGAAAAACCAGAAAATCTGATATAAAATTCGTTGAAACTGACCCCTATTTATAGCAGAACAATAGTCATGTCCATTCGTAAAGAGTTATGGCGAATAGACACTTCATTTGAAACTGAAATTTTGAACTCAACTGATACCATGTCGACATGTTCACCATGAGTATGTCGACATCCCAAAGCATTTTTTGATGATTTGATTTTCTTTGAAAATAACCTTTATCTTATATTAAAACTATTTTAAACTTTATAAATACACTTGACTATAGTTAAAATTCATAAGTAAATATAGAGAATAATATATATAGAATTTAACTATAATTTTATATTTAAATCTAAGTATAAATATTTAAAAGTTAAATATATTATATTAAAAGATAGTTTAAAATCAGGAGTAATTTGACTTTGAAATTAAAGATGATTTTGAGGTTAAAATTATTTAAAATCAGGGTAGATGTTTTTGATGCTTTTAAAAGGAAGGTTTAGAAATCATTTTGAAAACAAGATATATATTTGAAAAATCATTTTGAATAAAAGGTTAGCGGATACAAAACAATGTTCCACTAGATTTTTCGTACGTTCCATCCTACATAGGGTTCCATCCCTTTAACAGGCTCGAAGTGGATTGCATTCCACGAATAAATTGGATTTTAAGATGCCAGTGCTTTTTTAGGATTTTTAACAAAATTTTCTAATAAAGAATAAATTGCTGAATTCTTGAACTCTTGATAATCTTGACACTCATGAGTCTTTAGTCTTGATATCTTGAATCTCTATACTGTACAGTCTTCATTCTTAGTACCTGCATGGTTAAATCCTGCATATACATATATATCTAAACTTATATTATTAGTATTTATATTTTATAATCTGTTCTAAGGTTGTTGTCATCAAAACCATCATCTCACGGACTAACACCCACTATCGACTAACCTAACTCAATGCTCAAAACTCTGTCACAACTCAGCAACTGACTTGCGAATTCTCGAACTACACAACTCAGCAAAAGGACTTACAAAAATTAAAATTCAAAATACAAATTTAAAAAACTTAAAAAAAAGAAACCCTAAATTACAAAACTAAAGCCCAATGATAATTATAAAACCGGCCCAAAAGAAAATAAACTGTCCCCATTTTCTCTTTTTATTTCTTCGACCCGCTTTCTTTGCTTGATGAAAATAACAGCGTTCGTTCCTCTTTATGTATTTAGGGCTTTTGGAAATTGAGAACACCAATTCAATTGATCATTTGAATAGATAACCTCACGTTGGTTTGTTGACCGATCGTCTTGCTTTTATTATACTCAGCTGCTTCAATTTTGGCGAGTTCGATTTGGATAAATCTGGTATATGATTTTCTTTATTACTTTCGTTGGTATGCTTTTAACTCGATGATGGATAATGTCGATGATGAATTGATTTTATAGGGTTGAAGACCCTAAATTATCGTTCGAATATATTTATTTGAATTTGTCTGTTACTTTTGGTCTGTCGTTCGATTTTGCTTAGTTCTTATGATTAATCCTGACCTATTCAATTTTGTATATTTTCAAATGTGCTATGCTTGATTACCATGACTTTGATTCTGACTTGTTCATTATTTACTTGCTTTAGTCGATTTCTTCTTTTTCCTTATAACTTAGTAACCACGACTTTGATTCTCTGGCATTTAAACTTGACTTTGGTTTGAAAAACTGCTACCTTGATTTTTGTAAAAATCTGCTACTGTTTTGGAAGTATTTTCTACTGGCTTCATTTCCAGTTGCAATTTGTTGAGCACCATGTATATACATACACATGTATGTATATATATATACACATGTGTGTGTGTATGTGTTGTGCATTTTTCACTTGTCTACCTAGCTTGGACATTCATGTCATGGTAATCATGTATAGTTGCATTTTTGGGTTTCTAGTTTCCTCTGAAGCTTTGCATTCATGTTAATACATTGTGTTATCCTTGCTAAAATGCATTGATATATTCATATATATGTTACTATTTTGGTCTCTGTTTCAATTTGGTCTGGTTCACTTTGAACTTCTGATCTAGATCCATCTTGATTTTTGAACTTTTCCGCACTCTGGTCTCTATATGGCTTTGAGTCTGTTGCCTTTAGTGATTGTTAGGCTTGAAGTCTAGTGTGTTCGTATAGTCTGGTTTTATGTGGAGCTTGATCTGTCTTTGCATTGCTTTGAGTCATGTGTACTTGTTTTGTGCACTTGTATCCAATGTGCTACTTGTTGTATAAACCTGAACTGATGTCGCCTGCTTAATTTGTTTGTGATCTGGTTGCACTTGCTATTGGTTTTCATGTATATTGATGTCACCTCTGTAGCATTGTGTCTGAATACATTTGTTTCCTTGTTCTTGTGTCTGACCATATGTGTTTTCACTGAGTTGTTGCTTCGAGCTAGTTTGCATTTGCTTCCAAGTTGCTAGGTCTGTACTTTGTTGTCTTCATTTTGCCTTGCTCATTGATCTAGTTGAAATTTGTGGCCTTGGTTTCTTTGTAGTCTGGTATAGGTTGAGTTGCATCCCTGATGATCTTCATGTTTAGTTGCTGTGCACTTTTGTTTCACTGGCTTGAGTTTTAGTACATGATAATGCTCTGGTTGAAGTTGTTTCATAACTCCACTATCAAGTCTGTTCTCATGTGTACACATTTGTGCACTTCTTAGCATGGTTGAAGTCCTAATACATTTGTGTCCTCATTTCTAGGTTTTGCTAGCTTCATGTGTACATCACTTTATACCTGCGTTGTTTACAGTTTGAAGTTTTGTGTACACTTTCATCTGGATTTGTTTTTCATATTGCAATTGAGTTGAATCCAGCTTATAGCTCAGGTTTGACCTTGTGCTCACTTGTCTATGTAGTTTTATCAAGTGTATATCGGTGTGCATGGCCTTGTGGCATGTACAGTGATACACTGTGCATGTCACAAGCTGTTCGTGTATGATGAATTCAGAATATGATGACAAACATCCCAAATAACCGAGGCAAATAATATTTTCAAAAACACATTTTATTTTACACTACAAAAATATTTCTCTTTCAGTTTTACCATGTCGGCGTTTAATTTGCAGATATGTTGGATTCAATATGGAGTAGAATTGAAGATAAATACGAGTGAATGAGTTATATGTAGTGTGGTGCAAATGTAAATTGAAAATTGTGATATAATCGAAATTGTATTATAATTGAAATTGTATATATATATAGTGAGAGCTCAAATTTGTACTATTCAAATTTGTAATAAAATATTTGTTTGAATTTAAATTCTATGTTATTTATTTTATTTAACAAATATTTATTTAATTATGTGAAAAATAAAATAGTACAATAACAAATACATTTAAATGAATATATATATATATATATATGTTTAATATCATTAAATAAAAATCTTATACCTGCATATTCAATAAGCTGTCTATTAACTTTCGGAATCTCACAGCAGATAAAATATAATAGTAAAACATGCCCCATGAATAAAAGCCATTTCAGTAAATATGTAAACATTGTCATAAAATCTCAAAATAACCTAACACAATTGTCTCAATACATAAGTCTCAAACTAACAATAGAAATGACAACAACATAGTCTCAAAGTCTTGGGCACATGAAAGGAATAACATAAACAAGTAATAATGAATATACACTGCCACAACGATTAGCCTTCCCACATTTTGCTTCTTCAGCAATACCCTATGCCCCTAAACTGTTTGTTGATATGCAGGTGGATTCGGAACAACAAATTCTAGTGAAATAAATTCCAAGTATTACCATAACAGTAATTTGGGTAGCATTATATGAAAATGTAATATGTCTCACGTATTAAAATTATCATAAACGTATGAAGTTAACTGTAGGCCCAAAGGCCCTTCTAGCCCAATTGAAAAAAGTCAACTGCAAGCCGAAAGCGCTTCCAATCTACCTTTATATTCTTCATAACTAGCGCATGCAATGTATAATGAAATACTCAAACCACTTAATACCTCTTTAGCGGGACTTAGGCAGACTGATTATTTAAGACTATAAAATAGGCAGATCCTCATCTTTTAAGACCAACCCAAAGGCAGGTCCCTCAATGGTTCCTCCTCACTGGAACTTAAGAAATCCTAAAAGGCACTTAATACTTCGCCTAAGAAAAGGCGTACCCTACCATAGCCACTAAATACCTCAAACCCGAAGCGGACCCCTCCTAAGGATTTCACTTGCCATATTTAAAGCACAATTTATGTAACGATCCAGAATTTTGAACAATTTAATTTGAAAATATTTAATTAATTTGAATGATGGTATAGTTTGAATTCTCAATATAACTTTGAATTTGGCGATTAAATTATAGAATTTAATCTATTGAAAGTTGAATAAAAATTTGAATCTTCAATTTTAAGTCGATTAAAAATATTTCAAAGACTTGTAAAATTTATATTGATAATATTGAAGATAATAGAAGCTTCAGAATTTAATTTGGAAGTGAATTGTTCGGTTTTGAAATTTTAATCGTTTGAATCGATATTTAAAATAGCCGTCCGAGGCACAGTCTCGGAATTCGACGAAACTAGTTCCATTGGGTCCGTAATATTGTATTATTGCCGAATTTCAAATTTCGTATTTTTCGGAGTTGTTATGTGAGCACACGACGCGTAAACGCATTGAAATTGAATCGAATTCAATTTAAATTTAAATTTAAAATTAGTTACCTCAGCACGTTACCCTCCTAACATTATGCCTAAGAATACGCGTAAATCAAGTAATCGTGTCTTCTCCTTCCTTTTAGCCTACAATTACGCCTGAAATCGTGAAGAGATCGTGGGAGAGATCGTGCAAAAGCATGGCCATGCTCGTTTAAAACAATTCCTCCCTTATTCGATTCCCTCAGTTTTTCAAAATCAAAACCAATCGAAATAAATGGCCGACACTACCTCTTCTAAAACTCCCAGACAAGAATGAAATCAAAAAAAATTCGAAAAAGAAAAGGGACTCGCGTGAGGGGTAGCGGCGATTTTGGGGTCGCGATCGACAATGGTGGCTTGTTCAGTGAAGTCGCGTAGGCCGTAGTAGATGGAGCTGGGTTAGGCGGTGAAGCGAGCAAGGGAGGGTTCGCGATAGCATTCATTAGCAATAAGGTATTTACAATTTATTTAATTCAATATAAATTTGAAGATAGATTTGAATATGTATTTACACAGTAAAGAAATTACTGGATCGTATCAGAAAAGGATATGAAGATAACTGTAAATAATTGCACATAATTCAGAACAAAAATATATATTACAGCAAGTAAAATTCATTTTGCTATTTACTGAAAAATACATATATGCGCAGTAAACAGAAATTTTATTTTGCTTTTATTATTTAATTTAATTTAATTCAAATATATTTACATGGGATTTTAAATTGCAGTAAGGTATAAAAAGTAGTTTTTTGGTTTTTATTTTAATATACAGGAAAATATATGCAGTTTCAATTTTTATATAGTCACGGTACAGAAAAATAATATATTAAAGAAAATTTGTTAGGAATTTAATTTGTTAGGTGAAATGATTTATTGAAGAAAATTAGTTTTAAAACTTTTGGTTAAAAGGAAAATGAGTTTGAATTCAGATTTTTAGTTGAAACCAGAAATATTGTATAAATTTAATATTGATCAATTAAAATTATTAATTGGTAAGAAAAAGAAATTTAATAATTAGTTGGATAAATTTAATTATAGGGTGTGTTAATTAAATCTAAATTTATTTTTGTGTTACTAAGAATAAATTTATTAAAAGGAGAAAATTAGTTTAAAACAAAATCATTGGTTAATTTAAATATCAAATAGAAATTTGTTTAAAATTTAAGGTGTTATTTTAAAATTTAAAAACTATGGGTTAATTTAAAGTATTTTTATTCACTAAAAGATATTCCTAAAAAAAAGGGAATTGATAAATAAAATTGATTAAGTTATTGAAAGAGAGTTTGGTTAATTAAATTAAATTTTTAGTTAAAATAAATTTATTAAAGGAAAAAATTGGGTTAAAAGAAACTATCAGTTAATTTAACTATTAAAAAGAAATCACCGATGAATCAAAATTATTAAATGAAAATTTATTATTCGATCTGTTCGAATATTAATAGATTGTGTAAATATTTATACAAGGTCTAAAATGGTGAAAACGAGTCAAGAGGGAAATGGATTGCTAATAGAAGCAAAGGTGAGAACTTCTCACTCAAAAATTTATAAGTTGGATTTGCAGTTATTTATTGATTGTTGCTTGATTTTGATATTAGATATAGTAGGATATATCTATATATATAGCAATATATATATATTGGCATATGTATATATTGCAGTTGATTGATTTCCCGCATTGTATAGCGGATGAGACCCTATTGCGCCGTTAGTAAGCGGATAATATTTTATAAAATCCCATATACCGCGATATTCCACCTCGAAGTGGAATGAGTATTGTGCTAATGTCTGTGGATGTAGGGAAACAGGTTGGAGGGATCCAACTGGATTCCTCACAAATATTTATTTGATTCAGATATTGTGATATTTGATTGTTTATCATATCGATATATGATGTTTGAAAGTCGTGATTGACTATTTGATGTGTTGCATTATCGAATCCAATTTTGAAGTTTAAAAATAACGATTTTGATTTTTAAGGGATTTCTAAAGTGATTTTTGAAAGTATACGTTTATAAAATATTTTTGGAATTAATTCATCTTAAATAAATAAACATTATAATTTTAATATTATAAAAATTATGATTTTTGAGAAATACAGTTAAAAGTTGATTTTTGAAAATATGAGATTAATGATTTTATAAAATAGTTTAAACTGGGATTTCTGAATTTATTATAAAAAGTTTAAATATAGGATTTATGAAATTTGATTATTTTATAAATCAAAATGAGGAAATTATAAAGGAGTTTAAAGACGTTTTAAAAGAATAATATAAATTGATCCATATAAAAAAAAAAGATTTATAAATTGATATTTATAAATTAAAAATATTGGAATTATAAAACGAGCTTTTATAAGTATTAGAATGAATTGTGAATGAATTTCATAAATGAATGAAATCTATAGGATTATAACGGTGAAGTTATAAATGGAATTTTATAAACAGTAGGTTTATAAAATTTGTAAAATTATTTAAAAGAATAGATTTTGGATAAATAAATGAATCTTATAAGTTATAAGATTTATAATTATGAAGTTAAAAGAACGTTTTCGTAAACAAATAAATTATAAGCATTTAACTTATAATATGGACTTTCGGTATATAATTGAGTTATAAATCGAATAGGTTAGTAAAGAAAATTTATAAGAGGAAGTGTTATAAAATAAATAGAAATGATAAAATTGGTTAACAAGTATATTCACGTTTTTGAATAGTGAATAATATGTTAAAGAAATGTTTTGAATGTGATGTTTTAAATAGAATTAAAACAATCTAAAGATGTTTTAAAATGTATTAAGATTCGAAATCATAGATTTCAACATTCATTGTTGAAATAAACGTTTTCGAGAAATAAAAAGGAAATGGTAGACTATAACACTGTTGTTATAGTAAATGATTTCCGAAAGGAAATGTTTTGTATAGTATTGGGATTTATATATCTATTTTAATTTCGAATCCCTATACTAGTGATTTTGGGTTGTCGTAACAATGTTTTACGCAACATTCGTTTTGACCCAAATAAATATGTTTAAGAGAATGATTTCCTTAAAGAATGAAATATATACTTAATTTCGATTAGAGTATATTGAATATTTTCCAAGTGAAGAAAATAAAAAGACTTGTGAATTACTTATAAATAAGTATGGAAATGTTTTTCCAATGTGAAGTGAAAAGTTTAGAGAATTTATCTTTTTGAAGATAAATTGAAAATGAAAAATTGAAAACATATATTCATAGTTATTTTGGAAATGTAAATTCAATATGGAATTTATAAATGAAATTTGGAAAATGGGTTTAAAAATAAATGTTTATTTATTTCTAAAGAATGGAAAATATATATCTTGTAAAGATATTTTTGGAAAATAAATAATTTGGAATCTGGTGATGTTGTGCATATCTATTGATAGTTCAATAACCGACTATCAATATTTACCTTTAAATAGGTATTTGTTGTGATTTTCTTGAAATTGAATGCCACACTTATTTTTTTAAAATAAGCGCTCACTATTCGGGTTAACCGGGAAAGGACCTTGGGGTCGTATAACCCATTTCGAATATGTGATACGTCGTTATGAATTGCATTTGAAGATCGGTGTTGAAGACCGGATATTTTCGAAAACGAAAGGGTTTCTTGTTGATTGTCTCTGCACTGGCTGATCCCCGGTATAGAGATCTCCATATGTGATGGGAAATTCGGACGTGATTAGAGATTATCCGGATCGCAAGGACTTCTTTGTAAGTGTCTTCGGTTCTGTTCGATCCCGGAACAGACTTGTATGGATAGTATGTATGACATTACAAATTGAGATATAAAGCCGATTTCTTTCAAATATATTTCTGTTGGTGGCGGAGAATTTATTCTCTTAGTTTAACACCCTTCGCTGAGACGTACGAGCTCAGAGGTTATGTAGTTGAAGGTTTTTAGCAATATACTCCCAATTTGGTAATGTGACATGCTGAGTGTTGTTGTGAAATGATCATTGTGTTGATCATTTGTGATAAGATCATTTGTTTGATCGTTTATCTTTGTGATCATTTCTATGATCATTTGTTGACCCAAAGCACAGCTTTGTATAAAGCGTGGTTTTGTGGACGTGACTTCGTCGAGCCTCACACCCCGGAATGGTAAAACAGGAAAGATGCGGCAAGGTTATGAGGGGTAGCTCCCTTTAGGGTGTGTGCATTTCCTTCTAGAAAAGGGTGGTATCATGGTATGGAGCCCAGATACTTACTCATGTTGAAACACTTGTTATTATGGTGTGATGTTGATGACGAGCGCTCGGTTAAAGGTCCCAAAGGACCGGGGGATGGCATACTCGTGTCAGTAGTTACCCAGTTAGGGGTAACCCGGCCTTGTATTGGCAGAGATCCGGTTTGGTTCTCGGGGACGTCCTTCCAGAGGCGTTCTCATGTGGCAATGAGAAGTTCCTTGGCCTGACCATTCATTGGAAATCCAAAGAAACAATACGATCTTGTACGGTTTTAGTTGTATAACCTGCCATGGAATGTGGCGGTAACCTGCTATTGAACATGGTAGCTATAGTAGGCATACGATAATGGTCGTATGTTGGCTAAGATTTATATCTTTATTTTCGAAATAATTTTCTCTACACTATGCACTATTAATAATATCAAATGTTCTTTTTAATACGTATCAAGCATCTTTGACTATCATAAGGAGAAATCTCCTCCGATTCTGCGTTTGCATGTGTGTGTGCGCGGGAGGCCTTATGGTAGTCTCATTTTTAAAAGCATTGCGAATTAACTTTAAAAATATTCCTCTATTTTGATTTTAAAGATAAATAAACTGTTTTGAGTTCCCACACCAGTCACATGACTGACTCGGAGTTTATTGTTTTCCTTCCTAAACTCTGGGTGCCCACCAATTTCCACACGGGCAGTCAAGAGTTAAGGTTTATCAGGATATTTGGAATTCAGGAGTTGCTGGAGGCAAGATGGATGGCATGGCATATCATTAGTACATAGTATTTCTTTTCCGCTGCATTGTTTGTTGTTATACACTCTGATGTAATGAAATTTAATGTAATGTAATGTAATAACTGATATAGTTCTTTGTTTAAAGATTATTCATTTATCTATTATATGTTGTTCCGCTACGAATTGTGAGATTCTGATGTTGTTCTGTTATTTCTTTCTGTTCTATTTTCTATCTTCCCTCTTCTTCTACCTCTTTGTTTTTCTTTTTCTTATTCTTAAACCCTAACGTTTCGGTTTTTCGGTAACGAAAAATCGCAATCGTTACATTTGGTATCAGAGCTTATGGTTAAGCGACAACCATGGTTCTGTTGGGTGTTACTCATTAGAGATAGAGTCAGCAGTACTCTAGAATGAGTTTGAGTGTAATAATAGATATGAGCGCGTATTTGTTAGTGAATATAAAATTGTTTTTGAATCGGGTGAATAAGATAATTTTGCCCAAAACTATTTTTGTATAGAAAAGAAATGGTTTTCTATGAATTATTATAGTATATGGTTGCATGGTTGTTAATAATATTAAATTGTTATCATTATATGGAATTAAGTAAGAAATAAAATGTATAACAAAATATTAGAGATAAATTCATTTAACAAATGAAATTTATAAATATGAAAAAAAAAATATAAGAAAATGAATTCATATACAACTGGGATTTGTAAAATAAATTGTAAATAAATGAATTGGAATTGAATGATGAAATGAGATTTGATTTGATCAAATTGAATAAAAATCAAAACTTGAAGAAAATAAAATAAAATGGATTGAATTCAAGTACGCTAACTTGATAAATTATTAATTCATGGACTAATGAATTGGAATTTGAATTGGTTAAACTTAAAGTTTAGTCGTGAGCTAAATTTGAAGATAAATTTGAATTTGTATATAAATTCAAGTAAGTAAAAGAAATAAATTGAAATTCTCATTGTTGGTAATTAAGTAAATTCGAGATGAATTGAATATGGAAATTGAAATTTAAAATGAATAAGTGAATGTACTAATTGAAATGAATTAGTGAATAAAACTAATTTAAAGTAGTAATATGAATTAGCTAATGAAAGTTAATCATTAGAATTCAATATTTAGAATTGAGAATTGAATTCGAATGAAATTTAAATTATGAATTGAATTCAAATATAATTGAAATTGTGAATTGAATTCAAATGAAATTGAAATGAAAAATTGAATGAAAATGAATATATAACTTCAATTGTAAACTAAAAATGGTATAAGAAGTATATATTGAAGATTTTGTAATGGAATTAGCAAAATGGTTTGAATGTTGGAATTGGATATTATGGATAGCAGGATATACAGGTGTATAAAGGAATTGAGATTTTGATTTCGAAGATAAAATTGAATTGCTCGACAAAAAGGTACGTATTTCAATTTCAGTATGAAATTTGGTGATTTTCTTCTCCAGCCACTTGGATTTCTCTTTTCTTTTTGATTCTGATGGGCCGTGGTGCCATTTTGTAGTCGTACAGAGCTAGCCGCGCAAAGGAGACGCTGGCAAAAAATTTTGAAAATTTAGGGTGTTAGAAAATTTTTGAGAAATTTTGAAAGTTTGAAATTTGAATTTAAATTTAAATTTAAATTGTTAAGGAAAACAATATTGTTTGGAACCTATAATTGAAGTTGGAAAGCTAGTTGAAATGATAGTGAATCTCTAGTAAAAAGATTTGTTTTAGAAAGTTGATAAAACTATTTAGATTGTGAAAAATAATAGACGGGATAAGGGCATTCTTCTTAACTTGTAATTTCGGGATGAAATTCTTTTAAGGGGGGAAGATTGTAATGATCCATAATTTTGAACAATTTAATTTGAAAATATTTAATTAATTTGAATGATGGTATAGTTTGAATTCTCAATATAACTTTGAATTTGGCGATTAAATTATATAATTTAATCTATTGAAAGTTGAATAAAAATTTGAATCTTCAATTTTAAGCCGATTAAAAATATTTCAAAGACTTGTAAAATTTATATTGATAATATTGAAGATAATAGAAGCTTCAGAATTTAATTTGGAAGTGAATTGTTCAGTTTTGAAATTTTAATCGTTTGAATCGATATTTAAAATAGCCGTCCGAGGCACAGTCTCGGAATTCGACGAAACCAGTTCCATTGGGTCCGTAATATTGGATTATTGCCGGATTTCAAATTTCGTATTTTTTAGAGTTGTTATATGAGCACACGACGCGTAAACGCATTGAAATTGAATCGAATTCAATTTAAATTTAAATTTAAAATTAGTTACCTCAGCAGATTACCCTCCTAACATTATGCCTAAGAATACGCGTAAATCAAGTAATCGTGTCTTCTCCTTCCTTTCAGCCTACAATTACGCCTGAAATCGTGAAGAGATCGTGGGAGAGATCGTGCAAAAGCATGGCCGTGTTCGTTTAAAACAATTCCTCCCTCATTCGATTCCCTCAGTTTTTCAAAATCAAAACCAATCAAAATAAATGGCCGACACTCCCTCTTCTAAAACTCCCAGACAAGAATAAAATCAAAAAAAATTCGAAAAAGAAAAGGGAAATCGAAAAAGTTCGTTCGACCGAGAGGGTGAAGCGCGAGTCGCGATGGGGAAGTACTCGATTTCGAGCAGTGCGATGTCGCGCATGGGCATTCGCGACGAGGTCGCGGCGACTCGAGGCACTGTTCGTTTCAATTAGGGCGCGCAGCATGAGGCGAGGTCGAGGGCGACTCGCGTGAGGGGTAGCGGCGATTTTGGGGTCGCGATCGACAATGGTGGCTTGGTCAGTGAAGTCGCGTAGGCAGTAGTAGATGGAGCTGGGTTAGGCGGTGAAGCGAGCAAGGGAGGGTTCGCGATAGCATTCATTAGCAATAAGGTATTTACAATTTATTTAATTCAATATAAATTTGAAGATAGATTTGAATATGTATTTACACAGTAAAGAAATTACTGGATCGTATCAGAAAAGGATACGAAGATAACTGTAAATAATTGCACATAATTCAGAACAAAAATATATATTACAGCAAGTAAAATTCATTTTGTTATTTACTGAAAAATACATATATGCGCAGTAAACAGAAATTTTATTTTGCTTTTATTATTTAATTTAATTTAATTCAAATATATTTATATGGGATTTTAAATTGCAGTAAGGTATAAAAAGTAGTTTTTTGGTTTTTATTTTAATATACAGGAAAATATATGCAGTTTCAATTTTTATATAGTCACGGTACAGAAAAATAATATATTAAAGAAAATTTGTTAGGAATTTAATTTGTTAGGTGAAATGATTTATTGAAGAAAATTAGTTTTAAAACTTTTGGTTAAAAGGAAAATGAGTTTGAATTCAGATTTTTAGTTGAAACCAGAAAAATTGTATAAATTTAATATTGGTCAATTAAAATTATTAATTGGTAAGAAAAAGAAATTTAATAATTAGTTGGATAAATTTAATTATAGGGTGAGTTAACTAAATCTAAATTTATTTTTGTGTTACTAAGAATAAATTTATTAAAAGGAGAAAATTAGTTTAAAACAAAATCATTGGTTAATTTAAATATCAAATAGAAATTTGTTTAAAATTTAAGGTGTTATTTTAAAATTTAAAAACTATGGGTTAATTTAAAGTATTTTTATTCACTAAAAGATATTCCTAAAAAAAAAGGGAATTGATAAATAAAATTGATTAAGTTATTGAAAGAGAGTTTGGTTAATTTAATTAAATTTTTAGTTAAAATAAATTTATTAAAGGAGAAAATTGGGTTAAAAGAAACTATCAGTTAATTTAACTATTAAAAAGAAATCACCGATGAATCAAAATTATTAAATGAAAATTTATTATTCGATCTGTTCGAATATTAATAGATTGTGTAAATATTTATACAAGGTCTAAAATGGTGAAAACGAGTCAAGAGGGAAATGGATTGCTAATAGAAGCAAAGGTGAGAACTTCTCACTCAAAAATTTATAAGTTGGATTTGCAGTTATTTATTGATTGTTGCTTGATTTTGATATTAGATATAGTAGGATATATCTATATATATAGCAATATATATATATTGGCATATGTATATATTGCAGTTGATTGATTTCCCGCATTATATAGCGGATGAGACCCTATTGCGTCGTTAGTAAGCGGATAATATTTTATAAAATCCCATATACCGCGATATTCCACCTCGAAGTGGAATGGGTATTGTGCTAATGTCTGTGGATGTAGGGAAACAGGTTGGAGGGATCCAACTGGATTCCTCACAAATATTTATTTGATTCAGATATTGTGATATTTGATTGTTTATAATATCGATATATGATGTTTGAAAGTCGTGATTGACTATTTGATGTGTTGCATCATCGAATCCAATTTTGAAGTTTAAAAATAACGATTTTGATTTTTAAGGGATTTCTAAAGTGATTTTTGAAAGTATACGTTTATAAAATATTTTTGGAATTAATTCATCTTAAATAAATAAACGTTATAATTTTAATATTATAAAAATTATGATTTTTGAGAAATACAGTTAAAAGTTGATTTTTGAAAATATGAGATTAATGATTTTATAAAATAGTTTAAACTGGGATTTCTGAGTTTATTATAAAAAGTTTAAATATAGGATTTATGAAATTTGATTATTTTATAAATCAAAATGAGGAAATTATAAAGGAGTTTAAAGATGTTTTAAAAGAATAATATAAATTGATCCATATAAAAAAAGATTTATAAATTGATATTTATAAATTAAAAATATTGGAATTATAAAACGAGCTTTTATAAGTATTAGAATGAATTGTGAATGAATTTCATAAATGAATGAAATCTATAGGATTATAACGGTGAAGTTATAAATGGAATTTTATAAACAGTAGGTTTATAAAATTTGTAAAGTTATTTAAAAGAATAGATTTTGGATAAATAAATGAATCTTATAAGTTATAAGATTTATAATTATGAAGTTAAAAGAACGTTTTCGTAAACAAATAAATTATAAGCATTTAACTTATAATATGGACTTTCGGTATATAATTGAGTTAAATAGGTTAATAAAGAAAATTTATAAGAGGAAGTATTATAAAATAAATACAAATGATAAAATTGGTTAACAAGTATATTTACGTTTTTGAATAGTGAATAATATGTTAAAGAAATGTTTTGAATGTGATGTTTTAAATAGAATTAAAACAATCTAAAGATGTTTTAAAATGTATTAAGATTCGAAATCATAGATTTCAACATTCATTGTTGAAATAAACGTTTTCGAGAAATAAAAAGGAAATGGTAGACTATAACACCGTTGTTATAGTAAATGATTTCTGAAAGAAAATGTTTTGTATAGTATTGGGATTTATATATATGTTTTAATTTCGAATCCCTATACTAGTGATTTTGGATTGTCGTAACAATGTTTTACGCAACATTCGTTTTGACCCAAATAAATATGTTTAAGAGAATGATTTCCTTAAAGAATGAAATATATACTTAATTTCGATTAGAGTATATTGAATATTTTCCAAGTGAAGAGAATAAAAAGACTTATGAATTACTTATAAATAAGTATGAAAATGTTTTTCCAATGTGAAGTGAAAAGTTTAGAGAATTTATCTTTTTGAAGATAAATTGAAAATGAAAAATTGAAAACGTATATTCATAGTTATTTTGGAAATGTAAATTCAATATGGAATTTATAAATGAAATTTGAAAAATGGGTTTAAAAATAAATGTTGATTTATTTTTGAAGAATGGAAAATATATATCCTGTAAAGATATTTTTGGAAAATAAATAATTTGGAAAATTATTTGGAATCTGGTGATGTTGTGCATATCTATTGATAGTTCAATAACCGACTATCAATATTTACCTTTAAATAGGTATTTGTTGTGATTTGCTTGAAATTGAATGCCACGCTTATTTTTTTAAAATAAGCGCTCACTATTCGGGTTAACCGGGAAAGGACCTTGGGGTCGTATAACCCATTCCGAATATGTGATACGTCGTTATGAATTGCATTTGAAGATCGGTGTTGAAGACCGGATATTTTCGAAAACGAAAGGGTTTCTTGTTGATTGTCTCTGCACTGGCTGATCCCCGGTATAGAGATCTCCATATGTGATGGAAAATTCGGACGTGATTAGAGATTATCCGGATCGCAAGGACTTCTTTGTAAGTGCCTTCGGTTCTGTTCGATCCCGGAACAGACTTGTATGGATAGTATGTCTGACATTACAAATTGAGATATAAAGCCGATTTCTTTCAAATATATTTCTGTTGGTGGCGGAGAATTTATTCTCTTAGCTTAACACCCTTCTCTGAGACGTACGAGCTTTTATGTAGTTGAAGGTTTTTAGCAATATACTCCCAATTTGGTAATGTGACATGCTGAGTGTTGCTGTGAAATGATCATTGTGTTGATCATTTGTGATAAGATCATTTGTTTGATCGTTTATCTTTGTGATCATTTCTATGATCATTTGTTGACCCAAAGCACAGCTTTGTATAAAGCGTGGTTTTGTGGACGTGACTTCGTCGAGCCTCACACCCGGGAATGGTCAAAACAGGAAAGATGCGGCAAGGTTATGAGGGGTAGCTCCCTTTAGGGTGTGTGCATTTCCTTCTGGAAAATGGTGGTATCATGGTATGGAGCCCAGATACTTACTCATGTTGAAACACTTATTATTATGGTGTGATGTTGATGACGAGCGCTCGGTTAAAGGTCCTAAAGGACCGGGGGATGGCATACTCGTGTCAGTAGTTACCCAGTTAGGGGTAACCCGGCCTTGTGTTGGCAGAGATCCGGTTTGGTTCTCGGGGACGTCCTTCCAAAGGCGTTCTCATGTGGCAATGGGAAGTTCCTTGGCCTGACCATTCGTTGGAAATCCAAAGAAACAATACGATCTTGTACGGTTTTAGTTGTATAACCTGCCATGTAATGTGGCGGTAACCTGCTATTGAACATGGTAGCTATAGTAGGCATACGATAATGGTCGTATGTTTTATATCTTTATTTTCGAAATAATTTTCTCTACACTATGCACTAGTAATAATATCAAATGTTCTTTTTAATACGTATCAAGCATCTTTGACTATCATAAGGAGAATCTCCTCCGATTCTGCGTTTGCATGTGTGTGTGCGCGGGAGGCCTTATGGTAGTCTCATTTTTAAAAGCATTGCGAATTAACTTTAAAAATATTCCTCTATTTTGATTTTAAAGATAAATAAACTGTTTTGAGTTCCCACACCAGTCACATGACTGACTCGGAGTTTATTGTTTTCCTTCCTAAACTCTGGGTGTCCACCAATTTCCACACGGACAGTCAAGAGTTAAGGTTTATCAGGATATTTGGAATTCAGGAGTTGCTGGAGGCAAGATGGATGACATGGCGTATCATTAGTATATAGTATTTCTTTTCCGCTGCATTGTTTGTTGTTATACACTCTGATGTAATGAAATTTAATGTAATGTACTGTAATAACTGATATAGTTCTTTATTTAAAGATTATTCATTTATCTATTATATGTTGTTCCACTACGAATTGTGTGATTCTGATGTTGTTCTGCTATTTCTTTCCGTTCTATTTTCTATCTTCCCTCTTCTTCTACCTCTTTGTTTTTCTTTTTCTTATTCTTAAACCCTAACATTTCGGTTTTTCGGCAACGAAAAATCGCAATCATTACAATTTATGACCTATAACCCACTTGTGACGTCTCATATTAGTCCGACTATTCGTAGGGACTGGTAGCCAGATTAACTGGGAATGTTTATCCTATCAAATTAGGACAACCTCACATCCACTAAAGTTAATTATTATAGATGCTATCTCATATTAGGTCGGAAAGCCACAATCCTGGTAGCTATATTTAATTGGACAGACTTTCATGTAGATTTGGACTAACCTTGCATTACTATAACTTAGTCATAACTTATATGTATGTCTACTACATACATATATTACCCTACATGAAAACTTATTCAGGCCATATAAGGTATCCCCTTATTTTGCCCTTAATTAAGGATTGATTCCCCAATTTACTCTATCTTTCTAAGACTAATATTACTTAGTTATTCTAGTAATACTAATTATTACGTTTAATAAGCTATAATTAATACATTATATTACATGCGCGCACACACACACGCGCGCGCGCGCACACACACATATATGTATGTATTATATTTACACATGTAGTTTTAAGTCTAAATATTCCGTTTCAACAATTCATTATAAATTCATTCGAGGTAATGCGAAATATCAATATCATACAAATCTACAATTTCCACATGAACTATTACTACCATAGCCAAATAAAATAGATTTGTATAAACACGGAATATCTACATTTGCCCCATATTAAAACACTAGAATCCACTTTTCTGTTTTAAATAACAGATCCTCACAAATTAGGTCACATATGTTCAATTCAACCTTTTTTATACAACATTTTGAAGTGAGAAAGGAGTTCTTTGTTCGTTTAAATGGTAGAAATAGGCATTGCAAATTACTAACAATTCAACTCATAATTTATACACCATTTCTAAATTATATTCCTTTTGAATCCTTTAACACTTAAAGTTCAAAAAGGGGAAAATATGTTAAGTTGACCATAGATTAGCCACTTCTAACAATTAACTAGATTCTAATATACCAATATCGAGAATAATTAAAATTCCAACAGGTACAAAGATTGATATTTATTATGAAAATTCTAGGATTTTATTATTTTAGGGTTTTGCATCTCTAGAATTTCCCAAAGCATATATCAGATCCAAATAGGTACAACACCTATACTAAAATGGAAAAAAGTGAAATTCCACTCAGAAGATTCCTTTGTTTTAGGCTTAGATCTGATTTAAACTGCTTTTAATCCTCCAGTACATCTCTTCCTTTTTAATATATACAAATATATTGTATATAGATAGATTAGGTTTTAAAATTTAGAAGATAGAAAGAAGCAAGATTGGAGATTGAATTTGAAATATAGATTGGAATTTGAATTACTTACCTGTAGTTTACTGTTTTCTGAAAACCTAGGAGAAATGATTTTGATAGAGTCTCGGCATAGTTACAAAATTTTGTGTGGAAAAGAGAAGAGTCTCCAGGTCTATTTATTGAGGTAAGAAAAATAAGGACCGTTAGATCGAAACCAAACAAATCTGCCCGTTCAGCCAACTCATTTTTGAGCTAAACTGACCTGATCGGTCGACCGTTATCATAGGGGTGGTCGACCTCTAGCGGTCGACCGACTCTATAAGGCAGTCGATCGGCCTCCTTTTAGCCATCGACTTTTGATTGTTTCCATTTTTGTTTGATTTATTATCCATTTTTAATTCTGACTAAATCATCGTTAACTTTAATTTCTCCTTAACGTTAGTTCCAGCTTAAGTAAATGTTTCAATTCAAATTTCAAACATTTGAAATTTGACTAAAATTCAATTTAAATCATTTTAAATCTGAAAACTTCGAATGTCTGTAACTTCTCCATACACACTCAATTTTCAGCATGTTATATATGAAAATTCAAAAATCGCCACGGATGCAATTGTGCAAATCGTATGGTCAAATTCCTACATTTTTACCATCTTTAACCTTATATTAAATTACTTAATTTCTTATTAAATTTTACAGCGTGTTATGCATTCAAATTTGTTCAAACTTTATATTTATTAAACATAGATTTAATAAATTAAATTAGAAAGTTAAATAAAATTGGATTTTATTCGAATTAAGTAGATTGGATCTATTAAAACTCGTTAGGCTTCATAGACCCATTATCATCCAAATGGGAAATTCTTTATTTAAATCTACTCGTTTCACCCGCTGCAAATCAGGCTAGTTCCTTCAGTTTATCATGCTATAATAAATACCAATGCCTTCCTTAGAAAAAGTTGTTGGTATGATCCTTTAAGTGCGATGTGAATGTGTTTAAAAACATCATGACATTTGAGATTAGTACCTTTGGATACAAAAATGTTATAGTGATAAACTAATCTAATAGTAGGATGCTGAATAAGATAATTCATAAAATAATTAAATCATTAAAAGTTATTAGCATAAATCCTACTTTTAGTATGATTTCCTAGCCAATTTCTAAGTTAAATCTCACAGGGTGTAAAATTTATATTATTATTCAATATCAATTCGAGTTCGAAATTAGAAATTATTTGTTCGTATTAGTTGGATTTTCATTCAAAACGCGAATTAAAATAAAATATATGTATAAAATCATGTTTATTCGGGTCGTCCGATGATTTTTATTATTATTTATCCGTTGTCTTATTCGTCCGTGTAATGTTCAAGCTAAAAACTCGTTTGATCCATTTCCATCCGAGTTCCTTATAAGATAGAGTTGGATTCTAAATAGACCCACAATACACTTAGAAAGATACTAAATAAATCAAATAAATTGCTTCAAACATCCACCGCTATTGCTGACGTATAAGATTTAAATTTTTACATGCTTTAAAGATAATTTCACATCGAAATTATTTCTCAACTTGAGCAATTGCTATTTTGCAGCTCATCCTTGCTATATCTTCAAATTTTACTATTTCAAGGGAGATTTTAAATAAGGTGATCAAAATCTAGGTATAGTTCAAAAAATATCAAATTAACTATAATTTTCTTATCAAGCTTCGAATTAATAGTAACGTGCAAAAAAAATGTTTTGGAGTCAATAAGATTTGAGTGTGCAATTGCTGTTTATGAATTTATTTTTTAAAAAGAATAGATAATGGAAAAAGAAAATGCTTGGTTTAACTTAACAAAGATTTCACCAACTTATTTGACAAACTCGTCCTCAGCTGCGCCATTACTGCGCCACTAAATTCAGATATTACCGTCTCGCGTTAAAACATTTGATCAAAAGGGAAAAAATAAAATAAATTTAAAAGTATTTTTCTTGCTGCTCATCACATCCGACCAAAACTCGCTGACAAAAAGATAATTCCAGAAAAAATTAAGTGATTTGGTAATTTTCTTTAATGCATAAGATTCTATTTTTTTTTTTCCAACAAAATTAATTAATAGCAATCGCGCTATATAGCAAAATACAAGTTCTGCTAGTTATTCATTGAGATTTTGGTTGCACTCAAGAATTGATTTCTTTCTACAAATTTGGCAGAAGGTAAACAAAACCCATCTTTTTTCTAATATTTTACTAAATTTTCCTGCTATGAACCGCCAAATTTGTCATCTTGGGCAACAAACTTGTGTAATCATGACATGGGGTTTTTGTTTTTCTTGTTCTATCTGTTTAATATACTTTTTTTTTCCCACTTAGCATGCTTCTACAGCTATTAGTTCTGCAAGTCGAAGCTAAAGATTTATTCTTCAGCCGTATTTCGGGAATTCTTTCCTTCTGAATTTATTATATGGGTAGTTCGTAATCCTGTCAAATTCGCTGAGTTAGATAATTTCATCATGGGTGTTGGCCAGCTAAAATTAGGCTTAATTTGGAAATATCATTCTCGCCATTCTTTGCATTGTGATTGTTGTGTTGTTGTAATTTGATGAAATGAAATATGTTATATTGTTGGTGAATTTCGATTCCTAATGTTTGGATTTTAGTGTCATGATCATGAATAAACTCTTATCGCTGCGATAGGTGAATTTGATACCAAATCCTTGGTTTTTAGTGTTATGATCATGAATAAACTCTTTTGCAGGATAGGTTTGTACAGCGGAGTGTGCTGCATTTTTTGCATATTTAAACCAAAAGTAAGAATCTTTCACTTTCTATATTAGTAAATCCTTGTCTGATTTCATAAGCACAATTATTTAGCTTTAAGTTCTAGTTGATGAAATTATGATGAAGACTAACACGGTTTTTGACACATATCCTAAATGGCTGGCTAACTGTAGCTAATTAACCTTTACATATTACCACTTGCTTCATTATGGGGATCAGCAACAGCTCAATCTAGTTCAGTGTTTGGTGACTTTCAATATAACTTGCTTATATATTGAATGGCTTCTAATATGAAAATATTTATATAGCTCAAATCACCGAAGACCTCAAATCTCATATTTTACCATTGTTTACATGAGTAGTATTTTGCATATTTAACGTCCATCATCTTCTTATAATCGTACAGTAGTATATGTAAATTCTTAATCTTTAGACCAATAAAAAGAAAAACTAATTTTTACGTAAATCATAATAGGCTAAATCTTTGAATAAAATGATTTTCACAATCGCATGACAGATTAAGAGTGCGTACCTTGATTCATAGCAAAAGAAATTAATTTCTATTGAATAATTTTTTAGGATTGCATTTCTCCATTTTGATCCCTTTAGTTTGAGATGTAGAGGAAAACTAGATGAGTGGGTAGAGGGAGAGCCAATCATATTGAGGTTTTCTATTCTTTATATACACCTACCATTAAGGTTGTTAATATGAAATTATTTTTTATTCACCAATATGAATTATTCCTTTTATTTTATTAAACATAATTTAATACTTTTTACTTGGACCAGTTAACTACCCAATTGACATATATATAGGCTTATATATAGGCTTGTGGGTAAGTTCAACATTCTTCCACTTGGCACACATGATATTATGTACTTTAATGGTTTAATAAATAAAATATGATGCGCATAGTGAAAGAATAAATTCATTCTCATATTAGTCATATCATAAAGTCATTATTAAGCAGAGAAACTGATAAGAATCATAGCGGTCGTATATTAATTTATCGACATAGTTTCTTTTATGTATCACAATATTTGTCTACCACATAACATGACACATAATAAGGTATTCAATAACGGCTCAACAGTAATGTCTTTGTCAGAGATAAAATCTTGTTTAACTTACATAATGCATTCATGTATATATACTAATCATACGAAACATGATTCATAAATTCATATAGAAACAATAAATAAACGAGTTCAAAGTGTCAAATTCACAATAACATATAAAACATAATATAACTTCAATGATGGTATCCAATAATGCCAATTCTTTTGACTTGTTCATTAAATGTCTTTGGGGGCAATCCTTTCGTCAACGGATCCACAATCATAAGGTTTGTGCTAATGTGTTCGATTGACACTCTTTGTTTTTGAACTTAATCTTTAACGGCAAAGTATTTTAATTCCATATACTTAGCACCTTTCGAAAACTTGTCGTTTTTAAAAGAGTATACTGATATAGAGTTGTCATACTAAATTTTCAATGGTTTGGCAATAGTGTCGACAATTCCAAGTCTTGAAATGAAGTTTCGTAGACATAAACGATGAACTGTGGCCTCAAAGCATGCCACAAACTCAATCCCTATAGTGGATGCAGCAATGACAGACTGCTTCACTCATTCCTGAAATTGCTTCTCCAGCCAATAGAAACAAATAGACGAATGTGGATTTTTCTGGTATCGACATATCCAACAAAATCTGAATCTGAATATCAATCACCTCATGATGATCAGATCTTTTATAAATGAGCATATGATCTTTCGTTCCTTGCCAATACCTCAACGCTTTCTTTGCAGCTTTCCACCGATTTACTCCTGGATTACTTTGATACCTGCCTAGCATGCCAATAGCAAAATTAATGTCTGGTCTTGTACAAGTTTGGGCATACATCAAGCTTCCAACAATATATGCATAAAGATTGTGTTCCATTTGACTACGTTTCAGTTCTTTCTTTTGACATTGCTTGAGATTATCTCCTATTCTCCTTTCTGAATTGGAATGACATTTGTAGAGGATTTTTCCATCTTGAATCTCTCTAAAATTTTATTAATATATGCTTTCTAAGACAATCCCGACAATCCTTGCGATCTATCACAATATTTCTATTCCAGTCACATAAGATGCCTCATCCATATCTTTCATTTCAAGGTTCTTAGAGAGAAATTCCTTGATTTGATGTAATAAACCAAGATCATCCGTAGCAAGCAAAATGTCATCAAAGTACAAAATCAAAATTATAAACTTACTTCCATCGATCTCCCACTGATCTTCAGATATATTACGTCGATCGATGATGTTTTCCTTAAATCCAAAAGATATGATGATATCATTAAACCTAAGATACCATTACCGAGAGGTTTGTTTAAGTCCATATATTGATTTCTTAAGTTTATACATCATATATTCTTTTTTCTCAACCACAAAACCTTTAGGTTGATCCATAAAAACCTCTTCATCCAAAGTCTCATTCAGAAAGGCAGTTTTTGTATCTATTTGATGGAGCTTTAAATCGTAATGAGATACCATTGCTATAATAATTCTTAAGGAGTCCTTTTAGAGACAGATGAAAATGTCTCTTTATAGTCAACATCGTTTTCTAGGTATAACCATTGGCAACGAGCTTGGTCATGTAACGTTCAATATTGCCATTTGAGTCACGTTTGTTCTTGAAAACTCATTTACGCCCAACTCTTTTACAACCTTCTAACAATTCAACAAGGTCTCAAACTTCATTGTGATCCATTGATTTAGCTCCTTTTTCATGGCATTTAACCATTTCACAAAACTATGACTTTCTGTAGATTGTGAAAACGAAACCGGATCATCATCAATTCCTAAGTCAAATTCTAACTCTTCCAGATAAACCACATAATTATCAGAAATAACAGATCTTTTTTGCATATTAGATCTTTTAATGCTATTTCTTGTCATTCATCTATCATAAGTTCATTCATGACAACTTCATTATGTGGTATTTGATCATTAATTTGTTGTTCTTGCAGATCATTAACATGATCAACATGTAGAGGAACAAAAACTTAAAAAGAAGCTACAGGCAAAGGATTCACATTCTAACTTCTTGAATTTCCACTTTACGTGGTTCCAAAATCCCACTAACTCCATCATTCTCAATGAATCTAGCATTTTCATTTTCAATAATTCTTGTACTATGGTTAGGACAATAAAATCAACACCATTTAGATTTTTTTGGATAACCAATGAAGAAACCATTAATTGTTCTTGAATTCAGTTTTTTTCTTCTTTGTGGATTATAATTTCTACTTCCCCTGGGCAACCCCAAATGTGCAGCTGCGTTAAATTGGATTTCCTTCGTGTCCAAAGTTCAAAAGGTGTCTTTGGAACTGCCTTACCAGGAACCATGTTCAACAAATGTACAACGGTCTTTAAAGCATGCATCCATAATGATTTGGGTAAAGATGAATTGCTTAACATACTTTTAACCATATCCACTAAAGTACGATTGCACCTTTGCGTAACACCATTTTTTTGTGGTGTTCCTGGCATTGTATATTGAGCACATATGTCATGACTTTCTAGGAATTTAGCAAATGGATTCAGGGCACTGTTTGCTTTCATCATACCTTTTATAATATTCACCATCTCTATCGGATCTGACAATTTTTATCTTTCTATCTAATTACCTTTCAACTTCATTGATAAACACCTCTAAAATGTTTATCGACTGTGACTTTGCATGTGACAAACAGACATAATCATAACGTGAAAAATCATCAATAAAGAATATAAAATACTTCTCTCCACCACGAGATAAAACATCAAATGGCCCATATATATCACTGTGCATCATTTCAAAAAGTTGTGTACTTCTTGTGGCTACTTTCTTAACTTAGTGTCTTGTATGTTTTCTTTTAATACATTTCACAAAAATTCCAAGATCAACAAAATCCAAATCAAGTAAGATTTCATTCTTTACTAATTTTTGGTTCAATCTTTGGATATGTGACCCGAACATTTATGTCATAAACAAGCTGATGATTTATCGATTAAACCACTTTTAGTACCAACATTATGATGCGAGGTTAATAGAGTTTCAATAAAGAGAGTATCAAGCTTTAGTTTGTACAAACCGTCATAAAAATACTGGGAACCAATAAAATGATTTCCTTTAAACAAATTGAAACATCCATTCTTAAATTTAAAAGAGTATCCAGCAGTATCAAGTTTAGACAAGGAAATCAAATTGCGAGAAACAAAAGGAACATAAAATGTTTGAAAAAAGATCTAAATGATGTCTTAAAATTAAATGATAGGTTTCAATGGCTTCAATTGAAACTTTGACTCGGTTGATCATAAAGAATTTTTTTAATTTGGACATGTTGTTTGGATTGTAAGGAATCACTGCATTGTATATGAAACATGAGAAATACAACCAGAATCAATCCAACAAGTATTATAACAAACTTCAGCTAAATTTGATTAAAAACATACTAAAGCACTAGGCTTACCTTTACTTTCTAACCGTGCCTTACGTTTTAGGCAATCTTTCTGATAGTTTCCAAACTTTCCACATAAATGACACTTATTCTTTCTTGATTCCTTATGAATTTGAACAGATAATTGATTTAACCTTGATAGTACTTGGTTGCCTTTTCCAACATTTTTTTTGTTTCTTTCCAGCTTCTTTCTGATTCATGAGATATGCTAAATGAATTTTTGATTTTTTTAAGCCTTGCCTCTTCATAAACGAGCATACTTTGCAATTCATGCACATTCTATTTATCCTTCAGAGCATCATAGTTCGTATGTAATGGACCATACTCAAAAGGTAAAGAGGTAAGGATGAACCTTACTAAGAAATTTTCATTCACTTTCATTTCCAAGGCCTTTAATTTTGCTGCAATATTCGTCATTTCAACGATATGCTCATACATAGTATGAGAACCATCAACCTTAATTGTGGTTAAGACACCCATTAGTGTCTAAGCGATTTATCGGCAGACTCAGATTGGGAGCATTGTTACACAAACTTCATAAATATCCCATCACTTTCAGTTTTTTTAATTGTGGATTTGGTTGTTTTCTACAGTCATTCACATAAACGTTAAGCTCAATCTATTAGATATTTCTCTAGCTTTATACGAAGATCTCTGTTTAGAGCTGCTAGTAGTAGTAATTGCAGCTGGTTTCTCACTTAAGAGTGCCAAATCAAGATCCAGAACACCGAAGTGAAACTGAACTTGTTCAGACCATTTAGAGAAATTAATCCCATTAAACTTAATAACAGATGTGACTTGCGAATGTAAAGAAATATGAACAGATGCTACAAAAATATATAAAATACGCTCACACATTAATGCTTTAAGCAATAAACTTAAATCTATAACACAGGTTCAGATTCAGCCAACAAACATAAAGTGTATATTGGAGCTCTCCTTTGAGTGATACAACAATATGTAATAAAACAAACATAATTGATGCTCAATAAAGTTTTACATAATTGGCAATTAATATGCTCCAGTTAGATATGTTTGCTATCTTTGGATGTACAAAACATACCTAACCAAGCACATCAATATTCCTCGGTAATGTTCATAGGTTATAAAATAAGTGATCAATCTTTGGACAATCCAAAACATTTTATAACTATGAACTCAACATACTTATGACGGATCTTTAAAATTATACATAAATCATAATGTCATTCATTCATAAGCATCACATAAACATGAGTAAACGAATTTCCTTTAATTTGACATTTATAAACTTTTCTAATTTGGCCACTTTGATCACTAATAAATTACACATAATATAAATGTCGAATTAAAATACCACTTTGTTGGTCGCTTTGGTGACCAATAACATACGGTATAATCACTTTAATTCAAATAGCGTACTGATAATATTTTAATTCAAATGACAACATGTCTGTATTGTGAACATAATCATAAGATATATAATTCGTGTGTGTGTGTATAAACCATTTACAATACTGTACCTTAATCCATAACGTTTTATACAAGCCGAAATTGTTGTAGCTATAAAACAATACACATTTACATTATGTGAGACAGAAGCAACTATGCACACAACCATATATAGCATAATTTAAAACTTCACAATTAAGTCATTAATTAGAGTTACGGAAAGTTTTATAGCTTGATTCACACACACATATGCATATATATATATATACACACACACACACATACATACATACATACATATACATACATACATATACATATACATATATCATTAATTAGAATTACAGAAAGTTTCATAGCTTGATTCACACACATGCATATACATACATATACATACATACATATATATTATATAAATATAAATTGTAAACGAGTAATGATAAAGGAAAACAAACATCAATCGGTAAATACAATAATATAACATATGCTCATAAATTTAAAATATATCACAGCGGAAAGAACAAAAATCATTCATGAAAACCATTGAGTTCTCAATCTAAGCTTCGATACCAGATGTAAATTCTAAACCTTCAGATCAATAAAAGAAAAAACTAATTTTTGCATAAATCATAATAGGCTAGATTTAAATTATAATAGGCTGGATCTTTAAACAAAATGATTTTCACAGTCACATAATAGATTAAAAGAGTGTACCTTGATTCGTAGTGAAAAGAATTAATTTCTAGCGAGTAATTGTCCACTTGGCCTACATATGGACTTGTGGGCAAGCCCAACGGTAACTTCTACACAGGGCATATTTGATAATAGTCGGTTAAAATTTGTCTATTGGTAACTTATCAAATTCTGGCATAGAAGTTGTAAACCACAAATCTGTTGCTTTGCTAGATAATATAATAAGCAGCTTAAAAGTTCGAGTTGTATTAAACACTTGTTGGATGAAGTTGCTTAAAAGCACAAAAAAAGTAGTTAACTTACAATTGCTTAAGTGGTATTCAGATATGCATATTGTTTTATTTGTTGTCATCTATCGATGGAAATGAAATCTCTTAAACATTGTCCTTTCTTATTTGATGTTCATCATGCTCTATCATATATTTTAAGACTGCTTCAACATATCGTGCCTATAAGTTTTTTTTTGCTTACAATTCGTTATTGTGCATTTGTTTGATTCTCATTTTTTGCTCCAACCTTTTTATGCTGTATTCTATGTTATATTTTGTAATATAATCTGGTTCTAGTTTTACCTGCATGCTTTCTAACTTCTTTAAAGTAAAAAAATTTGCATGCATAAAACCCTTATATATGTAAAACATCTAAATCGCTATCACTCTATGCACGACTTGGGCATTACTGTATGCATATGCATGATGTAGTATTTGCTATTACTACATATTACTCCCTTATCTTGGATTCTTTTAATTTGATGTGCGATGTAATTAACAGAATTTGATGCAAGCATATATGGTTTCTGATATGGAAACATATAGGGATTCAGCAGAATCATTTGTCAAAAACTACTTGCTTTCGGACCCATTTGTTCCATACACTTCTGTTTTGTGCGGCATTTTCATGTGCAAGCTGGTATATCTTATTTTGAAAGTCTTTGATGTACCTTTTACTTCCATTTCATTTGAACCTACCTTATACTTGTTTTCAGAACCAACCCTCATATATGATTCTAATCGTACAAAAGAAGTCTTCTTCTCATGGAGTGTTGTGACATATGCCATAAGTTACAACTTACAAGTATAATGACTAGTTCTTTAAGTCACTGCTGTAGTTTATCCTAGCTTTAAAAGTGGTAGCTGCTATTTGTAACTTTTTTTTTATACTGCAAATTAGTTTTAAAAGTCAATTTCATTAGTTTATATGATACTGATGCTAAATAGGACACAGAAGTAAGTCAATATCCATGGCTTATATTTTTTGTAATACTTAACTAGGTTCATGTATGTTTTGTTCTGTATTTTATTTTAGAAATCATTTTTTGTCTTTGGTAGAATGATTTTTTTTTTTTTTTTTTTTTTTAATTTACAGTTAAAGGGTAACTATTTTGCTTTTGTCAATGCAATTTTGCAAATTTTGTTATATCATTGTGAAGATAATATCTTATTTCTTTTGTTTTTATTTTATCCAATCCCATAATAAAAGTTATTTTTTCACAGGCGTATGATCTTACTCAGTTAGTTAGTTCTCTCTACTTCAAGAGCTATGTTTCTCTAACAAATATTCAAAGAATCGAGTGGAACAATCGGTAATTACTGGATTTTATAACATTAATTTTGCATATATTGTTTTTTATTTTCAGCAAATACATTCCCTTAAAATCCTTATTGATGTTAATATTAGATTGTCAATGCGATCTAGGACTCAATATAATATTTCCCGCAATCAAGTTTTCTTTTTCCTTGCATGCTTTCGTCTATTTATCCATGTATACTTTATAGGGGAATGTCCACTGCCCATGCTGTCTATATCACGATAATGTCACTCTACCTAGTCTTCATTTCAGATTTATACTCTGATGATCGTGAAGGGGTTGTTACATTTAGAAGCTCTTATATCTCAACTTTCGCTTTAGGGGTATGTAATATTTTTGAGATTTAATGATAACCAGAGATTTAGTTATGCTTATCAGTCTCTAAATATTAGTTGTTTTTCAGGTGTCTGTAGGGTACTTCCTTTCAGATCTTGCGATGATATTTTGGTTATATCCTTTGCTTGGAGGAACGGAATATGTAAGCACGCTTTCTTTGCATACTTACTAGAATTAACACGACGTTTACGCTCCTGATAGCCTTTTATACTACCTATATCGCATGGCAAGTTATATGCATGGATGAAACTACATACGACTCACCCTGGTTTCCAGCACAGTATAAAACATTCAGCAAACAGTTTGCGTAAAGATCGCTATTTAATTTAATGGGTGCATACTACATATTATGCTGATATGCTTTAACCTACAGCAATGTTTTATTTATTTACTAAAATATTTGTTTTTTAATTCTAGGTGTTTCATCACCTACTGTCTCTTTGTGCTATATCATATGCCATGCTGACCGGTGAGGGGCAGCTTTATACTTACATGGTGTTAATATCTGAAGCAACCACACCAGGGATTAATTTGCGATGGTATAACTTAAACACCCCCCCCCCCCCCCCCCCACATGGTTTATTCAAAAGTGCATCATAATTCTGTAACATTTATGTTTATACGTTGTTATTTTGAAGGTATTTGGACACAGGAGGAATGAAAAGATCCAAAGCTTACCTTGTTAATGGCGTTGTCATGTTCTTTGCTTGGCTGGTGCATAAGAGTTCCTTCTACATTGAATCTATATTTGCTGTATAATTGTATATAGCTCGCATTATTCAACTATCCTTTGTCATTTTGATTCAGGTTGCAAGAATAATGTTGTTTGTTTACGTGTTCTATCACATATATTTACACTATTATCAGGTACAAACCTTAAACAAAAATCTGCTCAAAAAAGTTTATTATTCATGGTTGAATCATTATTTTCTACAATATTTTTTAGGTGATGCAAATGCAGCCATTTGGATACATGTTGGTATTTGGTGTGCCTACTGCGCTGGGAGCAATGAATTCTATGTGGTTTTTGAAGATATTAAAGGGACTCAGAAAACAATTGGCCAAGAGACAGTGAGGAAATGGTGAAAAGGAAATGGTAGTCTTATTTTAGGGAACTGCTACCCTTTTTGTCCATCGTCAGTCCATGAATCATATATCATGTATTTTGAAATGGAAAGAAAACCAAGGAAAGTGGTCCGGTGGTAGTTTAATGAATTTTTTCTTTTTATCTTGTGCTTATACAGTGCATCTATATTTGTTCATCTGCTTATATTTGCAGTAAAATATGGCTTTGATTTGGCCTGTTTTATCTCAAAATCCCATCTTCCAAATCAATGATACTACTATAAAATTTATCCACGTTGCACAGCGGTTCATATTTATTTTTATCCCTTATGATCATACATTGAATTTGCAACGCACAAACATATGAATGTTGGAGGAGGTATGTGTTCATTTGGTATTGTTGTATGACTTGCACTAAATCAGACTACCAGTCGCCTATAGAATTTGCAATTCCGTCCATGTCAAAATAAGCTTATTTTCTTTAAGGTACTAATTAATTTATTTATTACCCTCAAATAAATCATCTTAATTAATCACTCTTGATTAATTATTCTTTAATTAATGAATATGTACGCAAGATTTATATGGATGAGTAATTAATTTAATTTAAATTAATTAGAGAAGAAGTAATTAATTTAATTCATTTTAAATTAATTATAAAATGGTGATTAATAAGTCATTGCTTATGAATGCTGTTTGATACTGATTATCCTGGATAGGATTTCAGATATGAGATAAGTGATGTGTGTTTTGGATGCTATGGTTGCATTTGAGTTGATAATATGAATTATCTGTTTGGGATGATAATATGGATTATCTGTTGTGATGAAAATGTTGATTGCAATAACTGCCGGGGTTGTATTGTTCGGAACTTTTCAGTAAGGAATGTTCCCAGCTTTGTGTTGCAGGGGAGCGGGCGTACTCCTCGGTACGATGATCTAGGCCACGTATTGTGACGGGCGGTACCCCAGTAGTCCTGTCATTGATGAAATCTAAAATCCAATAAGTGCCATACGTATTAGTTGTGTCCAACTATGTTGGAACGTGAGATGTAAGCATTCCAGCTATTTCTGTATTTTACTTGAAAACCCTAGACGCTATTATAATATCATCGGAATTCCTATCAAATGTTTTGGTTAGCGTAAGGTAAAAACTTTTCCATGTTTATGTGTGGGAAGTCTTACGTGATACCTTTCTTTTCAAAAAGTTTTTAAAGTTAAGCAACCTTAACCTGTTACTCACAACAAACCCATGTCTGACCCGGAGTTTATCTTTTGTTTTCCTAAACTCTTGGGTACTCAAATTTTTACGAGTAGCCAAGCGATTCAGGTTAGCTTTGACGAATATTGGAGGAGCAATGGAGCAGGAGGCTTCTGCATTAGATATATAGTTTTCCGCTGTGTGTTCTCTGTGTTGGTATCTTTTGTTGAGTTGAATTGAGTTGTAAATACTAGACAGGTGTTTATAACTGTCTAGTATATGTTGTGTATGTTGTGTAACTCTGATTGATGTTGTATATTATGTAAATACTTATGTTATTAATATAATTAATTCGTTCCGCTGTTGAGATTCTGTGTTGTTTCTTCTTTCTCTTCTTTCTATCCCTTTCTTTCTTAATTCATGATACGTCTTTCTGGTTAGTGGAAGATGGGTCGTGACAGTTTGGTATTACACACGTATACATGCATAAACAGAGATTCGCATAGAGGCCAACTTTGTTGGGCCTCCATCTGTGAAAGTATTTGTTGGAAATATTCGATGGTTTGAGTACGATGAGGATGTGCATTGTACTTCATTGATCTTCGTAAAAGATTCTTTTAAAGTTTCTATTAAACAATCATTTAACAACCTCACTATAAATATGTTATTAAAGTATTGACTTCACGACTCAATGAATCTCTTCAATAATGCAATCGAATTCAAAGTTTGTGCTATTTTGATCCGATCAAAATAGTTTTTTTAATTAGAGGCCGATGATACAATATGGAAGTATAAAAATGAAGAATTTTTTTTTCATAATTTGAAATGAATTTTGCCCTTGCGTTTATATAGGCGTAGGCGGTGAAGAGATATGTCCAAACATCAACGGGAGCTTCTTTAATGGTCGGACGAACGGCGGCGCATGAGTGTTAGGATGCATGACCTCACTTTTCAACCTAAGAGAAAAACATTTAGACATCCAATGAGCCTAACTTTCGTCATTAGAGTCTTATATTTTAAAAAATATGCACGACATGGGACTAATATCCTTTCTCTCTTTCTTTTTTGTTATTCGAAAACAATAGCTATATCCCCAGTATTGTGAAATTACCCAACGGTTTCCGCCTCATTTTCAAAATAAATAAAAATGAATGGTTTCAACACTTAGGTGATTGTCTAAGTACTCAAGATCAAGCCGGCGTAGTTCAAAGATCGTGAAAACTGGGCCTTATTCGATTCGGTACCAAAAATTTATATACAAAACCATTATCATACCGATTTATACGGTAACAAAAAAAAATCATACCATTACCAACCAAAGTAATCAGAAAACCAATACCTTGATTCATGGTTGGTAGCGGTCGTTAATAAACATTTACCATTTACAAACATGATATTTATTTATTTGCAATATTTCATCTTAAAAGAGTAAATATTATAAGTTGTTATTTTTTATTACATGAAGATTTATTAATTTCATTTTGTGTAGTCAAATATATAAGAAAACATTGTGGAAGAAGCTAAAATATTATATGAAATCATATTATTTTATAAAAAACGCGATAAGAATTGCATTTAATCTAATATTATAGTAGCATTTTGCTAGATTTTCTATTGAATCATTACACATTAGATGTCAGATGCTACATAATAAAAATATATAATTGAAATGTAAGAAAAAGAAAAATACTGGTAAGGTAAGCGGTAGGCATGATGATTACCATTATTAATAGTTGATTATCATTACCGTATTGTGTATTTTCATGCTGTTCGGCAAACCGTACCAATCAAATCGGTTACCATTTTAGTTAGTAGCGGTTGGTAATGATTAAAATATGATAATATGGTAAAAATGTCCAGCCCTAGTGAAAACTAATACATAAATGAGATTTACCATAATATTTTAACCTTCACTTAGTGTAAATCCTATCTAGGTCTTTGGTGAACAGATATTGAACTAAGTGCCTCTATGATAGAATCAACACCAGAACAATAACACATGTTGATTTACATAAGTAAATCGTTCTTTATGCTTCACACACTAATAGACATGTGCTTAAATTCTGAGTTCAAGAGAGTACTTTAGACAATGGTCTTACTTTCTTAGGAAATAGCTTGGTTCCCATACTCATATACGTAAGTCTCTTACGGTGTTTTTGCGATACACCTTGTTAGTTATCTAGACTTATTAAGGAATTTCATTCATCCTAGTTCATGTAAAATCCAACGCTAATTCATAAATGGGTAAATTCCTTTTAATGTTCCATAGTCATTCACTTAACTTATATATACTTATTGGACCTTGTTTGTTGTAACCCCCACCTTTTTGATCCTCGGGTACAACACCTAAACTAATATCAACAACTCGAGAACCATAAAGGATGAGCCATTGGGGTAGGACAAAAATAAACAGATATAGTTCTAACCAATAACTTCTAGATTCATAGCGGAAGAAAATAAAATATAATACAACAATAATCACATCATATCACCATAACATGTCTAACTATTAGTACATATGTTTGAACAATACAAATCAATCAAACCATATACCTAGTCAAATCCAGGTTACAACATTTATTTACATTATACATAGTATATACAAATAAATCCCTGTCTCCAATACCATCTTGTCTCTAAACTCTATCAACCTAATACATAATTAAAAGAGAAAAATAGGAGAGGGTCAGACTCATGTCTAGAGAGTGAGCCATACATTACTCTACATATACTACCAAAATAATATTACAACATGATATGAGTCTAATGCTCGGCCCCCTCACGTCCTATTGGTTACTTCATATCTGACTACCATATACATCTAGCCATATCTTGTCACATATGCATGGACTCCCTTTCTTGGACCCGCCTCATGCGCTACAAGATCATCCATTGTCCAGTGTTACGTCAATCGCATATAGGACTCACTTCCCTGGACCGTCCAAGGCCTACAAGACTGTTTGTATCCTCATACTAAATAGACTCACGCCTTGGTCTTCCCATAGCCTATAGGTAACTTAACATCCACCTCCACACCGGTACACCAAAGCCTTTAAGGGAGGAATTCAATACCTATACCACCTATTTGTGTCACGGGTCTGTATCCATATCCGTATCCATATCTGTACCCATATTCATTTCCACATCTGTATCTGTATTAGTATCGAGGGCAACCTACTTGGCCATAGGTTCGTTCATGTTCACGCCATCATCGCTTCACTTTACATATTACAACAACATACATATCCATTTCAAACAACAGTCAATCACACAGACATTCACTTGAATTCATATTGCCATCACTTGCCTCGTCAGTAGCCTCCAAACACCTTTAGAAAATGTAAGGAACAAGACCTGAATTGATAGAAGTTATTTTGTGTATGCCTAAACGGGTATAGGTTCAACCTGCCCTGAAATTAGGCTATTGGTGCCCCGTTTGCACCCATCGTGGACCGAATATGTGAAGAGTCTGGAATTTTTCGATGTGGATTTGTATGTTCCATTGCATCGTTTCGCCTCCACTCGCTTCCACTCCACATCCGATCGCTTGGGAATGTCCCTAGCACCTATCCATATATTTTTAAGTTTGATTTTATATAGTTTATTTTATCAACTTAACCGTATAATTATCAAATTCCAATAATTAGGTGTAAACATAGTTTTAGTTTATTGTTTATAAAAAATTCCCTCCCAAATCCCATTTAAATCATAATTGAATTATTTATAAACGACGATCTACATTGCTACATTATATATATCATATTTATAGAATTAAAATTGCATTATACCAAAAGAAAAGTATGACTCACTCACTGAATTCACGATTCATTGCCTGAATCTCCACAGTTTGACCTGTTGTGTCCCCGTGCTTTAGAATTTCGCTTCTGAGTTGATGTAGATGCATGGCCTTCCATGCTAGCTTCGCGATGATGTTGGTGTTACACGATTTCATTTAGAACCGAGAGAGATATCATCATTTGATTCTTTGTATGTTAAGAGGAAAAGAAAGGAAAGAAGAAAGAGAAAGGGCATCGGTTGAAACTGAAAAGATACATGAATTTCATTCTTTTAAGTGAGAAGAGGGAAATAACCGTTTGGGAAAAGGGAACTAACTGTCGGTTTGAAATTCAAGTTCTAAGTTTTGGAAGCCATGTCGACGTCGTTTCGGCCATTATTCCTCTATTTGTGCTCCAAACGAGGCAAATCAAAATACTATGTGAATAAAAAAATGAAATGGTCGCAATGGCGCCGATTTCGTCGTCAAATTTCAAAGTTGAAAAATGACCATTTTGTTGCTCTTTTTTTAAATTTATTGTATTAACACGTTAAATTCAATTATTTCTACATTATTTTAATGCTAATATTTAATTAAAATATTTATCAATTTTTTTAGGTATGACATCTTTCCTTTTTAGAACATAGGTTGAGTTTCTGTTAAGAATGATTAACCTTCTTTCGTAGACCTTAGTCCCATCTCTTTTAATTTTATAGAAACTGTAAACTTATGTAAGACTCTTATTTAGTTGATCAGCCAAGTGTTTTTTTCTCTATGTAATCAACGGTAACTAGTCATCTTTTGAGTAATTGTCTTACCATTTGATGTCTAAGACTTACATGTTTAGACTTTCCATTATATGATATGCTAGAAACATTATAAATAGTAGCCTGATTATCATAATTAAACATGACCGCATGAGATGACTTTTTCATAAAGGAATTTCTATTAAAATATTTTGAAGGCATTCAGCCTCTTTAATACAATTGCTAATGCAATCAATTCTAGTAATATTATTGAGTTAGAAATACAAGTCTACTTCTTAGATCCCAAACATAGTAGCAGTTCCTATGTACTGATGCATTCAATTGTAGACGTGGATTTGGATTCTACATTATTCTAGGTCGCATCACTATATCTTTCTTATACAACATGATACCTTCTATAAGAAAAACCATAGTCTATGGTTCCTTTCAAATAAGCTAAAACTCTTTGAATAACTATTCAATGTTCTTAACCTGGATTATTCATAAATCAACATGAAATTTTTATAACATATGCTATTTTGGGTCTAGTACATTAGATTTCCAATAAACTAGATAATTAAGTTAAGAAATAGTACGTTCAATATCTTCACTAATTTAGTACTAGGATCTAAAGAAGTTAGATTAGGTTTGTCATTGTAATGACTGTACTTCCTGAGGAACTTCTCGATGTAGTAAGATTGGATTAATGTCAACTCTTTATCTTTTCTTACGATTTTGATTCCTAAGATCACATCAACCTCTCTTAGATCTTTCATTTCAAATTTAAAGTATAGAAACTTCTTTGTATCATTCACATAAGATAATGAAAACAAAATATTAACACGCCATCAACATACAAATTCATTATAACACAAGTAGTTTTATGTGATTTGCTATAAATGCATTAATCAACGTTATTAACAATAAAGTCATTTTATAATGAAAATCTATAGAACTTCTTATGCCATTGCATGTGTGCTTATTTTATACCATAAAGAGATTGCATCAACTTACGAACTTTCTTTTCTTGACCTGGATTTATGAAACCATCCAGTTGTTCATATCTATCTCCTTTTCTAAATCACCATTTAAAAAAGTTGTTTTCACAGCCAATTGGTGTATAACTAAATTATTAATGGATGCAAGTGCTATCAAATGACAAATATATAGAAGAATTACGAGCAATTAGAGCATAATATCAAAGTAATCTACTCCATGTCTTTGTTTATAACCATTAACAACTAATCTGGCTTTATATTTATCAATGGATCCGTCCATGTTCAACTTTTTCTTGAATACATTTACATTATTTTGGTTTAGCATCGGAAGGTAAATCAGTCAAAATCTAAGTGTTTTTTTCTCAAAATTGAATTTATTTCAACATTGATAACTTCTTTCTAGAAAACAGTTTCCGTAGAACTCATAACCTTGGAATAATTTTAGAATCAACATCGACTTTAGTTACTTATCTTGTTATATTAAGAATTTTATCCTTACTTCATTCTACTAAACATGTAATGAAATTAGGATCATAGTCCTTTTCTATTCTCGCTTTTTTGCCTTTTATTCTTTGAGTACTGAGATATTCTCATTGTTTTGAGAAGAGGTATAATCTTCACCATTATTATCATTAGTTTTAACTTATTGTGGACTACGTGATACCAGTGGACTCTCACAAGTTTGATTTTGAGATATACACTTGTTTTCAAAAAATTATACACCACAGATTCTATTACTTCAAAAGTATCAAGTATTATAAATTGATAAGTTTAACTGTTAGGAGAATAACTAATAAAAGCACACTTAAATGCTCTATTTTCTAATTTTGGTCGTTTTGGATCTGATTTTCTAACATAAGCCAAACAAATCGAAATTTAAGTTTTGATAAAGTGGGATTTCTTTTAAACCATAATTCATAATGGGAAACATCATTCTTTTTCAAAGGAACTCTATTTAAACGATAACAAGTAGATAATATAGAATTACTCCAATAAGCATTAGATAAATTAGAACTTATGAGAGCATCATTAACCATTTTTACCAATTTCTAGTATTTTGCTATTAACAACTCCATTTTGTTGATGTGTATAAGGAGTAGTACATTAGTCAAATTAAACCACATTGTTTACAAAATAATGTGAAATCATTTGAAAAATATTCGCCATCACTATCAGAATGCAACTGTGACGACCCGCCCTTCTACTACCAGAAAGACGTATCATCATTAAGAAAGAAAAGGATAGAAATAGAAAAGAAAGAAAAGAACAACAACATCAGAATCTCACAGCGGAACGGAAAAAAATATAATATATCACATAAATATTACATAGTTTTTACATATATCAGAGTTATACAATATCAATACATATGACGATCATACACACATCTATCACTACATACATCAGAGGTACAATACACATCAACTAATACAGCGGAACTAGGTAGATATCTACATACATCTGGAAACTTCTGCTCCAAGCTCCTCCAGAAAATCAAGGTCCAAAACCTATCACTTGGCTACTCATAAAAATTTGAGTACCCAAGAGTTTATGAAAACAAAATATAAACTCCGGGTCAGACATGGGTCTGGTATGAGTTAACGGTTTAAAGTTGTTTAACTTTGAAAACATTTGAAAATAAAGGTATCACGTAAGACTTCCCAGAAATAAATACGGGTAAGTTTTTACCTTACGCTAACCAAAACATTTCATAGGAAATCCAGTGATATTATAATAGTGTCTAGGGTTTTCAAGTAATTAGAAAATAGCCGAAATTGTTACATCTATTAAATTCCAGCTACTAGCCACAAAATTGGGTAATACAAATCAAAACCATAGGGTCTCGTAGGGAAAATGGATTTCCAACAATGGCAGGGCTACTGGGGTACCGCCCGTCACAGTACGGGGCCTAGATCACCGTACCGAGGATCACTCCCGACCCCCTACAACACAAGGCCGGAACCATTCCTTACTGAACAGCCCCGAACAAGATAAACCCCGCGGTTGTAGCTAGCAACCGCCCACACAGCCGAAATAAAAAGGGACATCTAGACAGGGGAAATATCTTGTCCTGCTTGGGCATGACCCACCTAACCTTGCTGCATCTCTCCTGTTTTAGCCATTCCTGGTTGATGAGGCTTGAGGCTGCGATTACCTTTATTGAATATATTTCTTAGAATGCTCATCGTCCGCTTGACGATGTGCTGAAAGCATTCAATCCATACAAGTTCGTTCCGGGTTCGAACGAAACCGAAGGCATTATCTCGTCACACTCATTTTGGAATCACCCTCAGAGTCAACGACGATAACCCTTGCATTCTGAATACACCATCTTGATCTTCATTTCAGGATTCAAGACCTAACATTTAAATTGGATCGATGTGGTTTTCGAAATATCAATTTGATACCCGATCCCAGTCTCATCGAAATCCAAACGCCATTTTAAGGGCCAAGTTGTCTAATTAACTTAAACAGTTTTAATTCAAGTTACAAATCAAACAACATTTAACACAAATAAACATATACAGTCATCATAGATATATCACAGTATATCAGAGAGCATCACAGAATATCATCAATTTAAACATCACAAACCAGACATTCTACATACACAACAATCCATAAGCAATCATTTAAATTCCTATTGCAATTAATTCGATTTAAAATCAATTACTCGAGAATTTATCGCTTAACCCTGTTTAATTAACGATTAATTTGTTATATCCTTTCAAATTATTTGAGTTCATTAATCATTGCTTAATCAATTATTAAGTCTTAATTATTTAATTAATTATTTATTCATCTATTTAATTTATTACCTTAAAATCAAGTTGTTTAACTTTAATTACTATTCCTTGTTCATCAATTAATAACCTTAATTATTAATTAATGAAACTTAATTACTTAATTATTTAACTACTAATTACTTAATTAATTATAAATTCTTAATTCTTAATTAAATTACTTAATTAATTAACTATTAATTCATAATTAAATTATTTACTTAGTTAACTATTAATCATTCATAAATTAATTTAGGTAGTTAATTATAATTTATTTATCACTTAATCACCCTTTTATCCATGCTTGATTACAATTATAAAGTAGTTATTCTTAATTACCTTCTAATAATAATTCATTTAATTTTAATTACTCAATGTTGTTAACTCTTAAAAGTCCTCTTTAAATTTTAAATCATTCATTTATTAACTACAAACTTAAGAATTAATGAAATTTACACTCATCCTAAATTAATCAAAATAATTTAAGTGTTTAAGATCATCATTAAGTTTTGGCTAAAATACTTAAAACTTGAACAAATTCTTAGCTTAGCCTTTAAACCCTTTCAAGCTTAAAATGTTTAGACAATTTGAAAAAAACAATTCTACCCAACCTTAACTACACTGCAAAAACTGCAGTATGACCAAACTCAAGTCGCCCCAGGCAAACCCGAGACCTCCCCTGCGTTATACTCGAGAATTACTTCGAGTTCCCCATGCAAACTTCCCGAGTCTTCCCTGAACATCTTCTTCTTCTCTTAATTTTTTTACCATAAGCTTGCTAAAAGTTTAAACTTAAATTAAACAACGTTGAATAGCATCAGGCTACCCATCTCGCTCACGATAAACTCGAAGCCGATTCCATTTATACACGAGCACGACTCGAGTAAGAAGACAGCCGATCCCTAACAAGCAGACCCGACTCCAACGCCACCATGCACGTGCACGGTGGTTCGCCGCGCCTCCAGCGGCCCTCGTCAGCACCCACAAACCACGATTACCCTCCTCACCCACAATCGACACCCAGAAATTCGACATAGGGTCAAAATCAAAATATCACCTGAAAGTTGAACTTGAAACACCAGCTCCTCACCGAAAACCACCCAGTCCTGCAATCCCACATCGCCAGAGGCTAAGCCACACCACCCACGCCAAGTCCTGCCCCTCAGCAACTCCCTCCTCGAAGCTCAGGAAGCTCGATCTCACTATGATGCCGAGATCAAAATTTTATAGTGAACAGGCAACACCTAACATAAAACCCTATTTTTCATTCTTTTGATTAGTTTATGAATTAGAAAAATTATCTGACATTTTTCTCAACATCTTGTATGTTCAAACTACCTCCAAAACAATTTCCAACAATTTAAATTGAATCAGTAACTAGGATTTGCAAAAATACAAGTTTTGTCTATCTACAAATTGCTATTCAAATATCAATCTAAAAGTCTTGATTTTTGTTACAAAATTGGGATTTGCAGTATAGATTCAATATAAAATCTTGAATCAACATTTTGCGACATTCGAATATTATCAAAATATCACTTGGTTTACCAGTACATCAATTACAGTGAAGCACTTTATGAACATGATCGTAATCACCCCTTTAAAAATCTTAGTTTAAGTTTTGCATCTTGTTTGTTGAAGAATTTAAGTTCATCAATGATTACATTAGGATATCTTGACATATTTATTCAAACATGAACCCTGTACCAATTTACAGAAAACACAGAAGATCACAACATATATGCAAACAGAAGTATATTAAATCAGTTTATCAAGTGAGATTGAACTACTTAAATAACTTAAAATTTTTAAGAATTAAGTTTACTCACAGAAAATCCCTTTGAACAGAAAGAAGCACTGATGTTTCGAAATCTTGTTGCTTTTGAAACTGCTTGCATATTTTCTGTGTTTTTGAATTCAGTTACAAACTGTTCTTAGTTCTTTTTTTTCTCCAGGTTTGCTTGTCTATTTTCTTACTGAACGAACTAAATAAGAATATGTACACTCATATATATAAAAGAAAATAGGTGTGTAAGAGGAAGGTAGTATCTGGACTGTTATTTTTTTTCTTTTGTATTGAACAGATTTTCATTTACTGTAAAAAGATTTGTAATATATTTTATTTGAACAAAAGAGTAGCTGAGATGATAGCAAGTACATGTTTTGCTTCTTAATAGGTCTACACACTATAATTACGTTTACACTATTATCATTTTGTAGTTAACTTACGGCCTGTATATAAAACTATATTTATACATAAACATATACTTGCAGGTCAAAGTTTGCCTTGAGCAGAAATTATACAGTACTTTGGTTTCAAACTTAGTTTACATAATTATTATTTGTTTTGCTGACACATACACTGCAGGTCAAAGACTTGAATGAAGAAATTCTTGATATAAATATTTGTTTTGCATACTAATTTCATTTGACTTATTTTATCTTATTTGATGCTTTGTTCTTGTGCATATTTTTTGTTTTATTATGTACTTCCAGTTTGAATCATGTACAGGCTATAATCTTGGTTTACTTTCTATAAAAATGTTTATTTGTTGACTATCACTTTGCAGGCTAACATGGCTTGCATATGAAGATTTGTCGAGTAAAGATGTTTTGTTCTTAAATTTAATCCTGTATTTTATATTTCACTTTATTTCTTGTTTGTAGTTACATTTTTTTATTTCTAATTTACTTTTACTTACTCATATTTATTTGTATCAGTATTTAAGTTATATTTCATATGGTTCATATGGTTTATGTACATTTATATTTATATTTTTGACTTACATTAATACTAATATTTTATATTGAACATTATCATCTATTTATATTCTATATTTTATATTTTTAGAATTTAATATTATTTTAAACACTATCATCCATGGGTATTTATTTATCAAATGTTAGCAATGTAAAACATTTTAATTTATTTATGTATGGTAAATTTTATTAAAATATTGTAACAAACTTTAATTTAGAATTCCAAACATATTTATCTATATGTATTATTTTATACTAAATATAAACAAAGTAAAGTATTTTAATTTAATTATATAAGACAAATTTTATTGTAAATATAATTGAGATGCTTATTTCAAATTTCCAAATCAATCTCCTTTTTAAAATGTAATTTATATAAACAAATGGCAATATTTCCAAAATCATATTTATTTTAAAATGATCAGTTCACATTTAATTTAATAAGATTAAATATTTATTAAAATAAACGGGGCATAAAATCCAGGGTCGTTACATTCCTCCCCCCTTAAAAGATTTTTGTCCCCGAAATTTAAAACAAAGATAATTTAGAAGCTGTTATTCCAACCATTCAAATATACATATCATTCATATATTAACAAACAACCCAACAGTCTATCCTAACTAACAACACTAGTTATCCGAACACAAATCCGGATAAACTTCCCTAAAATTATCGAGAGTTTGTTTCTCGATGATCAACAATCCAAACTGGATTCCTGACCACAGTTAAATTTGATTCAACTTCCAAATTCTTGAATTACTAGTTTAACAACTAATGATGAATCATGAGCAAATTCCTTAATGGGATATATGGAATATACAATAAATTCCAAACATCCATTCTAGCAATTCAATACTGAAATCTACAGTATCAATTCTTCCCCAATTTTATTTGCTCTTTACAGAATTTCAATAACTATTCAATCAAGCCCGTACGATGTACATATACCATTCGTACGCAATATAAAATTCGATCGCTCGCTCGACCACACAATTTCACTTTCGAACTAGTATCGTCCACTCGACTTTCTAGTACGGACTCAGATCTGGTTTCTTGATCAGTAACTGTCATTCTCCTTGCATAGTCACAACTATGATAGAGAATTTCCAGAATCAATCAAAATCCATATCCATGGTTCGTCGTTAAAAAACCAAGTGAAAAATCCCAACTCGGATCGATATAACTATTTCGAAATTCTGTGCTCGAATCTGGATCAATTTGTTATGCGAATAAAATAATATACGTTCATCCTACGTATTTATATCCATTGGTTATCAACTATATCATTTTTCTTTTATTCACATTATTTTGATTTCTATCCACTTGGAATAATTTTCTCAATATCAAATTTACTTAAGAATTTCACCATTTATTTCTTAAGTTAATATAAGCATTATATATATTCTTATATTATTACTTTACCACTTTAGCCTTTATATCCTCTTATTTTAAACCTGAATTTCCAATTCCATGTGACTTCAAATTTTCTTCAACTCTGAATATTTAAATTTCATTGACTATCTTCCATTTGTAGCTGATTTTTATCATTCTTTTAAATCTGGTTTCATCCACTAGTTTATTTCAATCTCAAATTTTAAAATCGTTTTGTTGCTAAAGTTTTAATTTTTATTTTTTTAAAAGTTTTGGCAGAGTTTCTTTTGTTTAGCATTACACATTTTCATAAGCACATATGTATAGTTCCAACACTTATTACAATTACTTCCAAATAACTCATTTCTATATGCAGTTTGACAATACTATTATGAATAAATAATTACTTAAGCACTACAACAAATTTTAAATTGATTCCCACTCAATTTACACTTGATTCCATCCCAATTAATTTATTCACAATCCTTACATTGCATTTTCTTTTATTTCAAAAGTTTGATTCCAAACCATTTTATTAAACTCGACAACCAGTATTTTAAATAATCATCTCACAATTTACTTAAGTCATTTATTTTCTTCAAACTGTTCCACCTAACAACTTAGGTTTATTCTATTTCACCAATTTCCATTCAAATCTTTGATTTGATTTTCTTTTAATCAAATCCCAACTATTTACTAATTTGTTCGATTAGTTTATTCTTTTATCCATTCTTAAATTTTAATTTACATTAACAATTCATTATTGAATTTATTCATAATAAAATTATTCAATTTATGCTTGAATTAGATTTGTTTACAACTTACTCCAATTCTATTTTAATTCAATTCAATACTTACTTATTTACTTAAGAATTTATTTCATCCAATCTTATCTATAACTCGATTGAATTCATTTAAATCCAGTTCTATTCCAACTCAACTTCAGTTAAATTTAGTTACTTACCATTCTTTTAAATTTATGTCTCAATATGGGCTCAAAACTTATTTGTTTACTTAAAAGCTTATATTGCTCATCTGAGTCATTTCATCTTATAATCACAATTTCAGATTTTATATATATATATATATATATATAACACTTACTATCTTAAAGTATAAATTTCCACCTCACAATTACAATCATTTTACCTTCAAATTTTATATCTAATTAAGTTCATTTTGAACTTCAATTCCATTTAACTTATCTCAGGTTAAGCTCCAATATGTTTTCTTATTTTCATTTACTTAAGTTAAATTTTAATTCCGGGATTAAAATTCCCAATTTCTTCTTATTAATATCAACTTTACTTTATAAGCTCGATAGTTGATTCATTTAAACTTTTCACATTATTTAAATAGAATTCTTCGAATTCAATTGCCCGGTTCTCATTTCCAAAACCATTTTGAAAGGATAACTACACGGCCAAAATAAAAAGGGACATCTAGACAGGGGAAATATCTTGTCCTGCTTGGGCATGACCCACCTAACCTTGCTACATCTCCCCTGTTTTAGCCATTCCCGGTTGATGAGGCTTGAGGCTGCGATTACCTTTATTGAACATATTTCTTAGAATGCTCATCGTCCGCCTACCGATGTGCTGAAAGCATTCAATCCATACAAGTTCATTCCGGGTTCGAACGAAACCGAAGGCATTATCTCGTCACACCCATTTTGGAATCACCCTCAAAGTCAACGACGATAACCCTTGCATTCTGAATACACCATCTTGATCTTCATTTCAGGATTCACGACCTAACGTTTAAATTGGATTGATGTGGTTTTCGAAATATCAATTTGATACCCGATCCCGGTCTCATCGAAATCCAAACGCCATTTTAAGGGCCAAGTTGTCTAATTAACTTAAACAGTTTAATTCAAGTTATAATTCAAACAACATTTATCATAGATAAACATATACAGTCATCATAGATATATCACAGCATATCAAAGAGCATCACAGAATATCATCAATTTAAACATCACAAACCAGACATTCTACATACACAACAATCCATAAGCAATCATTTAAATTCTTATTGCAATTAATTCGATTTAAAATCAATTATTCGAGAATTTATCGCTTAACCCTGTTTAATTAACGATTAATTTGTTATATCCTTTCAAATTATTTGAGTTAATTAATCATTTCTTAATCAATTAATTATTTAATTAATTATTTATTCATTTATTTAATTTATAATCTTAAAATCAAGTTGTTTAACTTTAATTACTATTCCTTGTTCATCAATTAATAACCTTAATTATTAACTAATGAAACTTAATTACTTAATTATTTAACTACTAATTACTTAATTAATTATAAATTCTTAATTCTTAATTAAATTACTTAATTAATTAACTATTAATTCATAATTAAATTATTTACTTAGTTAACTATTAATCATTCATAAATTAATTTAGGTAGTTAATTATAATTTATTTATCACTCAATCACCCTTTTATCCATGCTTGATTACAATTATAAAGTTGTTATTCTTAATTACCTTCTAATAATAGTTCATTTAATTTTAATTACTCAATGTAGTTAACTCTTAAAAGTCCTTTTTAAATTTTAAATCATTCATTTATTAACTACAAATTTAAGAGTTAATGAAATTTACACTCATCCTAAATTAATCAAAATAATTTAAGTGTTTAAGATCATCATTAAGTTTTGGCTAAAATACTTAAAACTTGAACAAATTCTTAGCTTAGCCTTAAACCCTTTTAAGCTTAAAATGTTTAGACAATTTGAAAAAAACAATTCTACCCAAACTTAACTTCACTGCAAAACTACAGTATGACCAAACTCAAGTGGCCCCAGGCAAACCCGAGACCTCCCCTGCGTTATACTCGAGAATTACTTCGAGTTCCCCACGCAAACTTCCCGAGTCTTCCCTGAACATCTTCTTCTTCTTTTAATTTTTTTACAGTAAGCTTGCTAAAAGTTTAAACTTAAATTAAACAATGTTGAATAACATCAGGCTACCCATCTCGCTCACGATAAACTCGAAGCCGATTCCATTTATACACGAGCACGACTCGAGTAAGAAGACAGCCGATCCCTGACACACAGACCCGACTCCAACGCCACCATGCACGTGCACGGTGGTTCGCCGCGCCTCCAGCGGCCCTCGTCAGCACCCACAAACCATTATTCCCCTCCTCACCCACAATCGACACCCAAAAATTCGACATAGGGTCAAAATCAAAATATCACCTGAAAGTTGAACTTGAAACACCAGCCCCTCACCGAAAACCACCCAGTCCTGCAATCCCACATCGCCAGAGGCTAAGCCACACCACCCACGCCAAGTCCTGCCCCTCAGCAACTCCCTCCTCGAAGCTCAGGAAGCTCGATCTCACTATGATGCCGAGATCAAAATTTTACAGTGAACAGGCAACAGCTAACATAAAACCCTATCTTTCGTTCGTTTGATTAGTTTATGAATTAGAAAAATTATCTGACATTTTTCTCAACATCTTGTATGTTCGAACTACCTCCAAAACAATTTCCAACAATTTAAATTGAATCAGTAACTAGGAATTTGCAAAAATACAAGTTTTGTCTATTTACAAACCGCTATTCAAATATCAATCTAAAAGTCTTGATTTTTGTTACAAAATTGGGATTTGCAGTATAGATTCAATATAAAATCTTGAATCAACATTTTGCGACATTCGAATATTATCAAAATATCACTTGGTTTACCTGTACATCAATTACAGTGAAGCACTTTATGAACATGATCGTAATCACCCCTTTAAAAATCTTAGTTTAAGTTTTGCATCTTGTTTGTTGAAGAATTTAAGTTCATCAATGATTACATTAGGATATCTTGACATATTTATTCAAACATGAACCCTGTACCAATTTACAGAAAACACAGAAGATCACAACATATATGCAAACAGAAGTATATTAAATCAGTTTATCAAGTGAGATTGAACTACTTAAATAACTTAAAACTTTTAAGAATTAAGTTTACTCACAGAAAATCCCTTTGAACAGAAAGAAGCACCGATGTTTCGAAATCTTGTTGCTTTTGAAACTGCTTGCATATTTTCTGTGTTTTTGAATTCAGTTACAAACTGTTCTTAGTTCTTTTTTTTCTCCAGGTTTGCTTGTCTATTTTCTTACTGAACGAACTAAATAAGAATATGTACACTCATATATATAAAAGAAAATAGGTGTGTAAGAGGAAGGTAGTATCTGGACTGTTATTTTTTTTCTTTTGTATTGAACAGATTTTCATTTACTGTAAAAAGATTTGTAATATATTTTATTTGAACAAAAGAGTAGCTGAGATGATAGCAAGTACATGTTTTGCTTCTTAATAGGTCTACACACTATAATTACGTTTACACTATTATCATTTTGTAGTTAACTTACGGCCTGTATATAAAACTATATTTATACATAAACATATACTTGCAGGTCAAAGTTTGCCTTGAGCAGAAATTATACAGTACTTTGGTTTCAAACTTAGTTTACATAATTATTATTTGTTTTGCTGACACATACACTGCAGGTCAAAGACTTGAATGAAGAAATTCTTGATATAAATATTTGTTTTGCATACTAATTTCATTTGACTTATTTTATCTTATTTGATGCTTTGTTCTTGTGCATATTTTTTGTTTTATTATGTACTTCCAGTTTGAATCATGTACAGGCTATAATCTTGGTTTACTTTCTATAAAAATGTTTATTTGTTGACTATCACTTTGCAGGCTAACATGGCTTGCATATGAAGATTTGTCGAGTAAAGATGTTTTGTTCTTAAATTTAATCCTGTATTTTATATTTCACTTTATTTCTTGTTTGTAGTTACATTTTTTTATTTCTAATTTACTTTTACTTACTCATATTTATTTGTATCAGTATTTAAGTTATATTTCATATGGTTCATATGGTTTATGTACATTTATATTTATATTTTTGACTTACATTAATACTAATATTTTATATTGAACATTATCATCTATTTATATTCTATATTTTATATTTTTAGAATTTAATATTATTTTAAACACTATCATCCATGGGTATTTATTTATCAAATGTTAGCAATGTAAAACATTTTAATTTATTTATGTATGGTAAATTTTATTAAAATATTGTAACAAACTTTAATTTAGAATTCCAAACATATTTATCTATATGTATTATTTTATACTAAATATAAACAAAGTAAAGTATTTTAATTTAATTATATAAGACAAATTTTATTGTAAATATAATTGAGATGCTTATTTCAAATTTCCAAATCAATCTCCTTTTTAAAATGTAATTTATATAAAAAATGGCAATATTTCCAAAATCATATTTATTTTAAAATGATCAGTTCACATTTAATTTAATAAGATTAAATATTTATTAAAATAAACGGGGCATAAAATCCAGGGTCGTTACATTCCTCCCCCCTTAAAAGATTTTTGTCCCCGAAATTTAAAACAAAGATAATTTAGAAGCTGTTATTCCAACCATTCAAATATACATATCATTCATATATTAACAAATAACCCAACAGTCTATCCTAACTAACAACACTAGTTATCCGAACACAAATCCGGATAAACTTCCCTAAAATTATCGAGAGTTTGTTTCTCGATGATCAACAATCCAAACTGGATTCCTGACCACAGTTAAATTTGATTCAACTTCCAAATTCTTGAATTACTAGTTTAACAACTAATGATGAATCATGAGCAAATTCCTTAATGGGATATATGGAATATACAATAAATTCCAAACATCCATTCTAGCAATTCAATACTGAAATCTACAGTATCAATTCTTCCCCAATTTTATTTGCTCTTTACAGAATTTCAATAACTATTCAATCAAGCCCGTACGATGTACATATACCATTCGTACGCAATATAAAATTCGATCGCTCGCTCGACCACACAATTTCACTTTCGAACTAGTATCGTCCACTCGACTTTCTAGTACGGACTCAGATCTGGTTTCTTGATCAGTAACTGTCATTCTCCTTGCATAGTCACAACTATGATAGAGAATTTCCAGAATCAATCAAAATCCATATCCATGGTTCGTCGTTAAAAAACCAAGTGAAAAATCCCAACTCGGATCGATATAACTATTTCGAAATTCTGTGCTCGAATCTGGATCAATTTGTTATGCGAATAAAATAATATACGTTCATCCTACGTATTTATATCCATTGGTTATCAACTATATCATTTTTCTTTTATTCACATTATTTTGATTTCTATCCACTTGGAATAATTTTCTCAATATCAAATTTACTTAAGAATTTCACCATTTATTTCTTAAGTTAATATAAGCATTATATATATTCTTATATTATTACTTTACCACTTTAGCCTTTATATCCTCTTATTTTAAACCTGAATTTCCAATTCCATGTGACTTCAAATTTTCTTCAACTCTGAATATTTAAATTTCATTGACTATCTTCCATTTGTAGCTGATTTTTATCATTCTTTTAAATCTGGTTTCATCCACTAGTTTATTTCAATCTCAAATTTTAAAATCGTTTTGTTGCTAAAGTTTTAATTTTTATTTTTTTAAAAGTTTTGGCAGAGTTTCTTTTGTTTAGCATTACACATTTTCATAAGCACATATGTATAGTTCCAACACTTATTACAATTACTTCCAAATAACTCATTTCTATATGCAGTTTGACAATACTATTATGAATAAATAATTACTTAAGCACTACAACAAATTTTAAATTGATTCCCACTCAATTTACACTTGATTCCATCCCAATTAATTTATTCACAATCCTTACATTGCATTTTCTTTTATTTCAAAAGTTTGATTCCAAACCATTTTATTAAACTCGACAACCAGTATTTTAAATAATCATCTCACAATTTACTTAAGTCATTTATTTTCTTCAAACTGTTCCACCTAACAACTTAGGTTTATTCTATTTCACCAATTTCCATTCAAATCTTTGATTTGATTTTCTTTTAATCAAATCCCAACTATTTACTAATTTGTTCGATTAGTTTATTCTTTTATCCATTCTTAAATTTTAATTTACATTAACAATTCATTATTGAATTTATTCATAATAAAATTATTCAATTTATGCTTGAATTAGATTTGTTTACAACTTACTCCAATTCTATTTTAATTCAATTCAATACTTACTTATTTACTTAAGAATTTATTTCATCCAATCTTATCTATAACTCGATTGAATTCATTTAAATCCAGTTCTATTCCAACTCAACTTCAGTTAAATTTAGTTACTTACCATTCTTTTAAATTTATGTCTCAATATGGGCTCAAAACTTATTTGTTTACTTAAAAGCTTATATTGCTCATCTGAGTCATTTCATCTTATAATCACAATTTCAGATTTTATATATATATATATATATATATATATATATAACACTTACTATCTTAAAGTATAAATTTCCACCTCACAATTACAATCATTTTACCTTCAAATTTTATATCTAATTAAGTTCATTTTGAACTTCAATTCCATTTAACTTATCTCAGGTTAAGCTCCAATATGTTTTCTTATTTTCATTTACTTAAGTTAAATTTTAATTCCGGGATTAAAATTCCCAATTTCTTCTTATTAATATCAACTTTACTTTATAAGCTCGATAGTTGATTCATTTAAACTTTTCACATTATTTAAATAGAATTCTTCGAATTCAATTGCCCGGTTCTCATTTCCAAAACCATTTTGAAAGGATAACTACACGGCCAAAATAAAAAGGGACATCTAGACAGGGGAAATATCTTGTCCTGCTTGGGCATGACCCACCTAACCTTGCTACATCTCCCCTGTTTTAGCCATTCCCGGTTGATGAGGCTTGAGGCTGCGATTACCTTTATTGAACATATTTCTTAGAATGCTCATCGTCCGCCTACCGATGTGCTGAAAGCATTCAATCCATACAAGTTCATTCCGGGTTCGAACGAAACCGAAGGCATTATCTCGTCACACCCATTTTGGAATCACCCTCAAAGTCAACGACGATAACCCTTGCATTCTGAATACACCATCTTGATCTTCATTTCAGGATTCACGACCTAACGTTTAAATTGGATTGATGTGGTTTTCGAAATATCAATTTGATACCCGATCCCGGTCTCATCGAAATCCAAACGCCATTTTAAGGGCCAAGTTGTCTAATTAACTTAAACAGTTTAATTCAAGTTATAATTCAAACAACATTTATCATAGATAAACATATACAGTCATCATAGATATATCACAGCATATCAAAGAGCATCACAGAATATCATCAATTTAAACATCACAAACCAGACATTCTACATACACAACAATCCATAAGCAATCATTTAAATTCTTATTGCAATTAATTCGATTTAAAATCAATTATTCGAGAATTTATCGCTTAACCCTGTTTAATTAACGATTAATTTGTTATATCCTTTCAAATTATTTGAGTTAATTAATCATTTCTTAATCAATTAATTATTTAATTAATTATTTATTCATTTATTTAATTTATAATCTTAAAATCAAGTTGTTTAACTTTAATTACTATTCCTTGTTCATCAATTAATAACCTTAATTATTAACTAATGAAACTTAATTACTTAATTATTTAACTACTAATTACTTAATTAATTATAAATTCTTAATTCTTAATTAAATTACTTAATTAATTAACTATTAATTCATAATTAAATTATTTACTTAGTTAACTATTAATCATTCATAAATTAATTTAGGTAGTTAATTATAATTTATTTATCACTCAATCACCCTTTTATCCATGCTTGATTACAATTATAAAGTTGTTATTCTTAATTACCTTCTAATAATAGTTCATTTAATTTTAATTACTCAATGTAGTTAACTCTTAAAAGTCCTTTTTAAATTTTAAATCATTCATTTATTAACTACAAATTTAAGAGTTAATGAAATTTACACTCATCCTAAATTAATCAAAATAATTTAAGTGTTTAAGATCATCATTAAGTTTTGGCTAAAATACTTAAAACTTGAACAAATTCTTAGCTTAGCCTTAAACCCTTTTAAGCTTAAAATGTTTAGACAATTTGAAAAAAACAATTCTACCCAAACTTAACTTCACTGCAAAACTACAGTATGACCAAACTCAAGTGGCCCCAGGCAAACCCGAGACCTCCCCTGCGTTATACTCGAGAATTACTTCGAGTTCCCCACGCAAACTTCCCGAGTCTTCCCTGAACATCTTCTTCTTCTTTTAATTTTTTTACAGTAAGCTTGCTAAAAGTTTAAACTTAAATTAAACAATGTTGAATAACATCAGGCTACCCATCTCGCTCACGATAAACTCGAAGCCGATTCCATTTATACACGAGCACGACTCGAGTAAGAAGACAGCCGATCCCTGACACACAGACCCGACTCCAACGCCACCATGCACGTGCACGGTGGTTCGCCGCGCCTCCAGCGGCCCTCGTCAGCACCCACAAACCATTATTCCCCTCCTCACCCACAATCGACACCCAAAAATTCGACATAGGGTCAAAATCAAAATATCACCTGAAAGTTGAACTTGAAACACCAGCCCCTCACCGAAAACCACCCAGTCCTGCAATCCCACATCGCCAGAGGCTAAGCCACACCACCCACGCCAAGTCCTGCCCCTCAGCAACTCCCTCCTCGAAGCTCAGGAAGCTCGATCTCACTATGATGCCGAGATCAAAATTTTACAGTGAACAGGCAACAGCTAACATAAAACCCTATCTTTCGTTCGTTTGATTAGTTTATGAATTAGAAAAATTATCTGACATTTTTCTCAACATCTTGTATGTTCGAACTACCTCCAAAACAATTTCCAACAATTTAAATTGAATCAGTAACTAGGAATTTGCAAAAATACAAGTTTTGTCTATTTACAAACCGCTATTCAAATATCAATCTAAAAGTCTTGATTTTTGTTACAAAATTGGGATTTGCAGTATAGATTCAATATAAAATCTTGAATCAACATTTTGCGACATTCGAATATTATCAAAATATCACTTGGTTTACCTGTACATCAATTACAGTGAAGCACTTTATGAACATGATCGTAATCACCCCTTTAAAAATCTTAGTTTAAGTTTTGCATCTTGTTTGTTGAAGAATTTAAGTTCATCAATGATTACATTAGGATATCTTGACATATTTATTCAAACATGAACCCTGTACCAATTTACAGAAAACACAGAAGATCACAACATATATGCAAACAGAAGTATATTAAATCAGTTTATCAAGTGAGATTGAACTACTTAAATAACTTAAAACTTTTAAGAATTAAGTTTACTCACAGAAAATCCCTTTGAACAGAAAGAAGCACCGATGTTTCGAAATCTTGTTGCTTTTGAAACTGCTTGCATATTTTCTGTGTTTTTGAATTCAGTTACAAACTGTTCTTAGTTCTTTTTTTTCTCCAGGTTTGCTTGTCTATTTTCTTACTGAACGAACTAAATAAGAATATGTACACTCATATATATAAAAGAAAATAGGTGTGTAAGAGGAAGGTAGTATCTGGACTGTTATTTTTTTTCTTTTGTATTGAACAGATTTTCATTTACTGTAAAAAGATTTGTAATATATTTTATTTGAACAAAAGAGTAGCTGAGATGATAGCAAGTACATGTTTTGCTTCTTAATAGGTCTACACACTATAATTACGTTTACACTATTATCATTTTGTAGTTAACTTACGGCCTGTATATAAAACTATATTTATACATAAACATATACTTGCAGGTCAAAGTTTGCCTTGAGCAGAAATTATACAGTACTTTGGTTTCAAACTTAGTTTACATAATTATTATTTGTTTTGCTGACACATACACTGCAGGTCAAAGACTTGAATGAAGAAATTCTTGATATAAATATTTGTTTTGCATACTAATTTCATTTGACTTATTTTATCTTATTTGATGCTTTGTTCTTGTGCATATTTTTTGTTTTATTATGTACTTCCAGTTTGAATCATGTACAGGCTATAATCTTGGTTTACTTTCTATAAAAATGTTTATTTGTTGACTATCACTTTGCAGGCTAACATGGCTTGCATATGAAGATTTGTCGAGTAAAGATGTTTTGTTCTTAAATTTAATCCTGTATTTTATATTTCACTTTATTTCTTGTTTGTAGTTACATTTTTTTATTTCTAATTTACTTTTACTTACTCATATTTATTTGTATCAGTATTTAAGTTATATTTCATATGGTTCATATGGTTTATGTACATTTATATTTATATTTTTGACTTACATTAATACTAATATTTTATATTGAACATTATCATCTATTTATATTCTATATTTTATATTTTTAGAATTTAATATTATTTTAAACACTATCATCCATGGGTATTTATTTATCAAATGTTAGCAATGTAAAACATTTTAATTTATTTATGTATGGTAAATTTTATTAAAATATTGTAACAAACTTTAATTTAGAATTCCAAACATATTTATCTATATGTATTATTTTATACTAAATATAAACAAAGTAAAGTATTTTAATTTAATTATATAAGACAAATTTTATTGTAAATATAATTGAGATGCTTATTTCAAATTTCCAAATCAATCTCCTTTTTAAAATGTAATTTATATAAAAAATGGCAATATTTCCAAAATCATATTTATTTTAAAATGATCAGTTCACATTTAATTTAATAAGATTAAATATTTATTAAAATAAACGGGGCATAAAATCCAGGGTCGTTACATTCCTCCCCCCTTAAAAGATTTTTGTCCCCGAAATTTAAAACAAAGATAATTTAGAAGCTGTTATTCCAACCATTCAAATATACATATCATTCATATATTAACAAATAACCCAACAGTCTATCCTAACTAACAACACTAGTTATCCGAACACAAATCCGGATAAACTTCCCTAAAATTATCGAGAGTTTGTTTCTCGATGATCAACAATCCAAACTGGATTCCTGACCACAGTTAAATTTGATTCAACTTCCAAATTCTTGAATTACTAGTTTAACAACTAATGATGAATCATGAGCAAATTCCTTAATGGGATATATGGAATATACAATAAATTCCAAACATCCATTCTAGCAATTCAATACTGAAATCTACAGTATCAATTCTTCCCCAATTTTATTTGCTCTTTACAGAATTTCAATAACTATTCAATCAAGCCCGTACGATGTACATATACCATTCGTACGCAATATAAAATTCGATCGCTCGCTCGACCACACAATTTCACTTTCGAACTAGTATCGTCCACTCGACTTTCTAGTACGGACTCAGATCTGGTTTCTTGATCAGTAACTGTCATTCTCCTTGCATAGTCACAACTATGATAGAGAATTTCCAGAATCAATCAAAATCCATATCCATGGTTCGTCGTTAAAAAACCAAGTGAAAAATCCCAACTCGGATCGATATAACTATTTCGAAATTCTGTGCTCGAATCTGGATCAATTTGTTATGCGAATAAAATAATATACGTTCATCCTACGTATTTATATCCATTGGTTATCAACTATATCATTTTTCTTTTATTCACATTATTTTGATTTCTATCCACTTGGAATAATTTTCTCAATATCAAATTTACTTAAGAATTTCACCATTTATTTCTTAAGTTAATATAAGCATTATATATATTCTTATATTATTACTTTACCACTTTAGCCTTTATATCCTCTTATTTTAAACCTGAATTTCCAATTCCATGTGACTTCAAATTTTCTTCAACTCTGAATATTTAAATTTCATTGACTATCTTCCATTTGTAGCTGATTTTTATCATTCTTTTAAATCTGGTTTCATCCACTAGTTTATTTCAATCTCAAATTTTAAAATCGTTTTGTTGCTAAAGTTTTAATTTTTATTTTTTTAAAAGTTTTGGCAGAGTTTCTTTTGTTTAGCATTACACATTTTCATAAGCACATATGTATAGTTCCAACACTTATTACAATTACTTCCAAATAACTCATTTCTATATGCAGTTTGACAATACTATTATGAATAAATAATTACTTAAGCACTACAACAAATTTTAAATTGATTCCCACTCAATTTACACTTGATTCCATCCCAATTAATTTATTCACAATCCTTACATTGCATTTTCTTTTATTTCAAAAGTTTGATTCCAAACCATTTTATTAAACTCGACAACCAGTATTTTAAATAATCATCTCACAATTTACTTAAGTCATTTATTTTCTTCAAACTGTTCCACCTAACAACTTAGGTTTATTCTATTTCACCAATTTCCATTCAAATCTTTGATTTGATTTTCTTTTAATCAAATCCCAACTATTTACTAATTTGTTCGATTAGTTTATTCTTTTATCCATTCTTAAATTTTAATTTACATTAACAATTCATTATTGAATTTATTCATAATAAAATTATTCAATTTATGCTTGAATTAGATTTGTTTACAACTTACTCCAATTCTATTTTAATTCAATTCAATACTTACTTATTTACTTAAGAATTTATTTCATCCAATCTTATCTATAACTCGATTGAATTCATTTAAATCCAGTTCTATTCCAACTCAACTTCAGTTAAATTTAGTTACTTACCATTCTTTTAAATTTATGTCTCAATATGGGCTCAAAACTTATTTGTTTACTTAAAAGCTTATATTGCTCATCTGAGTCATTTCATCTTATAATCACAATTTCAGATTTTATATATATATATATATATATATATATAACACTTACTATCTTAAAGTATAAATTTCCACCTCACAATTACAATCATTTTACCTTCAAATTTTATATCTAATTAAGTTCATTTTGAACTTCAATTCCATTTAACTTATCTCAGGTTAAGCTCCAATATGTTTTCTTATTTTCATTTACTTAAGTTAAATTTTAATTCCGGGATTAAAATTCCCAATTTCTTCTTATTAATATCAACTTTACTTTATAAGCTCGATAGTTGATTCATTTAAACTTTTCACATTATTTAAATAGAATTCTTCGAATTCAATTGCCCGGTTCTCATTTCCAAAACCATTTTGAAAGGATAACTACACGGCCAAAATAAAAAGGGACATCTAGACAGGGGAAATATCTTGTCCTGCTTGGGCATGACCCACCTAACCTTGCTACATCTCCCCTGTTTTAGCCATTCCCGGTTGATGAGGCTTGAGGCTGCGATTACCTTTATTGAACATATTTCTTAGAATGCTCATCGTCCGCCTACCGATGTGCTGAAAGCATTCAATCCATACAAGTTCATTCCGGGTTCGAACGAAACCGAAGGCATTATCTCGTCACACCCATTTTGGAATCACCCTCAAAGTCAACGACGATAACCCTTGCATTCTGAATACACCATCTTGATCTTCATTTCAGGATTCACGACCTAACGTTTAAATTGGATTGATGTGGTTTTCGAAATATCAATTTGATACCCGATCCCGGTCTCATCGAAATCCAAACGCCATTTTAAGGGCCAAGTTGTCTAATTAACTTAAACAGTTTAATTCAAGTTATAATTCAAACAACATTTATCATAGATAAACATATACAGTCATCATAGATATATCACAGCATATCAAAGAGCATCACAGAATATCATCAATTTAAACATCACAAACCAGACATTCTACATACACAACAATCCATAAGCAATCATTTAAATTCTTATTGCAATTAATTCGATTTAAAATCAATTATTCGAGAATTTATCGCTTAACCCTGTTTAATTAACGATTAATTTGTTATATCCTTTCAAATTATTTGAGTTAATTAATCATTTCTTAATCAATTAATTATTTAATTAATTATTTATTCATTTATTTAATTTATAATCTTAAAATCAAGTTGTTTAACTTTAATTACTATTCCTTGTTCATCAATTAATAACCTTAATTATTAACTAATGAAACTTAATTACTTAATTATTTAACTACTAATTACTTAATTAGTTATAAATTCTTAATTCTTAATTAAATTACTTAATTAATTAACTATTAATTCATAATTAAATTATTTACTTAGTTAACTATTAATCATTCATAAATTAATTTAGGTAGTTAATTATAATTTATTTATCACTCAATCACCCTTTTATCCATGCTTGATTACAATTATAAAGTTGTTATTCTTAATTACCTTCTAATAATAGTTCATTTAATTTTAATTACTCAATGTAGTTAACTCTTAAAAGTCCTTTTTAAATTTTAAATCATTCATTTATTAACTACAAATTTAAGAGTTAATGAAATTTACACTCATCCTAAATTAATCAAAATAATTTAAGTGTTTAAGATCATCATTAAGTTTTGGCTAAAATACTTAAAACTTGAACAAATTCTTAGCTTAGCCTTAAACCCTTTTAAGCTTAAAATGTTTAGACAATTTGAAAAAAACAATTCTACCCAAACTTAACTTCACTGCAAAACTACAGTATGACCAAACTCAAGTGGCCCCAGGCAAACCCGAGACCTCCCCTGCGTTATACTCGAGAATTACTTCGAGTTCCCCACGCAAACTTCCCGAGTCTTCCCTGAACATCTTCTTCTTCTTTTAATTTTTTTACAGTAAGCTTGCTAAAAGTTTAAACTTAAATTAAACAATGTTGAATAACATCAGGCTACCCATCTCGCTCACGATAAACTCGAAGCCGATTCCATTTATACACGAGCACGACTCGAGTAAGAAGACAGCCGATCCCTGACACACAGACCCGACTCCAACGCCACCATGCACGTGCACGGTGGTTCGCCGCGCCTCCAGCGGCCCTCGTCAGCACCCACAAACCATTATTCCCCTCCTCACCCACAATCGACACCCAAAAATTCGACATAGGGTCAAAATCAAAATATCACCTGAAAGTTGAACTTGAAACACCAGCCCCTCACCGAAAACCACCCAGTCCTGCAATCCCACATCGCCAGAGGCTAAGCCACACCACCCACGCCAAGTCCTGCCCCTCAGCAACTCCCTCCTCGAAGCTCAGGAAGCTCGATCTCACTATGATGCCGAGATCAAAATTTTACAGTGAACAGGCAACACCTAACATAAAACCCTATCTTTCGTTCGTTTGATTAGTTTATGAATTAGAAAAATTATCTGACATTTTTCTCAACATCTTGTATGTTCGAACTACCTCCAAAACAATTTCCAACAATTTAAATTGAATCAGTAACTAGGAATTTGCAAAAATACAAGTTTTGTCTATTTACAAACCGCTATTCAAATATCAATCTAAAAGTCTTGATTTTTGTTACAAAATTGGGATTTGCAGTATAGATTCAATATAAAATCTTGAATCAACATTTTGCGACATTCGAATATTATCAAAATATCACTTGGTTTACCTGTACATCAATTACAGTGAAGCACTTTATGAACATGATCGTAATCACCCCTTTAAAAATCTTAGTTTAAGTTTTGCATCTTGTTTGTTGAAGAATTTAAGTTCATCAATGATTACATTAGGATATCTTGACATATTTATTCAAACATGAACCCTGTACCAATTTACAGAAAACACAGAAGATCACAACATATATGCAAACAGAAGTATATTAAATCAGTTTATCAAGTGAGATTGAACTACTTAAATAACTTAAAACTTTTAAGAATTAAGTTTACTCACAGAAAATCCCTTTGAACAGAAAGAAGCACTGATGTTTCGAAATCTTGTTGCTTTTGAAACTGCTTGCATATTTTCTGTGTTTTTGAATTCAGTTACAAACTGTTCTTAGTTCTTTTTTTTCTCCAGGTTTGCTTGTCTATTTTCTTACTGAACGAACTAAATAAGAATATGTACACTCATATATATAAAAGAAAATAGGTGTGTAAGAGGAAGGTAGTATCTGGACTGTTATTTTTTTTCTTTTGTATTGAACAGATTTTCATTTACTGTAAAAAGATTTGTAATATATTTTATTTGAACAAAAGAGTAGCTGAGATGATAGCAAGTACATGTTTTGCTTCTTAATAGGTCTACACACTATAATTACGTTTACACTATTATCATTTTGTAGTTAACTTACGGCCTGTATATAAAACTATATTTATACATAAACATATACTTGCAGGTCAAAGTTTGCCTTGAGCAGAAATTATACAGTACTTTGGTTTCAAACTTAGTTTACATAATTATTATTTGTTTTGCTGACACATACACTGCAGGTCAAAGACTTGAATGAAGAAATTCTTGATATAAATATTTGTTTTGCATACTAATTTCATTTGACTTATTTTATCTTATTTGATGCTTTGTTCTTGTGCATATTTTTTGTTTTATTATGTACTTCCAGTTTGAATCATGTACAGGCTATAATCTTGGTTTACTTTCTATAAAAATGTTTATTTGTTGACTATCACTTTGCAGGCTAACATGGCTTGCATATGAAGATTTGTCGAGTAAAGATGTTTTGTTCTTAAATTTAATTCTGTATTTTATATTTCACTTTATTTCTTGTTTGTAGTTACATTTTTTTATTTCTAATTTACTTTTACTTACTCATATTTATTTGTATCAGTATTTAAGTTATATTTCATATGGTTTATGTACATTTATATTTATACTTTTGACTTACATTAATACTAATATTTTATATTGAACATTATCATCTATTTATATTCTATATTTTATATTTTTAGAATTTAATTTTATTTTAAACACTATCATCCATGGGTATTTATTTATCAAATGTTAGCAATGTAAAACATTTTAATTTATTTATATAAGGTAAATTTTATTAAAATATTGTTAACAAACTTTAATTTAGAATTCCAAACATATTTATCTATATGTATTATTTTATACTAAATATAAAGAAAGTAAAGTACTTTAATTTAATTATATAAGACAAATTTTATTGTAAATATAATTGAGATGCTTATTTCAAATTTCCAAATCAATCTCCTTTTTAAAATGTAATTTATATAAATAAATGGCAATATTTCCAAAATCATATTTATTTTAAAATGATCAGTTCACATTTCATTTATTCAGATTAATTATTTATTAAAATAAAAGGGGCCAAAAATCCAGGGTCGTTACAGCAACACTTTTATTTTAATTTCTAATTGCATTTCTACTTCCGCCTAATTTATTTTTTAAAATTATTAGAAATTTTATGTTTATTTTTCATTAAATAAAATAAGTATATTTAGAATAATCAATAAATGGAAAAATATTTATTACCACCATAAATTATATGACCTTTTAAGTCACCAACATCGTAGGCAAACTAGTTTTTTCTTTTATAGATTTAAAGGATTTCCTATGTACTTTTGCTTGAACACATATTATACATTTATTAATAAATTGAAAATTGCAATCAATAACCAATATGAGGTTTTTCATGCTTTTAAGTAAACCATAACTAACAACCTAATCTAGCATGCAATAAATCAACAGAGTCAACAATATAAGCAAAAATATTCTTTGTTAAATTCATCTTAATCATTTCATTACAAGAATATCATTGTTCAACAAACGTGTCATTCTTGGATAACACCAACTTGTCAGACTCATATGCCATCTTGAATCCTATTTTATTAAGAAGATACCCAGAGACCACATTCTTACAAATATCAAGTACGTGAAGTACGTTAATCAGAGCAAGTACCTTTCTAGAGGTAAATGAAAGTTTTATGTTACATTTTTCAATTTCTTTGCCATGAATATTATTTGCCCCAATAACTTGATTGCCTTTTTTGCTAACTTCTTTATAGGTCTTATGGAGACTAGGATCTTTGCATACATGAATGCTTGCTCTGGTATCAAGCCATCAATCATTTACTATACCATCAATAGAGTTTTCACCATCAAGTGAGTTTTCAACTACATTTGCTGTGAGTAATTTCTTTCGTAGATGGCAATCACGAGCATAGTAGTCGAGCTTGTTATAAAATAACAAACGCCTATCTTTTCATCTTTCATGGGTGACCTTTCTTCTTAAAGCGTTCCTCATTCAACTTTAACCTATTTGTTATTTCAACATTATTAGCCTTAGAATGAAAGTCGGTTCTGGACTATTATTTAGTTCTTATTAGGAGAGTCCTCTTTTATGCGAAGGTGATATTATATATCCTCTTTAAATCATAGTATTTTTCTGCATGTTTCAATTTTTTGTCTTATGTTCATTCCAAAAATATAAGAGTCTAGAAATTATGGCTATGAATGACTCATGGAGACCAATCTTGGCATCTTTGAGTCTATTTATTATATATAATATTCTGTAAGCTTGTCAAATAATGGACTTATATTCAGACATTTTAAAATCCATAGAAGTGCATACAAGGAATTTTTTTGTAACTTGCCTTCGATATATGATATTTTCTTTCCACTACTGTCTGGAGTACTTTTTCTATTTCCAGGCTTCTGTGCATTATAGGCAAAAGTAGATAGTGCATTCAAAATGTGTCATCTACATAGAAATACGTACTCTCACCATTAATGTGAAACCCATAGTATCTCTCTAATGCATGAGATTCCCTATTATACCTTCTAGAAAGTTGCTTATTTTAAATGGACGTTAAACTATTTTAAATATATTCAGTCTTAATGGAATTTTATCAGATCTTATCCAAGTCTGTCTTCTATTACTAATTTCTTCATATAGAAATTCTTTTTCTAAAAAGATGGCATGACTAGAAACAAAAATATTTTGTTCCTCGATATGATAGAATATGTATCCAAGAGTATAGCTTTAGGAGCAGAATCTGATTCCTTTCCATTGAGCATCTTTGAGAATTCTGGATGTTTCCTTTTTCAATGTCCCCTCTTCGAGAAAAGTGACTTTACTTTTTCTTATGGTTTTGCCACCCTTAGACCTATATTTTCTCTTCTTCGAACTATTGAAGGACGAGCTACCATTTACAATGAGCATTGCATTCATTTCCTTTGTGAATGTACCCTCGTCTATCCTTAACATATTAAGGAGGTCCATGGCAGTACACTTCAATGATTTCATATTAAAGTTCAGTATGAAAGGATTAGACTTTGGGTTAATAATCCAAGATATAAATCAATTTAAAACTCAGTATCAAGCGTAGTACCTAGCGCGGCCAAAATTTCAATGTAACCAATTATATTGAGTATATGATCTTGGATTAAGGTGCCTTTGGTCACCTTCGTATGAAACTATTTCCTCAAAATGTTATACCTCACGATACGATACTTCTCACCGTACAACCATTATAAGCGTTTGAATATTTCACGAATATTCATATTATCATGCTATCTTTAGAGCTCAATGCTCATAGTTGATAACATGCAACAGTGAGCTAGTCCATTGATCGATCACTGTAAGCCTTAATTATTTCATATTTAACATATCGGGTTTAGCTAATTGCTTGTTGGCAAGTACATAATAGAGATTTTCATAGATGAATACTATCTTAACATTTATTGGTCGGTCTTTATAATTTGTGCTAATTAGCATGTTCTTTCAAAAAATAACTTCATTGTTGCCTTATGATCTATGTAAATTCATTAGAGTAAACTAGATAACATTACACATGTTTTAATATTTATTAGAATGGGTTATTTTATTTATCTAGTAAGGCTTCGAATGAATTTTTCATCCTTTAATTTTTTAAAAAGATAAGGAAATGTCATAAATTCCTTCAGCAGGTGTCAAGGTCCATTTACCATATTACTACAACATTGAGTTTGCTCTATATTTTGTAATTCCCATAAATGGTATGTAACACTATGCTAGTTATATATGTATATAAAACCTAACATACTTTTAACTTTTCTCCTGATCATCTTCATTACCTTAGGTTTGCTAAAAAAATCATAAAGTACATTAAATGTTCTAAACCCATCATTTTGCAGTATCCTATGGGAAGTTATAGAACCCTTGAGTTTGCTCAACAAAGTTATATAAAATTCTTTTTCTAACAAAGGTACTTTATTTACAAAAAATAAAGCCTACATATGATAAAATGCTACAGATTCAAATAGGTGGACAAGTTACAACAGAACAACATACTCAAAAAGACTTATATGAAATATCTAGCATTTGGTAAACAACAAAATCTACAAGAAAAAATAATGCAAATACCAAGTAGGGCTTGATAAAGCAATGTCTAAAAAATAGTTAAACCCGCCCTAGCCTCCAAAATAAAATTCAATGGAGTAGAAGACACAAACCCAAAACCAAACAGCTAAAAGCTTGAAGAGAACAGGAAAATTGTCCATGACAACCCAAAGCATCATCAACATTAAACTTTGAGACCTAAAAGGAGAGTTGGTATTCTGTCCAATAGAGGAGTAGAGGATAAGTCAGATAGCTAGTTAAATCTTTGAAAGATAAGTTCCAAACCTTTTACGTCATTTGAAATGTCGTATAATAACATCCTATCATTGATATAGAACTTGTGACAACATACAAAAAACTTTGTTAAAAATCCAGTTTGACGGCGTTTATATTGAGCCATTAATAGTTTTCTACATCATTTAGTAGCTTGTCGTTTTAAACTTTATAGAGTGTCTACAATTTGCAATCAAAATTTTTTGCATTTGTATTTTACATTTTTGAAAGCAATCAATAAATGTTATTAATATGCATGTACTCTTAGAGCATCTTCAATAGCTAAAGGCTGAATATTTATCCCTTTAGATTCAAAGGTGCTAATAGAAGGGCATTTATTTAATAAGCGCCCAACAATGGCTGTCTATTAAATAAGCACCCTTTCTCGGGCACTGATTTAATAGGCACCCAAGCATTAGGGGCCTATTAAATAGGCGCTTGATGTTAGGAACTTATATAAGCTGCGTCGGTCCCTTCCCCCTCATTAATTTTTGTTTAAAATTTTGTTTTAACTAAAAATACAGTTGAAATGCTGCCTCGCATTACCAAAATTATAATTCGTATCGTTCAATAAAAGATATAGAGCTAGCTGGTTCACTTCATATTGCTCCTAGGCCTGAGATAACGGTTCATGATTATGGATTTTGAACGATCTACCTGAGAGACATAAGCATCGCATGTGGACAACTTTGAATACAATTGTGGTACAATTCTAAATGTTAAATAAGTACTAGTACATGAATATTATGTTAATAATATTAATCATGAACTATTTTTTTATTATATAGACTTGTTACTTACCCAACATATTAATGGATGTTATGTTGATTATATATTAATCACGAACAATTTTTTATTTTTCAGACCTAGTACGTTAGTTACCAGGGCAGTTGGTCAAAGTGTATAGAACAGTACTACGATACTTCCTCAAGGTCTAGTAGATAGGCTATAGGAAATCCTTTTGCTTTTTTTCTTATTGAATCGACCCTTCGGTCATTTGACCATTCACTCATATCTGTCCTACTTGAGAGGTGGTGACCTACAACACACACTTTTCATTTTTTAGATTTTAAGTTAGGCATTTCTACTGTCGTTTTTTATATATTGACTAGGATTGAGATAAGAGGCCCAGATAGGTTGTCATTTCCTTTTGATCATTCATATAAGAGTCCCGAGATTTTCACCGTATATTTACCACAGTTTGACCGTGATCTTGTTTCTTTTGGTGTTGTTCCCTTGACATATTAACATAAGTATATTACAGCTTATATGGCTATCGATGCTATGAGTGATGTTGCCTTTTGGGCATTTCATATATTTATTTGGTTTGAGCTTTTTTCCAAAACAAAAGAGACCATTAGGTTAGGGAATCTTGCAGTAGTAGTTGATCCAAATTAGCTCCATATTATAGACTGGGGTTTTCAATACTTGGATGTTTGTAAACTGTTCTTGATTCTTATGCTCTTAGGTAGGTGGATGTTTGGCTTGTAAACTGCTCTTTATTCTTATGCTCTTGGGTAGGTGGATGTTTGGCTTCTGGTATATTTTTCCATACTAGTACTATGAGTACATAGGAAACATGCATCCATGCATTGTTATAATAATTAGCCATGCAACGGAGATGTACTTCTTGCGCATGAGACAATGAGAGTATCTTTAGTTGGTTTCCCATGTGTCTAAGTATGACCTGATAGAGACCTGATCTCAGATTGATTTGAGGTGTGAGGCTAATCTTTTACGGGTACCATAGGATTCATATTGGATCACCATAACACAAACTGACCAGAAGTATGATGATCATCCTCTTTCTATTGCATATCATTTGTATAGACGGAGGATTGTTAACATTAGCTTTTCTTCCTATTTGGTATTTGGGAGAGAGATGTTGGTATCAAACTATTGGGGAGTTACGTATTCATAACTATCCATTATATTACAATGATAAGTTTGATAGATGTCGAACTATTGGATCATAGTATATACTGGGACTGAGATAGGTTGAAAAGGTTTACGTTTCGACATTTTTCCTAGCCAGTAGGGAATTTGAAGTATTTTGCATTAGAGTTTCTCCTCGACGATATATGTTACCTAATTACACTCGAGGAGTGAACTCTGATCTTATAGGTCAACATCTAGTCACCGGTAGAGTTTAGTCACCTCGATTTTGGATCGATACCACTTCATTCTTGTAAACTCAGCATTACATGGACTTAGGTCTTGATGCCTATTTTAGAGGATATGATATCAATGGTACATTTGTCGTGTAGTCGATAGTTTATTCATAGGATTAGGATATTGCTGGTATTCTTACTGTTGGATTATACCCACCTTTCGAGGTAATTCGATAAATTAATAATTCATTACATAATATTAGTTAAGTAGATGTATACTGATATATTTTTGCTATTACAGTATGCTGGTAGGTTGGACGAGCACAGATGATATATTGCCGCTATTTAGCATATGACACCTTCATACTCAAATGCTCAATCAATAGGCTAAGCAGGCGATGCAAGCACAGCTTGATGAATTGCAGGCTCAGCTGCCTACATTCCAGGTTGATGATGGTAGTCATGCTTATTTTGATGATGTAGAGGGCGACAAAGATGACTTTGATGGCGACGATGATGACGATGGTGCAATACACTTAGGATGATCGTAGATTCTATTATTTAGAGACATATGTATTACTTTTATGTTCTAGTTAATTCTATTATTTTGGCATTTTTCTGTTATTGTTATATCCCTATTATTGTTCTTGTTTATATTGCTTACATGACCATTGTTTGATCATACTATGTGGTCGTTGTTGGCATGATTTACAGTGATATTTTTAATACGACTATTGTTTGATTTTGCTATGTCATCATCGTTTGATTCCATTATATAATAGTAACTTATTCTGTTATATGGCCATTGTTGGTATGATGTGTATGTGGTACTGTTTATATGACCATTACTTATTCCACTATATGACCATTGTGAATTCCGTGACCCTATAAATATCGCCGTTAATGTTCCTCACTTTAAAAAAGCTTCTCTAAGTTTATATAAGGAAAAAACTAAATTCATTTATCATACAATGTCAACGAATGTTTGTGCAAACCCTTATCCTCTACGACCAACAAAGGCAAAAATAACGCGTAAGAAAAAACTGCAAAAAGGGGTTATAGCAGGGGACTCACTAATAATATATTATTTCTGTGCGTATGAATCTTTAGTGGCCATTGTGAGATACAATCTTGTTGTTGGACGTTGTTATCTAAGAAGTCAGGTCTATAGATGTGGATTTCATGAGTGGATCGACGATGCTATACCTCAACATGTAGTTAATTACATAATGGAACTGCAAAGGAAATTATCTTTGCTAAAAAATCAAGTAAGTCTAGCAGTAGTTAATGAGTGAGAGTTAAATCTTGTCGAAGAGGTGAGACTCAACATCTTTTTTTACAGCTGTGGTCTTGAGGCTAACATTGACATAGTGACAACAGTTAGTACAGACATCAGAAATCGTTATTATAAATGTCCCATAGTTTGATGTGGGGTCTGTTACTTTGGAGATCTTATGAATCATATTTGGAATTACTTCGGCGAGACTGTTAGTTCAATTTTACATCTAATCAATCTTTTGTGTATGCCTTTGCGATGTATTTGTACTTTAGTTAACATATCAGTTGTATTGCATTTCCTTCAAAATATTATTTAACTTGGGTACACACTTTGTTTGAATGGAAAAAAATAGTAAAAAATTAATTAATAACCAAATACAACGGATTAATAAAACAAAAGGTACATTGAAAATAATACAATTGGAAAGTGCTAAGATTAAAACAAACTACAATTGTGGGAACCTAGATATAATTATTTGTCTTTTGCACTCCATCCAATATTGCATTTGAACTTCATCCATTTCCATCAAATCATTATCCATAATCGATTGTTTGTGTTTTTATTGTTCTATTTCGGCTTTCAAACGTTCAGGATCCAACTTTTGTTGCTCAATATCTGCAAACTTACATATTATATCAATCTTCTCATGTGCTTTCTTGCTTCTATCTTGACATCTTCTTTCATGAATTTCATAATTGGCATTCACTTTAGCATTCAAACTGGCTTCATTTTAATCCTTCTCTTTGATGCTTTGGAGCCCATTTGTCTATAACCTTCATTGGTTCTCTGGGTGAGTACATCCACCTCGTTTTCTCCCTTAAATAAGGTTTCTCTACTAGATGAATCTCTTGGACTAATGAATATGTTGATTTTGATTCTTGTTCCTTCCCTTCCCTTTGTTTGAACTTCTCTAAGGCTGTTTGCATTATTAAAGTTCTACATCGGTTTGCTCGTCAGCAACTCATAACGATTCAGAAATTGATAATAGTGTGGTTTTTAGCATTATTTTCCATTGCAAATTGCTTTCAGAATTCCTAGTTCGCCATTCTTTTATTATAACCAAAAAAGAAATAAATAAACAATAAGATTATATACTAACAAACTAGTAAAATCTAGAAACATACTAAATGCTCTTTGCCTCTAATTCCACTAGGATTTTCTTTCTTTATTTTATAAATCTACAATTCATAAAATTTAGTTTGGTGGTTGATTTTTCTGAATCAACCTTGAATTGCTGACAAAAAAATGTGTTTTCATGATCTTTATGTTGAAGGTATTCATTATTTCTTTCAAAACTTATCGCTGCTTTGGTCAGTACCCCTTATCTAGTCTTTAGTATAATGGCAATAAATGTTACACAAATTTAAATCCTCATTGCTTCGCCATGGGTTGGATAGATTCTACCTTGGTGGAGTACCATGTTGTTGGTTGTTGTCATCTTCAAAAACATAGCTTTGAGAGGGTAAAGGATACGTAAACTCTTCTAATGGTGAAGATATAAAGAAGATCAGTTTTAATTTTAAAAGAATGTGGTTTAGAAGAGGAGATAGTGAAGAATTTGATGTGAATAGCAAGATTGCAAGTGTGGTTTTTATGGAGTTTGGGAGCATATAGCCGTTATGGAATAGTCGTTTGGTGATAATCGTTACCACTAAGGCGCCTCAACTTGGGCACCTATTTAAGAGGTGCCGATGCTGGGCCCATATGGCAAATTTAGAATTCTAAATTATATGCCGACTATTACCCTTAGTATCAAGGGAAATATTCGTTGTTGGAGTTGCATATTCACCCTACTCTTCATATTAGTGCTTAATTTGAGCTTGCTAGAGATACTCTTAAAAGTAATGACGACATGGATTAAATTTTGACCTTTTTTATTATGATTCTTGCAACATTCATATTTTGCTATACTATCACAATATTTACGCACATATCATTAAACTATTTTTGAATATATTTCAACCAGCTAGTATATATAACATATTCAAATCAAACTAGAAAACTATCATATAAACACATAACTATTAATCATTCCATAAACCAAACTTAACACAGTATTCGTAAACATGGACAATATTTATAAACCAAATTTATATAACATCCAAAAACTATGACAACATCTATAAATCAAGATTGCATAATATATATATAAACAAAGATGCAACATCTATAGACAAAGATATAGTATCCGTAAAATAAGCTTGCATTAAATACTGATGAAAAAAATGTACAAGCAGAAAGTTTCATATGCTTAATACACCAAAATAAGCTTCAAACACATGAAGCGTAAGACTGCGCTTTTCCACCCCTAAATATAGAAATTTATACATTCACGGTATTCATATGCCGAACATCCAGGTGCTGAAAGACCGATTATTACAGTAAAAAACATACAAGAAAGAGGAGAATAAAAACATCAGAATCTCATAATGGAATGATAACATACAATATTAAAAGACAGTACATGATGTTACTCTAATATACATAGCATTCCAGAGTTAACAATCTAAGTACTATCATCAACCTGTATAGTTATAAAAGCCTGTCCTTACAATTGCCGATATATGAACATAAATTAATGTAGTGGAAATAAATACTGTAGTAAGCAAATCATCCAGCTCCTCCCAAAGAGCCCAATGAACATCAATGAAAACCCACCTTCCTCAGATTGCTAGAAAAAGCACCCATAGAAATAAGGAAAAAAATAAAAACCATGGGTTAGGTAGAAGTTTGGTGTGAGAAATTCAAGTAATATGTGCAGTATGTAACAACATATTTTGAGACCAACAGAATCATCGGATTGGTTTTTCGCTCAAAACAGACAATCATCTAATAGTTATATATTCTATATAATAGATAATGTCTACAGTAATGAACAAAAATAAGAAGTAGCTATGATGCACGTTCACTACAACAATAATAAATATACAACTAAAATCACTAAGATGCATTTGCATAGTTGTGTAGGATTCCATAGAGGTGCTCTCAATACTTAAAGAATGGTCCTCCTGCATAAAGATCATAGATTTCCTTCTAAAGTAGCATACATCTCTAGTAAATGTACCATAGGAAATATGCCCACAACGTGAGGCTGGGTACATTATTTCTGCATGCATATAAATAAGCATCTCTAAAATAAAGCCGACTGCACTGTCTTGGGTTAGCTAAACCCTGCTGGCTATGCATCCTATCTCCAATTTCTGTCATAATGATGGCAAAGTCAGGTTCAACATCTCAACACACAAGCCACAACTTGAACAAATCTCAACACACGAGACCTAACTCGACCAGATGTTGGAAACTCATATGGATTCCCATGTCTCAGTAGATCTCAAAACCGCACATGGATTCCCACATCTTGAATAGGTTACGAACCTATAGATGGGTTCGACCATCTCAATTAGATCTCGAATTTCCATATAGGTTCCAGCATCTCGAATCTCCTTATAGATTCCAGCATCACGAACAGACCATGAACCTCTTTTAAAGCATAAAACAAGTATATCACTTAGCTTCAAATTTCTATACAAATTCAAGTGCTTCCTACTATCCAAAATTGCTGAAAATTCTGTTTCATTTTAACAAATGATAACTACCAACATGTCATAACATGATGCACAAACCAAACTATTGTAATGAATAGTATACATGAGTCCATAAAACAACTTAATAAGAAAACTTTAGAACTAAACATTGGATTTTGTTTCAAATCATTTCAAAATAATAATATATACTTATAACTTTTGTACATTAAATCATACTTGTAACGACCCAGAATTTTTATTAATTAAAAATTATATATTTAATTGATTTTAAGTATTAGTAAGTGAAATTTATAAGTCGAATAAATTTCATTTCGAATAATTGGATTTAATTGAATAATTAAATCGATAATTTAATAGTTGAAAATACAGAAATAATTGAAAATATGGATAAATATGATTAAAATTGATTTGTAAAATTTTATTTTATCATATTGGAGTTAGAACGATATTTTAGAACTTTTAAAATTGAATTTAGAGTTAATTTGTGAAAATTGAATATTTTAATATTTAAATCGACTGGTGAAATTAGTCAATTTTCAAACAGTCTCGGAGTTCGAAGAAACCGGTTTCATCGGATCCGTAATGTGATATTATTGTATGGTTTCAAATTTCGTGTCAATCGGATTTATCGTTTGTCCAGTGCAAGCTAAAACGCCTAGAAAATAATTAAATCGGTTTAATTTAAATCGAACGTTTATTGCCATAACTCGCACAGATGAACGAATTAGCTCCCGAAACACATTCCATTGTGTTCGGAACGCGGGGTAAACCTTAGGAACGCCAAACGGCACGCTTCGTTTGGAGTTCGGAAAATCCGGGATGAATAGTGTTTTGGAATGTTTTCTATAAAAGCCCCTCAACTTGTTCATTTGCAAAAGAAAAATATAACCCTAGGGTTTCTTTTCAGTGGCCGCCGCTGTTTGTAATGAATGGACGAAATTTAGTCTTCTTCTCCCTCAGTTATCTCTTCATCCATCAACAATTAGCGAAATCTTTCAACATGAAAGTTGTAGACGACAATGAGATCTAGTAATTCAACGGTTGAGATCGTGTTTGGAGCTTTGGATCAACGGGAATTTAGGCTCAAAGGCCTGCAGTTGCGCACGACTTTCAAGGAGCTACAGGGGGCCGAGCTCCACCCCATGGCAGCCGAAGGTAGCTCTTGTCACGAGCTTCGATATGGCGCTTGCTGATCGAGTTGAAGTTGCTTGTGGTGGTTGCATAATTTAACCCTAGTTTAAATTGAATGGGTTCTTGCGTGCGTGATCTTCCTGGGGCTAAACGCATGAAAGAAGGGGGAAGAGATAGGGCACGGCCCTGATGAATCTAGCAAGGATCAACGGCTGATGATGAAGGTTGTAATATATATAAAGGAAAATAATAAATGTTTATATATTAAAAGGTGTACAATGTTTAAAAATTCATATCTTTTTCATACGACGTCGAAAACGCGCGAAACCAGTTGCGCTGGAATCGTATGGACGAGCACTACGCTATGGTATTGGATTGGAGTCGTTTGGATTTAATGATAATTTCGGTTGAAATTAAACGTCCGTTTAATTTTATTCGAAATAAATCGCTAAAATGAAATTGGAATCAAGGTGAGAACTTCTCACTCAATCGAATCGGTTTTGATTTTATTTTAGATAGTTAGATATAAAATTGTTGATTGTATGTTTGAATGATGATTTTTATCTATTGATTGTTAAAATAGACATTATGCGCCGTTAGTAAGCGGAGGTTATTTATTAAAAACATATACTGCGAATATTTCACAGTACAGTGAAATTGGTATTATTTATGTACTTGGAGTTGATTTTCCCGCATTATATAGCGGATGAGACCCTATTGCGCCGTCTATTAAGCGGATAATATTTTATAAATCCCATATACCGCGATAATTCTGTACTGGAACGAAAGTGGTATTGTGCTAATGTTTGTGGATGCAGGGAAACAGGTTGGAGGGATCCAACTGGATTCCTCAACTGTATTGATTTATTTACGGATATTTTGATATTTGTTGATTATCATATCGATATATGATATTTGGATGTCGTGATTGACTATTTGGTGCTGTTGCATCATCGGATCCATTTTTGAAGTTTTAAAATAATGATTTTGGTTTTTAAAAGAATTTTTAAAGTGATTTTTGAAAGTATATGTTTTATTTAATTTTGAATTGTTAAAATAAATAAACATTTTAATTTTATGGTTATAAAAGTTATATTTTTGGGAAAATAATACTTAAGTGTAATTTTGGAGTTATATAAGTTTTAAATAACGTTTTGTAAATTAATAAAGAGATTGGTTTATTTAAATTGAGATTTTTGAATTATTATAAACGGTTTATATAAAAGATTTATAAAATTTATATTTTATAAGTTAAAGATATTGGAATTATAAAACGAGCTTTTATAAGTGTTAAAATAAAGTTGTACTTAGTTTTATAAGTAAATAAGAATTTTAGATTTATAAACAAATGATGATATAAAAGAATGGATTTTTGAATAAATGGATTATAAGTAATTTACTTATAAGTTAGATTCAGCATATAAACGAAATATAAATTGGATTAATAAAGGAGATTTATAAATCGAAGCTTATAAATAGAAATGGAATTTATAACATTGTTTATAAATTCGAAATCAATGGAATTTGATAAATTGAATGTTCAAATTGGTTAAGGAAGTATATTCACGATTTTGGACGGTGAATATATTATCAAATAAAATGTATATGCTTGGGAAAATGAATATTTTAAATTGAAGTTAATCGTTTTAACGATGTTTTAAAAGGTGTAAACATCGAAAACATAGATTTCAACATTCATTGTTGAAATAGACGTTTTCGAGAAATAGAAGGAAATGGTGGACTATAACACTGTTGTTATAGTAATTGGTTTTCGAAAGGAAATATTTTGTATAGTATTGGGATTTATATATCTATTTTAATTTTGAATCCCTATACTAGTGATTTTGGGTCGTCGTAACGATGTTTTACGCAACATTCGTCTTGGCCCAAACAAATGTGTTTAAGAGAATGATTTCTTAAAGAATGAAATATATACTTAATTTTCAATTTAAGTATCTTGAATATTTTCCAAGTGTTGAAAATGAATGGATTTGTAAATTACTTATTATTTAATAAGTATGGAAATGTTTTCCAATATGAACTGAATATTTTGAGACTTTATCTTTTAAAGACAAATTGAAAATGAATATTAAAAATCGATTTGGGAATCATATATTCATGGATATTTTGGAATTGTAAATTCACTAGGGAATTTATAAAAGAAAGGGAAATTTGTTTAAAAATAAACGTTGATTTATTTTTGAACCGTGGGAATAAATTTACGGATTTGGAATGTAAATATAAAGTAAATCGTTATGGATTTATTTAATTGGTTTAAATGAACCATTTTGAAAGGAAAGTATTTCCGCGTAAGGAAAATGATTGAAATTTGTTTACAAAGGAGATAAAGGTGAAAATTGATTTGAAAATTTGTTTTCAAATTATTGAAGTGTGGAAAATTATATATCTAGTAAAGATATTTTGGAAAGTAAAAAATTTGGGAAATTATTTGGAATTTGGTGATGTTGAGCATGCCTATTGATAGTTAAATAATCCAACTATCAATATTTACCTTTAAATAGGTATTTGTGGTGATTTGCTTGAATTTGAATGCCACACTTATTTTTAAAATAAGCGCTCGCTATTCGGGTTAGCCGGGAAAGGACCTTGGGGTCGTATAACCCATTCCGAATATGTGATACGTCGTTATGGATTGCATTTGATGACCGGTGTTGAAGACCGGATATTTGTGAAAACGGAAGGATTACCGTCGAGTTACTCTACATCGGCTGATCTCCGATATAGAGGTTTTATCACCCTTAGTGACGGAAAGTCCGGTCGTGATTAGTGAATATCCGGATTGCAAGGACTTCTTTGTAAGTGCCTTCGGTTCTGTTTGATCCCGGAACAGACTTGTATGGATTGTATGTCTGACATTACAAATTGAGATATAAAGCTGATTTCTTTCAAATATATTTCTGTTGGTGGCGGAGAATTTATTCTCTTAGCTTAACACCATTCTCCGAGACGTTCGAGCTCAGAGGTTATATAGTTGAAGGTTATTAGTGATATACTCCCAATTTGGTAGTGTGGCATGCTGAGTGTTGCTGTGAAATGATCATTGTTTGATCATTTGTGATATGATCATTTGTTTAATCATTTATCTTGGTGATCATTTCTATGATCATTTGTTGACCCAAAGCACAGCTTTTGTATAAAGCGTGGCTTTGTGGACGAGACTTCGTCGGACCTCACACCCCGGAAATGGTCAAAACAGGAAGGATGCGGCAAGGTTATTAGGGGGTAGCACCCCTTTAGTGTACGTCATTCTGTAACGACCCAACTTCCTACGCCCAGGAAGAAGTATCGTTAATAAGAAAAGAAAGAGGTGAGAAAATAGAAACGATAGAGAAGAAAGAACAACAACATCAGAATCTCACAGCGGAACGAATAAATTATAATAATCACATAAGTATTTACATAATATAGAACATCAATCAGAGTTATACAGATAATACATCACATACTAGACAGTTATAAACACCTGTCTAGTTAATACAACTCAATACAATACAACTCAACAATATGACTCAGAGATATCAACACAGCAGAACTATATATATATATATATATATATATATATATATATATCTACAACGCTGAAGCCTCCTGCTCCAATGCTCCTCCAGAGTTCATCACAGTTAAACCTGAATCCCTTGGCTACCCGTAAAAATTTGGGTACCCGAGAGTTTATGAAAAAAACAAAAATAAACTCCAGGTCAGACATGGGTCTGGTGTGAGTAACAAGTTAAAGTTGCTTAACTTTGAAAATCCTTTGAAAATAAAAGGTATCACGTAAGACTCCCCATACATAAACATGGGAAAGTTTTTACCTTAGGCTAACCAAAACATTTGATAGGAAATTCTGTGATATTATAATAGGTCTAGGGTTTTCAAGTAAATAGAAAATAGCCGAAATTGTTACATCTATTAAATTCCAGCTACTAGCCACAAAAGTGGGTAATACAATCAAAACCGTGGGCACTTATTGGATTTTGGATTCCATACAATGGCAGAGCTACTGGGGTACCGCCCGTCACAGTACGGGGCCTAGATCACCGTACCGAGGATTACTCCCTTCATCCCCTGCAACACAAGGCCGGAACCATTCCTTACTGAACAGTCCCGAACAAGATAAACCCCGCGGTTGTCGCGAACCAACCGCCCACACAGCCGAAATAAAAAGGGACATCTAGACAGGGGAAATATCTTGTCCTGCTTGGGCATGACCCACCTAACCTTGCTGCATCTCCCCTGTTTTAGCCATTCCCGGTTGATGAGGCATGAGGCTACGATTACCTTTATAGAACATATCTCTTAGAATGCTCATCGCCCGCCTGACGATGTGTTGAAAGCATTCAATCCATACAAGTTCGTTCCGGGTTCGAAAGAAACCAAAGGCATTATCTCGTTACACTCATTTTGGAATTACCCTCAGAGTTAACGACGATAACCCTTGCACTCTGATTCATCATCTCGAATCTATAAGTACTATTCCGTCAAACTCATTACGGAATCACCCACAGAGTTATACTGACGTATAGCCCTTACACCTCGAGTCTTCACTTGCTCCACTTGGATTAACGACCTAACGTTTAATTGGAGTCGATGCGGTTTTTGGATTCCAAATATGGAAACCCGATCCCGGTCTCATCGAAATCCAAAACGTGTCTTTTAAGGCCAAGTTGTCTATTTAGTCTTAACGGTTCAATTCAATATCATCAATATACACACAGATAGATAATTCACAATATCACAATAGATAATCACATCATCATAAACAGATAATTCATATTATCATCAAAACAGATAATTAAATTTTATTATACTTAAACCAAGCATCCATATTACATAGCATAAATATCTCATGTCTCAAATCATTCAAGGCAAACAATATCATCCATCCATACATAAGCAATCACATCAGCTATAATTAATTTAAAATGGATTAAATTAATTTCTTCATTTCTAATTAATTTAAAGTAAATTAAATTAATTACTTCACCATTAAAAATCTTGCTTATTTCACTATTAATCAATTAACAATCAATTAATTAGTCATCATCCAATTATTCATTTTTAATTTATCATTCTTGATTAATTACCTTTAATCACATTTTAAATAATGATCCATCAATTATTTTCACAAATTAGCTACTCTTTAACCAATATAGAAATTAGCCTTAAATTACTAAATTACTTCCTAATTATTACATTAATAAATCAATTCATTTATTTATTATTTCCAAATAAATTCATTAAATTATTAATTATAACAATTAATGTTCTCTACTTATATTTTCTATTTCGATTAATTACATTAAGTAATTAATCTTCAATTTGATTAAATTGTTAATCATCCTTGATTAACCCCATTCAGTAATTAATTACCCTTAATTGCCTTTACCCAATAAATTAATTACTCCAATATTTATTCCTCTAATTAATCCCTTGATTAATTATACCAAGCATATTCACATTACTTCCACTATCATCCTCAGTTAATTACATCTAGTAATTATCCTTAATTACTTTCCCTAAGTAATTATACTTATTACATCATCAAATAATTACTTAAATTAATTAAACTTAATTAGGTAACTCAAATAATTCATATTATATAGAATTAATTACAATGGGTAATTAATTCCTTAATTACTTTCATTAAGTAATTATACTTAAAACAATTTACAATTGATTATCTTAAATTAATTAATCTAATTAATTATCAAAAATTAATCACATTAATTAATTATTAAATAATTCTAGTTAATGACCATCATTAACTATTAACAATCCTTTAATTACTTTTCTAAAGTAATTAACTAAGATTCATCCATTATTAATTACAATTCAATTTATCTTTAATAACTCATTAATTTATCCAATATTATTTAATTAATTAAGTGTTAACTACAACTTAATTAATCCTTAATTACTTGATTACTTAATTACTAATCATTAATTTGAATATTAAAACCCTATTTAATTAATGATCCTTAATTACTAATTTATTTATCTTAAATAAATTATCTTAAATCTTAATTAACTAATTTAAACTCTTAATTACTACATCAATTAAACCAAATTATTAATTAATTGCATTGGTTAATTTTTCATTTTAATTTACTTAATGATTATAAATCATTAAATCTTCGTTTATCTCAAAAATAAAAAATATATTTTAAATGATCAAATTTTCATTAACAGGGTATTAAACAATTGACTTCAAAATTTTACTTTTAAATTTCATTTAAAAAAAAGGGAATAAATTAACTTTAACAAGGTTCAAATAATCTTAATTAACTTTGAAAATAAGAACCTTTTGTTTTATAAGAAGTTTAAAAGAGTTTAAAACCAAATTCATCAAAATACAAGTCATTTTTTTTTTAAAATACAACTTAAACTTCCAAGTTATTTAAACAATTGAATTTTTAAAGTTTCTTTTATTTCTGAAATTTTGATTCAAATTTGGATTTGAAATCCAACTTCTTATCTCAGGCTTAACTGCAAATTTCCCAAACTACATTTTAAACCATATTGGACTTTATATTTAAACTTGAATTTAAACTCCATTTAAACCCTGCCTTTGAAATATTTAAATTCCAGTTTAAGTTGTTCTAAACTTACAGGTCTTAAACCTGTAACATATAACCTACCCGATACCCCCCCTGAAAAACTTCGAGACAAAACCCTATATGCTTCGAGCCGTACCCGATATTTACTCGAGAAAAATTCGAGCAACTTACTCCCCTTCAACTCCATCTCAGCAGAACTCAAAGTTGTCCACCGTGCACATGCACGGTGGCACCGCTCATTGATGATCGTCAACACTGACCCCCACGTATCTGAAACCATCCAAGCATCTAACTTCAATCATCAGATTGCCACTCAAAGTCCGTAGTCAAATTCGAGTTCGACATTCCCAAACCTGGAAATGAAGAACCGGAACCACCTCCGAACCTGGGAAACGCCACGCCTTCCCAACCTCGACCACCAGAAGGTCAGAAATTCCGGCCATCCCCTCGTCAACTTCTCTGCTATCATTCCCCAGAGCCTCGTCGAGCTCGATCCTCAACAGGTGACGAACGAGACCAAAAACTCCGAACATTCCAAACTAGGTTTACGAGAAAAAAAAATGCTCACCGCCTTCTCCACGATCATCGAACCACCATACAAGTATTTTTCCTGCGACCACCCTTCCCTCTTGCACCTTCGTCCAAGATCCCATCCACCACAAACCCATGGATCATCAGAGATCGACAAAAACTCACTTTTCGAACAACCCAGCACTACACTTCCAAACCCTATCTAAAAATTCCAATTCCTGTCTTAAAATTCAAGTCAAGATATAAGAATTCATATTATATCTTTGAATTTGAGGATTAAAACATTCGAAATTTTGTATATATGATGATATTTCTCAGTACTGTGCTTTTACAGAGTTATTTCAATTGTTTTTAACTCAACTATATGTTTAAATCTTTAGTTAGAATATAACAATCAATATTTGTTTTATCTCTTAGCCTAAACAATTCAGAATATCCAGAGAAATGATTCTAACATCAACCATTAGTATTTAGGAACTCAAACAGGGTACTTGAGTAACCAACAGCCTGAGATAACAATTCTAGTTGTCTTTTATATTCAGGGGATCCACATACATACATACATACATATAACCTATTCACAATTATATAAATAACAACAAATTTAAACTTCAGATTTTTAAGAAATAAGTTACTCACAAATCTGCAGAGTAGAACAGAGACACTTTGTTGAAACAGGCCTTGAAATTTTACAGGCTTGAATACAATCTGAAGCTTCTTTTTTTGCTTTGCTTCCTGAATTTTGTTTAAGTTTTGGAATAGTTTTACTTTCATGTTTTTAGTTTGAAATGAATTTTATTTTAATTTCTACATAGTTCGAACTAATATGCAAATGAAGCTGATTTATAAACAAATATGCAGGTTGATCATACCTACAGTGTATTATTATGTTTCATATTACTGGGACAATGTTTGTACCAATAAGCATGAAAATCTTGTTTGTGCAGATTGTAAAACAAAGATATTTTATAAATGGAGGCTGATATGAAATAAAAGTGTGTACTAAAAGATCTTTCATTAATTACTTTTGTTTGTTTATTAAAGAATGCATTATACAGTCTTCCCTTGCAAGCTTCATATACACATTTGTTTTATTTAATTTTTTGTTACTGTCTTTCTTTGTTTTATCTACTTTGACCTGCACACATTCTCAACCTAAATGCTTTAAACATATATGTATATGCTGCAGTTCTTCTTTTGTTCTTGTCTGCATACCCATTCTATACATTCTAGTATTTTCTTTTGTTACTGTCTTTTACTTTTATGTTCATGCCTATCACACTAGAGTATATTACTTATGCAAGCCTACAGATATTCTTATTGTTATCTTAGTGGCTGAGACAAGAATCATTGAGGCAAGCATTAAATGTTATTGTCTTTAATATATTTATACTTAGATTTGAAATCTCAGCCTGCACACATTTTTGATTTTGCTTCTTTGATTCCCTTTGTACAATTAGATATAATTGTTTTGGTTAGTCAGTTACAAATTTGAAGACTCTTTTGTTTCTAGTTTTATTATTGACTTGTGTCTAGTTTATTTGTTATCTTGTTATTATAAATTTGAAATGTATGTGAATGTTATCATTATTATTTTATTATTTGGAAATTAATTTAACTAGATAGCTGTTATTATAATTTAACTAATGTACTTACTTATATTCCAATTTATCTTATAGTCTTGTATTTATATTTTTCTTTATTTTTTTGTTAACATAATTTTAAAGTAACTCATTTACAAATTTGAAATGATAAATAAAATAAATCATCTTTTTATTATAAACTACATATTTTATAATATATATTAAAGTATCGTTTGACAAAATTATATTAAAACTCATATATATTTTTAACCATATTTTAAATCAAGCTATACTAAAAAGAAAACAAAACAAATTTTTTTGTTAATAAATTTAAATTTAAACTTAAGTTAAAATAATTTTCAACTATTTAAGCATTTATCTTATGTATTTAAAATCACATATTTATTTATTTATTTAGCTTTGAAAAGTTTATATAAAATAAATCATAATTCCTAATTCACTAAAATGTATATATTAGTTAAACTTTAAAACAAATCTCATCTATTTACAATGTATACAAATATATACATTTATAAATAGAAAACAATTTAATTAATTTTAACAGATACCATTTGCCAATTAAATATTTATTCAAAGAAAAGTATCAATTCAGATTTAATAAATAAAGATATATCAAATCAATTTAATATTTAATGCAGATTATTAAATTGATATTGCTCGAAAATTCCGGGTTGTCACACATTCCTTCTGGATAGAGGTGGTATCATGGTATGGAGCCCAGATACTTAACCTATGTAGTTGCTGCAAATTTTTTGGTTGTTGGAAATCGAGGATCCTCGGATAGATCGGTTATGATCGGGGGATGACATATTCGTGTCAGTTGTTACCTAGTTTGAAAGGTAACCCGGCCTTGTGTTGGCAGAGATCCGGTTTGGTTCTCGGGACGTCATTCCAGAGGCGTTTCCATATGGCAATGGGAAGTTCCTTGGCCTGACCATTTGTTGGAAATCCAAAGAAACAATACGATCTTGTACGGTTTTAGTTGTAGAACCTGCCATTCACTTATGGTGGCTCCCCACTGTTTGGATGGTAGCTATAGTAGGCATACGATAATGGTCGTATGTTGGCTAAGATTTATATCTTTACTTTCGAAATGAATTTTTCCTACACTATGCACTAGTAATAATATCCAATGTTTCTTTTTAATGCGTATCAAGCATCTTTGACTATCATAAGGAGAAATCTCCACCGATTCTGCGTTTGCATTGTGTGTTTGTGCGGGAGGCCTTATGGTAGTCTCATTTTTAAATGCATTGCGAATTGAATTTAAAAATATTCCTCTATTTTTACTTTAAAGAAAAATAAACTGTTTTAGTTCTCACACCAGTCACATGACTGACTCAGAGTTTATTGTTTCCCTTCCTAAACTCTGGGTGCCCACCAATTTCCACACGGGCAGTCAAGAGTAAGGTTTATCAGGATATTCTGGAATTCAGGAGTTGCTGGAGGCAAGCTGGATGGCATGGCGTATTACTAGTATATAGTATTTCTTTTCCGCTGTTGATGTTGTTTGTTGTTGTACACTCTGATGATGTAATGAAATGTAATGTAATGTAATAACTGATATAGTTCTTTGTTTAAAGATTATTCATTTATGTATTATATGTTGTTCCGCTGCGAATTGTGAGATTCTGATGTTGTTCTGTTATTTCTTTCTGTTCTGTTCTATCTTTTTCTATCTTCGTCTAATTTTTCTTCTTCTTTAACCCTAACGGTACGTTTTTCCGGCCTTCGATTGCTCGACAGTTGATACAGTGGACGTATTGATGTCAGCATTCGTGGACGAAAAATCACGATCGTTACATTTGGTATCAGAGCTTATGGTTAAGCGACAACCATGGCTCTGTTGGGAACAACTCATTAGAGATAGGGTCAGTAGTACTCTAGAATGAGTGTGAGTGTAATAATAGATACGAGCGCGTATTTGTTAGTGAATATAAATTGTTTTGTATTGTGATGATTGGTTTGTTGAGTGGTATATGGATTTTGGTCAACCCGAGTAATTAACGTTGTTGATAGGGATCTCTAAACACTTGTACAGAACAATTTGACACGATATTGTTTTAAATTGGGTAAATGAAATAATTTTACCTCGATTATATTTTATATATAAAGGAAATAATTTTTCAGAATTATTAAAGTGTATATGAATTGATTGTTTGGTTGTTGAATAAGTTAAATAAAAACAACAGCTGTAAAAGAATGAATTGTATAAGCAATTGAATTATAAGTATGAAGTTATAATTAAAATAATTTACACTTGTGAAATAATCTTATATATAAGAAGTGAAATTATATAAGTAAAAGATTTATAAATGTGATTTATAATCTGAAAATAAAATTCCAGAGAAGTGTTTTAAAAGGATTAGATATTTTGGAAAATTGTTTTGGAAAGATAAAAGCTCTAAACTCTTTTTGGTCGCTGGAAAATCATTCCGATGATGACCGCGGCATCATTGGTGTTCATTTTCGGGTTTCCAAAAGAGGAATTGCTGCCAGATTATTTTAAATGAAAGTTGATTTTGGTATTGAAGTAAAATAATTAAGTGATAATGAAATGAAATTAAGGAAAATTAAAAGCTAATGTTATTGGAAGTTAAATAAATTGATTTGGATTTGATAAGATGTTTGAAATGGAATATAACTTAAGTAATGTTGAATAAAGTTAATTTTGGGTATCGAAGTAAATTAATAAGTGAATTAATGAAGTGAAGTCATTAAGAAATTGAACTTGAGTTATATAAATGAAATTCAACATTATATTGTTAAAGGAATTAGCAATTGAATTGATAAATGGATTGAATGTTAATCAATTGAATGTAAATAAAAATTGATATGGAATAATGAATATATAAGTGTTAATTCATTAAAAGGTAATTGAATAAATTGAACGAGAGTCAATTTAATATGATCCAATTGGAATTAAATGTGTTGAACCAAACTGAATGTAAAATGGATAAATTTGGTTGTATTGAATAAACATTGGTTGTTATTTGATTGTTGATTGATTGTATATAATTCATTAAGTGTTAATGAAATTGAATTAGCGAAATTGGAAGCTATGTAATTGAATTCAAATGGATAATATGTAAACTTGAATAGAATTGAATTTGATTTGGAAGTGAAATAAGTTGAATATAAATTAGTGGATGCAAACTAATTGAAATTGAATATGAATGAATGTTAGTAAAATTCCAATGTTAATGAATCAAATGTGATTTAAATTGGAAAACCAATTCATTGAATATTAATGAGAATATGAATGAATATTTATTTGGTTACGGATGATAGTTGGTTGGTGGTTTCATTTGTTGCTTTTACTACGTTTGCTAGGTTGACATATATAGTTATTATGTTGCTATATGTTGTATATCGATACTATGGTCTATACACATGTTTCTCATCTGTTTGTTGAGTGTTTAGTAGGTACGGATCGCGTTTGCTTCGCATTTGGAGCTCGCTTTCGCGCTATATTAGCCGTATATGCTCGCTAGTAATATAATAAGGTACATATCTCGGATTACATACCGTACTTTTACACTTTTTTCCCTACGGGATGCCTCATCACTTGATGAAATGTATATTTGTGATATATACACTGTCATTTTTTCTCTCGGATCGAGCCGCGCAAAGGAGACTATGGCGAATTTTTCCGAAAATTTAAGGCGTTAGAAAATTTTTGGAAATTTTGGGAAAATTTGTGAAAACTATAACTTTGATTTTGGAATTGGAAGTTAAACGATGTAATTGGTTTTGAAAAGGATAACTAAGTATGATTTGAAAACTTAGTAAAGTATTGTAAGAAGTTTAACAATGATTTTGGAAAGTTAATGAATTCTGTAACTTTTTCTTACTTGGTAATTTCGAGGACGAAATTCTTTTAAGGAGGGAAGATTGTAACGACCCAGAATTTTTATTAATTAAAAATTATATATTTAATTGATTTTAAATATTAATAAGTGAAATTTATAAGTCGAATAAATTTTATTTCGAATAATTGGATTTAATTGAATAATTAAATCGATAATTTAGTAGTTGAAAATACAGAAATAATTGAAAATAAGGATAAATATGATTAAAATTGATTTGTAAAATTTTATTTTATCATATTGGAGTTAGAACGATATTTTAGAACTTTTAAAATTGAATTAAGAGTTAATTTGTGAAAATTGAATATTTTAATATTTAAATCGACTGGTGAAATTAGTCAATTTTCAAACAGTCTCGGATTTCGACGAAACTAGTTTCATCGGATCCGTAATGTGATATTATTGTATGGTTTCAAATTTCGTGTCAATCGGATTTATCGTTTGTCCGGTGCAAGCTAAAACGCCTAGAAAATAGTTAAATCGGTTTAATTTAAATCGAACGTTTATTGCCATAACTCGCACAGATGACCGAATTAGCTCCCAAAACACATTCCATTGTGTTTGGAACGTGGGGTAAACCTTAGGAACGCCAACCGGCATGCTTCGTTTGGAGTTCGGAAAATCCGGGATGAATAGTGTTTTGGAATGTTTTCTATAAAAGCCCCTCAACTTGTTCATTTGCAAAAGAAAAATATAACCCTAGGGTTCCTTTTCAGTGGCCGCCGCTGTTTATAATGAATGGCCGAAATTTAGTCTTCTTCTCCCTCAATTATCTCTTCATCCATCAACAATTAGCGAAATCTTTCAACATGAAAGTTGTAGACGACAATGAGATCTAGTAATTCAACGGTTGAGATTGTGTTTGGAGCTTTGGATCAACGTGAATTTGGGCTCAAAGGCCTGCAGTTGCGCACAACTTTCAAGGAGCTACAGGGGGCCGAGCTTCACCCCATGGCAGCCGAAGGTAGCTCTTGTCACGAGCTTCGATATGGCGCTTGCTAATCGAGTTGAAGTTGCTTGTGGTGGTTGCATAATTTAACCCTAGTTTAAATTGAATGGGTTTTTGCGTGCGTGATCTTCCTGGGGCTAAATGCGTGAAAGAAGGGGGAAGAGATAGGGCACGGCCCTGATGAAATCTAGCAAGGATCAACGGCTGATGATGAAGGTTGTAATATATATAAAGGAAAATAGTAAATGTTTACATATTAAAAGGTGTACAATGTTTAAAAATTCATATCTTTTTCATACGAGGTCGAAAACGCGCGAAACCAGTTGCGTTGGAATCGTATGGACGAGCACTACGCTATGGAATTGGATTGGAGTCATTTGGATTTAGTTAGAATTTTGGGTGAAATTAAACGTCCGTTTAATTTTATTCGAAATAAATCGCTAAAACGAAATTGAAATCAAGGTGAGAACTTCTCACTCAATCAAATCGGTTTCGATTTTATTTTAAATAGTTAGATTTGAAATTTTTGATTGTATGTTTGAATGATGATTGTTATCTATTGATTGTCAAAATAGACATTATGCGCCGTTAGTAAGTGGAGGTTATTTATTAAAAACATATACCGCGAATATTTCACAGTACAGTGAAATTGGTATTATTTATGTACTTGGAGTTGATTTTTCCGCATTATATAGCGGATGAGACCCTATTGCGCCGTCTATTAAGCGGATAATATTTTATAAATCCCATATACCGCGATAATTCTGTACTGGAACGAAATTGGTATTGTGCTAATGTTTGTGGATGCAGGGAAACAGGTTGGAGGGATCCAACTGGATTCCTCAACTATATTGATTTATTTACAGATATTTTGATAATTGTTGATTATCATATCGATATATGATATTTGGATGTCGTGATTGACTATTTGGTGCTGTTGCATCATCGGATCCATTTTTGAAGTTTTAAAATAATGATTTTGGTTTTTAAAAGAATTTTTAAAGTGATTTTTGAAAGTATATGTTTTATTTAATTTTGAATTGTTAAAATAAATAAACATTTTAATTTTATGGTTGTAAAAGTTATATTTTTGGGAAAATAATACTTAAGTGTAAATTTGGAGTTATATAAGTTTTAAATAACGTTTTGTAAATTAATAAAGAGATTGGTTTATTTATATTGATATTTTTGAATTATTATAAACGGTTTATATAAAAGATTTATAAAATTTATATTTTATAAGTTAAAGATATTGGAATTATAAAACGAGCTTTTATAAGTGTTAAAATAAAGTTGTACTTAGTTTTATAAGTAATAAGAATTTTAGATTTATAAACAAATGGTGATATAAAAGAATGGATTTGTGAATAAATGGATTATAAGCAATTTACTTATAAGTTAGATTCGGCATATAAACGAAATATAATTTGGATTAATAAAGGAGATTTATAAATCGAAATGGAATTTATAGACATTGTTTATAAATTCCAAAACAATGGAATTTGATAAATTGAATGTTGAAATTGGTTAAGGAAGTATATTCACGATTTTGGACAGTGAATATATTATCAAATAAAATGTATATGCTTGGGAAAATGAATATTTTAAATTGAAGTTAATCGTTTTAACGATGTTTTAAAAGGTGTAAACATCGAAAATAAAGATTTCAACATTCATTGTTGAAATAGATATTTTCGAGAAATAGAAGGAAATGGTGGACTATAACACTGTTGTTATAGTAAATGGTTTCCGAAAGGAAATATTTTGTATAGTATTGGGATTTATATATCTATTTTAATTTTGAATCATTATACTAGTGATTTTGGGTCGTCGTAACGATGTTTTACGCAACATTCATTTTGGCCCAAACAAATGTATTTAAGAGAATGATTTCTTAAAGAATGAAATATATACTTAATTTTCAATTTAAGTATGTTGAATATTTTCCAAGTGTTGAAAATGAATGGATTTGTAAATTACTTATTATTTAATAAGTATGGAAATGTTTTCCAATATGAACTGAATATTTTGAGACTTTATCTTTTAAAGACAAATTGAAAATGAATATTAAAAATCGATTTGGGAATCATATATTCATGGATATTTTGGAATTGTAAATTCACTAGGGAATTTATAAAAGAAAGGGAAATTTGTTTAAAAATAAACGTTGATTTATTTTTGAACCGTGGGAATAAATTTACGGATTTGGAATGTAAATATAAAGTAAATCGTTATGGATTTATTTAATTGGTTTAAATGAACCATTTTGAAAGGAAAGTATTTCCGCGTAAGGAAAATGATTGAAATTTGTTTTCAAAGGAGATAAAGGTGAAAATTGATTTGAAAATTTGTTTTCAAATTATTGAAGTGTGGAAAATTATATATCTAGTAAAGATATTTTGGAAAGTAAATAATTTGGGAAATTATTTGGAATTTGGTGATGTTGAGCATGCCTATTGATAGTTAAATAATCCAACTATCAATATTTACCTTTAAATAGGTATTTGTGGTGATTTGCTTGAATTTGAATGCCACACTTATTTTTAAAATAAGCGCTCGCTATTCGGGTTAGCCGGGAAAGGACCTTGGGGTCGTATAACCCATTCCGAATATGTGATACGTCGTTATGGATTGCATTTGATGACCGGTGTTGAAGACCGGATATTTGTGAAAACGGAAGGATTACCGTCGAGTAACTCTACATCGGCTGATCTCCGATATAGAGGTTTTATCGCCCTTAGGGACAGGAAGTCCGGTCGTGATTAGTGAATATCCGGATTGCAAGGACTTCTTTGTAAGTGCCTTCGGTTCTGTTCGATCTCGGAACAGACTTGTATGGATTGTATATCTGACATTACAAATTGAGATATAAAGCTGATTTCTTTCAAATATATTTCTGTTGGTGGCAGAGAATTTATTCTCTTAGCTTAACACCCTTCTCTGAGACGTACGAGCTCAGATGTTATATAGTTGAAGGTTATTAGTGATATACTCCCAATTTGGTAGTGTGACATGCTGAGTGTTGCTGTGAAATGATCATTGTTTGATCATTTTTGATATGATCATTTGTTTGATCATTTATCTTGGTGATCATTTCTATGATCATTTGTTGACCCAAAGCACAACTTTTGTATAAAGCGTGGCTTTGTGGACGAGACTTCGTCGGACCTCACACCCCGAAAATGGTCAAAACAGGAAGGATGCGGCAAGGTTATTAGGGGGTAGCACCCCTTTAGTGTATGTCATTCCTTCTGGATAGAGGTGGTATCATGGTATGGAGCCCAGATACTTAACTTATGTAGTTGCTGCAAATTTTGTGGTTGTTGGAAATCGAGGATCCTCGGATAGATCGGTTACGATCGGGGGATGACATATTCGTGTTAGTTGTTACCTAGTTTGAAAGGTAACCCGACCTTGTGTTGGCAGAGATCCGGTTTGGTTCTCGAGACGTCATTCCAGAGGCGTTTCCATGTGGCAATGGGAAGTTCCTTAGCCTGACCATTTTTTGGAAATCCAAAGAAACAATACGATCTTGTACGGTTTTAGTTGTAGAACCTTCCATTCACTTATGGTGGCGCCCCACTGTTTGGATGGTAGCTATAGTAGGCATACGATAATGGTCGTATGTTGGCTAAGATTTATATCTTTACTTTCGAAATGAATTTTTCCTACACTATGCACTAGTAATAATATCCAATGTTTCTTTTTAATGCGTATCAAGCATCTTTGACTATCATAAGGAGAAATCTCCTCCGATTCTGCGTTTGCATTGTGTGTGTGTGTGCGGGAGGCCTTATGGTAGTCTCATTTTTAAAAGCATTGCGAATTGACTTTAAAAATATTCCTCTATTTTTACTTTAAAGAAAAATAAACTGTTTTAGTTCTCACACCAGTCACATGACTGACTCGGAGTTTATTGTTTCCCTTCCTAAACTCTGGGTGCCCACCAATTTCCACACGGGCAGTCAAGAGTAAGGTTTATCAGGATATTCTGGAATTCAGGAGTTGCTGGAGGCAAGCTGGATGGCATGGCGTATTACTAGTATATAATATTTCTTTTCCGCTGTTGATGTTGTTTGTTGTTGTACACTCTGATGATGTAATGAAATGTAATGTAATGTAATAACTGATATAGTTCTTTGTTTAAAGATTATTCATTTATGTATTATATGTTGTTCCGCTGCGAATTGTGAGATTCTGATGTTGTTCTGTTATTTCTTTTCTGTTATGTTCTATCTTTTTCTATCTTAGTTTAATTTTTCTTCTTCTTTAACCCTAATGGTACGGTTTTCCGGCCTTCGATTGCTCGACAGTTGATACAGTGGACGTATTGATGTCGGCATTCGTGGACGAAAAATCGTGATCGTTACAATACATTTGAAATTTAAATTAAAAGCTATTTTACCAAAACCACTTGTAGAAAACTACTACAGTAGCACCCCTTACTTTAAAACTTGAAAAAATGAACGCCAATGATGCTACAGTCGCCACAGAATTATTTATCAATGACAGAAGCGAGTATAATACTTCCTATCTCCTGTAAATTCCATTTCAAAATAATTCTATTCAGAAATAATTTTAAATAATACTATTATTATTTTCTCAAAAAACTTGAAATATTTTTTCAAAACACTGGGATTTAAGTTCTCAAATTCTCAGTTTAAATCCTTAAAATATCTTATCTTTCTTTTAGATTTTAATGGACACCTTTTATTAAAATTAACTTTTTAACGCAATATTATCATCGAACGTCTTATAGTTAAATTATGAAACTTAATTCACAAGGTGTTCATTTCAATGTTCCTATAAATTACTTTCTATCTAACCCATATTGTAAAAAAAGTAAATTACTCTTAAATCAACAACAATAGTAAATGTTCATAAATTGGCCGAGCATAACTAGGCTAATCAATGGGGGATCACAATGAACATCATTATCCCTATATTAATCAACTATACTATCGGCCTACTTATATATATTACTAATATATATCAAACACATATACACTCTCATATATATAATACACTCAATTCATAATAAGGCATTCCATTACCCTGTCTCTAAATAGGTTACACCAAACCAAAGCCAAGGTTGTTTCTTAACCTCACTTTGACATCAGCTGTAACGATCTCCCTTTTCAACACTCTAATGTTGAAACTAATACATTCATAATATTAACGTGTCGAATACCCAAATGCCGAAAATATCGATTGCTATAATAAAAAAGAAAACAAATAAGTAAGAGGAGAACAAAAACATCAGAATCTTACAATAGAATGATAACATATAATATCAAAAGACAGTCCACAATGTTACTATAATATACATAGTATTTCAAAGTTATTAATCTAAGTACTATCATCTTCCTAGATAGCTATAACATCATGTCCTTACAATTACTGATATATATTGTTATGCAGCTTTATAATCAAGCCAAATTAGGATGAATTTGACCAGCGAACTTGAAGGTTACTGAGGCAAAGAGCCTAAAGTGATAGCCAGCAAACTCAGATGCCAAGTACGACCAATGAGACAAGCCTAAAATATGGACATCAAGTTCCAAAAGAATGCCAACATCCCATGCATCAAAAAGCAACAGTTCAATATACATCAAACAAAGAACTGATGGATCGGTACCGATCGCCGATCAAGGATCACTACTGATTCCTAAAAGTTACCCAAAACTAGGTTTCTCCCATCTAAGTCCAAGCTAAGTTACTCAAGACCCCTTACCAAGTTTTTTAAATCTTTGCATGCAATTGCCCTTAGGAATCTCATGTACATGAAGCCAGGAAATCTATTCCATCATCAATCCAAGTAATTCACCAAGAAATAAGCTTTTAGAAAAGCAATCAAGCTAGAAAACACAAGCTACAAGAAAATTGCACCTAACCAAGACCATGAGAAAATTCCATGATGCAATCTCACAGATCGGTACCTATCCCTGACCATGATTGGTATTGTTCCCTGAAAATGGCTACATAACCACGATCTTTCTGGCATCTCCCTTTCTAGACGTAGGGAACATGTGTGTGAACGTGGTGCAGGAGATTTCGGCGACCTTCAGCTAAAAATAAAGGGTATGATGATGTTTTGTAGGATTTTTTTTATACGTTTACGAATTTACATCTCTTGTAATTTTGGGGATCATCACTGATCCATAAGAACATCTCGTAAATAGAAATCAACTTAGCATCAAAGTTAAGTGGAGCTAGCCAACAATTAGCTGAACCACTATAAAGTTTGCGTGTCTGGTTTTTCCTTCATTTTCATTCACTTTCTTCACTTATTCCTCTACTTTATTTCTTTGGGCGTTTGTGCCACTTTTTGCTATAAACATTTTAGTGCTTTTATTGAGAGCATTTATATCAGCCTAATATGGTCTATTTTCTATTTTAGGATAGCTTAAATCCACGACGTAGATCCATTGTCTTTTTATTATAATATGCGACTACTCATGTAACAACCCCATCACGAGACCCATATTATTAAAGAACAATAATAAATAATGTCGTCTAATAACACAGAGAATACGGCTTGATAAAGGCGATTAAATGTGAATATATCTTTAAACTAACATTGATACATCATACTTAAGGTCTATTTAATCTTTAGAATAAAACTTGATGTGTACAGTCTAAGTTCAAAGTAATAATCACACCAGTTTCTCAAAATCAGAATAGCATATCATATAAACAATAACCACTTATCACAACGGAATAATAAATATCATATACATATACAAAAGTGAGAGTCTATCAAATATAACACTAAACTCACATAACATACATCTGATACAAATATCTATCTCAATTATACATCTCATAAACAAACACAAATCCTAAATGAGATAAACTAAAAGTCATAAATGTTTATCTCCTTGCTAGGAAAACCATCCAAAGGTCAATCTTTCCTATAACCTGAAACGTCTCGACCTGACTCGAGCATCAAAGTAACACCCGGGTCAGACTATCTCTGAATATCCAAAAAGGTGAGAATAAGATATAACATAAAAATAAATAACGTATAAGTAAATCCGTTTGTCTAAAATATAACGAGTCACTTAATTAATTTAAGATTGAATTTACTTCAAGGCACAGGGGTGTGTGTGTGTGTATTTGCCACAAACACACATTAGCCACTAAATATAGAATCGCATAATAAATCAAAATATTTCTAACGCAAAGTAACCAATTCCATACCATGTCAAACAAACAAAAGTGGTATCACTCATACGGATCTAATACCAAAGATCGGGAACACGTAATGCCGACGAGATCACAAGGATCTATGGATATAGAATCTCGAAATGGTCAAAAGGATCGGGGCATATGGAATCTCGACACAATCACAAGGATCGAGGAAAACCAAATCTCGATCACTCACGCTGATCATGGCAACCATGACTTGAATACTCTAGATTATTCAGTATTATTATATATTTATGTTCAAAAATAATCTAGGAGTATACATCTTAAGGATTTATTGGCCCTCGACCAAACCCTAAAAGGAAATACTCTAAAGTGCCAAATACTATCGCTTTCAGTAATCACTTAAGCTTAACCAAAATGTCCCATACTGCCATATAAAATTCAAGTATTTACTAGAGGATAGTAAATCTCACTCGTTACGGATACCATTGGAAAACCTGAGCTATATTCGCTTAGGTATCTATCGGTCCCACTGAACACCAAAAGAGAATACAACACAAAATTGTTGAATACCTCCTAATAGCAATCACAAGAATTTAACTAAGGCAACCCATACTATTCGCTGAAATTCAACTACTCACTAATGGGCTAGTAAGTTCTACTCAAACATTCTTTTAAATAAGTTACACTATATTCAATGAAGCATTATTCAAAGGCATTTAAACGTATCGATAACACTAAGTCGATTATTAGTACTTCCCATGTTATAGAACTAAGGTTTTCAAAATATTTTTCTTATAAGCATTTATAATTTAAAAATCCAATATTATAATTTCCATATAGGAAATAATTTCCAAGTACTTTATTTATCATAAGATAAATTAAACCCTAATTCCATTGGATTTCATTATACATATAGATGTAGTTGTCTCAAATTCCATAAAGATTATATTATTCACAAACCATATTCCAAAGGCCACATTTATATATAAATAACCATATATTTATAAAATTATATTTATAACTCTTTCAAACCTAATTGTATATATAACAACATTTTATTTAGAAATAAATTAGGTTTATATTTCCAAAATCCATAGCCATTTATAATACCAATACTATATATATATATATATAACTATTTACAAAAGTCACATATAAAAAGAACTAAATTAATTTATAAACAAGTTTGATATTTGTAAAAACAATAAACTATTCTTTACAAAATTATTTATACAAAATTATGTATAATATTTTCTAGAAAATAAATAAATATAAGCTTTTAAAATTCTAAACCCTTGAGTCAAAGTAATTCAAAGTCTAAAGAACACATGATAATTCAGTACAACAAATACTATGTCATCACAATCATAAAGCCATGAATTAATTCCATAGGGTTCTAACATCATATTATTTTTAAATCTAATTTATAGTTTAGCTATAATGGGAAATGGACTCTAGAAGGTTCACAAACAAACACACAAATCAAAAGAAACAAAAAAACCAGGCGATGGAAAAGTGAGTAATAGCAGGTCGAAGCGTGCCTCCTATCACTGAAATAGCCCCAGTAATTCATGCCAAATTCACCAGTGGAGCCCAATGGAAGATCAGTGTGGCCATGACCTAGAGCTATTTCGTCTCTAGTTCGCCCTCTGATCGGTCCCTGACGATGGGGTTTGGTGCCACTGTTTTATGTAGTTAATTTAAGGGTGTTCAAACATGCCTTTCAAGTGATTTCAAGATATAAAAACATCAATTTTATTAGCGTAATTAATAATTATATATAACCTTAATTTTCAGCAAATAAAAAATGAAACTGAGGTTGAAACATCATAAAAAATAAGATCAAATCAATCATAGATTCATTGAAACAAATAGCAGCAACATGCACACTATTTAGAGATAGTAATGTAAGGTAAACTCACCTTTATATGCTAAATTTGATGATAAAAACCCGAATTCTTCTAGGTTAGTTTCTCTTACCATTTAGACCTCCTTAGGATTTCTACTAGAATTAGCTAAAGGCCCTTTGATTTGATTTAGATTTAGGAATTAATTTAGCTTCTAGGGTTTGATAGTGAAGAAGAAGTTTATAGATTTTTGGCTGAAGAAAAATGAGAAAAAAACATACGTACTTCTCATTTCTTACACACTAATATCACCTATATAGGCTAAGAGGTTGAGATATGGATCCGATAGTAACGTATTACAAATTTTCTAGGAGAAGTGTTACTAATTTTATATTTTATTTTATCACTTATAAAACACAATTTACACTGAAAATATTTATCATATTTTGATTTTCAACAAATTCCCCAAAACAAATGCAACAAGTTAAAAAAGAATCCCATTTCCATTAACATTGAGATATTTTATAAAATGAAAATAAAAGTTGTAACGACACGTAATTTCACCACTATGAAAATGAAAAATTTAATGTATTTAAATATTCAAATATAGAATTTTCAAACTTAAATAATCATGTTTTATATAATAAATAATAATGGTGAACTTATTTTTAGAATTGAATAAAGATTTTGGACTTTTACCGTAAAATTGACATAGCCGGTTTTCAATAAAATTGAATATGCAGTCCAATATTTGTTTTAAAGGATAAATAATTGCTTTTACAATCATTATATAATTGGTTGATCAAAGTTTGATAACTGTATATATACTTATGTTATAGTGATTGACAAATTTCATCGCGCATTGACAAAATCAATATCATATATTTGCAAATGAATATTGATATTGTTTTATATTATTTTATAAGTAAAATACACTTGCTTTAATTATTTAAGATGATAAGAAATTTATTTTTAATTTTGGTTTGCATGAATAAATAGTTTAATAAAAATGCTAAGATGTGACCGTAAAACATTTTGTCGAACAAAAGTTGCCGCAACATTGTTGCACCTTTATATACATATACATGTACACATTTTAAATATGTTAAGTATTAACAATTAACTAATCAAGTTTACTTTTGCTAATTAAGGTTAGAAATTTCTAGAAAATCATTAATAAAAAGTAAACACAAAAGGACAAAATCATGTCAAATCAAATAAAATCTTTACTTTATTTTCCTTATGCATTAAGTGATTAGGACATAAAATAGTGATATGACAAAGCGATGGTAAGTTTAAAAAATAAGATAAAGTATGGATATTTCGGTAATTTCATAAAGGGTTAATTTAGTAATTCACCACTCCTTACTTTTTCTATAAATACCCATCAATTATTCTCATTTTCTTCACACTTCTCATTCTTATTCTTTATATTTTGAGCTTTCTTTTGCTCATTAATGGCTTCTCTTCTTTAAGAGAGTTAGGAGGGTTAAAAATAATGGAGTATTTAAGCAGCAATCCACTAATTACTCTCTAACCTCTTCTTAATTCACTTCCTCTCTTCTCTTCTTTAAATGGCCTTAGGACATGAGTATTAGGATGGGGAGGCTATGGAGGTGGGAGGAAGGTTTGGGTTGAGTGCAAAGCGGAGGAGGAAGGATGGTTGTGAGCATGGGAAAGGTGATGGAGTTGTTTATGGATGTATTAGTGAAGTATAGGCTAGTTTAGTGAAGTGTGGTTGGATAAGAATGTTGGTAGGAAGTTAATAAATTTGCTTAAAGATAAGTACTCAATATTTATTAAATAATAATTAATATCTATAAATATTTTACGTATGATAATACAAACATTTATTCTCTTAATGGTTTGTATGAATGGTTGATAAATTGAATGATTTTATGGTTGATTATATGGATGTTGATATGGTTGATAACTTGTTTTGTGATAAATTGTGAGAAATCATAATAAAATGATTAATTAATAGAAAGGAATTCAAATAATATGCGTATGGAGTTTATTTAGCCTCATAACAGTTTTGAAAATATAAAAAGGTTGAAAATGAATATTGTAACAATATAATATTATGAAATGATCTAAAAGTGAAAAAGAGATTTAATATGAAAAAAATATTGTTTTAAATGTGTCAAAATCATTTATAAATGATTTATAAATACTTTAAAGTGTTTCTATGAAGTTTGAAAAGAAATTGAAAGATAAGTCAAAAGTAGGCACATCGCGTAATGGTAGTTCGCGATTTCACACCACAAAAGTGGAATATAGCTCAAGATCCTTCGAGATAAGAATTTTCCAGACTATTATATCCGTAGTTTTTGAACGAAGAATGAAAATTAAGATTTATTAAGTAAAGAAATATGTCAAAAACAATTTTCTAAAAATATCGCGGTTTTGTAGCTCGAAATTTAAATAGTAATTTCCTTATAAACGATATTTTTAAATGGTTAAAAATATGAAATAAATTTGATACAATCTGAAAGAGATTTTAATTGGAAAATAAGAATTTTCAAACATTAAAAAGTTGTTTTAATCAAATAAGCTGTTTTAAGCACTTTTCACAGCACTTTTCGCAGCGCTTTTCTGCTGCAGTTTCTATATTTTTTGAAATAATGATTTAAACTTAACGATTCCTTCTAGAATCATCTATAAACATTTTAAAATTAATAATTAAGAGTTTTAAAGATAAATTGGAAGTTTTATAATTCTTTTATAAACATTTTAAATAAATGGTTATTATAACACTTAAACAATATAATAGAAATCATTTCTTTGAATGCAATAAAAAACTGAGTATGCGGAAATGACTAATACATTTGCCCCACATGTGAGATCCAAACGGTAAAATAAGGGGTGTAACCAAGGTCAAGAATGGAGCAACCAGTGCCCTGAACTTACCTGGCCCTTGTTTTCTCTTTTAGATGAGGGGTGGAACAAATCGAAAGGAAAGCCTAGATACTCTAAAAAGGTTTTCCAAAGTAAAAAGTGAAGAGTTTTCCAAGAGTTAAAAAAGGATTTGAATAAAATGGTTATGGGTTTGTTGTAATGATGATTTACATAACATCGTTTTTGACCCATTTAAAAATTATGATTTGAAATGGAAAATCTTTATTGAAGAGTTATGTAAATGACTTAAAAATATTTCACAAGTAAAAGGTGAATTGATATGGAATTATTCCAAGATTGAAAAGGTTTTTAAATTAACTAAATGATGTGATAAATGAGGCTTAATGATGCCGTATACTTTTGAAAAGAAAATGGAATAAATTGAAAAGAATATATCTAAGGAGGATATTTGATTTAAATAAAAGATGAAGTAATTGATTGATAATTGACATCCATATAGAACTAAACATCTTTTTATCGATATTTGGTTTCAAAGGAAGCAGAGTCGGATTTGGGTGATCCTATCCCAAAACCACTTCGAACTAGTGTATACGTTCGAAAGTGATGACGTGTTGAAGATGATTATTAAAGACCAGAGATGTACATTAGCGAAAGGACTGCTTGTTGACATTCTCTGGGTAGCTCCCAATATAGAGACATTTATTATAGCGGTGGTCCTATCGTATTTTGAAATCTTCGAATTGCAAGGACTACTCGCTGATAATGGTAGTAGGAGGAGTATTTTTGGTTTCGTTCAGTCCCAGAACAAACTTGTATGAATGAGTGTCTGACAGTGCATTTCTGTTCATATAAATTAATCTCTATCAACGTATTATTTTCTTGGTGGTGGAGAAGACAAATTGTCTTAGCTTAACACCCTTTTCTGAGACGTATGAGCTCAAGAGTTATATGTCGGTAGAAATCAGTTGTGTGATTAAGGAATGACAATATGGCATTCAAAGTGGAACCTGTTATGATCAAAGCGAGGTTTTGTATGAAAAGCATGGCTTTGTCTAAGTTGAGCGTAACCTTACTCCCAAGCCTCGCATCTCAGACATGATACGGGAATTATGTTACATATTTCAGGCTTAGTATGACAAAGGTGCGTATGATTCCTTAAGGTGATTGGCGGCGTATGATCTAGGTCACCAAGGTGTCCAAATGGGATCCTTATTGTATGGTATAGTGGCGATTGAGTCCTTGCATGAGAAGGCACCATATATCAAGAAGTGTGGCAATATGAGGACTAGTTATGTGTGAGTCCTTGCATGAAAACTACAGGGTTCTAGTTGCTATGCGTGGTTATCGAGGTTTCCTATCACGTTGGAAAATCCAATTCCAATACGAGCTTTACGGTTTTGATTGTATTCGCAAAATAACTGTAATGCTTTGCAAACATTTCAGCTACTCCTTTTGGTACCATACATTCCGTTTGGTATATTCTGTTTGACCTAGTCCGGATATATTCCCTTAGACTTAGTTTAGGTATTGATACCTTATTTGAATAATTTTATTTAAAAGATGTTTTCAAAAGAATGTCATTAAAGATAATATCAAATTATTTTGGTCATTAGAGTGTTTTTGTTATCATAAGGTAAAAACACGTCCATATTTATGTATGGGCATGGTTTTATGAGACACCCTTCTTTTCAAAGGTTTTGATAACATCGTCATGAGCTATACATTTAAAATTTCGAGTATCTCACGTTGTTTTATCAAGCCTGATTCGGGTATTTTTAATACTCAGGTCAGATCCGAGTAGTTCAAGGATTAGCTGAAGATGCTAGGAGTTTGCAGAGGAGAGCTGGAGATCTTCATCATCGTATGGACGTATTCTATTATCCGCTACATCTATTGCATTTGGTTTTTCAGCATTTGTAAGGGGAGGTGTTACAGTTGTCCAGGCTGAATCTAGGTTAGACTCTGATAAATGTTTTAAATTTTCCATGGTAAAGATTATTGTTGAAATAATATATGTTGTTCCATTCATGTGAGATTCTGTTTTTCTATTCTGTTCTATCTTTATTTTCTTTCTACCCTTAATGATTCGCTTGTTCATGCAATTTGAGTTGGACATGTGTGGTTTATTTTCGATTCAAAGAGTATGAAAAAACGGGTGATTACAAAAGTTATTCTCAATATTTATTAAAATAAAATAAGCTCTTAGGTGCAAATTCTCATTTTAAACAATAAATCTCAATATTAACATTTTACCTTAAATGCCAAGTTAATTAATCGATTAATAGTATCTAAAATTTAAATAAAAATCCTCTTTAAGAGATGAAACTTATTCTCAAATAAATCAAATCAACCATTCTCAAAAACTAGATTTAGTTTCACAATTAATTTTACACAAAGTACAAATCAGAATTAATTATCCACAATTAAAATTAATTAATTAGGTAATTAACAACAAGATTGTTACAGACTATCCAATTAAGAAAATTGCATCCCTGCAATTCCCTTAAAGAAAGAAATCTATAATTAAATTTTCAAATTTCATAAACTCTCACAAGAAAATTTTAATTATTACTCTTTACCACTCCAAGGTTTAAAATAAAAGAAAACTGTAACGACCCAGATTTTTATTAAATTAAAATTTGAATATTTAATTAATTTTAAATATTAAGAAGTGAATTTGTAAGTCGAATAAATTTTATTTTGAATTATTGGATTTAATTGGATAATTAAATCGATAATTTAATATGTGAAATTATGGAAATAATTGAAAATTGGGTTAAATATGATTGAAAATGATTTGTAAAATTTTATTTTATCATGTTGAAGTTAGAATGATATTTTAGAACTTTTAAAATCGAATTAAGAGTTAATTTGTGAAAATTGAATATTTTAATATTTAAATCGACTAGTGAAAATAGTCAATTTTTGAACAGTCTCAGAATTGGACGGAACCAGTTCCATTGGATCCGTAATAGTTAGTTATTACCGGATTTCAATTTTCGTGTCAATCGGAGTTACCGTTTGATCGTGGCAGCTCGAAACGCATCGAATTATTTTTAATTTTAATTTGGCGAGTTAAAATAGCTATTTTTCAAAAAGTCTTGGATTTCGACGAAACCAGTTTCATCGGATCCATAATGTGATATTATTGTAAGGTTTCAAATTTCGTGTCAATTGGATTTACCGTTTGTCCGGTACAAATTAAAACGCCTAGAAAATCGTTTAAATCGATTTAATTTAAATTAAACGTTTATAGCCATAACTCGCACAGATGTCCGAATTAGCTTTCGAAACCTATTCCATTGTGTCCGGAACGCGGGGTAAACCCTAGAAACGCTGGTTAGGGCGCGTAAATCGGAGTTTGGAATTTCTGGAATGAATAGTGTCGTTCGTTTCCTATAAATAGACCCTTACCCTTCATAAAAAAAATAAAAAAATAAAACCTAAACCCTAATAACCCTAGCCCCCACCCCATAATTCAAAGGCCAGAAATCATCCTCCTTTCCTCCTCAATTACTTCCAATCCGTCGATAATTAGCCAAAGTGTTCAACACGGAAGTCGAAGAGCGCGAAGAGAGCTTTCAATCTATACGGAGATGGTGTGAAGTGGAGCGAGTCGATGGCGGGGGGGCCGCGTTCTCTACAGCTTGTGCACAGTTTTCGAGGCAAATCAAGGGGCCGAGCTTCATGTGGATGAGGCCAAGCAAGGTGTTGGTGAAGGGCTTCGACATGGAACTATCTGATCGCGTTCAAGTTCAACGTGGAGGTCGAAAATTTAAACCCTAGCTAGTGGTAAATGGGTTCTTATGCGCGTGTAGCTTACTGGAGAGTAACGTGAGTTTGGGGGAGAAGCAGAGGACGGTCATGATGCAAAGGAAGGGGATCCAATGGCTCTAAATTGATGTAGGTTAAAAAAATATAAATAAAGTTGTAAATTAATTATAGTTTAAATCGTGTAACTTCATAAATGCATATCTTTTTCATACGAGGTCGAAAACGCGCGAAACAAGAAGCGTTGGAATCGTATGGACGAGCAATACGCGATGGAATTGGATTGGAGTCGTTTGGAGTTAGTGAGAATTTTGGATAAAATTAAACGTCCGTTTAATTTTATTCGAAATAAATCGCTAAAACGGAAATGAAATCAAGGTGAGAACTTCTCACTCGATCGAATCAGTTTCATTTTATTTTAAATAGTTAGATTTATATATTTGAATGCATGTTTAAATGATGATTGTTATCTATTGATTGTTAAAATAGACATTATACGCCGTTAGTAAGCGGATGTTATTTATTAAAAACATATACCGCGAATATTTCATAAACAGTGAAATTGGTATTATATATAATAGCAATATATATATATATATATATTGGCATATGTATATATTGGAGTTATTTATTTCCCGCATTTGTATAGCGGATGAGACCCTATTGCGCCGTCTATTAAGCGGATAATATTTTAAATCCCATATACCGCGATAATTTCGTAATGGAGCGGAATTGGTATTGTGCTAATGTTTGTGGATGCAGGAAAACAGGTTGGAGGGATCCAACTGGATTCCTCAACAGTATTTATTTGATTTCAGATATTTTGACATTTGATGGACTATCATATCGATATATGATGTCGTTGTTGTCGTGATTGACTATTTGGTGTGTAGCATCATTGAACCAAATTTTGGGATTTTAAAATGATTTTAAAGTGATTTTTGAAAGTATACGTTTATAAAATATTTTTGGAACTGATCCATTTTAAATAAATAAACGTTATAATTTTTAAAGTTATAAAAATTATGATTTTGAGAAATACGGTTAAAGATTGATTTTTGAGATATATGGGTTAATGTTTTATAAAATGGTTTAAATCGGGATTTTTGAATTTATTATAAAAGTTTAAATACAGGATTTATAAATTTGATTATTTTATAAATCAAAATGATGAAGTTTTTAAAGGACTTTGAAGACGTTTTAAAAGAATAATATAAATTGAAATATATTAAGAGATTTATAAATGGATATTTATAAATTGAAATATTGAAATTATAAAACGAGTTTTTATAAGTGTTTGAATGAAGTGAAAATGGATTGCATAAGTGAATGGAATTTATAAAATTATAAATGGTGAAGTTATAAATGAAATTTATAAATAGTAAGATTTATAAATTTTGTGAAGTTATTTGAAGAATAGATTTGGTTAAATAAATGAATCTTATAAGTTATAAGATTTATGATTTGGAAAGTCTTTAAAAGAACGATTTTGTAAAATAATCGTTTTATAAGTATTTAACTTATAATATGAACTTTTAGTTTATAATTGAGTTATAAACTGGAATAGGTTAATAAAGGAATTTATAAAAGGAAGTTGTTATAAAATAAATAGAAATCGAATTTATAAACGTTGTTTTATAAAATTCGCAAACGACTTATTTTGATAAGTAAATTGTTATAACTTATTTATGGAGCTATATTCACGTTTTAGATAGTGAATAATCCTTTGAAATAAAATGAATAGAAGTGATGAAATGTGTTAACGTAGTATATTCACGTTTTTGAATAGTGAATAATATGTTAAAGAAATTGTTTTGAATGTGATGTTTTAAATAGAATTAAAACAAGTTAACGATGTTTTAAAATGTGTTGAGATTCGAAACCATAGATTTCAACATCTATTGTTGAAATAGACGTTTTCGAGAAATAGAAGGAAATGGTGGACTATAACACTATTGTTATAGTAAATGATTTCCGAAAGGAAATGTTTTGTATAGTATTGGGATTTATATATCTATTTTAATTACGAATCCCTATACTAGTGATTTTGGGTTGTCGTAACGATGTTTTACGTAACATTCGTTTTGGCCCAAATAAATATGTTTAAGGGAATGATTTCCTTAAAGAATGAAATATATACTTAATCTCGATTTAAGTATATTGAATATTTTCCAAGTGTTGAAAATGAATAAAATTTGTGAATTACTTATGAATAAGTAAGTATCGAAATGTTTTCCAATATAAAGTGAATATTTTGAGAATTTATCTTTTTGAAGATAAATTGAAATGAATAATTGAAATCGTATATGCATGGATATTTTGGAATATAAATTCATTATGGAATTTATGAATAAAAAGGGGAACTTGTTTAAAAAAATAAATATTGATTTATTTTTGAAGTATTGAAAATAATATATCTTGTAAGGATATTTTGGAAAATAAATAATTTGGAAAATTATTTGGAAACTGGTGATGTTGTGCATATCCATTGATAGTTCAATAACCGACTATCAATATTTCCCTTTGAATGGGTAATTGATGTGATTTGTTTGAATTTGAATGCCACACTTATTTTTGAATAAGCGCTCACTATTCGGGTTAACCGGGAAAGGACCATGGGGTCGTATAACCCATTCCGAATATGTGATACGTCGTTATGATAGCATTGATGACCGGTGTTGAAGACCGGGTATTTGCGAAAGCGATAGGATGACCTATCGATTGTCTCTGCACTGGGTAGCTCCTGGTATAGAGATTCCCTAAGTGATGGGAAATTCGATCGGGATTGTGAATACCCGGATTGCAAGGGCTTCGTGAGAAGTGCCTTCGGTTCTGTTCGAACCCGGAACAGACTTGTATGGATTGTATGTCTGACATTACAAATTGAGATATAAAGCAGATTTCTTTCAAATATATTTCTGTTGGTGGCGGAGAATTTATTCTTTTAGCTTAACACCCTTCTCTGAGACGTACGAGCTCAGAGGTTATGTAGTTGAAGGTTATCAGCGATATATTCCCAATTTGGTAATGTGACATGCTGAGTGTTGCTGTGAAATGATCATTGTGTTGATTATTTGTGATAGGATCGTTTATTTGATCGTCTATCCTGGTGATCATTTCTATGATCATTTGTTGACCCAAAGCATGGCTTTTATATAAAGTATATTTTTGTGGACGTGACTTCGTCGAGCCTCACACCTCGGGAATGGTCAAAACAGGAAAGATGCGGCAAGGTTACGAGGGGTAGCGCCCTTTAGGATATGTGCATTTCCTTCTGGAAAAGGGTGGTATCATGGTATGGAGCCCAGATACTTACTCATGTTGAAAACACTTTATGATTGTGTGAATTGATTGCGAGCGCTCGGTGAAAGGTCCCAAAGGACCGGGGGATGGCATATTCGGTCAGTTGTTACTCAGTTAGGGGTAACCCGGCCTTATGTTGGTAGAGATCCGGTTTGGTTCTCGGGGATGTCCATCCAGAGGCATTCTCATGTGGCAATGGGAAGTTCCTTGGCCTGATCATTCGTTGGAAATCCAAAGAAACAATACGAGACTTGTACGGTTTTAGTTGTAGAACCTGCCATCTAATGTGGTAGCTATAGTAAGCATACTATAATGGTACCTATGCTGCCTAAGATTTATATTCTACTTTCGAAATGAATTTTTCCTACACTATGCACTAATAATAATATCAAATGTTTCTTTTTAATGCGTATCAAGCATCTTTGGCTATCATAAGGAGAAATCTCCTCCGATTCTGCGTTTGCATTGTGTGTATGCGGGAGGCCTTATGGTAGTCTCATTTTTAAAAAGCATTGCGAATTGACTTTAAAAATATTCCTCTATTTTGATTTTAAAGATAAATAAACTGTTTTGAGTTCTCACACCAGTCACATGACTGACTCGGAGTTTATTGTTTTCCTTCCTAAACTCTGGGTGCCCACAAATTTATACACGGGCAGTCAAGAGTTAAGGTTTATCAGGATATTATGGTATTCTGGAGTTGCTGGAGGCAAGCTGGATGGCATGGCGTATTACTAGTATATAGTATTTCTTTTCCGCTGTTTGTTGTTTTTGTTGTTGTACACTCTGATAATATGATGTAATGATGTAATGTAATGTAATAACTGATATAGTTCTTTGTTTAAAGATTATTCATTTATTATTATATGTTGTTCCGCTGCGAATTGTGAGATTCTGATATTGTTCTGTTGTTTTCTTTCATTTTCTACTTTCTTTTCTCTCTATTTTCTATCTTTCCCCTCTTCTCTCTTTTTTTCTTTTTCTTAAACTCTCAGCGTTCGGTTTTCCGGCATCCGACTGATTGGCATTCGATACAGTGGACGTATTGATGTCGATATTTGGGAGTCGAAGAATCGGGTCCTGACAATGTAGTATCAGAGCATATGGTTAAGCGACAACCATGGTTCTGTTGGGTAGTACTCATTAGAGATAGAGTCAGTAGTACTCTAGAATGAGTTTGAGTGTAATAATAGCTATGAGGGCGTATTTGTTAATGAATATAAAATTGTTTTATATTGTGATGATTGGTTTATTGAGTGGCATATGAACCTTCGTCAGCGTGGTCTCGACAACTATGCCGAAGGGGTTTCTAAACACTTGAATAGAAAAATTCGACATAATATTGTTTTAAATTGGGTAAATGAAATAATTTTACCTTGAGTATATTTTATATGTAAAGGAATAATTTTTCAGAATTATTAAAGTATATATAAGTTGTTGAATAAATTGTTCGAATAATCTAAATTGAAAAATAATTGTATAAGCAAATGAATTATGAGAATTGAATTATAATTAAAGTGATTTACAATTGTGAAATAAACTTATATATATGAGAAGTGAAACTATATGAATATATTTATAGACATGTGTTGTAAATAAAAATGAATTTAAAGTTAAATGGAAATTTACTTTAGAATTGAAATCTGAATTGATTTATAAGTGGGAATTTAAGTTATGTAAAACCAAGTGATGTTTATTAAATGGAATATAACTTAAGTGATATTTTGAATTGAATGAATGGATTGAATATTAACCAAATGGAATTAAATGGGTTGAACCAAAATGAATGTAAAGTGAAATAATTTGGTTGTATTGATTTAACATTGGTTGTTATTTGATTGTTGATTGATTATATATGAATTCATTAAGTATTAATGAAATTGAGTTAATGAAATTGGAAGCTAAAGTAATTGAAATTCAACTGGAAGTTAAGTGAATCTTGAATGAAATTGAATTTGATTTGGAAGTGAACCAACTTGAATATGAATTAGTGAATATAAACTAATTGAAAATGAATGTTAGTAAAAACATCCAATGTTAATGAATCAAATGTGATTTGAATTGAAAACCATTTCATTGAATATTAATGAGAATATGAATGAATATTTATTGGTTAGTTGGATGATAGTTGGTTGATGTATGCATTTGTTGCTTTAGTTTCATTTGCTATGTTGGCATATATAGTTATTATGTTGCTATATGATGTATGTTGATATTATTTTCATATATACATGTTCTCATGTTGTTTGTTGAGTGTTTAGTAGGTGCGGATCGCGTTTGCTTCGCATTTGGAGCTCGCTTTCGCGCTATATTAGCCGTATATGCTTGCTAATAAAATATAAGGTACATATCTCGGATTAAATATCGTACTTTTACACTTTTTCCCTTCAGGATGCCTCATTACTTGATGAGATGTATATTTGTGATATATATATTGTCATTTTTTTTCGGATCGAGCCGCGCAAAGGAGACTATGGCGAATTTTTCAGGAAATTTAAGGCGTTAGAAAATTTTTAAGAAAATTGGAAATTTTTGAAAACTTTAACTTTTATTTGGAATTGAAAGTTAAACAATAGTAGTTGTTTTTGAAAAGATAACTAAGTATGATTTGAAAACTTAGTAAAGTATGGTGAGAAGTTTAACTACGAATTTTGGGAAAATTAATAGATTCTGTAACTTTTCTTACTTAATAATTTCGAGGACGAAATTCTTTTAAGGGGGAAGATTATAACGACCCAGATTTTTATTAATTTAAAATTTGAATATTTAATTAATTTTAAATATTAAGTGTTTGCGCCAAAATTGGTCACAAACACCCAAAGTCGTGAAAGCACCCGTTTACGTAATCAATTCGATAATATTCAACACAGAACTCAGCAACAATCAATATGTAATTCAGCTCTAAGTAACAAATCACAGTAATTCACAAACAACGATCACAAACATAGGGTTTATAGTGGTTCGGCGTTCGCGCCTACGTCCACTCTGAAGGATTTCTCTTTATTGCCTTGTTCGATTCAATCGATTACAATGGATTACAGTAGATATTAGCTCCGAAATCTGAATACAACAGTGATTATGATAGATAGACTTGAATCCGGCAGAGTCTTGGCGTTCAATGGCAGAAGTTGTTCGAAGATCCCCCTTTCTGAAGGCTTCAGGGTGCTATTTATAGGCGTTGGAGGCCCAGATCTCGCTGAAATTTCGTGAGACTTCTTCTGGCACGTGAGTGGGCCCACGCGACCGACCCCACCAAGTTTCGTCTCGATCTGACATTGGTTCGAAGTGATTTCGAACCCATCAAGAAATGGTCCAATCGAGCTGAAACTTGGCAGGAACAATCTTTACCTCATATGGAAGCTACTGTGAAAATTTGGTTGCATTTGGATGTGTGGTTAAGGAGATATGCTCGGTTCGAAATTAGCATTTTCGGTTGGCTGTGTCGTTCGAACCCATGAGTTCGAACCCATGATTTCGAATCCATCAGTGCACGTGGGCTTGCAGTGACGTGGCGCGCATTTTTCGAATCGATCCTAACTTATCTCCGAATGGACCGCTTCGACTCCGTGAACTACGGCGAACACGTCATCCAAACCAATTGACTCGGTGGATTCGAAATAGGAAGTATTCCTGGTTTCGAACGTGACTGATTCGAATCCAGGAATCCTTATAGGTTCGAACTTGATCGGTTCGAACTGGGTCACTCGATGGGTTCGAAGTGAGGATGTGAGGCCGAGTGAAGTCATGGATTCGAAGGTAGGCCACTGTGGTGGATCCGAAGGTGATGGAGTCGAAGGCGATGGAGTCGAGGCAGGTACTAGTTGATGGGTTCGAACGTGGCTTGGGTTCGAACTTCATGGCTTCGAAGGCAAGGACGTGGATGGGTTCGAACTAGGTGGGTTCGAAGGAGAGGGCGTGGATGGGTTCGAACAGTATGGGTTCGAACAGGATGGGTTCGAACTTCATGGTTTCGAACCAGACAATTGACTATTTCTCTTCACACTGAATCCATCATATCTTGAGCATACGAACTCGGATTGACTTGAAACTTGAAATGATGGCTCCTACAACCTTTCTTGTCGTGTCCTATCAATTGTGGCCTGATCCGGACTCGGGCAAAATTCATCGATATCCATAGCTAAGTGAAGTATAACCAATCTCTGAGATGGACTGTTTCCCGTTTTCGACCAATCTTTTGGTATCACGGCTTTGCCAAAAAGCGGGATAACACTTTGCCCCCCAAAACATGCCTTGCTGTAGGAAGGTGTGTTTTGTAATGCCTTGAGTTGGATGTTCGTATCCGATTATCAACCTGCAAAGAACTCAATAGTTTCATATGTCCTCAAATGACGATCGTTCGAGATCGAGCCATTTGGGATGAAGTGCGGCCGTTCGTGGTCAAGCGCTCAACTTCAAATTACGATCGTTCGTGATCGAGTCATTCGAGGTGAAGTGCGACCGTGCGCGGTCGAGCGTATAAATTCATGCTTCGATCGTTCGGGATCGTATGCTGCTTGAAGTGAATCGGGACCGTTCGCGGTCCGTGCCGTTCGTGGCATAAGATGGAATAGGACCGTTCGCGGTCGATGCCGTTCGCGGCGAATGATGAGATGGGACCGTTCGCGGTCGACTGCCGTTCGTGGCAAATGATGATCGTTCGCGACCAAGTGCCGTTCAAGGCGAATGGTGACCGTTCGAGGTCGGATTTCATAATCAGTGAGCCATGACCGTTCGCGATCGATGGCGTTCGAGGCAGGAAGTGATCGTTCGCGATCGTGTGCCGTTCGAGGCGAATCTGTGACCGTTCGCGGTCTGTGCCGTTCAAGGCAGAAAGTGATCGTTCGCGATCGTGTGCCGTTCGAGGCGGATTTGTGACCGTTCGCGGTCGGGTGTTGGACCTCCAGTGGCGACCGTTCGCGATCAAGCCGTTTGAGGCGTGGTGAGTTGTGACTGTTCGAAGTCGAGTGGTGATCGTTCGCGATCGGGTGCCGTTCGAGGCGAGTTGTGTGCCCGGGAGAGCTTGATGTTATCGATGTTAGGGTCACGTTCGGGTGAGATCCCGGATCGTTTGTCAGGGCGGTTCATCGCCATCTCAGAGCATGCCTAAGGACCGTTCGCGACCCCATACATGTGTAAGTAGCTTAGCCATTCCAGAGTTATCAGAATCAAATATCTATTACACGGATGAGTTTCAAAAACAATGTCCAAACAAGCAGCAAACAAACAGGGTCTAAATGTTCAAATCAAAATGGTATGAAAGCAAAGCATGGATGTCGAAGCGTAAGTTCCCACTACGAAACGGTCAATGATCATTCAGAGCATGCCTGGAGATCGTTCGCGATCTCGCACATGTGTGAATGATTTAATTGCGGTAGTGGAAGCTTACAACTTGTTCATCACTATTTCACTCAATTGATAATCAAACGGTGCCTTGATTCGGGGTCGCCCCTAGCTGATGTGGACGGTGGTCGTTCTGGTTCCGCCACAGGAGCTCGTCTCCTTACATATTGAAGGAGCATACCGTTCCTGATATGCCCTTCCACCTCATCCTTCAGGTGCCTACAATCGTTAGTGTTATGACCATTTAATTCATGGAATACACAAAACTTATCTGATTTCCTTTCGTCAGAGGTAGGATCCCTTCGCATCGGCCTACGATACGGAATCTGTTCTTTGGTATCCTGATAAATTCGTTCCAGGCTCTCGTTCAACTTAGCGTAGGTGGTGAATCGTGGCTCCCTCCATTGCCGCTTTGATCTGTCTCTGTCATTCTCAATCTTTCTTTTACCTTTATCCGAATCCCTTTTAAGAGGCTTTTCGTCTCTAAATGCAAAAACTTCTATCCCATCTCCTTCTTCTCTCTCGGCATTCGCATTTTCTAATCGTAAAAACTTTTCTGCTTCATGATAGAATTCCTCTAGATCAATGGGTGGATCTTTAGTCAATGAATTCTTGAACTCTGTGCCGTCAGCTATTCCGGACACAGCTGCCATTACCACCATGGACGGATCCGCTCTATCCACTGAAGCTGCTGCTGCATTAAATCGTGCTAAATAACTTCTCAAGGTTTCTCCGGCTTTTTGCTTTAGGGTTGCCAGAGTCATCACGTTCTTGGGTCTTGTAATGTGGACCCTGAATTGCCTCATAAATCTCTCCACTAAACCATTCCATGTTCCGATGGATCCGTTCTCCAGCTGTCTAAACCATAGTGCAGCGATATCTGTCAAGTACAATGGAAAACACCGGGCCATAACCTCCTCCGATGCCCCCAGCACTTCCATATGCCTCATATATTTTGTCAGATGGACCGTGGGGTCCGTTCTCCCGTCATACATATCCAATGATGGTAGTTTGAAATCAGGTGGGTTCCTAGCTTGCCTGATTGCTGAAGTAAAAGGACTTCTATTAACATCTTCCAAATCTTTGTTCACCATACCGCCTCTCAAAGCTCTCCTAACTATCTCTGCTAATCGGTCATTGTCTCTGAGATGTAACCCTTGTTCACTACTTCCAACCTGCTCCCCGAGTTCACGAGGTAACTCCGGGATCTGCCCCCTTGACTGAGCGTTCACTCCTCTACTACTCCTGGGTTGCGCAGATCCTTCTCTTTCTCTTTCCAAGATTGGGTCAACATTCTCCATATGTGTGCCCCCTAGCTCTGGTGCTACGCCGGACGGTCCCGCTCCGTTCTGGACTCCATTGGCTTCCCTATTTTGTGCTCCAAGCTGTCCTATCTGTTGGAATAAACTCTGGATCATTTCCTCTTGCCTCTTCATCATAGTTTCCATCTCGTCCCTAGTAATGTATATCGATGGTTGATCTGCTCCTGAGGAAGCCTCTTGGCTTCCTTGTGGTTCGCTTCTCTCAGGCCTTGGCCTCCTACTCGATTGTCTTGCCATAATTCCTAGATCTGAACTCCTGGATTTTTAAATTCAACTTCTTCCTGAATTACTTTCTCAGTGAAAGCACCAAAATGTTTGCGCCAAAATTGGTCGCAAACACCCAAAGTCGTGAAAGCACCCGTTTACGTAATCAATTCGATAATATTCAACACAGAACTCAGCAACAATCAATATGTAATTCAGCTCTAAGTAACAAATCACAGTAATTCACAAACAACGATCACAAACACAGGGTTTATAGTGGTTCGGCGTTCGCGCCTACGTCCACTCTGAAGGATTTCTCTTTATTGCCTTGTTCGATTCAATCGATTACAATGGATTACAGTAGATATTAGCTCCGAAATCTGAATACAACAGTGATTATGATAGATAGACTTGAATCCGGCAGAGTCTTGGCGTTCAATGGCAGAAGTTGTTCGAAGATCCCCCTTTCTGAAGGCTTCAGGGTGCTATTTATAGGCGTTGGAGGCCCAGATCTCGCTGAAATTTCGTGAGACTTCTTCTGGCACGTGAGTGGGCCCACGCGACCGACCCCACCAAGTTTCGTCTCGATCTGACATTGGTTCGAAGTGATTTCGAACCCATCAAGAAATGGTCCAATCGAGCTGAAACTTGGCAGGAACAATCTTTACCTCATACGGAAGCTACTGTGAAAATTTGGTTGCATTTGGATGTGTGGTTAAGGAGATATGCTCGGTTCGAAATTAGCATTTTCGGTTGGCTGTGTCGTTCGAACCCATGAGTTCGAACCCATGATTTCGAATCCATCAGTGCACGTGGGCTTGCAGTGACGTGGCGCGCATTTTTCGAATCGATCCTAACTTATCTCCGAATGGACCGCTTCGACTCCGTGAACTACGGCGAACACGTCATCCAAACCAATTGACTCGGTGGATTCGAAATAGGAAGAATTCCTGGTTTCGAACGTGACTGATTCGAATCCAGGAATCCTTATGGGTTCGAACTTGATCGGTTCGAACTGGGTCACTCGATGGGTTCGAAGTGAGGATGTGAGGCCGAGTGAAGTCATGGATTCGAAGGTAGGCCACTGTGGTGGATCCGAAGGTGATGGAGTCGAAGGCGATGGAGTCGAGGCAGGTACTAGCTGATGGGTTCGAACGTGGCTTGGGTTCGAACTTCATGGCTTCGAAGGCAAGGACGTGGATGGGTTCGAACTAGGTGGGTTCGAAGGAGAGGGCGTGGATGGGTTCGAACAGTATGGGTTCGAACAGGATGGGTTCGAACTTCATGGTTTCGAACCAGATAATTGACTATTTCTCTTCACACCGAATCCATCATATCTTGAGCATACGAACTCGGATTGACTTGAAACTTGAAATGATGGCTCCTACAACCTTTCTTGTCGTGTCCTATCAATTGTGGCCTGATCCGGACTCGGGCAAAATTCATCGATATCCATAGCTAAGTGAAGTATAACCAATCTCTGAGATGGACTGTTTCCCGTTTTCGACCAATCTTTTGGTATCACGGCTTTGCCAAAAAGCGGGATAACATTAAGAAGTGAATTTATAAGTCGAATAAATTTTATTTTGAATTATTGGATTTAATTGGATAATTAAATCGATAATTTAATATGTGAAATTATGGAAATAATTGAAAATTGGGTTAAACATGATTGAAAATGATTTGTAAAATTTTATTTTATCATTTTGAAGTTAGAATGATATTTTAGAACTTTTAAAATCGAATTAAGAGTTAATTTGTGAAAATTGAATATTTTAATATTTAAATCGACTAGTGAAAATAGTCAATTTTTGAATAGTCTCAGAATTGCACGAAACCAGTTCCATTGGATCCGTAATAGTTAGTTATTACCGGATTTCAATTTTCGTGTCAATCGGAGTTACCGTTTGATCGTGGCAGCTCGAAACGCATCGAATTATTTTTAATTTTAATTTGGCGAGTTAAAATAGCCATTTTTCAAAAAGTCTTGGATTTCGACGAAACCAGTTTCATCGGATCCGTAATGTGATATTATTGTAAAGTTTCAAATTTCGTGTCAATTGGATTTACCATTTGTCCGGTACAAATTAAAACGCCTAGAAAATCGTTTAAATCGGTTTAATTTAAATTGAACGTTTATAGCCATAACTCACACAGATGTCCAAATTAGCTTTCGGAACCTGTTCCATTGTGTCCGAAACGCGGGGTAAACCCTAGAAACGCTGGTTACGGCACGTAAATCGGAGTTCGGAATTTCCGGAATGAATAGTGTCGTTCGTTTCCTATAAATAGACCCTTACCCTTCATAAAAAAATAAATAAAAATAAAACCTAAACCCTAATAACCCTAGCCGCCACCCCATAATTCAAAGGCCAGAAATCATCCTCCTTTCCTCCTCAATTACTTCCAATCCGTCGATAATTAGCCAAAGTGTTCAACACGGAAGTCGAAGAGCGCGAAGAGAGCTTTCAATCTATACGGAGATGATGGTGTAAAGTGGAGCGAGTCGATGGCAGGGGGGCCGCGTTCTCTACAGCTTGCGCACGGTTTTCGAGGCAAATCAAGGGGCCGAGCTTCATGTGGTTGAGGCCGAGCAAGGTGTTGGTGAAGGGCTTCGACATGGAACTATCTGATCGCGTTCAAGTTCAACGTGGAGGTCGAAAATTTAAACCCTAGCTAGTGGTAAATGGGTTCTTATGCGCGTGTAGCTTAATGGAGAGTAACGTGAGTTTGGGGGAGAAGCGGGGGACGGTCATGATGCAAAGGAAGGGGATCCAATGGCTCTAAATTGATGTAGGTTAAAAAAATATAAATAAAGTTGTAAATTAATTATAGTTTAAATCGTGTAACTTCATAAATGCATATCTTTTTCATACGAGGTCGAAAACGTGCGAAACAAGAAGCGTTGGAATCGTATGGACGAGCACTACGCGATTGAATTGGATTGGAGTCGTTTGGAGTTAGTGAGAATTTCGGGTAAAATTAAACGTCCGTTTAATTTTATTCGAAATAAATCGCTAAAACGGAAATGAAATCAAGGTGAGAACTTCTCACTCGATCGAATCAGTTTCATTTTATTTTAAATAGTTAGATTTATATATTTGAATGCATGTTTAAATGATGATTGTTATCTATTGATTGTTAAAATAGACATTATACGCCGTTAGTAAGCGGATGTTATTTATTAAAAACATATACCGCGAATATTTCATAAACAGTGAAATTGGTATTATATATAATAGCAATATATATATATATATATATTGGCATATGTATATATTGGAGTTATTTATTTCCCGCATTTGTATAGCGGATGAGACCCTATTGCGCCGTCTATTAAGCGGATAATATTTTAAATCCCATATACCGCGATAATTTCGTAATGGAGCGGAATTGGTATTGTGCTAATGTTTGTGGATGCAGGAAAACAGGTTGGAGGGATCCAACTGGATTCCTCAACGGTATTTATTTGATTTCAGATATTTTGATATTTGATGGACTATCATATCGATATATGATGTCGTTGTTGTCGTGATTGACTATTTGGTGTGTAGCATCATTGAACCAAATTTTGGGATTTTAAAATGATTTTAAAGTGATTTTTGAAAGTATGCGTTTATAAAATATTTTTGGAACTGATCCATTTTAAATAAATAAACGTTATAATTTTTAAAGTTATAAAAATTATGATTTTGAGAAATACGGTTAAAGATTGATTTTTGAGATATATGGGTTAATGTTTTATAAAATGGTTTAAATCGGGATTTTTGAATTTATTATAAAAGTTTAAATACAGGATTTATAAATTTGATTATTTTATAAATCAAAATGATGAAGTTTTTAAAGGACTTTGAAGACATTTTAAAAGAATAATATAAATTGAAATATATTAAGAGATTTATAAATGGATATTTGTAAATTGAAATATTGAAATTATAAAACGAGTTTTTATAAGTGTTTGCATGAAGTGAAAATGGATTGCATAAGTGAATGGAATTTATAAAATTATAAATGGTGAAGTTATAAATGAAATTTATAAATAGTAAGATTTATAAATTTTGTGAAGTTATTTGAAGAATAGATTTGGTTTAATAAATGAATCTTATAAGTTATAAGATTTATGATTTGGAAAGTCTTTAAAAGAACGATTTTGTAAAATAATCGTTTTATAAGTATTTAACTTATAATATGAACTTTTAGTTTATAATTGAGTTATAAACTGGAATAGGTTAATAAAGGAATTTATAAAAGGAAGTTGTTATAAAATAAATAGAAATCGAATTTATAAACGTTGTTTTATAAAATTCGCAAACGACTTATTTTGATAAGTAAATTGTTATAACTTATTTATGGAGCTATATTCACGTTTTAGATAGTGAATAATCCTTTGAAATAAAATGAATAGAAGTGATGAAATGTGTTAACGTAGTATATTCACGTTTTTGAATAGTGAATAATATGTTAAAGAAATTGTTTTGAATGTGATGTTTTAAATAGAATTAAAACAAGTTAACGATGTTTTAAAATGTGTTGAGATTCGAAACCATAGATTTCAACATCTATTGTTGAAATAGACGTTTTCGAGAAATAGAAGGAAATGGTGGACTATAACACTATTGTTATAGTAAATGATTTCCGAAAGGAAATGTTTTGTATAGTATTGGGATTTATATATCTATTTTAATTACGAATCCCTATACTAGTGATTTTGGGTTGTCGTAACGATGTTTTACGTAACATTCGTTTTGGCCCAAATAAATATGTTTAAGGGAATGATTTCCTTAAAGAATGAAATATATACTTAATCTGGATTTAAGTATATTGAATATTTTCCAAGTGTTGAAAATAAATAAAATTTGTGAATTACTTATGAATAAGTAAGTATCGAAATGTTTTCCAATATAAAGTGAATATTTTGAGAATTTATCTTTTTGAAGATAAATTGAAATGAATAATTGAAATCGTATATGCATGGATATTTTGGAATATAAATTCATTATGGAATTTATGAATAAAAAGGGGAACTTGTTTAAAAAAATAAATATTGATTTATTTTTGAAGTATTGAAAATAATATATCTTGTAAGGATATTTTGGAAAATAAATAATTTGGAAAATTATTTGGAAACTGGTGATGTTGTGCATATCCATTGATAGTTCAATAACCGACTATCAATATTTCCCTTTGAATGGGTAATTGATGTGATTTGTTTGAATTTGAATGCCACACTTATTTTTGAATAAGCGCTCACTATTCGGGTTAACCGGGAAAGGACCATGGGGTCGTATAACCCATTCCGAATATGTGATACGTCGTTATGATAGCATTGATGACCGGTGTTGAAGACCGGGTATTTGCGAAAGCGATAGGATGACCTATCGATTGTCTCTGCACTGGGTAGCTCCTGGTATAGAGATTCCCTAAGTGATGGGAAATTCGATCGGGATTGTGAATACCCGGATTGCAAGGGCTTCGTGAGAAGTGCCTTCGGTTCTGTTCGAACCCGGAACAGACTTGTATGGATTGTATGTCTGACATTACAAATTGAGATATAAAGCAGATTTCTTTCAAATATATTTCTGTTGGTGGCGGAGAATTTATTCTTTTAGCTTAACACCCTTCTCTGAGACGTACGAGCTCAGAGGTTATGTAGTTGAAGGTTATCAGCGATATATTCCCAATTTGGTAATGTGACATGCTGAGTGTTGCTGTGAAATGATCATTGTGTTGATTATTTGTGATAGGATCGTTTATTTGATCGTCTATCCTGGTGATCATTTCTATGATCATTTGTTGACCCAAAGCATGGCTTTTATATAAAGTATGTTTTTGTGGACGTGACTTCGTCGAGCCTCACACCTCGGGAATGGTCAAAACAGGAAAGATGCGGCAAGGTTACGAGGGGTAGCGCCCTTTAGGATATGTGCATTTCCTTCTGGAAAAGGGTGGTATCATGGTATGGAGCCCAGATACTTACTCATGTTGAAAACACTTTATGATTGTGTGAATTGATTGCGAGCGCTCGGTGAAAGGTCCCAAAGGACCGGGGGATGGCATATTCGGTCAGTTGTTACTCAGTTAGGGGTAACCCGGCCTTATGTTGGTAGAGATCCGGTTTGGTTCTCGGGGATGTCCATCCAGAGGCATTCTCATGTGGCAATGGGAAGTTCCTTGGCCTGATCATTCGTTGGAAATCCAAAGAAACAATACGAGACTTGTACGGTTTTAGTTGTAGAACCTGCCATCTAATGTGGTAGCTATAGTAAGCATACTATAATGGTACCTATGCTGGCTAAGATTTATATTCTACTTTCGAAATGAATTTTTCCTACACTATGCACTAATAATAATATCAAATGTTTCTTTTTAATGCGTATCAAGCATCTTTGGCTATCATAAGGAGAAATCTCCTCCGATTCTGCGTTTGCATTGTGTGTATGCGGGAGGCCTTATGGTAGTCTCATTTTTAAAAAGCATTGCGAATTGACTTTAAAAATATTCCTCTATTTTGATTTTAAAGATAAATAAACTGTTTTGAGTTCTCACACCAGTCACATGACTGACTCGGAGTTTATTGTTTTCCTTCCTAAACTCTGGGTGCCCACAAATTTATACACGGGCAGTCAAGAGTTAAGGTTTATCAGGATATTATGGTATTCTGGAGTTGCTGGAGGCAAGCTGGATGGCATGGCGTATTACTAGTATATAGTATTTCTTTTCCGCTGTTTGTTGTTTTTGTTGTTGTACACTCTGATAATATGATGTAATGATGTAATGTAATGTAATAACTGATATAGTTCTTTGTTTAAAGATTATTCATTTATTATTATATGTTGTTCCGCTGCGAATTGTGAGATTCTGATATTGTTCTGTTGTTTTCTTTCATTTTCTACTTTCTTTTCTCTCTATTTTCTATCTTTCCCCTCTTCTCTCTTTTTTTCTTTTTCTTAAACCCTCAGCGTTCGGTTTTCCGGCATCCGACTGATTGGCATTCGATACAGTGGACGTATTGATGTCGATATTTGGGAGTCGAAGAATCGAGTCCTGACAAAAACCCTTTTTAAATTCAATTTTCTAAATTTCATCCTTAGATTCCAAAATTTTAATAATTACTTCCATATAACTCTTTCTAAAATTTACATCTTTCTAAAGACTATAACCTAGATCGTCAAATATAAGGTTCCAATTCCTTTTTCCAATTCCTTTTCCCCATTAATATCTTATTTAAAATTCCAAAATTTTATCATCAGTCTAAATCATAAAATGATATACATATATAATAAATAAATAACTATCACATATTATTCTTTTAAGCGTATATCTAAAATAAACATTCACAATTGACAAATATTAAATAATAAAATGACGTTGTCTTGCCAACTATTTATAATAAACCACTTCATCAAATAGCAGTGACGGTAGCGAAGTCAACATGGCCTCGTCATTGACCTCTGTTATTGCTAAGGTTCGCTAGATGCACACAACATCCAAAATAATACATATATATGGACTTCTATAATTTCCATTGTCATTTTCTAAATCACCAAACTTTTAAACTATAACAACCCAAAATTTTACCACCTTAATTTATGATTATTTAAAATATTTTTAAATACTAAAATAATAGGTTTTATAATTAAAATATAACTCTTTTAAATAATAACAAATGATTGTAAAATAGAGTTGTAACGATTCAGGATTTTGCCACTTTGGAATAGGCTATTTAAATATATTTTATATAATCATTAAATGGATTTTTATTAACATATAATCCTATTTTAATTATTTAATAATAATGATAAAATATTTTTTTAATTTTTTTTTACAAATATAGACAGTTCATAGAAAAATAAAAAATGTGACCGAATAACATTTTTCGAAATTTCAACTTTTCAACACCCAAAAGTCATCGGGAACATTGTGCACACTTGGTGCAACATGCACACATTTATACATGTTAGGAGTAGTATTAATTAAGCATACTTACGTATATTAACTTATATATGTATAAATTTATACATAAGCATGGATGTGATAGATTATGTTATAAAAGTATATACATATAAACACACTTATACGTATACAAATCACCTCCTTATCTTTAGTACACACACATGGAAGCTCTAGCATTGATTCAAGGCATGAAAAGGGGAAGGGCGAAAGTGTACAAGTGATGGGAGGGAGGGTTAGAGTGCATTCATGTGTATATAGTTAATTATAAGTACTTTATATTTTGAAAATATATTCCTAAGCAAATAAATACTCCTTCCATTTCATAATTTTCAATTTACAATCCTATTCTCCACTTTTAAATTCCTAAAAGCTTGAAAACATATATCTGTGGCTTCTCTTCATACATTTTGAAGTAAAAAAATTGCTTCTTTTTACTCAAAATCTTCTCTTTAGCCCACTAAACATTTTTACGTATACCACAACCTCTTCTCTTCCCAGTTGCAAGCCCATCCACCCTAAAACATCCATGACCGAGCCTAAATTGTCCAAGGCTAAGCCCATTTTGGGTGTTTAGGAGTGCGTTTCAAGCTTGCATGGCTGAAAGATAGGTCCGATCATTACGAAACTTGAAATCCTACAATAATTCACTGTTATGGATCTGACGAAACTAGTTTCTTCGAAATCCAAAGCAGCGGTCAAAATGACTATTTTACTCGTTGAATAAAAGATAAAATTTCCAATTTCTATTTATTCACTTTTAAACCCAATTTTAAATGTTAATGATCTTCATTCATTTTTAAATAAAATTTAAATCAATCTCTGATACCTTTTCATTCACATTAATTCAAGATTTCAGTTATTTAAATAATTTCAATATTAGATTTAAACAATTTAGTTATCCAATGAATCCACATATTTTAATATAAGTTATTTAACTTGTAAAATTTAATTTTAAAACGAATTCAAATAATAAGACAACTACTTTCATTTTATAGTCGTTTAATATTCTTTATTCAACTCCAACTATTGATTATAACCTATTTAATATATAGAATTCCATTTCAATACTGATTATTTCCCAAATCACCGAAATTGGTTATTTCAAAATTTTATCCAAATTCAATTTCAATAAATTACATAAATAAACATAATTTTTTTATGTCTAACCATTATTATTCAATTATCATATTAAATTTAATAATTTTAAATAGTTAAAAATACGGGTCGTTACATTCTCCCCCACTCAAAACTTTATGTCCTCGTAATTGGGTTAAGTAGAGAATTTTACACTTGATATATTTTATTCAAAATAATCAACTTATGAAATATTTAAAATCTTATTTTTGAAACTTTTACTACACTTTCACTAGCCATTCTAATACTGGTTATGGAAAGTAAAACTTATATATAAAAAAAATTAAAATTTTTAAAACTTCAAAATTTTTCTAACACCCGGATTTGTGGAAAATTTTGGCAGAGTCTCCTTTACGTGGTTCGATTGGATATTTTTTACAATAGAATATAGAACATAAATATATACCAAATATATCAAATAAACATCTCATCTCAATGATGAGGCATCCCGTAGGGAAAAATATAAGACTGTGGTATGTAATCCGAGATACGTACCTTATTATTATTAAAACGAGCGAGTTCGCTCGTATTAAGCAAGCAAAAGCAAAATAATTCCACGTGTACATCCAAACGGTCTTCATATGTACCCATCTCAACTCAATTTTAAATATTAGTCACTTATAATAAGATATAAAACATGTATGAGTTAAATAGAATCACATAACATGATTTTGAATCCAAATCATAAGCACAAGCACTAATACACAACATACAACAGTCATTGATTGACTAATAAGAAAAAAAATGAAATTGGATTTTATTTAAGTAATCTGATCAGATCTAGTAAATCCATTTAGACTTCATATGCACAATAATGATCCAAATAGGGCATTTTTTTTAAAATCCGCCTAATTCACCTATTGTAAGCTGGCCTGGTTCCTTTAGGGATTACAAAATTGTGGTTGGTTAGAAGAATCACAAAATAACTCATCGAGTGTCTTATACTAATATAACCAATTAAAAATAGAAGATCTCAGAGTAGCACCGTATAGTAGTCTTTAGACTTGAGTGTATTATTGATCTTAAATAATTAGATTTCAATCTGATTTTGGTTAAACACATGGCATACCGATCATATTACGGCCATTGTTTCCTAGAGATTTTGACCAGGCAACTAGGTACTCGGCATTAGCACACTGCTCGGCTATTTATGGATCGTTCAGCTTCTATATACCGTTTAGCATTCTGAACGCTCGGCACAAATGGTTCATCTAGCATTCACGTTCGAATTGCATTCGGAAGTACTCAGCACAAGGAAGCGCTCAGCATTCTGAACCGTTCGGCATCCAGGGAGCGTTCAACATGTAAGAGTATTCGACATTAAGAGACGTTCGGCATGGCGGAATTGTCCGGCATCCCATATTGCTCGGCGTCTAGACCTTGTTCGGCACATCACTCTGTTCGACCTAAATCTTGTTCGGCATTCGCCTACCGTTCGACATCCATCTCGTTCGGCATTCGCCTACCATTCGGCATCCAGTATCGTTCAGTACAACCCTTGTTTTGGCATCCCGAGGTCGTTCGGCACCTCACTTCATTCGGCATGAAGGTGGTGGTTCGGCATTTGGCCGTTCGGCATGTACAGGTCGGCACGCAGAGCTTACTCCATTTGGGCCGAGGTATTCAGCTACCAGGCCCACCAGGGAAGTCCAACCCACCTTCGTCTATAAATAGAAAGGCAGGGGCACAGTGAAAGGGATCAGTTTCTTCGAGAACACTGGGAAAACTCTGCCGCATTCAACACTCACTCAAGGCTTAATCTTTTACTTTGCAATTGTATTCTAGTAATTGGAAACGGATTGTATCTGTAATCAACTATCAAGGAAAGCAATAGAAATCAACTTCAAAGTGGACGTAGGCAGTTACGCCGAACCACTATAAATTTGGTGTTCTTGTTCTCTGCATTTAAATTTACATACCGTCTTCTGTTTTAATTTACTATCTTCATTAATCTCTCTACACAATCTTTCTTAAGGGTGTTAATGGCCAATTTTGGTGCTAATATTTTGGTGCTTTCATTGAGAATCGAATTCTTAGGCTGTTAGGATCTGCTTTGTAGCTACTGGATTGCATAAATCCCCCATAGGAGATCCAAGATCATTCACCAGGCATCTATTGATTCTATTCAGAGTTACAACCAACAACTCTACCATGGGAAGACCATGAGCCAGATCGGCCTCCCAAAACGCAGTGTCCACGAGACTGCTAGCGTGCAATAAATTAGACCTAGAAATCAGCAAGCAACTCGAGGTGTAGGGCCCTTCACCCAAAACCAAGCGGAAGTTGTTTCCCGAACAGAGTTTAACGATTTGATAAGAGAACTCAAGGAAAGTAGAAGGCAACTTACTGAGCAGATTCAAGCCAACACTAACCTTATGACTCAGCTTACTCAGCAGCAGCGTCAGAATGCTGGAGGTAACCCTGCCCCTTATTCTGAATCTGATAGTTCAACCTCAGCTGATGAACCTCCTAAGTGTAGGCGCCGTAAGCATGAAGGTGCACAGGAAGGTGTCATAGATCGATTGACTAGGGATAAAGCCCGTGAGGAGACCGGACGCCCGAATCTCTAAGACCCAAATCAGGCAGGACATCAACCTAGTCCCGTGGAACGGAACCCAACCTTCCATCCTCCATACAAACTCCGGACTTAACAGCTATGGTCAGGCAGTTGATGAGAGAGAACCAAGGCTTGACCAATGAAGATTGGAGAGTGTCCAGAAGCCATACTCCCTTTACAGATGGTATCCTACAGGCTGAGTACCCCAAGAAGTTCAATATGCTGACTATCCCAGCCTATGAAGGGAAGACTGATCCCAGGCAGCATGTGATGAGGTACGGGTGGATGATGGATTCTGCAAGAGCTAATGATGCAACCAAGTGTAGGTGCTTCCCAATCACTCTGTCCGGAATTACTACCATGTGGTTTACTCGACTTCCCCCACGATCTATATCCAGCTTTGACGAATTGGCAATGAAATTTATAGAATAATTCAGGATACACACCACTCGTCCAAAGGATGTGATGTCCTTATCAAGCGTAATCCGAGCTCCGGTAGAGTCATTGAAAGCTTACTTGTAGAGATTTCATGTTTCTGCTACCGAGTGAGCAATCCAAACGACCACGCAATTTTGATGGCGGTAATGCGTGGAGTGGATCCAGACTCTGAATTTGGAGATTGGTTAGCGGGAAAGCCCCCAGCCACGCTGGAGCATTTTTATTCGAAAGCTCATCAGTTCATAAGAAGGAAAGAAGCTCGATGGACAAGACGAGACAAGGCACTAGGGCCTTCTCAGGAGACTGTGAAAAGTAACATCGCCATGAAGCAAACCGATGACAATTCAAGAAAGGCTCAAGTCAATGCCTAAAACAAGCCTTGGCAGTCTAAAGGATCCGGAGGTGGAAATCCCGGAAAGAAAAGAGAGACGGGGAAATGGAAGTCAAGGATCCCGACCTACAATGAATACACCCTGCTCAACGCATCTCTTGAGAACATCTATTTGTCAACTTGCTACACTTTTCAATATAGAAAACCACGCCCAAAGGAATCAATGGAGGAACAGAAGCGGACTGGGAAGTATTACCACTTTCACGAGTCTTATGGGCACAACACAGAGGAGTGCAGACACCACCATGACGCTATAGAAAAGTTGATTAGACAGAAGAAGCTGCAGGAGTTTATCAAAGACCCACAAGGCGGAAGACAAGAGACATCGGACCCCGGACGCGGGCCAGCTCCACGCCAACCAGAACAACCTGCTCGAACTGAGGGTAGATTGGTTATCAACAAGATTGCTGGCGGACCTCATCCTGCGGATAAAAATTAGCAGGAGATGGAGCGATATGCTAACTCTTTAAGACATGCGGAGTATGAGTGTTGTTTGAATGTAGAGGACGGGACTCCTGCAAAGCAGCAGCACACGTTGAATGATGATATTATATTTAGGAGCAGAGATGCGGATAATGTGGAGGCTCCTACCATCGACCCGATGGTCATACCTGCGACAATCGGGCCCGCGTTCGTGAAGAGAATTCTAATTGATTGCGGAAGTTCCGTTAACATCATCTTCAAGAAGGCATACGACCAAATGAAGCTGGAGACTAAGGATTTGAAACCATCTAAAGCCAGAATCCATGGCTTTAACGGCGCAGCGACGGATGCGGTGAGATATGTGGAGTTACCAGTTGAACTAGGGCAAGGCGAGTGTAGGTGGGTGCGAATCCTACCATTCATAGTGTTGGATGTTGACTCTCCATATAACGTATTTCTAGGACATCCAGCCCTGGTAGAATTTAGGACAACAATGGCCCCTTGGTGTCTGACGTTAAAATTTCTGATAGACAAAGGAGTTGGAGTGGTACACGACGATCAGGCAACCGGTCGTGCATGCTATGTGGCTGAGCTGAGAGAAGCTCGGCGTAGAGAGAAAGGAAAGGTTGCAGACAGCTCCGTCCGCATCCAAAATTACGATGATTGACAAGTAGCGCCCCAGCCTTGGCTCGGGCAACATTCTCGGATCTGTAGAGACATAGATCCGAGAGATGATGATGGGGGACCTAGGGAAACAAATGCAGCACCGGCTGAACTTACAATAGACATCCCAATCGGCCGGGATGACCCATCATGGATTCTTAAAATTGGATCACAACTCGACCCCGTGGTTGCCGAGAACCTCACTGACTTCTTCCTAGCGAATCTTGATGTTTTCGCTTGGACACACTCTGATATGTGCGGGATTTCTCCAACAATTGCGAGTCATATATTGAACATAGACCTAAAGTACGTTCCCGTAAAATAGAAAAGGAGAGGTATGGACTCGGAGAGGTCCACGGCTCTCAAAGAGGAGGTGGGTAAACTCAAAGCTAATGGGTTCGTCCGCGACGCCCTCTATCCTGAATGGGTATCTAACCCAGTGCCAGTGAAGAAAGCAAATGGAAAGTGGAGAACTTGTGTTGATTACTCCGATTTGAATAAAGCATGCCCGAAGGATAGTTTCCCTTTACCTAGAATCGACTAGCTCGTCAACTCTACCACCGGACATGAATTATTGTCATTTATGGATGCGTATTCAGGATACAATCAGATCCCGATGCATATTCCAGACCAAGAGCATACTAGTTTTGTCACGAATATGGGGGTATATTGCTATTAGTAATGCCCTTTGGATTAAAAAACGCGGGAGCAACTTATCAGCGTCTGGCGAATCGAATGTTTAAAGACCAGATCGGTAAGACGATGGAAGTCTATGTGGATGACATGCTCGTGAAGTCATGGCAGTCAAACGACCACATTCGAGACTTAGCAGAAATGTTTGATATACTCAGACATTATGGTATGAAGATCAACCCATTGAAGTGCTCTTTTGGTACGGCGTCGGGAAATTTCTTGGGTTTTATTGTGAATGCATGTGGAGTTGAAGCTAACCCGGAGAAGATTTAGGCTATCCGAGATATACAAGTGCCCAGAACCATAAAACAGGTGCAAAGCTTGAATGGAAAGGTGGTCGCGTTGAGCCGATTCATATCCAGGGCCATAGACAAGTGTATCCCTTTCTTCGATGTTATAATGAAAGGAAAGAGGAATTTCGAATGGACATCCGACTATGAGGAAGCATTCCGAGCTCTTGTAAAGCACTTAGAAAGTCCCCCGGTATTGTCGAAACCAATAGACCACGAAATATTGTACGTATACTTGGCTGTATCCTAGCATGCTGTCAGTACAGCCTTGGTTCACGAGGAAGACCGGGTTCAAAATCCTATTTACTATGTTAGTAAACGCTTGAAGGGGGCATAAAGAAATTATCCAAAGATTGAAAAACTAGCCTATTGCTTGGTGATTGCATCACGCAAGCTTCATCCGTATTTTCAGGCGCACTCAATCAGTGTTTATACTAATCAACCTTTGCGGCAGATACTCCAACGACCGGAAACTTCTAGAAGGATGTTAAAATGGCATATTGAGTTAAGTCAGTTCGATATTACTTACCTACCGCGAAGGGTCATACAAGGACAAGCACTAGCTGACTTCATTGCTGAATTTACTATGTCGGACGAATCAAACGACCACATTGTCATACCTCCCGTTCGATGGAAGATGTACACCGATGGGGCATCTAACGACTGTTGTTCGGGGGTTGGCATAGTTCTAGTAACTCCTGAGAATCGATCAGTTTGCTATGCTTTGAAGCTTGAATTCACAACAACGAATAACGAAGCCGAATATGAAGCGTTGATTGCCGGCTTAAGACTTATCAAAGAGTTGGGAGTAAAATCGGTTTAAATTTTTAGCGACTCGCAGCTGGTGGTGTACCAAATACGAGGAGACTATCAAGCAAGGGGCAGAGACTTGCCCCATATTTGGTCCGAGTTCAGGAGTTGCTAGCGAATCTCGAGTATTATGATATTTCACATGTCCCGCGTGAGCAAAATAGAGTAGCTGATTCATTGGCAAAATTTGCAAGCACTGGTGATGCGCAACAAATGGGATTGTTCCCTGTCGAAACCTTACATGTTCCGAGTATAAATATGATGGAGGTAGATCTCGTGTTAGAAATAGAGGTCGAGAAGGAATCGTGGATGACCCCAATCAAGCAGTACTTGTTATTCAAGATCTTACCCGAAGAAAGAAGCGAAAGACGACAAGTCCTTCGTGAAGCTTCACGATATATAATACAGGATGAGGTGTTGTACCGAAGGGGATTCTCGACCCCCTTACTCCGGTGTGTGGCCCACAATGAGATAAAACGAGTATTAAAGGAAGTCCATGAGGGAGAGTGCGGTGACCATACTAGGGGGCAGACATTAGCAAAGAAAGTCCTCCATTATGGATACTACTGGCCAACAGTGAATCGGGATGCTGCAGACTATGTGAAAAGATGTGACAGATGCCAGATATATGCAAAAATCCCGAGAGCACCACCGACGGAACTCATGCAAATGGTTAGTCCCTGACCATTTGCAATGTGGGGGATCGACCTAGTTAGTTCTTTACCCATAGCCAAAGGTGGAGCAAAATATACAATTGTTGCGGCCGACTACTTTACCAAATGGGAAGAAGCAGAGCCTCTGGCCACAATAACCACCAAGAAGATTATTAATTTCGTCGTACGAAATATCATATGCCGTTTTGGCCTTCCACGGACCATCATTACAGACACTGGAACTCAATTCGAAAGTAAGGAGTTTAAAGAATTTTGTCAGAAATATGCCATTGAGAAGAAGTTTGCAGCGGTTGCTCACCCGAAAGCCAACGGACAAGTGGAAGCTGTAAACAAGATAATCTAGTCCATATTGAAAAAGCATCTGGAAAAGACTAGAGGCAAGTGGGTGGATGAACTTCCAACGGCGCTTTGGGCCTACAGGACCACCCACAAGACCGCGACTAGCCACACTCCATTCGCATTGGCATATGACACAAAAGCTGTCATACTCATGGAACATGAAGTACCATCACATCGAGTAACGTATTATGACCCCAAGTCAAACTAGAATCTCTTATTGGAATCGTTGGACTTCATTGACGAAAAACGCGAAGAACCCAATTTGAAGGCGGCCGCATACAGACATAGAGTCGCTAAACATTATAATGAAAAGGTCCGGCCGAGAATTTTTGGTGTGGGAGACCTCGTTTTGAAACAAGTTTTTCCGATCCCATCTCATATGAATCCCGCATGGGAAGGTCCATACGTCATCGAACAGAAGCTTGGAGAAGGAACTTTCAAGCTAGTGACCGTCGATGGTGCGACACTCCCCAAGCATGGAACAACGAGCACTTGAGGCATTATTATACTTAGTCTATTTCTTTCATGTATTAGTTGCATTTATTTCTAGTACGCTTTTATTTCTAGTTCTTGGCATGTAGTAAGACAATTTAGCTTTCTTTCATTAATAAAGGCTTGAAGCCATCTTTTTCGTGAATTACTAATGTTTCTGCGTATGATGATCCTGTGACAGGCAAATGAAACTATATTATTCTGGCTAACATACGAACACGTGCAAATGACATAAATCTCCAAGTCCCCAGAGTGTGGACTGGAGTACTCTAAGTCCCCGGAGCGCGGACTCGAGTATAAACGACTAAAATCTCCAAGTCCTCGAAGTGCGGATTAGAGTACTCTAAGTCCCCGGAGAGCGGACTCGAGTATAAAAGACTCAGATCTCCAAGTCCTCAGAGTGCGGACTGGAGTACTCTAAGTCCTCAGAGAGCGGACTCAAGTATAAACGACTCAAATCTCCAAGTCCCTAGAGTGCGGACTGGAGTGCTCTAAGTCCCCGTAGCGCGGACTCGAGTATAAACGACTCAAATCTCCATGTCCCCAAAGTGCGAACTGGAGTACTCTAAGTCCCCGGAGCGCGGACTCGAGTATAAAAGATTTAAATCTCCAAGTCCCCATAGTGCGGACAGGAGTACTCTAAGTCCCCAGAGAACGGACTCGAGTATAAACGACTCAAATCTCCAAGTCTCCAGAGTGCGGACTGGAGTACTCTAAGTCCCCGAAGAGCCGACTCGAGTATAAACGACTCAAATCTCCAAGTCCCCAGAGTGCAGACTGGAGTACTCTAAGTCCCCGAAGCATGGACTCGAGTATAAATGACTCAAATCTCCAAGTCTCTAGAGTGCGAACTGGAGTACTCTAAGTCCCCGGAGCACGGACTCGAGTATAAACGACTCAAACCTCCAAGTCCCTAGAGTACGGACTGGAGTACTCTAAGTCCCCAGAGCATGGACTCGAGTATAAACGACTCAAATCTCCAAGTCCCCAGAGTGCGGACTGGAGTACTCTAAGTCCCCAGAGCATGGACTCGAGTATAAACGACTCAAATCTCCAAGTCCCCAGAGTGCGGACTGGAGTACTCTAAGTCCCCGGAGCGTGGACTCGAGTATAAACAATTCAAAATCTCCAAGTCCCCAGAGTGTGGAATGGAGTACTCTAAGTCCTCGGAGCGCGGACTCGAGTATAAACGACTCAAATCTCCAAGTCCTCAGAGTGCGGATTGGAGTACTCTAAGTCCCCGGAGCGCGGACTCGAGTATAAACGACTCAAATATCCAAGTCCCCAAAGTGTGGACTGGAGTACTCTAAGTCCTTGGAGCGCGGACTCGAATATAAACGACTCAAATCTCTCAGTCTCCAGAGTGCGGACTGGAGTACTCTAAGTCCCCGGAGCGCAGACTCGAGTATAAATGACTCAAATCTCCAAGTCCCCAGATTGCGGACTGGAGTATTCTAAGTCCCCGGAGAGCGGACTCGAGTATAGATGACTCAAATCTCCAAGTCCCAGATTGCGGACTGGAGTATTCTAAGTCCCCGGAGAGCAGACTCGAGTATAAATGACTCAAATCTCCAAGTCCCCAGAGTGCGGACTGGTGTACTCTAAGTCCCCGGAGCACGGACTCGAGTATAAACGACTCAAATCTCCAAGTCCCCAGAGTACGGACTGGAGTACTCTAAGTCCCCGGAGTGCGGACTCGAGTATAAACGAATCAAATCTCCAAGTCCCCAGAGTGCGGACTGTAGTACTCTAAGTCCCCGGAGCGCGGATTCGAGTATAAATGATTCAAATATCCAAGTCCCCAGAGTGTGGACTGGAGTACTCTAAGTTCCCGGAGCGCGGAGTCGAGTATAAACGACTCAAAATCTCTAAGTCCCAGAGTGCGGACTGGAGTACTCTAAGTCCCCGGAGCACGGACTCGAGTATAAACGACTCAAATATCCAAGTCTCCAGAGTGTGGATTGGAGTACTCTAAGTCCCCGGAGAGCGGACTCGAGTATAAACGAATCAAATCTCCAAGTCCCCAGAGTGCGGACTGGAGTACTCTAAGTCCCCGGAGCATGGACTCGAGTATAAACGACTCAAGTCTCCAAGTCTCCAGAGTGCGGACTGGAGTACTCTATGTCCCCGGAGCGTGGACTCGAGTATAAACGACTCAAATCTCCAAGTCCCCAGAGTGCGGACTGGAGTACTCTAAGTCCTTGGAGCGCGGACTCGAGTATAAACGACTCAAATCTCCAAGTCTCCAGAGTGCAGACTGGAGTACTCTAAGTCCCCGGAGCGCGGACTCGAGTATAAATGACTCAAATCTCCAAGTCCTCAGAGTGCGGACTGAGTACTCTAAGTCCCCGGAGCGCGGACTCGAGTATAAAGGACTCAAAATCTCCAAGTCCCCAGAGTGCGGACTGGAGTACTCTAAGTCCCCGAAGCGCGGACTCGAGTATAAACGACTCAAATCTCCAAGTCCCCGAGTGCGGACTGGAGTACTCTAAGTCCCCGGAGAGCGGACTCGAGTATAAACGATTTAAATCTCCAAGTCCCCAGAGTGCGAACAAGAGTACTCTAAGTCCCATGAGCGTGGGCTCGAATATAAACGACTCAAAATCTCCAAGTCCCCAGAGTGCAGACTGGAGTACTCTAAGTCCCCATAGCGCGGACTCGAGTATAAACGACTCAAATCTCCAAGTCCCCAGAGTGCGGAATGGAGTACTCTAAGTCCCCGGAGAGCAGACTCGAGTATTAACGACTCAAATCTCCATGTCCCCAGAGTGCGGACTGGAGTACTCTAAGTCCCCGATGTGCAGACTAAAAAATATTCTAAGTGCTTGAAGCGCGGAAGGAAAAATGAACAACTCTCAAAGAATCTCCGAGCTATATGAAGGTGAACCGAGAAGTCCATGTTATTTACAACAGCTTGGATTTAAATCATAATCATGCAAAAATTGAACGACAAGAGCCTTTTGAAAGACAGAAAAAGGAACTAAGCTTTATTCAGAAAAAGTTTCTACTACATGCCCTCCAAAGTTCGGAGTCGAAAATCTATTTACGAAGACTATGGAAGAAGATGAAAATAATTACATAATTTAAACTAACTCTCGTTGAACGAGAGTAATGATCACTTCTTGTGCTTCTTCGACTTCTTCACCTCCGTTGTCTTCTCGGACGGCTCCTCTCTTGTGCCGTTTACCCTTGGTACTCTTCTTTGAAGGAGGGGTAGCAACTGAAGAAGTACGGGGAACATCCATGGGCTTGGACCTGCCAGGAAGGATGACCTTCAACGGCTTATGCAAAGGGTCATCCAGGTCCACAACTCGAGGCTTGACCTTGATCTTGGCTGTCTCTCTCTTCTCCACCTCAAGCCGCTCCTTCATACTCAGCTCAGAAGTGTGTTCGGAGGCGCCTGTAATTTCTACTTCATAACTCCCATCGATGGGAGAAGAAGTTCAGATTTGTCCTCATCCAGCGCTCCAATCACCTGAGCATTTGGTCCAGGAGCCTCTCCTGCATTAGTGGCCTCACTTATCTTTCCCTCCACCTCCTTGGCGACATCGCTCCTCGGAGTGGGCCCGAGATCAGAACGGCATACGCAAAATCATGAAAAACAAGCATTAGAATACAATAGTCCTTCATAAAGAATGACGACTTTTGAAATCTTAAAGTGAAGAGTTATCTACCAGGTTCCGGCAGGCTCTCAACCGTCAAGGAGGTCTCACCCTCCAGAATGGGAGATAGAATATGGATGCCAAGGCCGGGGTCCTTCGGATTATAACCGATGTGCTGCTCAAACGGATCGAGTATCGGTTGATCGGCAGATTGAGTAGGAACATAAGCTGGAGGCACGACCTCGGATGGACCGGTAATCACTTCTTTCCCTTTCTTTGAGGGGAAGCCTTTGCAATAAATAGCTTTAGCTGCTGACAAGTCCGAAGGCTCATTTCCCTTGAGGAATTCTTATATCAAGGCCCCCTCATCAATCTCTTCGGTACCGTGCTCGGCCTTCCTGATTTCTATCAAGGCCTCGCATGCCTCGGCTAAAGATTCAAGATAGCCCTCGCCTAAAAAAGGTCATGTCTCGGTGCATGAGAACTCGGGCATTGAATTCAGCGATTAACAGGTCAAACAAGCTTTTGACCTCTTCCTTACCTTCTTCTCTAGCCGCCTCAAGACGGGAGTCGATGTTCGCGGACGCTATCTTCTTGCCCTCTTTACGGGCTTCACTCTTTATCGCCTCAACTTTGGAAAGATCGTCCTCAAGTTTTTCTTTTAAGAGTCGAGTAGCAATGATCTCATCACAGTATCGTTGTGATTCTTCTTCGGAAGCAGTTTTCTCTTCCTTCTCTCTGCGGAGCTGCTCCTTAAGTTCCTTGACTCGGAGGCTGAATGTGTCCCTCTCCTTTTGGACCGAGTCCTTCTCTACAGCTAGGGACCCACAACGTTGTACCGCCTTATCGATTTCCTTTTTGTGAGTCGATTCCAGACGAGCTACGGCTTCGACGGTGTCCTTGGCACTCTGATGGGCGACCTCAAGTTCAGACTTGTAAGTTGCTATCTCTTCGTCCTGAGATTTAATGATATCTTGGTCGTGGATAGCCTCAAGCTTCAGGCGATCGATCTCATGTTGGCGCTCCATGGAGACTTCAAGAATTTCAGGCCATCAAAGTAGATTTTTGGAAATTTATCTTTAAGCTCGTCTAGCCTCTCCGATACGGTTGGATATGTTGCAGGAGTAGAAGGAGACAACTTTGAAAGTTCGGCTAACTTGTGAGGATCTCGGGACTGTCGAGTGGAAGAGGAATCGGAGTGTTGGTCTCGGGGGACATTAGATTGCGCCGCTTATGGCCGCGCTGATCTTTGATTTGCTCCGGGTGAGAAGAGGTATCCTAGTGGTATTTCGGATGATAGTAAGTTTTCTTCTGAGATGATATGTCATGGGAATGATAATCTTTATCGTCGTCACCATCTCTGTCCCGACGTCTTCCGGAACCCGAGTCCCGTCCAGGTTGATAAAAGATAGACGAACCATGAAGGCGATCGAATCCGTGTGAGCACCCCATGTCACCTGCACAGAATTTAAATAACAACGAATTAGCAAAGAGTAGCATGGCGACGAAAATCTAAGTGCAAATTGAAGTTCAAGTGTTTGTGCGTGTCCTAGTGTTTCCCCCCGACAGACCAGTTGCTTTACTAATGGGAGTTTTTTCTCCCTAACTTTGGGCTAGAGCGCCCGCATCGCCTCTGATGGGCGAGTGAAGTCTAAATGCTTCCGGATCGTCGAAGTCATAATTGAACAGGTCATCAGGAATGGAGAGGTTCGATAGGCCCTTTAAAGAACTTTCTAAATGCTGTGAAGAAGCCTCTTTCTCCGTTGGAATGAGCGTAACTTTTAAAGTTCCGCCATCCTTCTCCTTCCTAATCTTGTATGTCAATCTCTTTTTCCTCTTCGAAGGGGAAGATGACATTTCGATGTCGTGCACTTCGACCATCGGATCCTGAGTGGGACCCAAGTTCTCACCTTGTGCTTCGGGTGTTTCATTCCCTTTAATTTCCCCCTCTTCTGGTGCGTCAGGGGTGTGACATGATGACTCAGCTAATTTTTTCCCTTTGACAAAGCCAGGCCTGGGTACGGTAATGCCTTGAGGAAGGCTTATCTGACGGCCTGCTGCCAACATCCCAAACCTCGTAAGCGACTCATTCAAAATGAGAGTCCGGATGTCTCTTTCTTCGACAGGATGGGCTCGAATAGCCTCGACGGCGTCAGAGTATCCGCGACCATCAGGATGTGGATTGATACCTGAAAAGATGAAACAAGAGTTAGAAAAGGAATAGCCCCAACCAAGCACAAACATCGATACAGCGAAAAGACTTACTTCCTTCAACCCATCTCCTCGCGAAACCAGGAGGGCAACGCACATAGAACCATTCCTGTTTGTACAGGGAAAATTTGCTCCACGCCCCAGTTAAAATCTTGCATTTGTGGTGCGGCTTGAGGAACACAAAAGAGGGGCTATCTCTCCACTTCTTGATCATATATATATATATATATATATATATATATATATATATATATATATATATATATATATATATATATATATATATATATCTGATGTCGTCCGAAGTTGGGGGGCCTAGAGAGGACGGTCATGAAGAGGATGAAGGTACTATAGATAAATGCGTGGTCGTTCGGGTGCAGTTGTGACGGGGCAATGTCAATGTATTGCAGCACATCCCGAAGAAATAAGTTGAATGGAGGCACGCTGCCAACCCAACACATGAATTTATTACAAACTGTGTATCCAACTGAGGGCAAGTGTGGACGATCGTTCCCCGATGGAACCAGCACGTTGTCAAAAGGGATTCCATGGATAGAGCATATTCACCGGAGCGCAACTTCATTGACCTTCGAAGCCTGTGAATCGACAGGGTTATCCAAGAGAATTGCTGCCTCCAGAGCGTCAGGAGCTAAGTTATGGGCAGGGGAGGTTGACGGATTTGAAACATCTGCGACTTCTTATCGAGAGGACGGTCCTGGTCTACCTGAAATCGTGGCGGAGTTAGATCTCCTAGACATTTCCAATAAATATTGAATTTGGCAGAGCACCTGTTTGAACTATACTCGAAAAATAATCGGCGTTAGACTTAACAACATAAATTTTCCCCTCCGTGCGGTGTGTGATCTAGTGCAATCATTCAAATATAAATGCTGAGAAATCATAGGTCGCATAGTTGATGGTGTAAAGTTGAACTTTGAACTGTCACTCTCGAAGACCGGCATCGCTGACCGTCTCCGAAAGCCCGCCTGGAAATGTTTTCAATTTTAAACTCGGACATTGACATTATATGCCAAAAGCTTTTTTCTATTTTTACCGACTTCAGTTCAGCCTTATGACGATTAGAACTAGGAAGTTATCAGTCCAGATTAGTTTGATATGCCAGTTTGATAGTTATCAGTCTAGGTTAGTTTGATATGCCAGTTTGATTAGGTCCAAGTCTTTGTTTTTGTCTTATGCTCAGGAAAAGTTAGAATGTTGTTCGGTCTAAGTATCGACCGGCCAAACTGCCGTTCGGCCTAACTATTGTTCGGCCTAAATTTTGGTCGGCCAAACTATCGTTCGAACTAACTATTGTTCGGCCAAAGTATCGTCCGGCCTAAGTTCTGTTCGGCCTAAGTAACGTTCGGCATAAGTACTGTCCAGCCTAAGTAACATTCAACATTCTATCTAATTCATACTTCCTCCCTAACCTTCCATCCCACTGCTCGCCATGTGGCGAGTCATGCCGAGCCAGAGTTACACCGAGCCTTAACGCTCGACACTCCGTCCTCAACAACGGCGTCATTTTCTCTTTTCTTCCTCCACCCATGCCGAATAACGAAGCCAAATCGTTCGGCGAGTCATGCCGAACCATACTGTTTGGCATTATAGCCAATTCCTAGTCCTCTTCTATTTTTTCCCTCCAAACTTGTTCGGCACAAGAGAACAATGCCGAACCACAATACATCTCCCATCAACTCCCTCGCGTGCTCATCTCTGGCCACTCCTCCTTTCCACCACATTATCTATCCCTACAAAACATCCTAATCACAGTTCAATCCTTTCATCCACAAAATACCCATTGGCCACGGATCTAAGTTACGAGTTTAAGCCTTGTATCAAAACTTTTAATCAAGGAAAACAGTTAAATAGAAGGGATCGATACCTAACAAATAGATTGAAGGTCGGGATAATTCTGGAATTAAAGGCACAACTTTGATTTGTTTCGAGTGATTTGGGAAAAGAGTGATGCAGGGTATGAAGTTCGAGGAAAGAAGGGTAGTTAGATTCTTGGGCTTTGACGAGATTCGCGAATACATGATAGCGGAGGTTAAAAGTGAAAAGAGAAGAAGGAGGAAGATGCTAACTTTTATAGGAGAAGAAGGGAAGTCGAAGAGGGTATGGCCGGTGGAACCGGTCCAAGCGCCATCGTTCGGCTTCGGCATTCAGGGCCGTTCGGCATACATGGAGCGTTCGGCTTCAACTGTTCTGTGTGGCATTTGCACTTCGTCCGGCACACATCACCTCACTTGGTATTCACAAGAAAGCACCACCGAGAGAAATAAGCCATGGATCGAAGCGAAGCATAGAGGACGCGTAATTCAAAGCGCATCAGGTTCGGTCACGTAATACACTTTGGGGGGCAAGTGTTTCCTGGAGATTTAACCAGGCAACTAGGTACTCATCATTAGCACACTGCTCGGCTATTTATGGATCGTTCGGCTTCTACATACCGTTCAGCATTCTGAACGCTCGGCATAAATGGTTCGTCTAGCATTTCATGTTCGAATAGCATTCGAAAGTACTCAGCACAAGGAAGCGCTTGGCATTCTGAACCGTTCGGCATCTAGGGAGCATTCGGCATGCAAGAGAATTCGACATTAAGAGACGTTCGGCATGGCGGAATCGTCCGACATCCCATATGCTTGGCATTCAGACCCTGTTCGGCACATCACTCTGTTCGGCCTAAATCTCGTTCGGCATTCGCCTACCGTTCAACATCCATCTCGTTCGGCATTCACCTACCGTTCGGCATCCAGTACCGTTCGGTACAAGTCTTATTCGACATCTCGAGGTCGTTCGGCATGAAGGTGGTGGTTTGGCATTTGGTCGTTTGACATTTTCGGGTCAGCACGCAGAGCTTACTCCATTTGGGCCGAGGTATTTAGCTACCAGGCCCACCAGGGAAGTCTAACCCACCTTCGTCTATAAATAGAGAGGCAGGGGCACAGTGAAAGGGATCGGTTTTTTCGAGAACACTGGAGAAACTCTGCCACATTCAACACTCACTCAAGACTTAATCTTTTACTTTGCAATTGTATTCAAGTAATTGAAAACGGATTGTATCTATAATCAACTGGCAAGGAAAGCAATAGAAATCAACTTCAAAGTGGACGTTGGCAGTTACGCCGAACCACTATAAATTTGGTGTTCTTGTTCTCCGCATTTAAATTTACATACCGTCTTCTATTTTATTTTACTATCTTCATTAATCTCTCTACACAATCTTTCTTAAGGGTGTTAGTGGCCAATTTTGGTGCTAACAACCATAATTAGGTACGCGTTGAACTTCTTGAAGTGAGATAATACTCAAGAGGGTATTCATCTCCATCATTATAAAAGATTGGTATCACCATAATTAGTCGTGAACTTAAAGTTAAAATCTCCAGCCAGATTAAATCGTTTATTCAATAAATGCTATTGGATTAAACCAAGGACTTTGAAGTGACCTATGCAATTAAATATAAATACTGTAGAGATTTTAACCTTGGAACAAACTATATATATCTAAGTAATAAACTAATTTTTTTAAACATGTACTTTATATACTATTAGGGAAATTTTGCAAGGAATAGTTTGAAGGGAATAAAAAATGGTAGGAGTAGATTACAAATAATTATTTGTAAACTACTATACCTTCCCTAGATATTCAAAATATCAAACACCACAAACAAAACAAAGGGTAAAATGAAAAAAACAAGGATGACTTGTAGAAGATGAAGATACTCCACCACTACATTCAATAAAGAAAAACATTCCCTCATTCCCTACCAAAGGAGCTTCATTATATCACTTTATTAGATCGCATAAATTACTCCCCCTTTTTCGTAACCTCAAGATAACTAAAAGTGAGATGAGATGTCATTGCCCTATCGAATCCAAAACTAAAATCACTAAATTTGAGTAGACCTGGAACATTTGCCTTTGTATGATAACGTTTCATGTGTCAGCTGATGTTGATTTCCATAAGTAATCATTGGCCCTTGGGGCCAACTTGTATGAAGTGTCGATACTAGATGAGTTTAAAATAGATTATAAATTGGATTTTTCCTAAATTATCCATAAGCATTGAACTTGTGCCAGATATAGTACTTCAACAATGTCTGTACAAGCTTCAAAATTTAAATTATTTAAATATTGAATGAGGACTGAGTTGATAGCAAAGAGTCAACATAACCAAGTTATTAGTTATTTCCAAATTCGATCAATGTAAAACTAATATTAAACGTAATAAATAAATAATAAAATTAATTCAAATGTTGTATTAAATTTTTATTGTTTTAAATAATTATGTATTTGAAGACTAAAAATTAATTAAGATGATGTATAAAAGTTGTACATCGATATAATTAAAGAATGAGCTTAAATTGAATGAGTAAATGGTTAATTCAAATCAAGTCAGTAAGCATGTTGACCAATGAAGAATGGACATATAGGGTCGACCATAGAATGAAGGCATATGATAGGGAGTTGGTCTTCAAAAGGGTTTAGTCTCCTAGGGTTTGAGGAAAATAAGGAAGATATTTTAACATCTAGAGATATATAAATAGGTAGTCTCCGCACCCATTCCTTTGACACTCAACCAACATAGCTCAAGCCTCCATTAGACATTGGTAATGCCAATGTGATGGCACGTTTCCCAGGAGATAAAGGAGAGAACGTACAACCAACATGTTCAACAATCGTTAGGAACCCAAGGAGGAGTTAATTCCTCATTTTAAATACTCAATTAAATATACATGAATAAGTTATGTTGATATCATTACTAATATATATGCCTAATTGTTTTATCCATAATTTATAAAATGATTAAAATTAATTTAATAATTAATTAACAATCTAAAACCTTTATCAATATATTACAACATATAGCTTCAACACAAATTTTTTTTAATTTCAAGATCTAAAATTACATATACACATACGTACACATGCACGTGTGCTCATGCATTTACACACATATTTAATATAAATATATTTAGCATCTTAACTATTAAATACTTTCAAATTTTATATATATATATATATATATATATATATATTCACTTGTTCTTGGCTCTAGTCTAAAAATAAAATACATACATACATACATATATATATATTTATGTTTGTATTTACAATCCATATAAAGATTTTAATAATAAAAAAACTATTATTTTTTACAAAGTTCTTTGAATCAAATTTTATAAAATAAATGTAATTATAATTTTTTTAAAAGTCAAATAAGTTTTATTAAATATTTCAAATTTTAAATAAAAAATCTGATCGGATATTTTGAAAAAAATTGGCGCTTACGGCTTTGTTTAAAATAAAATCAAAAAATTATTATTATTTTCAATATCTATACATATACATACATACATATATGTGTATGTATGTATAAACTAAGCATTAAGCAATAAAGAATTTAAATATAAATATTTGTACACATGTAAAACTAAAACATTCATATTTGTTTGTAGATTTAAATTTGAATTAAAATTATAATGGCCAAAAAAGGTTATATTAGTGTGAATATTAATTAAATTATTTATTGTACACGTATACCCCTTTAACATTATTAATGACATATGATATCACATATACATTTATTAACCATAGGCCATATTGTTTATTATATGCATGCCCTTATATTATACCTTTTATATAGTTATGATGTTTGTATCTTGAGTACGAACATATAAACTATCAAAACCATAAAATTAAACTAAAATTAATTCAATCAATTAAATTTATGTTAATTGGTAACAAAATAATATTATTAAATAAAAACAAAAAAACTTAGATAAAGTTAAACAAATTAAAATATTTATCAAACTCCTTTATTAATAAATACTAAGTTTGATTTAGAACAAATAATTCTTGTTTACATAATCACACAATAAGACATTGTGCAATTTAATAAAAATATTTTTATTTATTGAAACTCACCATTTTTATCCTACTACCAGTGCACACACTCCAAGAATCGTATGAGAGCCAACATTGTATGTGAACAGTAAACTAATGCGTAGAGCAATTCTTTTAGAAAATGCAATTAGGTAGTGTTTAAGGAAAAGGTAAAGGAGAAGGTTACTCTAATTAAAGTCTGATATTATGAACGGAAAACCTCCCATTCTCCTGGCCATTATTTAGCTCGTAAAAGTGGTCTGTTCCAAGGGTATGCCATTATGGAAGGCTTAAAAGTGTTTTATGCCTTAAGTTGATTCGAATAAGCATATTCAAATATTATAAATTACAATTAAAATTATTTTAAAATTTAGTAAATTATTATATAATTTTATTAGTGAATATTAGGCCTAGGTCCGTAAAATCAAACTTAATACACGAAAACTTCTACTCAAAAAAAGATTGTAAATTAGGTCTCTAGAATTAAGTTACTGAATAATTGCATACATTTACGCAATTATTCAGTGAATAATTATCGACATTTATGCAATTATGTACAAAAGTTGCATATATTTCCGCAATTTTTTGTTGAATAATTGCGGAAATTTTTGTAATTTTGGATATAATTACATAAATGTCTATAATTATTCATTGAATAATTGCGTAAATGTATGTAATTATTCAGTAACTTAATTCTAGAGACCTAATTTACATAGTTTTTTTGGCAAGGATGTTTGGTGTATTTTGGAATTTAATAGGGACTTTAGCCAAACTTTCCCATTTTATTAAGTGTTATAAAATGCAAAATTAAAATTATTTTAAATTATATATATATATATATATATATATATATATATATATGAATGTTACATTTATAATTAATTAAAATGATCAACTAATGGAAGGATACATGTGAACATACATACATACATATATATATGTACACACATACACTAAAGAATTATACATGTTATAATAAACCTGCATACGTGCGCATGGGTATGTTACGGGAAGATTTTCCACAGCCCTAAAATTGACTCGAATTATAGGAATTGGATTGCAAAGTAATGAAGGAATGAACTGAGAAGCCCGAAAAGACACCGAGAATGAAGACTCAAGAATATACACTAAGCATGGAAGTTTCATTATTAGTCTGTACCGATTTATATGGGTCGGTACCAAACAATATGTTGGAATCCACTCTGCTTTTATGTGCCCTATGATTTATGGTAGGAAAATAGTGCAAATTTTTTGAAGTGAAATCAATGGTACCGACCAATTGTCGTTGGTATTGAACGCTATGGGATTTCTTGAGTTGAGTACTTTAAGACTAGAATACTTCAACCATGTGAAAAAATATGAATGAGGTAACATGACATTGGTTGGTACTTCGATACCAAAAAGCTTTAGGAGAGGAATTCATCCAATTTGACTCATTTTTTGTGGCAGGGATTTCAAATATGGATGCTTACTTCAAATAGATTTTGCCGACACTAAAGGGAGGACTTTCCGATAAATAGCAAGCCTTCGTCAGCTAAAATGGGGCTTTTGCAAGATACTATACCCCCTGAATGATACCCCGAAAAATATTTACCTCGTAACATAAGAAATTGAAGAGCATAGAAAACCCCTCAAGAAGGAGGCAATAGAATAGAAGAAGCGCTCAGGGAAATTCTGCCCCTTCCATAAGATGCATGACCATAAATTAAATGAATGCCGCCACCTTAAGGACCTTATTGTAGGACTAATCCGCGACAACAAGCTTCGGCAATATGTAAAAGGGTCATGAAAACCCAGCCAGGCTATAGTCCCTCAACCACCTAAGGAGCAAATAAATTAGGCTGGAACTAGTGAAGAAGGGTCGAAACAAACTGACCAAAGGCTCATTATCGGAATAATATCTGGGAGACTGCATCCTGCACAAAGGTGTTGAAGGGAGAGGGAGCGATATGCAAGTTTGCTAAAGCATGCCCCAAAGGGATCGTGTATGACAATAGGTGGTGAAACTCCGGTCCAGTGGCGAAAGGTTCTGAGCATTGCCATAGTATTTCGCAACCGAGACACAGAAGGATTTGAGGGTCCAACTCTTGATCCAATGGTGGTAACAATAGGGATCGATCCCGCAGTAGTCTGACGAGTATTGGTTAATAGTGGAAGCTCGTTTAATATACTTTTCAAATGTACTTTTGATCAGATGAAGATAGGTATGAAAAGCGTATCTACATGCCAAATGAAGATTCAGAGGTTTACCAGAGAATCTAAGCAGCCGGTGGGAACTATTGACCTACCTCTAGAACTTGGAGAGGGAGAAGGACGAGTCACCCTCATTCAGACTTTTGTGATTGTGGATGACATGTCAGCGTGCAATGCACTTTTAGGGTAGCCCGCCTTAGTCGACTTCAGGATAACGTTGGCTCAATGGTGCCCTTACAATGAAATTCCCTACCTAGCTCAGAGTTGGGATTGTGAAAGGAGACTAAGGCGTTGCACGAGAGTGTTATATTGCGGGATTGCGCAAGTCTAGAAGAAAGTAGAAAGGAAAGGATGTGGGAAACCCTTTACATCCGTGTACCCTCTGAATAGCAACTACAAAACCCCCTGGCTTGGGGACCACAGCTGATCCGAAAAGGCTTTAAACTTTAGGAAGAAGAGCTCAGGGGAGGATCGGGCGGCACCAGTTGAGCTAATGGTGTCTGTCCCAATCAGTATGGATAATCCCATATGGACCTTGAGAATCGAGTCGCACTTTGGAAACAAGATGCAGTTGGAATTGACCAAATTCCTATGTGCTAACTTGGCTTTATTTTCCTAGACATATGCCGATATGTGTGGAGTATTAGCTAAAATTTCCTATCACGCCCCAAACATTGAACCTAAATTCACTCCAGTCAAACAAAAAAGGTTCGGCTTGGGCCTTGAGTTGTCCAAGGCATTGCGAGAAGAGGTGGATAAACTGTTGGCCAACGGCTTCATCTGAGATGCAACTTACCCTGAATGGGTATCAAACCCTGTCCTAGTCCAGAAGGCTAATGGAAAATAGCGAACCTGTATCGATTTTTCAGACCTTAACAAAGCATGTCCAAAGGAAAACTTCCCGCTCCCTAGAATTAATCAGTTGGTGGATGGAATAGCGGGACATGAATTGCTATCATTTATGGATGCATACTCAAACTATAACCAGATCCTAATGCACAAACCAAAACAAAAAAAATACTAGCTTCATCACTGATTTAAGATTATACCACAATAGAGCAATGTCATTTGGTATAAAGAACGCAGGATCCATATATCAAAGACTAGTGAATACTACATTCAAGCGCTAGATTGGGAAAACTATGGAAGTTTGCATGGACGATATGTTAGTCAAATTCTGAGTAGCCGCTAAACACATAGATAGTCTCGCTGAAATGTTCAAAATACTCTGCGAATATGGAATGAAACTCAACCCACTTGAATGTCACTATGGGATGGCCTCCGGGAAATTCTTGGGATTTGTAGTGAGTGCCTAGGGCAATGAAGCAAATCCGTAGCAAATAACAGCGCTGCGGGAAGTCCAAGTCCTTAAAAATAAGAGAGAACTTCAAAGCTTGAATAGGAAAGTCATGGCGCTAAGTCAATTCATCTTAAAAGATACAGAAAAGTGTATAATATTCTTCGTTGCACTAAAGAAGGGAAAGAAAAACTTCAAATGGAGCAAAGCTTGTCAAACGAGCTTCGAGGAACTACTGCAACATGGAAACTCCTCTGATCTTATCAAAACCAGTCGATGGAGAAGACTTGTTCATTTACTTAGCAATTTCCCCATAGGCATTGAGCGCGACTCTTGTGCAGGAAGAAGCGAGAATCCAATGAGATGTGTACTACATTAGCAAGTGATTCACATGGGCCAAGAAGAATTATCCAAAGCTGGAGAAGCTACTGTATTGCCTTTTGATTGCATCCCGAAAATTGCGGCCATATTTCTAGGCCCATCCGATTGAGGTATTGACAGACCAGCCATTGAAACAAGTTTTGTACTGGCAAGGGACGTCTGGACGATTACTTAAGTAGAACATTGAATTTAGTCAATGTGATATCACTTACTGCCCGAGGAAAGCAATCAATGGGCAAGCGTTATCCGACTTCACTGTTGAATTTACAATAAGAGATGATGAAGAGGAAGTTCAGTAACATGCGTACTCATAATGGAAGCTTCTCATCGACGGAGCATCAGACAACTTTTGTTTGGGCGTAGAGGTGGTGCTCAAAACCCTCGAAGGTCGAACCATTAGCTATGCTCTATGCTGGGAGTTTTCGGCTATGAATAATGAGGGGGAATACAAAGCACTGATCGTAGGGCTGAAGGTCGTAAAGGAACTCAAAATAAAGTCCATTCATATATTTAGCGACTCCTTGCTGGTCGTATGTCAAGTGAAAGAAGATTATCAAGCATGTGGCAAATCTGGCCCCATATCTGTCCAAAGTGCAAGAGCTACCGAGCGACATCGAACACTACACTATAACTCACATACCATAGGAACAGAACACCAAGGCAGACTTTTTTGCTAAGTTGGAAAGCTCTGGTGATGCCCAGTCACTGGAGGTGGTCCTAGTTAAAACTCTAACTTATCCAAGCATTAATGAAATGGATGTAGAATGGATTCTTGAGACCACTGTGGAACCAAATACATGGATGACACTAATAAAAGATTATCTCCTGGTGGGAACTCTTCCAACAGACTGCAACCAATGAAAGAAATTACCCAAGGAGGTGTCACAGTTCATGATACAGGACAGGATACTCTATCGAAGGGGATTCTCGACCCCTCTTCTTAGGTGTATGACCGATGATGAGGCACAACGAAACCTGGAAGAAGTGCATGAAGGAAAGTGTGGAGACCACACAGGAGGTGGATGCTGGAAAAAAACTCCTTTGGTATGGGTTCTTCTGACTAATAGTAAACCGCGATGCTGCAGATCATGCTAGGATATGCAATCGGTGTCAAAGATTCAGCAAAATCAAGAGAACTCCTTCAACAGAACAGACGCAGTTGATCAGCCCGTGGCCTTTTGCGACATGGGGGATCGATTTGATAGGCGTTCTTCTAATGGCAAAAGCGGGAGCCCAATATGCTATAGTGGCTGTAAAGTATTTCACGAAATGGGCCGAAGCGGAACTACTAACACCATAACCACAAAAAATTAATAACTTTGTCACTAAAAACATCGTTTGCAGTTTTGGCATGCCACAAAAAAATCATCATTGACGATGGAATGTAGTTCAAAAGCGCCGAGCTCAAAGAATTCTGCAAGCACTTCCGGATTGAAAAGAGCTTTTCCGCAGTGGCTCATCCGCAGGCAAACGGGAAAGTGGAGGCAACAAACAAGATCATCAAATCCACAGTCAAATAGGGACTGACAAAAGAAAAGGAAAATTAAGTGGATGAGCTTCCCCTCGCACTATGGGTTTGTAGAACCACACACAAAGCAGCAACCGGCCACACCATGTTCGGATTGGCATGTGGTTTAGAGGCAATGATTCCTGTTGAGTTGGAAGTCCCCTTACATCGAAGGCTGAATTTTGATCAATGGCAAGATGAGAAACTCCTACTCGGGTCACTAGACTTGGTAGATGAAAAGAGAGGAAGCAGAGTTAAGAATCGACGCCCATCATAAAAGGGCCGCACGATACTTCAACTCCAAAGTACACAGTCAAACCATCGAATTCAGCGATCTCATGCTCAAGCGAGTTTACCCTGTCCTGGTAGCCTTCGGACCGAGTTGGAAATGACCATTTGTACTTCATCAAAAGCTTGTTGATAGGACCTTCAAGCTGACAACCGTCGACGGGATCATAATTCCTAGAGCCTGAAACCGTGAATCTCTTTGCCAATATTTCATTTAAAAGCAACTTTATGTTCAACAAATAAGCCATTACAAAAATGTCATTGGCGTTGTAAATAGGTAAATAATCTTCCATGCTTTTCTTAATAAAATTTTCTTCTTGAATCACTGAAACTGTATTCATAATAATTATCCGACGAGATGGAGAAAGTAAACTGACTCAAACCATTGGATCGGCGGAACCTGATCTTAGTCCTTTGAAAAACGATGCCGCTCTGACCGCATCAGGAGGGCCACTAACTCAAGTTTCTCACTTCGCCCGGAGATTGCTGAGGCCGAGGAACTCCAAACTCAAGTTTTGCACATCCCCCGAAGATAGGCACGCCGAGGAGCTCCAAATTCAAGTTTCTCGCATCGTCCGGTGATAGGTGACGTCGAGAAACGCCAAACTCAAGTTTCTCACGTCGTCGGAGATAGGCGACGTCAAGGAAACCCAAATTCAGGTTTCTCGCGTCGCCTTGAGATGCGACGTCAAGGAACTCCAAATTCAAGTTTCTCGCATCGTCCGGATATAGGCGACGCCAAGAAACCCCAAACTCAAGTTTCTCGCATAGCCCAGAGATAGTTGATGGTGAGAAAACCCAAACTCAAGTTTCTCGCATCGCTCGGAAATAGCGACACCGAGGAACTTCAAATTCAAGTTTCTCGCGTTGCTAGGAGATAGGCGACGCCCAGAAACTCCAAATTCAAGTATCTCGCATTGCCCGGAGATGGGAGACAACGAGGAGCTCCAAATTCAAGTTTCTTGCATTGCCTGAAAAAGGCGATGCCGAGAAGCTCCAAGCTTAAGTTTCTCACATCGCCCGAAGATAGGCAATGTCGAGGAGCACCAGATTCAAGTTTCTAGCGTTGTCCGAAAATAGGCAACGCCGAGGAGCTCCAAATTCAAGTTTCTTGTATCGCCCGGAGATAAAGGACGCCAAGAAGCTCCAAGCTCAAGTTTCTCGCATCGCCCGAAGATAGCGGAGTTGAGAAACTCCAAATCCAAGTTTCTCGCATCGCCTAGAGACAGGAGACGCAGAGGAACTCCATATTCAAGTTTATCACGTTGCCCGGGGATAGGCAACGCCGAGAAAATCCAAATTCCAACTTCTCGCGCTTCCCGGAGATAGGCAGTGCTGAGAAACCGTAGAAGCCACGCACTAGAGCTGAAATTTCTTAAGTTGCCCGAAGACGTCGAACACTGGAAATTTGTTTGGAGTGAACAACCTTGTGAACTGGGGAGGCATATAACTGTATGAAGATAAAATCACATGAATACAATGAGTCCACAAGTCCTGTCACTCCAAACAACAATAAATTCACAAGACCTATCTCAAAAGGTAACAAGGATCCCAAACAAAATTTAACTTCTTAAGCAAAATTTCAAACTTGTGGAAATCACTAAAGCTTTATGGATTTCTAAACAAGGATTCTCAACAGAATTAAATAATTTAGGAAATTATCAAAAGTTTTGTGAGCTTCTAAACACAAATCCTCTAAGTGCTATTGATCTCTATCTTCCATTACAGTCCTATCACTTCAAATGATGGACTATGGCTATGATCGCGGAACTAGTAAAGTATGGAATGCAACATGCACATAGAATATACATTAAAAGATAGATGAAAAATAAAGTCAAAATCTTTTGAACGCATAATCAAAATGTGGGGGGCATACCCACACAACAACGGCTAATAGGGAAAAATTACAGACTCTACAACCAGGACCCAATGGTCAGACTCTACACGCGGACATAAGGACTCAAAAAGAACAAAAATTATTCAATCTTCCCGCAAGCTATGTGAAAAAAACCTATCCCATTCTCGCACTGGCCAATCAATGCTTCTTGCCACCACTTCCTTTCCCAACTTTGGTCGGCAGCTTCTGCTTCTTTTTAGGAGGTGTCGCTGCCAGTAATATCAACCAGTATCTTTGTTGTAATCTCCCCCTCCTTCGAATGTTTTCCAAAAGAGCTTTATGTTTTCTCAACTTCTAGGAGCTCTTTGAGGCCTTAACCGCCTCTACTCTCTCCTTCTTAACAACAATCAAGTCGTGTAGAGTCTTTTGTGGTTGCTTCATCCATGTCTCCTACTCCTTGGCATCAGCGATAGTCGCATCACCTTCTAGGGATGCCGAAAGGTCGTCCAGGCCATGAAGCACCTTAATCTTCTCGACCTGCTATCCCGGTTTTG